>OY720637.1:133611971-134979009 GCA_963169105.1 Ceriagrion tenellum
CATTTCCAACCCCCTCCTATCCATGTCCTCCCTCACTCCATCCCACCATGACTTCTTGAGTCTTCCTCTTCTCCTTCTGCCTTCCGGAACCCATTTTAGAGCAGCTTTCGGTATTCTTCCATCCCCCATTCTTTGGACGTGTCCATAACATCGTAATCTTCTTTCTTCACTAGTCTCCACTACATCCTTCTCTACCTCCATGATTTGTCTAATCTGCTCATTTCTAACTCTTTCTTTTCTTGATTTCATAGCCGACCTCCGCCAAAAGTCCATTTCAGTGGCTCGTAGTTTACTTTTTTCACTTTCATTTCTAGTCCATGTTTCGGCTGCATAAAGCATTATACTTTCTACTATTGCTTTGTTTTTGTTCTATTGAGTATGTTGCTGCTCAATAACAAGGGATTCAGTATTCCGATTGACCTTCTACTCTGGCACATCCGATTTTCTATTTCCAATTTTGAGGATGTGTTGATTTTATATCGCACACAAAATGCGTGATCGTGCATGGAGTGACAGGATAAACGTGAAATAGGCAAATATATTCATATTTATCGACAGAGCGATACAACGAAAGAAACCACCGGTGTCAAATGTTTTCAAACGCGAAGCAGCGATCTTCAGTATAACTTTTACATGTTTCGTAAACTACTTCTTCTACAGCTTCTACTGGCGTGAGAATTCCATGAATTGACAATTGTGGTGATATAACTTCATCATTAGATCTCTCTCATCTTGCTTATAAGAAACACACTTTTTTTCTTAGTGACATATTTATCTCCATTCGCTAAGTTAACAGGATACGTAGACTGACATTCCTGCCCCACCTGATATTACGAGGACAGAGATTCATGCTTAACTTCTGGTGAATAAAAGGAAGATTTTTAAGCAAGGTCCGCAAAGTACTAAATTTTCTCGGAAGGGAAAATGCAATCATTACGGATATCTCCCATTTCCACAAAGGTAAGTCAAACTCGGCGTCTTTAGTCAGCATAAGTGCTTATCCAGGCAAATTTGCAATTGGCTTATTACATGAAATATAGGTATAGTGGAGTAGTGCATATATTCAGAACGTTACTTCATATCACATCAGCAAATCTTAGAAAATAGAAACCTACTGCGTCATTCGGCACTTAGATTTATCATTAAATTGCGACTTGGTTTTTAGGAAATGGAAAGACCAAATTTCCCGCTACATACCAAAATGGGTTCTGAATGCAAATATGAACTAGTTAATTGCTTTCGCACAGCAATTTCAGAGGAAATTGGATGGCGCCCTGTTAGCGATTGTCCTCAAACGATTGTTGTCACATTTAACGGCTCCGAGTATTCGAGGAGTAAGCTGATACTGTTAATGAGAATGCCTTGATATCGAACTTCTAATCATTTTTTTACGACTTGGTTCAATTATTGAGGATATCAAACTGTCATTTCCATCAACTCAAAAGTTTATCTTGCCAATATATTTCCCTCGTATGAGTATTGTCACCACAGTCCGTGACACGTTATCAGTTTATAACAGCGCTTACGGGTGGCAGTTTCTTCAGCTCTACGTCAAATGTCTATTTCTGTCACGAAAAAATGCATCAAAAACTATAAATCACCGCTTTAGATACAATTTAACAAGTTTGAGCGGTTTACTTTAAGGGGATGCGTTATCTCTACATAGCGGTTCATCAATGCAATTTCTACTTAAAAATTGAATTCGAAGAAATAAAGGCGGGGAAGAACGTCTTCAATCCCATTCGTAAATAATGAATAATCGATAATTATGGATTCCTTTCAACGTTTAAATTACTGAATTGGTATAATACCTAATTAACATAATTATATCAATGTTTTAATAGTCCTCTGCAATTTCTGATTCCATCAATGGTCAAGATAGAAATCAGCTTACATGCCAGAGAATGTTTATGATCTTCTTTGTCAGCGCAATGCCTCCAAATTAATATTGATTTTCGTATTGCAACTCTTTTTCCTTAAGTAATAATTCCTAAAGGTGATTATTACTATTTGGAGATTAGCTTTCGGGTCTCCTTCCACGTGTTGTCTTTTAGTGACGACAGTTTCTCCAGCCATCTTGCTGTCGTCGTCAGGTCGAATGGATGGATGGAGAAACTGTCGTCACTAAAAGAAAACACGCGGAAGGAGACCCGAAAGCTAATCTCCAAATAGTAATTATCACCTTTAGGAATTAGTACTTTAGGAACAAGAGTTGCAATACGAAAATCAATATTAATTTGGAGGTATTGCGCTGACAAAGAAGATCGTAAACATTCTCTGGCATGTAAGCTGATTTCTATCTTGACCATTGAAGGAAGCAGAAATTGCAGAGGACTATTAAAACATTGATATAATTATGTTAATTAGGTATTATACCAATTCAGTAATTTAAACGTTGAAAGGAATCCATAATTATCGATTATTCATTATTTACGAATGGAATTGAAGACGTTGTTGAAGAAAATGGTGAAACGCCGCGGAAACCTTCGTGATAATTACTTGTTTAATACATTTTGAGTGATGTGTTAAGAGAGAATTACCAGTGACCTATTCTTCTGCCTACATTTTGGTCATACGCTGCTAAAATAGACGTAGAGATTCGTGGATTTTCAAAATTCATATATCTTGAATGGATATTGGGTCAGAAAGCCTCGAACAGCTTTAATCAACGCGGCGTATCTACGTATAGTATAATTATTGAACCCTATTAAAAAAGTAATTCGTTATAAATAATTGCAAATGAGTGTGAGCAATCGTAGACTTGCCTTCCGTATTGAAGTTATAATTACTAAGACTGCTTGCATCATGTGTGGGCGAAGTCTTTCTGAGAGGTGATATGGTGAATACACAGATGTAAATTGCCGCACTCAAATAAAAGGTAGGACTCGACTCCGGAAAGGTCCGCCCCTGATCCTCAAAGTCAAGGAACAGCAACGAAATGAGGGAGGAGGAGAACCGATGCTTATAAGAAGACATTTCGCGTCACATGGAACCACATTACTGCATGTAAGAAAAACATATCCGTCATGAAGAATAGACTAACCATTTTTTTAAATTTGATGATACATTTTTTTTTAATTTGATGATACATCTTCCATCATCAGAACCTTATTCTTTCATTTTTCAAGCCAAGCGTATTAATGCCTCCATTCTTGTGACTATAGAGTGTGTCTGACATAATATCGCAATTGAAAGAAATGCAAACAATTTGTAAACACGTCCAATGCAGTTTGGGGGAGGAAATCGTGACACCAAAGAATGTGTAGTGGTGGCCTTTGTTTAAATCACATACCTGTAAAAAATGTTTACTTTCCATTTCTTCCTCAGTCAAATCAGTACATTTCAACTGCGCTATTATCTTCACTGACGCAAAGCAGTAATTTTACGGAAAGCTATACCGTAAGGAAAATATTTCCTTCGCCGTCCAGATTTATCAATTGTATTCATTGATATCTTCCAGATCTTAGCTCCCCCAGGCGAAATT
Organism: Ceriagrion tenellum; assembly: GCA_963169105.1. Classification (NCBI taxonomy): domain Eukaryota; kingdom Metazoa; phylum Arthropoda; class Insecta; order Odonata; family Coenagrionidae; genus Ceriagrion; species Ceriagrion tenellum. The sequence continues at coordinate 133,615,456 of OY720637.1, forward strand.
ATAAGTGCACTGTTATTTCCCGTAAGGATGGTAGGATTGAAATATTTCCCACTTGAGTCAAAGGCAGTGAGGTATTCTAACCATGTGTCGGTTAACTATTATACCATTCACCAATAGCACAATATATTACATAAAAGTTGAATCCCGAAAATAAAAGTCCACAAATGGTTTTTTTTAATGAATCTAATTATCATTCAAAAAGTCGATTTATGAGTCAATTTCAGACTATTTGAAACCTCAATGACTGATTTTGCTAACGTACTTTCTGGACTCCTTACTTACAACGGACTCTCTGAATTTATATAAATAATTTTAACAGACCATGGGACTCACTATGCCTTAAAATCCTTTCTTAGAGCTAAAAATACTCAATATTTGCATTCACGATATAAAAAACGTCTAGGACTAACTGTTTTTTGTTTTATTTTGCCCATTTCCACTATTTTTTTCATGTAGATTTATAGTTGATTGGTCAAAGAAGTAATCAGAGAATGCCATTAAGCACTCTTCAAGGAGCGATACCAATTTCTAAAATCGTTACGAGGGAAAAGGGAACACCATTCGACTGTCTATTAAGAGCGGTAACGATTTCGTAGCGGTGGTGACCTAAGAAAACGAACCCTGATATCATCATTCCATGTGATCTTCTTTAAACTAGCGCCACGCATCTCATGCTAACCATTTTGACTCACTTTTATAATCTCTGGTAAAACAATATCTATGGATCAAAAGTGATACCGGTACGATCACCCACCGACCATACTCACGTCAACCAACCGAAGTATTGACGAGTTATACTACACCCGAACTCTCAATTTTTTCCTTTTTTGTACATGATTATGACGATACAATCGTTGAAACACGTTGTACTAATAAAAACTGAGTAGATATTACAAAATTTCTTTCATGATTCAGAAATATGTTCCACAACATCTCGCCAGATACCGTTGAGTATACCCGAACTCTCAGTTACCACCAATTTAAGGAAAAGTTCACGTCATACTGTGGTAAATGTTCACGTAGAATTGGGCCAAAAAGAATTTAAGTATTGTTTCCTAACATAATGATTTCATATTCCCTCAAAGCATTCGGTTTTTAGCATGAATAGGTAATGAAATGATGGATAACTTAGTTTTCCACAAAAGATCTTTAGTAGAAAACTAAGTTATTCATCATTTAATTATGAAGGAATTCCACCAAGTTACCAATACCATTAATTCTATGAATAGGACAGTTACGCAATAATGGGCTTCAATGTAGATATCCCTAATTACGAGCTGTTCCATTCCCTTGCAAACCTTTTTAGACTGGTCGACTCTAGACAGCAAATTAAACTCAACGATGGGCTATCACTTTTCGCAAAGTGAGTTATCCCCGAAGCAGAAACGCTCATATGGGACGTGGGGGAAGGGGAAGGGGAGTGGGTTATCGAGATAGAGATCTTATCGACACGACTCCGTACGCACGATAATAATTTATTGACAATAAATAACCTCCCATCGTTATTTAGCGTATCTCCCATGTCGGATGCATAAGATCAATATTTATGCGCAACTTCAGAGGAAATTACAATCAATGAAGCGTACAAAATTCCCGACCGGCGGCGCCCATTCGGTCCGCGGAGAGTCAAGAGCGCTGACGTGGTAGCTTTGAAAGGATAAATCCAATCAAAAACTAATTTTTACCCATAAATTGGGAGGCGATCCTCTTTTACGAACGAATTATGAGTATTTTCACGAACAAATACAGAGCCAAAAGCGCGGACCACGCTCTAGCTTCCTTTATCTCTGCTTTTACATCCCAAGCACCCTATTACGGATATGACGTAAGTAATGGAAGGGGAAACCAGGCATGTCCCCTTTAACCTTCCGAATTCTAACAGATCATTATTGCAGTCCAATTTATTTTCAGAGATTAAGTTATCGACCCTTTTGCATCTTGAATGCAATACCTAATATTCAGCCCGATGATGAAAAATAATGATTACATTGATCTTACGCATACAGAAAATCAACGATAAGTCTTCGTAATTCATATTTTTGACATGGATTTTAGCATACTTAGATAAATGCAAAGTGAACATTCCAACTAGGAACCTTAAGAACCTCTGGGTATGGGGTCGCTCAAGAATCTTTACAAGAAATATTGATTCATAAAAAGTAATGAATATGGTAAAACTTAAGGCAGTGCGAGCGAGATAGTTTCCTAATCATAAGAGAGACCATATTCGCTATATACTTTTAAATTTCACCAGCTGTGAGACACACGAATTAAACATTGCATTATTAATGGTGTAATAATATAGTTTTACATGACAGAAATTGAAAGTAATCAAATGAAAATATCTAATTTAGCTTTAACTTGACTCATTTTTTCACGCGGTACGTTTGAAACTCCATCAAAACGGAAGGTTTATTGTGATCCCGAAGAATTTACTGCGGTGACAATATGATCAATTTTCAAAAATAGTTTAAAAAACACGCAAACTACACACTGTTGATTTTTTACGAGATCTAAGTGTAGGAAATACCTCATTTTTAATATAAGGTCTCTCTGGAGTGCATACACGTACTATTTCCCATATAAACGGGCTGGTATTTTCTGGCAAATAACTCGGAAAGTAAAGTGGTGAGGGGTTGAATTGTCAGTGTCAATGACAATTTCAATGTCAATGTCAATGACAATGGTGATATATTTTTCTTTATAATGAGACCAAATTCATTGATTTCTAGGTAAAATGATATCTCGCTCAAACTACCTTAGAGGGCTTAAAATTACGCAAAAGACGGAAGCCATTTCTCAGCTAGGTATCAAATAAAAAAACGCCTAGGAAATGAAGAATTTTAACTCGAGAAATTTTCAGTTTTATTACCCACTGGAATATCAGTCAAGGACGAGAAACTCAGAAGCTCCCGTGCCAGATCGATTCATAAAATGTTCTAAGCGGGGCTGCACCATAATACGCCGGCTTTATAACTGAAGCGAGCAGGCAACTACCAGACTGACCTATTCACTAAAGAGGATATAATGGAAGAATGTCGAAACACCACACTGCTTTCAAGGCAGATGGTTGAATTCGCTCCACGGCTGCCCATTAGGCCAATAAAATTACTTCAACCGCTCCCCGAGCGTCGTGGCTTTAAAAAAGTAGATTCCGCAAACTGGGCAATATGTCACTGTCGAGCATTTTTTTCAGCGCTTATTCAGGCTTGTAAACCTATGAAGACTCCAGGATAAAGTATCCAGATATTAGAATGCGAAAAATAACTCATTTCAACTTTAGGGAGTAAGAAATAGAACAAAAGGTTCACCAAAGAATTTATCATAAAGCTCTATCATAATAAACAAAAAGCTGGAAAAAAACTTAGATCGAAATTTTGAAAAATTAAATGTTATATCGAGAGAATGAAATGCTGCCACAAAAGGAATAAAAATGAAATATTATATTAAAATGAAAGTGAAAGGTCAACGTCAAGGAGAAATCGCAACAAAAATTATAAAAAAGGACATTTTTATAATCAATCATCAAGGGTTTTCATCATAATGTGTAATCTTACAAGTGAGATACTCGCTGATAAACTCAAAGAAAACGTTCCTCTGGAAATCCAGGGTGTGTACCGTGTTTCTCCAGCGGCATGCCACCGATGTTATATTGGGGAAACAGGGACAGCTGTCAAAACCAGGGAGGGAGAGAATAAGAGTCCAATTAAACAGTGACACTTAGATCGCTCCGACATCAATGAAAACGCCACCGAAGGACTCTTAATTACCAATGAAAACGTAACAATCACAGAGAACATCAAAATGCTCAACCACCCGAATAAGTTCAAGCCGAATCGGAAGCAGAAACCATTGAGACATTTAACCCCGTAATGTTTTGAAGAACCCGAGCCTTCACAACCTATCCCACCCCCTTCTACTCCTAAAACACCCTAAGAATATGAAAGAGCCCCTTAAAAATCCCATCATAGCACCCTTGGTTTATCCAGAAGCGGAAATTTTCCCGAAAGTATTTATCTATTCATTGAAATGGTCCACGAATGTTTTAACCAGATATTAATACCCATGATATTTGGCTGCCTCCTAATTTTTCCCACTCTTCATTTCCCGCAATACTTACATATTCCTAACACATCTCCAACTTCACCTGGCGCATTCTGAAAAAACTCCGATAAAATCAGGGCTTATCTTTTTCAGCATTCATTCATTGGTCGTTCAACCCTAAGATTGGTTGACTACAGCCCTCCAACCTTCCCTGTCTAATGCTAGTTCCCTTACCTCCTGGTATCTCTTCCTATGTACCTTCCTCTTTACTTGGTCCATGAACTTATTCCTGGGTCTTCCTCTGGGAATTTTTCCCTCTATTTTGTCTTCAAAGATGTTCTCCACAAATTCATTGTCTCAGGGTGTGTCAAATCCATCTTGTTCTTCTTTTCTGCATGGTGTTCCATATGGTCCTTCTTTTTGGCATATTCACTCAATTATCCCATCATGAAATCTCTCACTTTCGTATATACTTCATTTGCTAATGTTATCCTTCACCTCGTGCCCTGACTACGTTATGTGATCTTTGTTCTCGTCCGGAAAACTCATTTGGTGCGTGGGCCTCACCACTTGTTGCGGTTTATGCTCACCGACCTTCATGTTAATTATTGCCAACAGACCCCCTTTAAAAGAGAGAGGCCGAACCAAGAAGTACAGGCTCACGACTACATTTTAGACGGTTTACTAGTTGATTAATGGGCAACTTCATTTAATGAAAAACCCCTTATCCTGCAAGAATAAATAATGAACTACAGTGAAGTATAATCAGCATTCCAGAAAGTAGGTGCCCTTGAGTTTCAAGAATGTGGTGAAGAACTCGCCTTGAGATCCAAAATCTAGAACAATTCGATTCACCACCGGTAAGTGTATTATGCGAATATTTTCCCATAAACTGATTTTGAAAAGCAACTTTTTGTAATACGCCTCATATAATACCTGCTAGTGAATCTGAATTTATTGTCACCTCTTCATAACAAATACTAATTGATTCATTTTTATAGAATTCTGAAAGGTAAAATGTACGTGGCTGTGCATAGAGAAGTAAAATAAAATACTATGCAAAAGAACGCTTTACATTAAAAAATCAATGACTTTGACCGGAATTAGATAATTAAGCTGGTGATATAGGATTTTTTCTCTTGGAAAATTCTTCAAAAAATCACCGGCTATGTTTGAACATTATCTGGCGTCATAGGGTCGAAATCTGAAGTAATATACCCTCGAGGAAAAGCTTGAAACCTGGCAGGGCTTAACAGTTTAGAGAAAGAACGAGGGCGGAGAAAAACCCGGCGCCAGTAATTGCTCGCAGTCAAGAAAAGGCGCCGAAGGGCCGTAGAAGTCGACGTCCCACATAACGGACGGAATTCAACTAAAAATATTATTCATATAGCACTCAAAGACAGAGTCGGAATTTCGCTGCATTATCTATTCCATTGATGGGATTCGATCTTGTGTCTTTAGGATGGAAGGTCAGTACTCTAGCAACCTTACCAACCAGATCCCACCAGAATTACAGTTTAGAAGTTTTAACTGCAGGTCGTGTTTGCTAACCAGACACTATAATTTGCCGTTTTAAATTAACTAGAATTTTCGATTAGATTAATGGAAGCAATGTATTCTCGTCTACAGTCAACACTTGAGGTAGTTTGAGCGAAATATCTTTTTACCTAGAAGCCAATTAATTTGGTCTCATTTTTAAGGAAAATATATCACCCTTCCACTGGCAAAAAAATTCAACCTTATATTATATTCCTTTCCGAGATATTTTCCAGAAAATGCCAGCCCTTTTACATGGGAAATGGTACATGTATGCACTCCAGAGAGACCTTATATTAAAAATGAGGCATTTCCTACACTCAGATCTCGTCAAAAAATCGGTAGTGTGTAGCCTGTGTGTTTTTCAACTATTATTGAAAATTAATCATATTGTCACCGCAGTAAATTTTTCGGGATCACAATAAATCGTCCGTTGTGATGGAGTTTCAAACGTACCGTGTGAAAAAAATGAGCCAAATTAAAGCTTAATTAGATATTTTCATTTGATTACTTTCAATTTCTGTGATGTAAAATATATTATTGCACCATTGATAAAGCAATATTTAATTCGTGCGTCTCACATCAGGTGAAATTAAAACGTATAATTCGAATATGGTCTCTATTATGATTAGAGAACTATCCCGCTCGTACTACCTTTAGCACATAATATGCAGTTGAGCCCAATAAACCACAGACTCGGGAGATAAGTCTGACTTGGTCGCGAGCTGCAAACTTGAATAACAACAGTAGGTGTCACGAAAATTATCTTGCCTAATTATCTTACCTTTAAAATATTGCACTGACCTTGGAAAACCTCACACATACTCGCTGCCTTACGCTAGTGGTAAAATGAATTGTAATAAGCAAAGGTTGATATTTCAGGTTTTGCGCTTGTACCACGTCACATGTATCTGTTCAAATAAATTGCACATATCGTCTTAATTCACAGGCACTCACAAAGCAAGGCCCACAGCTAATCATATGATGTCTACAGCATCTAAAATTACCCTACTAACGGCATTTCCAGCGCTGGCGATAAAACGAGCGCTCCATTTTGCTTTCCATTTCTGATGTACCTCCGTTTTTGTTTCTGCGTGGTTGTAAATATGCGCACTTTGAGGTTCCTTATCTGCGGCCAGATATCCCGTGAGCATTCCACGCGACATTTCACGTAAAAAGCTCGCATGAACAAGGTTGCTGATAACGCAAGTGATTTAAAACGAGACGTTCCACGCCCGAAATTTCTCGTGAAGCTGCATAATTGGTGCAGTAATCCTTAAGAGCCATAAAAGGAACTCGCGAGACGATTTGATAGCATTTCCAAGACGTCATTTCAAGATGTATCTTTTCACCATTCAAGCAGGTATTAAGAGCTTAGGAAATTAAGAAACCTGAAGAAAGATAACTGAACTTTTTAATATGAAGCAAGTTTGAATTTAACCTGAGTAGAATTGATATAATAAGTATCTCCGACCGTCAGACAACCTATCGAGGTGGAAAACGGATATAACTTTACTGATAGAAATGAAATTTGCTGCTGCCCTCTTTTTTTCGGTAACCCGGAGAGAGAAATGAAGCGGTCGAAGTGTAACTCTAACTCGAAGACAAGCAGAGAAAGGAGAGGGGGATATTCAGGGCCCTGGAAGTCGCAAAAAGAGCAATAGAAGTTTTCCTAGACGACAAGACAATCTTTTAAACCACTGCGCGCGCTACTCCATTAATTCGTCTCCTCCCCAAATCCTGCTGCAGCCTTGAGCCAAAGTTTCCCAAGTTCTGTTCTAGTTCCTTCTTTCGTCTTCCTCATCCCTATATTAACTGCTCCCCTCCAACCCCCCGCCATCCAGCATTCCAAGTCCTCCTCCTTCGAGAACGCCAGCTCTTCCAAAGACATCGCATATGTACATGCTTTTCTGGATTCACATTGATGGTAAATTTCCAAATAGCAAACAGTTTGGCATCGCAGTTCGGCGCCCAGCAGTGATATTTCCAAAAGAGCCGCATCGTATCAAATAAAAATTTGGTAGAAATAGTCTTTCTGCTCCTCGTTTGCTCAAAATTTCTAGGTCTAACGATGTGATAAAATAAGAGAGATACTCAGCCGGACAGATAGGTACAAATACTCGTTCTTTCCGTGCACAATAAGCGACCACAATAAAAAATGAGCTCCTCCAAATACACTCTCATAGGACATGTCACCATTTCACCTCCAAAAATTGTATATATTTACACGGCTGGTGACCTACCACCCCCTGCCACACGCCCATTCGGCGGCTCGCGGGGTAGTATGTAGATGTAGATGTAGATGAACATATCTCAACCTCAGGTATCGGAGGTGAGAAAGGATTTTATAAGCTTTCTCAGACAACAAATCCTCCTCAATGAATACAGGAACTCGCTATTATATACGAAAATATACTAACAGCTAGTGATATATTGATTGGTAGATAGATTTTTTTCAGCATAATTCACCACGTTCGATTTTTCTATGGGCGTCTTTTCCAAGTTTTCTTGTTTGCAACAGACCGAGAGTGTGATAGATACTCTTCATGGAAAATTTGAATGTGCCCTGACTGTATAATCCTTCACAGCGGTATAGTTTTACGCTGTCGCTAGCATGGAATATTAAGTATTAATGAAGGGAGTTTTTTAGAAATGTAATTAAAAATATTACTTGGAATAGGCGTCGTCAGATAAATGGAACGAGGTGGTTTTGCTGATATTTCTGACTTATTTTTCACCTTAAAAGCCGTTTTACCTCAAGACTCTCACGAGGCTCGAACTTGTGCAATTTGATGTACAGACATTATTAGAACGCGAGCACGGAGTTGGAGCTGAGATTATTTTCCCATCCATCTATCGTTGATGCATTTTCGCATGCACTCCAGAAATTCACATTTTTACGCGTTGCATTTTTCAAAGCACGTGCATGTACGCATAAAATTGGGCAATAAGTCGCTTAGTGTAAAATGGCACTAAGATGCGTTTTTTAAATAATAAAATCACATTGCGAGGCGGTTGAAAATGTTCAGCTGCAAACAAATAAAATCCATTCCTAAGTACTGGCCATTACTAAAATGTTTTAGGAAAAGAAAATCTACGAATTCCACTTTGACAGGAAATTTTCAACAGAAAAAGAAATAACCGTTTCCCTTTGGTTATTTAGGGAGTCTGTCGACTAATCAGGTTGCTCGCGCCATTCGATGTAAAATGATAGGATAGTAGGAAACAGATCATTCAGAGAATAGCGGGACGGTGGAGAGAAATATATGATAGTGCGTTGGCCAGCTCTTAAAGGAAAGCGCCAAGGGGACCACATTTATACATCCCATCTGACGGACGGCATACAATTTTGGCTGCGATTCGAGCGTAGAACACAAGCAAGGATCGGTTTCACGCAATAAAGCCGCCACTGCCAGGATTCATACCCAGGGTCCTAGGGATAGGACGCCAGTGCTCTAGCCGCCATACCAACCCTGAACCCTGTAGGAATACAGCGCACTTTGACAGTCAGCCATCGTTAGGTTCTGGAATGATGATGGCCCATTTGGACCGAAGTACGTTTTATAGATTTACGGAGAACTGCAAATCTCGATGAACTGGGAATGACTTGCATCCTCTACGTCTCGTTGAATACAATTAATTTATATGTCCATTTTATGGCCTTGTGGATCCTGAATGGTTCATTTTGCCAGATTATCTGGAAAACTGATGGTAATCACCCTAAAAACTTTCTATCCAACCCCTATCGAAAAACGCCCTGGGGATCTTAGTTTGACGCCCCACCCAACGTGCGAAGCATTTCAGTGGACGTGCCTTCTAACTAGCATTCACGCTGGGCTTGGGATTAATATAATGAAAATCTCCGTCACAACCGATCACGCACTACGCCGAGCACTTCCTCGTTTTTCTTCCACTCAATGCAACACAACACCCCATATAAGAGTCAAAGTCAGTCTTCTCTTTACATTCTTATGCATGCCCCCGTCACTATTTCTCTTCTACAACTTGAACATATTTCAAGTAACGATTTTCTACTTCTAATACACTGCTCTACCCTATACTGCTTACATTAGCCCATTATCCGCATTCTTACAACCCGAGTAATCAATGTTTTCATCTTTTTCAGCTGTGCTCTCCTATTTTACTGGCACACCACGCTTTCTTTGCCAGAGGAAACCACATTAATTTGATTTTTTCATGATTGCTCTTGATTTTATATTTTCCACACCAATTTTTATGCATTTACCAAAGTCTGAAATCAGTAGGTGTTTACATCACTTACGCCTGGTCACCAGAATCAGTCGTAAAACTAGCCGAAACAAGCAAAAATATTTTCATTTTTGATTGCACGTATTCATGGGAGTTGTTTACATTTTGTGCGTTACTTCCTAATATCCCCAAGGAATCTACAAATAAAACTCACTGCATCCCGCTCAGAAACACCCAATGTGCGCATTGGCTTTTGAGTCACTGACGACATTAAGAGATCTGAGGTGCGGTATAAAACTATATGAATGCTTCGTTGAATGCTTAGCTCCTTGAAAGAGAATCGTCTCCTATAGTGCATGTTACCTCTCATGACTCACTAGGAAATGCTATTAAATGTTGTCTTATTTGATGCGAGCTAGTAATAATCCGATATTTATTAGCACCTTCGGTGATCTCCTGTAATTGCTCTAAATGAGCTCTTTTCTCGCCAGTAGGCAGCGTGAAATCTTTACTCTTCCCAGAAAGCAGGGAAACTTATGAATCTGCCATCAATCTGTCACTCGACCTAGGGCCAATTATGAAGTAGGCTAGCGGCAGAACGCTTTCAAAGTTCAGCGGTTCCTAAACTTTTCTATCGCGCGAAACCTTTGGTTAGTCGTTTCCAATAATTGGACTCCTCGTATTGGGAATTCGCCATTAATGTAATCCTATAGTACGTCCCTCTGACTTTCCGTCAAATTTCATAGCCGTCAAAATAGCTGGAGGTTCTGGAGGGAACTGACAGATGTCGTAGCCACGTCTGGCTACGAAATCGCGAACACTAGACTAGTTTCTGGGGAGGATTCCTCTGACCAGTAACATCTGCACAAAATTCAGCGGATTTTACAATTTGGAAAATAATATTTGCTCAGAAATTTACCTTAAATAACAATAGCCATTTACCCCGCGTTTATGGGGATAAAAAATTGGAAAAAGAGAGAACTTTAGAGAAAAACCAAAAGTCGATAGTGACTACTATAGTTGGACATTGAATATATTTCCAATATAATATATATTTAAATTGCAATTACAACAAAAGACATCAGGTATATCGATAAAAGAAAATATGTAGCCTAAGTATCACTGTAATAATGTGTAGGCATTGAATATTCTCAAGCATGAATAAAACAAGGGAATAGCCTGCTACAAAACTATTCAAGAAACTGAGAAGCAAATACTTTGCACAGTGATAAACTGAAAATAATGCTATAATCATGATAAGATGACTTGTCACTTATTTGGCGTTAACTTTTTGAGGTCACTTAAGTATTAATAACAAGTGCGATGCATTACTTGAGACATAAATCACCGTATCCAGCTAATACATTGGCTGTATCAGCTTTTAAAGAATATTTTATCCAATAAAATATATTTGAGGATTCAGGTAAGTTTCTAAACTAATACAACACAACTAATATCAAATTTTTAACTCGTTCAAAACTCTGTCTTCGTTTAATTTTGAAACTAAATTTTAATTTGTATTCATAGTCGAGTGTAATACATATATCTTTTTTTTTAGTGTAATACATATTTCTTTTTTTCTTTTTATTTTAAGGAGTTTTACATCGTCAGATGAATGAGCATAATTGAATGTGAGCATCATTGACAACATTTACTGATAACAAGAGCTTTAATGAGAGCTCGCTGCACATTCTCAGTTTACGATAGTGAGACTGGAAAGGTCTGTTTTCCATGAAACAGTCACCACGGGCGAAAGGATGCTGGAGGAGAGCCTTTGTTTACTTTTCACAACTCTCGAGAACGATTAGCCGACCGTTCTTACTCAAGGGCAAATCTGACAGTCTAGAGTCCAGGACTTCCTCACTTCCACTCTCCGCATTCCCATTCACAGTCTCTTGATCTCTCATCACTTCCACAAATGCAGCTTGCGTGCCCCATGCGGCGCCCCAGCTGCGTACAAGTGGCTCGGAAGTAATATCGTAAATAAATAACACTCTATGAGATTCATTCTTTAAAATTCGAAAGGTTTAATTCTCAAAAGGGATATTGTAGCAATAACATTTTAGATGAAACCCCGAAAGGTTAAAGTTCAGTTCAAAATTTACGTGTTCGTGGTAAATAGCATTTCCCGAATTTCAAAATAACCGATTTTGATCTCATTTCATCGTGTAACCCATGAATGAGTTTTGTAACTCAAGATTAATTATCTCATCACTTTATTCACTGCAAACATTTGGTGAGAGTTTGCTCGAAACTAATTCATTTTTTCCATGAGTTGAAAACATTACCTCAAAAACTGTTTAGAGGGTAGACTTTGAAAACAGATATGTCGAATATCTTACTCTCTTGAGCGTAGATTATTTTTTGGAAATTGACTCGTCTATTGAAAACCTGTTTTCTATATTACGCTATCATTACATTTATTTTCCCCTTATTTAGTGTTCCTTGTTTGATTAGGGTATTTTCTAATAGTAGTAAGCGTCGCAAAACTTGCTGGTACTCATTTTTGGAGAGTGTGACGTCAGGGAGAGGATAATAGACAAGAGGTTGGATAAATTGATGGAGATCAATCAAAGGGGTATTGCGAAACGGAGGTCGGTATCATAGCGACTGTCGGAGGTTTCGTATCGCTGACGTTGTACTGCGACTTCGACGACTATGAACTTGGGGTCGCTGAGTCAACGCTGGTTAGTTAGACACGTCTGGGGGTGCGATGAGGCCCGATGAGGGGGAAGTTACGGAAGTATGAAAAATACCGCCTTCTTCGTTCGCGAAATTTGCATTAACCAATAGCGAGCGTTCCTTGCAGTCGAATTCTGTGATATTAAGTGTGAATGTGTGATATTATGTGCGAATGGATTTCTAAGCTCTCAACTACAGTTATCTACTTTACCACCATATTGCAAATATATTGGGCATAGTGGCGTACTCCTTTTAAGTTAAAGTTCTTCGAACGAAACTTCAACGAAAGTTCTTCGTTCAAATACACATTTAAAACTTCATTAAGTTATATGCAAATTTTACCTACATCGAGGAATAAATGTTTAAAAAAAGTTGATGAAAAAAGCGTGGACAGCAAATACAAGAAGTATAATTAAAAATTATAAATAATTACATTCAGGTGATTGTCAACATACTGATAGATCTTACAATCATGGCTATTTTCGGGGCCTTTGGGAAAGGACGGGAGAATATCAACAAGAAAAGAAACCATCCATGAGGCAGTTACCATTGCGTTATGGTCATCTTATAGTATCCCGTCGGCTCCTACTTAACTTTCACGGAGCATTGAAATATATGAGGAGTGGCCATACCAGTTTCACGAAGTACCCACAAAACAGCTGATTCTCGAATTATTTGCAAGTGAACTAACAGTAGAATGAAAGCAAGATGATAGCCGTGTAAATCTACGTTGCTTTTCAAGCGATAAACTATGTAAAAATAACTGTAAATCAGAATTTTGTAGATCTACATCTACATAATATCCCGCGAGCCGCCGCAAGAGTGTGTGGCAGGGGGTGTTAGGTCACCAGCCGTGTAAAGATGTAAAAGTTTTGGAGGTGAAATGGTGCCATGTCCTATGAGAGTGTGTTTGGAGGAGCTCAGTTTCTATTGTGGTCTCTTATTGTGCGCGGAAAGAAGGAGTTTCTGTACCTGTCTGTTCGGCAGGGTATCTCTCTTCTTTTATCGCATCTGTCAGACCTAGAGATGTAGTGAGAAGTCATGATAATATTCTCTATGTCGCTCTGAAAAATATCAGTTCTGACTTTATCAAGCGACCTAAATCTAGCGTGTAGCCTCTTAGTCTCTAGGGGCTTCCACCTTAATCCCTCTAAAAGTTGTGAGACACTATATGTACGCTCGTAGCAGTTTTTAACGAAGCGCGCAGCTTTTCTTAGTAATTTATTAATTTTTCTGGTTACATCTATTTGACCAGGGTTATATCGAAAAATATGTTACTAAATGACCACGAAAGAAATTTATCGGAAAGTACTTACCAGTCGCGGCAGAAGCACTCGGTAAGAACTGACTCACGGTGTGGGTAAAATTGATTGACTCCGTGAGCCATGCGTTGTGCCGAAATAAAAATTTCCCATTATGCCGGGAACTTTCTTCCCACCTTTTCTGGTCGGGCAACATAAAGTATATACACATAAATTCACGGAGGATTTTCAGAGCATCTTCACGTTGCCGTAAACCTTATCTTCTTGAGAGAAAATCTATCGAATAATGTTTTTTGTCTGTCAAAGATTTCGCCTTATTCTCCATTATCTTTTTATGGAGCGCAAGACGTGTGACCAGATTTGGAGGAATTTTGACATAAAACTGTGGAAAAACCTGCGTAAGGTCCGACAATTTAGGAATATATAATGAAAGTTACGAAATTTCCAATAATAGTCGGCCAGAATGTTGGAGCGGAAAAATTAACATTGACTAAAGTTAACGAAATATATTTCAAGACACGTTAGAAGGCTGCGATGAATAGACGCGAATAGAAAACTTGATGTAACGAAGAACCAAAAACATAGCTTACCTAAATTCAGTGGTAGATTGTTGAATAAAAACTCCGCTGTCAATCGTGGAGAAAATACGAGGGAAACCATTCCAAAACCACACACGTCACCACAAGCCAAAACACATGAGCAGCGGGATTTTTTGCATCCAATGTAGCACAGCACTTCTTCACCAATACCAAACTAGAACTGAATATTAACATGCATTTCTAAAAGTGAGAGGAAAGTCCATAGTGGAAATACCCATATAAAAAAGTTAAAGGGTGCGCGGTGTCATAAAAAATCCCTTTTCTCACAACCGACCTTTTTGAGTAAAGACAGAGGGGGCACGTGGCTTGGAGGTTTGGGTACATAGGGAGTGGGAAGAGAGAATAACCAAATATTTATCCTTTTCTATAATAATTTTAAAACATGTTTACATGATACTTTCATGACGTGTTTCACATATTTCTCAAACCAAAGATAATGACTACTCTATGTAAAATTTTTCCTGAGAAAACATTTTGCCATTTTGTGACGAAACAGTGCACAATATCCTTACAGTGTTTTCAATATAGGATCTTTGGTAATATATGACAATGTGTACACCTTGATAACGGCAAATTCAAGGAGTTTAGGTCCACACAACTTCAACAATTCAGTGGAGTCGGTATTCTCAGGCTCCGCTGGACGGAGCCGGGCCGCGAAGCGCGATGGAAAAATCCATCTTACACTCGGCGTCGAGGAATTTTTCCAATATTTTTGCAAAATTACGTTAAAATATGTTTAATAAATACCCTGATGAAATATCCCGATGACCATTTTCTTTAAACCAAAGATAATGACTGCTTTATGTAAAATTTTGCTTCAAAATATCGACAGAAATCTCTTGTACTTTACCAATGTACTGGTAAGTAACCGTTTTGACAAATGGTAATGTTTTTATATTTCATTGAAATCCCTCCCCTAAATTACTATCTGTGTAACTTTTAAGATTTTTAAAGAAAAATGAAAGTGGGTATTTCCTTGGAAATTAGGTCATGTTTAAGCCTCTGTATCCAAGGTAAGACATTATGAAAATGGCTCACCAAGCCATAATCAGAAATCATTTGTAAGTATATGTGCCAGGTTTTAAGTCTGTAATTTAAAAAAATCCATTTTGGACTAATGTCCGGCGTTTTTCGATTTACGACCACTGCGCGGCGGCTCGCAGGGTAGTGTTGTATGAAGACAAAGATCGTGCCTCCCTCGCGGCAATGTCATCAATATATTTGGAAATGCGTAATTCCTACCCATATTTACTTTGTTACGTCAATTTTCCTTCGAATTGGTCTTCTTTCACTAGCTAATAACGTGGGTCCTCCCCTCTCTGCATTTCTCACATTTGATGAAGAGGAAAGATAGGAAATGCGTCTGTATCGCGGGTTGCATAAATGTAAGGAGAGCGAAATATCGTCACGGTGGAAAACTATGAGATAATTAAGAGTTCCAAAAATTCCTCGAATAACTTGTGAATAAATGAACAAAGTTTCTTGCCTATTTTCGACGGATAATTATTTACAATTATGGTGCACTGCAAGCTGCACAAGGTCTTTAACAAGTAGTTACTTCATCATAACTGCAGTACCACGAAGAGGATTTATTAATTGAAAAAAATCGTTAATTATTGAATATAGTTTGTTATTTGCTGATATAAGTTATGTCAGCACATTATAACCTATTTTTTCCATTATTTTAGGCCATAAAAAATTGAATTTCTGAGATGTCTTCTTATTTTGTGCTAGAAAACAGCATCAGCTGGTCTTTTGGCAAATGATATCAGGCCAAATATTGGGGGTTAGCACTCGGATATACACGACACTTCACTCTGATGTCTTCTGTGGATAGCCAATGATATGGATAAGCAATTCTGTAAACCAAATGATCTTCACAAAATACTTTGAAAAGGCATCCCCTGACTTATAAAAAGCCTGACTAAACTAACAAAACAAATGAAAGGCATGTTATCCTGACAAGAATTAAAAGATTCATTTCACAAAATTAAAATAACTTTGCCAAAAATGTGCTGTTACAGGAATGTTAGGCAAACATTTCCCCATCAAAATCAGTTTTATAAATCACCCCTCTAGTATTCTCCTGCCATTACGAAAGTTTTGTACGTTTCATGCTCATGTGAGCTAAGTAAAAACCTTTTTCCAGAAAATGCCCAAAAATAATGAGGTGCATCTAATTTGCTGTCAAATATGGTCATCATCTTTGGTAATGCAATCCTGAGATTGGTCAAATATGGTATAAAAACGGTATTCCACCAAAGCAATCATCTCAACCGTCGCTCATGCTAAGTACGTAGATACTGAACAAAGGGAGATGAAAGGTGCTGTACCTAAATACATTAACATGTACATAAAGTTCAGTTAAATCTCTAATATGTACCAAGATGTGGAATGGCATATACATTTGATCAATACTATCATTAGAGGAAAGTTTAGATTCAAGGCTTACTATAGGGAAGAGTGGAGGATGTAAGTAGTAGCCTGTGTACCTATGAGAGTGCAATGTTTTGGATGTTGGAGGAGGGAAGGAGGTGGAAGATAAAGATATGGACAGGATAGCAAAAGTGGATGGAGAGGAGGATTTACACCATGCTGACAAGACATGGCATGTAGTCCTAAATACAAAAACAACTGAAGCAGCAGCAAGGCCAGCAAACAAGCAGCAAGGCAAGCACTGCAGCCATTAGGGCATGCTTACAAAATGTAAGAATTGTCTCGAGGGTAGGAGAGTTATTAAACAATAAGAAATACTAAGAGAGTGAAATGAAGATATAATTGTGACTTTATGCTGAGGAAAATGGAAAAATAAGAAATTACCGAAGTTATGATGAAGTTAGACAGACACTAACACAACATATTATGAACTGAAAAGGATGGCGGAGAATAGAGAAGAATGGCGAGTTGCTGCAAGCCAGCCCCAGGGCTGCTAACTGAAGAAGAAGATGATCAACAGTTATTATTGGCATCTATATCCTCCCCCACAACCTACCACTCAAGTATCAGGCAGGGTGTTATGGCACTAACCATTAAATAAGAAGGGGCACCACAAATAGCATTGGTACATGAATGTCAGAAAGGTCAAAGAGTGATGAGGCATATGAATTGTCATTTATCCTTACGGATACACTAATTGTCATACAAATCTCCAAATAGACATAATGCACAGTAAAAATGGGTATATGAAAAGCAGAGAAGTTGTCATGCAATTTGGATTGCAGCTTATTTCTTTCAACCTGCAAAGGAGTTTTAATAAAGAGCCACCTATACATAAATCATCGATAATGAATTTTCACTGCGTTGCATGAGCTATAACCTCTGTATAGATTACAACACCTATCTTTTTATGCCAAATATCTTTGAAATAGTACATGCATCTTTTCTTTTTTCCTATTTCATACTAACTAGTTTTTAGATCCCAAAAAGAAGAGGGTGACACAAACTTTTGCCTTACTTCAAACAACTTATCTACTGGGCTAAGGCTTTACTATTCAATGACTATTCAAGATGAAATGTTTATTTTTCAAGGGGTATTTAATACTATTTTTAATCAATTACTACTTATAATGCTTGGATGGAACTCAACTCAAACATTATTAACTAAATTTTGCAGAGAAATTTCACACAGCCACACTACTGCAAAATACACATGAAAGGCAATTTATGTTATTGAGCTACATAATTCTATTTTCAACAGCAAGTTTTCTATTGCCTTGCACTCACTTGATCTTAGGGAGATGCAGAGATTTTTATTGCGTATTTGAAAAATGTCAAGTGATTTTAAAAAATTACAGGACATTTCCAACCTTTTCCCAGCTCAACAAAATTCAATGATGTACCTTTCCTGGTATTCAAAGTTAGCACTGCCCAAATAACTATTTGAATAGTGCGCATCTACACACAATTATGTCTTTCTTCACATTTGCATGAGGTTATCACCAAAATTCCCAGATTACGTACACTTGCTATAAAACCCATGACTGTTAAAATTACTCCCCAGAGATACACAAGCATGCACAGTATCATTAACTATTGTAGAATATAAGGACAAGCAGAGCATTAAGCAGAGCAAGGCATTAATTTAATGTTTCTAATTGTCCTTAAAAATCTACAATATCCCTTCATGCACCAGTAAGTTAAACCAGATGGGTACTTAGTTATTAAACAATCTACTGTCACAACAACAGGTAAATGATAATTCACTTTATTCAGTACACATGGTCAACTCACACTTTTCAGGCTCCATTTCATTGCAATTATAACAGAAGCATTTTACAGGTCAGATCTAGGTAACAAAATATTCACCTGTGAACATATCACATTTTCTCACTGCACCAGGTACAAAAGAGATTTAAGTACAATTATAAATTATTTACAGCCTAACTTCATAGTCATAAATGATATAAAAAATAATTTCAGAGATAATAAAATTAATTGAAATATACTGTGGCAATTGATTTGGTAGTTTAATAACAGCCATGGAAATTGCCCTGATTGAAAGAAAGTCATACGCATGCAATTCATTCTAAAATACAATTAAAATTGCCAACAGAAATACTACATTCATTTTCCAATTCGTTATGCTGGTAAAAACCCAATATCACACACTACTAAAAATCAACAAGCTTCAACTCACTTATTTTGAGTAAAAGAGGCATTTATAAATTAGGCAACAGAGTTTTTATTCAATTATTTTTTTAAAATCAGATCTAAAAGACTTTTTGTTCAAAATAAGTTGGCACCTTCGGATATATTAAAGTAAAACATCACATAGGGTATCCCATTGAGACATCCCAAATTATGGGGATCAAATGAGCATTGCACTGTCCCTATTGAAGCACCAGGCCTTGGCCAGAAACAGTGTCCTGATAATAATAATTAATTAATTCAGACACCCTTTCCACTACACTGCAGTCAGTCAATCTTCTAAGAAATTCTTAGACATTTCAGGAAACCATTAATAAGGAATAGCTGCAACAGTATAGCATAACTACATCTCTTGGATAGAGAAAAGGTTTTCCTTGCCTATCGCCAAAGATATTATAAGAATTGAAAGGTTTTTTCATGACTAAAATTGCAGATGAAATAGACTGCTTGTAAAAACTAAATAATTCATTTACCTAAATAAATTCTAACTTAATGCAGTAATGCGTATCAGTATGGTAAAATTACAGCTGAAATGGATGCTCATTTTTGTTAAAAATCTCACTTCATTCTCTATGGAAATTTTTAATTTCATAGCAAAAAATTCATTTATTTTTATATTGAAAAGATTCCCATCAGCACTCATTCTCATTCCCTATAGCCTTGTAGATTCTTGTCAATTATCTGAACCCAAATCAGATCGTTGTCACTGCTGGTATGAGAAGTGCTTCGTCAAAATGAGCTATAATTAATGTCCCTTTGAGTATGTGTATATTATATAGATACATTACGTCATTTGGATATAAAAACCTTTCAAACATCACAAAATCACCGACATAGGCTCGACATACCATTGAGCCCAGCATATATCACTCATTTACGTTATTTCTTTAGAAGTCTAAAACACACTTAGCCCTTGTTTCATCACAAACTGAGTAAAGAGGTGAAAAAGAAAACCTTTCTTTCGCAAAAAGGCCAGGTGGGAACATGTGAGCTAACTTCACTCGGCAGTGGCTTCAGAAAAGTTCAGTGCTCCTGCGGACTGCCTCTGTCCCACGGGAGAAGGGGCGAGCGAGAGCCTAGGGACAGAGACGTCCTGTCTCCAATGTGCTCCCCACTGCCCAGAATGGACACGACAACTGCAGGCTGTGAACACTGGCCGTGCTCCACAGCGGTCTGCCCACTACCTTTCGCATCCAGCCCGTCAGCCACGGTAGCGGCACCAGACAAGAGACCACTCAGCTCGTCCACCTCTGTTGCCTCCCCGGCTTCATAAGCCCTCGATCCACCCCCCACTCCCTTCCACCGGGCACTCTCCTCCTCAACCACGACAACCGTGTCCATGCCAATTGGTCCCTCATCCACTGCCTTCTCTGTCGAGGATCTCCGAGCGGTAGGCAAGACTCCCTCTTCAGAGAGAGGTGACCTCGAGTGGTGCACATCTGGCAGGGCCTCCGACTTGTTCGATGGAGCCCTGGCACTCGTGGACCTCGACAGGGATGGCCGATCGGGAGCATTCTGAACACAGATGATTCGATTGAAGGCACGCCATCTACGGAGGAGGCCAAGGTAGGCCTTACACTGAACGTGCATGAAGAACAAACCACCTGTGAACCCGACAGCAACCACCACCAGTTTTGTCCAAAACGGCCACTTCAGGAAGTCACGCTGCATCTGCTAATGCAAAACATTCATTAGAATAGTTAACAGAAATTACATCAAATGATAATCTAGCCACCAATCAGTCTGAGGACCACACAGGTAGTCCGTTAGAAAATTTTGGCGGAGTATTTTGAAAAAAAATTGTTATTCCTCCACATGACTCAAAGAGGGTGACTGTAGTGGTCCACGTGATCCATGTGGTAGGACACCAATAACCGGAAAATCTTTTAAATTCCAAGCTCCCAAGGTTGCAATCCCTTTAAAATCTCTATTTACTCCACACACATCACTTCTCTAAAATCCTTAGCCTGCCATGATTGCTCCCCTATTTTCATGGGCTTACTCGCCCCACCGCTGCTCCATATGGCAATGATGAATTTGGTACATACATATACAATGTAACATTGAAAATAAAGCTTGACAACTCTTCCTTCCTTACGCTCACAAATATATACTCTTATAAAAAAAAATTCAAAGAGTTGATTCATCTCCAAATGACAAAGTACAAATGTCAGAACAAAGAACACTAAGAATTGAAGCCTCTCATAACTGCACAGAGGACTACATGTAAGTTTACAACTTAAACTACAAACCAAAAGGAAAAAATGGGGTGAAAGAGAAACAACATTTAGAAACTATTGACAGAAAAATGTCCACGATATCTACTTTACACCCAGAAATATGGATCTAGGGCAACTTCAAATTACCCACCAAAATATTAGGGCAATTTCCATGTAATAGGATCATTGACCACCATGTTTTTACATAATGTTTTAAAACTAGTATTCACATTAATGCCAGTATATGTTTAAATCTGTACTACAATGTTCAACAGAGACCTTATGAAGAATTCAAGGGCCAATTAACCATTTGGGAGTTGGCTAACATTAATCCTAAATCAAAATAGCCGCAGGGTAGGTTTTTTCATTTAACTTTCTAATATTCCATGATTTCCATAGAGTTTGTTGTTCATTCAAGGCAACAGATCCAGTTCCAACAGATGCCGACTGAACTAAATCTAGTTTTAACCTAATACTGAAATTTTTCCTTGCTTTTAAAGTTAGAGGGGAAGCTGAGCTTGAAATAGAGTGAATGTAAATACTGATATGGGACAAGTACTGCTTCCACATCTCAGCAGAGTATTCATGGCTATGAACTCTTGGTTTCTGCAAACCCCACCCGCCAAATTAACCTCCTAAGTTCAATAAAGTCATTAAAACGAGCTAAACTATATTCAAAAGTACAACATAACATAGGAAAAGAACTATACCTCCTCAGCAATTCGGTCAATCAGTACATAAAGGGACCAGCCCACACATGCGAGGGCAATTCCATAGAATGTCACACTGCAGGCAAGCTTCCTTCTCTCGAGGGAGGACATCTCCAACTTCTCCCACTAGGTAGATCACGATCCAAAGTCCACATAAAAAAGAAATTAATCACACACAACTTAATACAAAGCACAACCAAGGATTACAACTAAACCTGTAAGTACTCACAGGCCACAAAATGGACATTCTTCATTAAATTCCCAGAAAAGCACATCTATTCAAAGTGAATGAGAAGGAAAAAATATCTTATCACAAGCAAAATATGCCATGAAAGGTTCTCAAAAAAGGTCATTCCTCATAAATAACTTACTATATTAGAAGTACAATTATCCTTTTAATTTTGAATTTTTATATAAAGAAATGACATAGTTTAGTTTATAACAAACTAATTAGTTTTGCTACGAGAGTATAGACTTTTCCTCTGCCTAGATTTAAGAGCTAGAATTCACAGAAGAAAAACTATTCCTGGGAAAAGGTTCTAAAACTTCTTTCAGGCTGTAGAGGGTTAGAAGTGTTGAAGTAATAGAGCATCAATATGCGACTTGTGAGTATCCAACAAAGAAATACGTACATTATGAGTCATGGTCAAAATATGCCAGGAAAAGAACAAGCTGGCCACATTCAAACTTTTTTCAAAACCCAGTACAAATTGCTATCATCATAACACTGAAAAGTTGTTTTTCCAAATATATCAACCTCTATGATATGTCCAACCATAATCTCAACTGGAGGAGAATGTCCTGAAATCTTGAGCTTAGTTTAGAATGTTTTATAAAAGGAAATTCAGCATGTGAACAAGTTCAATTTCTCAATAAGAGGAGTAACTGCATTTGCCTCTAGTTCACCAATGGAAAATTGTTCAATGAGCAACAGGCATGTTTCTCTAAAAAAACCCCAGTTTTTTTTGGGTTAAGTTACAGAAAACACATGATTCACTGAGAGATGCAAGACTGCCAGAAAATTATCACAAATATTCTGCAAGTTGATTTCAATCAATTCCAAATGCTAAATACAAAGAAGCTGAAGTAATTAAAAATTATTTTTCTAATTCAACCGCATTTCACCACAATGAACATCACCTTCAACACTTCACCCAATCAATGATTTTTACCACCTAATCTACTACCTAATTTGCCACAACTAATCATACTGTCCAAATATTCCATGTTTTATTCAATACTCACTGCACTGTCCTTCTAAGACTTACTTTCCAATGACAAAAATTTCAATGCATTGAGAATTTGTTCAGCAGGTTCCTTCTTAGAATTTCCACGCCTGATTCAAAAGAGTAATTACAACAGTGCACATTGTCTCCACTGTTGTTTTATTATTCAAACTGATAACTGCCATCAGTATTTACATCAACTGGCATCTCATAAACTCAATGTGACAATAGTGTACTTGAAAAACTTAAGGGATAAATAAAAGGCAGAAACCTACGAGGAAGTGGGTCACAAAGGAACATATGCACACAGGATGAACCACTACTAAAGATTTTAGCATGGAATACTGGAGAAGGAAGAAAGGAGTCACTGTATAGTCTTGTCGCAGAAATAAACGAGTCTCATCAATAAACATATAAGAGGGAATGGAGTGCACACAGATAAACTAGGTTAATCCTAAATAATTTCTGTGTATTAGACTGTTGTGACAAAGATAATGAATCTCAGAATCAGGACAAATGCATGAAAGCATCATAGGTAAACAAAAGAGGGAACTGCAGAGAACATGTATGTTGTTAACAGATATATAGAGAGACCATTTGGTTATGAATGATAAATCATCAATCTTAATTCTCATGCCAATTTTCTGTCAAGGGAAACATTTGGGATACTGCTATTTCCGAAAATTGACTTTATAATTGCTCCTGAAAATTGCCAGCCACACTGAAATTATAATTATGGTAAACAGTATCAAACAAATTGGAGGATAGCCCATTGAAAACAAGTCAGCATTTGCATTAGATTGATTTCACCGACAGCTAGTTCCAGGCTAAGATTACCAGCTCCAATCAAGTATATTTTTTTATTGTAATATTTTTAAGAATTTAAAAACTTATATTCATTTGGATAAAGGTTTCTCGGGTCTTCCACCGGGTGAGCAGGTCCATGGGGCCCAACATTTTGGAGAACAACTTGTCCTCCATCATCAGGAGGGGTTTCAGCTTCCGAACGCCATTTCCTCAATTTTGGCCGGCATATATACTCTCTCTTCCCGGGTCAGGTGCCACCGGATTGGCTGTGGCATCTGCGAGTTTTACCACCTTCCCTGACGCATTTAATGGCGGCCACGATTGGTTTCCAAGTGTTACTCAATAGGAAACCTGCGTCTCTATTGATGTTTCACGGCTGCAGACAGATCTCGATAGCTTCCTTAACGAGGCGATCCCAATAACCATGAGTGCGGCTGATTATTTTGGTCTCCTCACACCATATGGCGTGGTCCTCACAAATGCTGTTCTCCGTTACGGCTGATTTCTGTGGTTGTACCAATCGGAAGTGTCTCTGGTGTTCTTTCAGTCTTGTCTCGATGGTATGCCCAGTTTCTCCGATGTACATATTTCCGCATTCACAGGGAATTTGGTAGACCCATGTCGTAGGCGTCTTCAAGCCGAGTGGATCTTTTGCCTTAACTAGCAGAGCCTTCAGCTTTGGCAGTGGTAAATGTATTGTTTGGATGCTAAAGCATTGAATAATCCATTGAATCTTCCCCGATATTGTTGATACATATGGTAGGAAGGCTTTAGCTACCAGTTCCTCAGATGGCTCTGGTGTGAGGCTCCCTCTAGTCTCAAAGGCCCTTTTCAGGGCTATGGAAATTTTCTGCTCACTATAGCCATTCTGACGGAAAGTTCTTTTTAGATGGTTCAATTCCCTGGGGATGCTTTCCGTGTCAGCTATCGCCCTGGCTCTTGTAAATAGAGTAGATAAAACTGATGTCTTGTGTGACGGATGATGACGGCTCTGACTGTTTAGATAAAGATCCGTGTGAGTCGGTTTCTGATACATGCTGTGTCCTAGGCTCCCGTCTTCTCTTGGCTGGCTGGGGACAACGGTGACCCCATGGCTACACCTTCAGACTGCCCAAAGAATTTCCCATCAAATGAGAAATAGGTCGAGGCTAGCACGTGTTGAAACAGTTTGACTACGTCCTGATTGAATTTCCTCTTCAGGAGTGTCAGAGAGAGGTACGCAGGTGAAGAGTGACACCACATCAAGACTGACCAGCATATCAGTCGGCTCGACTCGACTCTCCCGGATGGTTTTCACAAATTCCGTTGAGTTCTTCACATGGTGTTCACTAAGTCCCACATGTGGCGTCAAGATTCCTGCAAGATACTTTGCAAGGTTATAGGTAGGAGAGCTGATAGTGCTGACAATGGGCCTGAGCGGAGTTCCTTCCTTATGGATTTTGGGCAATCCGCACATTCTCGGAGGCACCGGTGCCTGAGATAGAAGGCTCCTGGCTGTTTCTTGTGAGAGACCCGCCTCCTCCATGAGTTTTATGGTCTTCCTGGTTAAGGCGTCCATGGGGTCTCGTTGTATTCTCCTGTAAGAGTTACTCATGAGCAACTCATACATTTTCTGGCGATAATCCTCCGTTTTCATGACTACCGTCACGTTGCCCTTGTCAGCTGGGAGGATGGTGATGGCAGTGTTTCTCCGTAAGGTGAGCAGTGCAGTCCTTTCCCTGAATGTGATGTTAGGCTTGGGAGGAACGGCCCTTTTCAGGGCCATAGAAATTTCACTCCTCAATTCTTCTGCTGCATCTATGGAAAGTTTGCGTGCTGCTTGCTCTACTCCACCGATTATGTCAGCATACGGTATAGTTCTTGGTGCTGGAGCAAAGTTTAGGCCTTTGGAAAGAGCTGAGGTGGTGTCTTCGTCCAACCTTTCATCGCTCAGGTTAATGACCAAGCGATGGCGCTCCAGTGTCGCGGCAATAATCAGCCGCACTCATGGTTATTGAGATCGCCTCGTTAAGGAAGCCATCGAGATCCATCTGCAGCCGAGAAACATCAATAGAGACGCAGGTTTCCTATTGAGTAAAACTTAAAAACCAATCGTGGCCACCATTAAATACGTCAGGGAAGGCGGGAAAACTTGCAGACGCCACAGCCAATCAGGTGGCACCTGACCCGGGAGGAGGGAGTATATATACCGGCCAAAATTGAGGAAACGGCATTTGGAAGCTGAAACCCCCCCTGATGATGGAGGACAAGTCGTTCTCCGAAACGTTGGGCCGCATGGACCTGCTCACCAAGTGGAAGACCCGAGAAACCTTATATTATAAAACCTTGTTTTATAAATGCCAATTTTACAAATTACGCACACATTAACCCCTCCAGTATGTGCAACACAGCATGTGTGTCTCTATAAAACCATGCCTCCAGGATGTACCATACATCATATTTGTCCAACTTTTGAAATTTTTACAGCCTACACCCTGTTTCATGTACATTAAGGAAGTGTCAGCATAATTTAGTGATGCCTGCTTTCATTCTACGATTCTCTATTGCCCCTGCTAATGTGTTAGCATTTTTTTCCTAGAGAAAAAAGACACTAAAAGAAAAACTAAACGAAAATAATAAGTGCAAAGTGTGGTGAATAAGTGGCAATGACATGGAAGGATAAGTGTGACATCTCAAAGCTTCCAACAAAACATTCAGATATAAAACAAACTGTGGGTCAGAGGGGATAGGGGGGCTAGAGCAAGTAAATAGACTATAGTAGAGATGGGACAAAATGAACTGAGCAGTTCAAATGGAACTGTTCCGAGAAATGAAGTGATCAGTAAATGAATGGTTCACTCACACTACCTGTTCCACAGATTAATTTAAAGTTAGAGCCAATTGCTACATTGTATGAACGAAGCAGCGGAGGGCCGTAAATTGTGTTCATCAACTTCCTTCAAGTACGGGTTCCATCGAGTAGCCATTTAGGGGAGGGGGATGTTGGAGCCACAATCCACCCAACCATTAGATAACGCCCCTTGTGGAGGGCGGGGCTTGCATTCATCCTTGAACTCCAAGAAAGAACCTGAATAGCATGCCCAGTCGAGTTCAGCTACAGAACACTGTTCAGAGAGAACTGCATGCTCAATAGGGTTCAGCTATGGCTCGCTGTTCAGAAAGAACAGCATGCTCAATAGAGTTCAGCTATAATATGTACATTTCTCAGAAAGAGGCGTTGAACATCATGTTCAATGAAGTTCAACTGCAGAGCTTCTTGCAAAGACTTGTGGAGCAGCAGGGCATTCAGCTAAGGTAGCATTTGGAAACAATTGAAAAGGTGTGTTAGTGCGATGCAATTCCAATCGGTAATTATCCATGCACTCCCCCTCTCTGGTATCTCCATCTTGAAGCAATGAGGGGGCTAGCGTGCCTAAAGGATCCTGAGAGCTATGCCAACGGGAGCTTAAGCTCCTGGTTGGGCCACCCAAGCCGGACAGGTCAAAGATGATAGGCCAGACAAAGAGAGATACCATGGTCCTCCAGGTTGGGGGTTTGGCGTGAGGCCAACAACCTCACCCTGGAAAAACTTTTGCTGTTAGGAAACACCAACAAAAAGCCTCGGATGTGGACTGGAATAACCGATTTAGACCGCAGCTTAACCAAAAGGATATGAGATTTGGATCATGGAATGTGAGAACCTTGGCTGGTCCAGGAAAGATAGACATTGTAATGGAAGAAATTGACAGGTACCGTATAGATGTAGTAGCACTACAAGAAACAAAATGGCCAAATAATGGCAAAATAAATTGTAAGAATTATGTATTATATTATAGTGGTTGTGATGACGGTCGGCACTTCGCAGGAGTAGGTTTTGCTGTCAATAAATGTATCCTAGAATCCTTGATAGTTTATGAAGCAGTTAGTGAAAGACTGTACAATTAGACTTAAGGGAAAGTTCAATAACATTTCGATGATTAGTTTCTACACTCCTACAGATGAAACTGAAGATGAAGAAAAGAATTTGTTCTACGCTCAAAGAAGAAATATTTTCAAAGTTACCAAACTATGATACTAAAGTTCTCCTCGGAGATGCTAATGCAAAGATAGGTAAAGAAACTGTTTGGAAAAGTGTTGCAGGCAGAAACAGTTTACACGATGTTTCAAATGACAATGGAGTTAGATTACTAAGTTTTGCTACCTCAATGAATCTTTTTATTGCAAGTACTAAGTTCCCGCACAAATCCATACATAAAGAAACGCGGACATCTCCAAACAGAACCACCAGGAACCAAATAGACCATGTATTAATTGATAAGAGGCACGTTAAAACAATAGCAGATGTAAAATGTCAGCAGGGAGCAGAATGTGGCACTGACCACTTTATGGTACTGACAGTGATAAGACAAAGAATAAAGATTGAAAAAAGAGGTATAAAGAAGGTAACTGAGAAAATTTATTTTGATGAGAGCAAAAGAGCGGAAGTCCAAATGAAAATTGCCAATAGGTTTGCAGCGTTAGAAGCATAAAACTTGGAAGAGGAAAATTATGAAACTCGGGTAGAGAAATTTTGGCAAACTTTCAAATTGTCAATAAAAGAAACATCTGGAGAAGTTTTCACAGAGAAAAAGGTTTCTAAGAAACCATGGTTCAACGAGGCTTGTCAGGAACTAGTTTATTAAAGGAAAGAAGCTAAATCTAAGGTCCTTCAATGCCAAAATGCAGAAGCAAGAGAAGCATACAAAGAAATTAACTCGAAAGTAAATAACACTCTAAGGCCGGTATTCATAGACGGGATAAATAATCAATGATTGCTGAATCTACGATTATTCGCCAATCATTGATTATTTGATTTATGTATTCATAGACAGTAAACAATCTCCAATTCATGAATCACTGTTCATGAATCTCTAATTATTTAGGATAACCTGTAATTGGTGAATTACAGATTCGATATATGTTTATTTTGGTATGTGAAAGTATGTATGTGAAGTGGTATGAGAAATTGAAGAGGTAAAACATATTGTGGGTATCATTAAATTTTTATCCAAGTTGAGTTTATAATTGTATTAATTGCATATTGAACAAGAAAATAAAAAATGGATTGGCAATGTTTTTTGGATAAAAATGAATTAGCCGTGCCTACATTAGAATTATTTCTTATGATTATTCAACGTTAATGAAGGCGTTGCTAGGGAAAATCAACAAACAGTAATCTCGTATTCCAGCTCGTGTTGATGATGTAGCGTGTGCTGTTAAACGTCAGGAATTATCCGACCATAAGTGTGGTCTCCTCTTTTTTCTATTCTCACAAAGAGACACCTGAGACGCCTATTCGTCGCCTGAACATCATAAGAAACAGGCGGTCTGATGGTGTCAACTATTTGGACGGCCAAAAGATTAGTTATATGTTTCACAGTTCTGGACACCGTTGGCTGCAAAACAGAACTAGCAATCCCTACATATGTACATAAAACACCAAAGAAGACAAAGAGTAGCAGTAGCAGAATTTATAACTGATCGTTACCGATATAGAAAATTTGAAATAAGTAATTAGTAGCAATGGATGATAGCTTACGAGTAAAATATCCATGGCAATTTTGGCCGATGTTAAATTCAGCATGAAGATTTTTTTAAATACTGCGTGATTAAAAATCACTATGATATATTTTTTTAAATTTGTAATCTGATTTCAACAATTCAATATTGATGCCTAAGCGTTAAATCTCAAAGCAATGAGCCACAGTAGCACAAGAGGAACTGTCAGTCCTCGCGGAAAGTGTCGATATATGAACATTAGTTCTAAGAAGAATATACTTGATCACTACGGGTTTTGAGAATCAGTATCCTGTATTAAACTCTTCATCTGTCAACACTCATGTCTATTGTTACAGCATGTTAGATTACGGATTTTAAAGAGAGATTGACGTATATCATAAGCGGTCTATCACCAGACCCCAGTGAGGCCATTGCCATTAAAGATTCACACTGGAGTACTAATTTTGTGGAAAGTATCACGAGAAAAAAGGCGAGGTGAAGTCCTATGATATGACATGTAACTCGGAGGAAAAATTTCTCCCTGGTCATGAATATAAAGAAGGAAGAAAAAACGGCCGCTGGAAGTCGCAAACCAACTGACCTTCACGTATGAATCCGCGGCACTAACCACTACACCAAATGATCCAATATTACACACGGGTGATAATAATAGTTAAAAGCAAAGTCGCTTTGAGGGTGATTGAGACGGGTGATGTGAGACTCTGGAACAACCTAGCGAGAGTAAATTTTCCCAGCTTTTTTATACTAAGGGCGGATATTTCTGATTATAAACTGATTAATTACAATACAACTAGGATACGTTTGACGAAGTCCAAGGCGAGCTAGCCTTTGACCTCGAGCACGACATAGTAAATACGGCATTCAAATCGGCGAGTCAGGGTACGTAGTCTCCCCATGTGAGTAATTTGGATTTGTTGGATCCCTAATGCGTGTTTTTTGCAGCCTATAGTGATAAGCTGGTACATCGTCATCGGCAATCGCATATGCCAATATATCCGAACGAAAATCCATTGCACGGAAATCCTATTCAATTCAAGGTAATCAATACTCCTAATCAATTAAAGACCGTCAAATAGAGTATCCTATGCCTTTAGCACCGTATAACATTGTACAGTTGGAACGTAAAGACACGAATATGTCATAAATAATCACAGAACTACCAACGTCCAACAAAGAAAAACTCTAATTAATTATGGTCGAGAGCTTAATTCACGAATCAATGATTATTTGGCCAAATAATTACAGTTTGCTTGATTATGAATACTAGAACTATAAACAATGATTATTTGACGACTAAGAATACATATTAATCAGAGATTGATGAATCTCTGATTCAAGAATCAATGATTGACGAATCACTGATTCTTTGATGACTATGAATAAGAAACAGTAATTAATTAGAGATATAATCATAGATTGAAACGAATCTGTACTTATTGAGGACTATGAATACCAGCCTAAGAACTGAGAAAAGAAAGTACATAAACAACATGCTTACAAAAGCAGAACAGGACATAGCACTGAGTAACACCAAGGATGTCCATAGGACCGTGAGAACTTTCCAGAATGGATATTCTCCTAAAGTAATGGAAGGACAAGGATGGAAATGTAGTGGGGGATGTAGCAACAGTCCTATAGACATGGAAATGCTACTTCAAAGATCTTCTTAACTCAGATAACACCAGTGTAGAAAACGAACAAGAAGAGGTAGTACAGAGTGAGAATCAAGATGTGGTTCTAGAACCAACTCTGGAAGAAATTGAGAATGTGGTAAAGGCAATAAAGAATGGTAAAGCCCCTGGAGAGGACGGAATATCTATTGAATTAATAAAAAATGGAGGTAGACCACTGATACAGTTTCTCTACAAGATGACAGTGAGAATTTGGAAACTAGAAGAAATGCCAAAAAAGTGGAAGGAGGCAGTGGTTGTACCGCTCTACAAAAAAGGGGATAAACTAGACTGCTCAAATTACAGAGGGATATCTCTTCTAAAATGCACCTGTAAAATACTTTCCAAAGTTATATTAAATAGATTAAAAGTGTATGGAAACGATATAATTTGGGAGCATCAAGCAGGGTTTATGAAAGGGAAATAAACCACGGACCAAATATTTGTTTTGAAAGAGCTGGCGCAAAATATTGGGAGTATAACAAAGATCTCTTTGTGCTATTCATTGATTTTAAGAATGTAAATGATAGTCAAAACTTTCGCTGATACTTAGACAGAGTAACACCCCGGAAAAGATTGTAAGACTAGCTAAAATATGTGTGGAAGGTTTGAGAGGTAAAGTGAGAATTGAATGGGAATACACTGATACCTTTGACATCAGCACAGGGGTAAGACAAGGAGATGGATTGTCTCCACTTGTGTTCGACTTCGCCCTTGAAAAAGCTTTGAAGACGACAAAAACCCTACCAAGAGGTGCAAACATTGAAGGACGAATCAATGTACTAGCATTTGCAGACGACGTAGCCCTAGTAGCTGATAATAAAACAAACCTAAGCGCACTAGCTGAAGTCTTCTTAGAAGAAACAGGCAAAGTTGGTTTACAGGTAAACGAAGGAAAAACTAAATATATGAAAATTGGAAGAGAGGCAGAGCCAATCTACGCAACGCTGGAAGTCAGGGGTCACAAATTTGCAGTAACTGAAGAACTTAGGTATCTGGGACTTACTGTCACCACTCAAAATAAGATGGACCAGGAAATGCTAGTAAGATTAAATGCGGCCAATAGGTGTTACTGGAGTTTGTCAAAACTGTTGAAGAGTCTGTCTGTCTTCTGTCAAGAAATAAAAAAATTAGGATATACCTAGCGATTATCCAACCTGTTCTCTTGCATTGGTCAGAAGTGTGGACACTGACGAAATACACACACAGGAAAAGTTGTTAACTCTTGAAAACAAGATAGTAAGAAGAATGTATGGACCAACTCTTGAAGCAGGAACATGGAGAATAAAGAAAAACAGAGAACTCAGAGATTTATTTACTTTATTTTATTTACAGAAGACCTGATATTGTGGCCGTGGTTAGAAGCAGAAGGATAAGATGTCTTGGTCACGTCAGAAGAAGAGAGGAGGATACAGCCATACGAAGAGTGTGTATGGGACACCCAGAAGGAAGCCGCCCACCCGGAAGGCCAAGAATAAGATGGGATGACCAAGTGGCCAATATCCAGCTAATGATGTGAGAAAACTGGGTGGTGACATTGAGATGGCTGAAAACAAAAAAGTCTGGAGGCAACTTGTAGGCGAGGCCAAAAATCAGCTTGGATTTGAGTGGCCCCTGGAGTAAGAGTAAGGAAGTAATTATCCATGCACTCTTTGACAATATGTGGGATGGGTTGAGATTCTAAGAAAAATAAAAATGCAACGCTGTTTTATTCACATGCATTTCTGTTCATTTTAATTAAGTGAAACTTTCAGCTTGATATGGAAAATTCATTCTTAAGGTTAGAGTTGAATACTGAATATGACAGCGGAAACTACATGTATTTTAAGCATTCTTGTACTTTATCCATTCATCAAAAGCATCATCCAACCTGGACAACCAATTACAAAAAGCCATTCATTGTCGGGTACTTAGCTAAATGAAGCTATCAATGCATTAATGATTCTGCACTTTCATACAAAATTTTGCTGAAATCAATGATGATAACACTCGAAACCAAGAGACAGTATTCATACTCAGGGTGATAACTGCCTGGAACTTGCACCGCGGACGTTCAAGCATATGTATTTCCTCAGTTTTTATTGTCCTAACAGCCTCATCATATTCCATATAGATGTTTCAGCAGAAAA
This sequence comes from Ceriagrion tenellum, assembly GCA_963169105.1. Classification (NCBI taxonomy): domain Eukaryota; kingdom Metazoa; phylum Arthropoda; class Insecta; order Odonata; family Coenagrionidae; genus Ceriagrion; species Ceriagrion tenellum. The sequence continues at coordinate 133,648,734 of OY720637.1, forward strand.
AAATGCCATAAGTGTCATTTCTGTACATTTTAATCTAGTGATATCCAGAAGAAGGCAGTATTCATATTTTTCTTACATTTAACGTCATAAACTTTTAAACTGATGATTTTCACTTTACTTGGAGCCATAATTTCCAATAACTTTCTATTGGGAAGTTTCATCATCTAATAAAATGACAGGTTGATAAGGAATACATACATGGATTATAGAAGGAATTGGACATTCTGCCTTTCAAGTACTATTTTACATTTTAATTATATTATAAAAATTTCGATTTAATTATAGTTATTTACATTTGCAAACTATGGGTGATCACATAGGACCTAATGCAGTTGGAGTGGATGGAAGTCTCCATTTAGTTTCATGTTAGAAATATATACATGATCATCATATGCTATTCTGATAACTGTAACTTCATAAAGCCGGACCCACCCACATTTAGAATGCAATGACTGTTCTTTTGGATCTGTTCTTTTGAACTGCGCTGATCCCTGACCTGGATCAAAATGAACTGTTCACCAAAACGAACAGTATGGCACACCTCTAGACTACGCTAAAATAATGGGATATTTAGACTTATAAGATCAGCTTTCAGAGACCTTCAAACTGAAAAGAAAGAGATAAAAGTGTGACAAAAAAAAACTCTTCAACTTTCTAGAAAACACAGCAGTTTAGAATGCTAAATTTCTGTACTGCAAGGATCAGAGCAAAAAAGACCATATGCTTTTCAGAATAAGCCCAATAGATAACTGCTATTTATCATTCTCAATATATTGAAAAGCATTAAGTTTGACCCACTGACAATGAATATATGTAGTAGCTAAGACAGCATCTTTCGCAAGAAAATCCCATGGAAATGGAAACTTTCAAGGCTGGAAAATGAAATTATGTGGTGTGTACCAACAATGAAGAGAGAAAATAAAGGAGATATAAGAGTAAAATTGGCCCAGGAACACCAGCCCTCAGTCTTCATCCTGGCAGTAACACATGAAAGCACAATTACTAAATAAGGGAGAGGAGAAGAGAGCATTGAAAATATGGAAAAGGGCTTGATGAAATTTTTAAAGTATACCCAGAACATTTTTAAAGGGCATACACTTTTTTTTGGAATGTTTCAAAAAGAAATTTGAGCTCTACAAATATTTACACTCAGGATCCAAAAAAATCTTTGAAGCAGACAAAAATAATGCACTGAGGGATTTAAATACCCCAGTTTGAAGCCATGCTTGAAGGGTTAAGTACTCTGTCAAAAATTATGCATTTAGATTGCTTTTTGTAGGTAGTAGAAAATTTAAAAAGAATGCTTGTAAGTGAAAATACAAGGTGATATCTTAAGCCTGAAGCATACGATACTTGACCTTGTACAAATCCGAGAATGCTAGCAAATACTGGATTTCTAGTACAAAACATAGCATGCTTGAAACCTTCCTAGGAGCTATCACACAATACTTGAACTTGCACAATGCCTTTCATTTAAAGCCTTTGCCCTTACGCAGGTGATTTGGTATTATAAAGGCACGAGTGCCTACCATAATTATGGATTAAAAAGTCAATTGCCTCAGGTACCCAAGCCATTGTGTATTGTTGTGAGGTTTGAGTTGTTTATTTGATCGCAGGGAATTGTGATTGTCACGGGGGGCTATGGAGACGCTGACATCAAAAACTGACGACAGCATCGCAAAGAGCATAGGTGATTGGTCGGCAGCTACCAGGTCCTACTTGGAGCAAGTATCAAACTAGTACCGCACCAACTATGAAAACAAGGATACCAGCTAGTATGCTAGCAATCATGCAGGATTTCCAGTATGCTTGGTCTGTATCACGTGATACTTGACCTTGCTCCTAGTATGCTAGCTAGCATCCTCGGACTTGTACAAGGTCAAGTATCGTGTGATTCAGGCTTTAGCTATAGGCAGTTATCATACATTCACTTAAAAATCAGCCCTTACACAGCAAATAGATCATGGCCCAAAGTCACTTAACTACTGATGTAAGATTACCCCTTTTAAGTTTTATTCAGTCAACATACCTGTCCAAACGGCTTGCTTTTACTCTGCATGACAAACTGAAACTTGCACAGCTCACATGAGCGTATGTCTGATGACTTGATCCACTGCTGCAAACAAGCTTCGTGAACATAGCGCAAGGAACCAGAGCAATAGCAGGGGGCAATGAGTGGTGCTTCATTATCTCCTTCACAGTGGCATATCCTGAATAAAAAATTAAAAATGAGCATTAATTATTGAATCAAAATTTCTCCCACAGACATAAAACAAAATCATGAAAAATCATATATATCATGACAGCATGTAAACAATATAGAACTTGAGCCCACATCATATGAGAACCTATTTCAGTTACTACAGCACCCAAATGAATGACATCCACACAGGAGGCTTTTAAGAGATTAAGCAGGTGAAAATTCATTAATCCAGGCACTTAATTTTCAAGGGCATCACAAATATATTTAAAGCACTAATGAATTGCTTGGCATGGAACACACAAAAAATCTTGCCCAAAGATCAATGAATGATCAGCCGTATAATCCCAAAAGAATACTTGACTTTTAACCCTTCAGTAGACATGTGGGCCACAGGGGGGGTCCACAGTGTTTAACTTGGGTGCCGTTTCCCATAGGGTGGCATAATATACAAGTATGCTTCAGTATCAGCACATTATTATGTCCTCAAAAGCCTCACATGGAAGTTTGTTACCAGTTGTTGCGGGTTTAGTATTTAATAGCGTGTGAAAGGACGCCGGTGTGATTGGGCCACAAGTGAGGCCCACGCACCTAACAGTGTAACCTTTTTCTGTCAGCAACAAAAATAGTTGAGCTGCAAATTTTTGTCAGATGTTTGTCTACTTTGACAAGCAAACACTCTTTGGGACGTTTATGTTACTTATTTTAGGTTCCTAGGCAAGAGCCCTGCTTTGTTACAATGGACATTTGACGCTCAATATATTTCGCAATTTTTCAGTTACTTTGGGTTTTGTTCTACAAATACCTATAAATATGTCCCATAGTGAAAAAAACCTAAATAACAATAGATATTAGTCTAAATTTATTGCCAGTAAAAATTTATTACAGCAAAATTTAAAATTTTAGGCAATTAAAAGCACTGAATTTGGGCCACCAGTGTGGCCCACATGCCCAATCATGTAGCAAAATTTCACACGCCCACTGAAGGTTTAAAGTAAAAACTATTTTGTCCGCAAACACTGAATACATCTCAAACAAAAAAAATATAATGAATATTACAGTACAGTCAGTTAACAACAGCCTTTCTTCTTTTCCAATTGTATACTTCTAAATGTTCATCGATGACTTCTACTAATCAAACACCCAATATATATCTCTCATTTTATGCTTTTGAACACTCCAGCCATGAAAATCAGAGCTGAGATTGTTTTATTTTAGCTACATTCCATTCTGAAGAATAAAGTCAGTCATACCCATTTGAAAAGGATTAGTCTCATATAAATTAAATTTCTAACAAAATGACTAGAGAAACTATAAAATAACCCAGCTTCCACCTTTTCTAAGAACCTTCAGGGACTCCAGTGAATATCTTCACTTTCAGAATAAATTGTCAAAGAAAAATGCTACCAAATCCCTCTTGAAAAGGGAAAATTATACTACAGTTGTTACAACTACCTTATCTAAATGAAACAAAATAATTATAGGGCAATGGTCTTCCACAATAGATTTACCACTTCCCAATCAGTCACTGCAGTTAAGCATAATTGGGCTGAGCTAAAATTTAGATGGTTGACTCTCCTATTTCTCCAAGTGCTGTTGCACTTATCTGCAGGAGGCAGAATGTATGTGCGATAGGACCTCAGCCGTCAAGGCCCACTCAATCAAAATACTACTAAATACAAAACACCGCATGGGCATGTGGCAGGGGATGTTAGGTCACCAGCCATGTAAGGGTGTAAGTTTTTGGGAGATGAAATGGTGACATGTACTATGGGAGTGAATTAAGTGGAGCTCAGTTTTACTTGTGGTTGCTTACTGTGCGTGGAAAGAACAAGTTTTTGTACCTATCTGTTCGACAGTGTATCTCTCTTATTTTATCACATCTGTCAGACCTAGAGATGTAGTGAGGAGTCATGATAATATTCTCTATGTTGCTCTGAAAAATATCAGTTCTGAATTTATCAAGGAACCTAAACCTGGCATGTAGCCTCCGAGTCTGTAGGGGCTCCCACCATAATCCCACTAAAAGTTGTGACACACTATATGTACACTCCTAGCAGTTGTTAACAAAGCACGCCGCTTTCCTTTGTATTTTATTAATTTTTTGTTTAAATCTTTATGGTCAGGGACCCAAATGCTCACGGCATTTTTGAGGTGTGGCCAAACCAGAGCAAAGTAGCATCTCTTTTTGGCTTTTTCATCCGAGGACCTTCCTATTATACGTTTAACAAAACCTAGTTTCTTTAATGCTGTGCCACATATTTTGTGCGTAGCACTAAATTCCATTTAACATGCCTAGGTTTTCCTCCATCTTTACCAATCATCCCTTATTCTCCTTTCAAAAATGATCCCCAATTCCTCATCGCATCATTTTCTTGTGATGGAATACTGAGGACATTTACAATGGGAGACATAAGGATGGAGCTCAAAGAGAGGCATACTGGACATGATTAAATGAAATGGACATCGTATTGCACAGATAAGAGAAATAGCATCCATGAGAGATAAGCCTGACGATGGAAGAGGAGAGTAGAAATGAGTTAAACACTTAAACAAAAAGAAAATCAATCACACGGGTTGGAAATTTTAAAGGAGAAATGACTACTCCCACATCTCAGAGCCAAAATATAAGCTTAACAATAACAAGGGCCCTTCATTTTTGCAAAATTGTTTTAAACCAACCAGTAATCCAAAATTAAATTTGGCTTGGGTAACAATCTTCACATAGGGAATGAGATAGTACACAAATACACAGGGAAAAAACTAGTACCAAACATGACATTGGTAGAAAAGATGGATGTTCTTATTAATGCAAATGAATGACCACCCATACTAATTAGGTGATCTGATCACGAGCAATTCAAAGTATCCACCAATTGGACACAGAAGTTCCTCAATATTAAGAGAGAAAATTCAGATGAGGCCATTCACCACAAGAATGCAGAAAAATCACTCATTGGGTAATCCACTAAATTCCAGCAGCTACATTCATATATTTCAAGTTCAGCCACGAATTAGGAGGTTTACCTTAGTCTGACCTATGTGTGGGGTAGAGGAGAATTAAAAGCTGACATTCATAATTCAAGCCCCGGGCTATTGCCTCGGGGACTAAAGCAGGCCAAGAGGTTGCCTATCACATGAGGATGGAACACTTGGCAACACTGATATTTGTCAAGAAACTTACAAACAAGTACTTCCCAGAATTTTTGACCTGTTTTTGCCATCTCATGAAGATTTCGTGAAGAAGTTGTGAGCTATCTATAAGCTCTTTCCCCTCATTACTTGCTTCAATGGCTACACATTGCAGCTTCCTTACCGAAGGTGGATTGGACACTATGTATGCCTGGGCTCTATGGTAAGCCCAATTCTAATACTAATAAAAATAATAATTGAAACTACCCGTAGTATTTAACTACTTTTGTCAAAGAATTAAAAATGCTGAAATTTTAGAGCAAACAATGGTCCCATTCAAGTTTCAATTGAGCCACTCACTTCAAAGTACACTACGCATTTCAGAGATTGGATTTCAACAAAATGGAGTTGGGGAGAGTATTGAGGTGATTGAGGAAGGATCACAATTAATACAAGAGGCAAGAAATAAATTGTGACTGGATTCGCAAAAGAAAGAAGACAAGCGAAATGCTGAGGTGTAACTTGGAGGGAAACTTTTACATCAAGCATTGTTCTATCAAAAACTGCACCATCGAAAACTCCTGAATTTCTGTTTGGTATACATAGGCATGCCCCCAAAAGTTCATAAAAACGCCTTGATAATGGTATAAGGTGCCAAAATCATGACCAATTTGAGTAAAATAAATGTGGAATATAACAGGGTGTGTCATTTAACAGTGTTTGACAAATAAGACATTCTAGAGAGAGAGAAGATTGCACTGACAGCTCAACACACAAGCGTAAAAGAGAGCAAGTAGCTCATTAGAACACCTATAGACACAAACTCTTATACATGGCAGATGAGCTCATACGATGACAACAGCAGAAAAATGGTTATCAGCAGCAATGGTGTAGTAGAATCATCAAAGACTAGAGAAGATCCAATTAACGGAAAGAAACATCCTAGAAAACATCTACAGTAGATCTGGGGAGAAAAGTTTCACTAAGAATCAGTAAAGTAAAAGTGATGAACTCAGGGATGCATTCAGTGACACAACAGCCTCTTCGAACTAACTATGGAAGAGAAAATATAAGTGACTAATTACAAAGGACTAAAATGTGTCACGTCAAGTGAAGTGAAAAGAGAGAATGAAGAAAATTGACTAACGAACTGGCACAAACCAATGATTGGATAAATGACTGTTGATCATGAATTGATATTTTTTTAGCAAAACTATAATCATAATTATTCAACTTAATGTGTTTTTATATCCTAGATCATTATTCATTTGAACCTGTTTCCTCCCAATGGCAGACAAGCAAATGTAACAAGTTGGAGAGTCATCCATAAAAATGAACTAATCCATCAATACTTTAGCAAAAAGATAAGACCAGGAGTTTCACTATGGTAGGATGGCCTAAACCAAATTACTTATCACAAATTCCCCACAGCTGTAAAGTTTTGAACACCTTAAATTTGTCACAAAACACTTCGTAATCTTCCACAGATCACTAAAGTGTTTTGCTCATCATAAATAACAGCAACTTCCACCTCAAAATCCAGCCTGAAACAGTTATACTTATTGAAAATTCATATTACACGTAAAGCATGCAGAATAGGCAGCAGAAGCTCAGGAATTAGGTTCAAGTTCTACAGGGCAAGAGAGACTACAACAAAGATACAAAGCAGGCAGCACAAATGAAATGAAAAAGAGAGAATTTATCAAATAAGGTATGGAATTCTACACCTTTATGTTATAATTCTATGCACTTTGCCAAAAGTTTCACACAGCAACACTGACTCATGGAACCCAGTACTTAAAGTGTGTCGACTACATCATGCACCCTCGCAGAAAATATCAGATTTTTAAAAATTCTACAATTGAAAGAGTAATAATTCAAATAAGGGCATTCAATTACTGGATGGGATAGATTGACAAGGTTGCCTGTTTGCTAATTGATCATCATCAATTTTTGGATGAGTTCCCTTAAAAGCAGTACCGAATCATTGACAGGAACTTTTGTGAAAAGACTCACGTCAAAACTGACAAGAATATCCTTTTCGGATGCTTTTAATCCCTTTAGTAGCTCGATGAAATGGCTTGAATTTTTCACGTAGGAATCGGTGTTGCCAATGAAGGACTGAATGTCTCTAAATACGTAGCGTGCCAAATTATACATTGGTGAGACCATGGTGTTCACAATCGGTCGCAGAGGTATTCCTTCTTTATGGATTTTTGGAAGGCCATACATTCGTGGAGTTTTCGAAGCATGAGGAATAACTTTCCAAGGATCTTTATGAATGCAGGAGAGCTTGATTTCTTTTTTCACTCAATTTTCCAGTGAAGCTGTTGGATCCTTGTTTAGTTTGCATCACATATGTCTTATCATCCAAGAGGGAATGGATTTTTAGATCATTATCATGCTTGTACATTACTACTGTTGCATATCGGCTGGTAATATGAGACAGTTTTTTTGTATCTAAAGTTCTTTGATGGCTTGTCTTTCAGAAGTAGGTAAGTTAGGTGAAGGTGGCTTGCTTTTCTGTAGGCTCTGCACAACTTCATGGCGGATATCCTCAGCTTGTCCAAAGGGAAGTACGCGAATTGCTGATTCCACTCCAGTAATTATTTCTTCTACCGGTATCGTTTTTGGTGTAACCGCAAAGTTAAGTCCTCTGGATAACACTGAGATGGTTTCTCAAAACTTCAGCAGGAAGGTTGTGTACAGCCGTAGGAAGGGAACACTTCTGCACAGGCTTCTTATTCTGAAGAGTTTCTAATTTCTTCATCTGTCTGAGTTGCGTATTATAGAAAGTATTCGATGCCAAAACAGTTGTGATACGATTTATAAGATTCCAATCGTCTATCGACAGAACACTTAATAATTCTAAATGTAGTTCGTATAATTCTTTTGAGTTATTAAGGAAAGAAAAACGTGTAAAACAAACATGTTCTCTTAACAGAGCTTGGCTAGCGTGCTTCAAAATATTCTTGCCTTTAGTAGTTTGGATGTAGTTTTAGTTTAAGTAGTTTTTAAATATTGGGTTTTTATTTATTTTTTTAAATCCATGACAACAATGGTCAGTTTTACAACGGTCCGACCAGATGAAATGTATACATCATCTTCAGTCTCCTGACGACGTTCCCAGCAGGAGGAACGAAACGTTGAGCCATTAAAGTTCATCACGCAGCAGTATACCCAAAAATGCTTGATACTAATGTGACTTTATGTTGATGATGATATTGATATAAGTGATCATTACCTTACTGATGTTAAAAAAACATGGTTCTTTGTAACCCATAAGAGGAAATGTAATGAATAAGCCACAAGTATTCAGTTTCAAGTAAACAGCAATTGATGCAAGACTGCAGTAATGTGTGTGCTGTGAGACCAGATAAGAAAGAATCTCCAATGAGTTTTCTGGTAGTCCAGTATCTGCAATTTGGTGTGATTTCTCATAACAGAAAGAGGAAATTACAAAAAATATCTGAGTTTTTTGGAAAATGGCTTTAGATTGCCTAGAAAAATTATTTGTTATCTCTGATGGAAATCTTATAAAATTTATGTGATGTTGGTCAGTAAAAAACAGTAATTTAGTATTAAATAAAATGATTACTCTTGTGAACAAATTAAAACTGCAAAGTGATATCAACATTAGCTGTAAGATAAATAATGCATGTTAAATTCTTGCTTGTCAACCATGGATGACAGTGAAAAGATGAGCACAGGCGAGAAGTGATTAACAACATTCCAAAAGGAGGAAGAGTGTCACATGTCAAATCTGGTGAGACTTGTTTCTTTTTGTGTAAGTATACTTTCCTCAAAAGCCTTTGTAGAGAGGTTTTTTTATGATGCTGTAAAACACAACAAAAAATGCTCAACCCCATTGTGTGCAATAACAAGTATGTATGATTGTCCTAAATTAGCAGTAGAAATGTACAATGCAGAAATGTACATTGAACGTGTCAATATTTATTTAGAAGCCATAAACAAATTTATCACTGAGGCCCATTGCAATTCACAACAAAGTCACAACAATTATTGTCACGCAACATCCATTTCATATCCTTAACCAAACCAGTCCCTTATTTTGAGTTACAAAATCTGTCAACCCAGGATGACATCAACATCTCAAACTTAAGGCACGTCCTGGACAAAATATAGGTCAACATCCTCATCCACAACAGAACATAAGAGCTGACTGTTACTTTTTACGGGATTCATTCCGTGATGTATGTTTTTTTAAACAACAATATTTCGCTGGTCCTCCTGCCAGCTTCATCAGGTTAACCTAATGAAGCTGGCAGGAGGACCAGCGAAATATTGTTGTTTAAAAAAACATACATCGCGGAATGAATCCCGTAAAAAGTAACAGTCAACACTGCATCCGCGGAAGCCTACAAGCTAAAGAACATAAGAGCATATACAAAATTAACAATAGGCAAGAAAATAAATCTTCAAAATAAGCTAGATGGATGAGCAAAATAAGTACAATGATCTCTAGGACAAGGTTACATTCTTGGTAGAGATGGGTAATAAATATAATTTTCATTTGAGGATAATTACCATGGAAAATTATGGTAATTTTTGAAAATAACTTTAATTTTCTGGTAAGTTCTAATGTTCAGCAATCAATAGCTATTAGAGGATTTAATAGGAGACCCAATAGCAATAGGAAGGGGTTAAAGGTATTGAAACCATTGTAATTGTTTCATTAATGCAATAGAAATTTAGAAAATTTAAAAACAAACACAGCAGCCCAAAAAAAATTTGGCATTTTTTGGCATGAGAAATTTTCGTTCAAACCATAGAATATGATATCCCCACGAATATTCCATCAGTAAAAATATTCCACAAATGACAAAATATTGCTAATGTTATTATTTAATAATAAAGATTGTATAAAATGTACATAGACTTGCTTTAAAATAATGTCTGTAAAATATCAGTATAAAAAATTACTGACACAGAAGTGAATAATACCAAAAATTATGGTAGTTAACGGGAGTTGGGGAAAAGTACGTAAAATACCACGGTAATTTTCAGAATGGCCCATGTCTAATTATTGGACACCGACAGTGGAACTAACTTTTTACAGAGTATAATCAAACGATGAGCCATTATATTTCTGAGCCCCAGATTAAATCACTGCCATACCCATAATATATAGCAAATTTTCATTTGATTGATATTTCCAGAATGACTGAAATTATTCTGGAATCCCGAAAATTATAATACTTGAACCATAATGGTGGCAGCCAATTAGTATTTCAAAAACTCTGGATTTATTTTAATTACCCTTGAGAGCTATTAAACACTCGCTACAAAGAAGAATCTGAATGACTAGTTAGTTATATGGTCACCACTGAGAAGCAACTGATAACATTAAATAATCACAACAGATATAATTTAAATAGAACATTAAATATACACTGTGGTGACTTTTCACTCAAACCAAAGGAATCAAAAGACTCAAACCCTTTTTCTAAGCCTAGTTCACATGCACCAAGAGGATGAAACTTGCCAAGAAAAAAATCATTTAACTTGACCACAATTCAAACCTGCTGCTGCCAACTAAGAACTCTAAGTTCCTAGGTCTTTTTCTTGACAAAACTGGCAACTGGTCTGTACATATAAATATTCTATGCAGTACAGTATCCCTAGATATTATAATGGCACTGTACAATTCAAATTTTCTGAACAAGGTGTTTCTAATGCGAAAGAAACTAATCAGACTCAAATTAAAACAACCACCTCGTGCCCATTGTAAACCATTATTCTTTAAATTAAATGTACTAACTATTCCTTGTTTGTAAATATATATCACTTGTCAATTTATACAAAAAACTAACCATCATTTATGTACTCTATAAACAATAGTGTTCACAATTTTTCCACAATGGGCTCCTCACATATACATGTTAATCTCCATACGAGAAGATTGTCTGCCAGAAGTCCATTAGCTAGTGGGACCAAAATTTTCAACAAAATCCCATTGTAACATAATACATACGTAACATTGTAAAGATTATCGAATCCATTAAAAAATTCATGCTAGAAATGAAACAATTTCTGCTACAGAAATGCTACTATTCAGTCACAGTGTTCATCGAAGATAATGTTGCATGACTTTGTGTAGCATGCTTTGACTAAATGCTTATGTACGCTTATTATGCTTATACTAAATGCTAGTTTAGGTATGACGAAACCTATACAAATGTATTTTGTCGACTCGTGAATAAAAAATTGAACTGAATTGAATTGAGGAATTACTAGGTGGTGTGGCTGGCTAACACATTCTATCAACAATTTTGAGATTCAGGACTGATTCCTAGTAATGTCAACTGATTTCTAAATGGCGAATTTCTTCACCTCAGGGTACATCTAAATAAAAATCTATAAACCCACGTGCATGGCTGCATGCCACAATGTGAGTGGATTTCTACAATGATTGGAGATAAACCTAGTAGTTTTATTAGTTAGTATTGTTAGTAAGACTTTCGATTAGTTTTAGTCAGCATAATTTTAAAAATCCAATTTTATGAGAAATGAGTTTTTATGGTACGTAATCCAAGTAGCCATAAATCTAGATTTTATGAGCCTCAACATGTGCAAATCCTAATTAAAGAGAATGCAGAAAAAAAAATACCAGAGGCTACACAAACACTAGCATTAGTTGAAAAATTCCAAATGCATGTTTTTCAGGTCACATAGAAGTTCATAAGTCAACCCTTACTAAACACATGCAACTGATTAAATTCACATGATAAAAGAGTTGTACTGTTGAACTGATGGGCTCAAAAATCCTCCCTGAAGTGCACCAATGATAACTAGGAAATAAACTTGAAATACTAAATGCATGCCATCAAAACACCACTTTTTGTACTTCCCCTTTTCCACCATACATTCCTTTCCTCATTCATGGCTGATGTCTTAACAACCCCCAACTACAAGCCAGCATGGAGGCTCTCAATATGACATATAAACATACGCTGACCGATTTCATGATAGAAAACTCAGGAAAATATTTTACTACAGCACGACAGCGATAAACACCATATAACACTTTCCCCAAACAGACACTTTGCTGGGAATCAGAATTATGATCACCTTAACTGGTGAAGAGAACCTAACTACCCTCCTGTGACATCCAAACTAATTTAAAAGAGTGACACTCAACAGTATACCCACCAAAAACTGACATGCCTGAGCAACCATTGACAGTTGGAAACGTGTTAGCCAGGTAGTACAAAAAATGAAATATCAGCAACAAGATGTGAGAGTTAACTCGGCTAGAAAATTGCAATGATTAGCTGAAGGGTCTCATTTCGTCTCAAATAGTCTACTGCATGTAGAATATTGAGAGGCATTCTCACCAAACTAACTCCACAGTCATAAGAAGGAGGGCAAAGACAGTCGATGAAAAATTGATGCCAAAGCTTACTCCATGTTGCCCTTACAACAACATATATAACATGGATTTAGAAATGTAGAAGCCGCAATCCACAAAACACATTACGCATTTCACAAGCATAGGTCGTGAGGGGAAGTTTCATGTACTGTAAGGAAAAATGACACATTTACTGACCTACAAATCTCATGGTTAGTAGACAAGGTCGATGCTTGAGAAGCACACCTTTCATGGCCAGGAGGCTGTTGCTGTGACGGTGTGTATACAGGCTCCTACAGCATATAAGAAAAAAGTTGTAAATTGGAATTGAATCCACAAAGCGATATCATTCTATGCTTAATGCTATTCTTCATAATATTTCGATAAAAATAGAGCTTCTCATATACATGGGAAAAAGAAGGTGAAATGGAGCCACATTTTGACACTAAAAACATCACTGAGCATCAAACTAATTTTAAACGGCAGCAAAGTTAGCACCTCTTATGGAAACATTAACATAAAGAATGAAAACCAAGATCTCAGCAGCATTTTAACAAACTCCCTGATCAAAAATGCACCAATATGAAAACCTACACAAGTGGACCCTAAAGCAAGAGGGAATACCTGTAACCGTTCATAAAATGCATACAAGAAATGAGATAAGATACATAAATACACAGTCGTGATGACCAAACAATACGTGCATGTTGAAAGTAACACATTCAATGATTACATGGATGATAAGAATTTAAAGGAATTCTTATACTTGGATCCCGCAAAGTTGAACGCGAATAAACATGCGACTTATTCGCTTGTAAGCAAGTCAAATCAAAGGGCAGGAGTATATTGTGAAGAACCCGGTTGTTTGGCCAAGGTTAACGATTAAAGTTAAACACATAAAAGACAAAGTTTACATCGAGAGCCACGTTAACTCCTAATTTGGTATCTCATGGGAGAATTATCCAGGTTTTTGAAAAGATGAATCCCAACTCAAACTCAAAGTTAAATTATTTAAAATAAATTCACTCCTAATGATGACTGCCACTGACCTGCATCTTCCATTCTTGTTCTTGATTAGCATTGTTGATGTTGTCTTTTCCCCAATCCAGAGGTGATACACTTATTTGCTGTATCGGCATAATTACCTGGACTTCCAACTTTCACACTAAAGCGTGTAGGTATGTTCTTGCTAACCCATGGCAGTATGAACGAAACAACAGCCTTCAAGAAATAGCGCGAGCTGGTTTGACCAAACGAATAATAAACATCACAATTTCAGTAACCAAACAAACTTCTATGATTAGAGCCGATGACACATTTTACGGTGGTCTCCAAAATTACTGTTCTCACTTCAGTGCCCTCATTAAAAACACCGTTGTCTCAATTAACATCAAAAACTTCCATATTCTATTTCAATCACTTAATATCATTAACCAAGGCAATCACGACTATAATAGCAAGGTCGAATGTTTGTTTCAAATTCCTTGGGTTATATCTTGCGGCACTTCAAGGTTGAACTAACTTGAAAGGTTCCTAGCATGGCAGAGAAGAATTTCTGAGGTGTTCTCACTGCAGCTGTCTAACAACGAGCGGGCTCTCATCTCAGCCAATTGCTATTTCTGACACATTACTTAATCCTTTCTGGTAGAATAACAATTAGTGATTTATCAAACACGGCAAAATGGCGAAAAAGGACTCCATCATGAAGAAATGATGATATTAACTCGGGAATATTATTCTTATGGAAACAATTCCGTATGAAAAGAAATTAACAAATGAAACTTTGACTAGCAGCGTCACAGCACATCTACGAATGCTCACAGTAGCTCTTTCCGAGATATAGTTATCAGTTGCCTAAGAGAGAAAAATATAGGAATGCAGAAGACGAACTGAGATAAAAAATATAACTTTTCCCTAAAATCCTACTAATAATTCCTCCATTTTCTAAATGACACAAAGATTGCGCATTTTAACTCGGTGGGCGTGGCTCTACTGGCTGAGACTTGAGCCAATCAGCTGTTTATTATCTGCAGCCGGTGACATCTGGATACCCGACGTAGGTTCACCAACTATAAAATAAACAGGAGATCAAAGAATGAGAGTCAAGAAATAACTGAATCCTTTATAAATCATAATAAAATTAGAATATGCATTTTTATAACTTCAAAGGAAGTTAGTGTGACTTGGGTCAGAAACATCAAACTATTTTTTAGACGGATGCGAGTCTAGTCGTCAATGCGAAGTTTGTTACTCAATATCAGTGTCCTCTCACATTTCAAGAGGGAAACTGCGTACTGTTTACTAATTATGGGAAGACGTGACTCCAAGAAGTGGGCAAAAGTAATACCATTGGAAGTGATTAAAAAGTGTTGAAAGGACAGTTGTTATATCTGTTTAGTTTTATTTATCGTGTGATAAAAATGTCAGATATACGAAGGAGACGAGGGGAGGGCGAAGAATCTGACAAGGGTAAAGAAGTCGAGAGCGATCAGGTAGATTTTACTATTTTGCATCAATATTATTGCTTGAATACAGTTAGTTAATTAATCTGTCAGTGTTTCTGTCATGCATTAGTGATGAGGCACCTCGTGTTTTATTTTGAGATTGATTTATCAGTGTGAATAAGCAGGTGGTTTTGATAGAATATTATTGCTGTTCTTTACCTTTAGAAAGAATTCGATTCAGAAGATGACAAAACTCCAGATGAAAAATATGTTGAAGATATCGCGAAAGCGGTACCGCAAGGAACTGACAAAACTCCCGAAGTTCTTGATTCTGCGTTGAAAGGCCTCGACGCAAGGTTATTATGTCATATTAAATCGTGTTTTCATGTGAAGTGTGTTAATGGAGATCTTATGTTTTGCCGAAATATGGTTTTCTCTTTATTTTTAACTTTTGATCTCGAGCTAAAGTGCTCATCCGAATGACACTTAGTACTCGATATCATTAAGTTTTAAGTAGCCGATGAATTGTATAATGGGTTCCCTTTTGCCTGCGCATTGAATGTTATGGGTCTTATTTTCTGTTTTGTGCCCTCATTTCTTTATTCATTGCATGTGTCAAACTGGCATTCAACATGGGTTTCTAGTGTAATCGTATATTATCTGTAATCACTTGTAAATTATTTCTAATTGGAGACCTCATTTGCTGCTGCAATGCCCTAATATTTGTTATGTTAAACTTTAGATGGAGGAATTGGGTCATTAGAGGAATATTTACATGGGTTATGATTGGTGGTTTTTGCCTTATCATTTATGGTGGACCGCTGGCACTTATGGTTACTGTGAGTATATTATTTTTTATTATAATAGTTAGTGTAGTTAGCACTACTTTTAGATTATTAGAAGTTTCACACCTCGTATCTAAGTTAGTCCTTCGAGAAAATGTGTTGTGATGGTATATTTATCAACGGTCAAGGTTGCTACATTTATGTGGCAGTTTCATGGAGATACATTTGATTTGCAGCAATACCTTTTGAAAAATTTGCTCTTATCGGTTTTTCGTGTGCGTTCTTTAATTTTTGAATGGAGTTACCTTTAAGTAAAGTTATTGAGCTACAGCTGGCAACACCCTGCTGGAGTTATTTCCCCAGAGCAGCCTTAGAACTGTCATATTGGTGAGCCTTAGTGGGACTTCACATAAGCTGTCAAACTCACTTACGGCTGACCGCTAGCTTCATCCATCAATGCCATTTTTATCATGCTTCCTATATCTTTTGATGCCTTGTAATTATAGCATTTTGTATTTATTTATACTAGGACCCTCAGCGTTTCTTGGTTAATGGTAAACTTGGAAACTTGAAATCGATAAATGACATGTATTCTTTTTCTTCGAGGCCTTAAATGTGTTTTAGCAACTTTAGTTCCATAAATTATTTGGAAGGAACAGCTAGACATTTGTCTTTTTGATTTTACTCATCGGAATGTGTCATTTGCCTACAGTGACATTTCATCTCTGGGATATTCTTTGCTTGTGGATATCATGCTGTTGCCATTAATAATTAGTTTCTGATGGTAAACGTTCGCTAATAATGGGTGCACTTACTTTAATATGACCCTTAGTATAGGACCTTTCAATTAGTAGACCTGTCAGGGAACTGAAAAATCTTGGGAAAAAGTGTCTACTCACTGGAACTGAAAAATCTTGGGATAAAGTGTCTACTCACTATTGTTTGTCACCTTTCATCATTTTGTAAGACGTTGTGACATACATTGTATTACTGCTTATGAGGTCTTTTTCTGGAATATGCTATTGCATTTGGTTGAAGAGTCCCTCAGTAATGCCTCCTCTTTATGTAGGTAAGCTACAATGTTTTCTAAAAATTAAATTCTGAAAAGAAACATCTTGAGCATTTTTTTATGAAACCTAGTACTTTTAACATAGTGTTGAGGCGGTAATTTTATATCTCTTCATGTGTAATTGAAGTTAATACGATGGTATTAACTTGGAGTATTGAAGTCAACCAATTCTAGATTTGCAAATTCTACTCTTGAGATAAAACAAGGAATATTGAAACTATGTATATTTTATGGGTTTAAGAATTTTTTCCCCTTGTTCAGTTTGTGTCTACAAGAAATCCTATGGATAGCACCCATGGCTTATATATGCCACTACCACAAATAGATGAGACATATTTCATTCATATTGCACAAAGTGATGTGTCGTGTACTAAAATGATAGATGTTGGTCTTGAGTTGTTGAAAAATAGTTGCCTTATGATGACTATTGGATATTATCTTCTGGGTTCTAACTTCATGTTTTCATCTGATGGATTTATGGTTTAATTTTATATGTATTAAGTAAGTCTCATTTGAAATGTCAATTTATTGATCTTTATCATTTTCATACCTGGATACTAAAGCAGCTTCTTATTTTACAGACTCTGATTGTTCAAGTGAAGTGTTTTTCGGAGATCATTAACATAGGATATGCAGTCTACCGCATCCATGGTCTTCCTTGGTTCCGTTCATTATCTTGGTATTTTCTTATCACTTCTAATTATTTTTTTTATGGAGAAAGTCTTGTGGACTACTTTGGTGTTCTGGTTAATCGGACAGTGAGTATAATTTGATTTTCTTGTCATTGTTAAATCTAATGACAGAGTAATTTTTTTCATTCAATTTCCATTTTTCCTATTCAGGATTACTTGAGAGTCCTGGTCACATACCACAGATTCATTTCGTTCTGCCTTTACATTCTGGGGTTTGTGTGGTTTGTTCTTTCCTTAGTAAAGCGTTATTATATGAAGCAGTTTTCACTGTTTGCGTGGACCCATGTTGCACTGCTGATTGTAGTTACACAGAGCTACCTCATCATTCAGAACATCTTTGAAGGTTTAATTTGGTAAGTTGTATATTAACATTCTTTTGACTTATGCTTGGATGAGTAGAGAAAATTATGCTGCCTTTCAGTGTGGATTGACAATAATGGCCAATGTTACCGTCTTGCAGGTTTATCGTTCCTGTGTCAATGATTGTCTGCAATGATGTGATGGCTTATCTCTTTGGGTTCTTCTTTGGTCGAACCCCTCTCATTCAGCTGTCTCCTAAGAAAACTTGGGAGGGTTTTATCGGAGGTGGATTCTCAACAGTGATATTTGGGCTATTGGTACGCTTTGTTTTGTGTCATTCAATTCTAGTTATTTAGTTTCAGGGGATTTGCTGGGCTGTAAAGTAATCCCTATGAACTTCAGTAGAGCCAACATTACAGTGATCATAGATGTTACTATTTATGTGCATGTCCGAGTGATCAAATTAATGTTTTGGCTAATCGATTCAACTTTTATTCAATCCTTAAATCAAATTCTGTTTCTTCTAAAGTCAAATTGCTCTCCCACTTGCTTCTAATCCTGCCCAATTTGGGTGATGACTGAAGATACCAGAACATTTCCCCTGCAGCAAACCTTGCGAAAATGTGATTAAGTGTCTCATAGGTAGTGTATGTGAATGTAATACTTAGGTGGTGGTTGTAGTTCTCTCAGTTAATCTTAAGAAATTCTGTCCAAAAAGACGTCTGATGTAGCCTGAAGGGAAAGAAACTGACAACAAGATGGGTGAGAATTATTTTTGCACTGACCCCAAATTGTGGTCAACAAAGTAGAAATTAACAAATTCATCAACCAACTAATACAAAGACCACAGAATAAAAGTTAACACCATTGAACCATTTATATAGAGAAATGTTCTACTCATAAAATACCTGATGATGATGACTATTTGTTGAAGGTTGGGTCATGTTAACTTTTATCCTGTGGTATTTGTTATAGTTGGTAAGTAAATTTGTTAACGGAGCAGTACCACTAAGTTATGGAAGCCAAGAGTATTATTTGAAGTGGACGTTAAAGTGTAATATCATTGATGCAGGGTAATAATATAACATTGCTGTTTTTTGAATGAGGTGTGATTTCATTGCAATCAACATAGATTTCCAGTGGATATTGAGTACATTTTTTGTTCATGTGACTTAACTGTAAAATATGTGCATCCTTCAATGCTACAATTGTTATTCAATTATTACCTCAGGACTAAGCAAAAATAGTGCCAGGTTTGTTGTCATATATCGCATATTGAGAAATTGTACACAGATATCCATTGATATCTTTTATTATGAAAATGTTATACTTTTTGAGTGGACCTGTTATTATGTATGCTCTTGTATGACATAGTGCATAGTCATAGGTTTCATCATAGTTCTCCTTAATTTTATCATAAAATCCTTACTTTTTGCTTGGTTAGATCCACAGTTGTCATTTCGTGGTGATTAAAAATCACATCAGTTTTATGATAGGGAATCGTGGTATTATCCTAGTCCTTAGTCCTGTGAGTTAATCTCACCTTTAAAAAAAATCGTGGGGTTATTTTTCATTTAACCTTATAAAGGCATCGTCCTGACCTGCCACAATTTCCAATGTTAAAATGGCTTCACTTTTTTTGTCAATGAAAAGGTTTATTGGGCTGTGTGGATGCTGTAATTGGTGGACAGAAGACTAAACTTTGAATAATTATAATTGCAGTAAGTACATTGTATTATAATGCAGAGAGGAGTCTACTTGCCTTCTGTTTTTTTTGTTTATTTAGTTGTGTGATATAAATATTTTCTCTTAGTCAAATGCCACTGTGAAAACAAATAGGCCATTTTACTCATTACATACACAAATGACTGAGTCCTGCATTTCACAATGAGTGCAAACACACAGAATTCCATGCTAGGAATGGTAGAAATAGATCAAAACCAGGAAGTGTTTTGTTTTTTTAAAAGCAGGCTTGCAAGACAAAGCATTGTTTTGAGGTGGTAAATGGCACACAATATCAAGAGCTGATCGATATATAATGTATGTGATTAACCATTATGGATGTGGGCTTTACCTGTGTGAGCAGTCAATTGCTATAGCTAATTAGGAATTCATTTGTTGAGTTTTGTATAATAGGGACATCAACTTATTTGCATGAAAATGATAAACCATTGTTGATTATGATTAAAACTTGATGGAAATCGGAACTTTCCTAACTTCAGCTTTGCAGCAATTTTTGTTATTGTCCTCATTTGCTTGCCTTATTTTTCAACAGAGAATATGCCTGCTTAAATAAGTTAGGTCTTTCTCTTATGTGGGATAAATATTGTGCTTGATCAACATCCAACTTAACTCAAGATGTAAACAACAATTCCAAAAAAATGATAAGCTGTCCAAATAATTTCGGTTACAAGGTGGTCTGAAATTGGTTGTTTTGTTATTACCTTGGTACCTAGTGCTCATTGAGATTTTTAACATTTTTATTGCAGATGTCATACGCAATGGCACAGTATCCATACTTTGTGTGCCCAATCACTTTCAGTGAAGCATTAGGCAGGATGACAATGGACTGTGAGCCATCTTATTTGTTCCGGCCCCAGGAATACACTTTACCAGAATCTCTTGCTAGTGTAGTAAGCTTGGTAAGTTGAAGAAATGTTGCAAATCCATTCACTTGCTTGCTCATTTTTACATTTTGAGATTTCTCATTAAACTCTATTAAGTTATAAGTAAACTGTAGATATGTTAATTACTGAAATTAATAATGATTTCTCCAAAAAGATAAGGTCACTGGTCATATATATTATTCCCAAATCTTCCATCCGAGAGAAAAATGGCAAAGGAAAAATTTATATATTAATATTCAGTCATAGGTTTCCACAGCATTGAAGAGATAATCCCTACATTGGTTCGGAATCCCACCACATTCGTAGTGTGTTCATGATGACAGTTTCTCCAGCATTCCTGGCGTCTTTCGGTTGAAGCACACCACTTCAACCTGAAGAAGCCAGCTGGAACACTGGAGAAACTCTTGTCATGGATATGCTATGAACTTGGTGGGAATCCGAACTAATGCAGAGATTAACTATTTAATTAATAATTTTCTTGCACCTCTCTTAACTCATTGAGTGAGTAAAAAATATTTTTGACCTTTCCCCTTTCTAAAAATTTTCACTATTAAAGTAACTAATAGGTGTCACTCCTGTGAGACCCCACCAGCCGAGTGTGCTATTTGCATCTCCTTTGAGATGATTGCCACTCGCAGAGTGACCTTTGTTAACACAAAAAATGTGTTCTTTGTTATTTACTTTGAAATACCATTACAATTGTCAATATGGCCAAGTAGATGGCAGTGTATTTTTTATTGTGGTGTTCTCAGTAAAAAGCATCATTCAACTGAAATACCAACCTGAAAGAAGTTCCTAATTAAATTTTGCCTTAGTATAATGGGAACACTTGTGGTGGCCACCTGAACTCACTAATATATTGTATCTTTTGGAGTGTGACAATTGTCATTCTAAATTTGATATTCTATTTTATAATGTAAGCTACCTCAGGCAAACATTTATGAAGCAATCATTAGATGAAAATCCCCTTCTCTGTAGCCTGGATGACCGGCTACCAGCAGTGCAAATAACTACCAAGTTGACAATAGTACAAAGCAGTAACCCATGTAAATGCAGCTAGGGTAGTTATTGATGGCTAGACTTTCGGTGTAGTAAGGTTCTGCTGGTGGTCTTTTCTAAGATACTCAAATTCTTCATTTAGCTCCCAAATCTGTCATGATGCATCATAGTAAGAAATCTTGTTAGTTAGAATAGTTGAGAACAGCAATGGGTGGTGCCTGTTCTGTTTCACTCATGTTTCAAGAATTTATTTGCGAAATGTTCCAAATTAAATGCTATGTTGAGTCAAGCACTGGATGAAATGTATTAACGACGGGTAAGGACCAAGTATAGACTTGGCTTTAGACAGTAGTTCCCCATAAGTGAGTATATTTCATTGAATAGTAATTTTAGAAGTTCATTTCATAATATATTCAGGCTTAATTGAGAAACAGCTGTAATTCTAGAATATTTGATAAGGCCTCTGAAAATGCTGCTGCAGTCTTGTCACCTGAACACAATGGTGAAAGTGTGATAAGAGATACAATTTCTTATTTTGCAATGATGTGGGAAGAGGGTTGATGGCTAAAGTCTTTTTTTTTCAAATTTTTTATAGTTATTAATTAAACATTGCCAACAGTTAGTATTGAAAAAAGCTAAAATTTGCTCGTCATCATAATTTTTTTATCACTTTCTGTATGGGCTTGAAAACCCTTCCCTGGAAATTCCTGCCACAGATGGCCAGTTCCATCCTCTATCTGTCAATTAAATTAATTAACAAGTATTCAGAATTGAGTATTGCTGCTAAAATTAAGTTTAAGAAAGATCATGTTTTGTGTTTTTTGAGGACTGAAACGAAAATGATTATTTTCCACCTTGGGTATCTTTTGAATATATCTGCTAAACAATGCAAGGAGATGGCAGCATTCTTCTTGTATGAATTTATCTGTTAATTAAGAATGTATCATTATTCTTCATGCATAAATATAAGTGCCCATTGCAGTGAACCTACTAGTAGGGTGTCCAAAATGATAGGGTAGTAATTAAACCTGCGACCAATATGGTTCTTGCTTGGGAAGGCCTTTCGGTGAGGCAGATATGTCATAGTCACTATACAATATATAGTCGCTATATATCATGGATTTGTCAGGTTAATTTTTTAGGAATTAATTGATGGAACCTGGTGAAAAATTTTTGAAGAATTGCTCGATTAATTGAATTAAATGTGCCCCTTGTCACTATAATAACTTAAAGTGAGGAATGTGTGCTGTGTAGCCATTTTTATATGTACCAGTATATTGCTTACGGCAGTGATTGTAAAATACATATGCCATATCTTCATGTGGTCTCTGATGTGGGCTAATTCTTTTTTGTGTTCTCTAGTTTTCTCTGAAGAAGACAGTGACTTTCCAGCCATTCCTCTTGCACTCTCTATCAATGTCACTGTTCAGCAGTGTCATAGGACCATTTGGAGGATTCTTTGCCAGTGGCTTTAAGAGAGCATTCAAAATTAAGGTTTGTGTTTCTCCCTGGCCTTACTTTTGTTGTCAGGCAATAGCCAATTTTGTAGCTTTATAATATTGCTATGGGTTTCATCAACTGTGTGAAAACTAAATGAATTGTTTTAAGGGTTTTTGACTTATCTGCTTCCTAGCTATTCTTAAATGTTCTTGAAACATGTATCGCACTTAATAGAACTTGGTCTTTTGAGTGATAAAGCCTAAAGAGTTGTGTATTTTATAATATGAAACTATCATACTACTGCTCTCGTAGGGCTGTCAACATTAATGTGTTTAATACTTTGGTGAATCTTTTTACAGGATTTTGGTGACATAATCCCCGGACATGGTGGTATTATGGATCGATTTGATTGCCAGTACCTGATGGCCACTTTTGTTAATGTGTACATCTCCAGTTTCATTCATACATTGTCTCCTCATAGAATACTTCAGCAGGTAAGTACCCTTGATTTTCATTTTTTTAAGATTACTGCTAAATGACTTATAGGAAGGTCATAGAGCCACAGTCCTGTGTTTGTTATGTCTTTTACATAAAACATCGCCTTAATATCTGTGTGTTGTAAAATTGATGAATTATAATTAATACGTTAACTTAAATAATTTCAAAATATAAATTTCTACATAGCTAGTCATGGCCATAATAGTTTTTATTTAGAAGTCTAGGTAATCTGTATCTTATTGATTTTTTTCAGGTTTATAACTTGAAACCTGAGGAGCAACTTCAACTCTATGGCACATTGCGTGATCATCTCGAAAACACTGGTTATCTAACCATTGGACCTTAGTGCATATTCATTGCAGAGGTGTTATTTTAATATGCAAAGACGTTACTTTGTGTTTATCGTTGATTATGTTGAATTACATTTGAGTTTTGTAAGGCATGCCTTGAGGAAAACTTGCCATTTTAATATATTTATGATTCATTACTTTTTCACTGCATAAGCATATGTATCCATCTTGCAGTGCTATTCCACTGGCAGAAGTCCTTAATTGACTCTTTGGTGCTTATTTGCTTTTCAGGAACAGGTGTTAGTTGTGTAATCGTAAAAGTTTCCGTGAAAACTCCGGTATATTTGTTACATTATGGATAAGTCAAAGTTACTGTTTGCATTAGCTTGCAAAAATAGGGTAGGTTTTGCTATAGATATGTGATCCATTGAGTGTTGAAAATTTCAGGGAGCTGAATCTATCTCTGATTTGTTTTGTTGATCATTTGTGTAACAGTAACTTTTACTTCCCTGTGCCAGTAATTGCCTTGAAGCTATTAATTATTTTATACACGTCATATCGTATTGTTTGTTTATGAAAAATTAGGCTTTCGTGGTAGGTGGTCGGTCTTTTAAGTTTTGGCTGTGAATGTCATTCACACATTCAATAATGCTCTGCTACAGCTGTTTGGTAATTCATGCCACTCCATGGTATTGGATCTCATGGCCACATTGGTTAACGCTAAATAAATTAGCTGACTTGCCTGCCATTACATATTTTAACTACTATTTTGATCTTTTTATACATTTTGGTAAATGCATCCCTAATGCTTTCTCTGTGAGATATTTCCTTCGGTAAGTAGAAGTCTTATTAGGTTTCCATCACTCACCCAAAAGTTAGTTACCACATGTCACCATCATTTGTGCTATTGCCCAAAAATATGTTTAAAGTTTTTTATGTTCAAAGTTTTTTATGTTTAAAGTTTCTTTCTTGTCCTGTAGTGGTTGTTGTCCTTTATTGATAAGGTAATAGTAATTACAATTTTGCTATTGTGTTAATGAGATGGTTTAGTCATCACACCTGAGGCATACCTTCCATTTGAAAGATATTGCTTGCCTTTTTATGCCATTCCTAAATACCTATGTCAATACCATCTTCAGAAATCATGAGTCTCATTGTTTTATGAAATTCATTGTGACATAGTTTTTTTTAACGTGTACATGTAATATTTTCTTTTGAATTATAATGGTTGTGTTATTTCATAAGAGTTCATCTAAGGATATTAAAAAGTTGTGAGTTTACCCTCTCCTTGATTTTAATCGGTTCCAGTGAGCCTAATCACTTATTATTTTTATACCTCTGAGGAAAGAGCAAACCTTATGAGTGCTTCATCAGTTGTTCATTATTTATTCACTCAAGTTACTCCATTTTTATCCTATTTAAACTTCCTGAATTATATATTTTATTAATACGTTCATTGCTAAATTCATATTTAGCCATTAGTTCAAGACTTACTGGAGCTTTTTATTAACCTGGAGTTAATAACTGAAAATCCTATATCTGCTAATTGCATGCATTTAAAAAAATAATTTTACCAAAGTTTACATAATATTTGAGAGGTAAGCCATTTGAGCAACTTTCTTTGTTCCTTAAATGACGTAGACTACTACAAAAGTAGTTTCCTCTCTGTGTAGGTCTTCTCTATTGTCCTTTGATATGTAAACTATCAAATGTCCTATTCAAATGGAGGCATCCCTAAGGTTGTGATGTAAAATCTAAGGTTTGCAAAGAATTTAAAGCGTGATATTGCAACTCAAACCAGAAATAATGGCAGTAGCGTGATTTTTTGTCAATGTTTTTGCCTCTATTCAGGCCCCTTCATGGTGCAAATTAAATCTTTTTTGCCTTGGTGTGATTAATCTTTTGGGGTATTAATTGGCTTCATGGACGAGCTATTTATGTAGGTACTTTAGTAATTGCCAGTGATGTATTTTATTCATGAAATTACCCTGGCATTAT
Organism: Ceriagrion tenellum; assembly: GCA_963169105.1. Lineage (NCBI taxonomy): Eukaryota > Metazoa > Arthropoda > Insecta > Odonata > Coenagrionidae > Ceriagrion > Ceriagrion tenellum. The sequence continues at coordinate 133,674,580 of OY720637.1, forward strand.
TGTATTGAAAATACTATCCTGTACTTGGAAGAGAGCTGTTGAGAAAAGAATTTTTGAAGCTAATAATGTCCATCATACTCCATTTTAAGGGTGATAGGAAGGCAAAACAAACTAATTTGTGATTTTATATTAAAATTCATTTATAATCCTGCATCTGTGAATGCAATACCTTCTGTTGCTAAGTGTTTGTTCAACTTTTGATTTGGTTATCGATATATTAAGATTTCAAGATTTGTGAACTATTTTGCTATTCCATATTTAGTTTGTATGAAAGACCAATTAGTAAGTGCAAACATTCCATCTCATACAATTTCCCTGTTGTGTCTGCAGTATTTACTTTGTAAAATGCTCAGTATTAGCAGATTCCTTTTATCTAATCTTATGCTGCAATATTTTAGGTGAAGCATTATTATAAGTTCATATCGGTAGTCTTGTCAAACTATTTAAAGCCTTTCAATTATTTGGTCTCCCTTGTTAAGAAATTCATTTTGTATCAAATGAACATATTTTCACGGGTATAGTAATGAAAATTGAAGGAAATTAAGCAATAAGTTCATTTATTGGAAAGTGATTTGAAATAATTTTCAAAACAAACTATCTCCTCTTGTGGCAATTTTGTGATGAAATCTTAGTATGCAGTGTTCTTTTGAGTTATTTTATATACTTTTGAGTTTTTTTATTTTTAGAGTGAAACAAATCTTTCATTTCTCTGCATGCCTAAAATCAGTTTTATTTTTTATGTTCTTTTCCTTAATAACTATCTCAATCCAAGGCATTTTATGTAGTCATTTTGTCAATGAGAGTAAATGTTGAGATTCTGAATATCACTCTGCCATTACTTTACAGTCAATGTGTAACCAATTTACTAGTCAGAATGATTTGATTGTTTCCCAGTTGTGTGCTAGAAATTTCATGATAATTTACTTTTGTGTAGTCAGTGCATGTGATAATGAAGTAGCATCCTTTAACAAAAATGTTATAGTCTTGATGTTATGATGAATTTGTTTGAATTGTAATAGATTTCTAATTAAGATGAGACTGTTGAAATGTGGCAGTTAATGTTGCTGGTTAACACCTGCTATAGTATATGGGCATGTTTTTATTTTACAAATGAAAGAATGTTGCTGGATTTGTATTAAAACATGTCTCATCAGGGAAGGAATATTTATATGAGCGTATTTTACTCATGCTCTATTTTCTCAATCTATAAGGCTATGTGTCATGTTCCCAAATTAGTGAAAATGACAAGTAGCCTGCCAACTGGACAGACCTTTGATGTCATTGTAACTGCTGTGGTAGAATTTAAATGCTAATTTGGTTGTGAGAGCATGAGTACTACTAGATTTTCTTGTCTATCATCATCTCATAAGATAGGAGTGATCATAAGTGTATTGTAATGTGCTAATTACTGTGAGCAATGCACGATGTTGGTTTCTCAAAAGTTTAAGAACTGTACTGTTATATCCCCCTGGCTCATTTAATACTTGCAAAAAGATTCAACCTTGCATCCTTAAAGTGTTGATGTCATTAATGAAGATTACCTGAATAATTTTACACACAGTTTCAAGTGCAATCTAGCAAAGCCTCTTTTAAAGAGTCTATGTATTTAATTGGATGGGAAAATAAATTAATGCACTGATTGTTATATGTGTAGATGAATGAGTTAATGTTAATGATACATTATGTTTTGTGTGTTGTGTAAAATATTATTGTTAACATTTCTATGTTTTGTTTTATTTAAGATTATAAAGTAAACAATATAGAAATAATGCCTTTGGGTTTTTATTTTCTCTACAGCAATGGTTCTGTCTTCCCTGAATTAACAATTTTAGATAAATATGAATCAAGTTTTAAATGGAATTGCAGTATATGACATTGAAAACTTAGGGGAGAAATTTCCAATTAATATGAAATACAGTGACAGAGTCCAGTAAACAAGTCAACACGCAAATATATAAAATGCCATGTCATTAATAGAAGTTGCAGGATGAATAAATTTTAGCTTCCAAGTTAAAACATGTTCCAAGTTATACCTGCGAAAAAAAATCATAGCTCTGGTTCTTCTGAACTAAGAAATTAAGCCTTGATGTACATTCTACACATTAAGTTTAAGTCAGTAGGAGGTAACTCCATAAAGACACCTCACATCCTTCAGATTGCCCAAAGCCATTGTTATGCAATTACACACTACCCAAGACTTTCCTGGAAATTCTAAGTAGATCCAAAGCTCAATGCAATACTTTAAACCACATTTTGATCTTCCCTAAGCAAGGATTTTTGCTTCCAGTATTGCAGAGAATTAATTTAGATATTTTATCACCATAATTGGGTTTAAAAAATCTTGGCGAGTCCATTTTTGACTCACAGTTAATGGACTTTATTTTATGAGCTAGCTTTGCTATGACCATTCTACCAACGTATATCTAGCGAAAGGAATTATCAAAAAATTGCCTGGTGACTTGATAGCTCACATGGGTAAAATATGGCCCTAGAGAATTGTTTCCTTCAATGAAACCTAAAGGATCTTAACTTCCCACACAGTGTCTCGCCAGCTGGTGACTTGAGTTATGGCCTCCCATATCGATGGTCCAGCTGAGAACTCCAACAGTGGCTGAGCTTTGCAGTGGTAATCTTATCCCTACTCAGGAGTTATTCCATGTTTCTGCTACGCTCTTCTTCTGCGTTTTATAAAATGCTGGGTTACTAGCCAGCATCCCAAAGAGAGATCTTACCGACATAATGAAGAGCCTTATGGGAACCATGATTGTGGCACAGACAACTGGCAAAGAAAAGTAGTTAAGGAAAACCTTGGAGATCCAAGTAATTGTGCTTATAAGTTTGTGTTTATGAATACAAAGTAACTATCTCTGTGCCCTGGTCGTCAGGGAGCAAGAAATTCAGACGAAAAGGCGCCGGAAATAACACTGGCTTACCGCTATCATATGACTATAGTCCACTCCACATTTAACTTTCAGAATGGGCTGTTGTGGAGATTCGTTTTCTGGGCAAATCTCAATGAGGACGGATGTGCGACGATGCCATTAACATCAGAAAATTTCACTTACTACTATTTCCGTGCATCGAAGGATCATTTTACGTGGAACTTTTATTCCCTTAAGTAAATCATTTAAAATTCGCGTTGTGTTGATAATGATTGCGTATGAGTCCAAATGGTGCGGAAAGTGTGCTTAAGTTTGGTAACATCCTCCTTGAGGCTTATGCAGTCATCTAAATGTGGAACGCTACCTAGCGATCCCTCTACGACTTTTTAACCGACGTAACCAGGGTCAACCAACTGCGGTTACAAGACCAACTACGGTTCACGCTAATTGGCGGTTCCATGATAAAATGTAACCAGTGTAAACAACCCAAACCGGCGTAAGATGGACGTGGAGACTAAGGGCGTAGCTTGGATTTATGTCAGGGGAGCGAGACACCCACCTGTGGCTGTAGATTTTTGTTAGGCGGTGGGACATCATCCTGCCAGGCTACGTATAGCACATTTGTAATGAAATGTGTAATTCAAGGGGTGGGTAGCTTCCCCCCTGCCTCCCCCTGGCTACACCCATGGTGAAGGTCTCGGGGCATTAGCTTATTAAGACTATTCCCAGTGCAGCACTCCGTCAGTCTAATGGGACGTCACAGTTTGGGCCCATCAGGGCAGGCCGATGCCGCCAAAAGTTTTCTCTCAATCCTTCATCCATCCTTCAAGAGATAATTTCATTTGCCGTCTACCTATCATTGATGACGCGTCCCTTCTCGGTACTAGAAGTAATGCACGTGTCGGAAGACGTCGAGCGTAGAAAATTTGCATACCGTCTCCAGTCGGAGACTCCCTTGTTCCAGAGAAGATACGGAAATTCCCATCGGTTGACCAATTGAATTAGGCTCTTTAGAAAGGCGAGCAACATTCAACACCACATGAGCCGTTGGGGTGAGCATGTTGTTAGGGTAAGGACTATGTACTTGAGAAATGGCGTCAAGAAATCCCGCGTTAGCATTTTTCGACTCTTAAAAAAATATCTTCCGGGAATCCTCAGTTAGACGTCCCATCCGACGGCCTGAGTTATCTTCATCGAACCAAAGTTGAGATTCCGATGACAAAATCTCTGCCACTTCGGGATTCAACCTCAGGCACTCGGGGTGGGAAGCAGGTACAAAAGCCATCATATCAACCCTATCTTCTCTCTCTGAACATACAGATTGCGAAAGGAAAGAGAGAATTACGTTGGAAGTTGAGAAAACGCTACAAAATGAAATGAAAGTAGCCAAGACTAATGGACATTAGGATGGAGAAGGATTGAATCCATCGTTCCTTCCACTGAGGGTAATAATAATGATTGCGTCTTTATTCCAGCGAATTTAGGACTTAGATATTCCTCTCTTGTAAATACACTCTTCATATTTTACTCATACCAATGGTATCACCTCACTTTAGTATATCAAAATAATGTAAATGTAAATCAAAATAAATAAATATATAAGACAATCACAATTCCAGCACAATTTCACCAGCAGGTTTGAGTACTTTAAAGCTGAATAAAAGCTTTACGCTTAAGAAGTGTTCTACTGGTGTCAATAACTATCATGGCGTCACTTATATGATTCCGGTAAGAATTTCCTTAAATATCGATGTGAATCACTTCTTTCAACACGAAGAAGCATTTCGTTATCTCTGAAATAACGTCAATTGAATTTTATTTTATTTTTAAGTCTCAGCTATAATGGCCGAATTTCAGTACTAATTTCAGCCAGGGACAAATTACTCAAACCTCGATAGGTGTCCCTAGGCGACTATTTTATCCAGAATAAGTGCTCTCTGGCTGGTTAATACTATCTGTAAAAAACCACAGGCGGACCACGTTGACGATTTAAGAATAAGACAGCGAATTAGCTGATATATATCACCATTCTTCGGCTGCGGTACCAGGCCATTACCATCGTTTCATAGCTAGTTAACGGTCCTCCAATTAGGAACGACAAAAATGCGCGCCAAGGTACATCATAAAACAACATGGTCTCAATGTTGAAATACAGCTCTTGAAAATGCAGCAGATGATAGCAGTTGAAGGTTGAACGAATGACGTCCACACAACTTTCAAACCAACAACCTAATTCGTTTCGATGTCATTCTTCGCCTCACCATATAGATAGCAACTGTCTATCAGAGGGTCATCTTTCCTGAAGTGTTTTCCGAAGGCCAAGACGTCACAGAATAGGTTCCATGACTTTGCTTCTCCTACTTTTCAGGGTCCTCATTAAAAGGTTTTTATTGTTTATTTCTATTGAACTATGAGTTGTTTAAGAGCCTAAAAGGGCGGTTCCCGAAAATATCTTGTTAAATGATCGCATTTCATTCACGATACACTCGGTAACACAGCATTGGCGTAATAGTCAGTAATTTTGGTAATCGAATTTTGAGTAACATAGCGCCAGTTGATACAATCAATGCATTAATTCATATACATGATTACCCTCAGCTTATCATTATAGTGGGCAATTTCTAGAATTAACAAGTGACAGATACGTGACCGGAACAGTGATTAAGCGTGTTTTAACATAAATCGCGCACAGTCACTGAATAAATAGCCTGAGACTACTGTCACACCTGAGAAGAAACAGAAATGAACTTCCGGGGATAAATCCACGACTGACGACTCCAACCTTCAGGAAAGCGATGCAGTGCGATAACAGTCTAAAACTATCAAAATATTTCAAGTTTATTTCCCTCTCCAGACGGAGAGGAACGATATTAGGATAAGGGTAGAATGGAAGGAGACCCACTGCCGGAATTAGCCTGGGTGCTCTCAAATGAAAGGCGGCAGAAGGTCCACGGTTTAACTGTTCCATCCGACGAGCGAAGGAGTGTGATTAATTTCCCTGCCCTTAGCGCTCAAGTAGGGATTTGATCACCATTGAAAAACTTGCTCCGCCGCTAGGTCTCGAATCCAGAGCCCCACACGTGGGAAGCCTGTACATGGAGTCGGTGCAAAATATTCTACACTTAAGTTTTGATACTGATTAACAATGATATATTGCACCTACGTGAATGACAGTTGCATTGAACTTATTGAACATTGAGCTTATTTTATTTTGCGTTTAAACCCTGATGAACAATTGTTTTGATACACTGTAGCAAGTAGCTTTAAAACAATATCAATGCCATGTATTTTTGAGATAATAAACGATTAACCAAAAGTTATTTCATAAAATTGATATCAATGTTTTGGGGGAAAATTGAAAAGAGCTGAAGTATGAAAATCACAGCAATAATGAATATTTTCCGCACTGCGTAAAAATATTATTGTGACTGGGTGTCAAATTTCTTATTCGTGAAATGTCAAAGAGAGATTTCGTAAGAAAACGCCAAAAATGGCACTTTTATGTAGGTAATAATGGAGATAAAGAATAGTCGGTATATTGTAAAAATAAGTATTGGCATGGTTCAACGCGGAATGAGATAAGTTCAATATAAATTTTATTCATGTAGGTATTCTAGTTAAATCAAAATCACCATACAAACTCGAGCCTAGATAATTTTTGCACCAACGGTAAAACCCTAGTCATAGCGCTAATCCAATCCAAGTTCATTACTGAGATCTACTGAATAGAAAGCAGAAACACCTCATGACACTAGATCATTATCCAGCGGAGGATATATTATCGCTCGCTTGTGAGTACAATCGTTCATTGCAATGAAAACATCAACCGCGCGATATTTCATCGAGATGCTGAACGACATGAACCGAGCCTGTTTTAGGAGGAGTTTAGTAATGTACGTCCATTTCCATTGATCAGAGCTGTAAGGAGTAACATTTTTTTGTGTGTGTCAATGTGAGTATTAGTCACCCTGATTGATTTAAATTCACATATTAGTCACTCAATGATCCAACAGTTTATTGACTGTCTCTAAGAAGGATCTGTAAATAAATTAAGTCGGTACATTGGCATGCGATTTTTAATTTTGCTCCCACCCGATTCTGTAATTTTATCGGCGACATTTAGAGAAAGGGCGAGAAAATTCTTAATAGTGTAATCTGCTGACAAGATCCTTCAATATTTTCTGGCTTAATAACGAGGTCTGGTTTGGTGCGTTCCTCCGTTTCATATACTTCTCGAAGATTTTCCTTCTCTGAGCAGTTGCGTTCTTTCCATCGACTAGAGAGTAATACTGGGTCTTCGGTGAAAATCTATTTCTGACTGAACCGTTCTTTCCCTCGCCTTTCCCGCTGTATACGCAACCAAGAGGAAGAAGAGAAGAGGGGTGGGAAAGGCTTTCAACCAGAGGCCGTCACCTTGATCGGGAGAGTTAATCCGGGGCAATGGGAAGAGCAGGAAGGATGATGTTATTTAGAGTGACCGTCAACCTCTCCACATCCAGGGTAAACAAAACGAGGCTCGGCGTTCATCTTCGCTCCCTCTTCTCCTTAGCCTCAAGAACCGCGGAGCAGCACTCTTGCGCTGTGGGCGGAACAACCTTCGTGCGCTTCCCGCTTCTCACATCCGCATCACCAAATATAAGCACTCTATGCGCATCAAGACAGTTGAAGCGACGATTGTTGACGTTCAGACTAGTTGAAGAGCCAGCTGAAACTGGCATAAATATGGGAAAATAGCTTAAAAGAGGATACTTTAAATAATTAACTAGAAATTAATGTGTGCTTTCAATTTTTTATGAGGTAGATATGGTAAATAAAATAAATTATCTAAATTTCAAAGATTTCCCAGGAATCGACATTTTTGTGGATCACGTGGATCTGTTGCTGAGCAGTTTTCCTTTTGATACCTGAATTTTAAGAGATGCATACTCCCGCGCCATGTTTCAGTTGGTGGAAAACGTGTATTGGAACTCGCTTTCCATCTATTGGCGCACATCTGAATCACTACGTCAAGCACCTTAATCATTCGTATATACGCGTTGTCTTTTATATAGTAGATTGGCGTGAGACTTTGTATACGTGATGACATTAATGATATCCAGAGATAAAATTTAAAAAAAAATACATTACGCAGATTTTTTTTGGAAATTCAATGCTATGTTAACAGGTAACCTTGACGCACATGACAAATATTTCATAATAATTTGATTAGATATGTGCCGGTTTTCTTCTAAACGCAAAATAACACGTTGAATATTTTTATAAAGGTATCTAACAATTACTAGGGTGTCATGTCGATTTCAAACAAACATGTTTAAATAGAATTAACACCTAAATATCGATTACTGTGGCGAAAACTAAAGTCATTACCTGCAATGTTTAAAGGACAATTATAAAATATAATTATTCAATCATTTCGATTACTGTGTGAATGGTTAGCTCCACCGCAAAAGCAGATGTGCTAAAATCATTTGTGGCCGTAGAATATTTTTTCGACCTACTTGAAAGATGCGCTCAATGACCTACAATTACCGCTCCAGTCATCTTAAGTCCCTTTTACTTGTTACTTTTATCCGTTATTAAACCTTAAAAGTTAAACTTTCGGGAAATCGCAATTTTAATGTGTTTCTTTTGAAGAAAGCACCACGCAATGGGAATTGACGGAGTCGATCGTAGTTAAGGGTCGTTCGGCATATAAAGTGCCACGGTCCCGATCCAAAGATGACGCATACGAAATTTTCTGCTCTGGCTCTCAAAAGCCGGACAGTAAGGAGAACAGATTTACGTAACCAATAGAAAAATACATCAAACTGCGCTTAGCAGATTAACAGGATATCGTGAAGAGAAATTGTCACTAAGAGAGCTAATGGATGAGGCAACTGTTTAGAAATGACGTGGAGGGCAGAAAATTTGTTAATCGCAGAGATGATTTGCAATGCAAATTTTTGTCGGTGGGAATGTGACAGCAAGAATTTATAGCAGGAGAGGGAAGTGGTTTTGGGAAAAAAAGATTGGTGTCGTGAAGGAATGCTTTCGTGTACACGATGAGTGAGGAATTGGATAGGTGTGGACGCAAGAGCACTGGTTTCCTTTCACAAACATTTGGTTTCGATCCGGCAGTGGCAAAAAGTTTTCGCCGGCATCTCGATCCTAACTTGCGTGCCAAGTGGGGACACTTGAAGAAGAACAGTATTCTTCCATCGAATGAGAAAGGGGACCCTTTCGTCGAGAATATTCTGATGCCGAAGATAGTTTTTTGCTCAATGCCATTCCCTAATAAGCAACCATCCAACCAACCTGCCTATTCTAAATGGTGCAAATGAACGGACATGTCTGTTGTCACCCAAAATAGCCAACCAACCACTTGTCCCTACAAAATGCGCCGCCCTGAATCTAGGCAACCGCCAATGTTATCATGCAACTCGTAAGGTCTGTGCGTAAAAATCAGCCATGGCGTTGAACCCCTGGCAAACTTCGAGCAAAGTAATTAGTGAGGACTTTTTTTGACCAATGTACATGCATACATTAATATATTTACTTATTGTGTATAGAAACTGGAAGTTTTTCACAGCTCATAGAGCAAACAGCTGACTTTCCCTTTATTTAATGGTTATATTTTGTTAATTTAAGAGGTTAGTAAATTTATATACATCTACATTATACATCTCAACGTTGATGTGAAAATTCCTTTCATAATTTTAAAAAGATTTCAGTTGCTTACCCTTGCTGATTTATTGTGTTAAAGCCCTGAAGATGCCAAGATATTTGGAAAAAAGTTGGAGATGAAAAATTTAATAATTAGACCAAAACTCAAAAAGCTTCAGAGCTATGGAACAGCATTCGATAACATGTTTTTGACTGTCTTCGAACGAAAATCCAGTCAATAGTCACCACCTTAGAATATAAGTAGGTCCTATCACACTTCCACTCCGCATAATTCAATGGCACCATAGAGATATTTTGAGAAATCGGCAAGGCCATATGAAGACAATCACTACTATCAGAACTAAATCATCGCAAAAACATTTATGTCAATTTTTCCATAAACTGAATTCGATGGCTTCGTAAAAATATGTATTCCTTCGCATTCGATTTTTCATAAAAATCGAGGAAAATGCTACCACGCAACTCGAAAATGTAGAGTCAGAGGCAACAGAAATCGAGGCCACATGTTGCTATTCGTGTGTAATGTAGATATGAAGGACCCCTTGATTCTGGGAGGTGCTTATTCACCTCCTCCGATTAGGTAGTTGCGCAAGGGCCGTCAGGAATTTTGTCGTCACTCGTCGACCGAGATGATCGATCCCAAATACATTTATGAATCACGCAGGTCTGAATCTATGGATGGTAATCCTCTTCCATATTCTTGGACGCTACCGGTCGGTAAATAGTAATTTACGATCCACGGAGGAGATCTTGAGGACTTTAAGTTTCATTTGCCTTCTCTGAGAGTGCTACAGCGGTAGTTCTACCTTCTTCACCTCCATTAACAATATATTTTAGTTCCCCACACTAGGAGATAATTCTGGTGACCATATTTGGAGAAAATTCTTCTGTTTGCATCGAACCAACTAAAGCGGTGTCTAGGGACATATATCGAAGCATTTTTCAACTAAATTTATAATAGCCTACAATTATAACTATGACACAGCAATCGAGAGCTTTTTATGGTCAATGCAAAAGAAGTTTTTTCGTAAGACTTTTTGTTATTTTTTGCGACCAAAATGACTATTGCTTTACAGATTCTAGCCTTACTTGAAACCATTCAGGCTCTATTTTTAAGCGAGAATTACCAATAAATCACGGATGAAAGGTCTCTAAAAATAAATGCGTGAATCTTTCCGTCACTCCTCTTAATGTTTTGAGAGAAATTTCTTTCAAAATTGAGCCATGAGCCATAAAGGGAAAACTAGGGATAAGCCTCCTAGAAGGGAGTCTTACTATACAGTTATGTTTTGAAGAGACAAAAAAGAACAATTTTAAAAAAGCATAGAATATTAAAGGTTTCGTAAAATATTTTTAAAACGATCACGTTAAAATAAGCGAAAACAAAATTAGAAAAAAGCACTGCCACAAGGTTTCAGTTAATTCGGAAATTTAAAAATCTAGCTTATTGTCAAATTTGCTTTTATATGCAAGTTCACTGGTCCTCAACAAACCACATCCACTAATTGAGTAAACAGTGTCGTTTATAGACAAAGGTTGCATTTTGAGTACTTTTCATTTGTCGTTCTGATTCAAAAATGGGTTTGCATCCAACATAAACTAAAAAAAAACGAAAAAACTAAACTTGAAAGTAGTTCAGATCGGTCCCTGCTTCTCTTCATGTCCACAGAATCCTCAGATGAGGCGCTTCAGCTTGTGATTTTTCGTCCTATCAAGATCGATCGTATTGTTGCGGATATGACTCAAGAAGGAAGAGTTTGGCTATCAAACCTTTGATGAATCGGTATTGGAGACACAATTCATCTGACGCAATTGAACCATCTAAAGTTTTGTTAGGGGAAAGGACGTTTAGCACTTGTTCTTACTTTTTCATGGAATACAACTAACCATAAAATAGAATTGGGTCGATGCGGGTCAGAAGAAATTGGAAGTATTAAGGCCGTTCTCTGATTTAATTCCTCTATGAAAAAGAAATCTTACCAGAGGGTGAGAAAATAAAGTTGCGGCTGTAACAAGAAATGGGAATGATCGAAAGGTTGACCATACTGAGCAGGTACTCGACTAATAACCAGGAAGTGAGCGTAACTAGACTTGGAGCTAGAATACATGAACACACCACTACAGAAGAATTGATGGAATACAACACTAGACAAAAGCCCCAACTCGATACAGTAATGTTACATTTGTCCTCCAGTAAAGTGTACAAAATATTCCAACAATGGATAACTTTCCCCATTATGTAAATGCGTTACCTGAAGTAAGAATTCACATTCACTTGCACCATAAGTATGTTGAGAAGTAATTTATATTCTACTTAGGGAATGAGATTCAAATCACAATTATCTTGCAATAGTACTCGTCGAAGACTAGGATTTTTAGGCGCCCCAACAGCTTAATGTTGTATCGCATTATCTAATCTAAGGCCTTCTCCAATGAAAAACACAATTTCGATGCCCAATGCGGGCATCGAATCCGCGACCTTGGATGATCATGCCGACGTTTGACCTACCTCGCTATTGTAGTTGGTACGAAGCTACAAACTGGCACCAGAAACTAGCAAAATCTTAAAATATTTGTTCAAATGGTGATGATAAAACTTAGTAAATGATATCGCATTAAAAATATTGAATAAATTCCCTTACTTGTTCCGCCACTGCGATGAGGACTCTCCAAAAATGTTTTCCATCGTCGTATCGGGTGATAAGCAGTGCGAGGAACTTGACGAGGAATTTCCAGCGAGTATAACACAGTCTGCGGGGGCACTGAGCCGCGTAATGTGTGAGTATATTGTCACCACGCGTCGCGCATTCCCCATGCAATGGCTCGTAATTTCTCAATCTTGTCTCCTCGGCACGTCCTCAGGAAATAAAGACAGTAAGTCTTGAGGACGTCGCCGCGGCCATTTAACTGCCCATCGGCGACTGGGAAGGCGTTCGGAAAGGCGTCGATGCCTTATAGAGAGTACATATCACGGCGTATTTTAAACGCTGCATATTCCCTCAAGGCCTGCCATTGTCACCATCAGTGGTTCAATCCAAAAAGATTGGTCATTGCATTGCCCTTCATTCTTTTCGCTTCCCAACGGGAGCAGAGAGTGATTGATCTTCTATGCTGATTTCTTCTTTTCCCTCGCAGCTCAGCAGCGTGAAGCAAGTCCAAGTCTGGCCTGTTACTACTGAATGAAAAAATTCCTGCTTTTGACAGAATTTTACCCGTTTAGGTGATACATAAATCATGTAAAAGGCAATATTTTGATACAAATTAACAAAAAAATCATCATCACGTAAATATTTTTATTCTTTTCATTTCATATCATTAAATTAACCATATCTGTTCTGTAGTCTTCCGTAGAAACGCCGAAAACCAATTTTCGGCCTTTGGTTCATAGTTTATTACAAATCAGGGAAAATGGTGCGCGGGATTTTCATTTCCAACTAAATCTTGTCTTTCATACGATTCATATCTCACCAATCATGTACAATTCTGTCATATCCAAATACTATTGGCCTAAATAGACTGTCACTCTTTTCATTTTAACCTTGGGTAAGAACCGTCTTGTATTTGCCGGAACTCGGTAAATCGGGTGAATTCTATCTGTATCCTGAGCGTATGTGCAACCCACTTCACCCCGAATTTGTTACTCGCCTTATTTCCATACATATACGTTTGTTATATTTCACCGATGTCGCAAAGTATTATCGTATCGACGGACAAAAAAGGAAAATCACTTAATAAGAGTCTCGACACACATTGAAATTCTTTGGAAGCGTTCATATGAGGGCTGCTCAAGAAAGAAAAACTGATTGTTTTCTCTAGTAACCTAGCATGCAACTTTGTTCCCATTGCTATATTTTAAAAAAACAGTTTTGCGCACGTACTAACGGCAGGTAGTAGCAGCGTAAGTGAATTTATACAGCATTCATCAGGGAGCTAGCTTTTATATATCATTGGTATGCATTTAGCAGTGCTGCTCATTCGTTTGAGCGTTGTTCGTATGACCGTTTTGTCCGTGTTTCGTCTGACAAGAATGAAAGTGACACAAGACGAGCTCTGCAAAGCAATAAGATTCTATTTCCGTTCGGTGCATATAGCTATAGGCACTCATGAAAATCTTACTCAAGCTAATGATGGATGGATGTCATACAAAATACGACGAAAATCTGAAAATGACACTGAGGATATTTATCAACTCCTGCGCCACATATCCTCAACTTAAAGAGGCGTCAAAATACGATCAATATACTTACTGCAAAACAGACGGTTACGTGTAGGAAGTCCTTTTTCCTACCGAATATCAAAACGATTATCAACACAAAGCGATGCTTTATCAAAATATATATCCATCATCGTCCTTTATGTCCCTCCATTTGTAAAGAGATCCACGAACAACTCCTGCCACACCTCCATGCGGCTGCTTCCAGGCTAGTATATATCAACGTACGGTATATAAATATTTTCTTCCAATGCCATGAGCGTAGGTTTAAATCTTGACTAAGCAGAGGATTTTGCAGCGCGATCCTAAAACCTACTTTGGTGCAAGGGCAGTGCTCTATCCTTAGTATAGGACGTAGAATCGTGAGCCTAATCCACGGCACCTTTTCGTATGATAAAGCTAATTCCAATGTTGAGTTTATCACCACCTTTTCTCAATTGCCAAACCGACTTGAAATTGCCCAGAAAATTACTTCAGCTGTGGGCAGCAGAAAAATACAACAGCGAAACCAGTTTCAGGCTGGTCTGAAGCTAAATAGAAACCTGCTTATCCGGACATGATATTCGGCCCCGGCAAAGTTTTATGGGTATTCATGCATTATTTCTTCCAGATAAATGTGAAGTGTCAAAAGAAGAAACAGGATTTATTGCCGGATATGAATCGAGAATGGCCGAAATGTTGTAAACTATCATACGAAAGAACTCACATTGAGAAAATTTGAAAACTTAGATTTGGGAGAATTTAGTATGAACTAAGGTTATTCTAATTCACTGAATTAATTATCAGATGATCAAATCGGTCAGCTGACTTTGTAGGAACTTGTATTTACGGGGCGGAAATAAAAAAAGCCAAACCCAGAATATACGCACATTTTATAAATTATATTTTACCACCCCGCCGAAATAAAATTTATGCACATGATAAGTAACTCAGCTCTTTCGTTTTTTATTATGAAATCTGATTATAGCCTTAGAGACAAGCAACGAGGGTATTACATCTTATGCAACACAATGGAGTTGATATTTCTATTTGTGCAATAATCCTTTTAGCTCCAGGCTCCATGAACGGGTACAAGCGATAAATGTCGGGCCTTTTTTTAATGAAAATGTACCTCCTAAGTTTATAAAAAATTATTCATAATATTTTAAGGCTTAATTTTACATGCAATCTCCTCAAACTCCTTGGACACATTTTATTATGCTCTTTCTACTTATTGGTATATTTCTGAATAATATTTATATTAAAATTTATATATAAAATAGGCCGACATATCCTCCGTGGCATTTTTTGCGCGTACCCCAAGGGCAGATAGATCTGCCCTCTGGCCCTCCAAGTGTCAAGTGGAAAACTGCATCAGCAGGAAAACTATCATGGTAACACTAATAGTAGCAGCTCTTAGTTTGACGTGTTTAAGTTCCTGTGGTCATATCACACGTACACTCAGCCTCTTACAAGGAAGGACAGCAACACTCGGACAAGTATGAAAACTCAGTCCTCCGAATCGGAGCAGAGACCAACATCTTCAGTCCACTGAGTGGGAGCCGATGTTTCTATCGCCGATCACTATTCTTCACCATTCCCAAGAAATTCCGCATAGCGCAGTTCATGCTGTACTCAGGTATCGCATCACATTTTATGCCACCTTGTGCCACCAAGGAATAAATCGCACTCCCCGATGTCGAGTTGCATCGCATTTCGATTGATATCGCAGGACGAAGCATCGCATGGTCTGATATCGCATATCGGATTTTTGGGGAAGCGACCGACTACTAAGGTCATTTGCACCATAAGGGATAGGTAAGGGAGGAAGGGTGGATGGAAACCCAGCATCGGCATTAGCCTGTTCTTAACGAAAGGCGCCACGGGGACCACGGTTTAACGTCTCATCCGACAGTCGGAGTACTGTACTTGAAGTGCCCTCCACAAGACACTCAAATAGGGATCGGGTTTCCTCTGAAAAACATCCTCATCTGCAGGGATTTGAACCCTGGCCGTCCGTATGGTTAGTCAGTACTCTAGACACCACACCAACCCGATCCCCGATATCACATATTGATTTATATCATAATGCGATCTAACGGACCGCCTGATGACGCAAGGTGATCATGCGGATTGGCTGGTGGATCGATATTCGTGGTAGCAGACCACAAGAATACATCGCAATGTCACAGAGGCCGACGGAGAAGGAGGGGAATGGTAGGTAATTGGAAGGGGAAGATGAGAGAAGGGAATGGCGATAAATGGAGGAGGATGGTTGCGTCCTTAGGATTGAGCTGTCGCCCATAGAGGAGAGGAACGGGGGTGGGACCTTGTCACTTCTGGGGCAAGGGGAGGAGGTAGTTATTGATCCCCCACGAGGGGGCCAAACACCGCGGCGTCGGCGAGCAGAAAAACCCTTCGGGACGGCTGGTGGGAGCAGAAAGAAGTGCGTGCAGTATATATATCCCTGGCCGACCCTTGCCGCCGTCCCTAATAACCCCGCTCCGTTGCTAGGGGAAGAGATGCGGAGAGCCAATGAGGGATGGAGGAGGAAGATGTCGCGGGAGACAGAGACTCGGTCGGTAACTCTTCAAAGTTACCGTGACCCAAGAAAAATCGCCATAATCTTAGGTTATTGATGCATGATTGGTTCATACACCGCATATACGCGAGATTACTCCACGAATAAGAAGTAGCGAACAAAAATCGGTGGAGTTTAAGGTAGTCCGAGCGAAATATCATTTTACTTAGAAATCAATGAATTTGGTCTCATTTTAAAGAAAAATATCTCACCTATCCATTGACACCAAAAATTCTACCCCTTACCGCATTACTTTTGGAGATATTTTCAAAAAAATACCAGCCCTTTTACATGGGAAACGGTACGTGCATGCACTCCAGAGATACATTATTTACAAAATGAGTTATTTCTAACACTTAGATGTCGTAAAAAACTAAGTGTGTAGTTTGTATATTTTATCAACTATATTTGTAAATTAATCATATTGTCACTGCAGTAGGTTCTTGGGTAACACAAAAAACCTTCCGTTTTGAAGGAGTTTCAAACGCACCGCGCGAAAAAAATGAGTCAGTTAAAGACTTATTTAGATATTTTCATTTAATTACTTACAATTTCTGTCATATAAAACTATATAATTGCACCATTAATAATGCAATATTTAATTGATGTGTCCCGCAGCTGGTGTAATTAAAACGTATAATTAGAATATGGTCCCTATTATGACTAGGGAACTATCCCGCTCGGACTACCATGAAGGATGTATGATGGCCATCCTTGAGTATGATCTCTCAAAATGTGACGAAAACCCATAAGATGCCGCAACTAGGTAAATGGCAACGGCTAATTCACAGGAAGACGAAAACCCGGAAGAAAGGTGGCAGCCCTCCGCTTGAGTGAGACTCATTGGATCGGTATATCAACACTCATCACAATGCAGTCGTGGAAGTACAACATTGTTGTGCTGCGAGTTGGAAGATATTGGGGAACCGTCGCGTTATCATCAGGAATAAAAGTAGCCCTCTAACTTATTTCTATTATTAGTTTTACAATAACTTTGCTCATGACACTATAAAAATACTTTTTTATTTACGAGCATGGAAATCATAATTCCGAACTATTCCCCCAATCCTTTATTTAGAACGATTTGAACTAACATAATGTTTTGATGAGTACCATGGTTACGAATTTTACACACTTCGTCTGAGTCATAATTCTTATAAAATATACTCTCATGAATTTTCATACCCTCAAACTTTCAATTATCGAAAAAATGTGTTTTTCAATTGGTTAATTAATTCCACTCATTTAACTTGGATGAAAATGCTGCACTTATGAAATAATATGATGAAAGGTGTAATAAGATGACTTATTCTAGGAGGATATCAGCCACTGAAACCCTTTGCCATCGGGAGGAAGCCGAACTCCTGCAGAACAGTTGCTGTGCTCGACCCGTATGTGGACGAGCATGTTCGGATGGGAGCTGTTTCATCATCCACCATACAGTTCTGATCTTGCTCCCAGCGATTTTCAACTTTACTTGCGCCTCAAGAAATTCTTGTCCTCCGGTCAGCGTTTTGACGACGACGAAGAGCTGTAGACGACTGTCACACGTTAGTTCCATTCACAGGCGGGAGACTTCTACGACACAGGAATACACAAGTTGATCCCACGATACGACAAGTGTCTCAATTCTGGTGGTGGACATGTCGAAAAATAGCTGAAACATTGCTGTAACTGATGCCAATAAAGTTTTTCATGTAACTATGTTTTCTTTTCTTTTTTTAAAATAGGGAAACTTACTTTCTGGATGCGCATCCTATCTTCTACAAGAGCCTATTCTCTCACATTAATCTGTCAGTACGCGACATCATTTTTCCTCTTAAGTATCAAGTTTTCCCTCCCTCTACCTCGCTGTCCGACACTCTATCTCTCTCTCTCCTGCCCGACCTTCAAAATCTAATAGCCTCATGTTATATCCACTCACTTCCTTTTTCATCTTCGATAAATATCTGGGAGGAACGATAGACACAGTATCGAAAAAATCGAATACCATGACGTCAACCTGTTTGCATCGAACTTTCTGTTTCAACAGTCGAGTATTTTCCTTGCAGCGAGCGCCCACCTGTTTGAATTTCGAAGTCCGGATTCAATTAGATGTGCTGAGATGTGACAACATTTTGAAGAAAGTGACAGAGAACAGAATGTTTGGTAAGCCTGAAAGGAGAAAGGTGGGAATTTTGGATTGGTAGTATAGAGGAAGGCTACGAATATTATGGAGTTAAAAGAGACAAAACATTTGAAAAATTATCAAATCGAAAGAAGAAGCTCTTATTTTGATGAAGATGGACGCGTACGAACAGCGGTCAATTGTCCTTGCAAATTAATCTAAATGGCTTCTCAATGACATCACCTTCTCTAAGCCATCCCCCTCTAATACGCATCACACTACCCCCCCCTTCCTTCCTCCACTTACCCCTCTCCCCTAAAAGGTCTGGACTATATATACTGGCTGTATAGAGATTATTTGTACCTGAAGATGGCTTAACAGCCGAAACCGGTAGTCTGTCAATGAAAAGTCTGTGGGAGTCACTAAGTGTGTCAGTTGTTTTTAATCATTTTAAAAATTATGTTGATGGAGCATTAGAGCAGGGTTCATGTGGTCGGTGAAATAATACTCATTGATGCGGAACGACCTACTGATCAAATTATATATTAGAAAGACTAAGAAATGAATCGTGCCCGCCCGCCGTCTGCAGCATTCTGTGTTTGAAATGTTTCACTCTCAGCGGACGACCACCTGTATGAGCTTTAATACGGGAGTCGGCATTCAACTGGACGTCCCGGGGGGTTATGATAGTTCAAGAAACTGATGAGAAACAGAATGATAGTCAAGCGTGGAAGGCGAAGAATAAGAAGTTTTCGATCGCTTTCGATCGAAGGGCCAAAGTAAAATGGGATTGAAACGTAGCAAATATAAGTAATTTTGTAGAGGAAGCGTTGGAGCAAAGACGCGGTCGGTGAAATGATATTCTAGAAAGTTGTGGGACCTACGGGTTCATAAACTGAGTACGCAATGATGAGTTTTACCTGGTCTCAGAAGCAATCCTAGTCATAGACTAATCGCTGGTTTTTGCCGCATATCGCGTTTCAGAGGTATTGTGATGAATCGGGAGATCGCTCATCCATCGATCGAGCACACCCTCTATCGGAGGAGCCTTGAGCATCTTCCCGGGGATGCAGCAGTGGAAAGCGCGGAAACATGCGGAAACCCATAGTATAAAGGTGACGGACTGCAGAACCGATATATTTGAAATACCATATTTTACGCACATCGAAGGATCATAATAAATGCGATATATTACTTCTTTGAGACTCAAAATCAATTCTTTGAAAAATATCCGCAACGCAAATGAAAAAAAGGCCGCGACGATCCGGGAAAATTTTAGAAATTGAGAATCAAACTGAAGTATATTGTTTGCTTGGGGCAGGAAAGAAAAAACTCGGATATTGATAGATACGTAGAATATTTATAGCAGTGTATGATATGAAGAAAAACTCGATAATGTCCATTTTCTAAGAACCACGCGGTTACTTCAACGGAGTCACTCGCTGGTGGTCACACAATGGTGTAAAATTTACAATGGAAAAATCATTCACCTGGACTGGGAATCGAACCCAGATCCCTCGATTTCGCGCTGAGTGCTCTAACAAATTAAGCTACCCAAGCGTCTTCTTCCACAGGATCTGGGTTCGATTCTCAGTCCAGGCGACTGATTTTTCCACGGTGAATTTCACACAATTGTGTGATCACCAGCGGGTGACTTCGTTGAAGTAACTGCGCGGCTAGTTCCGTGGTTCTTTGAAAATTTTCAAAGCAAACACCTTGGTGTTTAAAGTTGGGCTTTACCCCGTGGACTGTGGCGCTTAGTGCTCGCATACGGGTACCTCTGGCATCATATGCACGGTACCTGTGAGGACATCTTGCTCCTTAAAGCCCCCATGAGATTCACAGTGAAAGAAGACGCCTGGGTAGCTTAGTTGGTTAGAGCACTCCGCGCGAAATCAAGGGATCTGGGTTCGATAATGTCCGCCCATTCAGAGTAGGTATTCACCTAAATTAAGTTAGTTTATATAAAGCTAGTTTCTATTTTTTAAGTGAAACATTTTCATCGTTTTCATTGAATTCTCATTATAAGATATACGTACCAATTATAATTACTTTCTAAATGCATCTTACCTATAGCATTTTGATTTTTTAAATGCAATTAAAGGCTCATGTTTCGATTTTATAACAGCAGTAGAAATTGTATTGCGATTTACTGTAACGAGAGTTACCAATCAATCAGCCGCGTTAAATTTAATATTATAAATTCATTAACTTTAAGTAACTGAACCTTCTACGTTCACGAAAATGTATGTGCTCGTCTATAAAGCAATAATTGAAGAAAATTTGGATTAAGGTGATAGAAAACTGAAGGGGTGCTCTATGAGGTGAATCAGAATACCCGTTTTATTTAATAATAGTTACCTTAACACTAGAAGCCCCGCGTGGGTCATTTTGACCCACAGGGCGTTTTAACGGATTTACTTCATTTAGGTGCCGCTAAAAATTGTACTTCCTGAAATTGTATGAATACGATTTTGGTCCTAACATTAATCAATGGTACATTTTTACACTTTCCTGGGACATGTTTTTAGCATCAAATCATGTTTTCAATCATCAATGATCAATGAATGAATCAATCATCAATGATGTTACCTTCTGTATTCATCTTTGTCACCTCATCTGAAAAATGTAAGTGAATGTTGCTCAAGGTTGGGAGACAATGTACTTTTACGCACGACCCACGGCTAGTTCGCCTTGTCAAATCTTGTAATACGCAGAGCGTGTTCCACATCTGGAAGAGGTAACCTTCCCCTCTGCCGCTAAACTGCCTAAGTATTCGGTCGGTGTCAGCCACCGGGGACGAGCCATCCAGTTGGCTCCGATTCCTTTTGTCGCCACGTTCGTTACAGAAGAAGGAAGAATAAACACCGAATACATTGATAAACTCCCGTATTGTATCACTTTTAGAAAAAAAACAAAAAATTATCCAATGAACTCAATTGTTGTACGAGACGAATGAAAGATTCATTGTCATTCTCGTCTTTCAGTGGCCCAGGCAAGTGACATTGTGTACCAGACTGAATGGCGCAAAATGACCATGTCGTCGACGCACTCTACCAACCCCACTACTACTACTGAATGGCTACTCCTTATGCGTGGTATTTTATAGTGCTCAGTGATAGGGTGGCGCCGATCATAAAACGGGCTGACTCGCGTATGATCGACCATCTCGCATAATTCCTTCGCGGCGCCACCCAGTGCGGCAGGTGCTATTGCAATTCTGCTTGACCCCACCCTGTCGCCCTGAAGGCATCGTATTATAGGAGCATTAGAGTGCAGAAGGAAACCTCGCTCTGTCTTGCAGTCAGTACCTGTCTAGAGTCAGGAATCATTGCTAGTGAAGAGCTACCCTCTAGCGGATCTCTATACTTATGACTTATTGCAGGAATAACACGTAATCCTCCCGATGCACAATCAAAAGCAGATCGCCTCCGTGGACGCACACGTGGAGGACGAGGAAGCCGGGAGTTCAAAAAAATGTCATGCTTATTAGCAGATGAATCAATCAATATAGCTATATAAATACTTCATAGAAATAAGTTTTTCACGAGTCAAAACGAGTCTTATTTTAGCGCATCAAGCTTTGAGTATTGTGTTGAAAGATAATGTTATAAGTTAAACTGTATTGTGAAACTTGCATATGACGTTTAAGCACTATTCCGTTTGTTTAATTCAATATTCATGACATAAAAAATAATACTTACTTGATATTACTCACATATGATATTTCTTCAAAATAAAGAGTATGAATAAAAATTGTTTAAAACATTTTCTTCAAGGTTTTAAATTACAATACGTCATAGGGATATAACCCTGGATTTCGAAGAGAGTAAATATACCCAGGAAAAAACAAAATATCTCAAATAAGGTATAACATCACGAAAATATAATGCAAAACCACGCATGGGTCATTTTTACCCACACGTGGCTTCTAGGGGGGAGGGGGGAGCCAACTCCGGGGGTTCTAGTGTTAAACGGATATCCAACAGGGTACCTGATAATGAAATAAAATTGCACGCAAGAATTGCCTTGAGTTTGATGCGTTTCTCACATATGCACCTTATTTACAGATCTGTCGATAGTGCGGTTTTAAATTGGATGCCATGAAAGAATTAATTAATTAGTGAATATGAATAAGTTATTTTATAAAATGACGCGACATTCGATTTGTCCACCGCACGATTTCACAAAACATCGCGACCAAGATTTCCACTTTCGATGCCGAAGCGCTGGAAATCTTTACTGATTAATGAAATGCAACCATTTTATGAAATTATGTGGTGAACGATACGAAGTCTTCCTCATTTCATAACAAAATGGAGCGCCAAACACCAAAAATATCACGTCAATGCATGTGCAATGTAAAGCACCATGGACTCGTCCGAAAGCAAATCAATCGACCAGACATTGAGAAAAACTTCAGAATAACTTCCATTTTCCGATGAAACCTCCTTCATGGGCGCGAACGATAGGAAAACACGGCGAGGCATTCCTCCTTGGGCGCTCTTCTGCAACTCGTTACGACACGCAAGCGATATTTTTCGCTTAGTTATCATTCCTAGCAACTGGATATCACTGTTCTTAATGTTATCTTATTTTAAATTTCAGTAAAATTGTTGGTAGGAAGAAACTTACTTTCTGTAAGACAGCCTCTTAAGAGGTAATCATTGGAATACCACGGAGGATGGCAATTTGTCCATAAGTGGTACATGTCACAGGCACATCCTAATGAGTTTCGCAATGGGCGTGGAGGGCAAAATTATCCTTCGTTCTTACCTCCGTCCTTCCCATAAACGCCCTCAAATATTTTCCCGCCAACCAACCAACCTTAAGCCGGAGACTCAGAGATGTACCAGCCTGGATATCCAATGTTATACCGTTGTCTGTTGCTAAAGGATGGACCGATAATTTTCAATTCCCTAGCGGAGCTCAGGGAAAAAATTCATGTAGAGTTATCATGGCATGTATGACTTAGTCTCGAAAACTCTCTTTTAGTGAGATAATATATCGTCACTGATAGCTACAGAAATTCTCAAACGGGTGGAATGTGTTGTTATAACAGTATACGGACGCAAAAACTGAGGACGCCTCTTTAGGTTTTTGCAATCTATCTCAATCTACATATGCTTCTAAAATAATTAGCACCTTGCATATCGTAAAAGCGTGAGTTGGCTGTTTTTTGAAGGGTTCGCTTAAAGATGCATATCACTCATTGGTAGCAATTGACTCGCTCTGTTTTTAACCGAGAACTTTCACCCAAAATTCATCGATAGGATGAAAATGAGAAGCCAATTTAAGGTTCATCACCTTTCTCATTTCTTTTTTGACGATTAGTCTTTTTATTAAACACAGGTAATAAGTCAGGACATGTTCATCGATTAAGAAAGCGGTAGAGATACAGTTACTAACCGATGAAAAGTTTTCCTGATAACAGCCGAAAATACCTCGACAAAATAGTGCTACTGCTTTCCCAATAGGTCATTGTTTTAAGTAAGGTGGCCCTTAAAATTATGCATTCTGCAGGGTACCAAATGCTCGCGGCGTATTCGAGGAGTGGCCTAACCAGAGCGAAGTAGCATCTCTCTTGGACTTTTTCATCCGAGGACCTTCCTATTATACGTTTAACAAAACCTAGTTTCTTTAATGCTGCGCCACATATGTTCTGAATGTGTAATGCCCGCGATATACCAGATGTCAAGGTAACTCCCAGATATTTTACTTGAAAAACGTCCGTTAGCGTACACGAGCACCCAACTTCCCCTCTTGGACGCTCGCCTTTAAGAGGAGGACTCGGTCGAGTCAGACTGCGTGCACACGAGGGGGAGAGTTTTTCGACTCTGTCCACCCTCCGGGGGCGGGAGATTCGCTCGGATGCGCCCTTGGCGGGGGGCGGCGGACGGGGGCGGTGAGTCGGGGGCGGTGAGTCGGGGGCGGTCGGGGGCGAAGAGTGGGGCGAGGACACGGCGACGACCACTTGGCTCCTCTCCCGACGACGCTCCATTTTTTTTCTTCATTCCCTCACCCCGCGTCCCTCGAAATCCAAAGCGCAAAGACCGCCCTCGTGCGTGCGCGTTCACCCCCCGCCAGTCACCGCTCCACTCCCCCACCCCCCCACACACGCACACAGAGTAGTGCTTTCCTTTTTACAGGGTTCACCGAAAAAGGCGAAAAAAATAGAAATCAAACGAGTGAGACGAAAAAAAGACGAGGTGTTCCACGCGTTCCGCCAAGGTAGCATGTAACGCTATCCCTTGCCCCAACACGACTCCCCACCGGTTCCTCGTCCAAATTTAAGGTAGTTTGAGCGAGTAATCATTTTACTTAGAAATCAATGAATTTGGTCTCATTTTAAAGAAAAATATCTCACCCTTCCATTGACACAAAAAATTCAGCCCCTTACCGCATTACTTTCGGAGATATTTGCCAAAAAATACCAGCCCTTTTAGATAGGAAACGGTACGTACGTGCACTCCAGAGAGACATTATTTACAAAATGGGGAATTTATAATACCTAGATCTCATCAAAAAATCAACATTGAGTAGTTTGTATGTTTTCTCAACTATTTTTGAAAATTAATCATATTGCCACCGCAGTAAATTCTTTAAGATCACCATAAACTTTCCGTTTTGATGGAGTTTCAAACGTACCGTGTGAAAAAAATGAGTCAGGTTAAAGACTAATTTATATATTTTCAATTGATTTCTTACAATTTCTGCCATATAAAACTATTTTATTGCACCATTAATAATGCAATATTTAATTCGTGTGTCTCACAGTTGGTGAAATTAAAACGTAAATTTCGAATATGGTCTCTGCTATTATTAGGGAACTATCTCGCTCGCACTGCCATAAAGGGCTATCTAGGCATCGCAACGGCATGCGTCTAAACAAATATGCTATTCCCACCTTTGCGCATGTGACTCATTAAATATATGTCTTTTATCAAAAATATGCTTTAGTTAAGGGATAACAAAAGTAAGTTGGTAATTATAACAACAAGTGTTAGAATATATCTTCGATGAATAATGTTTTCAGCTTTGAGAACTGAATGAGGCAACTATACATGAGATATATAATTATGTGTAAATATGATAGATGCAATTATCCATATTTAAGATGAATTTATAAGTAGTAATAGAAAAAATATTAGAGAGCATTATTATAGTTTTTCACTGTAATTATTTCCATCGGCTTCTCCTTCTATAACGGTTTCTTTCAAAAGGCTGTTGTACCTCAAAGGTTATAACCCCTAGCGGACCAAGGGCTAAGTATCCTTTTGCAGACATCTTAATCTCCCTTCAGGCATGGATTTGGTATTTTTCTATTTTGCTGTAATAATATCTTAGGTTAGACTGTGTAATATGATCTAGGCAGTTAACTTGCTGGAAAAGCAGCGCTACAAATGAAGGCTCCGAGTAAGAATCGAGAGTCAAATCCTTCAGAGGGAGTTAAAAAGAAATTGGACGCACACAGGGCGACGTTGTTGGGTTGATTGCGGCAGAGGAAGGAAACGGTGAACGGTAAGAGCAGTTCTGGGCTCGCTCAAGAATGAGCTGCGAGCAAAACGCTCAAGTCATTAATTCAGGCAGCTACGGGGAAGTCAGGAGACCGACAGAGAAAATGATTACACGAGGGGATCCTGGAAAACATGTCTAAGATTGCTCTGGCGGCATCAAGAGGGTTGGGCACACCAAGAAATCACACCTTTAATTTTAATTCCATGATCAAGATCTTGCAAGAATTAGCACATGCAAAACTAAACAAGATTATTCTTTTCAAACAATTCAACCCAGAGATTAGCTCTCTACTCTTTATCGCCTACCTGCACTTTTCCGACAAATGTTCACTTCAAAAGTTTAATTGGATGTAAGGAAGGAAGAGATGACACCATCTTACAGTAAGTAATATGTTTACAGTTAGTGGTGGGTAAAAAGTTTGATATTTCAAACAAAGCGAATATAGGATAACTTCAAATTAGCGAGCAACAATTAGGTCATCGCTATATGCATGCGTATTACGCTATTACATATTTATGGAACAATGTACATATTTCAATGAAAGCCACTAAAAAGAGACATAAATAAAGATCTGAGCTGCACAAAGCCTATTTAAAAAGCCATAATTATTAACAGAGTGAATGGGACTGACATTTATAATTTTGGCTGGAAGACACAGGACCCAAGGCTTACAGAAACTCCTGCCTGCTTCACGCATTCCTCGGGCACAAAACCTGCGTAACATCGGATATTTTAGGGTATTGCATCAATGAACGGAGATATATTGTCAATGGCTACGGATATTAATATCAGAACGGAGAAAAAACAGCTTAAGATTGGGCGAGAGGTCAGCGCAAGATATAATTATCATTGACGACAAGAAAAAAATCCTTAATTCCACATTTTGGCCTCAATGTAATTTATGATTTTCACTTAAAGGAAACTGAAGGAGGTTGGCGCACATAAACATTATGGATTTTGGCGCAAGAAGCTGTGATCATTTTAGCAATATTATTAGGGTAATTAAATAAATTGGAGAAAAATAAGTCGATACAGTTGCTAGGTGAGAATGAGTTGGTATATGTAAAGGCAATAGCTTCAGTCAAATGGTTCACTTCAGGCTTTTCGTCTCCCGTGAAGAAGGCACTCAGAATATACTTTCACAAATTTCGGTTCCTACCTCCGATGCGGCGCTAGCTGAACCGAGTCCTCTCGCGGACGAATTGAATCCAAAAATTAGGGATTATTTACCTTCCACACCTCAATTTGGCTCGGCGCCGGGAAGTTTGTCGTGAGGGTTAAGCCTCTCCCCACACCAGTATAATTAGAGAAGGGTACGAGGAAGAAAGTCGCACCACTCGACCCTTCCTTGCGACGCTAAGAGAGGGCGAAAGAAAACGCGCTTTTGTCAACAGACGGGAATACGCCTTTGTTTTCCTTGTGGAAGACTCAATAGACACCGCTAATACAAGCAGAACGAAAAGTAGGACGTGCGAGGATAACAACTGTAAAAATGTCAGTTCAGCCTGGAAACCGACATTCCTATGGATGTGGAGATACATAAATAGGATTTACTTCAAACGAGCGAAAATTTAGACATTAATCAGTAAATTAAACGACTCGGTCCTACCTTTGGTCGACTATGAAATGATAAGACCACATTGAATGACATTCATGTAACAGCAAAGGGCATATAATCACTTTGTTAACGTTCGGATGTGCAGGAAATCGATGGCACATTGCTTGTGGTGTATTTATTTAGAATACACAATGTTCCCGACACGATTTGGCGGCTGCAGAAAAAAATATCATCCAGCAATGGGTTCGTGCAGTGTGGTGTTCACCAGAGTGAAAACATAATTTACTATAATAGTACATCTAATCTGGAAAAGGTTTCAACGTGAAGATGTTTAAAGACCAATATATCGATATGTATAAATTTTCTAACGCCCTTTGTTTTCAGAGTAAAAAGCACCCAAGGATTTTTTTTTAATTCTTCTATGCGACCCAAGACTGTAAAGTATAATACGTATCGAAAGATAAAAATCCTTAGCAATAGTAATATTAATAGGAAAGTAATAATTTGTCCAACCAAACGAGACTATGTGAGAACGAAGTCTTTCGCGGGGACTTAGCGGGAATTGGCGGGAAATAGGTCTTATATAAGGAGCAATATCATATATAACTTAAACTACTCCCATTGATAACTGGGCTGCTATTAAAGATTTTCTCAGAAAAGGCTAACAGCTCAATAATTCATCTCATTCATACTTCTGAGAGTAATAGAGAAATTAGAAAAAATCTGTGAAATGACTCGGAGGCAACATTGAAAAAATAAAATGATGAGGTCATTCGTGCCAAACTAAGGCAAAGCAGTAATAAAAAATGACGATTTCCAATCTACGATAAGGGGCAATGAGCTACAGTAAACAATCAAGTAAGGTATCATTCTCTATTCTTTGACTGGATTTATTTTAAAGACCAGCCCGCAATATTTTATGTATTACACAAATAAATCAGTTGTACTGCACTGAAACCCTACAATGAAAACGCCGCCGCTAAATTTTCATCCTCCAAAATTTGGAAAATAATAATGGGAAAGACAAGAGATATACGAGCCATCAGCCTATTCCATTTCATTCAAAACATGTTCAAGACTTCCATGTAGGAAGCCTTAACCATCTTGTGACCTGATCTTATCCTTGACAAGACCGTAGAAATCACAGTGAATACGGCTAAATGAAACTGATTACTGACACAAATGTTAAAAACTAAGTTATATTAAAAATAAATGTCGTTAAAATATGCTATTGATTATCAGTAGTATATAATAAGACGTATTAGACGTAGTATTCAAATGGTGAAAGATAGCTAATATTGGTAAAGTGATAGTTACAAGAGAAGTTTAACAACTATAAGACACTGTCTCTGGCGTTACTCGAAGGAACTCCTTCGTAATGAATGAAAAAACAGCTGGTTATGATTCCACAATTTATAAAGTGTGGAATCATAACCAGCTGTTTTTTCATTCATTAAGTTTAAAAAAGGAAGTAACTTAACCCTTGAAAACTGCTGATGGGCACGGTAAATGAGCAACATCTCGGTGGTAAAATTAAATAGAGTAACCTTTAAGTAACACAATAGTAAGAAATACGGCAGCGCATACCCTTCCCATTACAGAAGTAGGATTCCAATAAAAAACCATCTGATTTATCATCAAAAATAGCTTCCTGGCAAGGAAAGCGATTCTAGAACTGCCAGTTGGATGCAAATAATGCATTGATTTATCATCCAAGCATCGTACGTCCGCCTGCCTATTAATACGAGATAGAATATTTCCCCGTGGACGAGGCCGGTGACCACGTCTCCGAGCTGTCTCCGCTTCTCAGCTGGGAAGCATTGACACAAGGCGCTAATATGCGATAATTTAATGGGAGCCTCTAACCGAGTTTCTTGTCACCAAACTGTGAGAGTTTGTTCTCGGGAAAAGTGTCGAAATGGACAACATATTTGCTTGGCAATGAAGGAAAGTCATCTGTCAAACCAAACAAGACTCAAAGACCAACAAGTTCACCTCATGATTCATTCTTCAAATACGATCAGTTCTCAGCATTGCAACACGCTAAATGCTCCGCCTTCTGATTGTGGCTAACGGCATCTCTCCAACCCAATTATCAAAGTCTTCTGGGGTCAATGAATAAATAAACAGTACCATTAGCTTCAGACAAGGGGAATAAAAAATTAGATTAAAATTTATTAGTCGAGTCTAAAGTTGGTATTTGACGATTTAGAAGAATGGAGAAAAGAGCTATAGGAAATTAACTTTTGGATTAATGACTCTGGATCGATAATTTTGGATTAATATCCTCGTGTTAATCTAAAAGCATCATCTTCATAAAAAAAAACTTAAATAAATTTTAAAAAGTATGAGAATGGCGATTTCGAAGTAAATGTGGTGTGGAAGGTGACTGATTTTGAAGGAAATCTGTTGGTTCGAAAATTTTCTAACAAGCTAAAATAAAGTGCATTGGAGATCGTATGACAGTCCAATTTCTAGGAAGCCTATGAAAATATGAGCGAATAATAATATTCATTTTATTCGTATATTTACTATATTTTGCATCACTCAAGGCGTACGCAGTCACGACATTCATGGGTATTAAGATAATAGGTAATTATAGGCGTAACTTCATGGAATAGATTCACATTGAATTGGAATCAATAAATTTGTTACTACACCAATAAAATTTTGTATTCCAGTCAAACCCAGGTTTAAACGTAAAACGACATCTTTGGGGGAAGACTCCGACGTACACCTATGCTCATCTACCACCAGGTTGGGAGCGAGAAGGTTGGAAGGGCAAATTGAAGGAGAGGTTTTGGAACGAGACAATCCTGAGACAGAGAATGTTACGTATTGGGAGGGTAGGGAGTGGGAGGCGGTAGGAATTTAGGCTAAAGGGTTTACTCCAGAGGTGGGTCGTTCGCGAACGAACGGGACCGAAAGAACGGGTTCATGGATTGAACGGATGAACCGAGGACCGACTTATCCGGAACGTTCTTTTCGGTCATCGTTCCTTTCGGTCAATCGTTCCTTTCGGTCACTCGTTCCTTTCGGTCACCCGTTCCTAACGAGTTTGCCCATATCTAGTTTACTCTCCTCGAACGGTTATGGAATGTTGGGAATGGGTAATGGAGTAAGCAGCCAATGGGTTATGGCTGCTTGGCACATCGCAAATCTTAACTGCGCTGGGTTTCATTTTAGTTTTCTACCAGCTGATTGGCAGGTTTTTGGACAGTCCGAATCCTAAAATAATAACAAAACAGGCCTTTCAAAATAAGAGAAACCTTCTAGCAGACAAGCATATGAATATCGAAACTCGGAAAATGCTTGCAAAAACATTCCTTTGGAGTACATTGCTCTATGGAAGCGACAATTGGACCCACCGGAAACGGGAACATGAGCAATTAGTAGCAGTAGAGATGTGAATTTGGAGAAGGATGCTTAAGATAAGCTGGACGGAAATGAAAAGTAATGAAGAGATTTTAATGGAAAGAAATGAAAAGAGAAACCTACTCAGCACCATGGAAAAAAGAAATATAAAATCGAAGGGTACACAACTTTAAAAACAAGTGTACACCGCATTTCCATTCCACCATTTCTATCCATTTCTAACCATTTCCATCCATTTCTGTCCATTTCCGACCATTTCTATCCATTTCTGTCCATTTCCGTCCATTTATAACCATATAACCATTTCTGTCCATTTCTATCCATTTCTAACCATTTAGGTCTATTTTAAACCGTTTATAACCATTTCTGGCCATTTTCATCCATTTCTAACCATTTCTGTCCATGTATGATTTTACACTTTCCCGGCGAATTAAATTAGTGTAAATTTCTCGGGCTCGCCACCGGGTAAGATTTTTATAGACAGCCGACGTTTCGGGTTCCGACTCGTCACCCATTCCAACCATTTCTGTCCATTTCTAACCATTTCTGTCCATTTATAACCATTTATGTCCATTTCGTGACCATTTCTAACCATTGCTGTTCATTTCTAGCCATTTCTATCCATTTCGTGACCATTTCTCATTAAGCGTACACCATTTTTCAGAGTTGCATACCCCTCGTGTAAAATTTTTGGGACGTCTCCTGAGAGACAATAGATCTTTTGTCACTGTGATGGAGGGGAAGGTGCTCAGGAAGAAAGGTAGAGGAAGACCAAGGTTACAGTAACTGAACAGGGCACAAGAACTGATGAAACGGAAAATTATCGGCAGTTTAAGAGAGTAGCAGAAAACAGGGACCATTTGGTTGCAGCAAGGTGGCGGAGTCTTTAGTTAAAGAAGAAGAAGAAATCCTAAAATCTCAGTTTCTGGAATATGTGTCGCTCTCCCTCCAACGGGTGACTCGCCATCAGCCCAGCTCTACCGTGAAATGAGCGAAGACGCGGACTTTGAAGCTCTGTCATCGGACCTTAACAACGTTCATTCGTGGTGCCAGGAGTGGGGGTTAGAATTAAATATCAGCGAATGCACAACAGTTCACTTCCTGCGAAAGTCATCACAAAAATACCATACCTATACTGTGGGTGGAGTAAACATAAAGTCTTCAGATACTAAAATATCTTGGAATTCCCTTAACTTCTGATATATCGTGGGATTACACATACAGAACATATTTGGCGCAGCATTAAAGAAACTAGGTTTTGTTAAACGTATAATAGGAAGGTCCTCGGATGAATAAGTCAAAGAGAGATGCTACTTCGCTCTGGTTAGGCCGCACCTCGAATACGCCGCGAGCATTTGGGACCCTGGTCATAAACATTTAACAAAAAAAATTAATTAAATACAAAGGATAGCAGCGCGCTTCGTTAAAAACTGCTACGAGCGTACATATAGTGTTTCACAACTTTTAGAGGGATTAAGGTGGGAGCCCCTACGGGCTCGGAGGCTACACGCTAGGCTTAGGTTGCTTGATAATTTCAGAACTGATATTTTTCAGAGCAACATAGAGAATATTATCATGACTCCTCACTACATCTCTAGGTCTGACAGATGCGAAAAAATAAGAGAGATACACTGTCGAACAGATAGGTACTAAAACTCGTTCTTTCCGCGAACAATAAGCGACCACAATAAAAAATGAGCTCCACTAAATCCACTCCTATAATACATGTCACCATTTCATCCCCTAAAACTTACACCTTTGCACGGCTGGTGACCTAACACCCCCTGCCACACGCCCATGCGGCGGCTCGCGGGTATTTTGTAGATGTAGATCAGATTCCTCTTCAATTCCTCATACCGTCTCCCTCTCCTTATTTCGTCCGGAATTCCTATCTTCTTCCTTCTTCTCCGACATTTCCCCAGTGTTCTCTCTTCTCTCATCCCCTTCAACATTCCCTCTCCTTTCGAAACGTCTTCCATCCATACCTACTGACTTCTCCGCACCTCCGCCACTGGCTTCCTCTCCTCTCCAACCACATCCAATACTCCCTCGTTCGTCCTCCTCGCCACCCAGCCCACCCTCTCCACCCTTCTCCACACTCTTCAAGTCTACGTCTCTTCTCCTCTCGCCTCAGGCCCACGTAAGCATCCACTCGCAATGTGCAAATCAGTGCTGGGTAAGGGGGCCGGAGTGAGAGGGGATTCTCCCATCAGCAGCACAGATAGCGAGGAATGAGAGGTTTTGGATGGGAAGCGGAAGAAGTTCAAAAGTTAGTTGACAAGCTCAGGTATTAAAAATCTTAAACTGATCTAATGCGTCAAATCTATGTCTCTTTGTTCCTCATGATAACAATCATCCATTCTCATCTAAACATTCCATTTCATTCATCATCATCATTTTGATTCTGTCCTTGGACAGGTTTCAACGGTACTGCCTCCACAGCATTCTGTCCTGGGCCTCTCTCTTCATCTCTTCATAGCTCCTTTCTTTCTTTATGTCTGTCAGCATTCCGTGCCTCCTCTTTCCTCTTCCTCTCTTCCCTTCTATTTTCCCTTCTATAATTAATTTCTGAACACTATTCCTCCTTAAAATATGCCCAATCCAATTAGACTTCCTCTTTTTAATTTCTCTCAAAATACTCCTTTCTTCTCCAATCCTCCTCTGCACCTCATCATTCCAAACTCCATCTTTCCACCCAATTCTCTCCATTCGTCGCCACAGCCACATCTCAAAGCTTTCCAAGTTCTTTTCTTCTCTCTTCTTCAAGGTCCATGTTTTGCATCCGTACAGTACAATACTCCATATAAAGCATTTTGCAAATCATTTTCTTGTATCTGTCCTGACATTCCTCGATGTCACCAGTTCCTTAATCTTGCTAAATGCTACTTTCCCCGGCGCAATTCTTCTTTTAATTTCCTCTGTACAATTGCCGTTCTGAGTAACTATACTTCCCAGGCGCTTGAAGGAACTTACTTGTTTTAATTTTTCTTTTTCCAGCCATATATTTAATGGTCCTTCTGTCTTCGCTACCCTCGTACCCATAGTTTTCTTTCTATTTATCCTCATCCCACACTCTTCACCTTTCTTCCTAATTCTTTCCATCATCTTCTGGAGTTCTTCTTCATTCTCTGCTATTATAGCCTGGTCATCCGCATATTCGATGCCTTTTATTCTCTCAACTTCCACTTTCATTCCCCGATATAGCATCCTCCTAGCTATAGCTTCCTCCAGCAGTTTGTCTGCATACAAGTTGAAGAAGCATGGTGACAGACAGCAACCCTGCCTCACTCCTCTTTTTATTGCATTATTAAAGTAATTACGATGATTTACTTGCCATGAATGCTTGGAAAAATGTGACACCGGAAATATAAAGAAATTAGTCCAAACTCATGCGCTTCGATCACCGCCAACATAAGATACACTGCCTCATCCTTCGAGGAAACTCCCAGGAACTTTCCACGAGGGAAGACGGAGACCCCAATCAATCAGAGCCAGGAGTCGGTTGCTTTGCCGGACTGTGAGAACACGAACACCCGGATCCCATGTCTTCATTGCTTTTACTTCCGGGAAGCCCCAACGGATTCTTTAATGAAAAGACGTTGCACAATTACAGCCCTTCCTTCATTGCTGTAGTCGACTGCGAAAGCAAATGAGGTGTGCTTGATAATTGAGTGAAACTGCATCAGAGTCTTTGTCCGATTGCAGAACGACTGTACTAATTGATAACATACGGTCAGATGAGGCAGATGAGAGAGATAACATGCCACGAGAGAGTGTGATAGGGCAACGTTAATTCACATTTATATACATATTACCTAATTGACATGAGAGGAGGCGTAAACAACATTATTCCGTTTCCCGATGGCACACGACGGATATCCTACGGGACATAACATCAATACAGTGTTTAAACCACATTAAATTTGCCAAACGTTAAATGGAGTAGGGGCATGGAATTAAATCATAATTAGAGACTGACTTCAAGCAAAAAGGCGACGGAAAATGTAAAAAAGGCCAAAAAAAGAGATGAAATCATCTTTAAAAATTTATTTTAACTGGAAAGAAATTAAAGTTAAAAAGTCAGACGAAGAAAAGCTGCGACGCAAGAAAACGAAGATTTTCGATGATATTTCGAAACTCTATCAGCAAAAAAAGTAATAAGCAAACCATGGCAAGAGTGAACATGCACATGAAAGTAAAAACACAAACTTTCGCATCCTAAGCTTCGGTTGTTTTACTTCATGCGACCTGACTGACTGACACGATAATGCGAGGACCTTGAGCAAAAGAAGTAATAAGCAAAAGCAAAAGAAGTAATAAGCAAATCATGGCAAGAATGAACATATACATGAAAGTAAAAACACAAACGTTCGTATCCTAAGCTTCGATTGTTTTACTTCACGCGACCTGACTGACTGACGCGATCACGCGAGGACCTTGCTTGTGCGCACTCTTTCCTTCATTTCGGATAATGTGCGATGGATATTGTCATCGCAGCTGAAACCTCAGGGACAACATGTGAACATATGTGGGAGAGGATTATTAAGGGAACATTCCCGCACTACCCGGGCAAAGCACGGCAGCATCGACCGGCGGGGTATCCGGGTCAGGGAGCAAATCGGGTCAATGGCCGCGGGGAGGGGGGGAGGCGGGGGGTGGAGAAGTAGGTACCTAATTGAGCGAAGCGATTCCTAAGTTCGGTGAGCAGTTCTCCTCCGGCGACGAGCGAGTGAGCATCCAACTCGCGGGAACATTTTACGATCGACACCAGCCGTGTGCAGGCTCCATTATCCCCGTCGCAAAAGGGTATATCACGGTGGAGAAAAGAGCCAGACAACCTCAAATGGCTAGTGGCCTCTGTACTATTTACTACTCATTGAATTGTGGATTTTATAATTATTATTTTCAACTGAGGCGATCGACCGGCTGAGGAGGTGGTAGGGGCGATTTTGTTTGCATAAAAATGTGTGTGAGACTTTCCAAATGTACTCATATAATTAATATCTGTAGATAAAAGTGAATGAAATGCATCACGCCCATTTTTCTATACCAATGGTTTGTAAATAAATTCACTTCGTAATACACTCTACAGTTTCAGGCTTCACTTTGTGGAAGTTAATGGTATCCATATTTAGAGAATACAATTCCGTACTTTTTACTTGGAAAAGTAAGAAATTGTATTCTCTAAATATGGATCACCTCGTAATATTCCACAATGGTTATTGCAAAGTGAATTTATTTACATTTTTACAAAGTGAATTTTATTTACAAACCATCGTAATGGTGTTCCACCAAGTGAAGCCTGAGAATTTATTATATTTTCTATACAATTTTAACACGTAGCCACATTGCATATATTTCGTAATTATTCGATTACATATGAACAGATTTTTAATTCACATGATATGCACAACCTCAAGTCAAAACATGCTCTAAGTAAGGAAAACGTTTAAATATGATAATTTTTGCATCTTTTCCACAACTGCAAGAATGGTGAGTTCTTCTGCATTATCAGATGCACTTAAGTGAAAAATGGACCAAGAATAGTCCAGGCAATGAAGGGTTTTCGCTCAGAATTCTTTCGGACAACACCAATTGACGTGAAATTTTGACAGTTATTAGTGAATAGCCCAAGGAACAAAAGTCATATAAAGTCGATGTGTGCTTTTACCCTGGGGGTGAATGCCACCCCTTCTCGGGGGTGAAAATTATAAGATTCAAAATAACCGCAGAAATAGATTGAGGGGTTGATTCTAAGCAAACAATGTTCTACAAAAATTTTCTGTAGAGTCAATGATTTTTGAGTTATTCGTGATTGAAAATGTTGATTTTTCAGCCAACAAAACATGTTTTTGAACGATTTGTTACGAATAATTCAAAAACGCTACGTTTCAGCGAAAAAAATCCCTGAAAGCAAAAATGAAGCTTATAAAATAACAAAGAAAGTGCTTTTTTTATTTCTCTACGGGCAATACGAACCGAGTTATGCCTGGTTGAAGTTGACTGTTTGCTCGTCGGCAACCGAAATCTAACTTTTCATCGTTAAATAACGGAAAAACTGAAACTTTTTCGAGAAAAACTTATAAAATGTTATCCAAAGTACTTAAAAAGACCTTTAAAATTAGCTTTGATAAAAGTCATTAGCACGAAAACTAACGGAGTTAAGATGAAAATAAAATGGTTGTCTCGATTTTTCGGAGAAAAAAACCACTACAAATATCAGTGGCTTTACCATCTTAATTAAAATTGAACGTAGCCCATATAAAATTACGTTTGTTTGAGTACCAATAGCATGTTTAGGTGATTTAAGTTCGAAAAAAAATTTTAATTTTTCTCCAAAATTGTCTTTTTTTTAAATAATCGAAAAAATAAAGAAGATGCGTAAAAAATGGTAGAGTACAAAAACTACACATATATGTATACAAATATATATTAGCATTTTCGAGCAAATTTTTTTGAAAGGTAGAGGAGCAGAGAGCAAAATCATCGAGCACCTGCCGATGGGCTTTGTGTGCATAAGTTTATACAGCTATTTTGTACGAGTAAGCATGATGCATATATGTGAACGTATTTCTTTTAGTTGTCTTGCTCAGTACTTTTCCAAAACCGAAAGAAGAAAGACCCTGAGGACGCGACCGAGAGTGATGATAGTTCTGGCGATGATCCATAATAATAATACATATCATTGTAATGTAAATATAATGTCTATTTATAAGGTTTGAAATATTGCAATAAATTAAAAATCACACCATAAATTGTAAGTTTATGATTTATTATCAATAAATTATAAACTTACAATTGTAAGTTTATGATTTATTATCAATCTCTAAAAGAATAGTAAACTTTTGAAATAATATTTTTTCATTGCAATACTTAATATTTATACTTATGATTTTTTCCATTTTTTCTTAAGGGAAGGGTGGTTTTTAAGGGATGAAATATTTCAATAAATCATAATTATGATTATAAATAGTAAAGGGGTTTTAATTCCTAATAAATTCACCATCAAAACATTTTATGACGTTGAAAACTGATTTTTTTCCAATTTCATTGTAGGGGGTGATTTCTAAGCGTGGAAATGCAGTAAAACAAAATAAATTATATTTTTCAATATAAAAAATGTTTATTTTACATATTTACGCATGATTTTAATCCATGGAACGCTTAAATCTATGTTTTTTATTTTTTTTCAGAAGGGGTGGTTTTTACTCCCAAAAAATGAAAAGCACACCTCGGCAACATATAGCTTTTAAAGTTGAGGGTTAGATAAACTTAATTACAAATCTTCATGAAAATCGGTGCTGTCCAAAAGAATTCTGGGATAATACCCTATTTTTACCTTCATTGCCTGGACTAGAATGTTTTTGGACTTACTGAAAAAATTATTTAAATGTGCACTCAATGACCCCCCACGACTACCACACCAGGCACTTTAAGGTTGATTCAAATGGAAGAAGGAATACCTACACTACCTATTATGGGCGCAGGCTCATGACTACTTGAATGATTTCATATTCAGCTAAGTATCCAGCCTTCCTCTCCTCACCTCACGCATAAAGCTTATTCTCTTTCTCCCCCCCCCCCACCCCACTTACTCAACATCCTCCCCATATCACGTCTTTCAACATCTCTTCGCTCCTAATTACTTTTTCCAACCATATACTCTGCCTCCACCCAATCACTTACTGGACTTTACTTTCCTCACCCGCTGCACCGAACACTTCCTCATTTATCTGCCATCCCGCGCTTCCTTCCTTCTCTCATCTTCTCCAAACCCTCATCTCAAACGCCAGTAACCCATTCTCACTATCTTTCATCGAACACCATATTTTTTCCACATAAAACTCCAGATTCCATTTTAAACCCTTCGCCAGTTTCGGTTATCCGGGGTTGAATTCTAGTGAAAAATAATTTTTAGGGGTATAGCTGCAAAGGGATCGACAGCAGTGGCTTCCAACCTAAGGTCCCTAGTTTAAACCCCTGCTTTTGCAAATTTTTCAGTGGAGTCTAAAGCTGCCCTAGGTTGCCACATGGAGAGACCTTGATGTATGGTACAGCGTCTGTCGAAGGGGATACGAAAATTTGCAATGATTGACTCTCTTCCAGTCTCTCAGCGTTCCCACGCCAAGGAATCTTGCTCCCAGTTTAATCTCCCATAAATGTCGTGGGGGTAATGGATATATATTTCATAATGGGCGCTCATTCACTACTCTGTCACCACAATCGCCAATGCGTGGCGCTGCGCCCGGGTAATATGTAGCACGAGAAGATTACTTGCTCTCGTGCTGTGGCCCATGTGTGCATCTGAATCTACTTGTATCCTAGTACATACTGATCACTCACGTGTACTTCATCCTTGATCCACGTAGCCCTCTACAAATATACATATTGAATATTAGGGACTATTTTAGCCACAAATTCCCAAAGTTAACTCACCTTCCAAGGACCTATTCCTCCGAATGAAATCGAGACTTTGCTACAAACCAAAACAGTTAATTCACGTATTTTTTGTCAAGCCAAGACTATGCTTTGTAAAAGACATCATTTGACTTGCAAAATCCGGCTCGGCCTTCATAGCTAATAAATTATGCGTGACGCCAAACTTCTGTGACTTTGCGGCTTACCTCCGACGATCCCACGCAATTTATCTTGGAAAGGCTTCATAAGCTCGTTGCAGAAGTAATGTCGATTAATAATTTCTGTTCCTCTAAAACCAAGCACCGCCAAAGAAAAAAACCATGGGTGGCTGGAACAAGCGTCTATAGTTTCCAATGACAGCTGCTAAGCACCATTATTACTCTCTAAGTTCGTTCAAAACTAAGTCTTAAACAACATTGCGTCTGCGTAACGGAAGTTGCTTTCCACCCTTAAATATGGAACGATGGAGTAGGATACTGAATCCACGAGTTCACATGGAAATACATCCTCGCAGGCTGTATCCCGCGGCAGCCTAATCTGATGTTAGCTTCATCTTTCTGTGTGGTGAGACAAGGGTGAGAATCGAGATAAACCATCCGTAAATTCTTTAAAACTTTATTTTCGCTTTCGCTGCGCTTCGATACGAGCCCTAAGTAATCACTGTGATGGATGCAAATACTTAAAAATTTACATAAAATAACTCGAAGAAAATAATGTACGGAAATTGGAAAATATAAAAAACATTCATGCCAAACGGTTAAGTGAATCCTCGAAGCAGAAGAGTTTTTAAATGGGAATAATTCTTAGAAAAATTAATACTTTAGCAAGGTTATGCAATCAAGTTTTTGCACAGTTAAAAAAAATTATTTAGATAAAATTCTACTATAATTTATAGACACATTGCAGGCTCTCTTGCAAAGATTTCACTACCGGAGATGCCATATTGAGTTTACATGTAGCGCGTGGTGGGAAAAAGCTTCAGGCAAGTGACAATCCATCCAAACAGAGTGCGCCAATCACCGAGAGGCGCTTTTGATCGGACTAAAACACCGACTCGGGTTGGCTCGCCCCTGAGTCAGCCGTCTTCGCGAGGCTTTGGTGCGGCTTGGCGAAGCGAGCATCGCGAGGCGGAGAAAATTAGCCTCGCCCGGTGGATACGCGGCTTCAATTTAATCTTGCCCCCCGAGATCTCTAAATATCGCAATCGGCGACTTTGTTTCGTGGGGATAGGAGAAAAAATCGTAAATACGCCAACATTACCTGCAGACTTAACTGGGATCAATAACAGAATAGCGGCTTCAGTTACTTCTGAGAAAGAAGGCACCCTTAAATGTATTATGGAAGAGTCCAGCGGTTTTGTAGATGTTAACTGGATCGAAGGCTGAAGCATACGTTGAGGAAAATAATAGGTGAAACTTGAAGACAAAAGGATTTCATAATATTTCATAATGAAGCAATAATGATTCGTCATCATGAAGTTAATTTATTTGAAATTTGTTATTTATTTTTTCTGCACTCCGAATTTCTACCATGAGCGCTGAGAACCTAGCCAAAAACTATTTTTATGAATTACAGTAAGTCCTCCGTATGTATCGTTTCGATTTACGTCTGATTCGATGATACGTCCATGCTGACAAT
This sequence comes from Ceriagrion tenellum, assembly GCA_963169105.1. Taxonomy (NCBI): domain Eukaryota; kingdom Metazoa; phylum Arthropoda; class Insecta; order Odonata; family Coenagrionidae; genus Ceriagrion; species Ceriagrion tenellum. The sequence goes on from OY720637.1 coordinate 133,715,512, forward strand.
GGTCGTCGTAAAATGTTTACCTGTTCAATTGCAAATTAGACTGTATGTGTATATGCTTGCGTTTTTTGATAATTGAGACATAACCATCCTACCTGAAATAGCTATTTTTTTCCTGGATAAAGGCAAAAAACGAAATTTGAAAATAACGCCTTGATTTATCGCGGGATTTAAGTGGTCACGAATATCTGGCTCCATTGTACGGCGTTTCGACTTAGGTACGTCGCTCTTCTTCAACACGCATCTCCGACGTAAATCGAATACTTACTGTATAGCTTTCTGACTTGAATTTTTTGCAAGTTACCAGGTTTTTTTTTCGTTCGGTAAATTTTAATTTTAGGTGTAAGAAAATGAAATATTTTTTTGGAAAAAAATTTGTATATATTTTATCCTACGCCAGTAAGTATAAATAGATGGCAATGCGAACCGCACCACAGGCAAAATGGGCTATGGCATTGAAAAACTTTTTAAAAACTCAAATTGATACTTCCAGATCAGAAAGGATGGAGGAATGACTACCAGAGTACTAGAATTAACTTTACAAACCTCCCTTGTTCGCATATCATTACGGGCGGAAAAAGAGAGGGTCATACATTGAGTGTCTAGCGGAACAAATTGAGGCAGGATTACTCCTTGAATTTCTCTCACCCGAATAAGTGCACAACGAAAGCAGAATCTGTGAATACTTATTATTGTACCCAAAAATGCTTTCATAGTATTCACATTAAGCATATATACTTAAAGAAAAGAAACGATGCCCTCAGATGCAAATATGTGACATTTTTTATGAACTTTATCCTTTTGGACTTTTCTGTTGGAAAAGGAAGACATACTGAGCAAATATATTAATTTGGAATAGATATGGCAAAGTGTGGCCCATAGAATTCCGGAAGAGTGGTAACTACCAAGATAAAAACACACTATCCCAGAGCCAATCAATATCAGTCGATTTTACAGGAAGGTGAATGATTTGTTCACATTTTTGCTTCTATTAAGAAAAATTATTCAAAAAGGAACGAAGTCTATAGCGAATAGAGCGATCTCATTTGGCTTTACGAGAAGTTCCTTCACTTAAATCATTAAATAGAGCACTGTAAAACACATTTCTCACAACTAATAGATATATTAATGAACATTTCACAGTTTTGGGCTCCTGAAGCGTAAAATATAAGCTATGTGTGTTTAGTTTCTACGGAAAACAACTGTTTCATCATACATATTTATTTTTATCTATTTAGCGTTTAATATTTTCCTTGCTATTTCGTGTGTGTTTAAAATGTGTATTTTAACTTTACTGTTTTCTCTCACTTCTACATCTACATAATTCCCCGCGAGTCGCCGCATGGGCGTGTGGCAGGGGAAGATAGGTCACCATCCGTGTAAAGGTGCAGGTTTTTTGGAGAAGAAATGGTGACATGTATTATGGGAGTGTATTTTTAGGCGCTCAATTTTTATTGAGGTCATTTATTGTTCGTGGAAAGAACGAGTTTTTGTACCTAACTGTTCGGCAATGTATCTCTCTTATTTTATCGCATCTGTCAGACCTAGAGATGTAGTAAGGAGTCATGATAATATTCCCTATGTCGCTCTGAAAAATATCAGTTCTGAAATTATCAAGCAACCTAAGCCTAGCGTGTAACCTCCGAGTTTCTAGGGGCTCCCACCTTAATCCCTCTAAAAGTTGTGAGACACTATATGTATGCTCGTAGCAGTTTTTAACGAAGTGCGCTGCTATTATTTGTATTTTATTGATTTTTTTGGTTAAATCTATTTGACCAGGGTCCCAAATGCTCCCAGCGTTATCGAGGTGCGGCCTAACCAGAGCTAAGTAGCATCTCTCTTTGACTTTTTCATCCGAGGACCTTCCTATTTAACGTTTAACCAAACCTAATTTCTTTAATGCTGCGCCACACATGTTTTGTATGTGTAATCATCACGATATATCTTATATTGAATCATGAATACATTCTCGAATGTTTTGACTGTAACGGAAAGGAAAGATCTTTTACGTTTTATCATGCCCTCTTCTTGCGAGGGAGAATAATCACAGAGGGTTTATCACACAAGTGTTGCTTCCTTGTGGAACTCTCTCCTAAAAATGCCTTCTTTATCCAATTTAGTGACAGTGTTAAATTCAAAAATTTAGAGTAACATTGTACGTGAATCCTTAGACCCTTCAAGGAGCCTAAATCGAATGCATGCAATGTTGTAAAATTGATTCCGGAAACGGCTCCTTCGATTTAGGTGAGACACCGTATGTTAAAGTAGTGCGAGTGAGATAGTTCCCCAGTCGTAATAGAGACCATATTCGAATTATACGTTTTAATTTCACCAGCTGTAGGACACATCAATAAAATATTGCATTATTAATGGTGAAATTATATAGTTTTATATGACAGACATTGTAAGTAAGGAAATGAAAATATCAAAATGAGTCTTTAACTTGACTCATTTTTATCTCGCGGTGCGTTTGAAACTCCTTCAAAACGGAAGGTTTTTTGTGATCCCGAAGAATTTACTGCGGTGACAATATGATTAATTTTCAAATATAGTTGAGAAAACATACAAACTACACGCTGTTAGTTTTTTTACGACATCTAAGTATTAGAAATACCTCATTTTGTAAATAATGTCTCTCTGGAGTTCATACACGTACCATTTCCCATATAAAAGTCCGGAATTTTCTGGCAAATACTTCGGCAAGTAATATGGTAAGGAGTTGAATTTTTGGTGTCAATGGATGGTGATGTATTTTTAATTAAAATGAGACCAAATTAATTGATTTCTAGGTAAAATGATGCTTCGCTCAAACTACCTTAAACACGACGAATTCACTGGGCTAGTTTATTCCTCGGGGAATATCGAGTCTTAGATCAGTATACATTTCCAGCCAAATCATGAAAAGCGTGGGAATCCTTGAGGACTTCATAAAAAACTATTTTACTGCGCTGATTTAAAATCTGATTCAACACGAAAAAAGAACAGTGACGACGTGATTTGCCGTGACGCTCCAAATATTAATCGCTCAACACGTGACATTTCCTCGTGTATTCGCTGTAGGAAAAAACTACAGTTCCAACGTAGATCAGTCTCCAGAAGTTTCTGGAGAACACCTTTTTGTGCTCAAATGTAGTTTTCACTCATATCTTACTTTCGAAATTTTGCGTCAAGTGTCGAGAAGTTGCGGCGGGGAAGTATCGACCTTGCCCCGTTAAAGTCAACTGTTTACTCTATTAGTGCTGCACAAAGAGTGGAATCTAATTTTTTGTCAATTTTACTAACATCCACTTACATATATGGTGGTCGGGTTACGATGAATATTCCGTTTCCCGAAAAAAAACAGCTTCCAGGCATTTGAAAGAGTATATGTAATATGGATTACAGACAATATAAATGAATTTGTTTCCTTCATTTTTCGGGATCTACCGCGTCTTTCTTCACTGCAGTTTCTTCTTCAATCTTCTAACAGAAGACGCTGACAGTAGAGTCGGCGAAACTGTTGTCACTATCCAACAAAAGACGCGGTAGATCCCGAAAAATGAAGGAGATCAACGTGGAGCACCCTGAAAGCCTTCGTTCTCAATAGGAATGAGTTTTAAATTTACAACTTTAACAAGGTCTGAAAAACTTTCAGAAAGCAGTTGAAATATGTCCTATTTTTCGGAAGAGGAGGAAGGTGGTTTCAGCGATACATTGAGGCGTCTGAGTGAAATATTCAAAGCCGATACAAGCATTAAACTGTGAATGTGATTATTTTGGGAACCAGATATAAGTGGAAGCCACTGGCGGAGCAGGAAAAGGGAGTGTTCCCAAAACCTGAAGGATTTCACCAAATGCCGTTGGCCTAAAAACGAATCTTTGATGTCTAACATTATCCAAGATGAACTACATTCACGAATGCTCCAGCGAGTCTACGCAAGGTCGTGTGGCAGGGGGTGCTAGGTGACGAGGAGTAAAAAATTATGAGGAAGGGTTGTTGGAATCGGGAAAAAGGAGAGATAAAACGAAAACTGTAGATGTTAATTGGCGCACCTATCTGTTTCAGTTACTAACAAGGAAATGGCTCATGGAAAAATTTCTTTTGTGCCTTTCTATTTTCATGTAATTTACATCCATAGACAGACACGAAGATTTAATATGGAATTAAAATTACACGCGAACATGAAACTCCAGCGATACACCTTCATACCTTTAAGACTTAGGTTTTAAGCCCTCCGAAGCACACCCTCTAGTTTAGCACTTCAAACCAAAGACAAACGCAATATAAATACCTGGAAAGGGATTCAAAGTCGCTATCTTTTGTCGCTAGACCGGCTCGCAACCGCCCAGACTGCCTCGGCCGGTAAAGGTGATTACTTCGACCGATGCCAATGTCATTAGTGGCTCCCATTCCAGTCTTGGCCATATCCGCGGAACACTTCCGAATCCATTAGTTTTTACGGAAAGAGCGGCTTTCATTAGCATACATAGAATAAGCCTCCAGAATGAAACAGCATGTTTTTATGGGCTTGTTAGGCTCCAATTGCTAACATCAAATCTCTCCGTCTGAGCCTAAACCTCAAGCCTGAAACAAAGACACCATCCACGCCCGAGATGGGATTCGAAACCGGGACGTTTGGGAGCCAGGCAGGCGCGTTACCCACCTCCCACTATATGTGGCTGGAAATGGTGGTGGGGGAGGTGTGATTGGGGGCGCATATTCGGAGAAGGTAGAAAAGATGGAAGGGAGGGATGGGAGAGGCGTGTTGAGTCGTATGTTGAAGAGAGTGTTAGAGGGGAAAAGGCTGTTCAGAGGAAAGGGTTGCATCGATTGCTTTATGATCCCTTTATTTTCATAATTTGATGCTCGTAGTTCATCTGGTAGCATCTTTCTTTGACCGTGCATTTCTCATTTAGGAGATATTTCGATATTTTTCCTTATGTACAATTTGTTCAATATCTCATGCACTTAAGCTCTCATTTTTACAATGTTCATGATTTCAGTTTGTTCCGGGTGTTTTGCCTATGTCAGCATATTCAATGCTACCCCTACGCGAACTCCGCGAGTACGCGTAAATACATTATTGATATTGGAATTGGGATAGCTAATAATCCAATCATAATTGTTTTACCTTTGTTTTTATGAGCATATAAATTTGGTCACATAGTTTCTTATTTTAACCTTTCGGTCGGGGGTGGTGGGTATAGGTTTGAAGACTCAAGGTAGTGGCGCGAAAAAGTCGGGAAAACACTGACCTGAATTTTGTCAGTTACCATGAAATGGAGTGAGTTTGATCACGATGTAACTGTCTGGAATCAATCTGAATTTTGCGTTTATTTTAGTACAAACATAGAGCGGTAAAGGTACCATGCGTAGGGCTCTCATGCTTTTTGCCGGTGTTTACACCAAGTTCTTGTGAGCAGAGGCAGCAGAAGATGGTTTGGAAATTTATCACTTTCAGAACTTCTAACAGAATATCGAATAGTAACTTAAATAAAACTTTGTATACTCCACTATAGGTTTAATAACACGACGCGGGTTTCGACACTTCGTGTCATCTTCAGATGCAAATACAACATCTGTCACTCTATATATACGGGTTCGTGGTAGGGGAGGGGAAGGAATCTTGGCTAGTGAAGTATACAAAGTTTTATTTAAGTTACTATGAATTACTTCCACAAAGTCAAGCCTGGAACCATTTCCTTTGAGAATATCGAATGTTAGCACTTTTTTATTGAAGACAACTATTTGTTATATACTGTCAGTAGTTGCATCATAAGAGAACGTTAAATTTAGAAGAATTATTTTGCTGCCGCGCGTGTTCCGTTTGATCGGCGGGGTGGCTTCGACCACCATGAGGTTTCACAAAAACTGATTTCAAAAAGTGGTTTTCACTTAGTGCCATTGTCGTAATTTGACCACTTTGATTGGTTGGCCAAAGATTGCCTGGAGGTTAAGGTAGATAGGTATATATGAAAGTCTTTTGAGAAGATTTTGCGATAAGGACATTGTTGCTTACATACTTTATTTTCACTTTCATATACTATGTTTATCAGGTTACATTAATTACTTAATTAAGATAAATTGCGTATAGCTACGAAAAACATGCCTGTGAACTTTGTTTTTCCGAGTTCGTTGGATTACGAAAATTATATAATAAATTCTCAGGCTTCACTTGGTGGAACAACATTGCAATGGTTTGTAAATAGATTCGCTTTGTACTATTCCACAATGGTTTTTATTATTCCAACCTAGGATTCAACTCAAGTTAAGTCCTTGATAACGACTTAACTTGAGTCGAAACCTAGGTCGGAATAATAAAAACCATTGTGGAATATTACAAAGCGAATTTATTTACAAACCATTACGAAAATTGTAAAAGATTTAAGATTTTCCCGGTGTAATATGTTTAAATATCTTTCTCTGGCTTTGCACCGGGTAATATTTTCAAATTATCAAAGAGGCCATCGAAATACGATTACATCCGAATAATTTTAATAGAGACACCGGATTCCAACTAAGTTACACCTGGAGGCCTGTAATCAAATGTATTGAAAAGGATGGGAAAATAATTCAACGGCCAGCGGGAGACGTCAGCCAATCATACAGCTCGTAAACTTCATTGTTGAGGTATCAACGGCCAGTTTAAAATCAGCGTTATAGCAGACACGACGGAAAGAATACACGCCTTGAAAGTGGAAGACAAGTCGTTTTCCGAAACATTGGCGAAATTTGAAAATATTACCCGGTGCGAAGCCCGAGAAAGATATTTAAACATTAAGAAAATTGTTTACCTTCAAAACTTTTGGGGAGCTACTGCCGCCCATTGCCGCCAAGAATTACGCTTATGATCTTCAGTACCAGAGGTTATCGACGAATAAAATAGATTATTTGAATTGCTTTTGACGGTTTGTCTCTCGAACAACAAAGTCATCCAGTTTTACGTTTCACTAATAAGCTTCAAAACATTCGAACCAAAAATTTTAATATAGTTTATTGGGTTCAACAGCTTCAAAACTGAACCTAAAACTTGTAGAGTGAAGTTCCTTCAATAGTTTTAAAACGACCTAGTTTAAACTTTTGAGTTGAGATGGATCTCTAAGCTACCTTCTCTAACGTTTATAATGCAGAAAAGATCGAAAGAATAAAGTTATCCCACATGAGGGTTGACTTAGATGTACACTTATTTTTTAAGATTTTCGGCATATTTTCGAATATTAGAAATCATGAATCAAGATGACTGATTTGTATTTCCTAGTTGTATCGAATTCATTTTTCAGTTAAAAAACGTAACTCACAGTCTGCAGAGAACAAAAATAGGTTAAAAATGCTCAAAGTAACCCCAAGAGCTTTACGGCACAAAAACTTTTGGAGTATACAATTTTGCTGCATCGCCGCTCTTTATAATCACTCTATATTCGTATCTATTTGAATATCACGTCAAAAGGTGGGGAAAGAAACTAGGTGTTATCAAGCGTATCATAGGAAGGTCAGCGGAAGAAAAAGTGAAACGCAGCCGCTACTTCTGTCTGGTTAGTCCTCACCTCGAATACCCCGCGAGCATAAGGGACCCTGGACAGAAAGATTGAACCAAAAAATAATGTAATACATAGGAAAACCGAATTCATTGTTTAAAATGTCTACGGGTGAACAAAAAGTGTTTCACAGGTTTCAGACGGATTAAGGCCGGCTTCATAGGTCGGCGGCGGCGGCGGCGGAAGTGGTGGTACTCAGCCAATGAGGACACTTCTTTAGAAATCATGACGTCAGACCGATGAGCTGCGCTATGATGGCTAGCGGGGGCCGCAAATATTCAGCCTGGCTGAATCTGGACTGATTTCTGTGGCGGCGGAAGCTAGCCGAGAAGCGGGAAAACCCACTGCCTTTCAAAAATGAATCCTCTTTGGATGGTTAGCGAGTCCTTCTGTATCAGTGAAAGATTCTATAAGCAATGCGCATAATGTTTACGATATATTTAAGATGTTAAGAGTATAATTTATAATGGCTAGCGAAATATGATCTGGTATCCAACGGAAATAGCCTTCGTCAAGGTTATATAGCATCATTAATCTATTAGCGTTAACCAGAGAGTGGCTTAAATCAAGTCAATTGAAAATTATTAAGGAAAAATATTTTTTATCCATCCTTGATGCTGCAACCACGGGGAGAAAATTTACAGGTTGTGGCTATTGTTTATTGCATGTCCGGACAGTAGAGCTGATAACGCATAAATGCTGATATGCCACTGCGTAACGAGTTAAACAACGACCGAATTATTTCACTCGCTCGAATGTAAGGATCAATGGACAATATAATTCTTGAATTTAGTGACAAGGCTTTTTCTCAAAACATTTCAATAAACATGGATTTCAGATCGAGGCGTTGCACGGTAGCTTGACGAATACGGTTATAGTGAAACTACTACCATCAAATAAGCATTAATAAATAATTACATAATACTAATCTTTAATCAATTCTATCATTAAATCGCAAGAATCATTCTCAAGAGTAAAAAAATTTTGCTTTTTCCGATGACATGCAAATACTGCAGTGTCAATGTTATTGTGCGCCTACCGCCTTTCATTTGTTTTCTCGCCGCCCACCTATGAAGGGTCCACCGCTACCGTCCGCGGCGACAACCATCGTGATCCCCGCCGCCGCCGATCTATGAAGCCGGCCCAAGTCGGGAGCCGATAGAGACCCGGAGGTTTTGCGCTAGGCTAAGATTGCTTGAGAAACCCAGACAGAGAAAATCATTTTGACGCCACTCAACGCGTCTCGGTCAGACCCAAACGATAAAATAAGAGGGTTACATTGTCGAACAGATAGGTATAAAAATTCGTTCTTTCCACACACAGTAAGTTACCGAGATAAAAGCTGAGCTCCACTAAAAACACTCCCGAAATACACTTCACCATATCACCTTCCTATAATCTACGCCTTTCCACCTTCACGCGGCTGGTGTGCTAACAGCTCTTGCCACGCGCCCATGCGGAGGCTCTCAGGGTAGTAAAAAAATAGACATAGATAGAATAGAATAAAATAAACATTGTACTCTGGAACAGGTCCCTTAGAGCAACAATAAAATAAAATAGCAGCGAGGTCATAAACAAATTAACATATTATTTAGTTCAAATCAAAAAATAAATAGAGCTTAATAACATACAATGTATAAATAAAAAGACAAAAACAACTACTCTCATTGAAAACAATTACTGTACATGTTATACAGCTGAACTCGGAGATAGGTATAAATACAAGATATTTATAAATATATGTTACAAGATAAAAAACATAAAAAGACCTTGAGGAAAAAACAATTTTTGTCTAATAAAAAAAATTGTCAATGCGAATATGAATTAAATACTGACCAGGCTAAACTATTCTGTAAAACATTCATTCAATAAAATTTCATTCAATTTAGATTGAATAATTGCCAGCGAGCGAGATGTCCTCACATCAATTGGAATAGAATTCAAAAGTTGTGAGGCGGCCATGACAAACGACTTATGAAATGTAGTGGTTCGGTGGGTCGGAAGTAGAAGGTTACTAGGTTCTGTTCTAGTAACCATTGTATGATGGGTAGTTCTTTTAGAAGACATATCACTTAGATATGACGGTTCGTTACTGGCAAAGTCTGAAAAAAGAAATCTTCCAAGCAGGTAATTGCGACGGGATATGATATTCAACCAACCAAGTTGAATACCATATCCCGTCGCAAATACCTGCTTGGAACATTTCTTTTTTCATAGATGAAAAGTAGGGATGAGTCGATTCCACTTTTTTTCGATTCCGATTCTTTCAAATCGATTCCCGATTCCGATTCCATCGATTCTTATTCCGAATAACAGGTGGAATAGTGATATACCAGTAGCGTACGACTATTATTTAGATTCAAGTATTGGCTGGAATAAAATAACAAAGACTATTAAGACGATCAAAAAGTATATCAATTAACAACTAGCAAATGTATCCTCAGCTTATTGAGGTACATAAAAAGTACAAATTGATAGCCTGCACCCAAAATTACTGAGACAAATATGATGAGATAAATGAAATTTGATTGGAATATTTATCCATCAGGAATCGGAATCGACACAAGGCGATCGATTCTCGATGGCTATTCTCATCCTTAGTATCGGTGGAATCGAGAATCGACATTTGGATTCTACTCATCCTTAATGAAAAGGTAGAGCGGACCCTGAGACGGGATGGAAAGCGTCTGGAGATTTCCCCACCCGCGGTCGAAGTGTCGTGTTTACGCGTCGATCTTGGTGATATCGCCCGGCCATTGTCGCGAGGAGGGACGATTTTCACCAGTGCCACCACTGCTAGCATATCGAGCGCCTCAGTCGGTCACCAGGTCACCCGGGAGAGTAAAAGGAGGATACGCGTGTGGAGGAGGAGGAGGTGGGGGGGGGGGGGGGGCAAGAGGAACCAATGCGGGGCGAAGCGGGCGGGGAGCCTTGCGTCTTTCGAAGAGATGGTCGGATGAGTGGTCTTTCCATTCACACGAAAACTGATCGGCCGCGAATGGTGTTCAGTTGGAAACGGGAAAGCAAGGCGGGAGAGGGAAGAAAGCCATGCCGGCGATAACCTCGCCGACCCCATCGATTAGAGGGGCGAAACCATAACAGTGTCAATAGAGTACACATTTTTTAAAAACTAATTTGAGGTTTCGAGGTGATCTTGCGGTTAAGATGGGTTTTTACGAAGAAGTGTACCAATCCTAGATTGCCGCAGCAGAACGGACATATTTAAAATTCCGAATTTCACCGCATAATGGTCGCCATCGCATTATCGTCGCACCCTACTCTTTCAGTCCAAAAATTGGTTCACAACTTTTCATCGCATAATCGCCGCATGTTAATTCTGTTCGTCACCGCACTTGCTGTAAAAGGAAAGATTTGTCTAGTTTTGCACCCTACTTGACATAAATTTCTACCTGCCATTCACAAATACAGAGTAGGGGACACCGGGTCCATAATGTTTACAACTGCAGTAGGTAATCGTCGTGTAGGTAAATTTCTCAAGTGCATTAATGTTTACCATAATGTATTGCTACTAATAATGTGTTAACTTTTCATTTCAGGCCGGAAAAAGTACGGTATACGCTAAACAGGATGAAAATAGTGTCGATTTGTAGTCTTAAATTTTAATGCATTGTATTTAATGTAGGCCTACCATTCATGAGATCCTAGCTTTGCAATAAAGGCAGTTAAGTACGTAATAAATGACCTATGTATACCTAATACCGGCGCAATTTTATTTTTTTATTTCCCCTCATAATGGTCGCACCCTACTTTTTAGCGAAAAAAATTGGCATAAAATCCGCGACGATTATGCGGTGAAATGCGATACATGTAAATTTTCCCGCAAACGATTTGAGTCCAAAACAGCTGCCAATGAGACTTTTAACGACGTTTGTCGATAGTTATTGAATTCAGTTAGTTGATTCACTCCCATATGCTTGAATACTTATTTACTACTTAGTGCTGCAACATTACGTGTGCATGTTTGCATTGTAACTCACGTATCTCTGTACATTGATGTAGAAGTTAGGAAACATTAACAGACACGGTCTTCCATTGATTGGGAGCATACCTTTTGTGGAGCGTACATGCATTTGTGAAATTTCGCCACCTCACATGTATAAGCAGGTTGTTTGCCAATGTATTAATGTCGGCGTCAAAATGATATGCTGTTGTACTTTGAAAATTTATATCTTGGCCCCTGTAATAATTTATGCACCAATTTAAAGATAATTTTATGGCAATTTCAGCAGTATGTTTTATTATATTATAAATTCAAAAAATGAGACATATTAATGCAATAATCGACACCGCGCACCCTAATTTAGCAGTTTTGTCAACTTCATGAACTTTGTAACTCAGCCTTGGGAGAACTACGCAATATCCAGCATTGACTTTTCACAAAAAGTTGCAAGAATTAATCAAGATACACAAAATGGCAAGCGCAAATTTTTATAACGCATATTTTTTTGTTAATAAACGAATATAGTAGTAGCCGCAGTTACAATGACTCTGATAGAGTAGAATGTACCGTATATTGGTGATAATTCACCCCGGCCACACACCCTAGAGTTCTATTCTATTCACACACGCATCGTGTCCTGTGAATCAAGACCTGCATTCTTTTTGCAACTTCAGTTGTTGGATCAGCATATATTGTCTATCTTTTTCTCATCCATTTTTTAGCCTCTTTCTCTTTATTCCCATGCCCCGCTTTACCGAAATCCTCCCCTTCATCACGTCTTTCAGCTTCTTCTTGCCCCTCGTAAAGAGTTTCAAACACCCACCGAGTTCCCTCCAAATCATACCGAGCATTTCCTCGTTCGTCTATCTTCCAATTAACTGCACTTTATTTAATTATTGCTATAAGCATCATTTATGCCAATAATTGAAATTTGTATCCTGTAATAGAATTGTATGTTTCCAAAATGACCTGAGAAATTATTGTCTGTTTGTTATCTCTCTGTGGTTGATATTATATTTCCCGTTGTATTTAGCATTAATTATCTGTGACTGTGAATTTTTTGTTTTTCATCACTGAGGTATTGGCCAGGTACATATATTTTTGTGTTAATTTTTCGTTCAAAGCAGAATTTGATATGTATTTTCTTTCTTTGCTCTTTTGGGGAAACCCAGAGCATAATAAACTTATTCTATTCTATTATCCCTTTCCCTTCTCATATGAATCTCAAATGACTGAAACATAGTCTCATTCTCTTCTTCAAGAGTTCATTTTTCTGCACCCCACAAACCTACGCTCCACATTAGATTCTTTGGCAGCATTTTCCATCTCTCCTCACACATGGTCCTCGTATTTATTCCCTTCTATTTGCGATCGCCTCTTTTTATAAATGATGTTCTCCTTCGAATATACTTCCTTTCACACTCATTTTCCACCACCCTACTATATAAGGAAGGGGAGGATTAGATAGGAACAAGAGGGTGAGTGACATGAAGCCAGTATTAGCCTTATCTTTAAAAAACTTCTCCAAGGGGTCATCAGTTTTAAATCAACCAAAATTTCCGGGATTCGGGCCCGGAATCTTTGATGAGAAGCCATTACCCAGTCACAAGTCCAACAAGATCCCCGGGAGAGCTAGAGAAAGGGAAAGAGACGGTTTCCAATTTTCCCCACGAGACAGGTGAAGCCATAGCACTGCTTCCAGGCCATTTTTTTTCAGCACCACATCCAATTTTCTGATAATTACAAGGGGCTTATCAGAGGGAGGCATCGGTTAATATATAAAGCTGCTCCGTAGTTTTTAGGAAGCCTCCTCAAGTGAAATCAATGATTGGCGAGTTTACTTTATGGAAGTTGGTTATCATCTATAAAATGAAAACACTTAGTTCTTTCCCACCAATATATTTGAAAAAAAATTCGACCGGTTTCGGCCTTTTCGGGCCATTATCAAGATTAAAATGCAAAATGTCATGGAACAGCACAGTTTATATAGAAACCTCAAGGAGAGGGGGGTGTTAAAAAGGGGGGTGATGAGAAGTGAGTAAGTTTTGAGGAGGTGATTGAGCAAAACTGCAAGGGAAGGAACAAACAGGTGGTGACGCCAGGTTCAAGGACTGCGGGGATGGAGGTGGGGTTACTGGCACAGAGAACAAGGGTGAGGCGGTTGAAGGGATTATGTCATTAAGCAGTTTATCGCCATGCACATTGTAATACGACAAAATTTCAAAATGTTCCCGGAAGTCCAACTTCCCCCCCTTGTTAAAAACGCGGAAGAGCTTAGGAGTATAATTTGATGTGCGACCCTCATCAATTAAATGCTCAGCAAAATTTGACTTTTAATCACCGTTGATACTGGATTTAAAATGTTCAGTTATTCTTACATTCAATTTCCGACCAGTTTGGCCAACATAAAAAGAATTACAACCAGGAGTATCACACTTGAGTAAATATACCCCACTTTTCCGTGTCAGTTGTGCTGTAAAATAAACTGTGATGTTCCATGACAATTTGCAGTGTAATATTGATAATGGCCTGAAAAGGCCGAAACCGGTCGAAATGCTCCTCAAATGGCCTACCATAACTATGGTGGCCCGTACGAGACCATCGTTGGGGATTTGAACCACGAACATCCGGCGATCCACGTCTAGTCCGTTTGGCTTTGGCATTAAACTCGGTTCGATTCGGATTACAAAAGATAACCTCAGTGACGGGCACAATACCGTTCAACGCGGCTGATTGACCTTCTTAGTCAGATTATAATTATCATATCATCATCCATCTGATAATTATCTCGCGTTATCACACGATATGATTGGAATTTTGAGGACATCCTCCAACAATAGACCCCATGGGATATAGAGTGAATGAATTTCTAACGCCAAAGTTTTCTCAGATATTTAACGGTGATTTAGTGAGCTTTTCGACTATTATATAAATAAATCAATAACTCACAGCAGTAATTTTTGCATACCCGCACTAATTTATTCCGGAAAGAGGATTGCGTTTTCACTCTACGGCGTGATAAACATAAGTCAAATTAAAGATTTATCCTTACTTATATATTAAAATCTGATGGTGTCTGTAAGTTACTTAGTCACACAAAATCTACTGAACTAATTGAACCAAAATTTGGCATGCTGATACCTACTGTATCTTATTCAACTAACCACCGTATTCTGTTTGGAGATTCCAATGCGTAAGGATTAAAATTGACGTTGAATTTTTCTATAACTTAGCGCGGGATTACAGATTTTTTGCCAGGTCCCCAAAAATGAACCCTTTTAACGCACTGAAATCAATGCAGAAGTTGCTTTGTTTACTTTTATTAATGACTTTATATCAAATATCGGGTAAAAATATTCTCAATCGAATGGCTGAAGGAGTGCAACATTAAATTATTGCAATCGATGTTGTACGCTTCGTATTTGCTTAAAAATTACGTTTTTAAAGCGAATATCTTCACTTTTCCTCCGATTACAAAAATGACACTTTTCCTTGGCAACATAAGGAATGGCTTTGATCGGAAGATTTCTACCAGTGATTTTAAGGCTCATATTTCATTAAATATTGAATTGAGCAAATATTATTGACATGACCGCAGGGGTATTTTTTCCCAATCCCTCCATTAGCGCTCAACGGCTTTTTCACGGTATTTACATTAAGCACGCCACAAGGATTCTTAAAGTTAGGGCCCATCAATATGCGTGGTATACCGCTAACTATCTAGAATTTTACACCACCAGAGACCTAAGTACAACACCTTTTAAACCATAAGTCCTTGAGCTCAAGAGGGATGGTATGGGTTTCAACGGGCTAAAGTAATCAATACTGTCTATTTGGCCTCGGAACGAATGAAGTAATGAGACGTTTGTCTTGAAACTTTGCGTGTAGGTACATGATAGTTGTCCATAGAAATATATAATAATACACATGGTGCCTGTCAGTCGGTGAGTATGCTCGCACATAGTCTCGTTGAAAAGAACTGAGCCGTTTGACCTTAAATTTTGTACAACTCTATCGTACATACATATTGAGTGCTTTTGACTGTTATCTTTTCAAAATTTTCCACTGATTCGGCCTAAAATGGGTTCTCAATCTCATAAAATTAATTTTTGAAGTTATTTTTTCCACCTGCAGGCTTTATTTATTTTGTATCATTAAATTCGAAAAAAACTATCACACAAAAAAAGCTGTCAATTATCATATCTGTTTTACTCTTGGAATATAAACGATTTCAGAAATAGAGCTTCAAGAGACTAAACGGACAACTACTACTCGATTTCAAAAAATGAGATCATGAATTGACGGTAAAATTCTCTTCTGCATACATGGAACTACTAGGTAAATTAATTCTCAATTTTATCCTCTCGTTGAGAATCATTGGATGACTCTGATAGCAGAAGTATATTTATTCAACTGCTCTTAATTACAGTCACATAAAGCTACATTTTTGTGCCACAAACTGCGAAATCAATACTTAATGCTTCTTACAGACTCTGGAATTATAATTAAAGATTCGAATATGGTCTCAATTTTGAATAGGGAAAATTTCTCACAAAATACCTTCAGGAATTTCTTAAGCCCGTTTGAACCGGTCCAATATATTGGCCAATCCATTGAATATTGGATTGTGATACGCTTGACACACACCGATTTCCGGTCCAAATTCAATACCACAATCTCCCCGACAATTTCTCACCCAATATTGGCATTTAGAGCAAGTATGCTGGCCAATCTCCAATCAGAAGTTAGCTTTGTCGTGTCCTAGAGACAAAAACAAGAAGCTCTTAGCAAAACATCCGGGTGTCTGGGAACAAAGTACATTTGAGCCGGAATCAAGTGGTGTGAAGGCTTTTTTGGTTAAATAAGGAGGACGAATGTAGACGAAAGGAGTAGTTTCGTTATTAATTGAACAGTACAAAACCCATGAATGCTTGTACAATATAAGATCGCCTCGGTACAAGAATAAAATTGTGCGTGCTGAAGCAATGAAGCAAATAATTGAATCGATTGAATCGAAGACGATACCAACGCTTATAATAGTAAATTATACTTTCAATGTCCTATTATGTCTCGGTCTATAACATACCAGCGCAGCGCTGTCGAGATGTTCTTTCTCTCTATTTAGTTATGTGGCGTGTTCATACGGGATTTTGGAGAATTATTTTTGCCAATATTGGTCCCAATATTGATGCTTCTTATGCGGAACATATCGCCCAAAATTCCACCCGATATTGTGCCGAATAATGTGCCAATTTATTGACCAATATATTGGGCCGTGTCAAACGGGCTTTAGGGGAGATGCGAGTCTCCTCCCTCTAACCTGACCGCGAGTATGAGTATGTCACCAGGATCCTCGCCTCATGGCCGACGAGTCGGCGACAGTGATCCTCCAACGATCCTTGGCGCCGCGCGAGGCAGGTGACGCAAAGCAAGTGAGATTAATGCGAAGAAAAGACGCCGGAAGCGCGTGGCTTTCCCGCTAAGGACGGTGACAATGGCGCATCAGAAGGCGTTTTGCAATAGCGGATCTCCTGATTCGAAACAATGACGTTCACTCGAGGTTCATGAATTATCGTGATAACATTATCAAAGCGCAGAGATCTGATTGAATAATTTGTAGGAATAATTGAATGTGAGATTGAGTCAAATTAAACATCATGTAAAAGAACAATACTTCGGGGTTTTACCCCAAGCATTTTATTCATGGAATAGAATGTTATCATAAACTGCCTTATCAAAGAATTGCACAATTAATTAGGCCAATAAATAATTTGTATGGACTATTACCCAGTGTCGTACTAGTACATTATGTATAAATGGAACTTACTTTGTTTAGATGCAAGTAGTAATCACAGCAGAGCCGGAGTGGGTTTGAGATGATTGAAATCGGGCCTTGAGAGCACCCATATTAGTTTGATGGATAGTGTAAGACACACCAAGATGTACTCCATACGAGATTAAAACAAAATTTGGTAATTGGAAAGACGCCGAACCGATGGATGCAGCGAATAATTAGTCACAAGTGATGAGAAGTCGATGACCAAGAGCAAAGAGAAAATACAGGAAATGGGGATGAGGGAGGTAATGCTCCTGCATGTTAGACCGAATGTGAAAATGGGGAAATATACCGAACTGAATAAATTAATCGAGACAGAAAATAAGTTAAACGTCAGTAAAAACAAACTTAATGGTTGAAGGCGTAACTTTGTGGAATGTTACCGCAGACATGACGAAAAAAAAAATCTCTTAGTATATTCCACACTTAAAACTTTTATTCCTGACCTAGTATAATAGACCTAGTATTCCTGACCAACCTTTGAAAATAATTGCAAGGCAATCGAAACCTAGGTCAGGAATAAAAGTTTAAAGTGTGGAATATACTTAGAGATTTTTCTTTTTCGTCATGTCAGTAAAAACGGTGTAAATGGTCTATTATTCAGGGACTCAGGATCTTAAACACTTTTTATCATCCGCAATGGTTTTTAACACTGGTTAACACCATTTCTTACATCAGTCTCGCAACCTGAAGAGCATTTACTCCCCGCGTACTCTACTATAGTCATCGACCAATACTTATGTAAAACTATTCATATGCCTCAATCAAGGTGCAATTGACAAATAGAACAAAAATTCAAATAGGAAGCTATTGATAATCTCAGCTCAACGATGTAATGTAAGATAACTAAATACGATTACCTAATGTTTTTTGGTCTGCGTAGTGTTCTTACATAACATCCGGCCTAAGATTATAATCAACAGAAATTACTTAATTACAGAATACAGTAATTGAGCTCACGAAAATTGTTGGTACCACGCAGGTGTGAATGAGCTCACGTGCATGCGATGGCGAATGATCGACTTTTAAAGTGTACAGAAATCTAGATAACTGTAATCTCGTCAAGGGGAAATAGTTGTTGATAAGAATATAGCTCCGCAAAATTCAAGAGAGTAAAACTTGGGCGTCCCTGAATGAGAAGGAACGCCGACTGAAAACAGAAAAATCCGGGGATAACACAGAATCTGCATCGAGAAAAATGGGAAGGAGATGGAGAGGAATGGAAGGTTCAAGAGAAAATATGAATTTCATGCTCAGGTAATTGAAGCGTGGAGGTGTTTGCTTCGTTGAACATGACACGGAGCGAGAGTATATGCGAGTTGAGCAGCAGAATAGATATGCAAACGCATAGAAGCATAGGAGGAAGGAAGCATGAAATCCATGGGTAAACGTGATCGATAGGATATTCTAGATGAGTTTACCAGAGAAAAATTCAGGGCATTGCGCAACCATTCACAGCCGTTAACTTTTGAGACACCCTAATAACTGATCACAAACTGTCTCAGAGAGAAATTCGAATAGAAAAAAATTCCTCCGCGGAAAATAGTAAGTACTGAACGTAATCCTTGGGCTTGGTCTAAAACATTTACCCATGAGTAAGAGTTTCAATTGAAATTAGTGAACTTAAACGCAAAACGAACAATTTATACATTTTAGCATTATAGCCGCGGAAAGTAGCGAGAATTTCTTGTCTCCTTTTAACCCTGATTTTCTCATTTGGAAGAGGACGCCTACATAACACAATAGGCCAAAGGACTTGACTTAATGACAAGTGGTACATGCATAGTCACGCAGAAAATAGATGGAAAATGTACATGCTGGAATAACATAGATTGTAGCTGGTTTAAAATACTTCCGTCAGAAAAAGCCAGCTTTCCTGGACTACGACCACTAATTAAACTTTTCTCGGAAGGCGTTTATCTCGCGATAGGTACCTAGCGATACACACAAACATACGGGTATCCCATCTTTCGGACTTCCGCCGCCGAATTCGCGCCAGTGATGATGAAAGGAAGAAATCGTAAATAGCATAAAGGAAGAAATCATAAAGGATTGCACTTTGACGAACAACAATAAAGCAAAGGGAAGGTGACGAAGGATAGCGATGCTCTCATTAATAAACGGAAGTATTAAGTCCTTTTGTGAAATAGTCTCGTTCAAGGAATACCCTTACCTCACAATGGCCTTTAGTGGCCTATAAAGCCTATTGATTAAGAGAATTGGATTGGAGAGTTGGAAGCATAATATTTTTCACGTTGCTAAATGGGCCATTATGACATAGAATGGGCGAATATAAGTTAAGTATTGCTGATATTACTTCAAGTTGCGCTATCGGTTCCGTGAATTATACGTTCTCAAGGGTAATATAAACCTCAAGCAAACATCAAGCTAACAATAGCTAATACAAATTACGGTAGGCATTTCAAAAACAACAATTCTAACGTCAATAGGCTAACGGCTTATGGAAGATCCCCTGGCTTGGATCGTTAAATATTTTAATGCCTATCATCGCCGTGGAAAGTATAATAGTAACAGTGTGCTTTCCCATCCAATCAATATTTTCCTTCGTAAGCATTTTAAGAACAGGTAATAATAGAAAACGATGCCAAATCTAGATTTCCGCTCCTCTTAGCTGGAGAGCTTTCCAATTTACTAGTAAATGCTCTTATGAAAATCTTAAAAAAAAAATAACACCGCGCCGTAACAACAGATGCTATACAAATTATGTTTAAAATCTAGAATGGAGATGGCAGGGAAAAGGCATACAGTATTGAGCATTACCGAAGAAAAGATCCGAATGAATTATGCAAAACATTTAATTAGTTTTGGGTTTAATAAAGCTTCCCAGACCGAGTTTTGACGACATATGAAGAATATTTTAGTTATTAACACCAAGGTTTTGGCATTAGAATTTAACAATAGTGGGATAGATGGAGTTTTAATAAATTTTAGTTCTTATGAGACAGCTGGAAGTATTAAGTTCATCAGTGATATGATATTAAATAAAAACATGTTTTAAGAGAAATGCATGAATAAATTTCATTACAACTAAATTGATGACTCTGACTTAAGGTACTCAGTTTCCGAAAGAAGTATGCCAAATAATTTTGCTCTCAGATTACCACATCCATCAACAAGTGACAGGAAAAATAACTCAAATGTAACGAGTATTTTAAAATTAATATGAGTTAATGAAAGTCAATCACGTAGCTGCATATAATTCAGTGGCATAAAAAATATAAATATTCAGAAATGCACTGTAATTGCTGGTACTCTTACGATGTTATCACCTTCATTTAGTAATGAAACTTTTAGAATGGAATTTTTTTCTCCACTTTTAACTGGATGATGCAAATATTTCGCATGATTTACCTCTGTGAAAAAAGGTAAGAGACTCAGGTACTAACTAGTGCATGGATATTAAGTTTATTCCTGCGCTTCATCTCCGAAGTACATAACTTAATAATTGTCAACAAAAATAGTATTTCCAGAGGTAATTGCCGCAAAAAGTGATAGGTACACTGAATAATGCTAATTATTAATGCTCAAAAGTATCAGCAAAATCCAATTATCAAAAAAAAACCAATTATGTCGTTCAAACATTCTTGTCTCACAATAAATGGCAGTAGTTAAAATAACAATCCGAGCATTCCAAACATCTCTTGAGAAATTCTTGTAGTAGACCGATGAAATTGCCAAGCTAGAGAAATCATTCCCATTAAGGCCATTGGAATTAAAACGACATGAGTGAGGGAACGAGGCTTAAAGTGATTGGTTTCTACAAAGTAGAGCAAGAAATAGCGATGTGTTATGCCTCAAAGCGTAATATGTCAAAAGGAGGCTGCCATTAATTTAAAGTGTTAAACCAGTTCGTCCTTAACTATTTTAAGATTTGCAATAAAAAATGTTTTCCCTCCAACTCTTCGCATTTTCCTCGCCTTCTCTCCGTCCATTTCATCCTCACCAGCCTTTCACTACCGTTTCTTCCATTGTTTCATCTCATTTCTGCCGCAGTTTCCTACCACATGAGAGATTACTCTCCACACAGAATATAGAAAAGATACCCAAGTATGCTCGTATAAGCGTCAGAGCCAGTAAAACGTATTGGATAGGAAACGGCTTGAGAACTGCTGGCGGTAAAAACGTGAAGGATAGGGTGAAGGATAAGTAGGTCACGAGAGAATATGGATTGGGTGTCTCGCTAATGTGCGGGCAAGAACTCAGTGTGCTTAGTTGATTTGGTCGTTTTAAGAAAATGGATGAGTGAAGAATAGCCTCTCAGACAAGAGCGCATTTAGTGCAAGAGGAAGGAGTTGAGTAAAACCGTGCGCTGTATGATGCTAAAGAAAAACGAATATCGGAAAGGCTACAGACAGAGGAGAAAGTGCGAAGAATTATAATGAATAAGGATGAGTAAAATAAGTCTTACTGCTCGGTACTGAAGGAAAAATTTAAAGAGATTGTTTTATCAGCTTCAAAACAATAATTTCTTCTCGCTGCATTTACCCTTGAACAAACGATAGGCTTGACTGTATATTGAATGCTCATGAACGAAATAAATAATTTGAAAGTCATTCAATGAAGGAGTTCGTAGCATGAAAGAGCTAATTATGATCAGGAAACAAGTTATCCTAAGCTTGACTCAAGGCCTGTGATAGCTTAGCATGAAAGAGGAATTTCTACGCCTGGTAGAAAAAGCTTTTAGCTAGAAAGAGATAATTCTGATGGCTAAGTACGCATGAGGAAATATTGAGCTTAATGGAGAATTACATTAGTTACCATCTTTGCGTCTCTTTTTTCCAAATATGTAACTGCAAACCCATAAAGAGTCATTTATCGAAAATGCTAATTATATTTTTGCGTTAAAATAATAAACCATCTCACGGAGTCAGCAGTATCTGAGAAGTGACATTTTTCCGGGTGAAGAATAAGCCGGTATGAGGGCGCACTTGTTCCCATTCTGAAGACTGGAAAAAATGCTTTCTCAAACGCTTGATGCTTCAATGCTTTCAAATCTAAAAGCATCCTCAGGCTGAGAGAAAGATTGTCGAATAATGATACCGGTGTTTTTTGTGAAACAGCCGAAGAGGAGCGGACAATGGCCATTACTTGTCTACCTATGACATTTACTAGGCTTGATATC
This sequence comes from Ceriagrion tenellum, assembly GCA_963169105.1. Classification (NCBI taxonomy): domain Eukaryota; kingdom Metazoa; phylum Arthropoda; class Insecta; order Odonata; family Coenagrionidae; genus Ceriagrion; species Ceriagrion tenellum. The sequence continues at coordinate 133,737,964 of OY720637.1, forward strand.
TGGTTCAAGTCCCTTCCCACCGCTGCCGCGGGATTTTCCCTTCGAAGATATTCCCGGAATAGCAGTCAACTTTCTCTAATTGTCCGAGAAGCGATGGAGTCTGTAGCGGCTTTTAGTGGGCGCCCGGACGTCCTAGCCGAAACACACGGAACTGCGGTCGCAGCGGACGAACGCTCCATTTGGATTATTCAGCGCCCTCCGACGACTTCAGCCAAGGTAAGCGAAACCGCTATTACTTCTAGCCTTCAGCGAAATATTGTATTTTTATTGAACATCTGACCTTATTAGCTGCCCGAGCGTAGTGCATTGGTACTTTTTTTCAACCTCGTCCAATCAAGTGCTCTCACTGTACTCTTAAGGTCTTGCTTTATAATTACTGGGTTAAAAAATTCTCGAAATGAAAACTGAAGCGACTACATTCTCCAATCGGCAACGCTCACGTTCACAAACCAATAGTCTGATGTAACATAAAACCCTAAAACTCTCCGTAAACATCAATTAAATGAAAAAGATACGTCTCCTTCGATTGAAGATAACCAGGCATCTTAATTAGGCCTAAATGCCTTTGGAATGCGCAGATACCAAAGGGCGTAAGAACTTCCAGACAATCAGGATAAATACAGTGAAAATACGCCATTGTAAATTATAGCAAAATAGTCGATATTCTGCCATTCAATTCTCCCACTTTATCATAATTGTTTGTTCAATCCAAAGATTGGTTGAATGAAGCCCAGCATCCTTCCCTATCCAATGCTGCTTCCCTTACTTCCTTGTAGTTCTTTATTTGTACTTTCCTCTTTATTTGGCCAATGTATTAAGTCCTGAGTCATCCTCTGAAGACTTTCCCTCTATTTTTTCACCAATCATATTCCTCACATACCCAATTCCGCCCTAAGATATGTCCAAGTTTGATTCCTCTTATCTGTATAGTTTTCCATAGGATCCTTTCCTCTATGCATAAGTAAATTTCTTCATTTCTTACATTCTCCGTCCATTTGATCTTCATCATGCTTCTCCAGCACCAGATTTCGAAAGCTTTTAGCCATTCCTTGAACTTATCATAGAAGTTTTACGATAATCATTAGGTACTATTTTTATTTCTTAGAATAACGTGTAAAAATACATTGCATCAAGCTCTTTAAAAAAACAAGTGGAAAGTTACGAGAGGACTATTTTTACTTCAATTTACGAAACTTAAGTACCCGATCAAGATGAGGATCTATGTCACTTCGAGGAAAGGAAGGAGGGAATCCTAGTGCCTATTTCTTCGACCGTCTCTCTTTATTCATTTTGTATCTGTCGTCTATCGCGCAGACATAATGGTGATTTAATATCATCAATGCCGATCTGAACGATCCCTATCCACAATAGAACTCTGGCTATCTGTCGTCTATCGCGCAGACATAATGAGAGGGGGGTGATTTAATATCATCAATGCCGATCTGAACGATCCCTATCCACAATAGAACTCTGGCATAGTCATTCACTGAGTTATGCAAGAAGTTTTTATAAAACTCTATCCATACCACGTGGATGATTTTTTAGCGATTTTCTCACTTAGGGATACTCTGTGCTCATGTCCTCGTTCAAACAATTGAGTTATGAAAGGCAGTCACGGCATTCTCTTTCCGGTTGCTGAAGTGAAAATAGTTTAATATTTGGTTTTAGGCCAAGAAAACTGTCTGTGTTTTAGTTATTTCTTTAATACTGCCCTCTCCATGAATACCTCTTTCGCTTCAGCTATATTAATGCATGGCTTCATACTCGCTCTCTTGTTTTTAAGACTTCTAGTTTTTCCGCCCAATTCTTCATTCAAGACTCCGACCATTTCTCCTCTCACAGGAGTGACGTTCTCATAGTGCTCTCAAATTTCTCAGGAAAAAAGTAGGAGAGCGATACATTAGCATCCGATCAAGAAGAGAAAGCAAGTTTTTTTCGAATGGAGGTCAAGGCTAATGATATTTTCCACTCTCATGCTACGCTCTTCGCGAGAACCATAAAAGTTATTTTTGTGGGCGTATTTAGATGCATAAAAATTCAATTGTAACATTTCTCAACGCTAATCTTTCAAGCTACACGTAGACGCGTCAGCTGGGGAAGTGACCTGTCGGCCTAGCAACCCAAAGAGCTGTTGTCTTTCGTCTCGGGAATGGATGTTTCCTTTGTCTTGGAATACAGATTTCATACCAACCGTTGACAGAGGAAATCATCAAAAATGATTATGAAAAATAGCTGCCAAAATCTCGACTTGAATAATTGAGCCAGCTCACGAGCGCTTCTTTCAAAATGACTGTTTTTTAACAAGACGCCTCTCCGAAATACATGATTATAAAAACCCTTATTCGTGACATTGTTCTAACTTCAGACCTGATATTCCGAAACACTTTGCGGAAATTTGTTCCATAACTGACCTTAGGTGAGACGATGCAACCGACCCCTAATTTTCTATTTACTGTTTCTCAAAACTTAACAATTCTCTAGCTAAACGTACAGCACGATTGCTTCTGTTCACTTGATTTATTAACCCCTCACCATAAATGATACGACTAAAATTATATTTACACGGCGGAATCGTGTTAGCAGCAGCTTTCGTTTGGTTTGCTGGAATGTCTCTCTCGTTCACACCCACCCGTTGCGCACTGTCTAGTCGTCGGCTGCACTTGGAGGAAATCGCTCGGCACAACAAGTCTCCTTGAGAAGACAGGCACGCAAAGATCCTTGACGTCGGACAACGAACTCTCTTGAACTTGAGAACTTATCGGGTGCAACTGGGCGCCGCAAATAGAATGATCGGCCGATAGCGTTGAGCGAGTTTAAATGCATGTGTCACTTTCGCAAGCGGCGGTGTGTGATCTGCTCCTTTAATCGCATATCCGAGAGAAATAAACAACCATTATTAAAACGTTCATTTCACAGATTGACAACGACCAAATGAAAGTGATAATAACTGGTGAGTTTAGAGTTATTTATGAGAGAGTGACTAAGCAATACGTTCTTTGATCAATCTAGCAATAAAAATACTAGCAAATGTTTTCGGCTTAACTTCTCGAAACCCATACACGATCCTCTATTTATTAATACTTTCTACGTTCCACCTGGAATAAAAGTTAAGAGAAATAAAAACAAAGAACTTATTATATTAAATTCGAGTGGAGATTGAAAAATAATGATGACCACTAACGTTGAAAAAAACACTCACTATACTAAACTTCCCATAAAAATGAGTGTCAGAAAATACAATTTCTCATACCAGGATAGAAGTCACGACATATGGTCTAAGCTTCTAATCTTTTAGAGTAGTAAATGGACTTTTTATGAGGTTAAAAGTAGATAGTTTGATTATTAATCACGATGATTTACTATGATTTGCTGGAACTAAGTGAGAAGTGGTAACTAACAATGGCTGCAATACAGCTCTTTCAATGAAAATTTAGCAAGACTTCTAATTCGTCCTGCATGCGAAAACTTGATATTTGAATGATTTCTCATGAATGTTTTCCATCATCTTTCGAAGCAGTAGGAGAGTATTTCTCTTCCATTGAAATAGGATCCAAGCTATGTTCATTCCAACTAACTCAAAAGTGGCCTACTATTTTCCAGGTGGGGATTTTCACTGAGCACGAACATGTGGACTCTGTCCGTGATCGTCTTCGCTTTCATTTCCGTCGCCAGAGGTGAGTACAAAAGATGCGACACTTTCACTCATGTCGATGACGGGGATCGAGTCGCCATGGCACATTTCAGTGCCATATGAAAGTCCATGACTTTCTCGGCAACTGTTTCCTCACATTTCCATCGACTATTGTAAATCAACTGCTCCTCCTTCCCTAAGATAAAACATAGTAGAAAACCATCCTCAAATGGGACTTTGAATACTCAGGGTTACAGACCAAAAACTTTACTTCAGATCTGAATGTATACCTACAGCTAAGAAGGGCTGAATGTATTAATCAACCAATTGATATTTATGATATTTTGCCAAAATAAGTCTTTTATATTCATTCAACGCGATGCAATAATTATCAAAAAAGGTCTTCAATACAGAATCGTGAACATTGCAATGTTCAATTCTTTGAATATCATGATTTATCAAAACTTTATGGAGCCATAAATTTGACAATTGGTATGATGATGGAGATGAATGATATTCTGAAACACCCAATGTACGTGCGCCTTTATATCATTGTGCAATATTATTCGCGCTTTTATCTAAATCTAAAATGTCACCTTATTATGTGAAACACCCAATCAGGTCATTTTTTAGAATGAATGTTTTCCACAATAAGGGTTGATAGCAAGTGATATTCACTTATCGTCATAGGGGTTCAATTCCTTTCCCACCACCATACGTGATGCCCTAGATCTGGCAAGCAAAAAGAAATCGCACATCGGGTAAAATTGGGCGTTCCATAAGAGCTTTTGCAAGCATCATGCAAAACTTTCGTACTTTTCCATATTTATATTGAACAAAAACTCGCTTCGATGTCTTTTGAACATAATCTTCAAGTAGTTCTTATCAATAATAAACAATACGACATAAGGCGTTACTTCACAATCCTTTCCATACTAATTAATACCAATTAAATAATATTTTAATACTAATTAAACTGGATACTAACTATTATCGCAGTAATTTAATTGAAAACGATTTAAAAAGAAATCGAATCGCGTGGTAGTTCAATAAACCAGTCGAAAAGTACGAAAGTTTGACTTTGATTCTCAGGTGACGTACCTTGTGAAGTCCAAATTTGATGGCAACGGGGAACGCGATTAAATTTTATTAATGGATGGAGCAAAGTTTGAAGTAGCAATTATTAATAAATGACATATAGTGCTGCAATTTTTTAGTTGGTTGACTCAGAACGACTCGAAACGAATCAAAAGAGGTTGGGAACCGATGCTATATTGGATTAGAGTAATTCTGTTCCTGTCTTATAGTAAAAAGGATAAGGGAAGTCTTGAGTCTATCTGTCCCATGGTGAACATCTTATTTTAACACCTAACACATCGCAGTCGGCACACATATGCGCATAAAAAATTAAAAGTTGCAAATTTACCGCATAGTGAGTTGTCATTAGCGGAGAATTACAACGCTTTCACTCGCCCCCTCTGCTGGAGACAATTATTTTGGCTTTGCTTGGCGAAGACTTGAAACCCTACTTTTAATTTCCAGCTGAAAACATGACTTCTAATTATAGTTTGTGATATACATATGTTTTAAACTGGCAAATAAGAAAAACAATAGACTATTTCGCAGCTTAACTATACTTGGGAAAAGTTATGTACGCTAGAATTACAATGGGACATTAGGGCTGGTGATGCCGATCTCGTCTCTGCAGATCAGGAATTATTTTGTACAGCATTCACCAGTAGCATTAAACTTTCTTAAGGGAATGCATTCATGCATGCTTACATGCTCTTCTTATTCTTTCTCATTGTTATATGAGATCGTATACTATTCATTGCTAAGTTGTGGCCATTAGTTCAACATCACTGTTGATAGTAAATTTGTACGGGAAGCATGTGTCAGAACCTTGTGAGGAAAGAACGAATAAACAAGTGAACACGTATGCAAGAAAGAGCTGTGTTGCTGGGGAGTTTATTACAAGAAAGTGCATCAGCCACAGAAACGATATCCTTTCTACCGGGACACCTTTACTGATGCAATTCATATGCTATGACACAGTCTTTAAATGCGTCGAGTGTGACCCTTTCCCGTTTGGAAAAAGATGGCAGTAATTTGGAGCTAATCAGGGCTGCACATAGGATGGTGAAATGATTCCCATTTCAAATGAATCAGAAGGCTTTGTGCGGATGCAGCATAATGCCGTACAGTGTTGTCACGGCTTAACTCCCAGACTACAGAGTTTAGAGCAGGGAATAAGGCAAAAATAACTGAAAGTTGTAACTTAAAGTTGCATATAATAGAAAGTCTATATACAGATCTTCTGTGTTTCTTTTTTTTTAACGGAACCTACTTTGCGAACCGGCATCGTATCTCGCGCTCAAAGAAATGTATATTGCAGTGACAGCTGACTTTAAACTTACTTTAACGATTTCAATCTCTCTTTCTAACATTCTTCACGAATCAGAGGTTCTCCAGACCCTTTCGTGGAGCGACTCGAAACCGACGCACAAGAGGGCTAAAGAGAAAAACAGCCGAGGCAAATGAATTACGGGCCAGCGAGCGTTCATCGTGCTCTCTTGGCTTTCTCCTTTCGCAAGGTAAAAGTAAAGGAGAAAAAAATAAAGACGAGAGACTAGCGGGCGGCGCGCATTTCGGCGAAAAACATGTCACGCCGCACTGATAATGAGGCTGCCTCCTCCCCCTGGCCTCGGGGAGAATCTGTGTCGGATGCCCACGGTCGTAATTCGAAGTCGCTTTAACACTCCTCCCCCTATCATAGGCTTCTTTCCCTTATAATGAGATATCTACATTCCCTTCCGTCCCTTATAATGAGATATCTACATTTGTGAGTATAGTGCTATTAATTTTATCCGTGGGCAATAAGGGCCCACAACAGTGGCAAGATCTGTTCAATCTATAAGATGGATCTGTTCAATATAATTACCTCCCTAGCTTGGGAGAGTAGATTTTATATCTAATGGCGCTCTACCCGTCAAGCATTAATGGTAAACACACTATAATATTCTACACTTTTTATTTCCTTGATCGATTTCAGCGACTTTACCGTCATGGAACTCTTTTATATATTCAATGATGACGCTCTAGACGTTGAATTCGATCGGGTTAATTAAAAAAGTGAGAAATCATTCGAAATATTTATTACTAGTGACTAACGTTGTTAATTATCACAAAGTAACGCATAATTCCATCGATATGGTCAAAACACGTATGTAAGTACCAATTAAGAATGATTAAGTTTGGTTAGTGGACTAAATTTTATTTCCAATGGCTTCTTTTTAACAGCATAATCTCACCCTCCATGATATTGTTTTCTGCATGAATTAATACCTCATTGCGTTAATGAATTATTAGTACCCATTCGTAATACTAATCAGAGGTAGAGCCGATTTTATAACTCCCAAATCGGTACGTTGAAACGGACATCGAGAGAAGCATCTGCATTGAACTCAAAGTCTTATCAGGCTATCACAACGCTACCGTATCTTACATCTGAGTGCTAAAACCAATTGTGAAGACTCTGTAGAGAACAGACTGCAGGATTAGGCTCGCAAATTCCAGTCTAGCACAAACTAAAGACGTAAAAGAATGTAAATTTCCCAATTCATTTCCAAAAATTACTCTAAGAACTTCATTACACTTCTTTTCCGAACGAATAAAAGGTGATTAGAGCAGTGAAAAACCTATCTCCATAACCAGAGCGAGATCTGGTACCGACTAGGCATATGCACTAGTGAATCGCTGAAGGAAGGCAACAAAACTTGAAGGAGATGATGCGAAAAATAGAATGGGTAGATGAAACATCGTTCTTTCATATGTTTAAATTTAATTTTTTGGAATAAATAGCTTCCGAGAATAAAATTTTACAGAGGAAATCATCAAAAGCGTTACTTTTTGGGCAACCGTCGTGTTTGACCCTCGCTTGGCCTCCAGGAAGGGGAACAGGGCTCAGCCCCCATATGGGACGAGTATTGCACGCCTTAAATGAAATCATCCCTCGTCGCACAACCTAGCTACGTACTTAGCAGATATATAATAAGTACTTATTGCGATTTAAGCGGCAAACCATAAAGACCATAAACACTGCCGTAGTTATGTGAGTGAGATAGAGACGAAAGGATTTTTTGGGAATAGAAAAATGGGGTGAGAGAACCCCGGCTTGAAGCATAAAGAGTGAAAAACAGTATGAAAGCCCATCAGTACCGAACCAAGAGGGATCCTAACTGAAAGCTTATCATTATTATTTCCAGTAAATATAGACAATACAAAAACGTAACCTCACCGCCAATAATTATTTGATTCAAAAAAGGTAAAGAGTTTTATCGGATCTGTAAAGGAATGCTTCACTGAAGCCATTCATAATTACAGCAAATTATGACGACCAAAAAACTCTATTTAGCAGTTTAAATTTCCATAAATTAGTCAAATCAAATAAGGAAATAACTTGAATTAAAGTTTTACCAAATCGAGAATATTCTTCAGTTTTAGTCAGGGAGCATAATGTGTTGGTATTAATAGTCGAAATTTATAAATAACTAAACGTCACCTTCTTACTATATTTATCCCTGACTAATTAATCGTTTAAAGCCTTAACTCAGACACCATATATCCAAGGTGTGGGGGATCTGGTTGGCGAGGCAGCTACAGTACTGGCTAACCATACGGACGGCCAGAGTTCAAATCCCTGCAGATTCGGATTTTTTTCAGAGGGAACCCGATCCCTACTTGAGTGCCCTGTGGAGGGCACTTCAAGTACAGTACTCCGTCTGTCGGACGAGACGTAAAACCATGGTCTCCTTGACACCTTTTGTTAAGAGCAGGCCAATGCCGACGCCGGGTTTCTATCCACCCTTCCTCCCTTACCTTCCCCTATGGCGCAAATGACCTTAGTAGTCGGTCGCCTCCCCAAATAACCAATTCAAGGAGTAGCCCAGTTGTCTATTTATTACAAGCTAAATGGTCACTATTTCTCCTTTCGCAACAACTATTAGCCGGGATCTCGGTGGACCTGCCATTTGACAACGCGACGGCGACAGCACCCGAGAACTGGGAGGGCCATCATGAGACGTTGGCCAAGCTAATGGTGCAGAGGTTGAACTCCGGCGGGTGGTCACACGGAGACTGGGAGATGGACGCAAACGAGGCTGGTGAGTTTAGTACGTGTGCTTAAACATTTCTAGAGGACTAACAAAATGGCTTTAATTTTTATCGAAGTGTGAAGACTATAAAACGAAAAAGTTGTATCTTTGCCCACACTTTCCTAATTGGACGATTGAATTTCTGCTTGGTGCGAAGGAAAACTAATGTTCCACGTCTAACTAATGGCTAACTGATTATATGAAATAATTGTTTAACATCAACATAGGCATTTCTTGATTTACATTCATTCAAATGCTATTTACTGGAAATAGAAAGTTAATCATGCTTTCAAATCGACAAGCCTAAAACGTCGATGATTTATAATCGCATGCTCGCGCGACTTATACCAGGTAAAAACGGCGTTTCTTTCTGAGTTTTTTTAATGAAAGAAGAATCACCTTTTCGTAAGTTAAGCAATGCAAAAGGTTGAGCAGAGCCTTGGCAAAGCATTCATTCTGCCATGGTGGCCATCTCCTTGCCAAGAATTGAATTATTAATGGAAATTGGATTAAACGTAATCTTCATTCAGAACACTTAAAGGCCTACGATGTAATCTGTGAAATTTCCAATTTCTACAAAATTAAAAAAGAAAAACGAACGTATTCACCAGAGTACACTGATTAGAAATGATTCTCATAAATTGTATTGACAATATGCACCACCACTTATTAATAATAATTGTATAAAGAATATGACCACCATTATATTCTATACTCCAAAAGACCAAGCACAATTGGTACCCATAATGATGCATGGTCATGATATAGTAATGTACCATTCCAAAAAATGGTTCTTAAAGCTCCTCATCCTGAAAAATATTATATAGTTTTAGCAGAAGGTGTTTATTGCTGAAACATGATGTTCCTGGCCAAATCCGAGGTAATAATTATTTTTATATTGCAATGACGAGTAACGATACTTTGATTTTTAAGGTGAAACTGTTGATATTCTTTTATGTTACTTTTTAATAATGTTGTTGTGCCTGCAATTGTAGCCCTGAAGATGGTGTTAATTACACACCGAAACGTCGGCAAGGAGTCATAGTTATTTATTTTTAATTTTGTGACCTATCCTCGAGATTTAAATTGACATAGAACAAAATAAACATCGAATCACGTCTTTATGATAACCTCATGCTCTGCATAGATCCATGTGTCATCGCTGATTCGACACGAGTAGCCGGCGTTCAAACTCATATCCTCAACACGTTAGTAAACGACACTGACCTTGCGATATCCAAATCTTCCCGATCACAGCCGCACACTTTCCCTCACTCTCCAAGGTTGTTGGACCAATGATCTCAGACCAAGAGTTCAATCCAACACGTAGAACGGAACTTGAACACAATGGAAGCAGAGCAGGTGATGGAATGATCGTTTTAAAATGTCTACCCACTGGATGGAGTCACTCCGGTAGTCTGAGAAAACTAGATACTAAAGGCACCTTGAGAATCTCTAGAATATACTTTGCGCCAACTCACGATGCGGTGGGAGGCCCGAGCAGCAAGCTGGAAACACCAAGAAGAAGAATTCCGTCGAACAGCCCAAGATCGCGAGAAGCAACGGAATGAAGTTTTCAGTGTGAAGCGAGACGCCAGCGGCGTCTAAAAGGACGCTCTTATTCATCAGCACGGCCACAGTTTCCGGTTCTTGAAAGGAAACGAAGTGGAGGGCGAATGATATGGGCCGGCCAAACTTATGAAAATCGCCGAAAAATGGTGAAGACGACGAATGAGCACCAGAGAACCAGAACGAATCTATACACTTGGTGATGATAATCTAGAGATAATTTCAACAGAAGATTTGGACGGTTTTAGCTATCCCGGATAGCCAAGCCGCACTTGAATGTTACTCTCCCGCTTCATAACTCCAAGGTTGCGTGTTCGACCCTGCGTTGGTAGTTGTAGTGAGAAAACACTGCGTACGAATTAAAATCGATTTGTCTTCAATATAAATTTGTTTTCAGAGCGACATAGAGAATATTATCATGACTCCTCACTACATCTCTAGGTCGGACAGATGCGATAAAATAAGAGAGATACATTGCCGAACAGTTAGGTACTAAAACTCGTTCTTTCCGCGAACAATAAGCGACCACAATAAAAATTGAGCTCCATAATAATACACTCCTATAATACATGTCACCATTTCATCTCCCAAAACTTACACCTTCACACGGCTGGTGACCTAACACCCCCTGCCACACGCCCATGCGGCGGCTCGCGGGGTGTTATGTAGATATAAATGTAAATGTATGCATCTCCAATTTCAACTAAACCAATGTTGATACCAGATATCGTACCACTTTTCGAGAAATAAGACAAAAAATACAAGCTGTTTTTCGTGGAATACATCTACATGCTACCCACCAAGCCGCCGCATGGCCGAGTGGCAGGTTTTAAGACACCAGCCATGTAGAAATGTAAAGGGAAAGGTTTTGGGAAGTGAAAGTGCATTTTAGTCGCAATTTGAGTACAGCAGTTGTCATTGTGGTCGCTTATTGTGCGTGGAAAGAACGAAATTTTGTACCAGTCCTGGAGGTAATGCATTTCTCTCATTTAATCGTTTCTGTAGAACCTAGAGATGTAGTGCGGCGTCAAAATGATAAGCTCTGTGTCCCTCTGAAACGCACCTGTTCTGAATGTTTCAAGCAAATTAAGCCTAGCATGCAGCCTCCGACTCTCTAGAGACTAAAAACCTAATCCCTCTAAAAGCTGTCTGACACACTACGAAATAGAGTTAGAGAGTTAGCAAGGTCGTTCGATATCTCGATTCTTCGCCTCTCTAGTCAGGTCCTCTCAATGATTTCCACTATGGGGGAAATCGGTGCCGCCATTACTGTGCTTATTTTACACTGCAGGGTATAGCACAAACAAGGAAAAATACAGATATTAAGGTAAATCGAGCATCTCATGCTATAATAATCTCGTAGTTAGGAAGATTATTTTACCCTCGATGAAGTTAGTATACGATATTTTCGACCACTCTATTCAAAATGCCGAGAATTTGGCTGTAAATATGGTAAATAAAGAGCAGAAACCTTTACTATTATCTCTTATTTTGAATATTGACGCTCTCTTAAAACCACATCCGTTAATTCAGCGTACAGAATCGTATCAGCCTGAAGTCATATTGAAATCGATACGCGAGGTAATGTCGTTAAAATTTATGCATAATGATTTGTAAACAACGTCATTTCTGGGGAACATATAAGATGATATTACATAATTATCCAGTTTCACATTATTTTCAGATATTTTAAACTATCTGCAAATGATCAAGGCATTATATAATTATGAATAAAGGTTTCATTTTATAGGAGGCAAGTAACATTGAGGTGTTTAGGCAGCTATTTTAAATGTAAACAAATACCTACACATGGCATTGTTTACTTTTGGGATGCTGTATGTGCAATAATTTCATTCATTCACCCGATTTTTCTCTATCCTGAAATTATTATATTCGAGAAGTGTATCTCCATCGCTTAAAATTTAAGAAAGCAATGAGACAGAGCAATTAAATAATCCAAGAAAATTACGTGTGTATACAGGTCTAATTTTCTAAGAATATGTGAATGTTTCATCGAGTCCATCACAACTATATTTAGGAAACGTTCTCCACTATAACGGAAAGAGCAATTACTCACGGTTTTTAGGAAAATGAGTTTTGAAAACTGGATGAAGAATGCACTCCGAAAAAAAATCATTCGTTGCGAAAAACCTTGAGCAATCACATCACCAGAGGTGAATCATTTTACACTTGACGAGACCACAAAAGGCGGCGGACAGTTGAGCTTCTAAAGAAAAGTTCTCGTTCCGAGGGAGTATTGTTTTTGGGGTGAGTTACGGTTGCTATTTAACTACTTCCACTGTATGCTATAAATCCAGATATATTAAGAGCATGACCGTCAATTACAGCACAAGAATTTTTCAACATAAATCTTTCGATGATGAAATGCTAGAATGTCGCACTGCTCTCCTTTGTGTAAATATATCATTGAGGACTCTAGCTATGTTGAATCTTACTAGCCACTTCTCTATGTGCATCAGTGCTGAGCATATCAAGAGCAGCAATGGCTGTTGATGATGTCAATCTTTCTATCACAGAAGCATTATAACGTACTGTTATGATAAACAAACCAAGTCATTGATTTATAATTCCATTATATAACATTTATTCCACAAAACATATCGATGGTGCAACATATCGAATAAATCGACCCTGGAGAGTTAGTGGTTAAGAGAGACATTTGTTTAAAAATGAGGAAATTCAGACGCACAGATCGCATAAAAATTGAATAATTGTATAGTTCTTATGTTTTATAAATTATAAAAAAGATAAATTTATCATTCATTGAAATACTTTTCATAAAACCGACAAAAAAACCTAAAAAAGTAGTGACGGCGTTTTTAGTGTGAGCCAAAAAAGTCAAGACAGAAATGCACATGTAGCCAGTCACTGAGAAGTGATGACATCGTTTTTGAGACTTCAATATAATAAAATTTACTCGATACCCCTTATACATACTGGCATTTTAAATTTAAATTTGAACGTGCTTCTGTTGTGACAATGGAAAATTTTCCTTCAAATAATCTTTACGGCGCTATGTGAGCTATGGTGGTTTGCCCGTTGAAAACCTCGATAAAAAGTCGAGGGCAATCCGGATTTAAGACCATAAGGATTAACGGAAGTATTGGCAGAGTTAATGATGCATAATTCTAAGAGGATGACTTCGACAGAATAAGAATCATCACGGTCGGGTAGCAATAATCCAATCCGTCCACAGCAGATACAAAAATAACCAGATACAAAAACTAAAAAGTGAGGAAGCACTTTAATAAAATGTGCATGGAGGATACTTTTATAAGGCTACGAAGTATGCACTACAGCAGAAGGACACCAGAGACAGTTAAAAGCTATAGGAATCGAGAGTAATCGAAGAATTTCTCACAAAAAATGGATGGAGAGGATAAAAAATGAAGAACTCCATCTAAGAGCTGGAACAAATGCAAATGAATGAAAATTCTAGAGAAGCGGAAGATATGTATATACTTATGTGACGTTCAGAGACATAATAGCCTCCTGCATGCTTTTTGCCATGGATTCAAAGACAGAAGTGGATGGAAATTTATGCCTGAAGAGACCAGTGATAGCAAACTTTGCGGGAGTCCTAAATTATTGACTGAGAAGGAATAAATCGGTTGTCTGAAAATACAATGAAGCGACAGGAAAGCACCAGAAACCCAAACTTAAGATTACTAAGTGCTAAGAGGGATGGAATACACTTTACACAATTTCCTTTGAGTGCGTCTGCGACAAAATATTTCCTCACGAGCCGCTGAAAAGTTATTTGGTATAATATTCACGCCAGTATACATAAGAAACAAAGATTTACGAATAAATGAAGGAATTGGAGAAGAAAGATAATGAAGGTATATTATGATGGCTAATTATTGCGCTCTGATAAAGCGGTGGTCGATAACAATACGCAGGAAGGGAAACTTCTCATTTCTGACCGATTGGAAATGTGAAACACTCATCTCGTCTCTTTATTTCGTTTCAAATATGCAAATTGAGGGTAAAATGAAATTCCCCGCGTCAATATTAAACGCCTAAGTTTTAAATGCATACATGACCACAATCACGGCGTTGAGCTGTCGCGTCTTCAGTGGCTCTTATCCCAGGCCTCCCTTTGATAGCAGCCGCCACTAATTACGAGTCGCCGTCGGAACGAGGTAGAGGAAGCCTAGATTGGTCAGCGATTACACCTAATTAGTGGTTGGGGACATAATAAATTGGACTAATTTCTTCCGCTTCGATTCATCATCGCCAGCAAGTCTTGAATCGATATAATATCCCGCATTGAATCTACTCGCTCTCTTGTTCCTAGTACCTTCATTACTCCTTCTACAGGAAACATAATTAATAGGTGGTGTTCGTATAATCGACACCACATCATAGGCACATCAAGGGCTTTCTTGGTTCCAACATTCACTGAATATAACATAGCTTTTTTGTATGGAATTGAATGGAGAAGCATTCTTCTATCAACTGCATTCAATGTTATATTATGTTATGTTCATTTCAATGTTTCATATGCTTATTCAATGTTATGTTATGTTCTTCCATGTAATGAAATATTTTTCATAACTAAGAGAACTGGTTTTAAAATTCCATGAAGGATGATCTATCTACAGGAAATATGAAAAGGAGTAACTTGGATGAGAGTCCACCACAGAGTACACACGGATACGTGAAATTCTTGGCGGAAACTGGGTGAAGGAATATTTTGCCCGCAGTGGTATTCGAACAATGATCCTAAGAATATGTGCCGCGTGTTTTTAACAATTTTCCGATCAGAACGTCATCGTGGACTTCGCAGACGCTTTAAATAACTAGGAACGTATTCTCTCCAAGTACCGTGTATCTATATTAAGATGTAAAGAATATGAGCTATATTTGCGTATAAATACTTACACAGAAAAATTTACCACTGCATTTAGGAATTCACATGACTTGAGATATTTACACCAATTGCAAAATAATCACGACTTTTATTAGAAAAATCCTATATTTTACCAAAAAGTATGTTTTATCCATATTTAAGAATTTAATAAAACGCTGGGAACCAAATCAAAAAACTCAATATATTCTTATCAAAATGAAAAACTTTACCTCGGTGGTTAGTCAGAGTATAATCACGACCCTGGTTTCGGCGTTTTAAGCCATCTTCGCTTAGCGCTGAAATCATAGTCGGTATTGAAAATTAAACTTAAAGGATTCATCAGTTTTAAAATCTTATTGCAAGTTTAAATAGGTTCAACCAAGCCTCACCAGAGACTAAAACTCACGCATTCTTCATTAAAGTTTTCACAGCTAATAGTGATAAATGAAAAATCATCGGGTTATAGTCGCGTAAGGTTAGATAACATTCACCCATTTCGTGACCGTTGAGACCACCATTGCCGGAGCATGTATCATTAATTTATCTTACTGTTCCTTGCCACTTTACGCATTCCAATCAAAACGATAGGTGAATGCAATATTTTAACGAAAGTCACCAGAAAAAGCATCATGAACCGGAATAAAATTTGCTGGTCACAATTCTCACCTCGTACACGGTGCGGCGGATCCGCAGTTACGACCTATAACAGATTACCCTACCCCCTAAGAGCCTATTATCCAGGATATATCGCTCCAGAAGAATAAACAGCAAGGAGCTTGGAAACGCCGCACGTTTTGATTTACGATTTCATAACATGATTATAAAATTCACTTACATGTACATTATTCAGATTCAAAGTGCGAGATGCACCTTTTGGAGTCAATTTTGGTTGACGCAGAAGCGTACAAACTCGAATATCCACTTCTAATAAAAATAAACCCCAATCAAATAGGAGTAGCAGTGGTAGTTAAGTTTAACGGGCTTAGATTACAAATGCCATTCCGAAATCCCCTCTACCACTGGCAGATAGGGACAGCAACAATCTGACTAAAAGGAGGATCGCCGCTTCGAATATCAGCCGAGCCTAATTATGCTCAACTAACCTGGCTCAGCGGGGAACCAGTTGTCTAATCTAGGCCGGCCGTTGCCTATTCTTCCAAGGATAAAGATATGTGCTTACGTAGTAGTAATACAACCCTAAAGATAAATAACAAGATATCTTGTCATTATAGGAGAGAATTTATTTAGCTAAGACCTCTTTTCCACTTTTTCAACAATTTCTTCGATTAATAAACGCTTGCACCACATCCATTATAATTGGCAGGTAACGATAGTACACCTGAGTGTACTTTCTCCGTAATTGTTTTGTCAGTTCAGCCACATAGCTCCTCAAAGACCGTCGATCAGACTATTGAGGCCTCGGCATGTAACATTCAAACACTCTCCCACATTCCTCCTTGAGTGGCCACCGAAGAATAAAAATAAATAGTTCATCCTTATTCGCTAATCAATAACTCTTCTCAATAATAGTGTCTCGAAATATTTTTCCCAAGTTACATACAATACATTGGTGGAAAAAACTAAGTGTTTTCATTTTTAAGATGAATAATATCCACAAAGTGAACTCACCAACCATTGATTTTATTTTTCTCAAGTTTGAGATTTCCAGAATCTATACTTCTTTCAGTTATTTAGATCGTTTTCCAGGAAGAAAAATTCTCTGGAACTGAAGAAGAATAAATTTTCACCGTCTTGTAATTTCTTTGAGGCTATTATTGAGTAGAGAAATCAAGGAGTTTGTAAAATACCCGCTTTCAGAATCTACACTCATATAGTAGAGTATTTTTTCAAACCAAAGTACTGAGGAAAATGAAAGTTCACA
This sequence comes from Ceriagrion tenellum, assembly GCA_963169105.1. Taxonomy (NCBI): domain Eukaryota; kingdom Metazoa; phylum Arthropoda; class Insecta; order Odonata; family Coenagrionidae; genus Ceriagrion; species Ceriagrion tenellum. The sequence goes on from OY720637.1 coordinate 133,755,075, forward strand.
CTAATTCATTCGAAGATTCTACTGTTTAATTTTTATTCAAATTACTGTACAATTACTTGGTAGGAAAGTTTCTAAAAAAACTTAGTCAAAATACCGAAATCTAGGATTTTTAAGTCAAAACCTTAGTACAGCTGTGTGTTGTTGATTATAATTCATTAAATTAGAAACTTTTTCCACCAAAGGCAAGTATGATCAGCAGATTGCATTTTTTTAATGCAAGAAGTATTCGAGTCACTCTTCATCGCTCCGTTTAACATAGTGAGCCTTTATTTAGCTCAGCTAGGCACGACGTTCTTGGCATTACAACCCGTGTATATTCTAAAGAAACGAAAAGGGTGCTCAATTTTGTGAGAGACCTTAACATCAATTTTCACTTCCTAAATAGTTGTATTCCCTTTGTACTCAGCGATGATATATTTTGTAATAATAGAAGACGGCTGGATTCCACTCAATGCACAAAAAACTATTCGTTCTGTTCCATTTGGACCGTCGAGTGAGGTAATTTGCACTATTTAGCAGCCAATAAAAAATTGACGTCCGCATTATGAGACATGCTTTGTAGATTTTAAGGTGAAGTCATTTGAGAGTAACTTCATATTATTAGGAGAATATCAGGATGAGAGAAATCCGGCTGAGGAAGGGCTGAAAGAAACCTGGCGTAGATATTAGTCCACTCATGGCTAAAGGTCAATGGGATAAAGTCTATGGTCTGATTCGACGAACTGAGCTCTACTTCAAGAACTTACTTCACAGACATACACTTCAAGCTCCATTCGCAAGTAGCGATCAGGGTTTTAAAGTAAAACATTTGTCAACGATGGGATTCGAACCCGAGTCATCGGGATAAGAATCGAGCATTAATCTCAACACACCCAACCAGTAATCGCCTCTAGTTCACCATAAGGGGAGTAGCCATTATAGCAATATCGTAATTTCATGAATAAATAGACCTCAGGAAAATATAAGTTTGTGAGCTTTGGAGGTTTCCTCAAAGAAGTATAAAATCTACTCATTTTTACAAGTCAGCACTGTTTAACAAAAGCTGTACGTGCCTTCCTTGACTACCTCATTGTCTGAGGCAGTCTAGCGACGACAGATTCATGTCATCTCGGCTCGTAAGAAGACTTTTGAGTATGAAATTGTCTCACCGCGCCGCGCCGCACCGGCGACACCCTCCCTTGATAGCACGAACTTCAATCAAGGGCGGCCGTAAGGAGAAAAAACCTGTTGGGAACAGATTTTATCCGATTTTTCCCACACGAGGACGTTTAGTGAAGACCGCCACGTGCCCAGTCTCGTTTGCTGGCACGGGTGAAGCACATTCGTGCAAGCAATACCATCATTCAATGTCACGTGGTCGAATATGACTCCTAAACACCATTCAAGAGATTTTCATGCTTAAAGTAGATGTGAATAAAACTTCCACAGTCAGTGTTCATAACTTCACTGTAGATTTTCGGATAGAAAGGGGTTGCGTGTCAGTTACGTCGGCTCTGAATTGCAGTAAGACGCAAGACAGAGACTTCTGAGTCTCCCAACTCTGAAAAAGGGAGATCTCCTTATATTAACGTTCAGGGGCATACTTCAGCACGCATCTCTGACGTGTCAGGGGCATACTTGAGTGGACTGAATTGGAGTAAAGTTAGTGCCTAAATCGAGTGCCAAGGTATCAATCCAGGCAGTGATATCAGGGATGGAAGGATTAACTTTGCAATTCCACATTGTAAAAGATTTATTTACGACCGGTTTCGCCGCAGTGCAGCATCATCTGGTGATGATACTGCACTGCGGCGCATAAATCTTTAAACATAAATCTTTTACAATGTGGAAATGCAAAGTTAATCCTTCTATCCCTGATATCAAGGAATTCCACCGAGTGAGGTCTGAAACCATCGTTTACAGGCAGAGATAGAAAATTTTCAGTGGAAATCCTCATCTCTAGTCCAGTACCTAGTTTAAAGCACTAAAGGAGGCTGGCGAGGTAATCGTGAGTCATTGAGTACACATTTCTATAATTTTTTTCAGTCGAAAATAAATCTTAGACTATATTTCATCAACATGCATCTGCTATGTTCAGGGCTCACCTTACAGTCAGAAATGGAAACGACGCAAGAAATATATTTTTATTTTTTCCGTTGTGCATTTTTTTAAATTTAAAACTCTCAAACCATTTTGTCACTAAGGATTCCGGGAAATTCGTCGAATTTTAAACGAATGAATATTCCTTTTCTAAATTAGTGGACCCAGCGTGACAGCTTGATATTTGTTAGCGACCACCATAAAAATGTGAAATTAACTATTTTGCGATTATAAGAAAATCTGCGCATACGTTATCAAATTATTAATAAATAAATAGCATGTAGCATGAGGCTAAGTGTACCAATAGCAATGAATTCGCAGAAAACTTAATCGACTTAATAATAAGATTCAACTTTTTTTTCTCTTATACCTTCAAGAATTACGAATAAGAACCCGCATGCCAACTTTCACTCAAATCTGTGAATAAAAAAATCGGTCGTTGCTGTACCACCACGTTGAAGTAGAGCATTCAGACCGCCGGATGAGACAAAATGCGGACTCCTTGGAGCCAACAGTTTAATATGGCTTTAAATGACAAGGATAATGAGATGCCTGGTTTCTCTCAACCTTCCTCCATCCACGGAGCACACAGCGACACCACAAAAGGTCGTGGAGGCGAGGGATGTTGAAATACCGCCCATGAAAATAGCTAGGATACAGAAAATAGGTACCAACGGGTGAAATAAAAACGTCACAGGTCTCGTAACAACATGGTTAGTGGAGAAAATAACAAAGGGCCATCCTCTTGTGCTGAAATAAGAGAAGAGCGAGCTAATATAAGCTTTCAACTGTGATTATTGCGTCTTATCTCAAAGCTTATATAAAAGTTAGGCTTTTTTTAACTTCATACCTTACGACGCCTTCACAATAGTGCCCTCCACTTCAGTAGTGTTTGAAAAGTGAATTTTTTCTCTCTATTCACCAGAGTACAAGTGCATAAAGTGGTTAAACTATATTACCTTCATCCGCATCGTCCACTCAACATCGTCCTATTCTTCAACCCACTGTCATTAGGGATGATCACCAGTAGAGACACGTTTTGGCAGAGTCAGTTTCCTGGCCTACTCTTTTTTTTAGTTGTGGATTGTGCAAAGGAAGGGAGATTTCATAAACTTATCGTTTCTAGAGTGAATGTATTTTTTTCCGCAGCTTTTTCCTATCAAATAAGTATTAGTTAAGGGTAAGCTAACAACCGCTGAGTCAATCAAATTCACATGAGATGGGCATTAATATTTACATATTCTCTATTGATATTTTATTTACAAGCGCGACTCCATTGGATCTGCAGAGGTTTCCTCAATGCAGACTTAATATTTTGTCACACGTTTTGTACGATTGTGCCATGTTTAAGCAAAACACGCTTATTCTTTCTAATTTTTTGAGCTCGTGGATTAAATCTTTTTTCTGGGTCCTTAATACCTGCGACCAGCTTAACATTTGGAATAATAACTCTCTTTAAAGTTTTCCATCTTTAACCCCTCCTCTATTACCGAAATAATACTTACTTTTACTATTTTTAAGGCAGTTTGAGCGAAATATCATTTTACCTAGAAATCAATTAATTTGGTCCCATTTTCAAGAAAAATATATAACCCTTCCATTGGCATCAAAAATTCAACCCTTTACCACATTACTTTTCGAGATATTTACCAAAAAAATACCAGCCCTTTTATATGGGAAATGGTACGAGTATGCACTCCAGAGAGACCTTCTAATAAAAATTAGGCATTCCTACACTTAGATCTCGTCAAAAAATTAACAGAAGGTAGTTTGTGTTTTTCCTCAACTATTGTTGAAAATTAATCATGTTGTCACCGCAGTAACTTCTTCGGGATCACAATAAACCTTCCGTTTTGATGGAGTTTTAAACGTCCCGCGTGAAGAAAATGAGTCAAGTTGATGACTTATTTAGATATTTCCTTTGATTACTTACAATTTCTGTCATATAAAACAATTTTATTGCACCATTAATAATGCTATATTTAATTCGTGCGTCTCATAGTTGGTGAAATTAAAACGCATATATCGAATATGGTCTCTATAATGATTAGGGAACTATCTCGCTCGCACTAACTTAATGTAGACAGCGCTCTTAGTTATGAGGCACCTACCCCAGTAATCTCGCGGGAAAATTCGCACGGTCTCCTGGCCGTCGTTCTAACAAAAGCAGTCGCTTCTGATCGGCGGGCGAAAGAAATTTTCAAGTACATTGTGCCCTCTGAGCAAATGGGTCGCACAAACACAGCGGTGGAAACGTGAGGGAAGCCCCACAAGCTACATTTGAAAGCGCATCGAGGGCGAAGGGATACGTTGACTACACTTCCTCCACCCTTCCCTCAGTCCAACGAGACGCAGTCGCCCGCACGCGAGAACAGGGAATAAATAGGTGATATGTGTCCAGGGGCAGCTCAGCATAGGAATCCATAGGGTGCAACACGATATGCCTCCTCGATACGGGACGACTTACTGAAAATTGTAGAAAAAATATCCCCTTTGATTGTATTACTTGGTTACATTTTAACAAAGTTTCAGTTTTTTAACTTTAGTTTTCAGTAAAATAATGTATTATCCAGAGAATCAGGTTCCTATTAATAATGTTCGTCTCAGGAATGATGTGATGGAACGTAAATGTGACGAAGGAAGAACTCATTGAATTTTTCCACCGATATACGTTCAATGCAACCGATTTCGACGTTTTACACAGGCTTGAAAAAGATTTAAAACATCGAAATCGACGGCATTAAACATTTATCTGCGGAACATTGCAAAAAGATATTCTTTCATCGCGTTTATACGTTGAAACTTGTGTAAAACGTTGAATAAAACTTAAACTTATAGCCAATTTTTTAACATTAATCACTAGATGAATATTAACATAAAATGTTTTCTGATACATTTGGACTCTTAGGAATGCGAGAAGTTGACAAAATGGAAGTACTGATCTAAAATATTTTTATTGGGAACTTTTCTGTTTCAAATTATAATCAGCGTGGACTGACTGAGTGGAAATTTGACTTACTTGTAATAAGCAAATATTTAAATATGAAGAAAAACACTGGCTTCTTGAGGATGACCTAAAGGATTTGAAGGTTTTTCCCGTCTAATAGTTAGTATATAAAGAACTGAATCACACAATACAATACTTATAATCTGTGCAACGCAAGCAAGTCTGCAATCTATAGCCTCAGATAGTTGAGTTTTCCAAGTTTTCTAAAGGAAATTCACATGAAACAATTCATGTTCCTTTCTTAGCACCCTGCATACTCCTCAACCCAGAATAAAATGCACTAAGGGCTGAAATTATAAGGAATATGTAAGCAGGATAGCGAATTATCAATGCAGTCAATCAATTGCAATGAGAATAAAAATGATAAACGTCGTGGGATGACTCTGCATAAGCATTCTATTGAAGGCTTCGACGGCTTTACCTGTAACACAATGTGAAGTCCCCTTTAATAAATAATGTAATACAAAAGTTTTGGAGCTCGCGAAATGTCACAACCTGATTCCCTTCGCAGAACTCCTCGAATAACGCTCAATTGCGCATGAAATCGCGCATCCGGGGCCAAGTGAGGGAAGTCCTTTCCCGGTATTGCCCGCATGCTTCCGCGCTAATCCCAATTAATTCCGACGAAAATATCACTGGCTGCGTTTTTCCTCCTGAATATATGTACCACTACTCGGATTAGAACACGTTACGATCGAGTCCCCATTGAGAGCTCTTTCCATCAAAACGCCACGTCAACTGACACCAATGTTGTCATTAAAATGGCTGTTGAACACTAATAACTGTAATTACGTCACTTTCAAGGGTCCATTCTCGAAGCTATTCGAATGCCTTTTAATTTACCTAAGTCCACATTTTACCTGTTATATAATAGAGGCAGACTCTTCATTCCAAACCATTCCTTTGGAATCAGCAAATTCGATGTCCTAATCAGCGTTGGAAACATTTATCGCTATCATGTGAGAGCAATTATTCAGAGGACGTGCATGAAAAAGAAGATAACGAACACATTGAGTGAGGCTCATATCACTGCATCATAATTGAATTCACTTTCAATTCAAATTCCAAATCAAATGAATATAACTCATTCTGCGTTTAGATCTTTAATTGCCACTCACAGAAAACAGCTTTACCTAACTGCCTATAGTGTCTTTATCTTTTATGATAAAGGCTTTTGATAATGTCATAAGAATTTTACAAAATTCAACGTTTCCATACAAATCATTAAGATAATCTCTTGAAATTCAAAGCATTCCACGACATTAAAATATCAAGTACTGACTAATTAACTCTGAGAGTACACTATTTTCTAACTTTAGATAGACTCGGTCCAAAAGCACAAAATTTATCCAGACAATTTCTATATTCCCCGAATTCATTAAAATTACTGAGATATGACTACTTCCAAAACAAAGGATTTAAGATTGGTATTCTTCACATAAAATTCGTCTCTTGATAAACTTTCCTTAAACGGCCAATCTACGTTGAAATTTTTTAAGTTCCACAACTGTAAAGCGAATTTTTATATTTTCAGAATGTTCTAGAATTTAGTTTTTCCTAAAAAGCGATATTATCTACATAAAGTACTTTACAAAAGCAATAGAAGAGTAATTTTGGATCACTTTTCTAATAGATTCTATAGGTCATACAATTTTCACTTCTTCGAAATAATGAGTACTGATTCCGATGGTTCGACCTAATTCCATTTACCACACCCGCTAAGAGGACTACGAAATTCTTAGGAATACATTCACCGAGCGTCTACACTAATCAACGCCCAACAGAGTAAGTCAGGCGGCATAAGCAACTACTGAAACGAATTGAAAATAATGGAAATGAATTACTACGGAGAAGCAAGAGTTGAACCGACTGGCGTTCCTCCGCCGTAGAAAGCAAGGAGACGGAGAATTTTCCACGCTCTTGAGTCCCTCAATCGATTTGTTTTCAGATCCGAAAGAAAGATTCGCGGGGAAGGCAAATACCTGTTCCCCAAAAGCAAACTCCGCGATAACGCGAGGCTTTTTTCAAGGCGCTCGCGTTGAATCACGCCCTCGGCCCGTGGCCATGAGCCACATTATTCATTCAGTGACGTTCCAGCGCGAGGCGGTGACATTGGGTGCGGGAACAACAGGAAAATCCGGAGACGCAAAGGAAAAGCCAGGCTCGAAGGATGCATGCATACCGTCTCATAAACTCTTCAAGTTTCTATACTGAAAAAATTACGAAAATAATCCTAATAAATTAAGTAGCAGATTTTTAAGTGGCCAAAGCTAAAGTAAAATTTCCAATCCGTAACGATTATGTTATTTGTATAATAATTAGAAAAAGAATATAAATGACAGCATGAAATTCGCCAGGCGTGGAAAAAGATGTTTTGCTCTCCTGATAAGTTTGCAACTGGCAGATTTGTCAGTCTAACTGCACAGGACTTTACACTATAGCTAACACATTAGCTATAGATAAACCTATTTGCCGTCTAATAACGTCAACGAAACCCTATATTCCCCATTATTTTTCCTCAGATTAAACTTGAAGATATGTACTTAGAGGTTCATGAGGGAACGGTTGAGATAAGGGAAAATATCAGTAGGTATTTGTTTGGTCACATCCAAATGTTATTTTAGCAAAAAACTCATTTAGCAAACGAATTCTTCTATAAAATTACACTTTAATAAAACTGAGGCACAATATGTTTTAAATGCTGAATTTTTAGCAATCCTGGGGTCAAAATACATTAGACTAATAAAACTAGTGTTTTACCCGTTTTGTCTACCTCCTCGGCCTGTAAAAAAGTACTCATTAAGAAATTAATTCGTTGACTAGTAAATTGTACACACTAGTAAATTGATTTCGCTCCCAAGAAATTGAGGCATTTCACCAGTAAAAATATTATTTTTACAGTAGAGAAGAGCATCGGGCCAGTCATAACCTAACTAACCAGCGTAGTAGAGGAAAGTGTAAAATATGACAAATTTTTTCTTCACCATAAAACTGAGGATAAGGAGTCACCAACAATAAATATTGGACGAAATAAAAAACAACGCCTATTACCTAGGCATGCATAATACTTTCCAGAAAAGCCACAAAAAATTAGTATTCAATTTCGCAGATTAATAGCATTTTTCCAGCCAAAATGACTGAAAGAATTGGAATGTGTTTAGGCTTAAGTATTGGCTTCATATCTCGACTTCATATTGGCTTCGGTTTAAAAAGGATATTTATTTGCGTAGCCCAAACTATATTTAAAGTCTGCTGCCGCTACTTACCTGCGCAAATTGTGTTCTCGATAATAAGTTGAAAAAAGGACAGAGAAAGAATGAGTACGAAACTCCGGCGAGAACGAGCATGTTCAATGGAAGATTTCCAATGTAAACAAGGTAATCTAATGTGCCTCCTTTATGGAGGACAGCGCGTATGACGCTCGGGGCAAGCAAACGGCCTGTAGGTACTTCGCCACAGACTTCGAGGATGAGTTCTCACCTTACTGTGCTAGAATTTCCCTCGTCGTGGCCAAGACAAAGGAGTAATACGCCATCAGAAAGGAAGTCAATTTTCCTCCTTAGTGATAAGGGCATCACTTTATTTGTTGGGAAACTTTTTTCCCCATGGTATATACATATTATGGCTCTGAGCAGATCGGAGTATCGCATAGCCAGGTAAAAGACCGGAGATCTGAATCAAAATATTATTCCCTTAAAAAGATGGTAAGAAGATAAGGCTGAGACTAGATGGCTGTGTAGTCTGTAACCAAGGACTTTCATAGAAATTCATATAATTTCGACTTCCTAGAATTTCATGACCATTTATTGTTCTTCTAACGTCTTTTCTTTGGCTTCTGTTTTCATTGTAAACCATGCATAGTAACTTCCGTTTCTGAGAGCAGCATTAACAAAACTATAAATCCTTATTCCACTCCTTACTACCCGACTCTTAAGTTCAAATTTGCAATTCTTTGCGATGAAACTGAATACGCAGTGGAGCGAAACCTGGTGACAAATTCACCAATGAGATAAAATTATTAGCGAACAACGATTAGTTCAAACTTTTAGAGTGTATTTCGAGTATAACATGAGTATATCTGCTAATTTGGTAAAGCATATTTTACGGAAATTTTGTCCACGGGACATCGGCGGTTAGATTGTTTAACGTGAGTCATAGAGAGTACATTTTAATAACTTTTCAAGTAAGCCAAAAACAATTCTTGGACCACCAATTCACGTTGGTACTTATATTTACATGTTGGAAATAACCACGCATGTTGTAATATGAATGATGCAAGAACTATATTTTTAAATTTATGTCTCAATTAAAGCAAAGAATTGATTTTAGTTTTTGGCGTGGAATTCGGAACTTAAACAAAAAAATATGTAAACACGCGTTTTTTATTCACCGTGATACTTTGATATTTAAAAAGGAATCTTTATAATAATATGAAAGGTATTTATAGGTTTAAGGAGAAAATCAGTTCATATGTAATCGAATTATTCCGGGATGCATGTAAGGAGTTATAATGCTACATGTTGAAATAGCATTAGATTGTCAAAAAACCAAGTCTGTAAGATGCGATATTTTTCGCTATTATCCATACATATTACAAATAAGTTAACACATTCAAAATGTCTCGTAAATCTGTGAATAAATGTAATTTGCTCCCACCATCTTAAAACCGTCAATTATGTCGCAACGCAGGCCTCCGGGTGCAGAGGGTGTTGAACCAGAAGCCTTGGGGTCCTCAGCGGAAGAAAGGCGAGGCTCCTCCGACGCAGGCCATCGTCACCGGAGGCGACACTTACGCCCCCGGGGGCGAGGTCCAAGTCGGCGGGGGAGGTGGGGGCGGAGGTGTGTCGGAGACGGACCTCTACCTGCTGGGGGCCATCGAGAAGCTCGCCAAGAAAGTGGAGCGTTTGGAGCAGCGGCTTCTGCGGGCAGAGGAAGTACTATACTACGTAACGGAGGGGCAGCAAAAACCGCAATGTAAGATAAGCGTTCCTTGCCCTTGCCCTCCCATTCGGATTGGCCCGTCATATCACCTCTTCTGTCGGGAAGCAGGAAAAATAACTTCAGGTTATCTCAAGGAAAACTCTCTCCTTTCAACCGCTTGAATATCAAGACTATTAATATTCAGGTGTTTTCAAGGAAACATGACTTGAATGACATATAATTCGTATTTCGTCTCTTTAAAGAAAAACGTGCTGTTAGTGAGGGTGCGTTTCCATTGGTAATACACTGCTGTTGCCATTTTCCACGAATAAAAGGTTTATTTCATGACTGTTTTTGACGCACCAAGTTATTTTAACTTGATAAAGACGTAGTCAGTCGAAACCAGTCGTCAAATCAACCTATTATTCGTGGAAAACGACAACATTAGTACGTATTTTAACTCCACCGGGAAATAATTTCTCCATTTCAGACCTGAACTGTACATATCTTTATGTTACCCTGGATAGTTCCCTCCCTAAGTTTCTCCTGTAAGAGCTTGGAAGGATTTTACTCTGACATAAAATTATTCACGAGTTGTTGCAGAGCCAGGTTTGTCGCTGCTTACTTTGGCAGCAGAACGCTTCTGCTAGCGACATGCTGAAACTTTTAAAAGTTCTGCAAGCCGACTTACAGTGCCACATATACCATTAATTTACTTAAAAAGTAGCTTGCGCTATAAACTTGCCATGTACACTCACCTTTATAAACAGCAAAATTATATCTTTCCACGCTATTTTTCTAAATTAACTTGAAAAAACATGGTTTTAAATGCAAGAATGAATGACACAATAATTAGAGTAATATTTTTTTGACTTATGCTCATGTTTAAATGATTGAAGACAAACTGATTATAATAAAATTTTCCCCATAAATACAAATTTCCCTAATAGAATTAAGTAACCAGTTTATCTTAATTTACTAACTACTGGCTCTTGGACAGCAAGGACTTCTAACGTGAAAGGTCTTGTTATTAGGTAAGGATCGTGGGAGGGTGACTTTGGCTGGCCACTCTAGACCCTACTCCTAGAACAGGCAACAAAATGCGAGGCTTACATGTTTTGGCTTGTTTTAGCCCTATTCCAAGGTGGAACTCGAATCTGTGAATGACAGGCAGGTGCATTTCATAGCAAAAGTTACCTTTACACGGCTGGTGACCTAACATGCCCATGCGGCGGCTCGCGGGGCATTATGTAGATGTAGATGAATGTCAACAGTGACCCACTTTCCCATGCTTTTCCTCATAATAATATGTATTGATTCTACTCCTATGGGGAGAAGGAGCGAAGCTTAGAAAAAATCTACTTTTTGTACCACATAGCGAAATGTCATTTTCGCGAGTTCTTACGAAAAGCGCATTTTCTATTAAATGACTTCGAATTAAAATTAGGAGTAGAATCAAGCCTTATTTTGTTGAGTTATCAGGAAACGGGGTTGAGAATCGCATGTCACTTTGGTGCAAATTACGGCTGCAAATTAAAAGTTAGCGGTGGTTTAATCAATTTATTGAAATTTAAAATTTTTGAAACATTTCATACTCTAAAAAAATAGCAGTTCTTCCCGAACGTTTCATGCAAAAAAACTGGTGTGACGCCTCTATGCAGTATCGCGTCTAAATGTTAGTATGCATTTTAATGACGGATCTTCGATGTTTACCACGAAGTGACTTGACATTCAAAGTCAACGTAGTCTCCTCATTTTTCCGAAACTACCCGTACTTCAGTAGCTCGCAAAACGTTCACACGTAGTTGTTTGCCTGTCTACTCCCTCCAATAGTACACAAACCTAAGACCGATAGTACTTCAGACAAAATTCATAAGCTAGACGCAGAGGGTTCAGAAGAGTACCCCTTGAAATGGAATATTCATCACTTAAAAATACATTCGCCAACTAATATGATCTTCGTAGACTTGCTTTTCACTTTCAATTATTCTCTCCAGTTAACAAAGAAGCAGCACATTACGAAACCCGTAAAAATATCTGAATTTCCTCATTTGTCTGGCATATGCAGTTGCGGGATGTGAATTCGATTAAATTATTTTTACTGTAAAAGTCAAGTTTGCAGTAATCTGAGAATGAAAATTAAATGAGTCGACCCATTCTGGCAGATATTATTCTCTTCGGTTACCATGGTTGACGATTCCTGACTCGAGATAACTATTTGATAAGGACTCCACCATTGGAAACAAGATAATAAATCACAATGAAAGGAAACTTCCGAATCATGTCACTGATATAACCTCCAAAGAACCTTAAAAAAGCCCCTTTTATGGCAAGGTGTCATCCATTAACTAAATTCCCCTCCTCCTCACCTGAAGATGCTAATAGTAATTGCAACCAAATGAACAAAATATGACGTCAAAAACTTGATACTTTTCTATTTGGAAGCGTATCAAAATTGATACTTAACTTAATGAGAGGTTTTCCATAGCTACGCAAGAAGATGATTTACCTTTATGGTACTCTCTTTTAAAACATTATGATCTTTACTATCGCAGTGTCAACCTCCACTTCGATAATGATCATGCAAATGTGTAACATCAGTCTGCAAAAATACTGGCAACCACCAAAGTTAAACTTTCATTATATTAAATGGGACACTTTACTTAGATTGTTCACGGAAGGGATGGATTTTTGTCAATACAAGTTTGCTGTACGCGATTTTCCGCTCCAATAAACACAGTTGTCGTTTAGTATGAATAATAATTTACCAGAGGTACCTAAGCTGCAAGGAATACACATCCAAAAAAGTGATTGAGATGTAATTCCCTCTTCACTTAAATAAAAGAGTAGCAAAATTGGCAGTAGTCGATCATTAAGAGCATGGCTTCAAGAAGAAGAAAAATGCAACATATTGAGCATCATAGGGGCCAAAGGTCGCACCACAAGTCCACCTGGAGTACTTTGGTGCCTCTGCTTGCTCTTCCATACTTTACTCACCCTCCTGGCATCAAACTCTCCGCTTGGGAGAGCAATAAATTTTTGCTAATCGCATAGAGAGAAGATAGTTTAACTTCAGCCTTTCCAGTCGTGGACTCAACGCGATCATGTGTTAATTATTTATACCGTTTTAATTTCAGTTAAGCTATTTCCTTCGTTTATTTTCACAACATTGTCTCGAGTATCGACCATATTTAACGCAAAATATCTCATTCTCGAAAACTCAGGGAAAAATTGACGCGGAGAAATGATTCAAAGGCTCAGAAAACCTATACTAAATCAACATAATTTTCTTGATGCGGCAATGAAATGGTTGTCATTTATTGTAGGAGATTAGAGTGTGTGATGATTAGGTGTGCAAGCCCTAGGATGTAGTGAGCTCATTAAAGTCATAAAATACTCATTCATCCAATCCTAAAAACCGTAAAATTTGCCTAATTGATAATTGATAAGCTTATCCAGATATGAGTTTACGACTCTTCAAGAGATCATTACAATCAGACAGACAAGTTTCCATTTTAATGTATTCTCAAAAATGCAAACTTTCTCTGGCAGAATGCTTTTTTAGATGCAATAAGCTTCGTAATATCACTTAGCCTTGAATGGCAAACAAATCTGAGCGTACACCGAAGCTTATGAGACTTCCCTCGAGTGCAGAGATAAGATTGAGCCGGAGCGATGTACCAACATCGCGGACATAATCACTTCACACTGATAATATCTGCCACCATGAGCTCAACAACACAATCCATCCTTACTGCTTTTCTTCTACCGCCATTTAGGGCTATTTCTCTTTTCGATAAACCTCATGAACTTATTTGCGCGGGAGATACCTAAGTCGAGTTCAATGTATTATTAAGACAGAGCATCACTGTGTTTTATGCATTGAAGTAATGAATCGCATCAATGCTATAGCAAGATATTATGGCTCATAAACGTATTCCCAAATGTATACTAATGTCGAGACTTTCCTTTCATCAGTAAGCCTCCTAATCGTGATGAAAGAAATTTTGCATAATTCTATTTTAACCACGCTTAACAGAACTAAATTTTTAACATTAATTGTACTGGTGAATTTCGTAAGTGAGAAAAAGGGAAGCACGCACATAGGAAAGATGCTGAGCTGAGGAATAAAATACGGTGAGATACCATGTAATAACAGATAGAACTAGGTGTCTACATTTTCATTTGAAATTCCTCCCACTTAGGCATTTGTACGTGTACAAAGTACTTAGACTGTTTTTTTCTGAGTAGTGGTGCGAAAATTCCTGTCTCAAAAATCCTGTCTGGTTTATGGAATTTTCGCATTATATTGACACCTTTGCCGAGGCCCAAATTGTCTCTGTACAGGCGAAGTTTTTTATATATTGGGCCAAAAATGTATAACACTATATGTAAAAATGTATGGTCGAGATTCAAATTGATGGTAACCTAAACACAGGCTCGCCTTATAGGTTACCTAAAGCTCCACTAAATATTTTAATATTGTATTCTTTGTATTTTTTTCCGGAATTTATTCTTTTGGAGCACTAAACATTATATATTATATAAACATAAAACGAAATGGAATGCAAAATTAACCAAGTCTACCTTCAACTAGATGAGTATATTTTTTTCTTGCAAGCGATCGAGTATTTCGAATAACTCGGCCGAACTTTGTGGGCATCTTTAGCATTCATCAAACGAACTTAATACAGTACACCTCCTCCACAATTTAAATCTCCATTCCTTCTCGTTCAGTTTCAATTAGACATTGTGATCATGTGACGATGACAATGTATATTGAAGCTGCGTGGTGAGTAAAAACTACAAAAGAAGAAGCGTACGGGACTAAAATGATGTGGCACGCGCTAATGTGGTGGTAAGGGGCGTGGCTCCCCATCTTGAGTATCGGGGATTGAATCCCGGCAGTGGTTGGAGCTACTTTTCTTTACTTGCAGAATTAATAGAAACTTTTCATTTTTGTTCTCGTCAGTGACATCGATAGATAACTGTGAAAAAATTTAGTTACACCGAATTGATTTTTATGACGATTCAATTTATTTTAACACATAGCCACATGGCACATTACAAATATGTGGCAATACTTCGATTACATATGTACAGATTTTCTTCTTAACTGGAAATAATACATATTTCTTTTTATTTTAACTGTTGCTTACTAGTATTAAGGTGTCATTCCTAGTCCAAAATTTGGAAAGAGCATGTTTCAATAAAATTTCTTCAAAGTTTATAAAACCGCGCCGTAAATTCAAGTCACCCACGAATTTACGATCATAAGCATGCTTTCATTGAGGAAAGACTTTTGAAAAATATATTTCTAAAAGGTAGCATTTCCATCCCTACCAGAATAGTGAGTTCAAACACATAAATAGACGCATTCACATGGACTACGGTCCAAGAAAATTTTTATCGACTTTCCAAAAATAAATAGTAATGAGAGCACTCAATAACCCACAATTGCCGCCCCAGACACCTTACACTGATGACTTAATAACACCTTTTGCAAAGTAGAGGCTAATGAAGTGGGCTAATGCCGACTCTCTTCATCCTACCTCAGCCCCCCATACATTTCTTTCCCCAATAACCTTTCCGCCCATTCTTCTTAACGCGAACGTCTTCAGTTGCCGATCACCCAAATTACCGATAAAACTACAACTAATCTTCTAATAAACAACCCACCTATGTTCATTTCACACGATGACTTTATTTAGGCACTGTGATATTTACGCTATTCTCTTAGAAAATAACAAACCCTTTCAAAGAACTGAATCAGTGATCATGAGCATAAACCACAATTGTAAATATCATATTTTTAAAAAAGCTGAGAAAAATAAGCATTTAATTCGGCCTCGGTGATCGAGGTATACATTTTTCGTCGTCTCCCTTCATTCATTTCTTCGTCCCAATCCTTTCATTCTTTTGATGCTTAGAATGTATGTTTTGGATGGCAGGAGACTGGAGAAGAAATGATGAAGTGATAACGCAGATGAAACAAATGGATGCATAGTACTTTCAATATATGCCGCTCACAGTACTTTCAATATATACCGCTCACTTTGATGTGCGATGCTGGATCTTTTGCGCTCAAAAGTATTAAAGATAAGAAACTAAAACCAAAGCGTAACTGCGATATGAATTTTTCATTGCAATGGTAACTGAGAAGATAGTACGACGAGATGATACTCCATATCTTAGTCTAAAACAACAACAGATAGGACAAGTAATTCGCTACGTGAAGCAAGTCACGAGATATACGGAAAATTCACCACCCTGTCATGTACGAATATACGAGAACACCTCACAACTGATAGTTGAAAGCAACTCATTTCATTCACATGCTTGATGATAGTCTCAACTAACTCAAAAACATGTTTGTCCAAAATGCTATTATCGATGAAAACAGAATCGTTATAATTTGAAGACAATTGCCTCGCGACCCCGCAGTAAATAATTCTCTCAGTGATATAATGAACAGGTAGAATTATGTATCGAAGAAACTTCATTCACGAAAGACAGGACAAAAAATGCGATCACTGGACATAACTAAATCCAATAGAAAAAATGGGTAGTCGAAGAAATGGAAAGGATAAATGGAATGTAGGAATAACTGACAGGCTATTCATTAAACATAATGAAAAAGTGGGCTCGAAGCAAACTGAAAGAAGTATGGCTAAGCGTGAGCTAGGATAAAAATTCACAGATGTGGACTGTCTTCATTTACACCCGATGATGGGTAAAGGTCTGATTGTTTTTCAGTAACACGTGCCAAGATGAAGACCTAGAAAATCGAAAATTTCCATTTAACTACGTCGCCCACTCACTTTCGACCGATAAAAATAAACCTTCCCATCTCTTATTTACCTTCGTCGTCTTCTTGGGGTCAGTTTTTATTGCCTTCTTTGCGTAACTTCAGTTCCACAAAAAGTAGCAGTCCAATCGGTGAGAAAATACACTTCTTAAATTCTTAAGCAAAGCTTTAGGAGATCAAAGATCTTTCATCAACAACCGACAGGAAAAATACCAAAATTAGCCTGCAAGAGTTTTATGAGGCCAATTAACTTGTTTTTGTCCCATCCAAACTCCATAAAAGTCATCTAATTCGGTGTGGAGTTATCTCGCTTTCTTCATTAACTATCGTCATGTGCGAGAAATGTTGTGGGGAGAATGAAGATGAGGTAAGACGTTGCGTGCTTGGGAGTCAGATATTCTTAAGCCATGTCGAATGGTGAATCACAATAAAATAAAACGATTATATTAAGGGTTTACTTTGAGTTACAGCTAAAAAATTTTTACTGATACTAAATAGATTATTTAAAAATAGTCTACTTCTTACAGCACGTTTCTGGACATAAATTTATATAAGTCGAGTAACTTTTGAATCTATCAACCAATGGGAATAGATGATCTATTTCCTGAACTTATGCAGCATTGATAATGGCCACTGTAAATCTTATGAAACTATAAAATCAAAAATGGTTATTTTTTTAGTCGCCAGATCAGGAATCGTCTCAATAATATATCCACCTGAAATTTGCAAAAAAATCTATTTCCCTAAGTTCAAGTAATGATCCTCTTTTTATAATTGAATAACTAATTTCAAAATTGAAAAATGAGAACTACTGCAAATGCATAAAGAGAAAAACCCACACTACGTAGGAACTGAACACTTTTCCTTAGAAATAAATGCATAAATCACCATATCCCTTCAGTGATGATTAAGTACCAAGTATGCATTTTTTCTGAAGGCGAATTACGGTTCAACAATTATAAGTATGACAGTTAACGCCGGTAGATGGAAAATTTAGACTTTAAAACGTACCCATTTAAAGCTGAGAACTTTGTAACGCTTCAACTGACGATTAACAATTTTTTGCGCGTCAGATATCATGAAAATATTAGATTTTATGCAGCGCCCAATGTATAATACAACATTTTGAGAGAACTGCGATAATGGCAACGATTTCTGGTCAGACGGCCTCTGGTTAGAGGATATTCAACTTAAGATAATTAGAAAAAAACTTAAATGATTAATTTTATGAAGTTTAATTCCGAAGTGTATCGTAACACAATGATATCTGTCATATCCTTACTACATCCTGAGGAAAAACACAACAAATTTATTACGCCCATCTTACGTAGTAATGTTGATAGACACTAGTATGAATTCAGTCTCGAGCAGGTGGATCAGCTGGCATAGGTCACGGCTTTCGCGAGGTCGATCTTTTCTGACTCTGATGATATAAGGGATCTACTTGGAGAGTAATATAAATGAAACAAAGATGTGGCTCACAATGGGGCCTCAGATATATATCATATACCTATTTTAGTTAAAACAACTCACCGCGTTCACTTTAAGAATGAAATTGAGAGAGCTCTATCAATAATTAAGGTATTGGCATGAAAAACATTTCTCCTGAAAAATACACTTAGCCTTAGTCTTAGCCAATGATCCAAGGATAAATTAAAGGAGACATTTTTCTTATGACAATTTCAGCACTAATAAATAAAACTCTCTCTTCGATAACTTACGAGCACTCCATATTTTCACAATATTTAATCGGAAATAAATTTTACGAAGACCACACTTAACACATCTCACACGACCCGGGTTTCAACGATTTATAGTCATGGTAAAAGATATTTCCGATTAAATATTGTGAAAATTTCAGCACTTTCATTAACCGTAATTTTCGGCAAGAGTAAATACAGCTCGTTTTTACTCAACCACGGAAGTTTTACTGACAGAGCAATTATGGTGTCCCCGGAGGTGAAGGGGTTAAGTCCTCGCCTGCCAATTCGAGGGTCGTGGGTTCGAGTTCCGTCTGAGTGAAATTTTCACCAAGCAGGACATGAGTTTTAGTGTTCCTTTTAGTTTTTGTTAATAAACCCGATGTTTAAGGCCCATTGATGTTTTCGGGGAAGTGATAACAAATAAAATATTTAAAATGCCTTTTTTTGGAAGTAGAATGAACTACCGGGGCAAGTCCGATTAATCTAATTTCTTCAACCGCACGGAATGTTTTCTCACTATTTTTTTACAGCACCGTACGTGGACGCGGCCCCTTGCCGGGAGGGCTTTATCCGCGCGGGCCGCAGCTGTTACCTCTTCGGAAGGCGGCCCGTTGACTGGAAGTCGGCGAACACGGAATGCAGGAAAGCTGGAGCCCTCCCAGCTGAGCTGGAGACGACAGAGGAAGGGTCAGCCGTGGCGTCCACCATTACCAGCCGAACGGATCTTCGAGGTGAGGAAGCATTCCAGTACCAGAACAGGAACGTCTCACACCGAACTCTTAGAATCGCTTCCGACAGACTCCTGAGTAGAGTCACGCTGAACACTCGGGGGAGAATATTAAAAAAAAAAAACACTATCTCCTAAAGTATCACTCACCGATAGCGTTCACGTGACCCGATTGATTGATAACAGAATGTTTCGCCTCGCTAGCCAGGGTAAAGAGAACATCTGACAGAGGTACGGGGAAGAACTTACAGCGACGCGGCATTTCTCTTCTCTTCACTTCTTCATTTAATCAATTTATAAGCGCGATGAATGAAAAATGTTTAAAAAAATCATCATCACCCATCATCTTTTCAGGCGATTGAAAATAGAATAAACGTCTTGTTTTATTTTACAATCGATTTCTTTGCACTGTCATAGGACTTTTCGAACAGCAAAAGAGTAGGCTAAATGCAATAGGAATGGGGTACATACAATGGGGTACAAGAAGAGTTTGCGGGAGAGGTAGGATGGATAGGGTCATGAATGAGTGGTTCATGAAAGAATGTGCGTTCGCTGGTCCAGTAATGGACACATATATGAAAGGAGTGAGCTTCGCTGGTTTGGCCATTTCAAGAGAGTACACGAGAGTTGATTTGTGAAACGGGTATATGATAGTAGAGTGCATGGTGTTGGAGTAGGTAGCCCACGAAAATCATGGGAGAATGTGGTGGAAGGGAAGAATATATACGTGTATAAAGCAATGCATGAGTGAAAGGAGAGCGAAATTGGTCTTTAAGGATGGGATATTATGGAGGAAATTGTTAAAAAGGATCCAGTTCTCTAGGGCTAACGGCAATAGGTAAATCCTTTGACTTTGCCTACCCCGAAAGGAACAAGGCGCGATGGGTATGTTTGCATAGATTTCTTCGCTAAAAAGAGCCCGGAAAAACAAAAGAAAAAAAAATCGCATCTAAAAGTGAATTAAAAAAAACGTCTCCACGGGGAAACACTTATTCGTCATTTTTTTGTTTAATGTTCCAACTCCACGTGATTGGTTCTTCACAAAACTTCGTCGATTCGCCGCGCCAAGACAACAGTCCGAACCCACGTCAAGTGAAACCGGATCCTTCGTGTTGTATGCGATTTCTTTGAGAAGATAGTTACACCAAAAGTTCAGAGGAGAATAATATCCAGTATGCTTTCAATCTGAAGACGCTTGGAGGATAGCCAGAGAAGCCGTAGATTCACAACCAACTCGCGCGGAATAAATCCCCAAATATACAGTGATCAACCACCCCTCCATCGTCGTGGAAAGCTACGAATGAATATTTCATTATGTAAGAATACTATCTATTTAAGCATCACTCACCGATTGCGTTCAGACGACCAGATCGCATTGGTCTAAAACTCAAAAAATATTCCGCTTCATCAGCTAGCATGCGGCGAACAGCTGACTGACAAGATGAGATGAGAGGTATATCTTTAGCTGCCGCTGCGTTCATGTCTTCTTCTTCCCTCGCCTCTATCCATGACGAGTCTCTGTATGCGTGTGATTGGTCGCATTTCCATCAATATTCGGCAACCGGCATTTCTTGAAAATACCTGTAACATCTTTCCCTTCTACTTTACGGTATTTGCATGTGACCCTATTATCTAGCTTGTCTCCATTAATTATCCTAGTTGCATGTCAATAGTGCATGTTTGGTGATCTTCACCCCCTGCCACACACCTTCGTGGAGGTTCGCAGGGTATTACGTAGATGTATATGTACGGTAATAGCATGTGCTCATCAAAAGCTGCGTTCGAAATATTGCCCTTATCGCATAACTCCGCTTCGCCAAATTTTTAATTCTTTCAATCCATCAAGTGATGAGTCTCATTAAGCGCAAGAATGTTCGTGTTCTTTTCTCTAACACATATTCGACTCAATATGATTCAATAAAAGCAGTCCATGCCGATGAAACACGACAGGCGAACTTTCCGTACCCATTGTTCGCGTCGACCTTTATATGATAGTTACACCAAGCGTACAGGGAAGAATATTTAATTTTAAAAAAATACCACCACTCACCGACTGCTTTCAGATAACCCGATCACAATGACTGATAACCGAGGAAATGTTCTGCTCCACCATAAGGGCACAAGTAAACAGCTGTTGGAGATACGGCGATCGGGAAATGTCTTCGGGCGCCGCTGCGTTATTTTTTCTTTCTTCTTTCATTTCATCTCACTGGGGATGGAATGGGACGAGTATTTTATCCAAATTTGACCCGCAATACGTTCAGGAAAAGAGTACCAAGGACTCCTTTTATTTTTACGATCGATAACTGCAAAAAACTCGCTTGGAGAAAAAATCGTCAGACCGATCGAAGGATTCTCTTTACAATGCGGTTCCGCTTTGCCTTTTCTTCTTCACTTCTTTCTCTAAATCTCCAGGACCACTCGATACGCTTAAGTTCCTCGTGTATTCGTCCCAGAATTCCACACACGGTTCTCCCACAAAAACAGTCGGAACGAAGTCCGCAGTACTCCTCGTGTTCTTCGCTAAAACGCACCCGATGAATTTTTTTTCCGACCGTGTCGACGGTCGATATATTCTCTCCCTGCGGGTTCGTTCGGAAGAAGATACCGAACACAGGTTCGCACCGACGTTCAAGTGAACCTATTATGTCTTCTTCTCCGGCTGAGTTTATCTGCACTCCGCTCTCGTTATCACCGGGAAAAAGATTCGCGTCCAGGCGATGCGTTTAGTGGGACTCTCCGTCATTAGAGCAATGCAACGAAGTGATAATAGCAAGTAAAAAGGAAGCGGTACCAACGACCCGGGAAAGGTCCAACGCGAACATTCCCCAGTTACCTCCTTAGACGAGAACGCTCCCTTCCTTTTTCATAAGACTCCAGCTAAAAGCGAACATGACAATGGGTCCGCCGAGTCGAGATGGACCAATTAGAGGATGTGTTAGTGCTTCGTGGAGTGCGGTACAGTGGAGTCCTGTTACCCGTTACGATAAGTGCGCCTTCGATAAGAAGCAGCGCAGGTAAGAGCAATTGCAACGGTTTTCCTAAATAACTGTGGGCTCAAAGCGTGCAATAAGTCACTTGGCATTATTAAAAGATTCTTTTGGTGTCATTGGCCAAAGTAAAAAAAAAACTTCAAGCAATTTTAGTGATACGGATCGATTGAGGAAAGATCAAAGCAATTGGCAATGTGTCAGAAAAAATATCACATTTAGGTACGAAATACCGCTCAAATTTATATTTGATATCAACGAAATGAACTGGTATCAGTACATAATTACTCCATTGCCTCAGAAGTAGTCATAGTTCACACGCTCCATAAAGAATGATGATAATTGTGATCTCCAAGTGGAGAAAACCAAATTATAGACTGATGATTTCTACAAATACCTACTTTTGCTCTGCGTTTACGAATAAAATGTCACTCAATCACTTTGAGTTTGTGACGTTATAATATCACTTGCACAAAAAGTTACAGTGGCTCCTAATCAATTACTTTTATCGCACACAATATCACCTTTTCCTTCGTACCCCACTCAATAGTTTCCATACCGTTCTTTCAAGCCGAAAAAATGTATGTACAATCACTGACAGAAGTTCCAATTTGGCCATATTGTACAGAATGATGAAGTTAACTAGTCCATCTGAGTAATGCGCCATATGATTGGTTATATTTTAAATGCTCGATGCTCGAGAAAACATTTCGGCTACATTCAGCCCGCACGAAAAATCTTCTCATAGTTCACAACAATAAATAGAAAATGAAACGCCATGAAACCAGAAAAAGAAAACTTAATGAACCTGAATAAATCGTGTTTCTTAGCACAACAAAATATAAAAGCAAAACAGCACCAACGACGGAAATTTCTAACATTATTACATATGAAAATTACTTTGTTGAACATCAGTGGTAGCGTGATTAAGGAATATTTATTCGCCCTCAGTAATTCCAAACTGTATTTTCCTCGCATATCCTTCCCGCAGCTATAAAAAGAACAAGTTGTGCAGGAAAACCGAATTCGTGACAATGTAAGGGAAATTAAACTTAACTGGTAATTCAAATTACTTTTGAATTTATGACCGTGGAAATGATAGGGCAGTTTTCAACCCACATTCCCAATATTCTCATACCCCGCAACCATTAAAAGACGAACAACATGGCCTGGATTCAATTAACAAATATGTGCATCGGATTTTGCACGCGCAAGTTCAATTAGAGCCAGCGGGTTTCACAGTCACCTGAACTATAAATCGCGCACATTAGTTGCATCTTCATCTCATCTCTTTGTCCCGCTTCACACGGGGATAATCACAGAAGCAGACGATGAGACATTTCGAGTAGCTTCGGAGCTCCGGAGTCAAGGGACGCATCAACGTTCATTTTCATACGCACAGTGGTCCTCATATCCCTGTGGAATGAATTAATCCCCGACTAAGTGACCATTATGCTCACGGAGGCCGTGGTTAATTAGCGGCGCTTTCGCAAATTGCCGCTTCGCTCCCCCCTCCATTTATAAGATTGGAGTTCGTCGTCCCACGAAGCGGGAACAGGTGGTATGTGTCACTGCCCGGCACTCGAGTGAGAGGTGCGGAAAATTCATAAGCTAGGCGAAGGATTGACCGTGGTCGGCCTCAGAATATAAGCGGTATTTTTATTAGGCCAAGGATGAGAATCAAGAGAGCGTGGGTCAAACCAGCACGCGAAGCACTCAGTTTGAAAGTGATAACTCCAGTCGAGTGGAAAATGTGAAGTGCGACATCAACTTCACATATTAAGAAAAACTGCAAGTCCTTGATTTATTCACGACGACCGTTCAGGTGCTGACCTATCCAGAAGAGATTAAGTTCTTTGAAATATATTATTTCATGGCTCATTTACAACTTTCTGTACGAGGCTATACTCATTTCTTACGCAATGGAACGGTTAAGAATGCAATTCAATAGATAAATAAAACCTGAAAATTTGAAGAACTCATAAGATATAGCAAAATGAAATATTTATTTTAAATTAATGCCGAGGTTCCAAACTTATTTTCGCGACCAGCTATACATTTTGGAAAAACTTTCCATTTCAATAAAAATATTTCTAACAAAGTAATTACATGGTACACTTGACATAAGTAAAGTATATAAGGAAAGATATTTAAAGTGTGACGTTTCAAGTGATTTAGGTCAAAGAGGATGGCGAGCTGATAATATAGGACTCCGGCTTTGGATGTCGCTCAGATGAAATAATTAATTTTGGCCAAGTATTTTCCGACAATCATCTTGCAAATGTATGTGCAGCTACTTACCATTGAAATAATAATTACCATAATAGTTACTATTGAAATTTCAAAAATGGTAATTGTAAATGATGGAATGTGTAATTAAAATTATCGCTGGCACGTCAAACCAAGAAACAGCATAAAGATAAGCAGGAAAAAAATTTTTAGTGAAAAAAGCCGAAAACTCAACGAATAAACAAAATATTAAAAAAAGACAAATTGAGGAATTCAAATTATAACAAATCCCGAGAACAACCACTATGATTGTGGAATTTTGCATGACAGCTGACTTGAGACAGCTTCCGGAAACACTTTTTTCTCATTGAATAAGATTTCTACAGTTTTTTTAATAGTTTCCGTGCCCTTAAAGGACCACTAATTTCGCTTAAGTTCTATATACAGGTATGCTCGTTCGCCGTTTCTAAACTTCTTTTGGAACATGTTGTATTGTTTTAGGTTGGAATTTGTGGAACGCACTTTTTTGTAATAATACATACTCAAATACTTATCATTATCACACTTAGTATTTATAAATGGATCAAGGCTTCGACAGTCATGAAAATGACAGTTAAATGCTTAAATCTAAGCCGGCGTGCTTCTTAAATGAATGGTAAATAAGTAGTGATTGTTCATTGAAGGAAAAAATTGGAACTTTGAGAAAAAGGACAGCATATTCACAAGTTTCCTATATCTTCTTCCTGCACTTGTAAAGCCCTGGTTACGCGATACATTAACCCGTACGAGTTAAGGTAAGAATGCATGAACGCGTGAATGAACGCGAAAATTCACCGAGTAACCACGCCAACTTGTACGAATGCATGAACGCATGAACAGGAAAATAGAACCTGCTCTATTTGGTTCATGCATTCGTACATGAACTTGTACGGGTTAATGTATCGTGTAACCAGGTCTTAAGAAACTGCTCTAATATTTCATTGAGAATTATAGAGACCTTTTTTTATTAATACAACTCAAGATAAATAAACCGATGAGTTTCCAGAGTGACTGAGGCACACGCATCTCAGTCCATTGATCAGTGACAATTGGTCGACCTTAAAGCCTCGGCCTCAAAGCACGGAGGATTAATATCTACTTGAGCGGATTGAAAAAAATCGATCTTGCCGGCAGGCGCCGACTACTGGACCGGAGGGCTGAACCCTGGCCTGCTGTGGATCTGGTCGCACAGCGGTCGTCCGGTGTCCGCCCCACTTTCTCCCGGAGACTCCCAGGCCAACGGAGTCGTGTCGTCCGGGAAGGGCGGGCGCTGCCTCAAGCTGTCCTTCAAGGCGACGGGCCGCACGGGGAGGTATGCCTACGAGGGCGCGGACTGCGGGGCCCGCCTCCGCTACATCTGCGAGGACAGCGGACCCGACGGGGAGGGCCCCGCCGGCAACGCCATCCGACGATGGGAGAGGGAACGAAGGCTGCTGTCGGAAATCGGAGGAGTTACCTCCGCATGATATGATAATTGATGAAGCGAAAACGACAAACAATGCGAGATGAAACACCATCCGTCATTCGTGCGGAATGGACGCACAGGATAAAATTGAGGTTTCTAATGACGAGAAAACTTGATGATAAAAAAGAAATCTGAGAAACCTTCACCCGGCAGAAGTGGCAGTAGCCAAGTAGTAGAAATGAACATTATCAAATTTTGTTACGAAGGGTTACTCAATATTGACACTAAAAGTAGGTATTGCAACATGAAGTTGATAAGCGAACCAGAGTACAGAGAGCTTAATTCCTATTTCCGCAGGCGAAGCGTGCCCACTTTGTAACGCCATAATTTCATCTATGACAAGCGAGTTGCATAGCTCAACTGGCCCCAATAGTCTTATTGCCATCCTACTTTCTGCCTGAGAAAAGGCTCCGAAAATATGCATATATTTTAGTGTTTTTTTGGCTTCCGGCCAAGGAATGGAAAGAAGGTATAGGAAAAGCACTTCATGGTATACCCCGTACTTGAGGGATAATTACGCTTAGTAACAAATTTTGACAAATTTTTCTTTGTCTTAATAAAGAAGTCCAAGCCCATTCTCTTGAGAGTTCATTATGTTAAATGATTGGTCTTTCAATCATAAAGTTATCAATTGCGAGATAAATTTAATGCTTTGGTTGAAACGCCATTGTATAGCATATGAATATCATTTTTTGCGGTCACCGAAGCCGATTAGACGGGATTAGTAATTCGACGAAGCATAAAGGGCGAATCAGATGGGATTGAACCAAAGACTAGATAGAGGTCACTCGAGATGATACAATCGAGAGGCATGTTAACGAAATTGACCATTGCTCGGTGGACGACTCTTAGATCTCTTACTGTGAACGGTGAGTTACACAATCTCATAATAAAGATTATTCTCGCATTAAAGAGAATTATCAGATCATCAAGTTTTCTCATTTTCTCCATCCGCAGAACAGGTAAGCTCTTCGTTTCATCTCGCATGAATGAGGAGAACGGCTTTATATACGTTTAAGCTGGATATAATGACGCCTCTCGGCAATTTTGTATCTCAATTTTGTCCCATAAGATGTTTAAATGTATTATAATAATTTAAGGCAAAGCTATGTAAATACAATTATAACTGTACGTGAAAATTAAATTATTTTTACTGTGGTAAACTATTTTTCGTTCGCTCTTTTTTCAGATAAGCATTTGATCTTGACTGTTATGTTATGGCCGTTATGTTTTGACCGTATTAGTGTCACACAGTGAACTTTACGGAAAAGTGTGAACCTTAAAGTCGTTTAAAGCACATCATGGCGAAGGAATCTGTTGCAGGTTTCAAATACTGTGAAATGCTAAATAATAAACACAAAAAGCGTCCATAAAGATAACTCTTGTTTTCTACAAGAGATTAACTAGATAAAAAAGGAAGAGCCGGTAAGTTAAAAGGGCTAGAGTAGATAGATCGTGCATTATAAATAAAAAATCAATGATTCAGAGCCGACACAGTAGCATGACAACGGAAGCTTCAGAAGATAACTCCCGCGGCAACGGTCTACGACTTATAAGTGACACGCGTCTTGAATACTCAAGGTTAGTCGTCGATTTCGGACGGCATAAAGGAAGACGTTAGCACCCATGCCTTTTCACTGTCAAGTACATGACTCACATTCATAATCAGCTCTGCCCGTTTCCCTCCTCAGTCCACGCCGTTAATTCATTCTAATGAAGTAATTTTTGCAGAACATGCGACAAGCACCGGCAGTAAACTGCTTTAATGTTTGATTAATCACATCAGCTGAATTCGATTCTTAACTTGTTGCTAGTCCATACGTCATGGATCAAGGCTGCAGATGTAAATTAATGCACGCCAAGGGTGTATGCATGGAATAATACATGACTTAAGGATGCTGTATACACCACGGCTGAAAACGCTTATATGGACAAGTACGTGCTTTTATTTTAGGACTCTGCTTTGCAAAATAAAGCAAATCTGCTTACCCAGGCCTCAGGAATAAGTACATATATTTCACGTAACAGTATTAACTATTCATTTGTTGCTTTCCACATAGTTATTTCGACCGCGGAAGAAACATAAATTCGTTGTAAATCAGGCGATCACTATGACGCGTAAGACGATATTTCTTCAAAAAATCTTCACTTTTTTCTAAATGGAAAAGCTTCATCATCCAGTTACGACTATCATATTGTTGCATATGCGTATTTTTACCTCACAGATAACATCCTCAAGAATACATGCAACCAGGGGCGATCCCAGGAATTTATTTCTTGGGGGGGAGGGGGGAAACTTCCATTAAATTATGGCAATTTTCAGCCATCCCAAAAAAACTATAAAACTGCTACATCATTATATCTATATAATAATGAGCATAATAATAACTATTATACTTTTCAGATCAGTGATCGGAGTGTTTGATGTATTTGATAACTACGTCTAGTTGTTAAAATTGTTTTGTAAAACCCAAAATTTTCGGGGGGGATGTATCCCCTTTATTCCCCCCTGGGATCGCCCCTGCATGCAACGGATTTGCCACGAATATACCATCTGTGGCGCTGTATCCGGGGCGGAAAATGGATGGAAGTCAAATTTATTATATTTAAGAACAGTCTC
The DNA here is from genome assembly GCA_963169105.1 of Ceriagrion tenellum. Classification (NCBI taxonomy): domain Eukaryota; kingdom Metazoa; phylum Arthropoda; class Insecta; order Odonata; family Coenagrionidae; genus Ceriagrion; species Ceriagrion tenellum. The sequence continues at coordinate 133,783,662 of OY720637.1, forward strand.
TAGAATTAAGGGTAGCACATGCAATAGTATTCTTGGTCAGTCCTTTAACATTTAACAATTCCCGTTTTTTTTACTAAATATTACTTTTAAAGCAGTATTCTTCAAATAAAATTTTCAGAATGCTCCTGATTTACGCGAAATAATTGGGAACTCAAGCACTCACAGCTGGAAACTGCAGAGAAATACGGGATATATCTCATCAGAGGGAAAACGCGGAGCATGTACTAATTCTAATCATTGGAATTACAATTAAGAACGAAACAGCATGGGGCGAGCTTCGAACAGAACTCGAAGGGCCATCCTTCATCAGCAAGAATGATCATAGTATGTTCAAAGTAAAACAGAGATCCCAAAAAATAAATGTTAAAAAATTTCTCATTCCTCAACAGGACAATTATTGAATGGAACCAGTCACCTGGTGAGTTGTTTGAACCCTTACCTTCTAACATACACAGGCATTTAAAAATAAATATAATAAATGCACGCAAAGACTTTGATGTGCACCATTTATGCAATTTGATCGGTGATATTAATATATATGCCTATGTTTCACGATGTTTTTGATTATCTATGATTTTGTATATATTTCGCCTCACATGGTATCTTTTATAGTTACCTTACAGTGCCACCTGACCTTTGTCTACTCGTACTGATCTGTCTAAATAAATGAATAAATAAATGCACAACCAAAGCTGATAGAAACGATGATGAGAGCGCACTCACGGAAAGGATAATGTATATGCATCCGGTTGGAAAGTTTATCCATGGACGGATGATAAGCTAGTATCACTTGTCAACGGAGACACATCCTTCGAAAATAGAAATCGACGATTTTTCATGCGGGTTTGAGTCCAAAGAAAGGTCATCGTACGAGTACATACTTTTTATGTGCAGAAAGCGTTGCCAAGTTTCCAATGCACGCATTCTTGGACTTATCCCCGGATGATTACAGAGACTACCGGAATCACGAGGCGGATTTGCGGTATTCCCATGGTTACTATTGATAAGTATTTACCGATTAAGGTGGTCTGAGTTTTTTGGAGGCTCGCTTCCCCCAGCTCCTGCCTTTTCAAATGTCTCTTTTCCGCCATCATCATCTGAAGGCATTACTCCGAAGATTAATTTGCTGCAGATCTCCACTCTTTTTCCAGTCTATCGCTTCATCCCAACATAAATCTTCATTTTGACGCCCAAAAAAAATTGCCGTATGTATTCTATTATTGGCGTTCCTCTGCTATTCTTCCCATTCATCAGTCCTATCACTCGTTTCCGAGTGCCTACTGTATCGCAAAATGCGTTCAATAAGTTTGCTATTATTTTCTCTTTCTCGGAGTTAAAATCGTTCAAGTTCTCTCCCCCACACATCGTAAGTCTCCTTCATCGTTGAAGCTCTTCGTCCAGTTGTCCTTCATCAATTTTCGATAATGTCGCATTTTCATTGTTTTCGATCTATTTAACTCAGAAGGCATGATTGTACGGGATTCTTAGCCACATTAGTTATCTGTTTACGACGCAGTGTACTTGCAATACTAATTTTGAATGAATAGGGTAAACTTTGTTTTTCCACAATGAATTTAATGACTTACGACCATGCTTTCAACGATTAACGTCATCATCAGGTGTAGATACATTTGGTGCAGCAACTTATATTCTAGAGAGAGTGGGGAGGGGACTAAGGAGGTGTGGGGGAGGAAGGTGGAGGGTGGAAGGGAGTGGTTGACTAGGGTTGGGTGGGGGCTTCCCAAGAGGGTGAGCCGAGGGTGTGCGAAGGTAGAGGGAGGAGGGGTTAATGGAAGAGGGAGAAGTTGAGGAGGGGAGAGCGGGAAGTATACAATAGATCATTTACAATATCACAATTAGCATTCACAGATTTCAAAATTTCAACGTGCTCGAGAGGTGTCGACCCTGGGGCCTTTACTTTCAAAATGTAATATCTCTAAGGAGAAATCACTTCCGTGACCTTTGTCCAACAGGTGTTTTGCGAAGTTAGAATTTGAATGACCATGTTTATAACAAATAATGTGTTCTTTCAGTCTCTCCTTGAACTTTCGACCAGTCTGCCCAATATAGGCTGCTGAGCACTCGCACTTAACTCAGTACACACCACTCCTTTCCAAGTTCCAGATGATGTCCATGGATTTGGAGAAAAAATTCCTTAGGTTAAAGTTATTGTTAAAGGCAGTTCTAATATGGTGTCTCGGTAGGAACTTGGTGGCTAGGAGGGATACATTTCCTAAGTAGAGGAATTTCCTCCATTTATCTGGACTGTAACTTAGAGGGTGTTCGGTAAATGGTTTGGATGGCCATTTGTTCCACTTTCTTCCGATACAGTCTATCAATCATTTGGATTTGGTAGCCATTGCTGAGAGCTATTAGTTTAATAATATTTAGCTCTTTTTTAATATTAGCTTGGGAATTGTGAGCAAACGGTGGAGCATAGAGTGGAAGGCAGATAGTTTTTGTGCAAAATGATGGCTGGATGTAGCATGGATGATTTGGTCCGTATAAGTGTCCTTTCTAAAATTGGAAAAGTTGAATTCATCATACTCCTTGGAAATAGTAAAGTCGAGAAAATTAAGGGACCTATTACTTTCTCTTTCCATTTTGAATTTAATAAGGTTGTGAATTCAAAAGGTGCAATAATGTGTCACGTTACCTCGCGGATCCTGACCAACCACACAAAATATCATCCGCATTACTGTACCAAGCACAGACATGTTTTAACAAAAGGTTCACAGATGAGAACAGTTCATTTTCCAAGTCGTCAATGTAAATGTCAGAAAAATAAAGTTTACCCTTTTCATTCAAAATGTTTCACAAATTCCACAAAGTATCGACGGAATTCACCAACTGCATACTAATATTCTTCATCCAGCCTAATGTGGCCATACTTTGATTCCTGCTCCACTATCCCCACATTTCACCTTCCATAGCGGTCGTAAACATCATCTCGCCTAAAATTATTAATTCCTTCCACATACTCTTTCTACAAATCATATGAGAAACTCTCAGTAAAATAATCATTCGGCTGGATGGGGGATCCGATGCCATATTCCGCCGAATTTAAGAAATTTTAATGTGACGCAAGGTGCGACGATATTTATCTTATACGTAGTACTTACTGTAATACTCTTGTTCCTTATAAAACTTTAATGATAGTATAAGAGTACGTCTATTCATGCAAGTAGCTACATTAAATTAAAACATTTTGGAATGATAAGCGGTGGTTAGCGTACTGGTTCCATACGCGAAGGTTCCAGGCTCAGGCCCCAACGACGTTTGAATTTATCATATCGGCAACCCTACTCCAGCTTGGGTTCGATGAGGTAGTTCAAGTATAGCTCTCCATCCGTTGGATGGGCCGCCAAACTGTGGTCCCTTATCAGTTTTTCGTTGAGAGCAGTCAAAACACCAACGCCGGGCTCCTTTCCTTCCTTCTAGAATACATATAACCCCAAAACTAATCCAAACCACTCCTTTATAACAATGCTCTTCCCCCCCCCCCCGGTCTGTCGAGACAGTTCGACCAGAACAGACTTGACATGTATGTTTTAAAAAAACTCGGCGAAAGCTCGAGGAATCCTCAAGTTCGAATGCTGGAATATAAATTTTCACCAGGATCGCGTCCGTGGGATGAGTGGAGCACTCGATTCTCATCTCGAAAAGCCCAGGTTCGAAGACTGGCAGAGACAGGATATATATAGAGGTATCCAAATCCCTTTTTGAGAGATATGTGGAGAGGACTTCAAAAACAGGGTCCTGTCCGTCAGGTAGGCCTGTAAACTGAGGACCCCATGGAGCCTTCTTCTAGGTGAAGGCTAGAGACGAAGTCGGCTTTTCTCACCCCTGTTACAGCATTCCCAACCCCCTTTGCACTCCCACACACAGCCTCAATGGCGCAAATGGCCGGAGAAATCAGCCTCCTATGCCATAAGTTATATTCCCGACAAAGCAAACGTCGATATATAGTGTAAATGGTATGTTAGTCTCCTCACTGTCAGTCATCGCAGTGTACAGAGTTACCAAGCGTCAAGTTCAAATTCGGACCGCGGCCGCGGATATAATCAAACGAACTCGAATGCGATTTTCTGGATAGCAGATTTATCAGGGTGGGACTTCCACGAAAGTTTTTGTTTCAGACTGAATTCCTGGACTCACTGATAGTTCTGAATAACGGATAGTTTTATCCCTACTCTTTTTCAAATAACATGGCGAGGATAAAAGAGAGCCAGTGCGAGAGACGTTCAAAGACCTAAAATAAAGCTAAATCTTCCAAAAATCAACTTGTCTTTTCGCCGATTCATATTACCCAAGTAAAATGAGCGATACGTAAGCGACGTGGGTATTTTCCCATCAGATTCCTCACGTTTGATTCGTCTCCCTCAGATCGGATGACAACACTAAATGTACAGTCACCACCAGTCCTTCTTTGTTCTTCAGTGCTTTGAAACCCAAACGATTTGAAAAAAACGAACGAACCGCCTACCGTGCCACAGACGCGCGCGAGGCAAGAGTAAACGCCGTCCCGGGGTATGCCGTAAGGGCCGTAAGTATCGAGTTTCCGACCACCCCCGAGCGTACCGGAGAAGGCGGCAGCACCAGTCAAGAGGCGGCGAAGCGGACGGCTTGAGTGAAAAAGGGTCTGATATCTCCTTCGTCGCACGCACAAGTGGCCACGACGAAACCCATTAGGGCGCCGACGGGGAAAGACCTCGACCTTCCCATTAAAGAGGGTGGCACAAGGTTTAAAAAGTTCCGGCACGAGAACAAGTCTCAACCCCAACCAAGGCTGCCAGTAAACCGATATGTATACATTGGATACGTGATTGTCAAGTGAAGAAGTTGTGGGAATATTTCCAGAAAATATAGTTTTTTATTCTTTCACAGCGTATTTCCACGTAATCAAGCCCTGTTTTCATAATAATCTTGCCCGTTGACAACCGAAGTTCGCCCCCTATGATGAATGACCTTTAGGAACAAATGCATTTCTTCTAAAAGGTTTTCGGAATATTAAGAAAGAAGCACTATATCCAAAAGAGCAGTCAAATCCTAAGATAACGGCGTACCATCGAAATACACTTTCACTGAAACTAGTTCTCGCATAAATCGAGAATATGTTTAAACATTCGAGATAATCCCGATCTCGCGACTTAGGGTACTAGTCACGCGGTACAATAACGAAGAGCTCGCGATTTTGGTGCATTAAAAGAACTCGTAAAGATTTCATGTAGCCTTCCAGATGGAGTTTTTTCTCGGAAATATTATTGGCGGAGTTGATGATGGCGATTAGAGACGCAATAAACATCATATCAGATATATAATAAATTCTCAGGCTTCACTTGGTGGAACAACATTGCGATTATTTGTAAATAAATTCACTTTGTAATATTCCACAATGGATTTTATTATTCCGACCTAGGTTTCGACTCAAGTTAAATCATTAGCAAGGTGACAATATTACACCACGAGCCTCTTATATACATCGTCAGGATGATGGGGAGGGGAAGTGGAGGATGGGCAAGCAGCTAATTGGTGGAGAGTGGATGACTGGTCCGAATACGGTGGGGGAGAAGAAAGGATTGAGTATTGTTTAAGGATTATGTATATAAGTATATAAGTTTAAGGATTATGTATATAAGTATATAAGTTTAAGGATTATGTATATAAGTATACAAGCACGAATTTGGAGCAATTTTAATTATTTCAAGTGAAAATTCCATTCTTATGATTGTATTTTGAAGCCTTAGTAAAAATAGGCTCGCATCACCATTTTGCACGCTTTGTGAGGAAATCAAGTTTTTCAACCCAGAGAGTAAGACCACTATAGCACTAGGGGAAAATCAGCCAAAATTTTTATAGGTATATTTCTCATTGGTCCCGGCCGCAACTAGGGCCACAAATCACCTCCGCATATTCAGAGGAGAGACGGATATTTCAATTTCCTCTGCATGAGTTTAGAGAATAGTAACAGACAGTTTATTTTAGGTGCATAATTACCAAATAAACGCCAAATATGTGTCCCAAAGTCTCATTCGGGCAATTTTCTAAAAACCTTATTTCCGCACACACCGACAGTGTCCAAAAAATTGCTCTATTAGCGAAAACGATCACATTTAGACTTTTAAAACCAAATTTATTAAAATAATTTCTCATTTTCCATAACTTTTCCACACCCGCTTTCAATTTCCATGATTTTTCCAGGGATTCCAGGTTCTCCAGACCTGTAGCGACCCTGCTCCAGTAACCCATCTAGTCGCAAATTTATACCTATTTTGACAAACCGTTGTGGCTCCAAAAATACATTTTAAGGTTATGCAGAGAGATCGACGATCAAAACGCAAAGTTTAAATCAAGCTGAGAAAGCCTTTGAAAACAAATACAGCAAGACGACGTGCTACCAGCAAGAGTGATTCTAGTCAACAATTTTTTGCATGCCAAACCAACAGGTCTACAATTACTATTTTTTAAATCGTAACGCTCTGATAAAATACATGAGTAAATGTCTTAGTAAGACAAGAATGCAAATTGGGGCCAATCTCTGATGCAACATCGATATTCTCTATGGAATTTTCAGGTCTAGTTTTTCAAGTATGCACGCGCCTTGCTCTAAATTAGCATTGTCGTAGATAGGTGCACGTTGATAGGTTCCCCAAAAACTTCGCATTCACATGAAAAAGGACGAAATGCCAATTAGCGTATTTAGCTTAACGAATATTTTGAACAATTATTATGTATCATATTTATTAAAACAAACGATCGTGAGCCACAAAAACGCCCCAAATTGCGAGTAGAAAATCACGAAAGCTTAATATGGCACTGCAACCAATAAGAGATCAACGCATTTTCGAACGACATTTTTGAGCGCATTCCTTGAATACCCTTCGAAAGCTTTCAAAACAAAAGCACCTCAGGCGAGGTGTGTTTTGCCGATATTATCGTCATTTTCAAAAACATATAAAAAATGCGGAACTTATCAACAGTTAACGGCGTTATAGATTATGAATAGGGCAAAACTTAAGCCACTTGAGTTATTAGGTGGCTTTACAGAAACTAAACGGAATAAATTGCCACATCATGAACCTCGAATACTTCAAAATTAAACCAGCTCCAGTAAAAAAAATATTTTGTTAGCCAAAAAAATCTAACTTAATTCTGCATTGCATATACCACTGGCGAAAGTAGAGCATCTAATGCGCGTCATTCTTATATATGTACATGAAATTGCAAAATTAGCCCGCTTTTTAAGAAAATTGGTAATATGAAGGGTCTTACCCGTTCAACCCCTTACCGAGTTATGAGTCAGGTTATCCCAGAAACACAACAATCCAAATTATAGCCTCAATATAGCCAAATCAACGAGTCAAAACAAACCAAACGAAATGATTAGACGGGTTCATTTAAACGAGAGTACAATGAACCGTGATGCGTGTGGTGGGTCTCAAGTGGTCAATGGGCCACTGTTTGGTTTTGATAAATCAAAGCTTAATAGACTGAATGACCGAGAACACCAAGGTCAAATTCTCAACTCAAAAGGTCGAGCTTTATAACGTCAATAACAATCAACATGACGAGTCGAGAGAAGGCGGCCGGCGGGATACTCCTGGGACTGAAACACGGAAGCTGCCTCAACGTTGGAGATAAAAATTCTCATATACCGCAACTCAACTGATGATTTGACCGAAATTATTCAAGCGGGTGACCCAAATATTATTCATTTGCCGCTATTCTACTCCCTGGATGGCAAATATATTTTCTTATATTTTATGTAAGTTCCGTAAGCTACAATTTAGAATGAATTACCATTAAACGAGACTATTTCTGGGGAAATTCTGCTTCGAAATGTTTCCTTAAACATTATCTTTAAAAAGTTATTTTAAACTTCAAAATAAAAAAGCAAAAGTGAGTACAAAAAGCGAGCACCGCTCATGGTCCATGAAAGTTTCGAGGATTTCATTTCCGGTAATTTCTATAAATTGAAAAAATGTCTTAAAAAATGCTCCAAAAATGTTTGCGAACACGAGTGATAATAGAGGGGCCGAAAGAGCAATATACCATACTAATCGCAAAGTACAGGACCAAATCGTTTATCAATATCAGACTTCACATTAAGCATGGTATGGCGCTTTCCAATTGAAAAACACTTCGCAATATTTCATCATTTGCAATATTTAATTAATTTCTACTGCAAAGTAAACGAAAGAAAAAAGGTTAAGATATAATGATTGAGGCAGTAAAAAAATGAAAAAGTTTAACCTTTTCCAGGCTTTCGAGGTGGTCGCCGTCTGTGCATCTCTTCATCTTCCGAGTATTCTCCAGTTTCAGGCATTGTTAGGGGGCGCTCATCACGACTTGCACGACGGCGTAAACCAAATGCCATGCTCCTGCGGAATATGCTGCATCGGTAAGAAATTCAGGTCATTGATCAAGTCCGTACAAGAAAACCTTACGGCGATAAGAAAACTTTAAGGTAGTAGAAGTGATTTTCGTTCACGCTCAGATTCGCATGCGTGTAGGTACTAATTAGTAACAAGCATAGATAAAAGCGAAAATATTGCATGTTACTAACAAGGTTTCTTGGCTTTTAAAAGCTAATTTAACACGTAGCCTCATGGTATTTAACATAATTTCGAAGTAGTTCGATTGCATATTTACAGATACTCCCATAAACGCGAAAATGCACGTTTTTAATTTTTATCGTGGTTTCTAACAAATATCAAAATACCATGCCGAATAAAATCACAAATTTTCATTCGATTTTCGCTTCAATTTCAAATTCCATGACGTAAACCAAAGTCACAGCAGCGCCGTAATTAAGGCGAAAATTCTAAAATACAGCTCTTCCATCATTTTTCCTTCTACATGCAAGGTGATTTCCAACGCATAAACAGTTGTACTTAACGTGAAATGTGGTGCCTAGAATTTTTTTCGACTTGCTCCTCAAGTTCTCAAAATGCGCACTCAATCGAGACACGATTAGCGCTCCAACCACCTACATCTACATATTACCGCGCGAGCCGCCGCATGGGCGTGTGGCAGGGGGTGGTAGGTCACCAGCCGAGTACAGATAGGAGTTAGGTTGGAGGAGCTCAGTTTTTATTTTGGTCGCTTATTGTGCGCGGAAAGAACGAGTTTTTGTACCTATCTGTTCAACAGAGTATCTCTCTTATTTTATCGCATGTGTCCTAGAAATGCAGTGAGGCGTCATGACAATATTCTCCGTGTCGCTCTGAAAAATATCAGTTCTGAATTTACCTAGCAGCCTAAGCCTAGCGTGCAGCCTCCTGAGTCTCCAGGGGCTCCCACCTTAATCTCTCAAACGGTTGTGTAACACTATATGTTCGTTCGTAGCAGTTATTAACGAAGCGTGCTGCATTTTGTACGTAGTTAATTCTTTTGGTAAAATCTTTATGACCAGGGTCCCAAATGCACGCGGCGTATTCGAGGTGTGGCCTAACCAGAGCGAAGTAGCATCTCTCTTTTGCTCTTTCAACCGAGCTCTAGCTCGACGTAAAGCTCAATGCCATCTCAGAGCACAACTGGAGCGACGGAAACAGAACAAAGAAGATTGAAGAGGCCAGGGTAGCGGTAAAAGAGAGCCGATATTACCACAAAACGATTTGAGAACCTATGGAGATTGCAAAGAATGATAGCTCTAACTGAAACGGAGGACGCCACTTTCACAACATATAGAGAAGAGTTATCCTGAAACCAACTTCTACCAGAGAGGACCTTCGACCTGAATTCCAGTAAAACAGCTGTCGCCGTGCGTCAGACGCAGGAGGACCCCCAGAAAATGAAGATATTCGATGGAAAAAATCTGAGGAAGAAGATGGGATGAAAGTTGAGCGTAGTAGCGGTATGTCCCTAGTGTATTCAAAAATTTATTTCAAAACCAATCATCTATGAAAAATGGATGAACAGAGCCCTAAGAAAAATATTGATACACGAATACAAACAAAAACTTTGAAAACAGATGCGAGATGGAATGTCACAGCATTACGAATCTATGCTTATTTAATTAACTTTGTTTTCAATTCAGCTCATTAATGAAATCCTCTTCGGACTTGGGAGGAAAGAAACAAAGAGGACAATAGGGAAGAATGGAGTTGCCAGAGACATCATAATCGGTAACTGTACCTTGGACCACTGTAGAGATGCCTGGAGGACTACGATAGTCCATGGTAGTGCACTAACATGGCAAATTAAAACACGTCAAGCACATCGAACAGTTCAAATAGTGTTAAAATATTAAGTAGGCACCCTGGCACCAACCAGATTGCAATTTCATTGGTGGGTTATGTATTCATTCGCACACAATAAGAAAAGTGTTCTTCTAAGAGCTGTTGTATTCCCTCAAGTATTAACTCTACTGCAGAGTATTTCCTGTGAATATTCACTGATACACCCAAAAATTTTCAGGCATTGATATTGCTGGCATAGCTGCCTTTCAAACAGGATACTTATTATAATATTTGCATTGGCCTCAAAATTGCAATAAAATTAAAATTATGCACTTTCACATTCGTTAGATTTGGCAGTCAAGGAGCATGGTTAATTGGCCCCAATCCATTATTTTTGTATAGTTCCAACAAGAGATGGTTTTCCACTATCACAGGCATCACAGGTTTATGTTCATTACATAAAATACATTGCACTATATCTAATTAATAAAAGCAACAAGCGAAGAAAAATTAATCAGAAACATAAATACTCACCAACAAATTCAATCTTTTAGGTGATAGTCACATGCTAACAAAGACCATAGAATAACAATGTCCAAAGTAATGTCTTTAAGAAATTCAAAAGCCCTCTCCTACCAAATAAGCTACTAAGTGGTTCCTTTAAAATCAATAGCTAAGAATCACTCATCAAAGCACTTGTAAATTTTACAAAATGCATCATGACTGAAAATAGCTCCGAGAGGTTATCAAACCAAAAGGGTTAGCTGAACCAAGAGATCTAGATGGAGCACCAATCAACATAAGGTTTTTAAAGTTAACTTTAAGAAACACGATAACTGGAGACAACATCCTTCCAGAAGCATAGGTAAGACACAAAGTTGTTACAGCTATGCTCCCATCTAAAGTGGTAGCTTTAATGGCTTGCTTAATGCCTTTTTCGGATACAACTTTATGTCGCCTCTGAATAGCTAAGGTTCCAATTTCATCCAGATTCCAAATATTATTACCCTAAAAAAATACGTCAGTTCAAATGAGAATGGCATGCAATTTATTGCAAAAATGACTTCAATTAGTATGATTGAAAGAAACCAGTCTCAAAGGGGAAAACTACCTTCTGGATGCTGGGTTCTTAAATCCAGCATAGACTGGCTTTAAGAATCCAGTATCCAGAGCATCTAAAGGGCATGTCCTGATGACGATGGATGAATTGTTCATCGAAACGTTGGCCGAGATGGAGAGTTTGACCTGGTGGGAAGCCCGAATAACCTTCGACTACATATGCCAGGAAAGCCTTAAATTTTTCTTGCCAATGGTGAGTCTTATTGATGTATTAATTCGAGGCTATATTTAAGCTTAGTTTTGCTAGATTAACTCTTGTCTCTTATAATTTACCATAATATATTAAAGAGCAGCACAAAATGAAGTTTTCAAGCAATTTTTCCTGATCTGTATTAGACAGCAATCATGATCAATATCTGGGAGTCAACCTTGCTATAGCCTCTGGGTTCATTATTCCTTTCTTTACATAACTACATTTACAATATTCAGAATTATAGATTAGTTCCTTATAAAAAGCTGTTGAAAAATAACTTGTTCACAAAGTCATAGATTTGTGACTCACAACTTTATTGATGGTGTAATTACTACCCCTGAACTACCTAGCTAGTGCCCCACAGGGGGCAGGTGTAACTAGTTGGTAATTGTTGCTCTTGGAGAATGGCTCCATTGTGAGAGAGAAATGAGAGGTGGGGGAACAAGGAATTCATCCCTTTCAAGTGACATTTCCCAAAACCACATAAGAATTAAATAATTGGAAAAAATATTTACACATATTTGGTCCTCAAATACTTCATGTTTAATCCTCATGACTTAACAGAGCAACCAAAAGAGACTGTTGCTGTGAGCTCAAAATTTTTTCATCCAATGCTTACCCCAACCACCACAATAATTGATCCTAAATTCACTCCTGACACCACAGAAATTTTGGTCAACTGTTACAGAGCAATAACCAATATAGTTAATCACTAAATGCATTTCTACTTGGCTACTACTGCTGAGAACCTTAGCTTTTTTATACAGTTTATTTAAGTATCCCTTGGACTACAACCTTGATGAGGTGGAAGGGCTTACACAATGCCATTACTCCTAAAGCTGGACTGGTAGGAGCAATTATGAGCTACTTCTCCAGATAGGGCCACCACCCATGCCACAGAGGATGAAGGGTTGAAGCCAGATGAAAGGCAGTTAATAATATGGTGTCATGTAAAAATACTGTTGAGGAGTAGGGATGGGAAACCCCCAACTATCAATTACTCTGAACATGGAAGTCAATCACATAAAACTGACTTCTGGCAACCATGGGATGCTCCCAACTAGAGTTTGTGTCATGCCTGGCAGCTGGGGAGGCAAGGCATCTCTGGTCATCATCACACTCAATTCTTACACAGCAATGTCATTTGAGGACACCAGGACCAGGAGAGAGAAGAATAATAAAAAGCAAAGCAATGGTAAAAGAAGGAATTTGGAATGCTGAGAGAATTATGAGTTAGGAAGCTACAAAAAGTTTTACAGGAAATAGAGAAGAGGAAAATTCATTGATACTTGGGGATGATCATTTATGATAATCTGTGAAAACATATTGATGAAATTTAATTATTTAATTTCACTTAGTCTCTGTGCAAAGGAGATTTCAATCTAGGCCCCTCTCTCAGTACATGGACTTTGCCTTTATCTCAATTTGTGAAAAAAATAGGTTCAGAGTATCCAGAGCTTAATACTAATGAAGTTAAGGGCTAATGGTGGAGATGAGGGCTAACAGCTAAATGGCATCAAGTGTATTCCATCCACCGTGGAACAGGCATGCTCAACTTATAGGGCCGTCGCCCCACCCTCTACATACCCATGACCCCATGCTAAGTAGCCACCCCACCTATCCAACTGGCATTGGGTATGGAGATGAAACCTGTGCAACTCATCTGAGTCTCTGGCCATTATGATGGCAATAAAACCTGATACCTATAATGTGAGATTGAAACCCTTGTGCTGTAAACACAATTTCAAAAGGCATACCATTCAATCATTAAAAAAACATTAGATGTAGAGATAAGTATGACAGTGCCATGTATCTACTCTTCCACACACATATCAGCTGGCCACAAAAAAATAGCTGTTCTGCAGCCAATGAAGCTGATTCGAAAATTGATACTTCACAACAGACACAGTTACAATTGATGATAATAAAGAATTTTCTGAGGTTACACCTGACCTGTACTTGAATGAAGTAGGAAATATGAATACTGGCGAAGGGGTAAAGTCATGGTTAAAAGAATTTGTCAATGAGAGAACACAAAGGGTTCAGTTCAGAGATAAGTATTCAGAGAAAACACCAGAGATGATGGGCATCCCTAAAGGGAGTGTAGCATATTATTTCTAATTTATATCAATGATTTAGTTAAGGATTGGATATTTGGGGAGGTGACCGACAGCTAAGATCATTTGTGCCATAGGGGATAGGTAAGGGAGGAAGGGTGGATAGAAACCCGGCATTGGCATTAGCCTGCTCTTAACGAAAGGCGCCAAGGGGACCACGGTTTAACATGTCATCTGACTGATGGAGTACAGTACTTGAAGTGCCTTCCACAAGACACTCAAATAGGGATCGGGTTTCCTCTGAAAGACATCCACCCTTGCCAGGATTTGAACCCTGGCCGCCCGTATGGTTAGCCAGTACTCTAGCCACCACACCAACCCGATCCCCATTTGGAGCCAATGATGTAAGGGTTGAAACAAGATTTATAAGCAAGATGAAGTCAATGAATTTTCAAAAGAAGTCCCCATGCAGTGGAACAATTGAAGAACAAGATTTCTCTACAGCATCAATGAAAACCTCTCCTTTACTAATCTAGTTTATTTTCTCCCTGACATACCATATTCTGAAAATGAAAAAATCTTTACTCACATACTTCTCAGTTTCAAGACGAATTGACATTTTCATTATCATTGTTGGAGAATATCCAGACATTGAAAACAATGAACACACCTCAACCAGTGAAATGGCTTAGAATCCCCACTGGAGCGAGATTTTCAACCCATTTAAAGAAGTCAAAGGCTGGGTAGTAAGAAGCATGGTACAATTTCAAAAGTTTTTCTTCGAAGCCAATCCTTGGAAACTGGTGAAGTGAGTTCTCAAAAAAGTACATCATTTTCAGTCAAGCCACATTCCAATCACAAAATTTATAGAAGAGCAGGACAAAATATTTAAAGTTTCGGAAGAAAATCCATTCTCAGCAGAGGCAAAATTCCTGGGTCCAAGATTTAAACGGTCCAAATTCTCCAACCCCAAAGCCATTGAAAGGAGCACGGAGAGGGTAATATTCAAGGTTGGAAATCAAATGGAGGGGATATAGGTTCCGTCAACCACTGGCCCACAGGCAGTTCCTGATGTGGAAACAACTTTTGGAGCTCCAAGATTTCCACATAGAATTGAACAACGTGATCTTTCCATACAATTCACAAAAGAAATCCAGGACAATTGCCTCTGCTTCCTTGATTTTCTCATGAAGAGGATAAACGATGGAATGCTCATCCACTCAGTATATCGAAAGCCTACACATACTGACCGCCAACTTCACATGGCATCACATCACCAGAGCAAAAGGCAGGCATCCTTAAGGTAGCTTGAGCAAACTTCCATTTTACCTAGAAATCAATGAATTTGGTCTCATTTTAAAGAAAAATATATCACTCTTCCATTGACACCAAAAATTTAACCCCTTACCACATTACTTTCCGAGATATTTGCCAGAAAATACCAGCCCCTTTACATGGGAAATGGTGCATGTATGCACTCCAGAGAGACCTTTTTTAACAAATGAGGCATTTCCTACGCTTAGATCTCGTCAAAATATCAAGTGTGTAGTTTGTGTGTTTTCTGAACTATTTTTGAAAAGTAATCATATTGTCACAGCAGTAAATTCTTCGGGATCACAATAAACCTTCCGTTTTGAGGGAGTTTCAACCATACCGCATGAAAAAAAATGAGTCAAGTTAAAGACTTATTTAGATATTTTCATTTGATTACTTACAATTTCTGTCATACAAAACTATATTATAACACCATTATTAATGCAATGTTTAATTCATGTGTCTCACAGCTGATGAAATTATAACGTATAATTCGAATATGGTCTCTATTATGATTAGGGAACAATCTCGCTCACACTACGTTAAGACCTGAAAGTCAAGAGCAGAGACAGTATCAGGTTTCAGAGTCCCTCCAAACAAATAACATATCTGCTTAAATCATTCAAAAACAACTGTTACGACAAGGGATGCATATGAAGAGAAATCAAGCCCAAAGAAAAATGGCCAGCTGAAGAAAAATCAAAGAAGGAGTCATCTACTTTCACCACATTGCCATGCATCAAAGAGACAAACAATAAATTGCCAAAATTCTAAAAGAAAAATATTGCAACCCACTTTGGCACCATGAAAAAACTTAGACAAATATTTCCCTCATCAACAGACAAACAACAGCCCTTTCAATTCAAAGGAGTGTATGAGATACTGTGCATCAGTGGCAGCAGTTATACTGGGCAAACTTGCTGCCCAATTAAGATGCGAATCCAGGAACACAGAAGAGACATGAGGAATAGGCAATTGGAAAAATCAGCCATCAGCCAGAATCTGAACATTCCATTGAATTTGAAAAGACAAAGATGAGAGCAAAAGAAGAATTTTATCTGCCCCACCTGATTTGCAAGTCAATAGAGATCCGATTAGGACAAAGATTTTTAACCCAAATGATGGCTACCAGCTTTCCAGGAAATGACTACTCGCTGAACAATCGGACACAGCAAACTCTGCCTTGACCAACTGTGACCCTTTGACAAAAAGATGATAAAATGATACCTCGCAGCTCCACAATATGTAAGACGACAACTTCTCTGAAACCATGACTTCACCCCTGAAGAGGCTTGCTGCAATGCAAGTAAAACATTGAACTGAAAATGCTCGAGAGACAACCTACCTCAAAAACTTCACCACTACCAATCAATAGCTTCAAAAGCCTACACTTCAGTATGCCATTTGAAATGTGGAACACTAGGAAAATACATATGTATGCAGTAGGAGTTGTGAAAAAACCAGATTCATTAGCCAGTGACATAGTTGAAGCAAATAATAACCTCGATAAACTCCTTCTTCATAGAACTGCCAACCCTATGAAATGGTGAGGTGAACGGAAAACACTCTACCCTAAGCTCTGTGATAAGTTCAAAAAAGTGCTTCATGAGTTTGGGAGCTTGGTTCCCAGCAAATGAATTTTTTCTAAAGTTGGTCAAACTATCATCAAGAAATATGATGAACATATATGGAAGAAAGAGAAAGTATCCCAAATTGTGTTCCTAAATGCCAATAAATTATAAATGCCTACAAGTTACCACTTATAAATTATAACCTTGGATATGTTTCATTATTTGTTTCCTCCAAATCCATCCCCTGCCTCCAATTATTCAATTCCACTTCCCTTACAACTCACTGTGAATGGAACAATCACATATCACCCGACCCATGGCGACAGATACTTATGTATGATAGCAATTTGGATTAGGCAGTCGTCATCAACCCAGATGATGATGTTCACATACAGCACTGTAACATAAGCTAACATCGGGTCTAATATGATTCTCCAGGATAGCCCCAAATCTTACATTTGATGATCTATGCCAGAGGTTTCCAACATGCAGTTAATGTACCCTGAAGGTATACATATAGGTTGTTCGGCAGGAGTATGCAAAGGAAGTTTCATAATGGTCAAGTCCATGAGTATTAGTGTTAAGAATGTAAATGATAAACAGGCGTGCACTTTTCAAAATAGTTGAATGATACACAGGCAAATCATAAGATGTTACAAATTATACCTTTGCGCTGGTAGGAACAATTACCAATGAGCCCCAAGCCAATGTGTTTCCATTCATTAGGTAATAGTAGGCCATGTTGTAATTGAGGATCAAGGACACTTTTCCTGAGTTTTCCCATTCCTTAAGTGGAGAGTAATAATAGAAGCCTCTCACCATGATAGAAAATGTATGAATTACGTGACCATTTTCATTAAGAGTAATTTAGGGAGACAACTAAAGGAACAAGTCACTAGTGCCATCAAGAGTGGGCAGGAAGATAGGCGAAAATTATAGGGGAAAGAAGAAAGGGAAGAAAGACACTCAACATTAGCCTACTCTTAATAAGAGGTGCCCAGGGTCAGAGCTTAATATATCATCTGACAGATGGACCACTACACTCTGGAGGCTCTCCACAGAGCCTTCAAGTAAGAATTTCATGATAAATTCACAACTGCTGCATGAGCTCTTGGCTCACGGCTTTCGCAATAAGAAGTCAGTGTGATCATTGTACACTCATCAGCACACCAAGGACTATTTCAATTTTCATAAGTGTATCACCAAATGTAAGTTACTCATAAATAGGAATATAAAAAGAAAGTTACAGCCAATAAAAACATTTTTTTGAACTTATTTGCAACATCTACGAGGAAGTAGTATGGCCAAAGGACTTTGTGAAAACAGTCCTGATTCCCATTCCAAAGAAGAGAGCATCAGAATGTAAGGAACATGGAACAATAAGCTTGACATCACATGCAGCCAAAGCTTTGTGAAGAACAATTAATATAAGGTTGGATAGATGGGCAAAGCACTACTTGGGCATTGACCGGTTTGGGTTCTGCAAGGCAAGGTCAACTCGAGATGTTATTTCATGGATGAGAATACTTGTAGAAAGAAACAGAATTTAGACAATGTATTTTTTCTTTATGGTTTTCAAAACGGCATTTGACTGGGTGAATAGGGAAAAAATAATTTAGATACTTGGTAGAATTGGGATAGATTGGTGGGACAAGAGACAAATCCTAAACTTTTATATGGCCCAAAGAGCTCAAGTGAGGGTGACTGATGGTGAATTAGGATGGACAGAAAAAGGTCGTGGGGGGTAAGCCAAGGATGTCTGAAGCAGCTTTTGCTATTTAATCTTTATGCTGAGGAATTTGGCCCCAGTGGCGGTGGGGTTAAGTCCTCGCTTGTCAATCCGAGGGTCATGGGTTTGAGTCCCACCTGAGTGGTTTTTCACCACTCAGGACATGGTTGTTGGTGTTTCGTCTTATGTAAATGTTGATCACCCAATGAAAAAGGCCTTAAGTGCTGTTTTCGGGATTGTGAAAATAAATTTTGAAAAAATTGTAAGAGAGAGACGGAAAGAACGATGATCTACAAGGGGAATGTGTGAATCAAGGTAGGAGGGCAGCTGATACAGTCAGTTAGGTTCATGGATGATCAGGGGCTGATTGGTCAATCTTTGGAGAAATTGCAAGCTTTGGTAGTTGCTTTAGATTTCAGCACAGAAAACGTGGAATGAAGATAAATCATAAGAAAACAAAAGTAACAAGATTCTCAAGGACAAAGAAAGCGAGGCTGGTCATTTAAGTGGGAGGACACAAAATACAGCAAGCAGAGCATTTTAATTACTAGGGTAGTACGTTAGAAGGGGTACAGTAGCAAAAACATAAAAAGGAGAATAGCATTAGTCAAGGAAGCATTTGGCAACAGAAGGGAACTGATTATGGGGGCCTTGGGTAAGGACATGAAGAGCTTGAGATGGAGCATAGTATTGTACAGTGCAGAAACTTGTATCCTAAGAAAGGAGGAAGTGACTAAGCTACGGGCATTTGAGATGTGGGTACGGAGGATGGAGAGGGTGCATTGGATTGAAAGGAAGATGAGCAAGGAAGTGCTAAGTATGATGAGCAAGGAAACTTCTGAATGAATTCCAGGATACACAGGGTAGGTGGCTGGATGGACAAAATTGATAAGGGTCTATGAGTTGCTCAAGACTATGATAGAGTGAAGGATGTAGGGCAAGCAGGGAAGGGTTGGAAAGAGACTTGGTTTTATTGATGAGATGAACAAGGGCAGATAGTATGCAGAGGCAACAAAAGAAATATCAGAGGGAGGTAGGACCCTGAGGTGTAGAAAACCGGCAGGAGTTTCTCTGACCTTTATCAAAGCCTACATTTAACTGGTGGAATACTCAAAAAAAGCCAACCAAGCTAAATGTAAATCTCTCTCTCCACAGAAAAAGGAAAAAAATTTCTGACTTACAGAAAACACAACCTATTATAAGGACTGCAACATAGAAGGTTGACCATGAATCTGCATTTTTATACTATCCTGATGTCCCATTGATAAGTGATGCCGTAGAGTTAAAACAACAGCTTGCTTGTGTCGTCCTCAAAATTTTCTGATGCCAAGCCGTGAGTGTTCCATCTTAAGTCATGATGACTTCCTCTAGATACAGCATTGTACATTTTTCTACACAAGATGGAAATATTGAGATTTCAAGTAAATAAATTATAGCAATTACTATTGTATGCAATTGATCAGATTTTCCAGATCAAATTACCAGACCTCAATCAAGTTTAATACTGAAGTACTGATTTACTTTTGTGGCATTTTAAAACATTCCCTCCTATTTTTTGCCACAATTTTCTCTCTTTGGGCATTTTTCCACTTGGAAGACTTACTTACCCTCCTGGTTTGGCTGAAGAACTTGCCCAAAGGATGTGTCAACATTCAAGGTCACATCATCTTGCAGACGATTCTAACAGTGTCCATGACTTCAACGTGCAGCAACTACTCCTTGCCAGAGGCTACTTGTCACCAGTGACTTCTGCAAGCAACTTATGCTACCACTTTTCCCTCACCAGGTCCTGCTTCACTTAAAGAGCAGTTGGCATAGGAAAAATTCAAAGGACTCTCAGGACCGTATTCACAGTCGTTACCTGAGTGTCCCCCAGGCGTGGGGGAGCCCCTTGGCTCAGAAATAGTATTCATAGTCGTTACCCAGGGGGCTGTTGTCCCCTAACCCTCCCCCAGGCCGTCGATTTCCTGAGTAAGACATGAAGCTTACCCAAAGCTCCCCTAACGCAGTACTGCTGCCATCGCCTGGGACGAATGGATACTACTGTATTAATGGCAGTACACGATAATATCAACATCTTTCCATAGTAACGTCTTCTGTTTACAAACACGAGTACTGAATCACCCACGTATTCCTCATCATTAAAATTGCATAAAAATTTAAGTTATATTGAAATCATTCTCTCATATTCCTTCAATCATTTTTCATCAACATTTTGCAACAGTATACTGTATTATTGTTTATAGCGTGCTTGGTTACGGTGAGAAATGAGCATCGAAAACCATTCAGCGAAACCGTTCATATGTATTTTTGCGTGGGATTGCTGCCAAATCTCTTACCCAAGCGTCCCCTGGCTGGGTGTTACCCAGGTAAGGTTTATGAATCGCTCAGCGTAGGGGACCCCTAGGTGTTACCTGGCTAGGGGATACCCAGGTAACCCCTAGGAATACAACTATGAATACGGGCATAAGACATCTGACCACGCCAAAAAGGCATAATCCTACACTCTACAGGAGACATATACCAGATCCCAAAGCTCCAATTGAAGACTTCCAGTGCAGCTAGGTACCCACCCCACAATTTCCTTTAATCCAAGGCCTCTATTTCATATGTCACCCATTCCAGCTAAATCTTGCCAGAACCTCCCAGCCTTGGGTGGAATCCTTCACCATCTGTTCTATGTTTCAGTTAAGATGGCCAAGAGAACATTTTTCTCCATTGATTTTGACTGAGATAGCATAGCTGCTGAAACTTGTACAATTTAGAGATAGAATATGGAGACGGAAGTCAGAAAACAGTAGGTAGTTCCTAGATAATTGGTAAGTAATTCAGTTTATATTATTGAAATATTCCTACTTTTCTATGTTATTCTTCAATAATTTTAGCTCATTGCTGAATTTCTCATTCTCGCCCAAACTTAGAAAGAATTTGCTTCTAGTGGGGCACTATCAAGAAGAAATTAGTCCCCTCTGCCATTACCCTTCACTTTCCAAAATCAACCTTAAGAATCCAGATCTATGCTGCTTTTCAGGAACTGCATTTCAAGAATTACAGGTGAAAAACATAACGTATATGAGCTTGTGAGTTTATACATGACTTTCAAATAAAATCCTATAGTGTGACCATCAGTAACTTGATCACATTTCGTTATTTACTGGTCCACAACAGGACATGGCCAATAGCCAGGTATAAAAAAGGATAAAGAAACACAGACAGATGGTATTATCAGCAAAGATAAAGAAAGAAAAGCAGGGCATTAGCTCTTCAGATTGGAAATCACAAGAGATATGAAATGAAGTAAAATCAATTACAGGTTGTCACTGTCTGCACTTTTGGTATTGATATAAGACACAAAAACTTGTAAAAAGTCCAATAAGCTTAAATCCCAATCAAACTCATCATATTAGGCCTAATTGGACATTTATGAGTCCTATGTATGCCCTAATCAATGGTTGCATTATAGGATCACTACATTAAGACTATTCATTGCAACAAGCAATGCCACATTCAGAAATTCAAGAGTTATGGATTATCAATTCTAACCCTTGCTGAATATCAATACATGAATACTTGGTAAACTTATTGGCTTAAAGCACATACAAAGATCAAGCTCATTTCTTCAAAATTTGGTCCTAAAAGTACTGCCAGCACCAAAAGAGGAAAAAATGCCCGTATTTCAACTGGAGATGGAAGAGATAAGATAGTGAATTCGGCTGCTCCATGGCTTAAATCACTTCAGATAAGGATGGTTATGCAATTAACTTATCTTTCCAATGTATGGGATGTGATAAAATGCGAGAGAAGTTGATGGGGGTTAAAAATCGTGACTATAGCATATGGTTCAGCAGAAATGAATAATCTAAACTATGACGGCAATACTAGCTCACAAGGTGTTTCTACAAGTCATTCAATGAATCATTATTTTTTGGGAGATACCTTATTTATGATAAACACTGTAAAACAGCCGAGAAAGAAAATACAGTCAAATTATTAAGTTGGCGTTGATTTTACCAATGGTTTATCATATGCAAATATTACATGTGAACAACAATAGCTATATTTAATTTCTAGTGCATTAAATGATACCTTTCACCTGCCAGATACCGATGAATCTCAAATTTCGTTGAGAAAAACCTATTTTCCTGACTGGAAGTGGATCACATTCAAATTCACGCCATCTCTTATTTGATCATAATCATACCCTAGATGTCTAATGGGTATGATTTCAAGAAGGCACTGAAGCAGTTGGTTATTTCCTATGCATAAACAGCGCCTTCATTGCTTGCACAGATATTACGACTTGGGAGGAACAAGACCATGCCATACATGAAACCCCGAGAGCAAATACATTCCAGTCACACTGACATTAAATACGCTCACCCGCTTTCATGACTTTCACTGTTCTGACTAGAGAATATTTACCCACGGACACAATTATCTAGGATCATAAATACAGGAAATAACATCTGCAAACGAGGCTTGGTAACACGATACATCAACCCGTACGTTTTCACGTACAAGGTCATGTACGAATGAATGAACCAAATAGAGCAGGTTCTATTTTCCCATTCACGCATTCGTACAAGTTTGTGTGGTTAAACGGTGAATTTGGGCTTCAGATACAAAGAGTATTGTATACGACAGGCGCTTACATTAGTTTCGAAGCTACTCAAAGTAATTCCCTGATAAAAAGAGCGCAAATAAAAAAATATGACCCCGCTTCCATACACATCCAGATATCTTCAAGAAACATGCACAAAGGTCTACTGATTAGTCGTGAGCTGACGAGAACAATTTGTCTTTTATAAGTTCCATTCTCAGAATGCTCATTACAAACACAAATACATTCATCTCACCGTAGACAAACACCTTCACTCCATAACCTGAAATAATAAAAAAAATCTAAACATAATAATTGACAACCCGACGATTCTCCGCTGAAAAACAATCATAACAATTGTGATGTCTGTCACGTCGATATATATATACTTTAGTTAGAAACTCGCTTGGGTGCGCTGCAGACAGCAGCGGAGCGGAGATTCCTATCGCAGAGGAATAAAATCGTCGCTCACGCCTCTCCGAATCTCTTCTCTCCACTTCCCACAACCTATAGAGAACCGGCTTAAATTTGTTCAGCTTAAGTGTCACCGAATAATTCACAATGCCCAACCGAAACCCTGAGGTCAAATACACGCAGGTAAATACTACATTGCATTACTTTTAAATTGTTACTAAGTGACGTTTAAGTACGCTAATTGTCATTCTTTAATGTTGTCGCCGACTAGAGAGTTTTTCTCCGACGCTCGTCAGTCTTTCCCAAGAGGAACTGTTAATTGTACCCAGAAGTTTTTCTGAGTATCTGTCCGGTGTTACGGAACTTCATGACAAATCATTTTGAAATAGGGAAGAAGGCCAAAATTTTTGTTTTGACTGTCTGAAATTGTGGCTTTAAAGACGTTAAAGACTACATCGGATTCTAAAGACAGAAGTGATGCACAAATGTGAAACATGTAATCTTATGGGCAAGGATAATAGAAATCTCTATTGTCCATGCTTATGGGTATAATTTAAGTTGTCATAACTTGAACATGATGAGTGTTAACCATAGTTATGGTAGGTACGCCTTGAAGAACGAGTTAGTCAAACCCTCACTACGTTATTCTTATGTTAACTTCAACATGATTGCTCATTGAGTCGATCCGTGAGGAGTATATACCGGTACCCCTCTGAGCCCGAGCAGGAGTTCTTCTCGGTTTAGATCCATTCTAGGGGTGGTAGTTTTTCGCTTGTACCCCTTGTAAGTTATAAAGCTTTTTGAAGATGAAGCCTGTTTACTTAATTTCGGCGTGGCAGCGGCTACGTCTGCGAACAAACGAGTTGAGGTTCAATGGCAGTCGTCTTGCCGTCGTCACTGATAGTCACATCCCTACGCCAGTATTTTTCACTTTTAAGCAGCCTGGTATTTCTAGGTGTTCCTCATTTGAAGTCAACTTTGGCAATTTTGTACGACCTTACTTTCTATTGGAGTTCGATGGCACCAACACATACCAGCGCGTAGTGCAGTCATTTGCGCAGGTGACACTTTTATTGAAACTCGCTCACCAGTTAAGAATTTTTTTAATGACCACATATTCAGTTGTTTTATGTTCCCAGGTAGCAATGCAAGCTGAATCCCACGGGATTCCATCTTGCGTTCTTCAGCCAGATTTCAGCTGTACCTTTAACAAAACTCTGGCGGTATACTAGTTTGATGGCAGTCTAGAATCCTACATGAATCATGCTGGATTTTAAGGAAACGTTCCATGCTCACTTAACCAGTTTCGTTCTGGTTCACCATGCCAAGCCATGTACTCGAACTGGAATAAGCCTATATTCAAGCTTGCCCCATCCAGTTGACCTTTTCTGGACAAAATCCAGGCTGGAATCCAGCTTGCTTGCTATATGAGTTGTTTTCTGGCCTCTTCCTTGTTCCCAATCAGATCCATTACTCTCCATTTCTTCTTGGAGGTGTCTCATTGTTGTCAAAATAACTTCATATATCCCAAGTATTGCATGATCTGGGATTCTCCATTGTTATCACGTTTTCTTCTCTTGCTTGTATTCTGATTTCTTTAATTATCCTTGATGAATTTCCATTTACCTATTGGGACATGAATATTCAATGAATATACTTTTAGAAAATTTTCTTCGGCTTGCTGGTATGTATGTTTGTATGGTATTCAAGTCTGGTCAGGGATAAAGGATAATGGTCATGTCATCTGTATTCATTCCTTTGATAATATCTTGAATGGTGGATCCATCAATCGAATCATCTGTATGTTGAAGTCCGCTGAAATTGGTAGATGACTATCAATATTGAGGGAGTATTAATCTCTGTGGACGATATGCGCCCCTATTGTGCAAAAAGTAATGAATCGGTTATGCTGTGATGGCGTTGGGAGATAATTGATGACCAAATGGGTAATTTTTCAGTGGGGAACACTTTCGTAGCAATTGATGTTATGACAAGATCAAATGTGAAATAATAATAACTTGTCTTTATTGAGCGAATCTAGGACTTCGTAGTCCTCTCTTACAATTAACTCAAATTCAACTGACATAAACATCCATGTCCTGGGCAGTGAATAATCTACCCAGGCGGCATTCAAACCCGCGACTCTCAGGTTAGCAGGCAAGGACTTGACCCTGCCAACACCAGGGTCAACAGCCGAAATGTATGTGCCGTAAGATGAAGTATATTATGTTACATTATTTAAAGAAGATAGATTGGATCATCACATTTTATGAAGGGAGTGAAATTGTAATTTTGTTTTATTGTGTCAACTGCTTGTTCTTTTGGCATCTAGGTAGAGGTCATGCTAGGAATTATTTTGTTGATGATGTGGTGCATATCATTTCTCTAGGGGTATTAACCCTTTGAGTGCAGCATGACATGATAAAGAGTCATGGTTGTATTTATGCTGGTGCTGAAGACATTATATCTCGTCATGGGTACTGTGAGTGTTCCAGCTTTTATTATGGGGCCTAGTGAAAGTTCCCTAGTGAAAGCTGGAACACTCACGGTAACCTTGACGTGACATAACGACATCAGAGTAAAGACAACCATGACAAGATATCACGTCACATGTCGCACTCAAAGAGTTAATAGTTAAATAGTTCTTGGTCCTGATGGAATCGGTGAAAATCAGCCTTTTATATTTTTAAAAATCCTTTATTAAACCCAACATTTTCTCAAAATGAACAGTAGGGCTATATGCAATTATACCTTTTATATTTTGAAGGTGATGGCTATATGGTAAGAAGTGAATTCTGGGGTCCCCCAATATATCAAGTCAGTATTCTATGATGATGTCTTCGATAGATTACCGCATCCATCTTCAGGTTGATTGAAATATTGGGAAAAACCTGCTTTCTTTCTTGAGCAATGCTGAAAAAGCCTGCCAGTGAAAATCAGCAAGTGATTTGTAAGGAAGTTACTCCCAAATGCCAGGGTCCAACTTAGGTTAGGAAGTTATTTCCTTGCCTAATACTTTATTTATATTTCCCACTCTTCTGCATGTTAGAGGTTTAATGGCTCAATATTTTGAAGATTTTGCTTTTCATGAGCTAAATGAGCTCACTCCTCTTGATTTATACTTTTTGCAGCTTTTCATCAACAATGAATTTGTCAACTCAGTGAGTGGAAAGACTTTTCCAACTTTCAACCCATCCACTGGGAAGAAGATAGTTGATGTTTCAGAGGGAGACAAGGTAATTTTGTATTTAATACCTTGTCAGTGACTCTGTCATGGAAATTTTTTGGCTGTTATGTAATGTGCCAGTCACTTTATTTTTCAATTACATGTGTATGTTATCTATAACTGTTGTTTTTTGTCATATTTTTTATCTGACCTGGTGGACTTCTAAATTTTCAGGCTGATATTGATCTTGCTGTTGCAGCTGCACGCAGTGCCTTTAAACTTGGGTCACCATGGCGAACAATGGATGCATCTGCCAGGGGTGCTATGATGCTAAAGGTGAGCTCAGTGTGAGAATACCATAGTTCCTTTCATAACGAGGGGGTACATTTTTATTATGACTTTCCATTCTTGAAAATAAAAAAAATGCCATGAATTTACTTAAGGCATTCCCTTTAAATTCTCAAATCTAATCTATCCCTATCTAATTTAATTTGCTTATTGCTGATCAGTAAGGAGATTTTGACAGTTACCAATCGAAATATGGGTGCTGAGTTAATGATGATAGCAGTGGCATAGCCAGGTTTCGGGTCTTGGGGGTGGGAGGGTAGGGGGGCAAAATTTTTAGGGGGCGCCGACTGATAAATTCTCCAGTTTACTCAACATACTGTTACATACTTTTACTGTATTATTTTTCTCGTAATATACTATCCAAACTTGTAGACCTTGTAGAATTTATTGTTGATAATTAAGTTATGAAATTGATTCTCGCTCGTATTTGGGACTTAAGAGTGGAAACATTCACAGACTTAGGGGAGCCAAAACACAGGGGGCATTTGCCCCCCCCCCCCCCCTTGCCATACCCCCTGGCTTCACTACTGGATGATAGCAGACATTATGATGGCTTCATCTTTTAGCAAATATATTTTTATGATAATTTGTGATCCTGAAATAGTCTTCAGTGAGTTGAAAAATATTTTTATTACATAATTTTTCATTACAAAATGTTTGATTAGTTTACTATTGGTTATATTCAAAATAATTTATAACTGGGTATCAATTCAGAACCAAATTGAGGACATTTAAGACAGCCTAGAATCTTTTTTAGAATACTGGTTAAAAGTATCTGATTATTTGAGCCTGTGACTAAAATACTGCTAGGCAAAAAAGCCTCTTTTTAGCTAGGTGAAATAGTTTTTACTAATACAATGGCACTCTTGCTCTTAGCAATAGATAATATAAATGTAGCTGGAAAACAGTGAAAGCACTTAAGCACTCAATCAGTTGCATCTGTTAATATCTATTAATGATTGATGGAATAAATATTCATTCTGTAGTATTCTATTTTTTGTCCTTACAGTTGGCTTCTCTCATGGACCGTGATGCTGATTATTTAGCAAGTTTAGAGACTCTTGACAATGGCAAGCCTTATATTGATGCATTTATGGATCTGAAATATTCAGCTCATGCAATTCGTTACTATGCTGGATGGTGTGACAAGATCCAAGGGAAGACCATTCCTGCTGGTATGTCACCATGATTCGGGGGGAAATGGATTGACCCAATTCAAAGAACTGCAGAAGGGGCCACTTTTAGGGTACCAGCTACTGATTGTCACACAATTGTGTGAAATTAAAGCTGAACAATCATTTGCCTGGGCTGGTAGTCAAACCCTGATCCTCTGTCCAGGAAGTAAAGCTTGACTGTAAACTCAATGGTGTTTACTTTAGACATTTTAAGAACTACAGAACTGGTTGCAAAGTAACTTAAATGGTGTCAAATGTTGATGGTCACACAACTGCAGAAAAATTTTCTCTGGATAAGATTTAACTTAGTTTTTTACCATTTATTGTTCCCTATTTGGTTAGGTTAGAGCACTCAGGGAAAAATCGAGGTGAGAGGTTGAGAAAGAGTGAGAGTTTGAATCCCAGGTGTGGCGAATGAATTTTTTACTGTGAATTTCATGCAATTACATTGACTCAACTTTGTTTTATAAATTTACCCTATTGGAATGTTAGAGTTACATTTTTCTTCTGATAAAAATTTGTTTTCTGAAACTAGACTTCTATTAGCATTCAATTGCAGGAAAATCTTGATTTTGCAACATTGGAGGAGCCTATAAATCAGCATGATGAAAAGTTTGTGTGTGAAATCAATAAGCGATAAGAATTCAGAGCCCTCCAGAAATCTATTTTTAGAGTCATGCACTTGATCTTTTGACACGGACCTTATTAAGATGTGAACAAGGCACTCTGTGTGTCGATTTGGGTTTTTGTTCATTTTAAAGTAATACCAATTAGAGGTATGTGATTCACTCTGTCAGGACTTGGCTATCTCAGGCACTAGATTAAACATTGCCTACCTCTCTGTCCTAATTAGGCTGCTGACCAGATCCCTTCTGGGATACTTCAACAGCTAAAATGTACTTGAGGCCATTACAAGGGTCCATGTCTTGACAAATGTCGAAACCAAGACTCACTAAGTCCCTAGCAAAGTCCCTGCTTGGATCTGATCAGAGTGCATCTGACTGTGGCTTGTTTGTTTAGAGACGAGGTATCAGAATTTTATGCCTAATACTCATGAAAGCTGTAAGGGTTGAGTGAAGGGAAGGAGATGAGATAGAAAAATAGGTTTCTCCTTATTCGGGACTCTCATTTGATATAAAGAAAATAGAGCTGTAATGCGAGAAAGCTTACCATAAAGTGAAAAAGGTTATGGCACCATGACTTTAGAGTTGATTGAGTGTAGGACTGGTAAATGTAGACATTTGCTTCACTCTGAATGGGTCTCTGAAGAATCTCCTGGGAAAGATGTGTATTTCTAGGGCTAATCTAAATGGGATGAGGTTGCTGTGGTGGTTGGAGTTCTAGTTTACCATCCCTAGGCCATTGTTTGGATCATAGCAGTGGTGGATGGCTTTCATTGGATCCCAAATCCCTACTGGGGTGCTGATACTTCGTCAACGACATTTACATACCTTGATGATGATGGATGAGACGTCCATTGGAATGTCAGTTCTGTTAGCAAATGTAAACTGGTGGAATACCCAAGATGATTTTACTCCAAGTATTTGATGGGAGAGCATTAACCCTTTCGCTGCTGTGAACGTAGTAGCTACGTTCGCCCGGTTGACTGCTGTGAACGTAGCTCATACGTTCCGTTGGCAAGTGGTTGTTCCTACCCACGCTACTGAACTTTCTCTTTTTCCGCGAATGTCATTTACCAAGTTCATTGTTATACATTCTACTAATCCCATCCTGGGATCTTGAGTGACTATTGAGTTGCAGGTGCAACGAGAAGCATACTTTGTGCCGACGTAGGATAGGTACCGTTCACTTTTTCACCGCACAGGGGCTGGAACGTCTCTGCAGTTTGACCGCAGCGGAAGGGTTAAATTCCATTTCACTTTCAGTAGTTTCAGCCTTAACTTTTTAAACTTTTCCATGCTCAGGAATTAAATTTGGCAAGTTTTATACTCTTATTTAGGGCAAGGGTCTAGCCTCAATGAAACACCAGTTCCCGTAAGATCACTGAAGTTAAGCAATGTTGGGCCAGGACAAGGGTTGGATGGGTGACCATTCATACCTTCACCATGGCGCTCTTGTCACCTGTCTGCATGTGGCAGGCAGGTTAAACATGGGGTTGGCACGATGGACCATTCAAGGTCTAGGTGCCCGAGCTCCTG
This sequence comes from Ceriagrion tenellum, assembly GCA_963169105.1. Lineage (NCBI taxonomy): Eukaryota > Metazoa > Arthropoda > Insecta > Odonata > Coenagrionidae > Ceriagrion > Ceriagrion tenellum. Next base: position 133,813,688 of record OY720637.1, read on the forward strand.
TTGAAGGCTCCCCCAACTAACAATCTACTCTCATTTAAAATACTCTAAGTAAAACTACAAAGTTTTGGTAATTCCTGAACCCATTTCACTTCTTATGTGTTTCTTAACTTAAAATGATTTATTCACAGATGGAAATTTCATGACCATGACTCGTGTTCAGCCTGTGGGAGTGGTAGGAGCTATCATTCCTTGGAATTACCCCCTGCTTATGCTAGCATGGAAATGGGCCCCTGCTCTATCCACTGGGTGCACTGTTGTGCTCAAACCAGCTGAGCAGACACCCTTGACTGCGTTATATATGGCATCACTTGCAAAAGAGGTAAATTTAGTTTAAATGTCTTTCCCACCTCTCCCATCATTTGACAAGGCCATTATTCTCTCTTTTGAACCATGGGAAATTCATTTTTTGTCACATAATATGTGAAAATTTGTCTTTAATAATCTTAAATTTGGCATAAAGCAGTTCCATTATTCATTAATACCATGTTAAAGCTGCTTTCTTGTACTCAGGAGAGCCCCTATTCAATTTTACTTTTGTTTTTAAAGTCATCGGTTTTGGAGGATTGCTAAAAATAACTTTTTTAAGAAATTAAAATTTTTTTAGAAATCTCAGGATAATTAGAATTTTTCCATATCTTGACCACCACTCATCGTATACAGTCTTAATTCATGAGGATGTACTGTTTTCAAATTGTACTAATAGTGCTCGGGCATTACATTAAAATATTGGAAAATAATTTCTAGTTCAAAGAGGAATTATGGGAGTTTCATATAATGCCTAGTTGTTAAACTAATGACTTTTTTATTACAATGCCCAAAATGATTGTTATAGTTTTTGATTCAATTTCAGGATAAATTCATATTTCATCCATCTCAAGTGAAATTTGCCACTTAATGTATATCATTTTAATGTGCATTATATCATCTCTATGACCCTTGGGCCCTCAAATGATGGAATTTTCAATCATTATGTTAATGAGGTGGAAAATCAAACATTTGCATGTGTAACTTCCTAGTAAAACCCATAAATGCCAAACTGATTCAACTAACTTTCCCACTTGCTGTAGTAAGACTATTTGTTATGCATATGAGTTTTGACTAAACCCAACATTCATTCATTACCTTCAGGCTGGTTTTCCTGCTGGTGTTATTAATGTTGTGCCTGGATATGGACCAACAGCTGGTGCTGCCTTAACCTCTCACATGGATGTTGACAAAGTTGCCTTCACAGGCTCCACCGAGATTGGCCGCCTTATCCAGTCTCAGTCGGGGACATCCAACCTCAAGAGAGTTTCCCTGGAACTGGGAGGAAAGAGCCCACTTGTTGTCTTCAATGATGCTGATGGTGAGATTTTGTCATTTGCTCTCCGATGAAATAGAGTAAGGTTTTAGAGGTGTAATTCATGCTCATCATTGGTACCAAATGAATGGTAGGCCTAAGACAATCCTGTCTATTATTTCAGGTGTTTAGTGTCATTTCTTATTCTTTTTTCATGAAACCTCTCCTTTTTTCTCTATGAAGTTATTAAATTGTTCTTGTCTTGTTACTTCTTTTAAGCCATCTGAAATCACCTTTTCTTCTCTCTTCAATACTCTCCATAAAGTCATCATTCTATCATCCTTTTAACATAGATATAATTGCCAACCAGTACATCCTCTTTCCATTTTGCTTCCTCTCTGTACTTTTCCTATCAGATTCCTTCCCTCTCCCAGTGGCTCCAGCTCTGCTTAATTTGTTTTCCTAGCCATCCAGCTTATTATTTATATTCTTCTTGACATGGCTCTATTTTGTAAGCTTCTTTACCTGTACCACTCATTAGCATCCACTCCTCTCCTGCCTTACTCAATACTCCCTCCTTTTTTCCTTTCACATGTGCATTTCTATCCTCCTCCCACCTGTGATCTCCTTGGCCTCCTTCCACTTGACCAGTGTAGGGACTTTCTCATTTTTTATAGTTAAAGTAATTGTGTGTATTTCATTCATTTTTTCCTCAATAATCAATGATTAGTTGAGATAAAATGAGGAGTTTCTTATCTTAAGCCATTAAAATGCAGCCACAGGTACTTTTAACTGAAGCCAACTGGACTCCTTTTGTCAATTTATGTATGTCAATGTGTGATGTAAATCATTCAGAACTGTGCAATTTGTTTGTACTCTGTAAGTCAGAAGTTGTTGATGCATTATAGCATGCTCAGTTTCATAATGTAATGAGAAAGTGCATCATAATACTGCTTAGTTACATAATATGACGAGAAAGTGCATAATTTATATTCCATTAGTATTCACAGCTGAATAATATATCTGTATTTTTCCCCTTTTTTTCTTTCTATGAAAATATTGGAAATGTCAGTGTAATTTATTTCAAATTTGTGTGATAACTGTAGAAACTTCTCCCAAGTGGTGCCTAAAACAGTGAAGTTAATTAGTGTATCAATTAAAAATCAGGTTAATGGGTAATGAGTAACTCCACTGTTGTAATGATTGACTCCTTTTTTTTATTGGAAAAGTATGAACTTCATGACATTACAACCTCCACTGTACTGAATCGGTGTGCTCTGACACAAGCGCAAGAGCACGAAAAGGATACAAAAGACATACGTCAAACAAAACAAACAAATCTAGAAATGCTATCTAGACAAATGAGCATAAAATACTTTGACAGTATCATTGGGAGAATTTTCCATTGGTCAATAAATTGCGTGTGCTAATTCATTTCTTCTGTTATTAATCATATTTAAAACAATAAAACTCAATTAGAATAAGTGTGAGTTGTGGTACATCCATAGATCCATATTAGGTCATTTTCTGGTAAAGTTAGTTATCATTTATTGCGATACACAATACAAGTCATCCTTCAATTTGGTCAATTTCAGTGGATGAAGCTGTGAACCTCTGTGCCAATGCTGTTTTTGTGAATATGGGTCAGTGTTGCTGTGCTGGAACTAGGACATTTGTTCAAGAAGGAATTTATGATGCATTTGTGAAGAAGGCAAAGGAAGTAGCTGCTGCTCGTAAGGTTGGAGATCCTTTTGCTGAGGGAGTTGTTCAGGGACCACAGGTATCTATTGAATACATTAACCTGAATGCCAATTAATCAAATGGTGCTATGTAATTAGTTTTGATGCAAGGCTTTGTTTATGGTTAATCACATGATAGTAGATTCTTTTGAAACCCGGTACATTGAGAACTGTGGAGCAATTGATCCACTGTCAATGATCTCCTGAACATTTGGCCATATGGGTTCTGTATAATGTGATAGCAAATTTTTTTTAGTTTTGTACATGTAAAAATCAAAAATCTTGAGTAATGTGCGAAAGGCAGAAGAAAAAGTACATTTAATCTTGGAATAAGAGAAAGCTATATGCAATCCATTGCTGGTTTTCTTATTATACTCATATGTCTGGTTAAATATTCTGTCAAAAATTCTTCCATTGGACATCAGTCTAAGTTATCAGTTTATGGATGAACTAGTCTAAATTTTTGACATAATTCTTATGTAGAAATTTACTTTTTAGATTTTGAGTTCTAATAATTGCTTCAATTTTCTTAACCACCCTTGTGAATGGCACTACTCTCAGAAGCATGAACAGGTCATGGATAGTGAAATATTGTCAGTGAATATCTTCTCTGTGCTCCTTTAAATTAATACTGCCTAAGTGACGCAGTTAGGTGTATGAATTAATACACTTGCTATACACACATGAAACGTAAATAGTGACATGCTTGCCTAAGTGTTCATGTTTTGTTATGTTGATGCCCTGTGTCTTGTTGCTTAAAATATGTGTATAATGTCATATTTGTATTCAATTGTTTGTAGATTGATGAAATCCAGTACAAGAAGATTCTCGACTTGATTGAGAGTGGCAAGAAAGAGGGTGCAGTTGTGGAATGTGGTGGGGAAGCTTGTCCCGGAGGTGGTTACTTCATCAAACCCACTGTGTTCTCTGCTGTCACTGATAATATGAGGATTGCCAAGGAAGAGGTAGGAAAATTAGAGAAATGGACTTTTTAATGCCTATTGTATCAATGTGGATATAATATTGTTTTTCAAGGCCAAAGAAAAAAATTTCAGGCACTCATCGCCAAATATGTTTGACCATTCCATTTGTAGCAATTTCATTGAGCCATTATAACTCAAGAATGGTACTAAATGTGGAGATTACTTGAAGAACATAGGAAAGATATGCACTTACCTATGCTCAATCATTATTAAGCTTTTTCCCATTTATTACTTGCTTGAAGTGCGATTGAGTGGGATAGTAAGTTCAGGCTCATTTTGTTTCTTCCAGATTTTTGGACCAGTGCAACAAATATTTAAATTTAAAACACTTGAGGAAGTGATTGAGAGGGCAAATGCAACCAATTATGGCCTTGCTGCAGGAGTGGTAACCAAAGACTTGAATACTGCTCTTACCTTTTCTCAGTCAGTCAATGCTGGGTCTGTTTGGTGAGTTATTTTAAGTTGCATATTTATTAAGGGATTGCATGGTACATATTTAAGATAAGTGCATCTCTTTGTGTTCTGCTTTGTTTTAATTGTTACAGGAAGCCCCTGTATCCACAGTTCACTTCACTTGGAAAATAAAAGGGATGATTTCCTAAATAATCTGCCCCAATTTCAAAGACATGCCATTCTGGAAGTTGAAACCTTGTTCTGGAGCACAAATTTTTTGACTTGTTGCACTCTGTCCTCTGCTACCTTTCAAACATGCATTATACACTCCAGTGGGTCTTGAGCATTCTGTCAGTACTTTTGCTGTTTCACATCAGAGTTATCAGAATACTTTGAGTGATTCTTTTGATGGCTAACAAACTTATAAGTAGATAGGCAAAGGTAAAGAGAAAGTAGGGATTTCTAAGCTAAGAGAAAAATGAATCTTTATTTAATTATTATAGAAAAAACAATAACTTAAGTGGATAAAATTGAGGGCAAGAACATTTTATCAGTTACTGAGGTGGTAAACCATGGAAAATATATTAGGCATATTTTCCATATTTCTATTAAATAAACATAAACAGTGAGTATATTTCACTATTTGTCTGAATATTTTTCTTTAATCCATTTGTGCTTGAGGGTGACAGTAACAAACACCTGTAACTGAAGAAAACACCTCAGCTTACAAATGGGTGGGTGTGGCTGGCAGTGCCCGGCCCAAAACACTCGGGGCTCTAAGACTTGAGTGCTAAGATTTCTGATTGAAGGGAGTGGCATCTGGGTTGGCAGGGTGTTTTAGAGTAGAGTACGGGCCTTTTCCATGAGCTCTGCCGTCTGCAACTGTGTGGACCTTGTCACGAGACTTGGAGGCTGTTTTAGTTAGCTGAAGATAGTTGGTTGCATGTTCATTGTCTTGATTATGAGAAGACTTTATGCCCTTTCATACAAATGTTGAATACATTGTTGAATGCCAATACATGATGAACCTTTGTAGAGGGGGTGTGAGACTAGGGGATGGGCTGAGTCCTGGCTCTCGCAGCTTATTTCTCTGAAATACACAAGATAATACTAGCAGTGGGTTGGGAGGCACCTAGAGGGATATTCCATGTTTTGACGAACTAGGGTATTGATTAGTGAAAAGCATAACGTTCTCTCTCATGCCTTCATTTCATGAGAAGGATGGAGGGACAGAAGGAAAAATAAGTGAAATCTCTTACCCCAACAACATCGCAGAGCAGAAAAAGCATGAAATTAGGAATCATTGGGTGGTACTTGACTTGAGACTTCTCATTATATGAAAAACAATCGGCTAGCATGACAGAAAATATCCTAGTGAGTGAAAATACTGGGGTGGTATTTCCCTTGCATGGTATTCTGACTGCATTTACATTGTGTAGAAATGACTAATAATCTGTGGCATAAGTAGGTCTTACTGTCTTTTTTTTTAATTCTAAGATTTCATCCATGCTGCCATAATGAGCTTTGCCTTTGTATCATTTAGGGTGAACTGCTACAATGCTGTAGTTGTGCAGGCTCCATTTGGTGGTTTCAAAGAATCTGGACACGGTCGAGAAATGTAAGTTGAATATCTTTATGCCTACGCTTAAGTGCATTTTAAGGGTGACACAAGGTTGAAACTAACCATTGATGTGAGGATTTTTATGGAGAATGTCTGTCTCTTATTATATGTCATTTACTTAATTGTTTGGTTTCTGCGTCTGAGAACTAAGCAATCGATACAGACTCCAGCTAAATAACAGCTGTCACTTATATGTCATTGGTTATTCAACTGGAGTTTCACCTTTTCAATATCTGATTCTTGTCTTTTTTTGTTCATTTACTCTTGTCTTTCCTTTTCAGGGGTGAAGATGGTTTGAAAGAGTATCTTGAAATCAAAACCATTACCATTAAAATTCCCCAGAAGAATTCATAAACTTGAGACAGTCATCAAGTATATTCACAATCTAAATATGTGCAGCAAGCTGTTATCTCCATCACAAATATAAGGATATGTTTCCCAAGTATATTTAACCAGGAAACAAGTGGTTCAGCCTACTATGAAGTATTCCTATGTAGGAAGTATATATTTTGTAGCACAGTTGTCATTCTGATGCCAATTGATGAAGTATTTTTATAAATTTTATACTTTTGATCAATTGTGATTGTATGTATTTTTCAGTAATTGGTGCTATAAGTATGAAAAACTTACTACCTCAATTAATTAATTGCAATAATCTTATTTCATATACAGCAATATCTTAACTAGGTGGTGCTGAACTAAATGTCACCTAAAATGTTATTACGATTTGTCTTCATCTGTTGTGAAATGAAATGAGGTAATAATTTGGCAGCATTTGGTGCTACGTATTTTTTGCATCAATAAACATCATCCAGTGATTGTATTATAATTTGATATAATTTTTTTCCTGCTGAAAATATTTTCCCCTTCACTGCTTGGAATTGTTGAAATGTCTGGAGGGATTCATGATCTTTGTTTAAATGCAGTGTATGCTTACTCCCAGGTGATAAAATGGTGATTTTAAAAATGAAATTCAAATTGTGCAATTATAATTAATTTTTGATTAGAGGTCTGCTGAAAGCTCTAAATGCAAGTGATCATGGAAACCGGAACTGTGAACAATGGTGAATCAATGTGTGTATTCAGCATTTGGGATACACCAGTCTGCCATGGTGGGATGGTTTTTACCAGGGATGTTAAACGAAACTAAAGTCATGGTTCCAGAACAGTTCAGAGTGGGTTCAGGTATAGTTTTGGTTCACAGAACCAAACCAAAAGTAGGAGCGAAAATCTCGGAATGAAAGTGGAACAAAAATATTTTGAATGAAAACCCATAGGAATGAAAGAGAAACCGTTCTGATTTTGGTTCGGGCTTGGAAAAGTTTCGTTCCCGCCTTCACCCCTATGGCTCCGGCTTTCGTTCCAAGGAATTTTAAAAGTGTACATAGAATTTCCTAAATATCCTGCCGTCATGTATTCCACTTTCTTTATAGTTTGGGGTGCTAGTCAAGGTGTTTCATCATGTTTGGTTACAGTGGAAAGAAACCAGAATTTTGTATGCAATTAATGGCAAAATATTCTAGCCAAAGGAGGAACTGTAGGTTATATGAGGATCCCAGAAGTCAAGGGGTCTAAGTAACAAAATCGTTGTTCGGAGAAAACTTAGGTCAAAGTTGAAAATGTTTGGTACAACCCACTAATTAGTTAATAGGCATTATCCTAGATAGCATCACCTGTCAAGAAAATCACTTGGGTCCCTTTACAACCTAAAAGATTTGTATTTTCACATCCCATTCCTGTACCTAAGGTATTTTTTAAAAACGTCACTTAGACCCCTTGACTTCTGGGGTCCACATATTGTATTCTGTACAGAACAATACAATCTCTCAAACGAATGGAGGGGATGTACAATGGCTCGCTAGGGGATGATCTCAAGGAATCATCGACAAATATCCCACCACGTACTCTCACAGCAACAGCGTAAACAATGGGAATCCTTATGGTATACCAAGAGATTAATCTTGAAATCAGTGGAAAAATGAAACTCTCAGATATCTGAACAGATAACATGCTGTGTGTCCCAGCATGTGTCTGGTGGAAATGTGGTGCCTACCATAATCTACTGTGCCGCCACCCCCCTCTCCCATCTCCCTATCCCTCACTGACAAGATCGCGCCCTAAGGATTACCAGGGGAAATGCTGAGATTATTGGACGTTCTTCATTGTGTGAAGGAGATGGTATGAGGGGTGTGTGAGGGACTGTATAGAGAAGTAAATGTTGAAGTTAGTCACATTTTTGGATGACCTAGAATCAGTTGATAAGTAAACTATACATTAAGCTTAAATTACTAAGTACCTACATTGTTCAAAATTGCATAGGAAATACATATATTGTCCTTATCAATTTGTAGAGAGATTTCTTCAAGTAGGGTTGAAATTTAACAATAACCATTAAGCCTTTCTGTGTGAAACTAGAGTATGAAGTCACAATTGCAATTACTTGGTGATAAAATTTCATAACTGACCCATTTACAGGGTCAAATTTGCTTGATGGCATGATTACTGCCCTCGCACCTAGAGGTCCCAGGTTCATATCCTAGTTTCAGCAGATATTTTTCAATGTAATTTTATCCATTCCTGGTTGTACTGAGAGCTCTAAGCTAAGTCCAATGTCAGATGAGGTGGAAAACCTCAGCCCTCTTTCTGTCATTTAGGTGAGTTGGCCATTTTCCTTCTAAGAGCCTTTTTCATCCTCTTCCATGGACTTTCTCCCCTGAGGTGCTGATTTGTTCCTGACAGTCTTAAATAACAATTTGATCCATTTATGCCATGGGTTTAAATACGATCGATATAAATGTTCGGATTTCTTGTCAGTGTTATTTTGGTAATCATGCCCTCTGAGATAAAATGAATGAAAAAAAATAGCCGTCATAGGGCTTCTTAAGTCTTGTTATCTTTTTCATTGCTGAGGACACGTAAATACCAGATAGTGGGTTGGTATTGGTTTGGCTCCGGCCCGAGTATCGGGCAGGGACGTCGACATTCTTGCCGCCATCTTCCTAATTTTGATTGTATAATTTTGACGTCTGTATATTTGTCTCTTGATCTTCTAAAGATGAATTTTAACAGCCTGCCATTCCAGCGAATACGCTTGCTAAGGTCGATAGATAAGTATCGAGAGCGATGGGCATTTTGCTTCACTCCTTTACTCAGGTGGAGTCATCGCTGAACCCTCGTGTTCCATCTCACACGTCCATCTCGTGGGGCTTTGTTACCGGTACGCGAAGTGAATATTAACCCTTGTGAATCCCAAACCCCTCGGACATTAAGATTATCGAATATATCCACGAGTATCCATCAATCTTAAACGGCCATGAATAGCAGGGGCCTAATTCTGTAACTCGGAGCTCCGGAGGGATCAATACAATTTTTAAGTGGTAATTATTTCATTTCAGGATCCAATTTGGACTTGTCCGATGTATTATATTTACGGCGTAATTTCCACTGCCGAACTCAAAAAATGTGCTTGAAAATTCCGCAGCGTTTCGTGCACTATAAAATACCACCCCCTACCATAATCATATCGGTTACGCATAGTGACGTCACTGCTCAGTTCAAAAGACGCTTTCTGCATGTTACTCGCTTGTTCGGCCGAATTTAAATGGTTTAAATGTATGAGCCCGCCTTTGAAACGATCTAGTGTTTTTAGGAACCTTCTTGTAGCTAATAGCCTTGAAATTGGTAGGTATAATATTTGTTTTCCACGATTTCTGAGATATTTTTGGACTTGAAAAAAACGTTTGCAAGTTTACTGCTTTATTACGTGTACCTCAAAACCCTTTGTTCTACGTCCTCCCCATAACGTTTTTCTCCCGATCCTGGTTTTCTCCTGCAAAGTTTTTTCCATACTGTCTAATGAGGCCTTATCCTCGTGCATCTTCTAATGAACAATGGACTCGGAAAAGACAGGTATCCAAGCGACTAGGTGGGCTCTCTCGGTAGTAGTGGGTGGGTTCCGTCCTTGGAACATAAATACATTATCGTGAATAGCACATATGGTCCTTGAATATAGAATATTCAAGATCTATGGACTAGCACGGGGTATCTCCGTACTCCGTCGTGATTCATTTACAGAGACCGAATTCGTCTATCGTGTTGCAGATGAACTGGTCGGCCTCATTAATGCACACATTTTGGCACATGCTCTTTTATTACGGTCAAGGTTGCACTAACTCATTTGCAGTACAAAGGAAATTGAAAGCGATGGAAAACTGGTCTTACCGAAGATAAATGAAGATCCAGTAAACGCAGAGAATGGCAAATGAAGGATTCCGACGAAGTGGAGGAGAAAAAAGATAAATGAAAACTTAGGTTGATTTTTTTATGCATTCACGGGATAATAAAATATTATTTGTGTAAATCAGTTCTTCGGAACATTGGTGGTGTTTCGATTGAAAGAGAGCACTACGGATACTTATATCTAAAAAAATATTGGTTGTGTTGCCTTGAGGCCACAGCTGGAAGATTTCTGCGCGAAGGAGCACAAGATCCATTGTGGACTTGAGTGATTCGAGCCCTCGCCAATGCAATTAGCGGTTCGTATTTAATGAACTGCTGGAAACAAGACGATACTATGGGGAGGAAAAACTGTACACACTGGCGTGGCTATTCTTAAGCGCCTTTTCCAGTTACCTCGTCGTTAACCCCGGTATTTATGCTGGATATTTTTATTAGCGAAAATTGGTTTGTTCTGGTAGCTACGTACAGCTGTCTTCACAGCCTGATGGCTGGAGTTTGAAACGTGCAAGTGACTGATATTTTTAGTGATATTTCAATCCCTACTACCAGCACATTAAAGGGGGCGACTCTTGAGTAGTCCATCGTCCGTAAAGTAGACGTTTATTTCTTTTGAATCTTTTATGAAAAGGAGACTGCCGAGTATCCGTCCACCATTCCCTAGATTATCCTTTTCGTGGTTTGGAATGAAATAACTTTATAAGCCCTTCCTCTAATTCCAAGCCAAACTACGTATTTGCATTTCATGCCTTTCAAACTGTTCTGTACTTTGAACGTGTGTAACGTGCCTCGTGTCAATGATATTTTTATACTTTTTCGTTACTCTGAAGGTGAGCCTTGTTTTTTGTAATCCATTGTAATCTGGGATTTATGAGACCTTTTACATGAAATTAGAACACCTATTACGGAAAGTGGCGAACAGTGGGCCTAGGACATAATGGCGCGAGACCAGTTGAATATTGTTGACGACGCTGCGTTGTTATGCTTTCCTTCGTAACGTAACGGCTTATGCTTTAATAATTCTTCTCGAATGCTATGTTTTCGATTTTCATCATTTCCTCTGATAACTTCAACTGTGACTAGTGTAAAATAGCAGAGCTCATTCACCCTTACAATTCCTAGATTTGAAAAATTCCAAATTTGAATTCATGACTATTTTTGCTAAATTTCAACTGCAAAAACTTTGCCGATGAGTCCGCACTTTCAGGGATGGAAATTTCTTAGCACAAGTACAACCGTGTCATCAGCAAGAAATCTAAGAGTACCATTAACTTTGGCACTGAAATTTCTAAAGTATGGCAGAAACAAGGGAAACAACGACATCTCCTTGAAGCACCCATGATGTGACGTTTTAACATATTGTGCGACTATTTGTTCTCATTGACTTAACATCTTATATTTTGTAAACTCATAGTTTTAACATTAGGAGCGATTTATAGTGAGGTGAAATATCCAAGGCTTCTAAAAAATTGTAAAAAGACACCGCATTAACTCAAATATTATTTTCACCTGAGCATCTCTGCGTCCTCAGCAGTACTCTGCCGGTTAAGCGGCGAAACGGCTAGCGTCAAAATGTCCGGACGCAGAAGTGGTCGCTCCAAAATGCTCCATTCCCTGTAATGGTTGAGAAACTTGGTCGCTAGTTAAGAGGCCGCGTAAAGTCAGGAGGGTTTTGAGACATGGGCATGGAGAAGGAAAAAATGAGCTGGGTATAGACTAGGTAAATATGAGAAATAGTCAGATACGGTGGAAGAGGAGATGGTGTTGAGGGAGTATTTAGTCTGAGACATGTGAAAGGATTAGGTGGCGTTTGTAGATGTAGTAACATATTGAGGATGTTTTTGAGGAGAGAATGCTTATAAAATGTGAGGCGGGAGATGAATGGGAAGTTTGGTGGATAGGAAGGGAATACATAAATAAGAAGAGTATTAGGGGGGTTTAGTGTTGGTGAAATAGTCTCGAGAAGGAAACCTCGGAGGAGGCAACGTTCAGTTGGAAAAAATTATTGGCCTGACTCTCCAAATATCTGTCGTTCATTGAGGAGAATGTTAATGATGAAGATGTTTAACCATACATGATATCTCCCATTCTCGAATTGCCCTTGAGCAGGCCGAAAACTTCGCTATCTAACTTACTATCGGTTCATAATCTCTGGAATTAGTTTTATCTGTGGTGAGTGATCTGTTGAATGACATTTTCGCCACAGTCAGGTGACTGTTGGTATTGTGAACGTCTTTGATGGAGATAAAGCCTCTTAGGAGGTTCCGTGCGAGGGAGCTTAGTACTGTTCTAGGAGCTTGAGTTACTCCCGCGTTGACGCAGCCAGCGAATGGCTTCTGCGCGGTCTTCCATTCGAAATGCAGATGCGGCCGACAAGAATATCAAAGGATCTCGTCTCTATCCATAACCTAAGGGAGCACATTATCGCTATATCACTCGTGGTTAAGAAAATCGTTAGTAGTTGTACTAACATCCGTAAATTCGGGGTGCTAATAATTAAATAGCGACGTAAAGTAATGCGTGGTAGTTCTCACTCAGATTCATATTTAGAGAGAGTCTACAGATATAGATAGTTTCAAATGAAAGTAAAATTATATGCACCAATTTGAAAATATACTTTCAATTAAAAAACTTTATAATAGGAGGGTCCTCGGATGAAAAAGTCAAAGAGAGATACTACTTCGCACGGGTAAGACCACATCTCTAATACGCCGCGAGCATTTGGGACCCAGGTCAAATAGATTTAACCAAAAAAATTAATAAAATACAAAGGCAAGCAGCACGCATCGTTAACAACTGCTACGAGCGTACATACAGTGTCTCACAACTTTTGAGGCTACACGCTAGGCTTAGGTTGCTTGATAAATTCAGAACTGATATTTTTCAGAGCAACATAGAGAATATTATCATGACTCCTCACTACATCTCTAGATCTGACAGATGCGATAAAATAAGAGAGATACACTGCCGAACAGATAGGTACAAAAACTCGTTCTTTCCGCGAACAATAAGTGACCACATTTACAATTGAGCTCCACTAAATAACACTCCTATAATTCATTTCACCATTTCATCTCCAAAAACTTACACCTTCACACGGCTGGTGACCTAACACCCCCCGCCACACGCCCATGCGGCGGCTCGCAGGGTATTAAGTAGATGTAGATGAAAAATACCACAGGCACGTTACTCCTTCGCAGGATTTTCCAATCATTGCATTTACAAGTGATAGCACGAAGTCACTCGCACGAGTGTATATAGACCAAGGGATGAGATTCGCAATGAAAAAAATTATTTAGCTCGATCGGGATCCGCACCTGGATCTCCGAGTTGCCGGTCAGGTGTGTGTGAACACCTTGTTCGCTTAAATTCCCGTCGACATTCGCCGTGAAGAAAGATGGCTCAGTGTGTAATTGGCTATCAGACCGGACCGGCAATTGGGAGAGTTCGAATCCCCGTCACGTCGAATGATTTTTTCACTGTGAATTTCATCCCTTGGTCCCTCTTACGGTTTCTGTCCTCGGTTCAGCATACGCCGTACCTCTCTTCATCCCATTCAAAAGGAAAGGGAAAAATTTCCGTGGAATACCACAAACACATGATGTCAATCAAAGAATGACGGATGCTCCAAAAACGAAATACGAAGGCATAATTCCTATTCCCGGAAACAGGGATGGAAAGTTGTAACAGACTGATCTGCGAATCGGTGATAATTGATGGTGCTGTGAATTTAGGGACTCTCCAATGATTGAAGAAATATCAGTCGTGAAATAAATTTTAAAGAATTACCCTCCTTTCTCTTTCCCCGAAATGTTATTCTTAAAGCTTCTAAGGAAGGCCTGCGAGTTCACCATCAGTAAACACAAGTTCAAGGACGGAGCCTCCCGGTGCAGATAAGTGGCTGTGTACATATCGCGCTCTCGGGCGATGTTAAAGATAAGGAGTCCAGAAGGCCGAAAGAAAGTCGATTGTAGGCTGGGGTGTGAGGTGGGATGACGTCAGGGAGAATCACACAGACTTCTTCTGCTCAACCAACTTGATAACGGGTGCAATGGTAACGGCATGCTTTCATGTCTCTAGAAGATGGTATATTGAAGATTCGCAATACTGGAGAAAGTAGCATACTATAGCTGCTAAAAACGGTAAATAAAATAACCATATTACTTAAATATTGAATGACAGTAGGCTTTCTCAGAGAATGATATTGACGAAAACTTCAGCTCATCATCGACTTCATCAGTTTAAAAAGTACTAATTTATTGATGTCAGTGTAAATATTTATTCTATTTAAGGTAGTTTGAGCAAAATATCATTTTACCTAGAAATCAGTGAACTCGGTCTCATTTTAAAGAAAAATATGTCACCATATATTCTATTGACATCCAAAATTCAACCCCTTACCACATTACTTTCCGAGATACTTGCCAAAATATACCAGTCCTTTTACATGGGAAATGGTACGTGTAAGCACTCCAGAGAGACCTCATGTTGAAAATGAGGCATTTCCTACTCTTAGATCTCGCCAAAAAAAATCAACAGTGTGTAGTTTGTGTTTTCTCAACTATTTTTGAAAATTGATCATACTGTCACCGCAGTACATTCTTCGGGATCACAATAAACCTTCCGTTATGATGGAATTTCAAACGTACCGCGTGAAAAAATGAGTCAAGTTAAAGACGTATTTAGATATTTTCATTTGATTACTTACAATTTCTGCCATGTAAAACTATATCATTGCACCATTAGTAATGCAATATTTAATTTGTGTGTCCCACACTTGGTGAAATTAAAACGTATTATTTGAATACGGTCTCTGTTATGATTAGGGAACTATCTCGCTCGCAGTACCTTAAATACCAAGAGCTCAACAATCACTACGTTTACCAATCGAACTCAGATCGATTTGGCCGGTTCAGCTCGGTATCGTGGACGCAACGGGCTGGTGGGAACGATATGAAAAGCGAGCTAACTCGGCCCGCTTTCTTTGCCAGCCTGAGATTTCAAATCGATATGAATCGATTCAAATCGAATTCGCATTGATAAACCAGGCGATCCGAGTCGGCTGGGTTAGAATTTTCAGATCGGTCCGAGTTCATATCGATCTGAGTTCGATTGGTAAACATAGTGAATGACAAAAAATATTCAAGTAAATCTTTAAATTAGTAAATCTAAACGTACAATTATTATGCTCTTGAAGTCTTCTCAGGTTTTCCACCAGATTAAGTACCTAAATATTAACCGACAGTTTGGTGGCTACCTCCGTCAGCCATTGGAACATCGGCCATCAATTACTGAATCTGGCGGAAAAGCCACGGACCTTTCATCAATTATATGTGTACGCCGGGAAATAATCAAATCATACAGCCATGCTCTTGATTACTTTAAAGAGCTACACCGTGACAAATAATTAATTATAGTGGAAGTCAGAGTAATTTGGACCAGCGCGTGATTCGGATCGATAGCTTCACTTTGTATTCACTAAATATAGCAAATAATTTGATTCAATATCGTATGGGCGTCCTTTTAAACGTCTTTCCTCCAAATTTTAACAGTCGGGCTCGAGTTCTTCACTCCTATAGGCAGCATGAGCGGAATCGTCCCTCTTCGATGCAATGTTTACTCGTCGGGTAATAATAAACTACGAGGTTACTTTCAATGATTTTAAAAATTTCTCATTGGTATACCTAAAAATGCTATTGTTAAGTTCAGCCATTCGAACCAATCGAGCCATTATATTATTCTTCGTGTAATTCGGACCACCTTCCAGCGCGTAATTTGACGCGGTCCAAATTACCCAGGAATGCACTAATTGTATCAATTTACTGACGCAAACACGAGTAGCAATAACATAGAAGGGTATGTTTAAGAAATAGAACAAAAATAATTTGATGGACGCTCACCTGGAACAGTACAACTACGATTGGGATGAACGTACATTGGTGGAATTGCTCATCATACATTTCGGAATATATTTATAAATTGTTTAACAAAAATCAACCTAGCTAGTTATCTTAAATAATTTACAATATAAAAGACGTTTTAGCGGACCAGTAGCTTCACTGTTTAGGATATTAATTAGGATAATGCGTTAATGAACTTCATGAAGCTGTATAGTATCCCTTCGTGATTTCCATGGTTAGAATATCACGTCAATGTCAAACAGTTAAACACGAAATAAGTGGAGAGCATCTTCCAAGTCCAGATGGAGAACGGGTATTGTTAATTCGTTTCTAATATCTAAAGGAAAACGTAAAGGAAATATGTATGTACATGTAATGAACTACCACTATGCAACTGAGCTATTATTTTTGCTTTTTATATTAACCCTTCCCGGTCCACATGATTTTTTTTCCTAGTTTTTCATCATTTATTTGATGATGAGATGAGCCTATTAGTTACTTGGGAAATGGAATAAGGATGGAAAGGAAACCTGGCGGCAGTGTAAGCCTACTCGTAACGCAATGTACCAAGGGGTTCACCGTTTAGTGTCACATCTGGCGGACTGAGTTCTACACTTGGAGTGCTCGCCTCACAAGGTACCTCCAAAGCAGCAATCGGGATCCGTCTGAAAAAATCTGTCATCGCCAGGATTCAAACACTTTCAGAATGGTAATCTTTTACTCTAGCCATGACACCAAACCGGCACATTCCTTGTTCTTAAGGTCTGGTCCTTTTTATTACCCTTCTGTGAGGCTTACACTTTTCTAACTGGTGATATATTAATATTGCTGATTGTTAATGACCCCGCTGTCGACGCACCTTTATAAAATACTACTACTATTGTTGACATGTGAACACAGTGACAACAACGTGGCAAGACCTTTCACTGAACAAAGAGCTCTAAGTTCTGAAATAAGTCAATTGATAGTGCATGAAAACTAAAACCCCGGTACAAAGTATGTCTCTGGAACATGACGAATGACTTTCATTGCTGGAATCGGCGCGAGGAAATAACTGTCGTTGGAGATCAACGTTGCATTGTAAAGGGTTGTGAATATGTACTTAATAAAATGATCACGTCTAGCAATTCACTAATATCGTGTCTAATATTATGCGATGACTATGGGAACAACGGCTTTTATTGAGAGGAAAGAAAAGACATCGCCTACCAAATTGACCCTCGCAAATTTTAACATGGAGAGTGTATTTAACTTGGGAATTTATGGGAGAGGATGATTTTGGGCAAGATACTTCATATTTGGATTTGGAGAAGGATGGGAAACATACGAAAGGAGAATAAACTCCATTAGTACCAGGCATTGTTGGGAAAGACAGCTGGGGTAAATTAATAAGGAGGATCCAGAGTAATATGATGGAACGGGTAATTACAAGTTACGGGAGCTGGTGGTTGTTGTGTAAGGAAGAATTATTGAAGTTTCTAACTAAAAACTGCAAAATTTGCTCATAAAAATGCGTTAAACAGAGTATTAAGCCTACTCTATAGCAGAGATCGGCAAACTTGTGACGGGAGAGTAAAATCCATCCCTCATAATTTTGAAAACTATTTGAGCTTCATACATGTATTTCTTCAAAAATTTGGAAAAGTATAGAAATAAGAAGATATAATCCTGAACAAATCTTTATCAAATAAGCATCATAGCGCGAATAAAAACATTTTTTAAATATAGACGTGATTTTTTACAAAATATTTTCATTTTCGGGCCTAATTTTAATGCCAGAACATGCACGCAATAAAATCGTACGAGGCACACGATCCACCTTTTTCGACTGTTTTCGGCTCCAAATTGTGGGCAAATAAATATCATCTTTCACGTGAGGAAAGATCGAGGGAAAAAAATCTGAATTTTAACCATGAACACCACATCGAATAGAGGAACAAGAAATGGATACACCTTATCCTAAAGCGACTGGGGAGATGCTTCCGTAGAGGTTCAAGCCCAACCAAACGGTTACACCGTCACCGTAGTGTGAACCTGGACAGGAGGTGACAAGGCGGCCGGAGGTTGGCCCGTCGAAACGGAAGAAAAAAAAGGGTCCACTTCTCCGTTGGAGGAGAAGAGAATTGGGATTGACAGGGGGCGGAAGAGGAGTTCGAGAGGAAAATGTGATGTGGTTATCGCTCTAGAATCATATCATCCACTCGGCCTGTTATAATGAGGGTTGCTGAAAAGACCAAGACATGAAACGAGCCGCGACGACTTCAAAGGTTAAAGATGGAGAAAATGAAACGGATAACACGGCTACGGCCACAAGGAGTGAGAAGCACTGTAGTCACTGAGGAAATAGTTCATTTAGTGGGATAGTACTTCATACCGGTGATCCTTCACTCAGAAGGAAATTGGAGGGGACTCGACGCCTTGGAAACGCTGGAGATCATCCAGCACTCCAAAAACAACGTGCCCCTGGCGAATGAGCAATTGTTTCCTTCCCACTCCCCCTCATTCTTTATCCCACTAAATGAACTATTTCCTCAGTGACAACAGTGCTTCTCACGCAACCCCCACCCCCCCAATAACGGTCTTCCCAGTCTCAACGGTTTTCCATGTAAGTGATCATCAGTAGCCATAAACAAAGTTCCCAAGTGCTTTCCCCTCCAATTGGAACTCACCCGCATCAATAGCCCGGACTGCTAATCTCAGTGACTTGTGAATACATTGTTTATAATCCTTTACCTCTTCAAGGTTTTCCCAATAATTAAACCATCATTGAGCATCAACAAAGAGCCAACCACTCCATTTGAACTGTACTCCCATCAATAGCCTGGACTTGCTAATCACCGTCGACCTGTGTATACATTGTATTTTTTTAATTTCTTAGAAAAATGTATGTTTGTTCTTCCGATTTTCCCCTCCCACACCTTCTCCCCCCCTTCCCGCCGCCCGGTATTTTCTCCAATCAGCCCAACGCTTCCCCCTCCCCTACCCTTTCTACCTGCCCCTTACCCATTACTCCATACTCCAACGGTTTTTCCTTATCCCCCCCTTCCCTTCCCCTTCTTCCTCCGCACCTGATTTTGTACGCATGTGGAATAATATTTGTACCTGAAGATGTCATTACGTGACGAAACCCCGGTCGTAAATAATAAAAATATTAGTGGACCATTACTTGAATGTTTTGATTTCCGTAATTTACGAAGTTAAAATTTTCTTTTAGAAATTCTAGTTGATTCATTAATTCTATGGTCGGTCTGTCGGATAAGCGTTTTGAAGTAATTTCATCATACTCCCAGCTAAACGGGAAATTGACTCATTAATGGTAGAAGGGCTGGAAATAATTCCATTATCAAAACATTCCAGAAATCATTTTACCTTGTTTATCTGTTCGCATTAGCATGAAAGAGTCAAGTATCGTTTCTTATTTCAATAGATATTATCATTCCACACGCGCCAACTGGTTGTTAAAAAAACTGACCACATGATAATTCCATAGGCTTGATTAGACTTATTAGATGGATTAGACCACTATCAATGAACATATCAGAATTATGTTATTCTAAGTTAGACACCGAATACTTGAGTCAATAGACCGCAGTTTAAGTCGGTATTCACTTTGAGAAAAAATTACGAAAATATTTTTTCCGATAGTGTTTATCTCGTGCCTTTCGCAATCCGGATTCTCTGAGAAATAAATTTGACGTGAAGGGTTACTGAATCCAACCTACACTAAAAGACCATTTCCTTCACATTTATCTTGTTCTCTTGTATTTTTGATAATATTTAACAGCCACGAACTTGAGTCACTTGATATAAATGGCCAGTTAACTTTTGATGTCAGTCTTTACCTAATTATCTGACACCAACGAGCTCTAAGCGCGTCGTAATGCATTTAAATAGCGATGGTCTTCAAAGTAATTTTCGAGCTAAAATCATCAACCATGTCATTATCAGTTAGAGCTAAATAAGTAATCTTATCGCATAGCTTGACTTCAACGGGGAATTCACTTCCACTGCGCTTACAATAGAACATGGAATTTTCTCCTTCCTATTTTTCTCAGTGCTCAATGATTTTAACGGCAAGCTTTCAAGCAGCTGTAGGATGACTATGAATTACATATCAGACGTATGAAAATAGTTTCACTTTGAGCAGGAAGTATTAAGGACAAGGTGAGTGGAGGAGTGTGTGATGAAATGGAGGAAACAACACAATCGGGTTACATAATCAATAATGAAAAGTAAATCAGTTTTCACGACCAAAATAATTCCCGTAACTTTATTTAAAACATGGTACTAGACGCACTAACAAGGTATCTGAGTTCGAATCCGGTCTTGGTGAATATCTAATCATAATTAGTTTTTCACATGCATGTTCTCCGTAGGGGCGACTACTGCTAAGTTACTGCCGCGGCACGCCGCACAGTGGGACGAAAGCGAAAAAAGTTGGCCAAAGCCTCAAAAACCTTTTTTTGAGTCCGGAAGTTGAAACTTTGCGCAGTCACTGCCAATAGACTGGTTCATGTGATGATGCATTCAATTTTTCATAGGTATATTGCGCTAGCAAAATAAATGACCTCAAAGTTGAACAAATATTGCAAAAGTCGACTGTATTAAATTTTTTCCAAAAACTGCCGTATTCAAGCTAATGCTGAACATTTTGTACAAGAGTTATATAATCAACACTGAGCAGTGATATAAAAGAGTTCTTCCCCTTTAATAACCATCTATTTACATGGCCAAATTGTTGTATTTGCCAGATATAAGTTACAAAATGGCGGACCCTGATTTTCAACAATTTTCTGTCTTTATGTAGTAATATAAAAAAATGGACGCCGATGTACACTGAGATATTTACACCACAATCATAAATTTACAAAGCTTTAAATCATACATTTACATCAAAGCTTTCAGAGTTTGAATCCGAAGAGATCATCTGCGACCGTTTGCGACGCCGAAAATAAAATCGATTTTTCGATCGTGCGGCCCGGTCCGGAGCTGCTCGCTGGCTACGGGGACGCCGTTCTTGAAAGGTGTTGGAGAAGGCAAACACTGAACCTTTTCTATCAAAGTTATGGAATACAAGGTGAAGTTTATTAGTAAAAAAATTCCTTATAGTTTATTATAACCTATTTTTATGACTACACTGTAATATTTGTCTTCGATACATAGCAAAATGGCGGACCCTGGTTTTCGTCAAAGTTTTGTCTTTATGTGGTAATATAAAAAAATGGACATCGACTGACACTGAGTTATTTACTCCACAATTACAACAAAGCTTTCAAAGTGTGAATCCGAAGAGACCGTCCGCGACAACGAAAATAAAATCGATTTTTCGATCGAGAGCCCCAGTACGGAGCTGACCGCTGACTACGGAGAAGGCTGTGACGCGGCGTATATTGGAAGGCGCTATTGTTCTAATACCTTCGTTACGGATATTTTAAGTCATATTGACTTAATAGGCCATAGAATTAGTTTAATGTTTTTTCTTGTCACAGACTTATTAATTATATGTTATTACTTTAGAGCTGAGTAGCACTTGAACATATCTCATGTAATAATAACCGTTTCACTCGGAATCGGATGAAGAATTTTCCTCTTCGCTTCCAGAATCCAGCATTTCCTGCTCGGCTTCTTTTAGTATGAGTAAACTCCTCACTTCCATTAGCATGTTCCTGGTCTTTTTCGTCAGTAGGAGTTGGAAAATAATGGGTCCGATGTTAGGAGGAGTCCGCGGAATTAGTCCTCGTTGGTTACATCCCCGAGTGCTTTCTGCTGAAGCTTTCTCTATATTCTCTAGCTTGGTTGTTCCGTGCCTCTAAAGCCTCTTCTGATAATTTGCCCAGGGGAATAATCACCTCCTTTGCTATTTCTGCTCCATGTATTAGTACCTTGTGTACTGTGGAAGGAATGTAAAACCACGGATATTGCTTCACGAACATTTCAGCAGTTTCGCAACAATAATTATTAAATTCTCCTTCATGGAGCAACAGGGAGCTCATAAACAAAAATTCCTCTGACCTGGGTTCTCGTTGCCACCTCTGTTTATTTAACGAATGGCCTGAACTTCCGTCGAAACCGTACTTGCAAACTAGTGTGCACGGTTAGCTGCATTGATATGATTACAGAAAGAGCCTCCTTTTCCGACATCTTAGTGGGGGCTGATATAGGTTTCTTTCATTTTGTTAGTACTCTCCATTCTCTGGTTGGAGTGGTCGTGGTTATATCATTGACTAGTTTGGAGGCCGCCTTATCTCCTTCCTCTCAGAATGTCATCGATGCTGCATATGACAATGTTGCTGCCGAGTACGAAGACCTAAGACTTTCAGTTTTCCTTCTTTTAGATCTTTCGCTGGAAACATAGAAAGATTTTTCCGGGCGTCCGCCTGGTCCTAATAAGATAATATAAAATCATCCTTTACATGCACTATTCAGGTTAAACAACAACTCCGTGCGGCTAATAATCAATAATACTTACAGGAAGGCATGGAAGTACTCGGCAAACATTGAAGTACGATTTTCTGTCCTCTAATAGGAGCATTCCTCCATTTTTTGTTACGGCTCAAAAACCTTTCATTATTTCTAGAGCTCGCTTCCCATTTCTGCTGGTAGCGCAGCAAAAATGATAGCTTGAGCAAATCATTGAGGGAGGTTATGACGTCAACGTCACTTTTTACATGAAATTTTCGAGTCAGGTAATGCATTAAATATTCGTGCCTGTCAGTGGCGGATTGATGTCCAGCACTAACAATTGTTTTATGAAGCACTAAGCGAGAAACCTCGAGGTTAGACATATTTGTATGTATGCATCGAATTCGTATACACAGAATGTCTACTTCAAGCGATTGGCCACCCACACACAATGGAAATACATGAAAGATAAAAAATGGGTCAATTCCGGATAGTTTTCCTAGGTTCATAAATAAATCTATGGCACCACTGACGTAGCTAGAAAACCAATGAAGTTGCCAGGAGAACTCAGAATCCAACGCCTGTGTATCCGAGTATATCCAAGAAAAAACCATAGCACAACTAACCTCTTTCACTGTATATTGAAAACTGAATGCAACCATGCATTCTGTCCGGAAACGGAACATTCCGAGAATAGCAAGAAAGGACCGCACACACGGTCCGTGAGGTCATAAAAAGACCCTTATCGCGAAGCCCACCACAGCGAGGGCGGAAGTGGGCGGAAGGGCAATTAGGCACCAGTTCTGGGGCTGGCAGGGTTGAAAATACGTTTTCTTCTCTCATAATGTTAGTGGTGGCCTAAGAAATCTGCTATACCCTTCCAAGGACTAAAATATACATGCAGAATTGTTATGGTTAGAGCCTTGCTTGCATCCGAGGAAAGTGGACAAAATGGTAACTGGGACAACAGTATGAATAGTGGAGGAGATTGCTTGTCCCCTAGTGGCATCATATCCACGTAAAACGAAGTCTGTTAACTTGATATGACTTAAAATATCCGTAACGAAGGTATTAGAACAATAGCGCCTTCCAATATACGCCGCGTCACAGCCTTCTCCGTAGTCAGCGGTCAGCTCCGTACTGGGGCTCTCGATCGAAAAATCGATTTTATTTTCGTTGTCGCGGACGGTCTCTTCGGATTCACACTTTGAAAGCTTTGTTGTAATTGTGGAGTAAATAACTCAGTGTCAGTCGATGTCCATTTTTTTATATTACCACATAAAGACAAAACTTTGACGAAAACCAGGGTCCGCCATTTTGCTATGTATCGAAGACAAATATTACAGTGTAGTCATAAAAATAGGTTATAATAAACTATAAGGAATTTTTTTACTAATAAACTTCACCTTGTATTCCATAACTTTGATAGAAAAGGTTCAGTGTTTGCCTTCTCCAACACCTTTCAAGAACGGCGTCCCCGTAGCCAGCGAGCAGCTCCGGACCGGGCCGCACGATCGAAAAATCGATTTTATTTTCGGCGTCGCAAACGGTCGCAGATGATCTCTTCGGATTCAAACTCTGAAAGCTTTGATGTAAATGTATGATTTAAAGCTTTGTAAATTTATGATTGTGGTGTAAATATCTCAGTGTACATCGGCGTCCATTTTTTTATATTACTACATAAAGACAGAAAATTGTTGAAAATCAGGGTCCGCCATTTTGTAACTTATATCGGGCAAATACAACAATTTGGCCATGTAAATAGATGGTTATTAAAGGGGAAGAACTCTTTTATATCACTGCTCAGTGTTGATTATATAACTCTTGTACAAAATGTTCAGCATTAGCTTGAATACGGCAGTTTTTGGAAAAAATTTAATACAGTCGACTTTTGCAATATTTGTTCAACTTTGGGGTCATTTATTTTGCTAGCGCAATATACCTATGAAAAATTGAATGCATCATCACATGAACCAATCTATTGGCAGTGACTGCGCAAAGTTTCAACTTCCGGACTCAAAAAAAAGTTTTTGAGGCTTTGGCCAACTTTTTTCGCTTTCGTCCCACTGTGCGCCGTGTCGAATCCGGCTGAACTTTCATTTTATTATTCACGTCAGGTCGTCGTCATTGTCATCGTAAGATCTCGTTTATCCTCCAATCTCCATGCAGTTTCTTATATGAATCTGAAGGGAAGTTGAAGGTCATACAAATGTATAAAAGTCTTGAAAAAGATGGGGACATAGAGAGGGTACAAAGTCAATATTTCTCAGGCGGCAATTTTCTTTTTTGACCAGTGCATTGGATATTCCAGTTAATTTATATCGTGGAGGCTAGAATTACAATTAATTTTGTGGTTTTTACTTACTAACAAACTAATTAATTCACGTGATTCCGTCTGGCCAACTTCAACGAGCGCGGGTCAAAAATTCTGGATTTTCTCTAAAAAATACATTTTTATTTTTAGGTGAAATGCGTTCTGCCTTTACTTGAACAATTTAAAAAAATGCGAGGTACATAGATTACAGACTACAGGCTCGTGATCTCTTTTGAGGACATACCGGTGAGAACGAAAGGATTGCAAAACGTATTAATGTAATTTTGTTATTTTGCAGACATTGCCTTCCACAAACGAGTGAGAATACATGGAGGATGACGATGGATAAAAAACAATGCTGATTTTGTAGTGTTTTGGCTCATAAAATCCATCCCAAGAGTTTACTTTGCACCGCAAGCCAAATAGGGTAATTTTTGCAATACGCTTTTCAATATTATGCTGTGATTTCCCATTATAAATTGCGCTTATGCGGCCATGGTGAATTGAAATTTTGACCAAGCGCAAGAAAAATCACATTAGCCACGTTTTTAATATGGGAGTTAATTTACTAAATTCACGAATAGTTCTTAATCTGAAGTGAATAAAATACTGATTTTATGAGACCCAGTGGCGGATTTGCGTGATGAAAGTGTTAATGTGATCTTGGGTGGGAATCTTTAGTGTGATAGAACATATTTTTGAATATTCCCTTTCACCATAACCACAGTTCTTTTTCCTTTCTTTTGCTGTACTTCTCCATGGCTAAGTTTATAAATTTGAAATAATTTACTCAATTTTTGAAAATTTGGATCGTATCCTATCGTATATAATTTTCAACAACATGGTGGTAACTAGCTATTTGCGCGGACCTTCGATGTGGTTTGGAGCCATCAATTAATAAATTTAGGAGAGCAGATTTTTGAGCGACGAAATGGAAAAGTAAGTTGCGAAATTCAGAAACGTGTTGCCATGGCGTCAAGACTCGCCGAGGTATGCTGTGTGACGAACGCTTCTCACAGAGTGCTCCCATAAGTTTCCAAAAAATAGAAAGAAAGCGAAAAGAGAAGCATCTCTGCGCGCCTGTTCCGTGGCGTGGATGCCACAGTCCGTGAATTGCGTCCGAAAAAAAAGTTGAAAACGACGGCGTGCGTGGGGTGGTCACATCACGGAAGCGTAGGATATGTCAACCCTCCATGTCTTATTCGAGGAACTGGGAGAAGTAATGTGGCTGCGTATCAGGAGAAAGAGGCGCGGAATTTTTGATGCTATCTCCGCCAAGCAAGCAAGACACGAGACACTAATCCCACCGAAAAATTATGTAACGCGAATCGGTTCCCCGCTGCTTCCGTGCTTCCCGAGTGCGAAACAGACGAGTCGGCCGTTCGCGACAGCAATTTCGCACAAAGGATGCTGGCGTTCACGGAGCGTGCAATGCCCGGGGACCGGTTCTGATGCGAAGAGTTGTCTTTGCCGACTCGGTATTGCAATTCTTACGCTAACATGACGAAACACCCGAGGAACAAGTAAAGAGTGAGTACAGAAACGGTTTCTTTCGTGTGACATGGCTAATTAAGTCTTTTTACGATTTTAAATTTCATCTCAGCCTTTTATTTAACTCACTCATTCAATTCATGACCAAGAAAGAGATGTTGCACAATGCATGGAAACGATTCAGAGTACAACTATAGAATAATTGCACTAAAATTTTGGTAACTTTACCGTGCAGAACTGCGTTCTTGAATGAATAAAAATGACGATATGCATGGTGAAACTTAGAGCAGATGATCCTCCGGTGATTTTTGATAGAATGGTGATGTATTAGGCGAAATATTCCTGACCGGCAATTGGTTGATCAGAGTTCGAATCCCAGAATGGTTTAGTGATTTTATCGAAATAAATTTCCAAGCTAAAATAAATAAAAAAACTTCGTAAAAAATCCCAGAAACAATTTGCGACTTACCCTGGCTTCCACGGTAATGTACCGTTTGTCCATTGAAAGGTAACCTGATGAGTTTAAACTGATTAGTTTTTTACTTTACTTAAACTTTACGCTCAGTATAGAGTGTTTTAAATTCTTCGATTAATATTTACTTATTCATTCTTGTAATTGTGGTACTCCATTGTGAATAGCAATGTACTACATTATACTTGAAAAAAGTTACCAAAGATGGTGAGACGTTTTCCATGCATGGCAGCGTAGGAAGGCACTGAGAAGTTGAAAACGAGAGACCAGGAAGAATACTGACTCCGCGTATGGGAGTAGCGAAACTTAGCGGCACTCCCTTGTGAAGAGTAGCTACATAATGCCAAACGAGTCACCTCAATGGTGTGCGGCAGGCGGTGGTTATCACCACAATACATTACCAAATGCACCACTAAAGTTAACGTTACTACAACTTCCAACAAATTTCCATAATCTTACTAAAACTACACAAATGAACTGATTACTGCTACACAAGTGCTCAGAGATACGAAGGCTACACCGCAGCATTACGCAAGACAGTGGATAGCACACGAGAGAGGCCGGATGGAGCGGCCGCGCATGGTAGTAACCAGGGGAAGGTAGGGAGGCGCAGCTGCCCCCCCTGAACGAGACATTTAATTCCAAATCTTCAATTCGGAGCCAGACTGGATGATGTCCTGCCACCCTACACTACCTGCAACACAAATCTACAGCTTCAGATGGGTGTCCTGCTCCCTCCCCCTTAAATAAATCCAGGCTACACCCATGGGGCCGAGAGCTCCTCCAGAGGTCACTCCGGGAGTCCTTTGGTTCCATTGCCTGCTCATCCACGCTTGATTCACTACAAGTGCCCTCTCCTTCTCTTCTGATGACTGACAACTATTTTTCACATGCCCATACTACCTTCCGAGTTGCTGCAGGGGTAAGAAATGTTTCATATATATTAGAAAGCGAATCGTGGAATACGAATATGAACATTGGGGTAGCTTATCGGCAATCAATAATCTAACACTATTTTAGTTACACAAAAGATTAATTAATGGCTGTTTCCACGGTGTACACAGGCATAACCAATGTACCTGCATATTTAGGGCGAAACGCACTTCATCAAGGATACTTTTTTCCATGCACTACGCGCAATAAAACTTCTTTATACAGACCATTATTGATTTAAACAAAAGAAAAACGAGACTCTATAGCTCGCCGTTAAGGAGCAATTTATTTTCGTCTCCTCTTCCATTTTGTATTCCACTTCCTTTGGCTCGTGTCTTAATACTCTCTGCCACGCACTTTGGGGCGGCTGGTAGGGTGGTTCACGATGTAGAAGTAGAAATTTACAACCGAGTCATTGCTATAATGATATGAAGTACATTGAAAATAATTAATTAGCACAATATTATACCAATTTAATAATTAATATTTTCTGTCAATCTACTTCAGCAACAATTGTCTTGACTGAGAGCGATAATTTTCTGATCACAAGCGATGAAGTGTGCTCAAGTATTAGCGGATGAATTCGAACGCGTCCTTATTTTCAAATGTGTCAATATGGATCATTGCACAGATAAGTTTTTAGAGGATCATGTCACGTAATCCTAGGAAGCTAAGATTAACTCGAGACAGCGTGAATGATAAAGGCCATCTGTGTAGTGAACATCGAGAGTTGACAGCCGCTGTTTTCATAGAATCTTCCATCTCTAAGAAATGGCTCGTGTTTTATCCTGTGAACAACCTACGAACGCTAATTCAGAAAAAGTAGGCCGACGTCATCAAACCAAATTGGCATATTCCTTAGGTTTTACTGTCATCACTAATTGATTATCCTCGTCTGCTACCGTGTACAGGTTGTCAACACATTGCCTAGCTAGTTCCATAAAATTCTACGATCAACAATATCGCGGTCTTAAATCAAAATTAAATTGGAGGCAAAAACAGATAATTGAAATCCAAATACAGTTGAATTTGAGAGCATAATTGAATCCATTTATTAATATAGTGTTCAATTAAGCATGCCATTGAGTGCTGTTTTTAATAGAGAATGATCACCTGGAAATCTGGAAACTCGGGAAATCGACCATCGGACTTTTTCAATGATCATTTTCAATTCAATGTTTTTATGGAAAAAGATCACAGCAATGCAATAGTTCAAGAGTTAACCGCAATTTATTTGAAATACCTTTAAGATATATGTCCTTATGAATTGATCATGAATTAAGATCAGTAAGTACAATTATTTCAATCAACTAGAGAGGGAGACAATTTATCTTAAATACAAGTGAATTTCTGTCCTTTTTTCATCCTCTAATTGAATACATCAAGTACGCGTTTGTGTTTATGCGTGTTTAGCAGTTGAATGAAGCATGTAAAAAGCCAATAGAATTGTTTCTGGGTTGAGAAATTTAATAAAGCATAAAATTTTAAAAAACGTCACGATTAATCCATTATTCCGTCTTCCGCAGACGCTTAACCAACGAATTAATGTATTTCGTATTGTTCCCATATAATTCGCCTCAGAAAATCTTGAGAAACAGTCAAATAGAGAGTCAGATGTTCAGAATAATTCAATATTATGCGTCTTTAAAATAGTGATCAGCTCTTTGTTGTGTATCTTTCGAAGTTTAAGAATGCTACCTTCGATACAGAGGGCGATGCCCCAATCAAGGCGTGTTCTTCCTGTGGTCTACTCCATCAATTTAGATGAGGTCCTGTTCAGTTTTCTCTGAGCTGGAGCGTCAAGTATATTACCAAGAGTCTTGCCTTATAAATACCTGAAAAGAGAGGGATTTTTATTTCTTTCGGACCAAATTTAACTCTCGTTTCCCGTTACGATTAGTATAGTTTCTCTCTTTTTCAATAATTTTTGCAGTGTTCATATTTGAACCAGCGACCCCTCGCTCACAAATTAAGGCTCTCTCTAAGGTTTCCTGACAGCTTTCTAAACGGACCACATGCGTTTAGGCTCTTTTATGACTCTTCTTTGAACCAAAAATATATTTGGATTTCATTGCGTTGTTTCATTGGTAAGTGTGACTTCAAAGAAAATGACAATTAATAGGTGAAACAGTTCCATATCGTTATGGACTGATAATGCTTAATATCATGAAAAATTGGTTAGCAAGGTATGCTTTTCGAAATCAAGACGAATGCAACGCCAAATATACAGGAATACATAATTTGGAAAGTCACTGGACGTCACGACTTTACCGGTCTATTTTCACTTTGAACAATCTCTAATTTCCCAGTTTTATTTTTTCAGATACTTTCCGAAGCTTTAAGGTTATATTTTCCGTCGATTTCATTTAAAACTGCTGGTTCTTATTCCCTCATTAAATTGAAGAGAAACTAATGAACTTTGTTAGTGAATTAGAGTTATCATTTGCATACAAAACTTTAGTTATTTTAAAAATTTTACTTTTTGTTACTTTATTAATAACAGAAACTGTATAAGGGAGAATTTTAAAATAAAGTTTTCCAATAATTCCCTTTTTTCGACGAGATAATTGAGAGAAAAATTGCATGCAAAAAAATGTGTTCAAATGGAGCGCCTGAATCGCCTGAATGCTCGAGTCAAATTAGTTCCAAGATACTTCGAGAGCGGCGCTGACTCTCAAGTTCTATAAAACTGCGCCTGCGCTCCTACCAGTCGGTTGTTGACGGCCGGCTGTGTGAAGCAGAAGACTATTTCCGGTGATTTCATTTGATCTCCAAGATGCCTTCAAGGAATCCTACAATCAAGTTTACGAAGGTAAAATCTACTTTTGATATTCTTGAAATCATCTTTCTCTTTAACTTGTATTATTCTTTTGCATGGCGTTGTAGTCAACTGCTGCTTTTGTTCTGCTTGTTTCCGTGGCAACTGTTGTTGTATTTCTAGATTGAACTCCTTTTGTTTGATGACACGAATGGACAGAGAAGCATTTCTCGCTGTTTGAACTTGTCCTTTTGAAGTATTAGCGATGTTCATGAAATTTAAATCGATTATCTGTAGAGGTTATCACGCACTCCTACCCAACGTGTGCCGGCTAACCTGTTTTCGTGTACGTAGCTAATATTTATGCATGAACTTATTTGCCTCTGGATAATTTTCAATGAAAGGATAGAGATGAGAGTATTTGTCTATGAGTATTATTTTTCGCGGTGAGTTATCAAACGGTTCCCTAACAAGCTACTTTATTGAAATGAATTAGCGATTCTTCCGGAAATATCATTACCATATGATGAATCAATTTTTAAAATCCTTTATGGTTCGAAGAAAT
This sequence comes from Ceriagrion tenellum, assembly GCA_963169105.1. Classification (NCBI taxonomy): domain Eukaryota; kingdom Metazoa; phylum Arthropoda; class Insecta; order Odonata; family Coenagrionidae; genus Ceriagrion; species Ceriagrion tenellum. Next base: position 133,844,774 of record OY720637.1, read on the forward strand.
CAACAGGTGAGAATTTGCCTTCCATGATACCCCAGGTGTCAGAGTAACTTAAATAGGTCATAAAGTTAGCCCTAGAATCACCTGATTCGATCAGGCCGAGAAATTTTGTGGCCCAACTAAATTTCGCGTGAAGTTTTTGAGAAACATCAACAACCTTTCAGACTCTATTTTACATTCGATTTCCGCGAGTGAAAGTTGTTATTCTCTAGCATTTGATGGGACACTTAGTGAAGAGGATAGATCTTGAGTTCGACGACCGCTTTTCAAAACGTCGACTGCATTCCTCCCTCGTATCTACTACTGCATGGAATTCCAATTCTATGAGCATATGCTCCTCTCTTAATTTTTACTGGACAGTTGTCATGCCGCATGCAACGAATTAGCAATAACATCTGTCGAATAATTTGTAAAATTTCTTTGTAAATGGCTTACTTTTTTATTTACTCTTATCAAAGCTAAAGGAAATTGGTTGGTACTTATGTTTTACCGCAGTGACTCGCGAAGTTAACTTTGCCTATTTTAATTCATTAAACTTATCCTATGGCATAGCGAACTTATTAATTCGGAGGTTTGGGCGGGTATTTCGACCAATTAGTGGCTTCGTATCCCGAGAGTCGGGGTTCAAGTCCCGGCAGAGGCGGATATTATTTGTAAGATGGATGTCATTTCCCGCTTGAGTTCTCCGCGGAGGACTCTTCATTTGGAGCTACCCATCCGTTGATGGACTCTTAGGTACTCTTCAGCTACAGTAGCCTAATGCCGACGCCCCGTTTCTCTCCACCCTTCCTCTGCCCTCAAGAAAATCCTAACCTCACCGACCCACCCACCTCGAGAGCGGAGAACCTCAGTCGTCGATCCCCCTCTCTAAATCTTTATTGTTCGGAACAGTAATTTTACGTCAACATTCACTACGTTTACCAATCGAACTCAGATCAATTTAGCCGGTTCAGCTCGCGCGCTAACTCGGCCCGCTTTCTACCAGTCTTGAGATTTCAAATCGATATGAACCGAATCAAATCAATATTTCAATCGATTTCACTTTCATAAACCAGGCGATCCGAGTATGCTGGCTTAGAATGTTTAGATTGATCCGAGTTCGTATAGTTCTGAGTTCGATTGGTTAACGTAGTGACTATGGTGATCCTTTCGGGATGTCGGGCTCAGTGGGAAGTTGCTTTCGGGTGCGGATTGTTAGTTTCCGTGGTCCAGGGGGGGGGGGTGAGGAAGGGGTATGGGTAATTTCTTATGATTACAATTTTTTCTAATTTTCCATGAACTTTCCAGGGACGGGGGAAGGGCGACCACCCCACCCCTTGCATCGCTCCTTTATCCGCCCGTGGTTGCCTCAGGGGTTTAGTCTTAATTGGCGGTTTTGTTAGGTTTCATGAAACTGAATTAACCCGCTTATATGGAAAAAATGGGGCTCACGACGAATGTAAAAGCTATTTTCAATCGAACGCCTTTAACGCAGAGCGCCATGCTCTATATTAAACTAATTATTAGTATTTTCTTGACTAAGAGTTCCCTTCCTTTATCTCCCTTTTTAATAAACTTTAAGAGTAACGCAATGGTCTTGAAAATTTCCTATCGAACGACGCTTATTTTCATCTTATATGCTGCCGAAGTCACTACTCTACTCCATTTGCCTTACTTTATGCCTTGCCTATTCATAATTGACGTAGACGTGTTTATCTTCGAAATAGCGAAATTTCTCTTCATAAGTCTGCTGAATTGAAGCATGCTGTGAGTTGATGCAATCGCATCATCGTAAGATAAACATATCGCACTCTACACAAATATTTCCTTGGCATCGTCCTTTCAATTTCTGTCATTCATTCTGTCATATCAGTGAATGTTTTGACATTAAGGTTTACCTGCGTTTTCGTATGTACATTAACGACTTAATTAAAATTCATCTCTGCAACAGGCGGCGAACTAATGGTGAAGGCAAAGGTCTTTAAACGGAGCAAATGCTCCAATCTTAAAATGAAACGAACTTGGTGATTCCTCAGTATTTTTATTAAATAACACGACTCGGCTATCGACCTCGGATCTTAACCTCAGCTGATGAATGTGGCGTTGAAAATCAAAACCCATCACGCGATTTTTTGAATAAACATAACATTGTAGCCACCTTGTTCAAGCTATTCATTTTTAGCATGAATCGACTACACTAAGTCTCGCCAGAGACCACGAGTAATTATAATCTAATTGCACAGTATTCTGTTCAGGGGATCTGTGTGGGTCGGGTGGCTGAGTTTACGAAAAATTTTAAGAGTAAAAATGTGGAATTGGTGACTTATGCTGCGAATGCCGCGGAATGCCACGCGTGCCGTCATGGTTTTTTGGGGAAAAATCATATGCATGAAAAATCGTCGCGCTCCCGCCCGTACTCACCCGTGTCGTAACCCACCTCCGAAAAGAAGTTCAAGGGTTCCGGAAGGGTTAATCCCTTTTGTACGAGGTCACAGGGCATGGAGAACACACGACACCCCTTAGCCACTGGAGTTTCACCGTGACCTCACACAATCTGCCATGCATATCGAGGATTGCTTTCAAACCCAGCTTATATTTCAGTGATTCTTTCTTGAGATAATTGTACTCTTGTCCAACGTTGATAGTTGTCGATATGACTTAACAAACGCCGCTGATTATGGAGTTTCAAGAGGCCCTTTGATATTATTTAGTTTATTTATCAGAGCAATGATTCGAATTAAATGAAAGGACATCATAAGGAGATTTTTGTCAGATTTCGGCCAGCGTCGTAATGTGTGCGATAATTTTAATCTATCGATGATGATAAGATGGCCAATCGATTTACTAGGATTGGTGTAGTTTTTAGATTTTATTTTTTTGTTAAAGCATGGACAAAGTGATCTAATTTTCATTGAACGTGACAAAAAGAAATATCGATGCTAGTTTTCACGCCCTTGGTCCCCAGATCATTTTTTCATCTGGCTCTCATTATGACATTGAAATATTGTCTTGGGATAAGAATGGTGCGGTGGCCATAGTACTTGCTTCCCATCTTCAGTTCCTGAGTTCGAATCCTGACAAATTACGACGATTTTTCGGTGAAATCGACGAACTATATGGAGAGTACAAGATTCAGTACTCCGTACATCGAGTCGAACTAGCTAGTTTCTTCAGGGACGACCAGGATAATACCGACCATGACACTCTGTCCACCCTTCCTCAATTTTCCAAATAACCTTTCACCTACCTCCCTACTCATCTGCCCTTAATGACGCAACTTACCTCAGTCGCTCGTCCAAATTAATTACCAACCATCCAGTTTTTAAGAGGCCATCGCCTTGTTATTTATCCATTCATTGCATCCGCGTGTTGTCAAACAATTAAGTATGCTGTTTTTCATCAATCATTCACGAGAGAATAAAAAGCTCTGACATTTTTCTTTCATATCAATTAGGATTATTATCTGCACCACTCTTTAGATTCAGCGTTTCCTAAATTGTTTCAAGCCGAGTTGGGGATATCTCATTACTCCGCTGTCGCTCTTCCCTCAGCCTGAAGAATGTTATCCGAAAATGATCGATAATATCGCGGCCCAGGCAACGACATGCGGGAATTCAGGCCGAGTGGAGCGGTCCCCGAATGGTGATCTAATTAACGTTTGGGACTAATTAGGCAATGTCAGCTCACTTTTAAAAGTTCGTATGTATGCCAAACCACTCTTGAGTGGTATCTGATGCTTGGGCTAACATCGTAAGTCAAGGAATTTCATAAATAACACGTAATAACTAGTTAAAAGAGGAAAGAAAACAATCAACTTTGCTAAAAAGAAATAAAATAACTTTCCTTTGATATTTCTCGTCATGAAATGACAGTTGGGGTGTCATTTAGACTGGAGTTCAAAATTTTGGGCACATTTAAAATTCGACATTGGTAGGTAGTTGTACTCATAACTGTGGATATTTTGATGCTAATGACGTAAAATGTTCCCTAAGTTTGATAAAACGTCAAAAACACAATTGATAAAGCGCAAATAGTTGTATAATCTAATATTGGTTCAATTAAAATCATTTTATGGATGATCCGTAAACGAGAAAATGTTTTAGTTGTAACTCCAGTCCGTGTTTTTTCAAAATATTTGCGCTGAAGTGATAAATAAATATTTCCCGTTTTGTAAACAGTACGTATGGTTCGAGTAGATTTATGAAAACCCATTAATAAATGTTTCATTTGTCTCTGAGTTGCTGTTTTTATTTTTTATATCCTTAGTCATGTCCTCCTTCCGCTAAGTTTCAGCGACCCAGGCTGGAAGAACCCTATGGAAGAGTCAGATGAAAACCCAATTCTAATAGTCGCAATCGCGGAAAGAGCCTTCACTTTTAGTAGATAACTCTAGAAGGGAAAATTGAAATTGAACTGTTGCATGAATTAACTCCTTAAAGAAAAAATACTTCCTCTATACCCATCCGTTATCCGATGCTTTCATCGACCTCCGGCAGGTAAACGGTTCGTTACAGCAAACACTCGTACGTGATACTGTTCGTATTTTGGCCACGTGGGAAAGGTCTACTCCGCTTTAAGGTGGATGTGTATTTAGTACTAATCTCAATTCTTCTATTTTCTATTCTCATTCGCAGTTGTTCATCAACAACGAGTTCGTGAATGCCGTCAGCGGTAAAACGTTCCCGACCATCAATCCAACCAATGGGAAGAAAATCATCGACATCTCCGAAGCGGACAAGGTGAGGAATCCTTAGGGAACATGTCCATGATATCCCGTTTTCGATCAAGCATGACTGAATCATATTTAATGTATAGAAAGTAAATTATCATTTACTGGAAGACGTATTTTATATGCGCAAAAATATAAGGAAAATAATTTTTGATTCTTGAAAAGTTAGGTTTTAGTATGGAAAAATATAAGATTCCCTAGAGTATGAAGAGTTATTATAATGCTCAAATCTCTTGCTCGGGTATAATCCTATAAATCGGATTTTCTTCGACTCATTCGTTCGTCGACAACCTGATGACCCGAATAATTCAGCCAAGTGGAGTCATTCAGTTAGTCAGTTCTTCAGTGCTCCATCCCGAGTCATCAGTAATCCCATGTAGGACACTGTAAACCTACAAAAATACCATCAACTAAACATGGGCGTAACCAGGAATTATGTATGGGTGGGGGGAGGTCATCATCCTGTCTGGCACCGTATAGCAGATTTTAAACTTTTATCTTTTATCCAACTAAAGTAGATATATGTGTGGCGACTGTCTGCTGCCAGCTGGTTGGAGCTCCACGAGAGAGGGTCGACCTGCGGGAGCTGGCAGACATCACCAAAGAACGACGTAAATAAACAAGACCCACGACGCGATTGTTAATGGAACTTAAGACGCGCCATTTCTTACCTCCGGAATGAAAGCGTCTCCGGAATAAATGCCGCCGTCTAATAATCGTGCTATTCTAAAAAATGCTTCCCGTATGCTACTTAAATGCTTGATTAATGCTACTTAAAATTCCCAATGTATTCGTTTTGGGCCTTGATGTTCCTCGTATATTCGCATGAAAGTGCATCAGCAGTTTTGTTGGTCGTCATTGGACAAGGTTAACCAAAAACGCGTAACTTCGTGCAATTGTAATGAATGCTTTTTTTCGAAATTTCACAAATTAAAATGAAATTCGCATGAAAGAATAAGAATCTTCATCATATTTCCTTTTGTTCAGAATTAAATTAAGGGCCAAATTAATTTCTGCTTTAGATGATACGAATGACCCTTTCGGTATTTGTAATGCCTCACCATCACGTGTGCTACCTTTCGTCTGATGCCAACCCTTCCGCCTTTGTGGCATTCGTGGCTCCACGAAGAGGAATTAAGTATTACTCACATCAGTCCAGCCCAAGGGACCACTGGAACTCTTAAAGCAGTTTTAACGCGACAAGGGTGTAGTACAAGAGGAGGGTAGCTAAATATGCTGCTAGGTATTGTTGGTTTCCGGGTTTTTTGTATAAATATTATTTGAACACTTATTGCGATATATTTGCTAAAAATAGTCAAAAATTTAAAAAAAAACTCAAAAAATATAGACTATGGGATGTATTTTTTTTATTGTTCCAATGCAGAAGTAATTTCTTCAGTTAGGGATTCGGATCTTGATAAATCTTTTGTACAGAATCTTGTAAGACACTTTTAGGAATTTTACGAGCATATTTGACCAAAAATGCCATGCTGACTGTTGCGATAGTGAAACTTTGCATTTGTTCTCCATATTTGTTTTTTATTTCTGCTCTTGGGGAGATTTCGGCGAGAAACCGGTCGGAGAAAAAAAATAACGGTGGAAAACAACGAAATTTTTCAATCGCAGTGGATATCCGTCGCTTCCACTGAGTCAGACGTGAAATCATCGAATTTAGGATATAATTCATTGCAGGAACTTAGACAATAGGGAATTCTCGGGACTATTTTCCATTTAAAGGGTGATAATAGGAAACACTCGAGTCAATGGAAAAGGCTCGGGTGTTAGTGAATGTTGAAAGGTACATCAATCATGCATCTGCTGATATTAGTGGTCAGTAAAACATAGCTGCACACATAAATGCGGAAATCTAGGTTAAACTTCCGATAATCTATCGTCCTTCTGGGCTACCTGAGCTTAGGGGACTTGCAATGAACAAAAATTGATGGCAGTGCATTCGGTTTTAATTTTCTGAAACCATTGGCCCTGTTTTGGTCTTTACTAGTCAGCAGTTAAGTAACTCTAGACAAAACTGGATCAAAATATGGGTCTCATGAGAATTCAAATAAAGTGCACAACGAATCAAGAAATAGAGAGTACCAATGAATATTTAAATTAGTAAAATGTGAGATTAAATGGGCATATCAGCGTCGCATTCTGCAGTTTGGAAACTCGAAGCCAGCTAGCATCGAAGTCAGAATCAGAGGTACATAAATTATTCTTGAATTGAATACATTTTAATCATCACGTGATTAAAAAATTAAATTTCTATTGACAGGTCGTGATTATGAAAAAAGTGTTTTACCTCGCAAATTTACCTTTCTGTGGTGTGCTATTACTCCTGGAAATCCTTTGCGGCCAAATCTTGCGCATTCCTTCATTTGATGGTCCAGAAGGCAGCATATGAATCTTAACACCGTTGTCTTGTGTTTAGCAACCAAATGCGCGACCCTGAGACATAATTACGGTAAAATTCGCTCAAACCGCTGAAACCCATCGCGAGCACGCGTTAATTTCACTGTCTACAATGCAGAAATGAGCGACAGCATGGGGCTTTAATGGCGGCAAAAGTAAGACCAGCAATTAGAAACTCCGGTTGTCGGCATCGGTCAAGATATGGCCGAAATCAAAGGATGACCATACTTTTGAATCCAGCTCTTTGTCGTTGTCGGTTCTTTCCGTATTTTCGCGGCTACTTGAGGTAGCTGGAGCTGTAATCGTAGGTCACTGAGTGCCCCTATTCTCAAACACTTTTAAGCAAGCCGAACAAAATCCTTGGATCTTTTTTCATTTTAGAGCATCAGTTTATGCGTTGTAACTCAGCCATCAGACGAGAGGGGAAACTATTCAGAAATTATATTTTTTCGTTTGATTAACGCGTTTTATGACTAGAGTTTTCTCTGCGGTCTTCGAAATTTAGACGAAATTATATTGAAATGTTTTCGAATATTGCTCTCGGCATGGTACCTAATATTTGTTAGCACTAATGATGATGATAAGAGATACATTATTTTGTATTTATAAAAAATCTGTGTGTATCAAATTGAAAATGAAATATGATGATGTGCATGAAGGAATCGTGGAAAAAGAGTGCCAAGGAACATTTATGGAGACACCGAGCTGTCGGTGCAATCTGTTAATGGTTATCGCGCCCAAAATAAATCATGCCAGTGTGTGCTATGCGCTGTGTGCAATCTATGAAAAGATCTTTGAATTCTATAAATAATTACATTTTTCCCATTTATGGTACAAACAATTTCACGATTTGTACAAATTTTTTCTCTACTCGGCCTTAAAATTAAGCAAATGTTGCTTGGCACTCTTTTTCCCCCACCCTTCCGTACGTCATGTGCAATGCCATGGGCTACTGGCTCATATAGGTAAGAAAGAATCGAAGGAAGACGTTATGCGGACGATCAGGAAATGTTTTCGCTCTATAAGTGCTCCCTCGTTTGCGTGGGCATTGGTTAATGATTTCATTGCTTTTATGCCTTTTACACAAAATAACCTACGTCACGTTTACAGAATGATTCTGGCAAGTGTACGCTCATGTTTCCGAGATGATTTTAAGAGCCCATTCAAGTAACCATAAAAGGACAACACCTTCTTTAATATACGAATGATTGTCCCGATATCTGAGGACAGATGAATCTGCTGCATGTCTGTTTAATATTGTTTTATCGTTTTCGTTCTGTTTAATTTGCTCTCGAGGCTGTCAAATCGATTAATTTTGTTTTTAATTGGTTTACTGCGGGATACATCGGTATCAACGGTGAGTGTTAATGTTTAGTGCATCTTGTTGTGTAATAATTAGGATCGTGTCACCAAATCATGATGTAATGCGAACTCTTTGGCTTCTTGAGCTTCTTTGCTTAAAGATCGTTGCGATATCCACCGCATTTATCTCAGAAATTCATTCGTAATTGATGAGAACATTGATGAAGCGTCATCTTTATGCAGGAAACTAACGCAGGAATTCGCAAAACGAGGCGAAAACATTGCGTTATGCAATTTTGAACTCGGAAGCGATATTCTCTTGTACTGGAGAAAAATAGGCTTTCAAAGTGCCAGGAGGAACATTCATTCAATGTTTAGTATTTAGATGTGTTCATAAATCAAAATTCCAAGAGTGATGACTGAACAAAGACTGAAAAAACGCGAATAAATCCAGCATCATCAGAATTTCATTTCTCAATTTGTTATTAGATACTTGTGTGGAAGTGACAAGGGATCGACGGAAATGGACAATTCAGGACGTGTTGACGACAGTATGATGCGTTTTCAGAGGTTCGAAGCCGTAAGCCGGAAATCAGATCCAACAATCACAGTCCAGGGCCTTCCGGACTTAAACATCGCCGGCTCCTGCTACTTTTTCCTGTTTTAATTCATTGTGTGTGCGAAGAAAAACCTACCGCTGACATTTTTCAAGAGGATTAAAACACTATTGTCCCTTTCGGTCCATCTTTTTATTTTCATTGGCAGTGTTCCATTTCTCGAGTGAAACGATAATAAACGTCAACTAATCGTTTTTCTACTAATAAAATGAAATAGTTTTGATGAAGTGAGAGTTTAATTTTAGTTTCTAATCCCTACTTCGATTCGGTTAATTCACTGTCCCGGGAAGAGCGTACTTATCTCTACGTAGCAGGAAAAGAAGGACTCGTGGTATCTAAATGGTGAGCTCAGAATATTAATGAGTGCTTTTGTTCCGCTGCACTCAATCTACTGCTCTGAGTTGTATGGTTGATGGAATGCTTGTGCCGCTTATGTGAGACTGCTTACTGACTTAGTATCTCTGTTTTAAATTTGTTTGGATGAAAAAAATCCTGCTTCATGTAACCTTGTTTTATGTACCATTTATATTGTGTAATCGATGTTTTGTTACTCGCCAACGAAGTTGGTTGTTGAAGTGATGACCTTCCCGCGACATTGCCGAGTCACGTGTTTAATATGGTCGGTTGCTTCCAGCGTATTGCTTTCAACGGAGAAGGATGCTCTGATACCTCATGGATGGCTCTTGTTGCGTTGGCTCTTGGCTGCTCCAAGAGTCACGTCGCTTGAAGGTGGTTGTGGAGGAGAATGCTCAGCTTTCATTGATGGCACAAGTAGTAAAATAACTCCACTCACCGTTCCGAGTTCAACTCAGCGTTATTTCGCTGGTGACTTAATCGCCCGCCTTCCTATACCCCTGTCGCGCATACAGATTCCCCTTTTATGGTTCCAAAGTGCTGCAATCAGTACGGAGTAAGCTTAAAAAGGCGCTATTCTCATTACTGCCTCCTGACGTTCGAAATACTTTTGAAAAACATTTGAAAAGTCATTCAATCTCTAGGCCGCATCTCGGTCACGCCTCAAGCATGTGAGTTACAGGGTAGAAAGTTTTTTATCAGCATGAGAAACAAAATGTAAAGGAAAACCGCTCAGGTTGTTAAGGTAGTTTGAGCGAAATATCATTTTACCTAGAAATCAATGAATTTGGTCTCATTTGAAAGAAAAATAGATCATGCTTCCATTGACACCAAAAATTCAACACCTTACCACATTACTTTCCGAGATATTTTCCAGAAAATACCAGCCCTTTTACTTGGGAAATGGTACGTGTATGCACTCCAGAGAGACCTCATATTAAAAATGAAGCATTCCCTACACTTAGATCTCGTCAAAAAATCAAGTGTGTGGTTTGTGTGCGCTCTCAACAGTTTTTGAAAATTAATCATATTATCACCGCAGTAAATTCTTTGGGATCATAGTAAACCTTCCATTTTGATGGAGTTTCTAACGTACCGCGTGAAAAAAATGAGTCAAGTTAAAGACTTATTAAGATATTTTCATTTGATTACTTACAATTTCCGTCATGTAAAACTATATTATTGCACCATTAATACAATATTTAATTCGTGTGTCTTACAGCTGGTGAAATTGAAATGTATAGTTCGGATATGGTCTCTATTATGATTAGGGAACTATCTCGCTCGGACTACCTTAAGTCGAAAACGAGCGAACAAAGAGTGTAACGACTGAAGTCCCTGGAGACTCGGAGGCTTCGCAGTTATGCGTTAATATTTGCAGACGTGTTCCGCTTCGTAGTAACTGTAGATAAATGTGAAAAAATTGCATCTTAATAATTTAGTATTTCTGCAGTTCTATTGTTATTTAACTCGTAGCTTTACGTCTCATAGCATCTTTCGTAATGATTCAATTGCATATGCACATATCTCCTCACAAGTGCGAAATAATATATTTTTAATTGTTTAAACTGCTGCTGAGACATATCAAGGTGTCACGCCGAATTCAGTATTCGAAAACAACGTATTTCGATGTAATTTCGTTTAACGATCGAATACCGCACCCAAAACTCTATTCTCAACATGCCGTGGTGATGGAAAAAATAAAATATTAAAAAATTAAGATTGCAGATCACGCGGGTTTTAGGTTGACGCGAAGGATATTATTTTAACTTGGAACTACATCTCTTGCCATCTCTTAATTTCAAAAAAAAACAGAGCGAGACACTCTTCCGTTAACGCACTTGTCATTATATGTCCTTATTTTCTTTTACAGAGTATTGAGGGGTTTTACGATATTTTTTTCTACGACGAATTTGGACACCCTAAGCTCAATAGGTTTGTCATCACTGCTATAGTCAGCAACATTTTGATGCGATAGCTTTTCTCAATACGTTCATTCGGCGCTGTAAAACTGGACCTTGAAGGTATTTAGCCCTCTCTCGCCAATCTTATCTCTGGACAGCGAGGCGCTAGTGGGCAGTAAATCATCACTTAATCGTCTGTCTGCGTATCTCAGTAGAGAGGGACGGATGAGACGATTCTCTTCTGTTATATTTGGTCGAAATCCATTAACCCACTAATCCAGATTTCCGCATGTTATTGAGTGTATTTAGTGTAATCTATTGCTTGGTGGTTCCTTCCTAGCGATAAGGAACGATATCGCGGCGTAAAATACCGATGATAACGATCGAATACCTGCCTAAAATGCCCATTCTTACGATGGCTTTGTGCAATTCTTTTGATGTGGTTGCTGTGCTCCAATCCTTTGCGCCAGTTCCATATTTCTTACTAGGAGGACTTTTAAAATAGACATGTATGGATTATTTCTGGTTTACGATTGTTAGCTAAGTCACTGGGCATAATTATTATCATGTTATTTTTTCCAAACATTTCTTTCATTTTCATGCTTCCTTCATTACTCGAGATAGTTTATTTAGCATCCAATCCTCTGTACTTCTATGCCCAACGTTTGAAATAAGAAACGTCATTTTTTGACTTACACTTCCGTTTATTATCCCCGTTGCATTTAAAAAAATCGTTTAGTGCGGGGTTTTCAGCTGGAAATTTGCATTAACGTAATGTCATTCAGAACGGAAAGCCCTCTATTATCATTATCATAGGATATCGTCGGTTACTCTCGATGCGATGGATCATAACTACATGGTATCATGCGATCGAAGTTTAAATATGCTGTGATTTATACATGGATGCGAACCAACATGAAACTAATATAAAATAACAAGTTACACTTCGTGTTAAAGCGAAGGTTTACGAGTAATCTTAGAGCAATTTTCTGTCACTCTAGAAGTACCTGAAACAAGAGCAACAAATTGTTTTAGAACATCTCAGAACTGTTAGTAGAGGGATTGTGGAAGAAAGTAGACGCAAAAAATTGAAAAAAAAATTTTAGGAGTTGGTGTAGCATATGCCCTATAGTCCCCGAAAAAGTGGATCTGAATTTAAATTAACGAATCAGTTATGCCTGGCACCTTTTTCCTATTGCTGTCACTGAATTGTGGTGTTTAGTCAAGACGCTAAGATTTTAACCTATTGAAGCATTTTTTGAGACGCTTAAGGGGAACAAATGGCGTAGCTGGAGGCCCGGAGGGTGAGGTGGGCATATGAGGTAGGTGGGGAGGGGCATCTGTCCCAGGACGCAGGATCTAGGAACGCCACCTTAATATTACTTATTGTTAGCTACAGATTCTTTCAGAATGTTTATCCTCTTCAATGCACCTCCGGTGTTGTTAGTACAGAAATGTTAGTAAAAAAATCTACTATATAAATGATATGTGTAACGCAAATATCTGTTACGAGTACCACGACTCACCCCGTGTAATGAGTAGCCCAGAAGTGGACGCGAAAACTGGCTTGGTTCCTGGGCGCTGAGAACCCTAACTCTACCCCTTTAGGGGAACGCGGTGTTCTTTCAACCTAAATTTCGATACAAATCGTTACCCCATAGTTTAGTTCTGCTCCAGCGTGGTTCGTAGCGCTTCAACTCCATTTGTATTTGTCTGCATCGAAAGTGCTCTTGTCACAAAACTGGCTGATAGTTACTGCTTTTAGTTTCGTTTCATTGTGGCCTAGACTTATGGATTCTGATAGGATACATTTTGATTATCTAGCGATCGAGTTACTCAATTTGGAAATGGACTCGGTTTCATCTACTGTAAATATTTTTTATAATTAACGCCTTTTCTACTGAATGGGTCCCTTTAAGTAAAAATGCCCGTAAATTTTTATTCATCTCCTCGCCAGTTTTAACTCCGTTGGAGCATCGTTACTAACATAATTAATCAATTCGAAGATTGGTTTGTTGTGGCTCTCCACTTTCCTATCTGCGTATCGATTTACTACCTCGCAACTCTCCATTCCCTCTTAATCTGCAACGTGAACCTATTTCATTCTCAGTCCACCTCGATTGGCTGTTATATCGCGCTATTGTCCAATGAGCATGCGTCTAGAAGTCTTCATAGAGTTTTCATTTAATTTCATTTCTCTCCGGTCCTTTGCAATACTTCATTTATAGTAATTCTTCCTGTCTTACACATTTGAGCGTGTCGGAAGGTTAAAAAGACGCGTAAATTTATGTGTTCTGTGTTTTTTCCATATCAATGTATTCGTGAAAAAGACAGAGCATTTCATGACTTCCAGTTAGATCTTATCAACTCTTCCAAAACTTCAGAGGTCCGACATCTTTGAATCACGAAGGAACTGGGTCATTTATCGCTGAATGAGCAGTTTTTTCCGGCGTGATATTTTAGTGATATCTGAATTCCGACCGGGTTTAGAGGTCGAACACCGGCGTTCCGAGGTCACATTACCCGGAAGATTATGGCGGAGTTAAGCCGTCAAAACGTCGGTGTTTGACTTAAAATGGAATGTTATGGAAAGAGGAATTATGGTTGGCAAAATAAAAAATATCAAACTTGCATTAAAACTAGTTATTACTCAAGAAATCTTCTCTAGAAAATCTGATAGTTCGTTAAACCCTGATGTAATGGTTCTTGATACTCTCTGAATGTAGGAGTGAGTAAGAAGGTATTCTTTTGAACGAATGACTAAAATAAAGTTTACTGGATTTGAATACGGCCCTGAGCGATAACCTTGGCTCCCCGCCATTCCTCGCCTCTTTGGAGGACGATTCCCAAAGGTTAATGCGCTGACAGTGGCCCTGACCTTGCTAGGCTGTGATTGCTAGGTCTTCGTGATACTGAGAGGGACCCGTGGAAACAGTAAGCAGGACTGCTATGTATATAAGTTGAAGGGAAACACCTCTTTATTCAGTCGCTGGCATCGCGATATGTATGGAGCCAATTGACGTAACATAGCAATTAAATTTGCCTCACAGCTCCGTCTTAGGGACTGTGTGTTCACTCAGGAATCTTTCAAAAAGCTGATTGGACTATAAATGGTTCGTTAATGATTGAACATGCATTAAGCGTATTGAATGAGGAAAATTTCAGGGGAAAGTATTAGATCAAATATATATCACGCCGATTGATTGTGATTGTCATTACTCCAAAAATATCTGTTATAAGAAGAAAAGAACTATATGAAAAGTGAAAAAACAACGATTGACTCAGATCAATTCACCACCGGCTTTGCGGCGACCGAATTAGTTCAGTTATTTGCTCTCTTTTCCCTTGGTCTCTGGTTGTTTTTTTTTATAAATACATATATACATACCATTCTCGCCGTTCCCTTCGGGGGTAGGCAGAGTCACTAAGTTTCACTCATAAATACATATTTGTACACCTAAATCTGCTTCAATAATTTCCTCCATACTGACCTATCCTCTCAAACCTCTTTTGCTTCATTTACCCCCATATGCTGCTTCATACACGCCCTCCTGTTTTTAAGACTCCTAATATTCCTCCTCCTAAGAATTTCCTCAACCAAATTCAACCACAACTTTCTCCGCATACCTCTGCCTCGCACAATTCATTTCACTCTTATATATCTGTTTCGTTATTCGACTCTCATCCATTCTCTCAACATGGCCAAACCTACGAAGCACACTCCTTTCCTATATGTCCATTACTGGAGCATCTAACCCTCAATCATTTACTACCCACTCATTCCTGACCATATCCATCCTACTTTTGCCGCAAACACTCCTCAGATAACTCATACTCGCGGCTTTTTTTTATAAATGATCCGTCGTATCCAGTTACATTATCTAATAACCTAATGAATATTAACTTGATGCTGCCATTCCCTCTATATAGTGAAAAATGCAGGCAGCGTCTGAATAAAATGTAATGAAGTATGCAGTTTGATATGAAAATTTGAATTATGTTTTGGCGCTCGAAGCCGATTTTAGCTGTGAAGTAAATACGTAATGAGATGATTCATCCGTCATGGATCCGTCAGAGGACAGAGGTAATATATTTCAAATTTGCTCTTAAAGATCCAAAGTTGCTATCATTTCAAACAAAGAAATGCTGTTCCTCTGCATGAATTTACTTGTGAGGGGATGCACACAAGGATCACCCTCAATATTCTCTACTGACAGCGGAAGTTATCTCTCAGCCTATCTAGGAATACGAGTAAATTATAAATTTAGTCCAGGAATATCGTTATTATGAACCTAACGGTAAGAAATGGGTTAGATTTGTCTTGAAGTAAATTAAAAATTTCGGTCCCACACTTCCTTGATCCTGTTTTCATTACGGCTTTGTGTTTTTTCGCTGAATTAACTCGTAATAGAGACTAGTGTGCTAAAAAAGTTTTATATCATTTTCGAGAATTGTGTGGAGGAGGATTTGGAAATAATATAATAGGGAAAAAGATTGATTTTTTTCGTACGCTGAAATAAACTTTTCGTTTAAAGTTATTTTGAAGGTGCTCTACCGGGAAAGTTTGGTTGAAATGGAGGTAAGATTCCTTCTTCTTGATTTATAAACCGTTGACTCCTACCTCCTAACAGGATTTCTTTTTGCGGATCAGCATACGCCCATTTCATTTCACTCCTACTGTCTATTCTATTTTTTCATCATAGGTATCCTATTAAAAATAAATGGTAGGTCCGTGGATAGTCCCACCGAAAATGTCCTCGACGCCGATGATTAATCTTTATTATTTCTTCGCAAAATTCTCTATACTATGATTACCTCTTAAATGTATCTAGCCTCCTCCATTCCAAGGGCTGAGGGATTCTATTTTTCTCTTGCCTCCTTCATGTGTCTGGGGGGCAACTGCCCCCTACCCTCACCCACTACCCTCTGGCGTGGCCCTCGAACACCGTGTTTTGTAATACACCTTCATTTATGGGGTTCAAAGATCCTTTTCTTTCCTCTGTACGTTCATAATTTTCGTCGTAATCCTTGGCTGCTTGGTGTCGGCTCTCTTACTCACCAGCTGCTCGCCTGTTACTTCTACAATTGTTCTCTTCTAACCATCCCATTTTCCTTCCGTGCCTATTTCTCATCCATTCTATGGTTTTTCATCAAAGGCTGTGGAGAATCTTTCTATGTGACATCTTTCCGCAAGAACTTCTGTTCCCCACGTTAGTGCTGATAAAACATGAACATAATCATAATAAATGTGGAAGGGCAGCTTGAAGCAGGTAGAACCATTATATTGCTAGGGTAACACGTTGAAGGAAAGGAACGCTGCTGAAGATCAATTGGAAGCATTTCTTGCGAAAGAGTCATTAACTTTTTGGAGAGATTTCTGAAGGATATGATTGAGGAGAGGATGTTGGGTCAGAGGGAAAAGGGTGGAATAGGAATTCGATTTGTGGATATGATGTGGAAAGAGTGTGTATGCCGAGCAGACGAATGAAATATTAGAGTAACCCGCACCTTTTAAGTGAAAGAGATTTGTACTATCATTAAAAACCTTCATAAACCGGTAGATCACCTTAAATAACAATAAAATATATCAGTGTAATGCTACTGACTCTAAGGACCGAATGTGCAGGTCTTCTTTCCGCCGCTCCAAGACTACGGAGCGGTATGAGTCCTCCGTCTCCCTCAGGATACCGTGGTGCTGTGGGTTATAAAAGACAGTAGGTGGAGGGACACCCCAGCTAACTAGGAAGTTAGTCTTTGGCATTGAATTCCAGCAGCGATATGGCCTTGCATGGAAGATGCATTTAATTTACTAAACACATGCCGCGCCACGATATTCTTGCTGGAAGGTCGAACAGCCCCGTTCGCGTTTCAGCGATTTGTCGACCCCGGCGGCGATGGGGTAAAGTCCTCGCTAACTAAATCGTGGGTCGCGGGTTTGAGTCCCGCCCGAGTGGATATTTCACCATTCAGGATGTGGGTGTTTGCCTGTTAAAGTTGGTAATACACTCGATGCTAAAGGCCAACAGTGCTATTTTGGGGTTGTGATAAAAAATACATTACATTATGTTTGTAGATATTTTTCTCCCCATGTACTCTTCTCTTGCCCATTTTCTCCCCTCAAGACCTAGTTCGAAGGCCGATGAAAAGGAATTACTGAACATAATACTTAGTAAAATAGGAGAAATGGTGGTGAGAAGGTCATGCCCCTGGATCGTCACAATCCGCCCCTGACCTAGATGCAGTAAAAGAGTCAGCGCGTTTCGATGATGCGTCGTGCAGAACTGTCGCTAACATTTCGGAATCGGGTTGGTGTGCAAGCTGGAGTATAAATGTAGCAGAACTTATTTGCACACAGCAGCGGAGAGCTTGAGGTCAGGGAGGGTGAATTATTCGTAGATGATTGGGCAGTGACACCTCAGGATTACTGTGAGGTCTCCTCTGGAGGGACTCCCAACTTTCCTTTTCCTAACTCTCTTGCATTATTTCCTCTTCCTGACGTCATTCTCTTCAATAAAGATTGCCTCCAAGTTTTTCTATCCCCTTACATGCTTTCCCATCGAGAGGGACTGGGTTTGAACCCAGTCACGGGTGAAGACTTTTCACTGATATTTTGATCCCTTGAAGTTTTGGGAGCACTTAAAGTGCCGTTTGATTGAACGCCAAACTGTGGTTTCCTTGGCGCCTTTTTTTAAGAAGATGTAATTCCGATGATGGTTCATCTCCTTACTTCTTTCAATCCCAAAATGATCCTTCCTGTACCAAGCCCACCCACCCCTCTTGTGTAAGTAGTGCAAATAACCTCAGTTGTTTGTGACTTCCTTAAGAGCAAAATTATATAACAAACAATGAAAATGTAGCCAGGTTGGGCCACCTTACCAGATAGGATAATGTGGCAGAGACAGAAAAATCGTTGTCAGTACCTCAACAAGGTGGTTGCTCAAAGACCTGTGGCCTCTGTGGGGTGGCTACTAAGGGTAAGCGTCACATTAGAAGCACAAATGCAAAGGCCATAGGAAGCTGACTCAATTGCAAAATAAGTTGCATGTGTTTTTTTCCATTATTCTCTAAACTCATCCACATATAAGTTTGCTGAGGTATGTGTCTACCATTGATAAAATTAAAGAGGAATTCAAAATGTCAATGAAAGCATAGGAAATAAATCATTATGCATGCATACCAGTCATCCAGGTGACAGCTAATTGAGTGAACGTTTTTACTCTTCATTGCCATCTCTCCATTCTACCTCTAATTCTCTACTCTTTGAAGTTCTCTTTGGCAAAGAATGTTTCTGTTTCATAAAATATGGAATTTGAAAAAAAAATCTTTAAACATTAAGGAGCTTACTTACTTCATGCATCAAATATTAATCTTAATCCCTAAATTTTGTGTAATTGTAGCTGCTAATTGATGTTATTAAGGGGGATGGGTGAAGTTATTCTTAAATGTAAATCTGGAGCTACTATTCTGTATCTTCAGCCTTTCTTGGCTGGCCTATGAAAAATTTGTATAACTTTAGAATCACTCTTCTATCAAGAAGAGTTCTCATTGGTCTGTATGATGATGTGTTTAGTGATTTGATTGGTTTTCTCTTCTACAGCCTGATGTGGATCGTGCTGTGTGTGCAGCAAGGGAAGCTTTCAAGCTTGGGTCATCATGGAGGACCATGGATGCATCTGCACGTGGCTCTCTCATGAACAAGGTAACAAAGCGTGAATGGCTAGTATATACATATTGCTTCTCGAAAAGAGGAATGTAATAATATTTAATGCTTCCTTTCGAAGTTGCAAACATAAGCTATTTCCATACTGAGACATAATAAAATTTTTTGCTCTCAAGTGCAAGGACTTGGTTGGAATATTCTTTACGATGTTAGCTTACTACTCTTTCCTTCAGAGACAAGTTATGGAGTCCTGCATTTTAGGATATTGAGAAAAACTAAAACATGCAGTGTAAAGAGAGTAAATCTTTATGGTGATCAGAGTATGTACTAGAGTTATACTCATGAATCAAATTTTTCTGCAGCTGTGTAGCTGGCCACTTGGGAGAGTAAGTAGGCCACTGCACAGATGTGTGCAACTGAAGCATCCTTTGTTTGAAAATCTCTTTAGGATTTGTGTGTTATGTAATTAAGATTTTCCTATGGAAAAATCACAAAATGTTTGTAGATTTATGTAATACAAAGCTAGAGAACAATTTTTGCATTTGACCTCATTTAACAAGCATTTAAAGTTTTTGGCTTTCACGAGTAGCCCAAGTCTCTTTCACTATAAAATTAAACTTACGAAAATTAGCTAACCTATAACACATGCATATAATCTGAAATCATTGTTCATAGGAGTATATTCTCATAATTTGTTGTTACTTTGTGTAATACCAAAACTCTCATCTTACATGATGTGAACTTCAAAGAGCTGCAGTTGGAAGGAAGTAGCACCGAATCAGAATTGTGATTTGAATCTTTTGTTTTGTTCTAGTTCGCAAGTTTGATTGAACGTGACTTAGAGTACCTGGCCAGTTTGGAAACTTTGGACAATGGGAAACCATATGCAGATTCTTTGTTTGACATCAAGTGTGCCATTGATGTTTTCCGGTATTATGCTGGCTGGTGTGATAAGATTCATGGACATACTATTCCTGTTGGTAAGCAGAATATTCAATGGTAATATTTGACAAAGAGAAACATGAAAAAGAAATGTTTTTATTCAATTTAATGCATGCCTTTCAGTAGGAGGTCGCAAGTTGCTACATTCAGGAAAACAGCATACTATCCATCTCCAAAGTTGCCCTTTTTAAGCAGCCAAATATGCCAGGGATGTTATGAAGCTTAAATTTTCAGGATGAGGTTGTGGTGGTTAGATTACTGGTTTCCCATCCCAAGGGCTTGGGTTTGACTCCAGGCAGTCATATAATTTTTTTAATGCAGTCATGAGTCTTACTTGGGCTTTGTATGGAGATCATATTTGTGATAACACCGTGTCCATTGATGGAATGTTAAACTGTGTGACCATTAGGGTATCCTGTTTCGATGGGTGGATTAAGGTCATAATTTTTTACTTGGGGAGGGGGTTATATCGCACTTTCCAGCAGTTTGTTGGGCTTGGAATTATGATTACCATGTTAATTATTTTCCCCAGAAATACTGGGGTAAAGGGGGCGGCTGCCCTCTATGCACATTCCCTTAACCCTTTCATGCTTAGCGTCGGGTATTGCCGACGTGAATTTTCCTATGCAAACGAATGAATGTCGGCCATGGCTGATGGAGAAAAACCAACACAAAAGACCTAATACTGGGTATAGCCAAAGCGAGGGAAGGGAAGTGACCGATAGGGGAGCAATAATCCTAGGTATGCAGGAAACCCTTGCAACCCTGCTTAGGAACAGCCCAGACCCTTTTCTCGGCAAGTGAGCTTGACCCTCCACATCATTAGTAGCCCTCTTTGCTGCCTGAATCTGAGGTTAATTTATTGTATTTGCAATGGTTTTTTGAGGCAATTATTTTTTCACTCTACAAAATTTTTAACTTTATGAAGTGAATTATTTGTTTTTTGTTGCGTCTTAGCAAATTTCAAATAAAATTCTAGCATTGATAGTAACGGAGTTCTTATGTGGAACTCTCAACAGTTTGAGCTCTAAATAGAACTCTAAATTTGTTAATAATAACGCTAGAATTTCGTTTAAAATTGTAACATGCTCAGAATAACATAGAAATTCATTTAAAGGTATAAGTTTTTGCAGTATACAGCAAAGAATTATTTAAAAAAAACGTTAATGTAACAAACTTACAGCAGCCTCCTGCTGAGAGAGGGGCTGCTAAGGGTTGGGGGGTCGAGCCAAGTGCCCAGGAGAAGGGCATGGTGTCCCACTGAGTGGGGTTCCAAAATGGGCAAAAGGCATATCTGAGCGATTTGTCACCTCGAGAGACCTCCGTAGAGAGGAGTACAGAACATTCTCATGCTACTCATAGCAGGGAAAGTATTTCCCTTCGAGAGACTTCGGCGTGAAAGGGTTAATCCACCCCTGAGCCAAGAGGTGAAGTAACCTTCCCTTTCTTGTTCTGCAGTGGGATAGGTGATGGGAAACCCCCCAAAGTATCTTATTCCCATGAAAAATGGAAGCACATTCTATTGCATTGAATCCTGACAGCCTTGACACTTGGCCATCTTGGATGGGAGTCATGGCAGGCAGCAGGGGAGGCAAGACATTCCATAGTTATAATCACATTAAATCCTTGCACAATAAGAGCAAGCAAGTACCAAAATATTAAAGGAGAAGACAAATGAGAAGAAGAGGACAGTATAGACAGACGAGAGCAGTATAGATTAGGGTTGGTAAGTCAGGAAATGTAAAACAGGGAGTTGAGAAAAGAATAAGTGATGCTTTGGGACTGTGCGAGGTGAGATGGAGGGATAGTATGATAGTAATTGGAGTGAAGGGAGATTAATGGGGGTTAATTTTGATTGGACCGGGCATACAGGCTTACAAGTATAATCATAGGAAGGAAGAGGTGGATGGCTTATAATGAACAACAAGAAGAGATGATTGAAGAAGGCTCAGTTAAAAAAACTTGACAATAATGGGAGATTTGAATGTATTAGCAGGGGGTGGTAAGGATAGAATTGAAGTGAAGGAGTATGGACGTGGATATGGAATGACTCTGGAGAGAAGAAATTTGAAGTTTGCAGAAGAAATTAATGAGGACATAATTACAAATATTTGGTTTAAACATCACCTCATGCATAGATATGCATGGAAAATTCTGGAAGAGATGGTTATGTAAAATTATATCATGGAATTGGGAATAGTATTACATAAAAATATTTGCTGTTTCATGGGTATGGATGTTAGCCCTGATGATAGTGTAGTGTTTGTGAATTGTGAAACACATTTTGTGATATCAGATTGAAAAGGCTGAGTAATGTTAGAGGGTTAAAAAGAGTGAGAGAGTATAAGAAAAGACAGCAAGTTAGAGAGAACAAGGAAATGGTTGCAAATGAGGGTAGATGGGAGTCAAAAAAACACTGGTAATGAGTGGAAGGAAAAGCTATAAGATCAATGGCAGGTAGAAGTCTTACACCATGGGTCACATAATAAATAATTAGAAAAAAACTGGAGTAGAATGGAATTGGAAAAACATGAACACTAAAACTGGGTGGGATAAGTTACATGTATGTTTGTATACCATTATTGAAGTGATCCACATAATTAGAAGATTTGTTGCTGTGCGTTATTTTGGTGTACTGGTGGAAATGAAAATTGTAACAATCATTCCGATGATATTCAGGAATTTTCAGTTTAAAGTGTTGGCATTAATAATGAATATATAATTAACCCTCTTAGTGCTGACCCCTGCCAGCGGTTCTAGTGAGAAATGCGGGAGGGTAACTAGAATGAAATGTATCACTCTAGGAAAATAAATATTATAAAGTTATTGTTTAAAATATCCATATGCAGTTTTTCTTATTGCGTATGCATTTAATTAGGTGCTAATAAAAAAATGCTTATACTTCGTACAAAAAATAATTGTAATTATATTTGTGTGCAAAAGTTAAACAATATTCTGCCTATGAGCTGATATATCGGCCCGCCGCACTTTACGCCTGAGATGCCAAAGACGATATATCAGCCTGCGGCACTAAGAGGGTTAATGATTTTGAGTTTGGTTTACAGATGGCAACTTCATGACAATGACCCGCAAGGAGCCAGTGGGTGTGGTGGGGGCAATCATCCCATGGAATTATCCAATCTTGATGATGTCATGGAAATTGGGCCCAGCCCTTGCCACTGGATGTACAATGCTCTTGAAGCCAGCTGAGCAGACACCGCTCACAGCCCTCTACCTTGCTGCATTGATCAAGGAGGTAAGGCAGTATTATTTGTTTGACTTCTTGGGTGAAGTAAGACCTGGGATCTTGGGAAAATAGCTGCAGGATCTCCAGGGAACTGGTTGGAAATCTGAGAACAGTTCCCGTAACTTCAGGGCTGGTTTCAATGAGAAGTAGGGTCGGTGTGCTCGGTAGAGCATATCCTGTTGGCCTGGATTTCCATTACATCTGGAGCAGATACTTTTCAGAGGTATTTTTAACCTTACCCAAGTGTAATTTCTATTTAGTGCATATGCATTCCATCAGATTGGAGGTCTAACTCGGCCTTCTTCATTCCTTTTGCCAAGTGTAGGAGAGTACTAGTATCTGGTTTCTTTTAATCATTCCTCAACTTCTCTCTGAAAAATCATTTCCTTACTGCCAGACCCATGTATCTTTAATGGCTCAAATTATCTCAGTGTTTGGTTGCCTCCCAATCTAACCAACCAATCCAACAATAAGGATGCTCATTCCTTTAAGTGGCTTCCCACTCAAGAAGGATAGGAATACATACCCATGGTGAAAGGTGGGGTCGTTAAGTAAGTGAGATAGGAATGAAAAGTAGTCTGCTAAGTTTAAAATATCAAAATAGGCTTTGCAATCATTCGTTGCTTAATGCATTGATCCAGAAGATATTTGAAAAATGTGTCATTGTTCTCCTGAAGCTTAATTAGAGACTTGTGTGGCTATATATGATGAGAACTTGTCACCATCCACCAACTGTTGTACAGTTAATGTTTTCATTGAAATTTATTATGTAACATGTGGAATGAAGTGGATTGACTTGGTTTCTTAAATTCATGACTTTTTAGACAATAGTTTCAATAAAACAGTACCTATTGTAATTGGTGGAGACTCATCATTGTTGTGTGTCATTGAAAAAATATTGTATACCTTTTATTTCCAGGCTGGGTTTCCACCTGGAGTAGTGAATGTCCTACCTGGTTATGGACCGACAGCAGGTGCGGCCATTGCATCTCATTGTGACATCAACAAAGTTGCATTCACAGGCTCAACTGAAGTGGGCAAGTTGATCGCCACAGCTGCTGGTAATTCCAATCTGAAGAGAGTCTCCTTAGAGCTTGGTGGGAAGAGCCCACTGGTCATTTTTGATGACTGTGACTGTAAGTACCATGTGATGAAATACTAAAGTTTGATATTTTTTGAGCTATTGGTCCTAAATTCACAAAAAAATTGAGGCATACTTTGTGATCCCAAAGTAGTGACTGGTGAGTGTATATAAAAGGAATTGCTTAAATGCCTTTTTGCATTATGGTATCATTCATAAGTCCAGTAGTGGCTAGTGATCAGCATTTTTCTTGAGAATTCTTCTCTGCATTTCAATTATGGTTTAACATACATACTCTTGGAGGCAGAAAATGTCAATCATCAGTTGAATGTTTACTTTTTCTCTTTGTATGTTAATCATTTACATATTTAGATTTTTAAGAATGGTTTATAAAGAGTAGGAGTATACTCTTGTCAATAGATATCTATCCTGCTAATATTAGGGCGTAACAAATGCAGAAATTTGATTTTATTGTCCAATGTGCTGCTTAAGTCTGGTGTAACATTTTATTGCAGTGGATGAAGCTGTAGAGATTGCTCACTCTGCCCTTTTTGCCAACCATGGACAGAATTGTTGTGCAGGTTCCAGGACATTTGTCCAAGAGGGGATTTATGACAGATTTGTGAAGAAAGCCAAAGAACTAGCTATGGCTAGACGAGTTGGAGATCCTTTTGAGGAGGGAACAACCCAGGGTCCTCAGGTAAATACTGCCATCATAAAAATTCAAATTGAATTTTACACTATGAATGAATTAAAGATGTTAAGGGCCATGGTTTGAGGGTAAACGGTGTAGAATATCATCATGAGCTGTCTTCAGTGCAAAGATTGGTTTGCTGAAATTCTGCATTTCATTCTCTTGTCAGGTAATTACTTGGTAACTAGTTCATAATTCGTCATTTTGACCCCTTTCCGAACTTAATTCGTTCATTCCATTCTCGGTCTTTCACTGTAATTATTCTCATTTACTGGTCCTACAATTTTAATTTCTTGGAGGCGGTTATATCTAAGGTTACAAACAGGATATCATGTTCATGCTGGTTTGGCTGTGGTATATTGGGTACCAAATATTCTTCACTGCTATGCTGAATATTCTATTCAGGTTTTAGGAATGAAAAAAATCACTGCCTGGGATAACTCTGGCTAATGTAATTTGTCATCTTATACATCTAGCAATATGCCCCACAGTGATAAATTAAACCTTGACAAATAGTCAGTTATGATTCTTAAGCAATGCTAGTATATCAGGCAGAATATCAGTCACAGCAGCCGATATTTAGAAGCTTGTTTTTGCCTCAGAATATCTTATCAGCGTGTCTCTTTTACTTTGAAGAGTATTACTCTGGAATCTGCATTAGTAGTCACTGGATAAAACTAGCAAGAATGAGACAAGAGAGAGTCGGTAACAACTCAATAAAGATAGAAGTGACCTTTGAAGTCTCCCACAATGGGTACAGGCTGCATTAAATAGAAGATTAAAACATCCCCTTAGGCAAAACACAGTGTTACAATTTTGGTGAATTATTGAACTAAGTACATTTAATGTGAGCTGCAGCAAGGTCCTCTTCAGCAGCCAGGGAATAGATAGATCCATGAAGTGATGATGGCAGTGATTAAGATGCAAGAGAGGTCTTCTGCCAGCAGACAAGTCCAAGAATGGATGGAGGAGGGATCCCCAAGAGATGAGGGTGGGGAAGAATGCCATTTCAGAGTGATAGGTGGAGATAACTCAGTATACCTGAATTCATGATGACCTTATATAGGGCCTTGCTATCATTCACAGTGTAAGAGGAATCACTCAAACCAACTGTGGCTGAGCATTGACTGTGCCAAGCAATGAGGGAGCCAGATCTTGGTTGTTTGTGCTTCTACGGCCATTCATGCTTCCCATGGCAATAAGTGTTTTCAAGGCCAAGAGTAAGAGTGGGGTGACGATGCCGAAATTTGGTCTCACATTTCATCTTCATTCATATGTATTCTGCACTATCATATCTACCAGCCTTTGTTCTATTCTTGTTATCACCTGGATTCTTTGCCTTTTAAGAGCATGCTCCACGTACATTTATGCGTTCTTAGTTTGAAGCTTGTGTTGGCTGTCAGAAGGGTCTTCTGCTGACATAATGCCTTTCTTTTGCATGTGATTGATTCATGGCTATAATTTTGTCTCTTTTTCCATCGCTTATGGTTCTACTTCCCAGGGAGCAAGATTTCTTCACGCCAGTTTTTGCTGTCCAAGTCTCATGGTGATATTGTCAATGAAATTTCACCTAATAAACATTATTTTGGTATCCCTATTCATCTTCACTTTGTATTTACTTCTTCATATTTTCATGTATTTTGCCTCCTCCATTATTGTTCCTACTTCCTTTTGGTTTATTTCAACATTCTTTCCCAACTGGTTTCATATTACATTTTTTACCAGAGTTCCTTGGGATTTATCTTATTTTCTTCATTTTCTGTCAAGGAATTTTGTCAACCTCTTATTTTTGTTAATTTATTTGAATTTTTTTGTTTTGAACCTACATATGGCAGTAATTCATTTTCTCATTTCCTTCAGATTGATGAGACACAGTTCAAGAAAATCCTGGAGTTGATTGAAAGCGGCAAGAGGGAGGGGGCCAAGCTGGAATGTGGGGGAGGCCCAGCAGCAGAAGTTGGATACTTTATCAAGCCTACTGTTTTCTCCAATGTCACTGATAAAATGCGCATTGCCAGAGAAGAGGTGATTACCATTGGGCCAAGTTTACCCATTGCCATTTGTTTTGATGGGGACAATTTGACACACATTAAGAAATCATACACCTAATGAGGAATTCACATATCAGGACTATACATAGAAATTTCAGATGCATATGGTTTTAATGGATTCAATAACTAACCTAGCTTGCATGATAATATAAAATCAATCAGTCTTCTCAGGAGAACGTTTCCTTACGAGAGCTGTCTTATTATTATATACATTCATGTATATATTAACCTGCATGCCACCTCCAGATTGCTAGGCAGGGAGGGAATAATGCATAGCAACCTACTGAGAATTACAAGTAATAATAATAATATTTATTAAACATTAAAGTAGATACTGTGTAATAGTCTTTGTAACATATGAGATACAGGTCAAAATTGAATATTGATATGCTTGCACTCCAAAAATTCATTTATTGAATAGAAGGCTTTGGACAAAAGCCATGAGTGGAGTGGATGCTTGAACTTTGGAAAGGTGATATCTCTAGCCTCTTGGAGTATATGGTTTACAAGTGAAGTTTTATAAAATCAAAAGATTTACTGGTTAATGATAGCCTACATTGAGGCACTGTCAGATTATTCTTTTTCTGGTATCATGCTGATGGACATTAGCACCAATTGCAAAAATATCCGAATTTTATTTAACACTGCAAAGACATTTAAATATATATTAGTCATACAGAGTTCATATGCCAAGCTGCTTAAAGAGCACCGGGTAAGATTTTTATAGACAGCCGACGTTTCGGGTTCCGACTCGTCACCCATTCTCAAGGCTAATGATGCTTGTTTAAAAAAGATCGTTTAATTTGATTAAAATAAATGATCTTTTTTAAACAAGCATCATTAGCCTTGAGAATGGGTGACGAGTCGGAACTCGAAACGTCGGCTGTCTATAAAAATCTTACCCGGTGGCGAGCCCGAGAAATTTACACTAATTTAATTCGCCGGGAAAGTGTAAAATCATACATTGCTTAAAGAGCAGTTTGCAATGTTCCCAAAAATGGGAACTAGTATGTATTGAATGTATGTATTAATGCATCATTCATCGTGTACAGGTTCCAATGAGTACATCAATGCCTCTCATATTTTCCAGTTAATCTGCATCCTTGATTTACACATATAACAGGTCATAATTAGGTCTGGAGTGAAGATAGTTTGATGATTTTTGTAAAACTAACAAATAGAACCTCTACATGAGGCACAGCAACGATTTGCTACTGCTATGATGCTACGTAGAAACCTCCTTCACACATGTTTTCCATAACTTTTAGAAAAAATTTCTCTCAATTTTTTTTTAAATTATGAAATAGGAGGGCTCATTTGAAGTTCTAACCTCCCCAACTCCATTGAATTATAACTCCAGTCAATCTTTTATTCAAATGCAAGTCAAATATTATTTGAAGAAAGTTGAACCTGGATAATGTTGAGTGTGCTTCAGGGCCACATATTATAAATACTCGTTGCAACTAGTTATAATATGATCCACCAAGCATACTCAAAGTTAATGGGGAATGCATTGAAATCCAACTTGATGCTATTTTGATGTGGACAGTAGTCTTTTGCTCTTTGCCTCAATTTGGAAAGACCGTTGGTCTTACCGTGATAATGTAACCCTTTGGCGGTAGTAGCTTCATTATTTTGCCCTCTCTGTCTGAGGGAGAGAAGTAATGGTTCAAGCAAAGGTAAGATGGTTGCTTATAAAGAACCTTTTTCGTGTATATTCACCTATTGCCGTAGCCCAGGGGAAGTAGTCAGTTTTGTAATACAGTTGGGGAGACATGCTGAGAATAGAGTTATTTGAGAAGTTTTACAAAATGTACTCGTCTAACTGTATTGGATTAGAATTAGTATAAAAGTTCCTTGAATATTAGCCAAAACTATTTTTTTGAAATGAAAGGTGATCTCCCAGTTAGGTTTTAAATGGTATGGGATAAAAATCTCCACTGCTTGAATAGTTAGTATCTCCATATACGATTTAATTCTTCTACCTAGCATGTGTCTTAGCTCTCTTTATTTAATTCAGTTAGCCAACATGCTTCCCTTCTAAAAGTCCTACCCTCTATCAAAGTCTTTGCTCCCCATTACTCGTTCCAGCTACCTTCTCACTCTGCCTCCTAATCTCCAGCTTCTTTTCCAAGCCCATTGAACACTTCTTTGTTCATTTTCCTTCCTGTTCATTCCTCTAAGTCCTCCAACGCACATCACAAATATTTGCAGCCTGTTTGCATCCACTTCCATGTTTCTATTCAACACCGCACTCTACATTGGACATTTTGCACTAAAAAAATCCAACTCCCCACTATTCACGTCTTTTTTTACATTCCTACTCAACATCCCTGTTGACAGCTCTCATTAGCAAAACTATTTGATATGAAACTGAGCAGTGAGGCTATGAATCATGGGTATAACATGAGGCATTCCCTTATCACCTGGGAATTGAGAAACTTACTCTAGAATAGCACCAAGTTAGTCTACCCATTCAAGCCTCGCTAGGAAAGGTCACTTCACACAACTTGGGAGGAGGAATAGAATAGGACAGTGGGTAAACCTTGAGATTCTGAGATTGAGGTGCTGGAAATTACCCTTGTATTTTACGTGATTTACCGCAGCTCCTAAAAATTACCATAATTTTCGGTAATATTCACCTCCATCACAGAAATTTTTCACACCAATATATTCCAAACATATTATTTTCAGTCAACTTTATTTGCATTTAACACAATCTTGATTGTAAATGAAGGCATGTACAACACATCTGTGAAATACTTTTACTTATGGAATATTTGCAGGACTATCATTTTTTATGATATAAACAAAAATTCCTGATACCAAACAAAAGAACTCCGAATCGCATGTGGGCTTTAAATTTCCTTTATTTCTAATGCACTAATGTAGCAATAGTAAAGGTTTATGTTAACCACTTGCTATTGGTCTTTCTATTAAATCCTCTAATACATATTAATTGCAGAAGTGTATGGTAATATACCCATCTCCAAGTAAACCCCCAAGAATATTTTTCCGAAAGCAGTTTTAGCAGACACGCAAATCCCTCAGTTTAAGGGGTCGCACAGAAAAAATTTTTTCAGGATCATTATACATCTACATACTACCGTGCAAGCCACCACATGGGCCTGTGACACGGGGTGTTTGGACACTAGCCATGTAAAGATGTAAGTGATAAGGTTTTGGTAGGTGAAATGGTGACGTGTTTTAAGGGAGTTTATTTAGTGGAGCTCAGGTTTTATTGTGGTCTCTTATTATGTGCCACAAGAATGAGTTTTTGTATCTATCTGTTCAGCAGCATATCTCTCTTATTGTATCGCTTCTGTCAGACCTAGAGATAAAGAGAGATGTCATGATAATATTCTCTGTGTTGCTCTGAAACACACCAGTTCTGAATTTCTCAATGAAACTTAGACTAGCATGTTGCCTACCGAGTCCATAGGGGTCCTGAAACATTATGTTTCCTCATACCAGTTTTTAACAAAGCATGCAGCTATTTTGTAATTTAATAATTTTTTGTTACATTGTTATGACCAGTGTCCCATCAGTGGTACGTAGCAGCCAGCATGGCTTTCGTAAGGGCGGATCTACAAAATACAGCTTGCGCTCTTCCTTCATGATATCCTACAATCAGGTGAATCGATTAAGCAAGTCGATGCGATACTCCTTGATTTCAAGATGCATTCGACAAGGTTCCTCACAAAAAACTCTTGTATAAATTGCAATCATGCAGAGTTAATAGAAAAATAGTGAATTGGATAAGGGACTTTCTCAGTGATCGAAAAGAAAAAGTAGTATTTGCTGGTTTTAGCTCTGATATGGTCGAAGTCACATCCGTGTTCCTCAGAAAAGCGTGGTCGGCCCCCTTTTATTCATCATTTATTTAATTACCTAAGTTCTCGAGTTATCAGTAAATTAAGATTATTTGCAGACGATACAGTAATCTACCGTGAAATGAGCAAAGACGCGGACTTTGAAGCTCTGTCATCGAACCTTAACAACGTTCATTCGTGGTGCCAGGAGTGGGGGCTAGAATTAAATATCAGCAAATGCACCACAGTTTACTTCCTGTGAAAGTCATCACAAAAATGCCCTATCTATACTGTGGGTGGAGTAAACATAATATCTTCAGATACAGTAAAATATCTTGGAATTACCTCAACTTCTGATATATCGTGGGGAACACAAATACAAAACATATGTGGCACAGCATCAAAGAATAGGTTTTTTTTAAGCGTATACGAGGAAGATACTCGGATGAAAAAGTGAAAGAGAGATGCTACTTCACTCTGGTTAGGCCACACCTTGAATACGCCACGAGTATTTGGGACCCTGGTCATAAAGATTATTCCAAAAAAATGAATTAAATACAAAGGAAAGCAGTGCACTTAGTTAAAAACTACTATGAGCGTACATATAGTGTCTCACAACTTTTAAAGGGATTAAGGTGGGAGTCCCTAGAGACTCGGAGGCTACACGCTAGGCTTAGGTTCCTTGAGAAATTCAGAACTGTTTTTCAGAGCAACAAAGGGAATATTATCATGACTCCTCACTCTATCTCTAGGTCTGATAAAAGCGATAAAATAAGAGAGATACATTGCCGAACAGATTGGTACAAAAACTCGTTCTTTCCACACACAATAAGCGACCACAATCAAAACTGAGCTCCACTAAATACACTCCCATAATACATGTCACCATTTCACCTCCCAAAAACTTACTGGCTGGTGACCTAACACCCCCTGCCACACGCCCATGTGGTGGCTCTCAGGGTATTATGTAGATCAGGGTACATGAAGTAGAAGCCTTGAGCTTCTCTCACGTCAGAATGTAAAGCTTTGAGTTAATGCACATAATTTGGATATCTTTATTGTTGTTTCTAGTATATGGTCTAACTCTAAGTAAAATATTGCCTTCTTTTGTAGATTTTTGGACCTGTGCAGCAAATCATCAAATTCAGGACCCTTGAAGAAGTGATTGCCCGGGCCAATGACACTCAGTATGGACTTGCTGCAGGCATTGTCACGAACAACCTTGACAGGGCCCTTACATTTGCCCAATCCGTCCAAGCTGGCTCAATGTGGTAATTATGTGGTTAATCATACATTCCTAAATGCCTGTTAAAGAATTGTGGCATTCCAAATAGTTAACCACATTGGTTGTCTGATTTTTGTAGCAGTGGAAATCATGTGGTCTAAATATTTTTTTCAGGGTGAACTGCTATGACATTGTGATCCCTCAGGCTCCATTTGGAGGGTTCAAGAGGTCTGGATTTGGAAGAGAATTGTAAGTAAATATCTGAGATCATAAATATAAAAATCAAAATGCCAGTTTTGTTAAGCAATCTCAGGTTTGAAGGTACTGCTAGTCAAAAAGCTTGTTGTCCCAGTGAGAAACAATAACAGAGATATCTGGGGAGTGTGCAAGGAAACTACTGCAGGAAGCTTAACTTTCTTTTGAGTTTGGAAGGGGCTTTTTTTAATGTTATGTACATCCAAAAACCTATGCATTAGTTATTCTTCAATAGA
This sequence comes from Ceriagrion tenellum, assembly GCA_963169105.1. Taxonomy (NCBI): domain Eukaryota; kingdom Metazoa; phylum Arthropoda; class Insecta; order Odonata; family Coenagrionidae; genus Ceriagrion; species Ceriagrion tenellum. The sequence continues at coordinate 133,877,271 of OY720637.1, forward strand.
CTCCATATTTTCAAAGAAGTTTCTGCATGGAGGACATAAGCATTCAGATAATATGACCGGCATCAACTCATGCACTGCATGTAATTTGATGTCTTGAGGTTGATGAACCACATAGTAAGATTCCCCATAAAATATTTCCTTTTCAAGGAAAAAGCTCTCAATACTGGATGAATGAAAAGGGCGATTATCAAGCCCACTAAAATAATAGATTTGACCCCACTTTTTCTCCCTACGAAGTGGAATGCTATAAAACCTCTTACTTATTGGTAAATGTGTATACAATAAACTATTTCACTAGTCTATATCCATTTATGTACACCATAACTAGGTAGTTTGACTTGAATAAAACATGACTTGAGGGTAGTAAAAACTAAGTTAAACTGTCACAACAACAGACTTAAGTTGTTTGAAAATCACAAAGACAATGTAGAATAGACTAAGCCAACCTTCCTGAAATTCTTACACAAATCATAGTGTAAACCTACAAGGTGGTACATGCACATGAAATGGGTAAAGGTCATCACAAATATGTAACATTCAAAAAACTTATTTCTCTTTACAGAGGAGAGGACTCACTGAAGGAGTACTTGGAAGTGAAAACTATCACCATCAAAGTGCCCCAGAAAAACTCCTAAAAAGACCACAGCAAGGAAAAGTGCACAATGGATCAAATCAATGTATTTCTGACTTTTGTGAAATGAAATAAATTTTCTAAAGTATAATAAAAGTATTTATTATGTACAACACTTTAATTTACAAATTTACCTCTAGTCAAATTATCACTATGAATGAACACACACCCATCTAAGCAATAAATTGCACATGTGTTACTCCTCATCATCGGCAGGAATTCCTAATTCTTGGTCACTCCACTTGGTTGGGTCAGGATATGGAAATTCACCCTGTTCAAATGAAATAACAATGAGAAGAGTGTTATTTAGCAAGAGCTTTCAATATTGAATGAATGAAAAGGACGATTATCAAGCCCACTAAAATAACTGACATGACCCCACTTTTTCTTCCTACAAAGAGGAATGCCAGCCATTAAATCCTTCAGAACAAGTCAAGATTAAACAAAGAATTTATTTTTCTGGAAATAGCAATATAAAATTGTCCAACCATTAAATCCGTTTCTCCTTCGTTCGCATTCACAAAGAACATGAAAATTTCCCTTAAATAAAAAAAAACACTCGTTAGGACCACAGGAAAGTAATGATTTTTTACAACCTGTAGGGAAACAGTCGAAAGGTCAGACAATCTTACATTTAACTGTAGAAGATTTCTAAAGATGAACACCTCACATGTGGTTATTCCTTTGGATGCGTTACTCTTACATTGGAGAATCTGCTGTAAAATTGGAAATCTTTCACGAAAAAATCTGCTCGGGAGTTACAGCTGGAAAATCATGGCATTTAACTGTAGCAGATGCGGCCACTATTTTATTTAAATATATTCAAATAATTTTACCGCAAGACTTAAAACCGAAATACATACGAAATGAAAGGTTATAGAGGTAAATTAACTCGAATGCAACTGATGCAAAAGCGACATGAGGATATTAACGTGCAGAAGAGTTAAGAATGCCAGTTATAGACTACCATTAAATATTACGACTTACAAAATCTATCCCAAAATGGCATGAAAACAACATATATGGCAAATTGGTAGAATATAAACAACTATTCGCAGTCAGGATCGAATGTAATCATACCTTTTGTTTATGCTAAGAATTCAAATAGAAAATACCCAGAACTTACAGTAAGATGCTCAGGCTCATGCCATAAGTGCCACAGAATCCACCACCACATAAATCCCCCAACTACTTCGGCGAGGACTAAATTCGCTTTTGAATGACGATGGTCTGCTACTCGATATCTCCAACTGTGGGTATATATGCATTTGCACCAGTGTTAATCATCACGGCATCCAAACCAACGCTCGTAATAAATAAAAAAGGATATAAAATGAAGAAATATGCATCGGTAATAACTGATGTTTTTTAAGAAACCATGGGCATAACTAAGGTTAACACTCATAGACACATTATACTTACTGCCCTCCACTGTGTCGGATGCTGCCATTTGAAATTATATTCGCAGATTGCTTCCTCTGTTCTGCAAAGAGTCTACGAAGCACAAGGCCACCTCTAGATATTAACATGGTGTTAATAGAAGGCTAAACTTCTACTTTACTCGATGAGAAAGAGTAACAGCAACCGACCTCTATCCTCTACGCGTAGCGGAAGGCTTCCGTCAGTTGTCTTGAAAAAACAAGAAAATGATAATAGTTACAGAGTTCGCCACTATGTGACAGCTATTGGCAAAAGTCTCTGCAAGTTGCCCGGCAGTTGTAAAAAGTTCAAAACTTAAGGAATATTGGTGTTTATCAAGAATAACCTTGTCAAATCACCTCTAATTTCACGAAGTATTATTAAAATATTCCAGGCCCCAGTCGCCTTAGGTTGCTGTGAGATTTTCGAAGGAACTGGTAGAAGAATGAAGTTTTTCTGGTGACCTGTCTGTGCGGAGGCTCAAGTGATTAGCTTTGCTCGAGAGCTCGGTGAGTTTCCTAAAGCCTCAATTTTATGTTAAAATGGCCAATGGTGCCCATGTTAGTAGGTCATAACGCAGAATGAGTAATGTATACGTTTTTGAAACAGGGAGTAAACACAATATAATCCGGAAGTTTAGGTGAGGATTTAATAAATATATTGTGTTGTATGGTATTGAGGGTCATGGTCATTGGGTTTGGAGGAGTGAGTACCGCTGCAACTGGTTTGTTAACATTTTGTCACTCATTTCTCGGGTTTTGAGACTTAGGGTCTCAAAAAAAGGAAGCCAAATTAGGAAATTTTGGCTGTCGAATGTTTCGTCAGTTTGTTATTCAGTTCACTTCTGCCGTTGCGGAGAATATTTAGTATTTAATAATGAAATCACTGATTTTTATGTATTTATCTATGACTGGGCAAGAAGTGTGTTTACTAAAATTGATGTACATAACCTATTTTCTCTAATTCACAACCATGAATGCTCTTTAAATATCCACGAAATTACAAGAGTGCATATATTTAGTTACTATTTGAATTTTAGGTCATGGGCAGAGATTTTAATGCGTATAAAAAGTTGACATTCGGAAATCGCTGTGTATACGGCGTACAATGATGTTGGGATAGTAGGTGTACAATTATGTTAACTCTAATCTCGGTGGTCTGGGAATCAGCGCTTTTTAACGACCATCAATGAAAGCAGTCCAATTCCGACGCCATATTACTGTTCTCCCTTCATAGCTCAATCGACCTAAGTGCCCTAAATGGCACCAATGAACTGAGTTTCTAGTCGTTCCCGGAAGTAGCTAAACGGTAAGCGTGTGACTTGTTGAATGAAATTGTGCTTTTTCTGCAAGTGTACGAGGCTTTAAAAGGTGGAAATTATCTAATATCGCTATGTACTTCACGCCCGCTGTAAGAGCGTTCCCATGAGGTGCACAACCGTCTTATGAAAAACACGGTAAGTCATTAGATCTTATAGATGAAAATTCTTGGATGTTTCTACTTGACCTGGAGGGTTGAAATTTTCGAGGAACATTCCTAAATTCTTTGAGTCGGGTAAAAACAACTCTTGAGAGAGCCTCCATATTTCAAGGATAAGCCGAGTTCTGTTTTTCAATTGAGGAAGCGAAAAATTTCCTTGCAGAAACCCTGGGCAGATAATATTCTACCCAGGCGGGACTCGATCCGGCGACCCTCAGAGTAGCAGGCGAGGACTTTACCCCGCTGCCACCGGAATATCGGGTAAAATATGGAAATTATATAATGATAAAGATTCTTCGCCAATGCACCCTCCACCCCCATCCATAGATAGAGATTTACTTCCCCAAAACATTGTCCTAATCTCCCTGACCACCTGATAAGGACGCCGTTGCGTCGAAAATGGTGATAATTTATATCAATGCGTAGGTATTTTAATTTTGACTATATTAGTAATAAAAAAACTTCTATTAATACCATCCAGAAATCATCGCAGAAACATTAGAAGAGAGAAATTACTTTGCTATAATTGTTCAATTGTTATGTTCAATGAGAGAGAAGAATTGCTGCATTTCTCCAATGATTTTCAATTATAGTAGTTACAAAGCACGACTAATTTTGACGCCAAGGCGTGATATTCAGTTGGAAAGTTCCTTTGGCGCCTATACGTCTAAAGTAGATGTTCCCTTTTACTACTGTTATAAAGTAAACCTGTGGAAACATTGTTATGCCTGACACCTTTGAACCTACGGTTAAAATCGTTTAATTTTCAAATGTATGCCTGAATGTGACAAGGCAACTTCGGAAGAATAAAAATTTGTGCTGGGTTTATTAATTTACAAACTAAAACTTAAATAACTACTCAATGATGGCCTTCTAGTCCTTGCACGCGCTACATAATATATTCGAAGATCCTCGTACCCTCGGACAGCTTATGAGAACCATAAAATTATGGTCAAGCACCAACACCTTTTCTTTGAGTGGCTTCATTTTTCCTTTATTCATTTCTTCGCTCTAACATTGATTGCAATGTGAATAGGATGATCACTAGAAACATTTTGATCACACGAGCTTCAGGATGAAACGAGAGATATTATTTTAAGACCGTCCGACGTCTCTATAACTGCCATTAGTGACAAAATAATCGAGGCACTTGCACTGCCCTACTGAGAGATTCAAAGAGTTTCATCTTCCCATGCACCTCAATGGTAACATAAAAAACAGAATGAGACACAAAGACACTCCAATAGCATACATTTCACCTTTGAGAGCTTTAATTTTCAATTATTCTTTATTCTCTCTATTATCTTAATTGTTGATGTTTAACTGCCTCACGTCCTTGGGTTGGCTCGCAAGGTAGAAACACAAAACATTCCTCCATGTTCCAACTTCATTTAAATAATAAAATCCTCTATAACTATCATGGGGAAAAAGTATGCCGGGCAGTTTCTCGATTTCCTTCGACCAAAAAAAAATCGAAAACAATTTGAAAAAAAGTAATTTAATTTATGCTATTTGCCGAGAAAACTATTTACCAATTGCACCGTCTTTAATGTAAATTAAGAGATAGGTATACTAGCAGTGTTATTAAGTCAAATGCATTGAATAGATTTAATGTAAAGTGTCAAATGCATTAAATAGCACCGTCTTTAATGTAAATTAAGAGATAGGTATACTAACAGTGTTATTAAGTCAAATGCATTGAATAGCTATCTTTGATACACAACTATAACTTTTGTATTTTTCTTTTGGTAATTGATTCATTTGCACATTCGTACCTTGTATTGACATTGTATGGATAAGAATGAGATAAGTATTAATAATATCATTGCCTTGGAGTCTGTCTTTATTGAATTCTTGAATTATTGTCTGTCATGGCTGTGATGTCTGTTGGCTTATATTCCAGTTATAATGTATATCATCCAGCCTGCAAAAAATAACATGCCGTTAGTTGCACATTTATTGAATGTTTCAACTTCTCCATTCCAGCACCACTAAGAGAGGGCTACATTTTCATAACCACTTACAATAAGCTCTATCGTAATATTAAGTGCATGGGTAATTTTTCTAATCGTGGTGTTGTTGGATCCCAGGTATTTTTTCTCTTCAATCCAAGCTGTCGGTGTTATTGGCCTTTTAATTTCCATAATCCTGATCGTTAATAATCCCAGAGATATTTGACGTACCAGCCAATCATTTTCTTATAATGACGTAACCTTCCAAAATTATTTTGTAATCATTAGGAAACTGCGAGCCCGATACCGGTCTTCTTTTACCTCTGAAACAACCGTTGATTGTTTGGCGCACGATACTCTGTTATTCTTTTTGTCTCTGTTGTTTGTATTTATGTTAGAGCGTTCGTGGGTTTTGATTTTCCACTTTGTTTTGCGGTGATGGATCATTAATACTGTGGACCTTAAATTTCCTAATCGCCGCATTGTCCTGAGCGAACTAGCACACAACATGGTTACTTCCTTTCCTGATTGGAGACCGAGTATCATCTTTCCTAGCAATTGAAAAAATTCATAAAATTTAATTACAATCATTTCATGGTTATTCTCACACCCAAGTTTTAAAAGTGCCTCCACTCAATAACAAGGTCCTAGAAGTGTTGTCGAAACCTTCATCAATACGGACTGACGGCTGCGCGATTGGTTCATTGTGCGTTTTGTGGAGAGCTTTTAAGTGATGTCAGTGAAATGTGAAACGAAGAAAATTCATGAATCCTGATGGCTTCCGCGTGGTGTTATTTTAGTTGACAACAGTTTCGCGAGCGTTCCAGCTCGCTTCTTCAGGTCTTCAGTAGTCTATACGAAATGACGGAAACTGTCAGATAACCAAAAAATGCAATAAGAAAGAAGATCGATGATTAAATTCTTGCTCAGGTTGGACAATGTTTTTACGTTTTTGTTGTATCGCTTTAATTTCGTGTCTAATGTTGGGCCAATTACGGGCACTAAATGGTAATCACTCAGAAGAATGGTTCATTTCTTTCTCGGAGCAATTTCAAAACCACGTGGTCAAAACCTCTCTAAACGCCATCTTGCTTATTAGCCAATGAAGTTAATGGCGGGAATCGTAAATAATATACGAGCAATTAAATCGTCAACTACGGTTATTTCCTGTAAGTTAATTTTAAAAATTAATTAAAGAAATATCATCAATTCTAATCGTGTTTATCTTTCAATGAATTCTAACTTGAAAATATGAGCCCATGTTCAAAATTTCCTTCCGTGACGTCACGTATCCTTACATATCATGAGATTCCAATTTTCCTGCTAAGCTCCGTTCAGTTTGGCGTCAATCGTCATTGGAGTCTGCGGTAAGTACTCAAAGTTTACTAACTAATGCTAATCATATTATAGAAATTTCGGTCCTTTCTTGTGTCAATATGATTCGGTTAGTATTTTTCTAGTTAAAATCGCGTAAGGACTTCAGTTGCTCTCCGTCAATATGAATGAATTAATGGATTATCGGATATGTTGCTTTCTTTCAAGATTTGAGAACCTTAGCGAGGTTTTCCTGGAGTAATGGGTTTTCCCGAGAAAAGCTCGGTTTACAGTCCTCTAGTTTTCGTTGTGTGTCGTTTCCAAATGTTTTTCAACTAAAAGTCAACATGCCTATTGATTTGTAAAAGGTAAAACTTTGTTGTACGTAGAGTTGAAATTGCTCTGATGGGTGGGAGGTATTTCATTGATACGGAATGCTTTGTTGTCTTTGGCAGTGATAACATTTGAATTTGCGAAATAATGTCAGTACGTTTCATCATGATTGGAAATATTGAGTCAGTTTCCCTTTCATGGACCCATTATTTCGAGCATTAGTTAGGTAAGTATGTCCTTTCTCTCTCCGAATTTCAACCTCTAACTTTCTTTACCCTCTCCCCTTATCCCACAATTCCTCGTTCAATTTTCTCGCTATCCATTCCTCCCACTTTATTTTAAACTTTCCGAATATAGCAAAAAATGATGAGATTTTCCGCTACGCTTGTCAAAATTCGATACAAATCGTCCTTTAATCGACTTTAGACTATCAATTTTAAGGAATTTATCGATTTTGCCGGAACTTCGCCGCAGGGATTTGTCCACACCTTGGCAGAAGGAAAGGAAGGAAGGTCCTGGAAGTTACATCTCTAATATCATTGCTCAGACTAATGCAGATGAATGATTTCAGACTTTTTACCCAACTTGCATATTTATATTATGTAGTGGTGTTATGAAAAACAGGCTGTAGATTTTGCTCTCAAGATAATAACTGATACTGGCTCGTATTTTAGGTGAAATAGGTAGCATTCACTAATTCAAGGCAATAGCTCATTAGTTGGGAGATTCGATTAAAAAAAACTGAAGAGCTTGACACGAGATGAAGTTTGCTTTGGTCTACGTTTCTGAGAGATAGTTTGCTTCGATAGAAGGCACTGTACAATGAGCTTAGAAATCGCATATGTGCAGAAAACGAAGTCATTCCGGACATTTCAAGTGAGGTGAAGTGTTGATAATGATGATATTTTATTAAACACAAGTACAAAATCTACTCTACCCAGTTAGAGTGGGAGATTCTTAGAATTGATCTCTCTCAACTTATATGGTCGCTCTTGGCACGCGGAGAAAACGACATTTTAAATCTATCGTCTCCGCAATCTTATTTCCTTTATCTTATTCTTGTAATTGATTCTTCTACCGTAATGCATTGATTCTGGAAAAATGTCTTTGAAGTTCGGAAAAAATCGACTACTTTAAAATTGCGTAAAATATTTAATCTATATTTTACCCTTCGATTAGTGATATGTATCCCCATTGTAAATCCTTTAACGATTAGGTAAAACTTTTATGTTTATCGTAACAACTGTTTACAATTCATGCTGCTCTCCGCTGAACTGCATTTGAACTAATTCGGAGACTAGTCCTATTTGGTAAGATGGTGAGGTCTCACGAGAGAAATATAACCTTGCTCACTGACCCTCCCGTCTTACCTTCCTTGTATTCTTTCACTAAATCCCAAGTAATGATTTGCCTGTCCGCAGATTTCCCATGCGTGTTTTCTCGAGGACAGGTCCCGAGTAATTGTCACACCTAAGTATTTTTCTGTTTCTATAATTGATAATTCTGTTTCCATGATAGTGAGATTTTCATGAGAGCCTATTTTTCTTTATTCAAGTATTCATTACATTGAACATTTTAAAATTTTAAATCCTAATGCCAACTGTATCATTCTTTCAACACATTCACGTATTTTTTTGACGCAAACCACTTGATTCATTGCTAACATTCCTGTGCAGCACTGCTTTGAATACGAACAGGTGAGTTTTGCATGTTATAACGTTAGTAGAAAGTTCATAGGTCCCTTAATAGGTATTCTTTATATATAGTTATGAGTCAAGACATGTTATTGCTAAATTAACTATAGTCTAAAAATCTTTAAAAGGATAATGAAGGCCACAAAAAATGTGCTATAAATCGGGGAAGGTCTGGTGAAGAATCATAAATGGAGATCTATAGTTTAGGTCCCTAATACCGGAGAAAATCTCTTTGCGCATACGACAGGAAATGATAGTGGCATATTTTAGCTGTTCTCCAGATAAGTTCTTAAGAGGCATTATTTTCACTATTTATTTGAATCGTCCAAATAGAGAAATTATGATGAAATCACCCATGTCTGGCTGTTTAATATTTACATTTTAAAAACTAAGCTGGCTCTTGATGTAATTATCATCATTCCGAAAGAATACAACCACTGCCCTGTTTTCCCAGTTCCTCGAAACATTACTAAGGTATTTAGAGGTACTCGATGGGTCACTTTCAGTGGACACGTTAACAGATGAAATAATCAACTCTAGGTATCGTTTTTTTGGGTTAATTACAAATGTTTCCGATTGTAAATAAGTAATTGTAATCAGTGGGAGATAGGGAATAAATCACGCGTCTGTGGAGGGACTGAACATGTGAATTTAATAGCCGAATTTGGTCGAAAGTAAATCCCAACACCTTTCTCTTTACAGCCTTCGGTTGCCAAATCAACCACTATCTCCAAATACTACTGGGCATTTATTTAACTATAACCAACGCCACTGCTAAGACAGGAAGTCGATAACACTATGTACCGTGACAAGATTTACAAATTGTGATCACTTCTAGAGTTTCACGACATTACCCAGATCAGATCATGCGTAGGAATCCCCATGCGATTTACTTTAACTGTCAAATTCTTAACCTCGACCATCCAACATACCGCCTTAAACTCGTCATATTCTAAACCATCATCAACAAATACATATTAGTAGTATATGCCGGTATCATTCTGTGCATTATTATTCCAGTAATGTAGGTGTTATAAATGCACGTGAAATTTATGTAAAAACTCTCCATTTTCCACGACACCGTCGTCCGTGAGGGTGGGCGACGGCTACTGGGCGCAACGGTTGTAAAATTGTTTCCCAGAACAAAATAAAGGGTATGTGAGGAGAATGAAATAGGGGAAGAGAGGAAAGAAGCATTGGAGGTCGACGGGGCGAGGTTTGTCTATTGTTCTCCGAGCACGGCCGCTGGTGGGCCCACGGTCGCCCCCGCTGTTAAGCATGTTGTCGCTAATCCTAGATTCTAAAGCGACGGTCACTTCAGTGGGAAGCAAATAGCGAATGATATGGGTAAAGGGAATCAAAGAGTCGGTATACAGTTAAAATTGGTGAAAGGAAGATGGAAAAGGAAGCGCACTGATGAGATCTGGAGAACCGACTACTGAACGTTCGGCGCGAGAGCCGGACACCGCCGCGGCGGGAGACCAGCGTTACGCCTTCACTCCAAAATTTTTTTCTCTCTTAAATGAAATATTACCCCTACCAAATTTTTATAACTCGTAGAGGAGGGTTGTATCTACAACATATTAAAAAATGAGGAAAATCGAAGACATAGCTACATCGTCAAAAATCGATTTGAACATTTGAATTTGTTATAAAATTTATTTAATTGTTTAAATTTTATGTAATAATCCATTAATTATCTTTTTCAATTTAATACCTTTAAAATAAGTCATTGCATGCATTTTTATCTTCCTTATTGCCGGAGATATGCCGTCAAATGCGACGACGCTTTTGTAAAATTCTTGTTTTACAACATTGCAATATCTCGTAAACCGTTGAATGTATTACAAAATGGCTTTGGGGTTTTTATTTTGTAATCAAATGAAGACGATTTGCCAAATTTGGTCGAAATCGGTTACCTCAAGGGTCAATTTTGCCAATTTTCTGGTCGCATTGTGGTGGAATGACCCATATATATATATATTATATATAAGAATATTATTACCTGCTCGCCATGCCTATCCTATATTTCCCTTCGCATAGGCCTGTTCTCTGGCTCCATTTTTGGAGGGACATTTCTCGTGCCTAGATTCACGGAAAAATAATAAAATAATCTTGGTGCCGCACTGTCGCACAATTTTAGGAAGGAGTGGAGATTTTCTTCCTAAAATAGAGTTTACATTTCGACATATTTGAACTTTGATCACATCACTTTCTTCAAAATTTTTGATGCGCACTGCAGAATTATGTTTCATTCCAGCCCTGTCTGAGAATAGATTGCAGCCAAATCTCTCTTTTCACTTCATCTTTGCGGAACCCAAATGTTGATACAGGAGCATTGCCTTTATGACTCCTGTCGTAGTTTGACACACCCTGGTGCACAGCACCTTCGTGGCATCCGGTAAATGAAATTATTCATTGACGAAAGCTACCAAAGGGCCTCAGTTTTAGGGTTTGATAGACTGAGTTAATGCTACATGATGGGTTATATACTAGTGCTCTCCACACAGCACCCAAATTGGGAGCGGGGTCCCGCTGAAATATCTTCACCACGAGTGCTCAGGATGGGAATCACATACTCTTCCCACTGCCCTGAACCAATCCCCCTCTTTAGTTTTTCACTATTTTTTGATCAGTCATGCATTCTTTCGTCAACTAAATAACGCAAAATTGAGCATTTTGGTATACATATACCTCAACACTCCAGTGGAGATGCGTGATTTACAATGGCTTTCAGTGGGAGGTTGGTTGATGTCGGTAAATATATGGATTCGATCAAAGTTATGAATATTGAAATGGATAGTTTATATTGTATTAAACTGACTATTCTAAGTCGTTTTATATATCCATCGTCTATTTTGCATTTAGTAAATTGTAGCTCTGAATCATTTGAGTTTTTTAATAGCATTTTTCCATATTGTGATGATAGTATTTTTCCAATTTTTTTGCGCCTTTTGTATTTGGGGGAAACTCAAACTAAATTTTATAGTTCCAATCTGTTTGTTGCGTCATTCCTTGCGGAGTCTGGTTTAGACCAGTGGTAGCGTGTTTGACTCCCGTTTCGAGGGTTGCAGGTTTGAGACCAAGCGATGGAACTGCCCATCTTAGTCGTCCTCTGGTTCCTATTCCTGGCTTGCCGACGAACTTTTGCGCGCTACCCGAATTTGACCACACTACTGAGAGGCAGCAGTGTTAGCAGAAGGCATTGATGGCGCAGATCAAACAGATCGGACCGGCATTAACAGTCACAGCTTCGGGCGAGAGTGAAGTTCACGGAATCGGCCAGGGTACTGCGGTGCGGAAGGCAACGGGGCAACCACCACATTAGTCTCCCTAGAAAATGCAGCCCTACACTATAATATATAGTGTTACACAACTGTTAGAAGGATTAAGGTGGGAGCTCCTAGAGACTCGGAGGCTGAACGCTAAGCTTAGGCTGCTTGAGATATTCAGAACTGGTGTATTTCAGAGCGACGCAGAGTATATTATCATGACGTCTCACTACATTTCTAGGTCTGACAGATGCGATAAAATAAGAGAGATACTCTGCCGAACAGATAGGTACAAAAACTCATTCTTTGCGCGTACAATAAGCGGCCATAATTAAAACCGATCTCCTCTAAATACACTCCCATAGTACATAGATGTCACCATTTCACCTCCAAAAATTTTACATCTTTACACGGCTGGTGACCTACCACCCCGTGCCACACGCCGATGCGGCGGCTCGCGGGGTAGTATGTAGATGTAGATTTAGATAGATATATGTGACGTGATGGCACTCCTCCCAGTAAAATATTCCGAAGGTAAAATAGTCCCCCAATCGGATATCCGGGTGGGGACTACTGTGAGAGGTACACCAGTCAGCAAGGGCAAGTGCAGAATAGGAACCTGGAATGTGGGATCTTTAGGGGTGAACGGGAAGCTGGAGAACGTGAAGATAGAGATGGAGAGGCTTGGAGTAGATATAATGGGAGTCAGCGAGATCAAGTGGGCGGGGGCAGACGACTACTGGAGCGACGGATACCATGCGATATATCCAGGAGACAACCAGAAGATTGCAGGTATCATTCGTGGCATGTTCTGGTAATGAGTTGAATTTTTCCCGTTTCCCCACATTTTGGATGTGTATCACGGAGTCACTGCCCAATAAATTGACTTTAAAAATGATTGATGCATGAGTTTGTGAAATGCTATACTAATAATTATTATTATTGTGCAACAAGCCTAGATCCATGGAAAGGAAAATAATGATGGATGAAAATGGTAGTTGGGTTATAGTGAGTTCAGAGAACCGTAAGTAAATGAAGAACTGTCATCCTCTCAGCTAATTCCAAATCACTCCTCTTCCTGTAAAGATTCACAGAACCATATCTGGATGATTCATAATGTGTCGTTCTCTTCTTATTACATTATTCTTCACTTGCTACGCAAGAATCATCTAGATTTAAGTGATGCATTTGTTATTTTTGGCGGAGAAGTTTCTCTGAACATCGGAACATCCTGAAAGGAGAAGACAGATATTTGTGACGTTAATCAGGAACAAGGTCTTCATTCATTTCGTCCCTCTAAACTCATATCAATGTCATTCCCATTCGAGCGCACGTGATTCTTCGTCAACGTCCATTATGTCACAACCATTCACATAGCACAAGGACAGAATCTATGGGCAGCTTGCATGCATTTTGAAAATAACTTTCCCTCATGACTATATATATGTCGCATGCTCCGAGGTCAGTTCATCTTGTTCTCTATTGTGATTGAAAAGTCTATAGTGGGCAGCACCATTGTGAGAGGTTAGCCAGAGTGCTGCTAGGAAAGGAAAGTTGTATTCATCAATGTATTGTACTCCCGCACTCTCTGTCAAATTAAATGTCTTTATTGAGAAGTGAATTCCTTCGTCTCCGTCGTTCATCAAGTTCTCCCCTGATACACTGACACACCTGAGATCCTAATTATCATCTAACCGGAAGGTCAACGATTCAAGTGAGGTTCTTAAATAGATACATTGCATAATTTCTATTGTTTATCGCGGGTGTATAGGAAATATTCCAGTTCCTGGCAAACTCTGCTGCCGTAGGAAAAGGGGTCTACAAGTACAGATAAAACTCCCCATAAATCATTGGAGCAATGCGATTGCTAATATCCTATACAGTAAATGCTAAAGCTAAACGATTCCTGAATTTTTACTCAATGTGAGTTGTTTATCTCGTAACATTTCCACTGAATCAGATTGGGTACACTTAACAATCCCGTTATTTTATCATCGAAGAGTTGATAGTGACGGAAACAAACGCGGATCAATAATATATGAATTTAAATTGCATCCTGCGTTTGATGTGTACTCTCTCTCGGAGTTGCCATATTGATACAAGAGTGCGATCAAGTCTGCGAAGTTACGATATTTGTCAACAAGCTCACTCAGACTTGTACCAGCAGTGGTGCTATTGACTTGCAGGTGGCAGAGAAATAAATCCAACCGGGAAAAAGGTCCAATGAAGCCTTCATTGGAGATTTCGTTATGTACCTTAGCCATATACAGCATCTACAATACTATGTTATGATATCGATATACGCTAACTTTGCCAAACTTCGATACTCTTGTAACCATCATGAATGGTTGCCTAAAAATCACAGGAGTAGCTTTTGATAAAAAAGTTATTAAGTATATTGATATGTTCTCTCTCGTGAGATCTCGTGGCTTTCTGTTAATTTCTTCGTCTATCCCCATGTAAACCTGAAAGTCTGAGAAAAAATACAGTTTTTACCATTCAAAGAGCAAGCCTGTCAGCAGGTTGCATTGTAGTACATGACATTTTGTTGTCTTCATAAATGGAAAAAGACCAAATTACTAGATACGAATTGATTTTTTGGCAATAAATTCCGCGACACTACAACTGCCTCATCCGTTCACATTATTTGTTTCTCGTGTTCGATTAATTTCCACCGCATTGCCGCGCTTATTAAGCATGTGAACTTCCACCTCGAAGTAGTTTAAGCACAATGAATTAAATGTAAAACTAAGTGAGAGTCAATTCTTAATATTCTGTCCAGGATTTTTAATGCTACTTCTAAATTGATTTTCATTTCGCATTGAGAGATTAAAAAGCACTTCAAATCATTGGTTAGCTTCCGTTTCGCTACGAGTTGCGGCCGATACAAGACTTTGTCATCCGTAATGCTCATCCTTATATATATATATATATATATAGGGAGCATTGGAAAAGAATGGGGATGTTGAGAAATATTGATCTTACTTTGTATTTATTGATAAAAAATACAAGGTCAAAACTCAACGCTAGGCGCTGTTGGTTGATTCATCTCTCTTTTTGAATAGCCGAGATAGCTTTACTCTTTACCAACTTCTGCGATGAGTTTTGCGTATCTACACGATGTGAAAACGTTGCTCATAAATGCCCATTGTGATTCCAGCTTGATGGTGCATAGAATGCTCCATAACATGTATCACGAAACACTTCGCACGGACCAAGTTGTTGCGACACAAGGTACAGATGTGGAAAACAATGCGGTGCAACAGTATAGCGCTGCTCCTCCAAACAGTTTTGCAGTACAGTGGAAGAGTGTGAAGCAGAAAATTCTGTATGTTGACCCGAAATTAGGATGGTGGAGAAAATGCCATTTGGATAAATTTAATGCACCACAAATAGGCTTCAATAATGATTGTATTATTGCAATAGTGTTGCTTCTGATATAGCAATAACTTTGAATGAGGCGTTTCAAGATAATAACCCTCATCCGAGGAGGTTGGAATACACTGAAGAGGGCGCAAATAGTTGCAAGCATGGAGTGGAAGCGCGACAGGTATAGGGGTGCTGGGGTAAGACACGCCTACTTTAACGAATACATTGACATTTGCTCAAGGATAAGTGAATTAGTTTCTTTTAAACCTCCGATGAAAAACAAGGACTTTTTTTTTAACACACTTTCTTTTTCTAAGCAAAAGCTTCTTTTCTTATTTTAGTGTTAGCCTTCGGTACATAATTAACGAGCAATCATTTTCTGGCGAAAAATGATAAGAAAACCTTATGATTACCTTGAGCATTGTGCCCAGTTAAAACGCATACTCCAGCTCACGAATATTAATTTCATGTTTCTAGATAAACTAATACCTTGTGTTTCCACTGTCATTTAACGAGAATTCTGAAAGATCTCACCAAAGTTGTCAAGCTATTCAAATGAAATGACTATGAATGAAACAACCTCAAATTAATTCACCGATTCTGATGAAATGCTAGCTCATTCGACGAGGCCTACGTGACTATACGTAGATCCACAGTAAGCTGTACGAAAATTCAGAGCAAAAGGTAGCAAGGTGAGGGGTATCGCGAAGATGTAGACGTAACATGAGGCAGTGAATCAAACTGTTACAATAAACATTACATTGTTCCTGAATCGATGAGAGAATCAGGGTGCGAATCTATCTGTCGAAGGGAATAATATAGAATAAATCTTTTACGAAAGTTTCATGTAGACTATTTTTTGCCGAACGTCCAACATATTTGAGCCAAACTATTTTAATAGAAACGATCACAGGCATAAGATTAAGGAAATAGACAGCAGAACTAATTGATTAAGAATGTCTTTTTTTCCACGTACAATAAGGGATTTTCCACGTACAATAAGGGCTCATATTGGTTGCGACAGATTAGTTCTATGATACCTTGACCCTCAATGGGTAAAGTTAGTTATGCACTTGTGCTAAATTATTACCTTCATTATTAACAACTCACCCCGCGTGAAATTTCCAGAATTATGTAGCTCTTGCATGATTTAGTACCCTGTAGTACCATTGATACATACATACATACATACATACCAATCACGCCATTCCCTTCCGGGATAGGCACAGTATTTGTATTTTTTCCAATTATCATGGTTAGGTTGCCCCCAAGGGTTATCAGTAATTGGGTAAACGGAATTCTCGGGAATAATAGGTATCACTACGTACATACAAACATTCATGCCAATCACTCTATTCCCTTCCAGGGTAGGCAAAGTCACAAAGTTTCACTCATAAATACATATTTGTACACCTAACTCTGCTTCAATAATTTCCTCCATTCTGACCTATCCTTGCAAACCTCTTTTACCTCATTGCTTCATACACGTAAATTCTTCTCAGGTATACGTTAAAATGTTGTTATGGTAGTCCGAGCGAGATAGTTCCCTAGTCATAATTGAGGCCATATTCGAATTATACGTTTTAATTTCATCAGCTGTAGGACACATCAGTTAAATATTGCATTATTAATGGTGCAATTATATATTTTTATATGACAGAAATTGTTAGTAATTAAATGAAAATATCTAAATAAGTCTTAAACTTGACTCATTTTTTTCGCGCGGTGCGTTTGAAACTCCTCCAAAACGGAACGTTTTTTGTGATACCCAAGAACCTGCTGCGGTGACAATATGATTAATTTTCAAATATAACTGAGAAAATATAGAAACTACAGGCTGTTAGTTTTTTTACGGCATCTGAGTGTTAGAAATACCTCATTTTTTAAATAGTGTCTCTCTGGAGTGCATGTACGTACCATTTCCCATGTAAAAGGGCTGGTATTTTTTGGCAAATATCTCCGAAAGTAATGTATTAAGGGGTAGAATTTGTGGTGTCATTGGATAGGTGAGATATTTTTCTTAAAAATGAGACCTAATTCGTTGACTTCTAAGTAAAATGATATTTCGCTCAAACTACCGAAACGGGTTCAATTGTTGACAAGTACCCACGTTTCGGAACCCTAGAAGAATTGCTCAAAGCATTCGCTGGGAAAGCATTGAATCTTATTTCAATATGGCGAATTATTGATCACTCCAAAAAAATCGTTAATAGCCCCTATATTCCAACGATTCCGACTTCCTTGCCCCTTCCGCGTCCGTGTTTGATTTTGGAGCGCCAAGTTCGGGAGGCGATAGCAGCGCCACTCGAAGCGGACCACGCCGCCTCGTGCCCTCCGCAGGCGAGTGAATTCAGTTGCTCTCTTGCTCACGTCGAAGACAGTCGCGTCAGCTGCGGTGCCGCCAGAGAACGAACGGGTTTCAAGTCGCTTGTGGGGAGACACCTCACTCTCGTGTCTTCATGTATCGGGTGATAGAGAGTGAAAACACTCCACGCGAATGCTAATCTGTTGCCCTCTCGCACGAGATGGTCACGGATAATTTGATCCAAGCGAACGAGCATTGATAAAACAACAATTGTTTTTCCTCTGCTAACAAAACGACCTCTCGAAAAAATATTTTCCTTCGGGAGAAACGAATATTTTTCTATCCTCTTTTTTATTTCTCTTCAAGTTACGCCCCTTCCCCTTTGCGGGTGAAAGGGTTATAGAGTTGCGATTTGGACGACGAAACAGTGTTTACGAAGGTTTTGAAAGTTAGGAAAAAAAGTGTTAAAACAAAATTGTGCTACAAAGGTTTTTTTGTGTTTTTTTTCCGACCGGGGAAGACGCGTTGGACTACTAGCACCATGACCAACTACAACCGCATTCGTGTGGTCGTCATGGGGAGCAGCAGGGTTGGCAAATCCGGTGAGTACCAATTTCTTCTTTCACTCCTGCATCTTAGACTGGAATTTTTGCCGGAGATATTCTCTAACCGGTCAATGCTACCGCTTTTTTTACGCGGGATCCATCCACAAAGTTTGCCAGTTTTTTTTCAATTTCCTGGGAGCAATGTGTCCGTTTGCCTCAGAACTACAAAGTTTACTGGCATCTATCTTCTTGTTATACCCTATCGGTCGTAATCGTAGATTCCAAATGAAACTCGGCTTGAAGAGGTTTGTCTTACACCTGATCTATGTGCGGCTTTTAATAAGAGTAAAAGCTTTCGCTTTTGTTGTCATAGGCCATAGTTTCAACTTCAAGGATAACCCGGCGAAAAGTTTTTTTTTTAACTGGAGTGCCAAACGAATTTCTTGGGGTTTGATTACGGCTCCTTCTTTCGCGTATTCTTTATCGTCACCTAACTCGCAAACCAATCTAGATGGGTAATGCTCTTAGTTATTGTCCTACTAACTCCTTCTATTAGTTAAGATCGGTGATTAAAAGCTTTTTATAAAATTTGGCGATTGACGATTCCGTTTTCGCTCTCATGAGCGCATTTTAATGAATGCGGTAACGCTAGCGCACTCATGATGGAGAACTAAATCTCTTCCTTAGACGAAAAGCACCGTGGGTTTCGCTGTCTTTGGACAAATTCTGATTGCAAAAAAAACTGCATTCGGTGTCTCAGTGACTATTAACGTATGCTTTCGGTTTAACTCGAGGATCAGAACGATATACATACCACTGGTAAAAGAGAAGGCACGAGCGTATTTCCTTAGAGCTGCCCTGGAAAAAAGCTACGAATGCAGCCGCTTCGACATTCTCTTTAGGTCTCTGGGCAAACCTTTCCCCGCAGAGTCCTGCGCTTATTTCTGTGCAAACCGGCGCCCTGCGGTCGTGCTGCAGTGCCTTGACTCCTAGTAGGTTGCTGAAGCGGCGCCGTTACGACGGCAAGTCTCCCTTGCACGGTGAGCGGAGGATATTGGCGGATTGGCAACGCAGTAGATGGAGCGATGTTTCTTTGGGGATGCTGTGACCGGCGGCTCCGGAGGCTTAGGCAGTTGCCTGCCGGTCGTCGCTGCCGGCAGTCAATGCACTTCCATTCTAGTTTCTCTATGGTATTTTTACAGGCACAGATCTCGGCAAGATTCGTAAAAAATCAAGAGGAGGCAACAGTTTTATTTTGCGTGACTAGTGTAGTTTTTCTCTTAAAAATCGAGTAATTGAGCGAGTTCGTATTATAACATGAGCTATCGTCCATAAGAGAAGATTTTATGCCTAAAAAGCTGTGAATCATTAAAAATTACGAGTTATGTTCGGAAAAGTAAAAATTATTCCAAAATAAACTTTTTTTTAAGTCTTCCGTATAGACACCCCAAACCCAACGTCTAGGTCTTCGTAAATGTTATTTACGAAGTAGGTAGTCCATCCAAAAGGGTCACTTCCCGTGGCTCTTGGTGAGGTGCAATCCTTGTTTATTTTTCTCCCAAGTGGTGTTTTAGTGAATTCTTATCTTAAACCTACCTCCACAATTTTTTCCTTTTTGCTGCAATTCACACACAAAGTGAATAAATGAAGAAGTAAAAAGCACAAGCTCCCGAAAAAAATGCAGTCAGCTTAGGTGTCTAGGTGGGAAATGAACGAAAACATTTTCGCTGCATTCGCTTATTTATATCCAAAATAGCATTCCGTGATAAATTTTGCATTTAACTATTTTTTCCAGCTATGTCGGACTCTGATAGCTGAGTAGACGTTTTATTTTTGCAAACTCAATGCAAAAGATAGCTGATGAGTACACCTTCTGGTTGTAATGCTCGTGGTATCTGGCAACTCTTACTATTCATTCATTCATTAAATTTCACGAAAACTTTTGGTCAAGCTGTATCGTTCTACTTAATTAAGGGCCAGTGATATGTTCGATAGATTAAACATATACTTTTATTTTGCTTGGGATTAGCAATCTTAGTCATTGCGAGACCATGGTGGGTACATGTCATGGAGCTGTGATGCGTTGGATTCTTTCGTTTTCTCTAATTATTCCACATTGAAATAAACTCTAGTTTCACTGTTCTGTATCCCCGGACTTAACGCTTTCATATTTCATTCAATACTTGAGGTTTAAAATTGAATGATACAAATGAGTATCTTTATAATACCCTAATAAGACGGAATATAGATGGGTAATTGTGTTAACAGTCCCTCTGGAAAGACATGTAATTTTTGACACTATACACAGTGGTGATAATAGGGAAGTGATATATGTGCATTATTCTGTGAAATTCTTGGGAAGTGTTGTATTAATTGAAGGTGGACTCTCATCCTCTGTCAAAGACCCAGTTTAGTTTCACAGAAATGTTTCTTTTGTGCCGCTTAAAGAGTTGTGCGCAGTCATTGAAGCAGTCATTGAAGTTGGAGCTCATTCTTCCACTCTCCGAAATTGGGAGAGAGCTGATGATTCTTTCGTACATTTCATCTCTCATCTAGTTCTCTGTAGTTATACTTCTGTCACAAATGGCATAATGAACTCAGTGGTAGTTACCATAGTTGTGTGCATAATGAACCAAGTGGTATGGATCGTTTAATTCTTCAAGGTCTTGCCTTATAAGTGTGGCTTTGTGGACAGTATGTTCGCCATTTTCCACTGACATACATGCCTTGAAATGTGAGTGCAATTTGTGCCAATTTGACCTGTTAGAACCCTTGCAATTTATTTATAAAACTTCTTTTTTCACTGAAAACTCATGATTTGAGATATTTCTGGTATATGGGTGAAGTTGACCTTTCTGTAGTCATATTTTGGTTGTTAAAATAAAACCATTGTTTTATAAAAAAATGATCCATTGTGGTTGAATGACAGGCGGCCCTCATAATTGACCGTTGTAACATTCATCCATATTCCTTTATGGCGTTATTTCGGCATTCGACCGATTTTTATTGTATCGGAAAAGATTTTTTTGAATGTTCACGCCGGGATAGTGCTTTTATTTTGTTTGCATGAATCCATCCGTGTCCTTCCTCGTTGAGAAGAATTTACGAGTTTATGGCGAGTAATGAGCCTCTTAAGCTCTTCTGATCGTTAGTCGGCGGAAACGCCACATTAATCGCCGGTGGAAAACATCGGAGAAAAAAATCCTATAAAAAGGCTATCGCAAGTTGTATTTTCAATTATTTATTTTCATTTTATCCTTGTTTTGAACAATTAAATGCTCGTTGTATCATTTCGAAAATTGGCTTTAAACGATATTTTTATACCGATACCTAGTAGGCAAAGTTTCACTTTCAATTATCTTCCAAAAAAAGGCCAATAACGGTCTTAGTTCCGTAGAATAATTTCATTCAGCTATTATAATTCAACTTTGCTACGATTTGGTATCAAATGAACCAAATGCAGGTGGTTATGTAATCCTTGTCCTTTGTGATGTCTGCTTGGAAGTAAAATAAGCCAAGTTGTTGTTTGGGTACGATTATTTGAGGCTCAAAATATTTTATTGAATACGATTCAGACGGCTGGCATGAGGGAATCTCGATGCCTTATTCGTGGTTTGAATGCATCGCGTGAGCGCAGAGCTAGCGCTCCCTTAAGCTCTCTTCGTAGATCAAGAGATGGCGCGCAGGGTGAGTGCGTGGAAATTCCTTTCCCCACTTTTAGTTACCCTTCCATCACCTTATTTACCCTCTTAAACAACTTGTTTCACTCTTCAAATACCTTATACCAGGGTTGGGCAACCCTTGGCACGCGTGCTAAATGTGGCTCTCCGATGACTTGTATCCGGCTCGCGAAACAGGTCCTTGTCATATTTATTTTCAATGTTTGGGGAAAGCTTTCAGCGACGGGGACAGTCCAGACGTGTGCAAGCCAGCATAATTCTGAAAACAAAAACAGTCAATTATTATTACATTATATATTTTCAGTCTTATACACTATTGTGTATGAGTTTAATATCAGTAAAAGATTTTTTATAAAACCTTCCCTTGTGTTTTACTCATTCAAAGTATATCCGAAATCTGACTGCTTAATCGAAAAAAATCTGAATCTGTTATCTTTTTGTGTTCATGCGAATAACAGTGTCTGTAAATTAAATGGATGTGTTTGGCAGTTGCTCTTACTCTTACTGGTAACATAAAATATCCACAACATACTTTTCTGTAAAACTAAGTCACATATTTACATTCAGTCAGTCTTGAATGATTCAGACCAGCACTTACATATCAAGTATCAAGATATCATATAATAATTTCTCAAAATAACTGTGGTTAGCTAGTGGTAAAATTTTGTGTCGGAGATGTGGTTGAAATTGGCTAGAACTGACAAAAAGGTTGCCCATCCCTGCATAATTCACTTGTATGAATTAAATTTATGGCGCTCTTATGCATTTTCATAGAAATTTCACTATTCTTCCTAAATTTTTGTACCAGGTAATGATAAAATATTTATTCGAAATGCATTATTTCCTACCATTCAGGATAGAATAAAAATGTTTCAATCGACAAATAAGGAATAGACATGTGCTACTTTGGGGATGAAGTGACGAAACGAGCAGTCAGTCAACTAAACTATTAGTTGTTTGGGGGACGCGTGTTTAGGGGGTCGCGGGTTCCAATCTCGTCTCATACAAGGATGTTGGTTTTTCAGGTATTAGG
Organism: Ceriagrion tenellum; assembly: GCA_963169105.1. Classification (NCBI taxonomy): domain Eukaryota; kingdom Metazoa; phylum Arthropoda; class Insecta; order Odonata; family Coenagrionidae; genus Ceriagrion; species Ceriagrion tenellum. The sequence continues at coordinate 133,900,297 of OY720637.1, forward strand.
CGATCGTATTTAGGATGCAGTTGATCAAAGATGTGTTACTATAAAATCAGCCATCAGAGCGTCTCGTCTGATTATTCAATCAATATGACTTCAGTTAGTCAGTCCTCACTCCCTTTTTCTCAAAGGCTGAGCTCAGTCTTTAGGTAGACTTTTACGGTAACATAAGTACGGTAGCAGCTAATTAGATACTTTCAAGTGCTAACGAAAAGTCCACTGTTGACAATGCAAACCAAATCCTGATATTTTGAAGACAATGATGATGGTGGTGACCACTGGTTTACTATCAAGTTATTTCTATTTGGGATAATAATTGTATACATTTCTTCAATCATATCTCCAAAATATCCGCGCCACTCCCTCACGGGTGACGCTCCTTGGGGAGGTATGCCCCGCCACCCGCTAGGAACTCCTTTCATGGTGGCCCATTTGAAATATAGAAATCTTAAAGGTCATGAAGGCCTGAAGCAATATGTAAATACGCGTTAACGTTAGTGCAAATGGATTAGATGATTTCGCTTCTGACTGATAATAGTTCGCGCGTATTCAAATACCCCGTTGAAGTCCATAGATAATGAGATTATCGGCATGTTGTGAGGTTTTAATCACATAAATTCATATCTCGTAATAATTCAAATATACAATCATGAAATGGCTTCCTTCAACTTGGAAAATTTGAATCGGTTCAAGTTTTTACTGGCATGTCATTGACGAAAAAGACTCCTCGAGCTAGGGCACAAGATTGGGTAGGAACACCAGTTCGTATCAGGGAAAAAAAACAACGAAGATTCTGAATTCTTTGAATACTTACATGAAAGTGTAGAAGAAAACTAATTGCTGACCTTGTCACTCCGTTAATTACCTCTCAGCGCAAACCGTCATCCAAGGCTCTAATGTCATTTAGATGAAATGAACAAATTCAAAAGGGCTTGGAAAAGTAACTGCCTCCGTCTTTTAACATCTAAGAGGGTGGTTATAGAGTCATTCTATCACTGAAAGTGTCCTTGCATTTGCGAAGTCCCGAGATCATGAACCTGGAAAAATTGGCTTCCAAACCAACATGAGGAATGCGAGCAATAAGTAGTTTGGTGTATTTGATTGCTAGCAATCATGTCAGGGAAAAACGCCTCAATGGGATAAGTAGTTACGATCGTTTCGTGGAGATTCAAGGGCTGCATAAAACGACAATGGAAAGACTGTCGAGTTAGCAAAGTCTTTTTAGTGCATGGAATATCCATCCCCTCCTCCTCGCTGGACTATTAGCGCGGCCTTTCACTGCCGAGAAAGAGATAGACTTCTGGCGGTCAGTTCGCAATCTTTTGTTTTGTGTTTGAACCCTGTCATGCTGACGTCAGCAACTTTCCGAGTTTCCGGAAAATGGTTTTCGGAAAGTAGCAGGGGTTCATGTTTTCCTGGGAACCTTGCCTTCGGGATCCCTCTATGTGACCAGATCCTTTACAAATTTCGTGTTTACGGCCTCATTATGAGATTAATAAAGGTATATATGAGCTCCTAAGTCTTTAACGCTGAATCATTGGGAAGAAGCCCTTACTTTCAATTAGCTGGCAGCGCTGGTCAAGTGCTAAAGATTTCCTCATTTTTTGATGGAACACACCAAGAGTCCATGTGATCATGGTGCGATTTTATGTCTGGTTAACGCCACCATCAAGATGACATAGTCTTTTCTTTGACTTGACGTTAACTGGGAGTTTGGGTTTCGTATATCACATCCGGCGTCATGATCATGACGGTCAAGCGGCTTGCTTTTTATCAATGGAGCAACGTATTAACTTCGGTTTTCATACTGAGAAAATATTTGATTCGTAATTATAAAACACTGGACATGAGACCAATGCTCAATGTGGGTATAAATTTCTTTTTGGCGACAGCCAAGAACAAAGTCTGTATTCTCGATTTTAAAGAGAAAATCGAACATATATGTTCATTAAAGGATGGGTGAGATTGAAATCCTATATTTGTGTGCATTCAGACCTTCTGAGAGACAAATAAGAGTAACTTTCCTTAAAATATGTATAATAACTTTGTTTACAATCAGATAAAATTTACATCGTGATCGCTTTCTATACCCTGGCATTTGCGGAGGTGATTGCTCATGTTTAACCGTTACTTTATGGGCGAAAGTTAAGTATTGTAAACTTGTATGCAACGGTTGTTGCTTGTCCATTTTATGCACTACTGCTCAAGATATACCTGTGAGGTGTTAACTTTTCCTTGGGGGGGAAAAAACACAAAACCTTTCTTAAAACGGTTGATTTTTTTGCTGATACGTCCCGATGATCACGGCGTCACAGCTATTGTGGAGCGTGAAACCTTTTTTTTCTGTGTATGCGTCAAGGCCTTCCGAGCGACGAATAACAGAAATTATGTGGATAGTCACGAGGTGCAGTGCGGCAGGCGAGAATTCGACTCTCACTTGCTGAGAGATACATCTCTCTCACTCCGGCGATGCTCTCTTCGGGATGTTTGGACAATGGAACGTGAAAGGGGTTTTCCCGAAGACATAAAATGATCCTCTCCTAACATTTCACAGATAAACGATAGCCTCGCTAGCCTAGACCGTTCACCTTTAAGGTGCACATCATCCGCCGCTATCGTCGAGTGGTATCTTTTTGCACCTCCACGATCCTCTCAATGGTAGTGCGCTTTTATTATCTATCGCTAGATGGTTTCACCTGGCGCTTGTTTCTCCAGGCGTTCATATATACATATATACCTTTCTTCGTGTTTTAGAGGGAAAGGGAACATAGGACTGGGAATGCTCAAGGTGCTATATATTCAGGGAGAATAGACAATTTATATGGTCCTTTCCGATGGGAGTTTTAACACGTGGAATGGGAGGGGAGAAATTGAGTCAAAAATTGCCATGGTCATCTCTCTAAAATTCCCCTTTCATCGGAGGTAAACTTGAAAAATTCGGAAGATGGTCGCCGTTTCTCTTTCGAAAGCCCTGTAAAAGTCAAAAGTGGGCGCGAGAGAACGATATACGACCACTTGGGCGGTGGTGATTTTTTTAGAAAAAAATTTCACCGAGCACTCCGGAACCACGTGATTATTCTTATTCTAGCCTTCGCTAGCTTGCGAGTGGAGTCCGGAACGAGTTCTTCATTAGTCTCAGTCTGACGGCTGCAGCTGCATTTTCCCGGCAACATAATTTTCCAGTTTCCAGGTGAAAAAGCTGGGTGTTTCGCGCGATTTATACATGTCTGACTCTCTGAAATGTCATAAATGACTCCGTGAAAGTTATATAATGAACGCGCAGCCTTTTTCCTGAAAAACTAAAACGTTTCTTTTGGAAAATGCGATCGTTGCTACAACTTTAATGGTCATCAATCCTGATAGTGGAAAATTCTTAATTCTTAACGCCTCTTTCGGCTGGCTCCTTTTACGTCTTCATATTTCTCTGTTTTCACACCTTCAGTTAGTTGCCTCCATTCTTCACGCGTGGGATATTTATTTCATCTTCACGATCACTCTTCCTTTCAAACCACTCTTCTGCAATATATCATTACTAAAAATGCCTGTAAACGATTTTTCGTTTCCTTTCGATATTTTCCCGGAGTGGATTACTTTCTGCTTCATTCTTTCAGAAGACTTCTCCACTCTAGTATCGTCATTCTCTTTCGACTGATGATGAATTTGCTTTATCTTCTATTATAACCCATCACTTTTGCATTTATCTCAAGACTTTCTTTGACCAGTCGCGTCTAGGAAACACGTAGTTGTTATAAAAGTTAAGGGGAAGAGGGGAGGGTGCGTAATGTTGAATGATAGAATAGCAGTACTGAAAACATCCGTTATGATCTACCCTAAATTATTGATAATAACAATAATTATTTGCTCTCGAAATAAGCTTCAATCGGTTTAGTTCTGCTACTGACTAAACCGATGCCACTGACTAAACTAACTATGTTTTGTTAAACGTATAATAGGGATGGCGGAGGCTACACGCTAGGCTTAGGTTGCTTGAGAAATTCAGAACTTATATTTTTCAGAGCGATATAGAGAATATTATCATGACTCCTCACTACATCTCTAGGTCTGACAGATGCGATAGACTAAGAGAGATACTCTGCCGTAGATATAGGTACAAAAACTCGTTCTTTCCGCGCACAATAAGCGACCACAATAAATATTAAGCTCCACTAAGTACTCTCCTATAATACATGTCACCTTTTCATCTCCAAAAAACGTTCACCTTTACAGCTGGTGACCTAACACCCCCTGCCACACGCCCAAGCGGCGGACCGTGGGGTATTATGTAGATGTAGATGTAGATGAATTGTACGATGGTAAAATAGCTACGATTGAGAAGTTCACGACTCTTGAGTGGTCCGTTGGTGTATTCCGTCGGAAGTAAGAGATATAATTTTTTACGGAGCGAGATGCCTCTAACCGTTAAAACTTCACCGGCTTTGGCTTCAGTGTAAATAAAAAGGTGGCATCTTTTCAATGTCCCTCTTTTGTTACCATAATTTTCGAGATATTTTCAAAAAATATTATTTCCATTAGAGAGGCTATTATTTCTTAGGTACCTAATGCGGTTTGCTCTCTAGAGATATTTCATTTAAAAATCGAGGAAGCTCTGGGTGCACATGTTGCTTGAAAAACATGACGGTGTGAAGTTCGTATGTTTTATCAACTTCTAAAAAAGAAATAACACCGTATTATTCATAATAAAATAGAAAAAATAAAACATATGCTGGGAAGGCGTTTTCACCGTACGACGTTAAACAAATAAGTTCAGGTAAATACTCAAATTATATGAACATGAATATTTAATAAAATACCACGCAGTTTAATGATTAAAACACAGTTATTTCATCGATGACATTACAAGATAAATCTTATGCTCTCTACAACTGCTTACATTTTGAAACAACCCTGCTAAAAAATTCTGTATAGTTTCCTTATAAATACTTCTACAGAGTTTCTTAAAAAGTTCTTCAGATATTCCATAAAGTATTGAAACGCCATTTTGATGACTTCCCTACGACGTTATGCGGAATACCTTAGGATGTTCTGCGGAATACCTTAGGACGATCTGCAGAATTCCTTAGGACGTTCTGTGGAATTCCCTACGTCTCTCCATTTAGGTCCTTAGAAGAGGAACTGGGTCAACGGAAACCACTTATTTTGGTAGAGTTGCTGAATTTCTACAGAACAGCTTGTAAGGAGTTATTTTGCTCTGCAGAAAATAACTCTACAGAACGTAAGTTCTGTAGAGTGAGTCTCTCATGTTCCGTGCTAATCCTTAGAAAATAAACTAGTTCTGAAGAAAAAGAGTCAATTTCTGTAGAATTCCTAACGTTCTACAGAACAGCTTCTGAGGAATTTTTTAGCGGGGAAAATTGGAATATTATCTCTGTCACAAATATAGAAAATTCTCACTTGAGCCACCTAACTGCGAGAGATTTGGAGAGGAGCATATGGGAGCATTACATCGTTGAGTATTCACAACCTCCACCAGTACTTACAGACGTTGGACAATAAGGTCGAGTCAAGTCCGCTTATTCCCCGAGGAGGGCGGACTTCAAGGGAAGAGACGGCTTTGAGGATACAGCATACATTTTTTTCCCTCCACTCCTCTCCTTCGCTCGTCCCAAGGAGGGCCAAAGGGTGTCTTTTTCTCCTTTTCACGGCCACCGATTCTTTAGGTCACGGCCAACAGAGTGCGTACGACTCCCTTGCCCGCGTGGACCTCCCACCCAAGGGAGCCAGTCTTATTTTTTCTGCCAAGCGGACGGGGCCCGGCTGTAAAAATCGGGAGCATTCGGCTCAGGTGCGAACTACGGTGCGTGCAGTTTATCGCTTCGTGTTTTTCGGTTGTCTTTTTTTGCCCGGTTGCGTTTATTGGCCCGGATGGATAGGGCCAGCGGAATGCTTTACGACTTCGCCCTTAGTGCTCTTCTATTCCGTTCCGTTCGACTGCCACGACAACCTCACATCTCACCCCAGGGAACCATCCCACCCAAAGATTAAAGAATAGGTGGCCAGTCGACGCACCAAAGTCAGATATGTTATTTTCTGCGAAAAATGATCTACCTAACGTCGCTATCACACATTTTAATAAATGAACAAACAACTTGGTGTTTCTTTGACAATTATTCACGTTCTGCATTTTTTATAATTGAGTGTATATGTACTGTACCGCAGCAATTTCGCGAATAATATCTACTTTTTCTGTGTATAAACTTTACTACTGATCCATTCAATATGGCCGATTGCGCACATCGATGGTTTCAACATTTCTCAGTGATATCGTGCCCCACGGTTTCATCAATTTTCTTCCTGAATCAATGGTTCTGCCAAGCGTACTCCCACCATCTATTCCAACTCGCTCAACGTATCGTGAGTGGTATTTCACATTCATTTTCCTGAACGCCGAAATCGCTGGCAGGCTATTTGCCGTCCGAAATTCATTGGAGTAGCATGCTATGGTTTTAAGCTCTTCGAATAAAATTAGTTGTGCTCGGGCGAGGATCGATTTTTAGTAGTTTATGCATTATTATGTAGTGTATCCACTGCGATATTTTTACGTCGAGCTAAAATTTAGATAAAGGAATTTCAGGTATTCCACTAATTAAGCAGGTCCATATCTTACGACGTTTCGGAGAACGAATTGTTCTCCATCCTCAAGGGTTCTGATTGAGGATGGAAACAAGTCATTCTCCGAAACGTCGGGAGATATGGACCTGCTTACACGGCAGAATACCTGGAATACCTTTATCCAGCAGATACGCCGGGCAAATCCAAGAGCTAAAATTCAATGGCGCAAAGATGCATTAATGCTGGCACCAGACCAGGTTAAGTTTCTCACGGTCATTGTGATGATTGCTTATTTGGGGAGAATCTGGTCATTTGCGGCGTAAGGAGTGGATTATTTTAATTTCTTTTATTTTGTTTCGTTGAGTCCTTAACTCCTTCCATCCCGTACTTTCCCTCTCGTCCCGATTGGACGCACTCTCCGCTTCGTCCAAATGCTGTCCACTTTCGCTCTTCTTTTGTTCGCCCTCTCCCACCACCGCCCATTCTGCCTCTCCTCTGTCTCTTTCATTCTCTTTCTTCCGTTCCCTCGTCCTCCTTATCCTCTCTTTCTCTCTCGAACCCCTAATTTTTTTTCCAAGCCAACCAGCTCACTCCGCCATTCTCTCTCACCTGCAACCACCTTCCATTTTCAACCCGACGCTCTTCGGAGCCAATCTTACCTCGCTCCTTCCACCTCACACCCCTCTCCCCCCCAACTCTTCAGTCTTCCTTCTTGAGAAACTCCCTCTACTCGGCAAAAAAGGCCCCAACATGCCCCAGCAACATCTCCTGTCCCATTGGGATCGACGGATTGATGGAGCAGTCCCTCGTTTGTGCTACCTCAGCTAGGTGAAGAGGGCTCTGGCGGGCGGCATTGTGACGATTGAGAGGTTTCTGACGGTCCCGACTAGTGGCCAAGGTTCAATCGAGACCTTGCAAGTGCGGTACGTTCACACCGCTCTCGTTGCTGCCGGGCGCATTGAACTTGTCACGGTTCTTTTTACTCGCCTTAACTCCCTGGCATATTTGCTGCCACCCCCTCGTTTTCATGGGCATCACGGATTATAGTCGGGGATGAATGATATTTTTTATATCTAAAGTGAATGTTGAGATTTTTTATAACCGATGGTACGGTTCTAGATAATTCTATTCAGTGCAGATACCATCCCTTGTACTCTGGATCATCTGGTGAGATGTAGCACACGGCCAAGTTGGAGTCAATATTGGACAGCAAATTTCGAAGAACACAGAGGCTACTGACCTAAAAATTTGATAAATGCATCATCGGAGGTCAGATTTTTTCCTCCCAGTTCGATGGAGATAGTCCTCCCAACCCCAGAAAGCATTTATAGTAAATTAAGTTGCGAAAACCGTTCTATTGAGAAAATAATTTAGGAACAGGAAAGGAACATAAGGCTTTTGCAAACAGGATAATCTGCATTTGCAGAGCAAAGCCTAAACCTTGGCCATCGTGTTGATTTTCTAAATCCCACGCTTTTTTCCCTCGCGTACGGATATTGGTGAAGAATCACAAACGAATCCATATGTAAATAGTAAACCGTGGTGACCGGTGATAAATATCATTTAAAGGATGCGTATCGGCTGCGACACAACAATGCGAAATTTTCAAGTTTAGTTATGGCCGGTTGCAAGAAAATTTAGTCATGGAATCCAAAGTTATGAGATCCATAAAGTTATAGAACTCATAAATATATTCGGGTTGCAGGAACACATCTATTAGTTACTTAACTTATTTTCCAATAGTTACTAGCTTCGAATATTTGATCTATTCTTCCACCGCCGGATAAAAGTTACGAAAGTTTAGCCTATGAATAATTGATAATGCACGTTATAATTAGTCAGTAAGAGTAAACAAACTGGTCACTTGTCTGAAAACAACTCTTTTATCAAGTAATTAAGTCTCCAAGCGGTTCATTGCGCATCCGCCATCTTGGCTACTTATGGAACTCATAACTCCATGCCATAAGTTATGGGACCAATGAATTTATTGAATGTTTTTGCAACACTTATTGAATGGTTACCATGGCTTATGGGTCCCATGACTTTATGGAATACATATGCTACGTTCCTGCAACTGGCTCTTAACCGCTAAAATCCTCGCTCGGACCTTTATTATTCTGATGACAACGGCTGAGTTTGCTGTCGAATCGGTGATCATTTTCAACAGAATTACCAGTTGTTAAACCCGAGAAATCCTCGCGGATGCAGTCATGGTTTTATGGAATAATATAACGTTGAATATTGAAATGATGACTGTTTAAGTCCTGAGAAGTTTTTCGCGACGCATGTCGCCCAGTGGAGAAGTGTAAGTAGATGTGTCGACGGTTAATGCGGTATTGCACTATTTTGTGTAAGTACTTGGTACAAATATTACACCTGCGGCATTCGAATTTGTGTCCTTTGTTATGGCTGACCAGCCAGGACGTCATCGACCTTCGTTTTTCGGTCGGCTCCGTGTTCGATCCCCCAATAATATTTAAGGAATAAGATAGGGAAAATGAATATTAATCGAATGAATGATTCCACCTTGCCACAAAATGCGTGAAAAACCTATGCAAATTTGCAGTGACAGCTGGAATTTATAATGATCATATTCAACATTGAAATAAATAACCCGTAACCATCTAATAAATACCCAAGTTTATGCTTACTTTCAGCTTCTTCTTTAAATTATGACAAATAAGTCCTTCGTCGGTCGTCAAATATATTTGTAGGCTCGCAGCTACTGAGTTCTTTGACAATTTGCACAGATGGTAATTAGCACATCAGGGGAAGTTTTAAGAATCAAGCATCAATGGCTTCCACAGCTTTCAAGAAGATGTTTACCAGCTTTTATGTATTTTTCTCCTTCCCCTCAAAAACACCTCTGTCGGTTCCGCCCCCCCCCCACTCGTAGCACTTCATCGTCAAAGGCTTGCTTTCCCCACCCTTATTGCGTCTTCCTCCACCCTTCTCTTAGATTGGTGTTTGTTTTCCCCGCACCGTCCGTGATGTTCACCAGAGTCCTACCAGGATGGCCCACCTCTTGAGAGGATATTTGAAGTCTTGGAGAGCAGCGCTCGATGGACTGAAATAGTCTCCCTATCAGTCCCCTGCTAAAAAAATTCCTTAGAAGCTGTTCTGTAGCACGTAAGGAATTCTACAGAAATTGACTCTTTTTCTTCAGAACTAGTTCCTTTTCTAAGGATCTGTACGGAACATGAGAGCCTGACTCTACAGATCGTACGTTCTGTAGAGTTATTTTCTGCAGAGCGAAATAACCCCTAACAAGCTGTTCTGTAGAACTTAAGCAAGTCTACGGAAATATGTGAGGTTTCCTTGAGCTTGTAAGGAGTTCTACAGAGCGTCAAAGGACCACTGTAGAACGCTGTAGGGAATTCTGCAGAACGTCCTAAGAATTTCCGCAGAACGTCCTAATGTATTCTGCATAACAAGCTATTCTGCAGAACGTCGCAGGGAATTCCGTAAAAACCTAAGGTATTCTGCATAACATCCTAAGGTATTCTGCAGAACGTCGTAGGGAATTCCGTAAAATGGCGTTTCAATACTTGAAGGAATATCTACAGAACTTTAAGAAATTCTGTAGATGTATTTATAAGGAAACTATGCAGAATTTTTTAGCAGGGTCCCTTTTCATGGCTCAGCGTGTCTCCTTTTCATGAATCCGTATCACACGATACCTCTACACTACTAGACATAGTATGGTAGTCGGCACTTGCTATTGAGTTCGAAACGTGGATTGATTCGAGCAGTCTTAGGAGATTTCACATGATCAATGTCTTGTTCTCGTGAGGAAATGATGTTTTCGTATCGGTTTTGGTATCGTCTTCAATAATATCAAATTATGCAATCTATGGTAGTAAAACAACTCTTCAGGACCACAGGTATAATTTATCCTGCTGTGACGATATCCTATGTGCAGTCGGTTTTTTGCCGAGCACAATCTACTCCTTTATATTGTTTCATAACTATTTCCCCTATTTACCGTGTTTCCTCTTTCCCAGTGCGTGTGATGATTACATTTGACCTGGAGGATTTCGCTTTTTTTTAAATTCCATGCTCAGCTCAATATTCATCGATCTCCCAGTGTTTGTTGTTATCACTGTAAAACAGAATCAGTATGAAGCACTCGGGTTAAGTGTGTTTGCGTGATGTGTTTTTTAGGAGCTTATCAAGAAATATATTTTTGGGGGTTTTCTTGGTAGTTGAGAGGATGCCGAGAAATCGGAATAAGTCCACAATTATGTTAAAATATTAAAATTTGGATATTAATTTTTTTTAAAACGTACATGATTTTATGTATCAATCTGTGATAGATGGAGATAAATGTCTAAACCAGTCGTGATATTGTTGTAGTAATATTGTAAAACTATTGAGAGTGAATTTAATTTAGGTTTGACGCTATATCAAGGTATTGAAACAGATGATATTTTCAGGTGTTTTAGTCTCAGTATAAAATTGTAACTCGGTTGATTTATTCTTCTATTTGACTTCTGACATTCTTTAATCCTGTTTGTATCGCAAGTTTTGCTTGTTTTAAGGTGTGATGTTTCAAAATGAGGTTTCTATTCTAACGGATTTTGATCGATGACGTGGACTGTTTTTATTACCGAAGTCCCTTCTTTTCCCTGGTGAAGTCTTCCACACCTCTTTCAAGATTCTTGCTGTCCGTGGTCTTTCGTGAATTCTTTCTCTCGGGACGATATTTCCGACCGACGAGTCGTTTTGTGTCCGTCGATCGATTCACGGAAACATGGTGACGGCGCCACCGACCCACTTCAGTGTGGTGATGTAAAGTGAAGGAGAGAACAGGATGATGTAAAGGAGGGAACGGCAGTCAGTCCCAAGAAACGAGTTTATATTCGGCGGAGAATCCGACATCCAAGCCATTCGCCATTACGTGCATCGTCGCCCCCTTGGCATATTATTGGAATCTGGGTTCATTCCTTCCTCTCCCTTCCGGAGTAGGCCTCGATTCCAGGCGAGATACACCGACAGAGGGACCTCATTTTCACTGAAATTATCTACGAGGGTTTTTGAAATTTTTTGGGGTGCCGAACCCACTTGATACTGAACAGATTGAGTCGCTAAAGCTTGGATGAAAACCGCGGGAGTCTGGAGGGCTTGACGCTTGACACTTTCAGAACATAAGAGCCTCAGATTGACGAAGAGGATATTATTCAACTCTTGCAGAACATCTCTAGAACTGGCACCAGTGACTAAATAAGAGAGATACCCATCCGACCATATTGGTACAACATTGATTCCTCTCATTAACCATTAATAGCGAAAAACACTGCGATACAATAATTTGTAATTATCCATCTCACTATTCGTCTGACCTCACTTCTAACTCCTGATCCTTATTCCTTCCATTATTAATCGCTACCCTGCTCAAAAATTCCTTAGAAGCTGTTCTGAAGAACGTAAGGAATGCTACAGATATTGACTCTTCTTCTTCAGAACTAGTTCCTTTTCTGAGGATCTGTACGGTACATGAGAGCCTGGCTCTACAGCACTCATGTTCTGTAGAGTTATTTTCTGCAGAGCAAAATAACCCCTCATAAGCTGTTCTGTAGAACTGCAGCAACTCTACGGAAATATGTGAGGTTTCCGTTGACCCAGTTCCTTTTCTAAGGACCTATATGGAGAGTCGTAGGGAATTCCGCAGAACATCCTAAGGAATTCTGCAAAACGTCGTAGGGAATTCCGTAAAATGGCGTTTCAATACTTTAAGGGATATCTGAAGAACTTTTTAAGAAATTCTGTAAAAGTATTATAAGCAAACTATACAGTATTTTTTAGCAGAAATAACACCTGTCACGTGTCCCAGCTTTATCTCGAAGGTATACGGACGCCGATGAGAGATTGTCTTTCATTTTTGGAATATTAGTCATTTTTCCGGGAGCAATTCCTGGCTAAATGTGGTACATGTTTAATCAAAATTGGTCATTTATAGCATAGATTGAATTGACTGCTCGAGACTGCTCGAGCCTACGAATTTTCAACTTTTCCTTGGTTTAATGCGGTATCTTCATCAACTCAATTTTCAACATCCATAGTCCTCCGCCTAACCCTATTTTTATAATTGTCTGCTAGCATTGGAGATACTTTCGCTACTTTATTGTTCGCTGTGGACTCGTATGCTTCCATAAATACACCGTTCGTAGGAAAATGAAACGTCTTTTTTTAAGAGGCGCGGGAAAACCAAGTTTCGCATAATTTCCACTTAGCTAAGACTATTACAGCCTGGTCATAGCATCACACAAAAACGCTTCTCTGCTCATCTGCGCGGTAGAAATAGGGAAACTACGCAGTGCTCTACTAATGCTTACATACATTCGCGTTCTAAGTGATACCCTCAAAGAATTTGCGAAGTGAAACTGCTTCATACTGTGCCGTGAAATGTGTTTTACATAATAGCCGGGAAGCCTTAATTTAAAATATGTTACTGACTTATACAGTATTAGTGAATGAATCAATCTCCTTTTGGTCGTAATATTAAATGATACATCTATTTTAGAAATCCCATGCTTCAGTGTCGCCTGCAGTTAAGCGTTATCGCAGAATTAATTTGCCATGATATTCCACGATATGGGTTTCTCATGTTTCTACTATGTTGCATTTGAGCTTTCTCTTTTAGTCCAGAGAATTCTTTCCCTCATCAATTCTCTTTAAACATCTTTTTGTCTCACTTGTGCTCCATGTTATTTTTCTCTCTCGGATGGGTCATTTCGCTGGCACATCCAAGCTCTTCATTTGTATCTTTCTGATCCTCTCGCGGAATTATAGCTCATGTCTCGGTGCAAGATGATTACCTCACAAAGTGGACATTTTTCCTAAGATATTTGCGCATTAGGTTTCAGTTTTGGACGCTTCATAATATCTTGGTTCAGCTATGATGCATCTCTGCAGCGAGGGATTTAATGAAGGAGAGGATCTTATGAACTCAGTTTCTCCGTTAGAGTCGAATTTATCCATCTGCCACCTGCAACGCAGGCGCGGGAAAACATTTCCTGGTACTCGCATAATAACTCTAGATCTTACAAAACATAATCCCCACGCTAAATGGATAATTCTTTCTCAGGTGAAGACTAAAAGAAATTAATCTAAGCATCCGTGCAGAAAGTTGCGATCATCATCTTTCTCTCCAATTTTAGATTATCCAAAGTTAACTTAACTTCAGCGTAAAATGTTACCATTCAATTATAAGTTTCGGTCTAAGACTAGTAACTATTTTAGAATTTAAATTATCTCAAAGGTCGTGAAATAGGTGGTGACCTAACAAGTCATGCTCACGTTCGATGATATGAGGACGAAAAGACTAAAAGATGCTTTACTCCCTTCTTATGAACACCTCTTTTAGTTATTACGAAAGTAAGAATCGTGATCGCTTGTAAAACTCTGTAAGCTTCGCGTTCGTGTAAAGTGATTTATAAGTATGTTGACAGGATAGAAATTCACTCACATGCTCGCTTAATGATAGTTACTCTTTGTGATACGCAATACTTCGTTGTTTGAAAATTTGTGAATATAAACCATTTCGACTTTTAAGCCATTTTCATGTCCCATACTTTTGGTAATATTTTTTTTTAATTGTCGGTCGTTTCCGTTGGCCCGTATGTCCCTGGAATCCCAATGGGCTACTAAGCCTGTCAACAGGTTTTCCAGGGACAGGACCAACAGAACTGACACACATCCATGCCATGGGTGGTGATAAACCCGCCCATGCGGGACTCGAACCCGCGACCCTCAGTTTAGCTGGCGAGGACTTTACCCCGCCGCCACCGGGGCCAGAAATATGTATCTAAATAAAAATGAGACCAGGACTTAGTAGCTTATTTTAAAAGATATGATTGACTCATGTTTCGATGTGTATTATTCTTTTAACATCCCTCAAATAGCACCGCAGCCATTGGAAGTCAGGGCTCCGATCCTCTCTCCGCTAGCCCTTGGCATTAAATTATCTACCGGGGTAAAACTTTTGAGATGATGCAGTGGTGTTAACGAGTAATGTATATCGTTGAAGATCATTCGGGATTTCCACCGGGTCAGGTACTCTATTTCTGCCGACGTTTCGATGCCCCGAGGATGATGGAAGACTCGTCCATCAAAGCGTCGGCAGAAATGGAGAGCCTGACCCGGTGGAAATCCCGAGTAATCTTCAACGACATAGTTCACCGGGAAAACCTTCGATCAAGTGATATATATTTTTAGGAATCGAAATGAAGAGTTCGCGAAGACACCTGCAAGTCGCAGTGATGGAACCTAGGCTAGTAAAAGGGAGGGATATATCTATTTCACCCCGTAAGAGGGTCGCCAACCGGACCACCGCGCCGTGAGAGAGGAGGAGGATGGAAGAGAATTATTGAGATGAGCGCTCAGACGGATGAGTGTCCTAATTGTGTCGGAGGTAGAGGAGGCCTCCGGAGGAGAGAGGGGTACTCCCACCGTTTAAAAACCTCTCTGCCTACCGCCACTCCTTTCCGAAGGCTTGTGCGCGGTCGGTTATAAAGGGAAGGGGTGGGGGGTGGGGTCAGGCGGTGTAGAAGAAAGGTGGTCTGACTGGACGGATGATGAGCCGTATACACACATTCATACAGTGGGAAGGAAGGGGGAGGAAACTCCGCTTGCCTTTGCGGGGGCGGAGTACGGACGGACGGCTGGCTCCCGGACAAGGACCGGTGGAATGGCACGGCGGGGGAGGAGGCATTGCCTGGACGATTGGCTCCGGTGGGGGAATGATGCCTCTTCGCTAGTGTCGGGGTGAGGATGAGGAATGAGGTCAAAGTGTTTACACGTGCGAGGCGAGGGTGATTTTTGAGTGCATACAAGTGTTCACGTGCGTGGTGTGCGCATGCCCTGGTGAAAATCTGACGCTCGCCGGAGCGTAGATGCAGCGTCAGCGGAGGGTTCTCTACTCTCCGAGGAGCTTCCTTCACTCCCCGATTACTCTCTGACATTTCTGAACCCCGCCTACGTTTCCCGAACTCTTCCGTAAGAGTAAACGGAGAGTGCCTCATCGTTTCTTGGACGCTTCGTTCTCCGTCCCGCCGTGAACACTCCTCATACGCTTGTGGGGAAGTAAACGAAGAGTTCTCCCAATGGTTTCGCTTACGCTCCGATTTCACTGCTACTTCGAAAACATAATGTAACTTATTGATTTGAGTATTTGTATGTGTTCATAAAAAGCTCAGGTATGCTTCGACGTCCACGATAATGTGCGATATATTTAGTAAATGCCATAACTCACTTTCGCAGAATGACTTTACCTTCAATAAAATACGGTAAAATTCGTTCAGAAATATCAGCATTTGAATATTTACTTACGGTACAACAAAAAGGTTGCTAGTTAGTTCATAGGAATTGTTTGTATATAGATTAATGCATGGTACTACTAATTTAAGGTTGGATCGTTGTGCATCGTCAGGGTCGAACGCTGCGACGTAGTTTTTATTATATCAACAAATAAATAACAAGCCCTAACTAGATGCGGAGTACATTGAGTGTTTCAGCATTAATAATAATAATAATTTCTTTTACACTTACAGATTTCCCCAATTACAAGTGTTTTAATATATCACACGAACGAACGACTGGTTCGACGAACACAAACACCCATGTCCTGGGCATTGAATAATCTTACCCAGGCGGGACTCGAACCCGCGACCCTCGGGTTAGAAGGCGAGGACTTTACCCCGCCGACACCGGGGTAGTCTACCGATTAGATTAATTAACTACACTACAATGAGAGATAACGTAATCAGTTGCATATGACTTACGAGATAATCAAGAATATACAAATATCTACTGAATTTAAATAGCTAAGTGACACTTAGTGCTATAGTAATTACAATAAAAATACTTTATAAAATGTCCTAGTGTTCCTTGTGTTCCACTCATGAGTGTACGCGCATGTGGACGAGCAAGCTTTCGGGAATGTGCATGAGGATGATTATCAGGTCGTGAATCTGCATGTGAATGGGCATGTTAATGCCTGTGGGCGTGCGTGTGGTTGTGTGAGCACACTTCGCATCCATGTAACAGCTTTAGCCTCTTTGAAAATTTAGAATCCATTCGGAAATGTACTATGTAACGCGGACGATGGCTTTGCTTAGTGGAAACCCTCCATAATTTAAAAAATAAACCTTTTGAGTTTTTTCCTAACAGTTAATAAAAATATTTTTAATAAAGGAGTCTCCCTTGTTTCCCGCAAATATTGTTATTTTCTGACCTAGAGAATGTCGTCACCACGTAAAAATCAATGTTCCGTTTCTTCCTTCTAGTAGTAAGTACTCAGGAAACTTAAATTTTTACGCCATTCTTTAATTTATTTTGGTCCATATTTTCCATCACTACTATGCTACTTGCAATGTTAAGAATTATAATTACAGTAAAAAATTTCATAGATGTATAAATTTAAGATAGTACACTTATCTTTACAGTACACTTTAGTATAGTTAGTACACTTTAAAATCTGGTTCCATTTATTTTCCCCTCTACCTTGACCTGTTCACCTCTTATTTTGATATACTAACGCAAATGTGAGGTAGGCAATTTCAGCGTTGTTAGAATCCCAAGCAAGAGATTGAAAGTGATGAAGAAATATGAACAAATTGCGATCGTTAAGCACACTTTTTTTAGCGTCCTTTCGCTACTCCGTGCCACAATCCGACTAGTATTAAGACTTGATTTCATTGAAGAACTCATCTTATTTCTGGGATGAAATTTAAGGCTCGTAAAATATCTCTTGAAGCCCTCTTTAAGAGCCGGGGGAGCCTTTGTCTGCCATACGAGTTCTTGCTCAGTCTGATTTATTCCAAGGAGTGCAAAAGCGTCGGCTTTGTTTGGAGCTTTTCGTTTTTTTTTTACGGCTCCACATTCGTGAGAGGAGGACTCCAACTCCGTTATTCGTGAACGAGGTTTTTACTTCTCATATTTTTATTACCATCCCTCGCGCCAGCGCTTTCCCGCTGACCCCTAACACCGGTTGACGTTATGACCAATAATTGAAGGTATTTAAGAGAAAACATGGAGGGGAACTCATTCGTAAGTTACTGAGAAGCGACAGATTCATTTAAATACAAGTTTTTTTACTTTCACTTTCTCTATATTCTACAAATAAGTTATCTTTAATTACATAGTGTTTCTCTATTATTCATGGAACCCTTGAAGAGGAATTTGGTGATGAGTTTCACGATGTTTTATTTCCTTTTCTACGTGGACTTGAGCAAGAGAAGGTAGGAAATATCTCAAGACATAATAAAGAGTTCCAGTTGGGCGTGGCATCGTATTGATGCGAAACGTCGGTCTCGGGACGAGAGGATGGGAAAAGATCGCAGATTTTTAAACGCGGTTGTGGAGATGAATGGGAAATGTTTGCTGGACGGAGGGGAAGACAATGGAAGAAAAAAATGGCAGGAGAAGAAAGCAAGTTACGGCAAGAGATTAGGATGAGACGGAGCTGGTGGATGAACAAGTTAGAGGCTAGAGAATGTTGGAGACCGTTATTGAAGATGTGATGCTGACAGTGGAGTGGGGAGAAGAGGAAGGGGGAGAGGATGTTATAGGGGATGAAGAGAGGTAGGAACTACCCATGAGTTAATGGGTAAAACTCTGAGAGAAAAGAAATGCTTCGGTCGGAATAAACAGAGTATGAAGAGCATTTATCTTTTCTACGACGGCCTATCATTATATTAAGATCCCAAAAGATTAGAGCCCAAATAATGCTTTGTGATCGATAATATCTTTGATGGAATTTCCATACCCCCTGCAGTCGTACTAATGAATAATCATGCGGACCGTTCAAGCAAATGATATTTCTTTCTTATTTAAGATTGTTGTTCGACCTTAATTTTTTATACGATTGCTTACAGCTTAAATTGTCTTTAATTTGCCCATTTGATTGATTTATCTCTGACGAGTGCCTGAGCAAATCCTCTTTCTACCGTTTTTTTTTTCTGATGAAGAAATACGTAAATTGATTAGATAGAGAGAAACCCGGCAAATGCCTTAGCCTACTCTTAACCCTTTCTGGACCAAAAATTCTCATTCTGTAGAAAGACTTATTTCATCTATAGCATGAACTCATAAAAATTAACAATATTTACTGCATTTAAAATGTTTTTATATTTGTTCAGAATTTATGTCTGTGCTGAATTCGGCAATTTTGGAATTTGTAAATGAGCTGAGATGGTCACAGAGGTGGGTGCATACCACGGAAAACCTGTTACGATAGCGTAAGGTAATCGCGCCAAAGGTATATTACGTCTCATCCGACGGACGTGGTTCTGCACTTCAAACGCCCTTCACGCAGCTACCAATTAGGGATCGGAATTCCATTCTTCGCCGTTTCCGGGGTTCGAAGTCGGTCCTACGGAATGGAAACTCGGTTGCCTGGCCTCAGCGCCTACTTTATCACCCCTATCCCATTTGTCGATTTACGATTTCACTCTTCATGAGTTCTCCCCGTCCAGGCAGTTTCGAGTCGGACGCAAAGAACAACCCCCCTTCCAATTTAGGTAACCAAGCTGTCTTTTTTTTTTCATTTCGACGGAATCCCATCCCTTTGGCGGAAAATCCAGCAAAAGTAATCATTCGTAATTTTCTGCCGGGCTCGAAGCGGGCAAAGAGCGCGACCGTAGCGCCTCGGCGCGGCGTGAGTGGAAAGAGAGGGAGAACGATAAACACCCTTTATGACTCGAGTCATATAACGACACTCGGACGAGAGTTTTAACGACTAGCACCCTCCTCTCCTCACCCCTCCCTTTCCCCCCTCCAACCCCTGTGTGCATGTGTGTTCCCGGAAATAAATCCTCTTCGTCTCGACGTCGAATCGCAACCCCGTGGCCGGACGGCTGGGGGTCGCCCCCTCGTCAGACTCCGAAGAAATAAGGGCTTTTTTTTTCCTTTCCGGGTCAAGCAAATGGAACGCCAGCCGACACGTCTCTAAGTGTGTGTGGTATATTTGAAAAATATGCGTTCTACTAGAGATATAATATACCCTGTCTGCTTAAGGTAGTCCGAGCGAGATAGTTCCCTAGTCATAACAGAGACCATATTCGAATTAGACGTTTTAATTTCACCTGCTGTAGGGCACATAAATTGAATATTGCACAATTAATGGTGCAATAATATAGTTTTATATGACAGAAATTGTAAGTGATTAAATGAAAATATCTAAATAAGTCTTTATCTTGACTCATTTTTTTCGCGCGGTGCGTTTGAAACTCCTTCAAAACGGAAAGTTTATTGTGAACCCGAAGAATTTACTGTGGTGACAATATGTTATATTTTCAAATATAGTTGAGAAAACATACAAATTATACACTTTTGATTTTTTGACGAGATCTAAGTGTAGGGTATGCCTCATTGTTATATAAGGTCTCTCTGGAGTGCATACGCGTACCCTTTCCCTTGTAATAGGGCTGGTATTTTTTCGCAAATATCTCCGAAAGTAATGTGGTAAGGGGTAGAATTTTTGGTGCCACTGGATTGGTGAGATATTTTTCTTTAAAATGAGACCAAATTCATTGATTTTTAAGTAAAATGATTTTTCGCTCAAACTACCTTAATACAGCGAATAAAATAACTCTAAATCTAATTAATCAATTTATGTTGCAAATATTTTTTATAGTATATCCTAATATCCAAATTTTTAAAACTCTAACATGACAAAAATATCGAAGAAAACATTAAGTGAAGATATATGATTAAATTATATTTTACATTACATTATATTAATTAGATAAACGATTGGTAGCAGGAGAAACAGTTTTCTCTGTCATACTGTTTATATTAAACTTCATGGAAAAACTACTTTCGGATGTAATGTTTTCTGGAAATTGATTAAAAATGGAATGAAGATGCAAAATAATCTTATTTTTAACAGTTTTAAACAAATTTACGACTTAAAAAAAAGCAAAATGAAACTCGCCATTGGAATTGCGCTGTATTCGAGTACTCGGATTGGCGAATTTGTGCAAAATTTATTTGTTGGTGACTGCATACATTTAGCGTCTTGCTACTTATTTTAAATGGAGTTTGCTCTTTACCCGTGGTAGGAAGAAGTTAATGTGCCTTCTTATCTAGGAATTCTTTTCCCGCGTCTTTTGCGTCGCGTAGAATACAAGGCAGTGGAACAAGTGAAAAATGAAGTGCAGAGATCGTGGATTTTTACGGCCACAATTTTGCTTGTCGGATGCCATTAGGCAATTTTTTTTATAACCGGTAAGAAGAATTCCCTGGTGCATGTGGGGAAGTGAGTGCTTCTCAAACGGCTGGCTGGCGCATACCAGGCTTTTTCACGCACGGATTCGTAATAAATGTAATTTTTTTGAGAAGTGAGCGTTCCTTAGTTGAAGGGGGGTTTTGAATGCTGTTTTTTCGGGTCAATGTTGTTTACTCGTCCCATTTTCAGGCATTTTTTTGTTACCCATGAGTGCCCAACCGCACAAAAATTCACGGTGCAATCATAACGCTTTGCGCCTTCCCGCATGACGGCGACGTGAGCGGTGTTTCAGTGTTGCCTGTGAATCAGCATTATTCATTCGTTCCTATATCATTTTCCTCACTTTAATCTGCCTTCTCAAATGTTTCCGGCAGATGGTGTTGATGCTCAAATAGAGGAAGCGTCGTGACTATTGGAAATGATATTTTTATATTCGGTTTGGTTGAATATATGCATAAGTAGTGCAACTTCGGTGGAGGTTATAGTGTTTAGTTTTCAAAGGGGAAGCAAGCAGTATTTTTGGTTACCGAATATCGTGTTTACTCCATATGCCATTCTTAAATTTAGCCCCTTAGGGAATTTTTTCTGAAGAAAAGGACAATTTATTGGTAATGTGATAGTAAAATGCTCGCGTTGAGAAGTCATAAGTATTGGCGAACTGGATTCGAATACATACTTTGAATTTCCAGTGATCGTTTTTTTTTGTTTTTTGTGAACTGGATCAGTGGGAAGGGAAAATGAGGCAGCGATGGGCAAAATGTCATTCTGTAAAAAGAGACTGTGAGAATCTTAAGGAAGAATTGATGTAAATACAGACGGGGTGACCATCCAACCAGGGAGTTTTCCGCTTTGAAGATGCCGCTTTACAGTCCACGAAAAAAATCTGTTACTCTCATAACTAGATCCAATCCCTCCTAATTGTACAGCTTAATACACTTTGATGTAATTTATTCGATTTCCTCCTCCATTTCACGCCCATAGTCTGACTTTCTGTACCGAATTTTACGTCACAGACGAGTACAGCCTCGCCATGGGTTAATAAGCCATTGCTTTATCAGTTCAGGTGCTATTCTAGTTCTGTTCTAGGATGTAACCCTTTCAAGGGGGATTACTTAATTTTAGAGATAATGGCAACTGGGTCAATCCTAATGGAAACTCATACATTCTATGTATTCACCATTCTATTTTCTTTAACTCCTTTCGTACGCATACGAAAAACTTGTTCCTGAAGTGCATTGAAAACAAAGAAGCTCGAAAAGTTTTTGCGCTGGTCCAGGCAGTTTTTCCACTCAAAAGTTGTTTTTTAAATTTTGGATCAATTAAGAGCACTGTGTGTGAGGAAAATCTGTTCCTATGTAATTGTGGTGCATAAGGAAACTATTGTGTAAAAGTTGTTATTGTTGGTTTGAGTCTAAATACAAGAAGGTTTTCTTGTATTTAGGCGCTAACTAACTATATAAAAATCATAAGAAATGAAAAGTTGGTGAAGCAATAAAAAATATGGATCCTGTCGCAAAAACTATTGACATCATATATTAAAATAATGGTTAATATTATAAATCTGTTCCTATTTAATGTCATGTATTATTATCTTTAATCACTGTATGAAATGTCAAATTAAGCTCGATGTGAAATATTTGTAATTGATTTGT
The DNA here is from genome assembly GCA_963169105.1 of Ceriagrion tenellum. NCBI lineage: Eukaryota > Metazoa > Arthropoda > Insecta > Odonata > Coenagrionidae > Ceriagrion > Ceriagrion tenellum. The sequence goes on from OY720637.1 coordinate 133,922,743, forward strand.
TGTTGTTTTTTTGCGCAAAAGGAATGCTATTATTTCATAAGATATATATGCTTTACAAGGTTTATAATTGATTTTCTTAATCGGCGCTGCATTCAATTTACGGAAGGTAGCCCACCCACAGGTGTATGACCTTTAAGGCTGCCTAAAGCTCCTGATATATCGTAACAAAAAATTGTGATGTATTTTAATTTGAGGAGTAATCATCATTATTAGTTTTAATATTGAAGCAGTTGCAATGTACTATCGGTGATGTTAAATGGATCACTCAAGAATGTACTTCATTTGTCGATAAATTAGATATTTCGTGAAAGAAATACCGATGATGAGATCAAATGAGATGGTGACTGACGTGAGGCCACGACATTAGTGAGTATCACAGAGAAATTATTTGCGGTTTCCGCTGATGTAACATACTCTACCTAGGCAACAAGGGAAATGACTTCGAATATCTTGTTTCTTAGTTTTTAGTTATTTGGGTGACTGATGGTTCCCCCTGCGAAGTCCCCTACCCTCGTACATGGTTGGAATTGTGTTTTGGATGTATTAGGTGCAAGCGAGAGGGAAATTAGCAAATAGGCATTTTCTTGCTTTATCGTTATTCTACTGGTAGCCAAAAGACAATGGTTCCCTTTTCAATCCTCGTGGTTTTTTTCGTAACAGTTTACGTGTATTTCATCGCTGTACATTGCAGCCGAAGCCAACAACTCCAATTCGCCTTCCCTCATTGCATTAGAGATTGAATATGATTTAGCCTCACAGGCATCGAATTCTTTGAAACCCTCATTCCTTTAAGATCGCATCCTTGATATCAAGGTACCAAGGTACCATAAGGGCTGAGCTACGGCATCCCTAAACTCCTGCTGAAATCCCTACCGGACTTAACTTCCGGAAGCCTGGGTAGCGTGGTGGTTTTAAATCATAGGACTTAAGTTTGATTCGCGGTCCTGGAGGATTATTTCCTCGTGGTAAATTATTCGTATTTTACCCCCTTTAATGCTTCATGTTACGATGAGAGTTGAGTTCAGAGTATTCCTTTTGCTCTCCAATTGTATTTTTTTCCAGTATTTTCTAGGTGGCTGTCCAAAAAGGAGAAGATCAAAAGATTTTTATCTCTCATTTTAGTACTGTAACTGACTAATAACTCCCAATATCCTCCTGTTCGTGCTTACCCTAATAAAAATGAATCCGCGCCGAAGAATTTAGGGATTGGGGCTTCAGTGTCATTCCCCCACAGGAAAGAAATATTCTACGATTTAGATCGAAGGATGACTGTGTTTCCACTTCTTAAAGAGCCTTTTTTTTCAAATGCCCCTTCCTCGATGGAAAGCTCGCTCAGGAAGCCGGCGTCTCTCAAAGGAGAGGTGGGAACGCACTCTCGCGCATTCTGCCTCCCACTTCATCGAATGACTCACCATCGGACTCCTTTCATATGCCGGCACCTCCGCTACACACTACAGAGGGTGGATTCGCCCTCCTTAATCCACAACTACCCCTTTCCTTCAAATCGTCATTCTCCCCCGTTCTTTTCCCGAAGTCAAACACTTCTCAAGCACTTTTGATGCGGATGAATGTAACACCGGATGCATCCACAACCAGGTTCAACGGCACTGCTATTGCTACCGCAATCAAGCTACTCTGGCGGTCATGAAAATATTGAGCCGTAATTTCTAATGCAAAGTATTCCACTGTCAAACAGCCCCGTAAGAGTGTCTGATTTTTAGACATTCCCGATGATCGCGGTTGATATGTTATTCACAAGCCTGGCGGGCAAACCCACGTTGGTTCAAATCCAGCCTTGAGTACGATATTGCGCTTGCCATATAACTTGCTGCTTGTGAAGGCCGTCTTACACGGTAAATTTTATTGCACAAATGAGTGTATCGTAGATTGTCCAAGAAAATGAGTGGAATTAGAACAGGATCTATTTCCCGTTCAGCCATTCAGACAATCATACAATTTGCCGCTTAACACGATACAATTTTCCTCATGAAAAAATTCATAAATTCGATTGCACAATATAATTTACCGTGTAATTCGGCCTTAAAGGCTGATGGAAAATGTATATGCAGAACGCTGTTTCATGTCAGTGGAGGGGTGGGGGAGGTAAAAATGTCTTCGCTTCTGAAAGTGTGGTTAGGATAATACGCATATCGACTTCATCGTAGTTTAAAAATAGGAATGAAATGAAATTTTGAAATGAAATTTTCCTACATGAAATTTTTCTGTAGACTTAAATTTGGATGGCGGTTTAACTCAGCTATTGATAATCGTTGATTTTTCCATCTATGTTCTCATATGCACACATTCCTAATCCTGTCAATCACTTTTTCCACATTCAAGACATGATTTTGATTTTTTAGATGTTTTTCCCCATATTCAAAAATTTCATGATTTTGTGATCGTAATAATTTGAGTATATTCAATAGTAATTATTATTTTAAGAGTATGGGTTACAACACTGCCCTCCGGAAATTTTGCTGTTTAAAGTTTAAGCGCAGTGTTGAGACTTAGGTGGGCAAAAGTTAGAACTCAAGCCAATTGTAGCCCATATCCGATTGACACGTCATACTTTATGGACGTAATTTTGAGACACAGGCTTAGTCGGGCATTTAAAAATCCAGGGAAGAGGAAAATTTACAAATGCAACGGATTGGAGTCAGCAAAAATTAATCCTTCGACTGCAAAAACACTTAAACTGACTTGTACACAAATGGCAATATAATGTGGTTTTTTTTGAAAGAGCAATTTAATGCGTGATCAGAACAATGAGATTCGATATCTTTGAATATTTCGGATTAATATCGTATTGTCTCGCATTCGGGGTTGCTTGCTTTGGAGGACAACTGAAGTGAAACCGAGGTCATTTTCGTCACAGAGAACCATTTGAACTGACGTCAATTCTATAATAAATTATATGTGCACATTCACTCAAGAGTGATTAGGCCGGGGTACGAAAGAATGGTGGAGAGGACCCTGGAATCGACATTTGTCTGCTTTCAATGGAAGAGGCTAAAAGTTCCATGGATAAACATTCCAACTGACGGAAAAAGTTATGCACTTCAAGGGATCTCATGATAGCACGCACGTGCTGATCGGGACTTCGTTGGAATATTTCTTTTTTTTTTCCGGGATTTTAACATCTTCTACATGTGAAGTGAATACCTCAGGTACCAACTCGATTCTCTCAAAACATTTGAAAGGACCCTAACTTTATGATATTTGGTCCAACTTCCGATTTGTTTACAACGTATCTTGAAACGAGCAAATCTTTGTAGTTTTCTTTTTGAATCTTGGTTTATATGTTGAACTTTTATCAACACTTATTGGTGGTTCAGCCTGCTTGGGTGCGCCCCCCCGGCGTTTTCCTCTGACATACCTTTTCGCCGTATCCTGGGCAATTCAGTGTTCCGTCGGGAATATTTCGAGCGTTTCCTAAGAAGGGGACTGAATCTTTTCCTCCTCGCTCCGAAGGAATCGTAAGCCTGAGATTTTTTCCTTTGCGTTGCTAAGGGAGGCGAGTTATTCATCCGCCATTTATTCCTGCTCGTTCCTCCCTCTTCCGGGGTGCGGCGTTGTTATTCTTGGACGGGCACGCCTCGGTTTAAGGCCCTTTGAGCACTCCTTCTCGTGCTGATCTGTCTCATCTGGCCTTACCCTCAAACTGCTAGAACATTGCTACGAATTGCATTACCGAGGTGTCATTCCTTTCACGCCTTTCAATCTCCATGGTGGAAGTGCAACTTCAGCCTTTTTTCTCATTCAGTTTTAATGTCCAACAGTATCTTCATTTAATTTGAGTTTACTTACCATTTTTTAATATATGCCAATATGATTTCAGGGGGAATCCTCAAATTTCTTGGATTCTGTGGCCCTGGTTACTTAAGATTGATTCTAGTTGCCACGGTGTGTCGTAGCTATGCACGACATATAGTTTCCTATCGCTACTTGATTTAAATGTTTTTTTTAATGCCTGTAGACAAAATTAAAAGACTTCGCCACTCGTGCAAACAATTCATCCTTTAAAGCGAAGGTTTTTATTTAGTAAATTATTCAATAAAGTTGGTTGGAGCGATTTTTTCTTACGCACAGATTTGTATGAAATTTTGCGTGCGTGTTCTCATTAATGATATCCACGGCTTATAATGGAAAAATTGGCTTTTACCGATAGCCACGTAGTGCCTAACATTTAATTCATAGTAATTTGATTAAATGTGTGCAGAGTTTCCTCCAAACGCGAATATGTACACTTCTTATCAATATATATTTGACTTCCAGATATCAATGGGTCACGCCGAGTTCAATATTCGAAAACACCATACAATGCAACCTGCCTCCGCGGCCACCTTTCTTAAGCGGTCACTTTTCTGAGCGACCGATTTTTTTTTCGTGATCAGAATGGATTTCTCATTCATGTAAATTTATCTTTCCTTCAGCGGTCACTTCCGTTAGCGACCATTATCGCTTGGGTCCGGTGGTTGCCACTCAATGCAGGTTTCACTGTATTTCAATATAATTTCATTCCAAATTTTGAATTCCGCGCTTATAACTCAAGTCGTTGTATGCCTTAATTTAGGAAAACTTTTGAAAACATAATTGTAGCATAATTTCAATTCCAGACTGTACAGTGAGTTTCAAGCATAACCGGATGCACAAAAATGAAATTCTTCTCCTCTCACATTCATTACCTTATGATTTGTAAAAACGATTGAACTCACTGATTTAAAAGTATTGCCCTGCTATATCCTCCTTCTTTCTATCCTGAGATGGTAATTTAGGAATTTAAATGATTTTATGTATGTAATGACAGAAATGTATGAATTGAAATGTTCAGAGCTGTGTTCACTTTATTAATTGCAATCCAAAATTTATAAGATACGAGATAAGATAATTTTGCAACGCATTTGTGAATGAACAAATGCAGAATAATTAATGCATAAGTGGAAGTGTTTATCAACTTTAAAAAGTTTAAATTTTGTCCAATAGAATCAACCAAGCCCGTTCTTTAAACTATGGCTCGAAAATTGAAACAATTTTACTCTTTCATCTGAAATTTTTATATATGTACAAATATTTACTCAGTTTCTATTTATGCAAGTGTTTGTAGTTTATCCTTCATTCTTGAAATTTAACTGCAATAATACTCAATCTCAAGTAAATTACCATCCTTAGTGTTTTCGTCGAAAACTCCGGAACATAACGGTTTTAATGCATAGTACGTTTTCAAATTCTCAGTCGACTTACGCTTCAGGGTCAACATAATTTATTGGGACTTCACATCGTTAATTTTGCGAGCTATTTTCCCACTCATTTTTATTGTAACCGAATCACTGTTCAATGTGTAATTTGTGGGAGATTTATACTTTTCCCGTAAGTTTTCGTGCATTTTTACAAATTACTAATCGACGTGCAAAATTTACGATTGTTCTGTAAAAAACGTGCGAACTATCCTTTGAGTTTTAGTGCATGGCCACGAATCGCCTACCAGCAAGCAGCAAAAATGAAAATTTGGCAAAGCAACCAATGAGGGACCAAGCAAAAACTTATAAATTTCAGTGCAAGACTTATGATTTTGTAAATTTTAAGTAATATGTGAGAAAGGTAAATATTAAATTCACAGCATAAACTTGAGATATTTAAAGTTTTAGCAATAATTTTTGTTACTAAATGACATGGGTTTCATCAATATTTTTATCCTGAGGTCAACCTTTTCTCATCCCCATCAGGAGGACGAAAATAAGCCAAAGCTCGGGTCTTGCGATAGGAAGAATTTGACGTGGTTTTATAATTTGTGGTTTATCCCAACTGCGAGGTGATGATACTTGTTCGTTGGCTTGCTGTTAAGCGGGAGTGCGGGGTTTCGTACGTTTAATCAGAGTCGGTCATTTGACGTGAGCTTTATTCTAGGTTACCTTGCAAAGAAAATATTTCAGTTCATATTGTATATAAAGTTATTTTCCTGGAGATTGTAGGTAATAATTCATGTTTAAACTGTTACTCTTTTGCCAACGTTTCGCATCTTTATTTATGCTTCATCAGGGCTACGATGAAAATTAATATTTGTATTGTACATGACATAAATCCAGTTTACAATTTAGGTATTTAGTTTTTTCAATAATATGTACCCATGTGATTTTTGTTATTACCTCAGAGAGAGTTCCTTTTGAAAAGAGGTCACGAAGAATAATCATCTAGATATTACATATTGTAAAATCGGACCTTGGTGTGCTTTAAAAAGTGACTGGATTGTGTAATTTTCTTGCTTTCTTCTACGGGAAATTTGATGTCGTCGGTGAGTTTATGTACGTATTATAGGCCTCAGTGGGCGATATTCTTAAAGTATAGCATCGGGACCCAAATTCCTCTTTGCCGGCGTTTTGCCCCGCCCCCTTTCCTCTTCGTCCCTTCCTCATTTCTAAGCTCTCAACCACTCCTCGCTCGATAACCTCCAGCGGTGACTCAGAAGGATGTGAGAGGTATGTATCCTGTCTGCGTGTACATCATGACAACGGCACCGCTCTTTTTTACAGCGGTCCAAGTCGCTTCCTGGATAAGGCTCTGAAGCTATAAAATGCAATGGTTGTTCCTTTTTTGTTTTGAAGGAAAACTTAAGACTTCATCGTCGAGTGAGATGATTTATTTTATCATAGAAAATGGTGTCTCCGCTTCGTTACACTTTCCCAATATATTCCCATCATCTATCGTTCGATCTTCTTGGGCTGAGCTTTTTTTGCTGGGACTCTTCATAATGATAACGGATGTTCCTGTGGTTAAAGAACTGCCTTGCTTTGTTTATTAAAACAAAACCTAATGCTTAGTAAAATGAACTTTACATAATGCCGCGGCCTTTCAGTGTAACTCTGCTTGTATTATTAAACTGACAGAACGGAATTCCTTTAATGAGGTTTAAACTGTTAATCAGTTGATCCCCGCCATATTCTCTTATGCTCCCAGAGGTGTATTTTACGAAATGAGATAAGGAAAGTTTTATAATGCATAGTTTTTTTACAGAAACCCATTCTGCAACCTTATGTTGATTCATTATTGAGTCAGTTTTTTGATAGAATGATTATTTCATCTTTACGTAAAATATGGTGAGATCTTCTGTTATTTTCGTATAACTGCCCGAACAATACTTGAATACATTTTTTGAATGGGTGGTCTAGGCGGCACATAACCTATGCCCCTACGTAGTGCTGTTAAGGTATTTGCGCTACAAAATTAATACACTCTTCGTCAAGGTTTCCATCGGATTTCGCCCCGTGTTTTTGGTGACACGTTAAACAAATTCACTCAGTGCTGTGGTTTGCCGAATGCCAAAATGTTTTTAATTTCATTGAAAAGTGTACTGAATTAGTAAAAAGGGGCATATCTTTCATACTGACAGTAAACCTTGCACTTTAATGAAAATCCACTCTTTTGAAATACTTGCAGAAGTCTTAAGCACCGAAATATGACGCTGAACCATTTATACTTGGGTCTCGAATTTTTTCCGCGTTAGTTTGAGAAAGTTTCCATGTTCGGATAAATGCAATGAGGGATCGAGTACCACAGTGTTTGTCAAGAACGTGTTCAAGTCAGTTTCACGCTTGCCAATAGCCGCTGAACTCGTGGGAACTTAAGCCCGAGAGATTTCAACATCTGTAATATCATACATCTCTGAGGATCTCAAAGCGTCTTCAATCACGGCTTTTGAGCTCTGCAGTCGAAGAACTTAAATAATTCCAACTGAAGCGTGACTATGTGACACGGAATTTGTTCCACACCGATGTGCCTACTGAAGAGATTTACGCCAGAGGCGCCGGTGAGGCGGTCGCCTCAACGCTCCGCCAACATGGAGCGTCTACGCCTCAGGTGGTACGCAGACTGCGGCTCAAATATTTGCTCTTGGCGAGTTTTTTTCCTGACTTCGCGACGCTGCTCTGCTTCAAGAAGAGTCGTGTGCCAAAACCTTCATACATCCGTGCGAATTGCTTACGCGTGTCCCGTCCTTTTATTTCTCATTGCCGCGCGAAAGAATCGCCTTCGCGCATTCCGCCGCCCTCTGTGTAAGTCAAGGCTTCCTTCGCCTCGGCAAGCAAGCTTGCAGTTCATTCTTCGGACTCTCATAGCCTTTTGTTTTCTTCTATATTGTTACGTAGAAAGGCTAGAAACTAGGCTGGCACTTGCGGTCCAAACAGTCATTCTTGTGTTGATTTATTTTTGCGGTGTGGTTCAACACTGTCGAGCATGACCCTGGCACGAATATATCCAATTTTTTTTTTAAATTTCCCATTGTCCGCAGATGTTGACGACACAAGGTGTTATGAAAAACTACATTTATTTTAAATTTGTTGCTATAGGTACCTGGTTTATTAGCATGAACATCCTAATTCATATGACCATCATTTGGTAGGCATTGATAGATTTTCGGGCTGTTATTGAATCACTCATTTCGGGGTTCTCTTTTAACTTTTTATGTTGCATCTTGCGTCATTGAGTCACTCTTTCGTTCCTCGAGGCCTCTTTATCCTCTCAAGTCGCCCAGAATTCCTATGCGTTTCCTTCCTCATCCACGCTTACCAAGCGCTCTCCCCTATTTACACCCCGCTCTAGAACATGCCGTTCCATCCTCCGTCCTCCATCTTTCACCGGACTCTTGCTGTCTTCTCCGAATATTCTCCACAAATTATCTTTCCTCCCCACTCATATTCCTCGTTCGCCTTCCTAGGTTCTCACCTCACCGTATCCATTTTCCCCTCACCCGTATCTCATAAGCCCCAAATCCAATCGCATCCATTCTCAGCCATTACCTAAATTCCGAGTCGTGCGCGGCTAAACTCCATTGAAAATTGTGAACTTACCTTTCGGAAGACTGTAAGTTTTCCCAGTAGTTGATTTTAATGAAACCATATTTTGTGTGGCAAAGGGTTAGGCTTTCCTCGGCCAACTTCTGCATCTTTCGTAAGGCTAAACATGAGATTCACACAGACGCGCTCAGAGGAACTTTCATAAACGCTCAGAGGAGCACTCAGTTTTTTCCCAGAGGAAGATGAGCTAGTGGCTAGTTGAAACTTCGGCTATGGTAATTCAAACCCAGTGACCGTGAAACCCGAGCCGCGACCCGGTGAAAACCTCATTAATAGCTTGCAATTTATTTTTTTACTCCTATTTTGTAAAATCGAACAAAAATCAATTTTTCGAGAGCAAAGGGCGAAACAAGCGTCATGCTTGCGGCACCACGTACAAGTAGGCCCCCTGCTTGGACGCGGTGCCTTGGGACGGCCCCCCGAGCAATTTGTTCTTGTTCTTTTATTCATTCCTCAACCATTTTGCTTTCGGAAATTCGCTGTGGCCGGAAATATGATCACTCCATAGCTCGATACCTCCGCTGCACTTTTAAAGCCCGATAAATTCATCCGTTTCTTTATTATGCGTATTAAATTTGCAATAATGTATATGTTCTAGTGAACATTAGGGCGTAAACATCACAGGTAGGCGCTTGTTAGCCCGTGACTGTGAATAATTTTCCTTTTTGGCTGATGAATATTGTTCAAATATGCAATGATGACACATTTCTTCAATGTGTAACACTGGTAGAAGAACAGGTATCCTTGCTTTGTAGATGAAAATTTTTTATTGCATTGAATTTGCAACGAACTTCTTTAAGGCCATGCTCGAAACGTTTGAAAGTTTTTGCCCTGAGAATATTAGCCTAATTTTCTCGATGTCTTCCTTTAAACATGCCCTTGACAGCGAAAAAATTGAGAGGACTCACGTAGGAGCTTAGTTCTTAGATAAACAACGTCCATTCCCGCGACTGGATTCGAAGACACTTCCTTTGGGTTTCCAGGCGAAGGCGTTTATGAACTGAATATACAATAGACTCAAATATAGGCGCTCGAGAATTTCAAAACGCTTCAAAATGCATAATTATCCATGAAAGGTAATTTTATTGTTCACTAACAGTAGAGAAACGGTACTTAATGATTGAGGCAACGATAGCGGTGGACATCCCTGGCCTTTTGCGGCTATTGTCAGGGCCCCAATTTTTTTATTCCGAGCCCTTCCCTGCTCGACTTTCGACTTTCGCTCAGGGATTGCTTCCCTCCCCGCCCTCTCGACCCCTTGTTTTCCCTTTCACCCTTTCCCTTGCGCGCGTCGCCATATTTCATCTCCCACCGCCCTTCCAGTGCCATCTTCTCGTGTTTCACGCCCTTTCGGATGGCCCAGTCTCGACCGTTCGTTTTACGATGCTGCATCTTGTTATTTTTTTTTTAACCATTCTCTGAGGTCGTCCCGTTAAGAGGTCGGCTACGGTTTCCAAACTCTACGGCGCCGTAACTTCCCACCTTTCTCTCGTCTTGGTTCTTTATTTTATTTCTCATATTTCCTCCCTTAATATCCGATTCTTCTTCTCCCCATTCACCAATGGGGGTGGAAGGTGTCAACCTCACAAAGTTGTAGCAAGTATGTGCTCGAGTAAAGAATGAGATTTTACTACATGACTAATTTTCCCGAAGGCGTAACCGTAGCTGTTACACCTTTTAATGATGATTGTAAAGGTCTCGTCATTATTCACTTAAATTACATAGTACAGATAAATTTTGCCAGCCTAATGTATCCAATGTTAAGCTCCATCTTTAAGTACTTATTTTCTCAAATAAAGACGTCTTCTTCATTTTTCGTCTTTCATTCAGTCCTCGAGGAATGGGGATTGCGTCTGTATTTTGAGTTTTATAGACTAGTGGCTTTATGGACACTGCGACATAAATGTACTGAAACATTAATCTTGGAGTAGATGTAGTACTTGGTATTTCAATACTTGAAATAGGCAAGCAAAGTATTTAAAATTATATGTTTATGAACTGTGATTTTGGATCTGAGTGAAGGGGAAATGCAAATCTGCTAGCCATTAACTGTGGCTACGGTAATCTTTGTAGGTGCGAAGGAAAATGATCTGACAGAAAGTGTATATCTCTTATACTTTCATGTGTTGTACGCATGCGGTATCGAGGCAATATTATATCATTTTTGTCAAACTGGAACTAATTTAATGATAATATGACCATGTTCACGGACTCCATGTAGTTTATGTAGAGATGCTCCATATGCATTGTATTCTATTGATCGTAGTTAACTGAGATATATACTACTATTGATAAATTGTAATATCTGTGTGATAAGATGATATTTTCATATTTTGTAAGGCAACTACTTGTATGTTTAGTTGAATAGCCCTTTGTATATTTTATTTTGTTATATTTTCATGTAACTGCCAAAAAACGCCATATCCAAGGAATAGCAACCCCATCACAGGAAATTTCCATCAGGGGTGCCTAATTTCACTCTTCTGTTTAATTTATCATTTTCATATTTCTTGCTGTAGTGGAATAAAGACTATTATTATTATATATTATTATATTGTCTGGTAACTGTAAGCCTCAAGTCTTGAGTGCGCTCTCAACCCGCTCCTACCCGCACGTGTTGGAGTGTCTCTTTGCTCGTAGTATTTTATTCGACATACTTAAAAATTGTTTTCTTTAATTGGCGCATTGAATCATACTCTCTTTGGTCCCGAAATTTAGAGGGAAAAGTTAATCTTCTGTTTGAGTAAATGGGATCTTTTTTATCATGAATAAAGCAGAAATGAAAAATATTAACTTCATACTCCAGTAAGATATTCAAAATGCGAAACAATCGTTCACATTCTCTCCAGACAGCTGGAGTGAGGAATTACAAAACAAAATTCAAGGATTTTACTTCGTTATCACCAAAAAGATCTCGTATGTTAAACCAAATATAAGTAAGCCGTTCATAGATCACTCTAAGGAATATTTGTGAAATTGTAGAAGCCATTTTCCAGGAGATTTGGTATGGGTACGAGCTCCAGAGTTACTTAAAGGAAGCTTTAATTCACAGATCGAGTCAGAAATTTAATGGTGAACAGTTAAATGATTCCTTACCTATTTTAGCCTAAATTTATTCATTAATTTTAATAATTGTGAGTTATTTTCTAATCGATTAGCGAAAAACCTGTGGTTTTGAAGGCATTCTCCGCTTACGATGTTTAACACTTACCTAAGCCAAGCCTAAGTCTCAAACATGTGTTCATCCTAAATGACTAAGGGTTTTGGAGATAAATAACAAATTCTTGGCTTAGTTATGTTAATCTGTCTATTTTAAGCTTTTTAGGAGGGCATAATTTTGAAAATGACAATATATGCGGCCTTTTGCCATTTACATGAATTATTCGATTATGACATGAGAAAAATCTCGCTCAAACAACCTTACACCTTTCCCTTTCTCATTCAGAATGCACGTCGGGACGACGATAGTACTTTTATATCCATTGCAACGTCATGATTCCCATGGAGAATTAACGCCTCCCTCCCTCTAGGCTCATTAATCAACTCCTTTAACTGGCAATTCTACGAGATATCACCCTCACGGCTTCGGGGTGCGTGGGGGGTTGAAAAGAGTGGCGAGGTGAAGAGGGGGGGAGTGGGCGGGGGGAAGTGTGCGACGGGGTGGTTGAGAGAGTTGAGAAGATGAATGGCTTCGCCGAGGTGTTCGCGAGGGCTGGCAGGAGTTGCTGAGGGAGGGGATGAATAACATGGCGGCGCAATTCGACTTGTGCTCTAGGAATAGCAATTTCATGCGATGAAACTATGGATTCAATTGGCTGGAGAGTAAGACGATGACTTGGTTCAGAATGTAAATTTTAAAAACTAATGAATAGTTCTAATAGAATGAGTAAAACTAATAGAATGAGGAGAGTGAGTGCTTGTGAGTGTGTTTGTATTAATAACCAGACTTCTTTCGTAAGGTCCCATTGGCCTTGCGAAGGATCCCAGGTATAACCCAATGAATCCTCAGTGGGGTCCCATTAGCCCTTGCGAAGGATCCTATCTGGGTTGTGTATGTGCGACTGTGTTGGTCACTGTCGAGGAAGTAACCTACCCGTAAACCATCCCAGGAGGGTATTCTGGTGGAGAGGCTGGGGTTGGTCTCTGCTGTGGAAGTCCCGTCCCAGCAAACCAACACAGCAAAATTTTTAATTATTGACGAGTGGTGCCAATTGTTTACGGCTATTGGAGACTCCCCTTATTTTGTTATTTGTCCAGCCGTAAGAGCTCACCTCATCAATGTAATGAATAGTTCAATGCGGATTGTGGAGTGGCATGGCGGAGAAACGTGGAGCCTGAGGAAGGTGAATGGGAATAGAGAATTAAGGCATTCGAGAGGCTGTTGTGTGGGAGAATGGAGAAAGTGCGATGGACGGAGAGGGAGACAAGCGAGAAAGCGCTCGAAAGGATGTTGGGAGTTGGGAGTGATAACTGCGTGGAGGAGATCAGGAGGCAGAGTAAGCACGAGGAACATGTAATGTGAGGCGATAGGATACTGAAGGTCGTGATAGAGGGGGGATGTTGGTTAAGTGGGGTGGGGGAAGAAAGGAATAGACTCTATGGCTGGAATGTAGCGGGATTATGAAACGTATGCCGAGATGGAGAATGAAATAATAATAATATTTATTACTCAACACAATTAGACAAAAATTAATCTTTACAACAAGAGTAATATTAGGTAGCCTAAAAGAAGGACCTGTATTAAGACTACCATCATTTGGTCAATAGTTATGCGTTAGTCTTTTACATAATCGAACATGGAAATAGATACACAATATTACATGAGATTAAAAGTAATTTAAGCGGAATTATCAAGTTTATCACGTACAATTATAACAAGGTATCCTCTATTATTTCTTGAGTAAATAACCAAGATTGTATATTTTCAATACTGTATTAACAGATTTGGATTTAACGCATGAAGCAGGCAATAGATTGTACAATTTAAGTCCGACTAACGAAAAACATTGTTTAAATAGCGTTAGGTTTGTTTTGGGCTGGGGTACACGAGATTTTTGAAGGTTGCAAGACAGCAAATCATGCAAGACTTTTTTGTTTCAGTTTGATGAACACAAAATTCGACTCCTAATTCCTATCATATCATGAAGAGTCGGAGGTTTTTGACCTGCTCCACATTCTACATATATTTTATATCATATCACCTTAATATTCGTCCTATCACCCTGCTCCTGGAAAATCCTTTCTTTTACCTTTTTTAAATACTTTTACCTTTAGCCTACACACGTTGATTGTGGCACCTTGGCTCGTGGACGACATGTTATTTAAAATTCTAACCCTGGCTCTCCAATTCCTTTCAGTCCATTTTCTTCTCTTTTTGAGCTCCTCAAACCATTTCCATCCATGTCTAATAGTTGGGGCAAAATAAAAAAGTTTTTGCTTATGGGGAATGGATTCTATCAATACAAATTTTTTAACTGGGTTGCATCTGTAATAGAGACATGTTTGAGTACAGCTCCTGCAGAAGGTCCCTTCGGAGACTTCCGCAGCATGGATTAAAGCTTTGACAGAGAGAGACTCAGGGGAACCAAAATACTTCCTGAAAAAGGGAGGAGGCACTCAAACGCAAGGCAAGTGGTGAAAATCACACATCGCTATGCCTTTACGTTAGACGAGCAGAAATGGGTGGTGGTGAGAGGGATCTCACTTCTTGAAGCATTTGCGGTGGTAGCATTTTTATAAGTTGTCTGACCCTCCACACTGAATAACCTTACTCCTCTGTTTCGCAGGATATCAGCTTCGTTGCCCAAGTTCCAAAATCGTCCTCTGAGTAGAATCGGGAACTTTTGCAAGAGCTATAACATGCATCCTAACAAATTGTGATACAGGCGTTTCAGCAAAATGCGTCATCATCATTGGTTGATGTCCGTTGTACTTCATCCGACCCACTTATTGGTACTACCAAGATAAGTGAAGAAATCCACTTCTTAAAATTATCCTCCTTGAGGGTTACTTCAGCATCCTGCTTGTCTCTTCCCAATGCTATGATTTAATCAAAACGTGTGACACAGGTTATTTTCCCTCGTACTTTCGTTCCTGATTTTAAGGTAGTGCGAGCGAGATAGTTCCCTAATCATAATAGAGACCATATTTGATATATACGTTTTAATTTCACCAACTGTGAGACACGCGAATTAAATATTACATAATTAATGGTGTGATAAAATAGTTTTACCTTACAGAAATTGTAAGTAGTCAAATGAAAATATGTAAATAAGTCTTTAACTTGACTCATTTTTTTTCACGCGGTGCGTTTGAAACCACATCAAAACGGAAGTTTTATTGTGATCCTGAAGAATTTACTGCGGTGACAATATGATTTATTTTCAAAAATAGTTGAGAAAACACACAAACTACACACTTTTGATTTTTTGACGGGATGTAAGTGTAGAAAATGCCTCATTTTTAATACTACGTATGTTTGGAGTGCATACATGTACCATTTCCCATGCATATGGGCTGGTATTTCTGGGCAAATATCTCGTAAAGTAATATGGTAAGGGGTTGAATTTTTGATATCATTAGAAGAGTGAGATATTTTTCTTTAAAATGAGATCAAATTCATTGATTTCTAGGTAAAATGATATTTCGCTCTAACTACCTAAATTTCTCTTCATTTAATTTACGCGAGAGTATATCGGGTGGCGTGAGGAATGGATGACTGAAGGCAGGGATAAGAGTGGGCGGATGAGTGGGGCGGTAATTCGCGGAGGTGGAGCCCTTTGGAGAAGCGGAAGGAGGAAGGGGACCACCCCGAGGGAAGGGTGGGCGGACGCCCGCAATGCAAAGGGTGGCTCAGCGGATTCCCGCCTCCCCACTGCCCTGGTCGTTCACGTGATGAGTAAAAAAAGTAATGCAGCCTTTTCCTGACATGCGTAATGGTTCCGGATCTCCCAATCCCCATGTTCATCGTCCCATTTGATCCATCTCTCTCCACCCTTCCTCCCGCGCCAAATGAACTCTGCCCTCACCTGGAGGTCGCCAACCTCTCCCGCTATCCGTTTCCTCCGGTGATCAGGTGGAGGATCATTTCCCGTTCTCCCACTGGGCGGCGCGATTTTCTCCAGTGCTCACATGTGCCCATTCATTGGCAAAGGTCTCAAGGGTCTTAGCTTAGAACACTTAAACGGGTGATTTTCAGATTATCATGATACCAGGAAATGAATTACTGCGTAGCAATCACATGATGTAGCCTACCGTGCGAAGAGCGGGCATTCGAAAAGACAGTCTCCGGGATATCTTGCTATCTAAAAATGAATTACTGTCATGAGTTCATTTGCATCTTTCGCTTGCTTTGCACTTAAGGTAATGCGAGCGATATAGTTCCCTAATCATAATAGAGACCATATTCGAATTTTACGTTTTAATTTCACCATCTTTGAGACACACGAATTAAATACTGCATTATTAATGGTGCAATAAAATAGTTACCTGACAGAAATTGTAAGTATTCAAATGAAAATATGTAAATAAGTCTTTAACTTGACTCATTTTTTTCACGCGGTACGTTTCAAACTCCTTAAAAACGGTCGTTGACAAAACACACAAACTACACACTGTTTATTTTATGACGAGATCTAAGCGTAGGAAAGTGTAGGAAGTGCGCGAGAAGTGTTTGCGGCAAAAGAAGGCTAAATTGGTGTAAATTTCTCGGGCTCGCCACCGGGTAAGATTTTTATAGACAGCCGACGTTTCGGGTTCCGACTCGTCACCCATTCTCAAGGCCTTGAGAATGGGTGACGAGTCGGAACCCGAAACGTCGGCTGTCTATAAAAATCTTACCCGGTGGCGAGCCCGAGAAATTTACACTAATTTAATTCGCCGGGAAAGTGTAAAATCATACAAGGCTAAATTGGGTTAGGAAGGAGTGGTTGACGAAAAAGTCAGCTGCATGCTTCAGCACATGACATAAATGAAAGAAGTGTGCGTACTTACTTTGGCCATGTTGAAAAAATGAATGGAGGCCGAAGAACGACATGGGTGTCTGATAGTAGAGTGAATGTAATTAGACGAAGGTCTTTAGCCAGATATTCAGGGGTGAATGCGGTATAAGAGACTCTACGTGGGAGGAAATATAGGATTTCAAAGGATTGGAGTGTGTGTATGAATGAATTCATGAGAGTGAAAGAAACGAAACAGGCGTGCCATAAGGAGAAAGGTATTAAGAGGGAGTTTTCTAGGTGAAATAGTAACTAGTAAGTAATTAACTTTGTCTAACCTGAAATGGAATGACCTGATGGGTATGTATGCATGCATCAATTTAAAATACAAGTTAAATTTTGCATTTTTAAAATTCCATAAATGTCTCATTGGCTTTTTGAAAAATTTCTCCTATTTACTGGAGCGTGCATTCTTTAAACTGCTCCATCATCATCGTGTCTCATTAGCCAATGATTGGAGTAATAGTGCCACGATTTTACCTCACCGTCTTCATTTTTCAGCCCAGTTAATATTTCTGAGAAAATGGAAAGCTAGGAAAATTTGGAGAGGTAAACGGCACTGATAGATGCCCATTTCCGTAATTGATTTCTCATCATAGCTTAAAATATAGAGCCGCTGGAGAGCGACTCTCACTCATATTTTGGTCTGGAGAATAGAATACAGCTGAGAAGCACTCTTCGTGAGCCATCATTCACCTTGAAAGCGAAATTTGTTTGAGGTCGTGCACTTCCCGATCGAACTTTCGGCCGACGTCGAAGTAGGAATGGTCGACAAAAAAAGAAGAGACTCTGGGTTACGGAAACGGATATATCTACACTTTATTCTTTCGAGAAAGTCAAACAGTTCTTCATGCGCCAAAAAAAAGGTCCGCTGGACGCGAAGAATATACTTTTTCCTCATGAATTTGACCTTTAGACCTCATTTGCGCGAGCACGTTTTTATAGGGGTCCAAAGTTGAGCCGTCTAACGTATTTGAGTCGTCTCTCCATTTTCAGCGGTGGTCTTTCACTTCTGAGAGCAAAGAAGTCTCGTAAGAAGTCTGAATTGAAATATTAAATAGGTGCGCAACGAGGGGTATGCAACTCTGAGAAATGGTGTACGCTTGTTGAGAAATGGTCGCGAAATGGACAGAAATTGACAAAAATGGCTAGAAATGGACAGAAATGGTTATAAATGGTTAGAAATGGTTAGAAATGGTTAGAAATAGACAGAAATGGATAGAAATGGACAGAAATAGTTAGAAATGGACAGAAATGGTTATAAATGGACAGAAATGGATAGAAATGGACAGAAATAGAAAGAAATTGATGGAAATGGTTAGAAATGGATAGAAATGGCAGAAATGGAAATGCGATGTACATTTTTTTTTGAAGTTGCGTACTCCTCGGTGCACAATATATACTCGAAATGCAATATTTGACTAAAATTACCCACTTTTATAAACTTAGATATATTGAGGGTCACTCAGGTTCATGCGAGGAAAAACAGCGAACATACCAAGCCAGGAAGGGAAAAAGTACTGACTTTCATTGTAACTCGGATAATATCATATTATCCTTGAGAAACTAGGAGTGGGAGAAGAAATAAATGAGAGGAATACACTTTAGAAAACTGTTCGGTGAAAGCATTCAACCTTCCCTCATGCCATTAGAGACTGCTACAGAGAAGGAGTGGGACTACAAGGTACTCTATAAACATATATTTCACTTTATTCCTGACCCCACGTCCAATTCCTTTTCTCTATTCTCTGCCTTTTTCATAGCTGCTCTCCCAAAACCCCTTATATCTGGTACCTGTACTACTCTGCGGCAGCCCACAGGTTAGTATGGAGATACAGAGTGTAACGAAATATTCATGATGGAACCTTTTTTTCGCGGCTATTGAATTTTCATCGCATCGTTGTCACCTGTGGCTCACTCTTTAATTCCAACTCAGCCCTTGATTCGTCCATGTCCTGCGACATCTCCTATCATTCCTCATAATTCTACCTTTCCAGCTGCCTCTTGTTTGTCCTATGCTATTTGTTCCTTGATATTCCTTGCGGGGCTCGGCTTTGCCCTTTTGTTTGTTCCCAACAACTTCATTAACTGTCTCAGGAAGTAGCCAATCCACCGTATTTTTGAGATTGTTTAAATGACGCATGTTGCATTGAATTATTAACCGCTAAAAATCATCCCTGGGAACTATTAACATCAAATAATAGATAGTTTTATTAACACTGTTTGCAAGCAAAGGATTGTAGTTATCTTTCACTTCGAAGTTAGTTTCGCTAGGGCTATCGGAAACCATATCGATGAAATGAGGAAACCGTACCACGCATAAATCTTCAGAATTAAGCTGTTCCCTCTTAAAACCAAAGCGCATTTCCGCGTAGAAAGTTAGACAGACAAGCTATTCAGAGCCGTGTAATGATGATATACGTTCTGATGTCGAAGTGATAGCTTTCGGCGATTGGACTTTGGCGATAACCGAGTAATCTCGTCGCATTCTTCTTGGTTTTGCCTCGCATGTAAAGGTCTTGGTTTTATAAATCGTTTTACGTAAGGGAAAGTGTATTTCAGTTAAAATGCCGATAAACCATTAGAATGCGTCTGAACAAAGTTGGCGAATTAGAAGAAAGTTATGAAAGCCTTCTGATTCATCTACTGACCGGCATTATCTATCCATTTAGTTATGTTTTAAGCCTTCCTCATCTGTTTTTTAATTATAAAAACGAGCTATTTCAGTCTCAAAATAATCAACTGAAAGAGTCGACTGATATATAGTTTAATATCACTTCCTTTGAGCGAAATATGAGCTTTCAGGCTAGCCAGTAAATATCAGTTCTTGAGCCTATATCGGCTGCCGATAAGGTTATACCCATCGGAAAATGCTGCCTCTTATATTTTTAACGGAGATGTCCTGTGACGATCGTCCAGGATAAAAATCATTCACATCTCATCTATTCCCGAACTATTTGACCCGGGAGAATTTTGAGTAATTAACGGATTAATTATTTTCATAACATGTTTGGCAATAAAATTGGTCATTGAATTTCGGCCGCTTCGTCTTTCCACTGATGGAACCTGATGCTTTCTGCCTCCTCGTTTGTTGTATGTTTTATTAGTGGTTGAGGACAAGTTTGTTAAGTTTTATTCGCTTTGAATATCGTGTGAGGTGAAACATTTTCTCGCATAAGGTATTCTGAGAAAGATATAAGTGTGCATAAAATTAGTGAAATAACAGAAAAGTAAATCTTATCTTTTCAATGACGACAAAATATTAGCTGTGTGTTATACTACTTTGAGAGGTATTTTACAAGGAGTAGAAGCTGTTTTATATGGGTAATGTTACGGCTATGCGCTGCAGAGAGACATTATTAAGAAAATCAGGTTTTTAGTGGCACAAACCCCGATTTCGCACGTTTTGTTGGTTATTTTAAAAAATAAATAAAGATGTCGTTGTAACACTATTTATTAAAGTACAGAAATCTCAAGTTTTGAAGGTGTTTACAGGATACGGACGGAAAGAAATATTTCAAGTGGAAGCCACACATTTTAATGCTTCTTTAGCAAGTTTTTATGATTTTAATCATGAAAACATTCAAGTTTTTGAGTCATCACTATTATTCTATCTGCCATATGCTTCTAGCAACTGCTTGGATTTTAAAATTATATTCGAATATGGACTCCAGTATGACGAGGGCAATATCTCGCCAAAAACAAAATGAAGCATCTCTGCAATGCATAGTGGAAGAGGTATCCAGTGTAGCTCAATAGTGGAATCTGCGGATCTGAGTTCGAATCCCGATCCTTACGAATTATTTTCTTCATTGAGCGATGCAACATAACCGACCCTCTCCTCATAAGATGACGTAAGCGAAGGCTAAACTTTGATTTGTATACCTGACTCCTCATTGTAATCATTGCCTCCTTTGCATTGCCCGAGAGTAAACCGTCTATTATTCGTCGGATGACATTCGTCCTTGGCCTAGTTCTCGCTACTTCCTCTCGCACACGTGCAATGCTATGTATAATTCGCCTGGTGAATTTGTGCTTGACACTTGAGACGGTATTTAAATAGCTTTCTGGTCTTTGCATCAAACTTTACCCGCCAGCCTATCTTAAGCATTGTGATTATGAATGCATGAGAATTTTTAAGTATATTGTGGAAAAAGTTTATAAATAATCCATTGAGTCCTTGAATTGGTAAAATTCACATAGGAGCAAGTTATGTATCTAAAACACTATCATACTTTGCTTCTGTTTTGGCATTAGAGGATAAGTATAGTTGACTCTGAGTACACGAGAGAAGCAACAAATATTTAAATCTGCCATTTTTGTGATCTCAGATTCTCTTTGAGTGATCTTCTACAACTTTAAATGGCTATAGTTTACTCATTATACAATGTATTAATAATTTCGGTATGCACAGTAACAGTTTACAGTGTACGACTTTGAATTAGTGATTCGAGATCGACTTTATCGATCTAGTCATTAATTTCCTCGCTGAATTTGAATACAATAAGTATTCAACGTAATCCATTCTTGTAGTACCACTGTTTCTCTTTGACACTGGTGGATCTCAGTCTTAGTTCTCTGATAATTTGGCAAGACTTAGAGTGTTATCATTATTTCAGTTTTTGGAATAGAAGTATCTCAGTTCGTCTCAATCAAAATTCCTTATTTTACACTCGACCAAGTTTCCGAAATTCTTACACTCTCCATTAATGAATTATCTCGTCAACGGATGAACTACCGTCTTCCATTTTTTTCGTTTCATATTCCTTCGGAAGTCTAATGAATTTAAGCAATCTTGAAATGCCTCCACACATTTAACTTCGTTTGTATTTTATGATGCGTGAGTTAGATTGGAAGTGTTAGTTACTACTAAGCTGTTTTAATGTGAAGGTACCTGTATTAAATCATTATGTTTTACTTTCGGTCATCATTAAATTTCTCCTGTTGTGTTGTTAAGGCTCAGCTATCCTGTAATTAGGTGACATTTTTCGGTTATAATTTTGTTCTTGACCCCGTTTCTCAAGGCTCCGAGTTGACATTATAAGCAAAAATTGCAACGTCTCTTTTTTGCCGCAATTTATATTCTTGTTCAGACACTTTGATATCGAGTTCTAAAAAATTTTAGCTGTGCGGAAGGGGGTTGTGGAGGCCATTGATGCTGGATGTTGTGCCTAGAAGTGTTGATTATTATGCTGATTGCGCGGGTTCAAATGCCAACTGTGGTGGAGGGTTTTTTTAAAGGGAAATAACGATCTGTGTACAGTTTAGAGAGCATTTTTAATGCTGTAATGCGTCCGTTGTTCGGGACGATAATCGATGGCGCCGTGGAACTCTTCGATCAAGCAACAGCTCATGCTTTGAACGTGTAAAAAGTCCTATTAATGAATATTCTAGTCTAGTATCTGTGTCTGTGTATTTTGAAATAAAATGAGGGGATATGTAGTGCGGAGTCACCAACCAATCTCTCGTCAGTGGCGCAAATGACTCCCTCTAAAAACTAAACAACCATGAAGTCTATGGAAGCTAACCCACAGATATTTTGAATAACATGAATGGAAAATACAGAACGGAGTCAGAAGAATGGTGAGAAGTATATAAAGTGGATGGCTAAAATGGGGAAGCCGGGCACCGCAAAGCATGGAGAATTCCACTGTATGTGATAGAAGTGGCTCGATTGGAAAATGGAGGCTGGAGGCCGTGAACCTCTGCTGCTTACGGCGGCAATACTATTATTTCCCATTTTCACCGCTTTTCCTCGGCCCTCATATTACCTCAGAAAGAGGGAAATGCAGGCGTGGGAGGATGATGAAAGGGAGCAGAAAAGAAGGCGAAAGCTGTATGCTATTCGTTCTCTATCCGTGGGGGATCATTCACTAGGTTCACGTCCATTTCTTCCTGCCGAGCCGTTTGCCTCCCGCACCAGGGTATCACGAATCTCTCGCTGTCTTCCCCTGACCGACCCCTGTGGCGACGGTCGGTTTCCCTCTCCCGGCCTCCCCGTGAATCGTGTCCCGAGATAAGGATCTCTCTCTCTCTCCTGCGGGGAGGAAGGAAGATGTCTCCCCAGCCGGCTAACCATCCGCCGCCGCCGCTGCTTACTTGATGATGCGAATAAAATGGAGCCCTCCCACTCTACACGGCCCGGCCTAAAGGGAAAAAAATCCTTTTGTTTCGCTTCCTTCCGGTCTCTGCTGCATGTCTGGGCTGTCTACTCTCTAAAGGTAGTGCGAGCGAGCTAGTTCCCTAATCATAATAGAGACCATATTCGATATATACGTTTTAATTTCACCAACTGTGAGACCCACGAATAAAATATTGAATTATTAATGGTTCAATAACATAGTTTTACATGACAGAAATTGTAAGTAATCAAATGAAAATATCTAAATAAGTCTTTAACTTGACTTTTTTTTTCACGCGGTGCGTTTGAAACCCCATCAAAACGGAAGGTTTATTGTGACACCGAAGAATTTACTGAGGTGAATATATGATTAATTTTGAAAAATAGTTAAGAAAACACACAAACTACACTCTTTTTGATTTTTGACGAAATCTAAGTGTAGAAAATGCTTAATTTTTAAAATAGGGTCTCTCTGGAGTGCATACACGACCATATCCCATGCAAATGGGCCGGTATTTTAGGACGAATATCTGAGAAAGTAATGTGTTAAGGTGTAGAATTTTTTTATGCCAATGGAAGGATAATATATTTTTCTTTAAAATGAGATCAAATTCATTGATTTTTAGGTAAAATGATATTTCACTCAAACTATCTTAAGATATAGTGAATTCTATCCTGAAATCTTACGGAAAGCTAATGCGAAGTTTACGCTTGCCGTCGAAACTCTATTCTCTTTACATCTCCAGAAAAATGTGGGTATGCAGGATTTTCCTGCTCCAGAAATTAACCATCTCGAGAATATGTTCGTTTGTAGGTTTTACTACCTCTTAATTGCACTTTTTTGGAAAGAAGTCTGAAATTGTGCTTTATATCTTCTTAAATATTTTCATTTCAGATTCTCCCATTTCGACATTATTGACAATCACTGTAGGTAGTGTAACTCTATGTATTTTGAATGAAAATGTGGTAAAATGTAGTCTGGAGTTGTAAAGTGAATTTTCGATGATTTAAAATTTGAGCAAAAATGGTTTATTTCTCATTGCTTAGAGAAAAGGTGGCAGTAATAAGATGCTAATCGTCATCTTTTTTAGCAATTAATTAGGATCACCATTTAGCATTTTTTTCCAGTGTGAAATAAGAATGTTATTGCCATATATTTATCATAAAGTATCTAGACTTTAATTTGATCTTACATTTTTCCCTGAGTAAATAAAATAATAAAGTACACGGAGTTTTCCAGGAATTGCAAAGAAAGCCTCATGATCAACTGTCTCCGAGTCAGTCACACCATTTCTTACAATGAATTTCCAGATGACTCTTGATCACGATTTATCTGTAATGTTATTTTTCCTACAGTAAGAAGAAATAGAAAGAAAATAAGAAGTTAGAATCTGAAAATCTGAAATCTAAAGCCTGAATCCTCCTTAATCTTCTACGATGATATCCTCGCTGAGCTTGGTTAGTAGAACATAGTTTGGGACAGCCAATGGATGAATTGGAGACAATTAGTCCAATTCTTGGTATTTATAATCATTTAGTGATGCCATAGTTTCCACTGATCATATATTTAAAAAACGGCTCCGTTGTTCCGCACTGTTAAGTACATACTTTGGTGACTTTTTGCTTATTTTGATAAAAGTGGGTGGGTTATCATAATTAACGGAATTGGAAAAATTTTCAGCCACTTTTAATCGCCCTCTCGATGATAATATTGAATTGCAGCTACACCAAAGTGTTCACTCACTTTCTAGGATAAATTTTAGCAATGCCTCTCTTGCTTATGATATTCACGGCTGTTCAATGCACATATTATTCGCGAGGACAGCGTTGGGTTTCTAGTTCATCATTTCTATTCTAGAAGCCAATGGCCGAAGAACTTGCTTCCCGAATGGTTGCCCAAGTCGCTTCCGTCAATTATTGACTGACTGCGTTCTCAGTTCAAGATAACTGGGGAGCTTTTCCCTCGTTTTCTGAGCTCACTGTAGCTGACGGATGCAAGGATTGCACTTTCTATACTCTGCGTTCATGCGATAACTGAGGTCGATAACCGAAACCTAAGTTACGCTGAACTTCCTGGAGACACATGAGTAAGAACATATCCATTTCGGAGAGTGGAGTGAATACACTTTCGGTATCGCTGCTGAGAAATCAAAATCTCTGTACACGACAACTCGTTTCCGTTGCAACAATACAAGAGTCATCTGGGAGATTTTCTTTGTGTGACAATTGTTATAAATTCCTCGACTGATGCCTCTCACATGTTTGTTACGAAGGAATAATGCCGTTTCCATCGCGAACAATAATTTTTGAACTTAATAACTTCAGATCGAAGATGAAACCCTACCTCGAGTATGCGTGCCCTTAACATCCTCTTAAATAATTGCGGAGTATGTTCTCTTTTAATAGTTTTTAAACGCTTTCATTTAGCTCAGTCGAAATATCTGTGTGTGTGGGTGTAATCTTACGATCTCATTTTACCCTCTTTGCAACAAATTAGAGCTTTGGCTTAGTTGTATAATTGACTAAAAAATACAGCATTAAAAATTAAAAGTTATACTAAAAATGGAAAGAGTTTATTAAAATATTATAGTAAATTTACTAACTGTTCATACCTATTTTCAGTCAAGCATCTTGCAAATTCATGATTTACATTTTTAGCCAGCTGAAAAACGACATACCCGCTGTTTCTCTTCTACGATTTGACTTATCTTAATCCATGGAATTATCTGTCGCAGGCTTTTCGCCGCGTGGAAATACTTCCACATCATCTGCAGCTGCGACCATAAAGACTCTGGAGCACACGATATTCGGCATTTCTCTAACGAGCACACTTCCCACGGAACCCAGCTCGTTACTCCAATACACGTTGAGCGTTAACCGAAGGCATTTATCACACTTTCCGCTGATTCAGACCCCTTTAACTCGCGGTGATATTTAGCGCCGGAACCATCTTGATACCGTTTCGCGACGAGGGATGGCAGGTGACAGAGATTGGCGGGATGGGCACGGGGTGGATGGAGGAGAGGGGTGCGTTAAAAGTGGTAGTTGTGAGACCTAGCCTTCTAGAGTAATTTGCGCGAAATATAATTTCGCATTAAATCCATTGAATTTGATCTTACCATAAAGACTAAGACCTCATCTCTCTATAAATTATCAGGCTCTTAGCGCGCCTTTTATCGAGATATTTACCAAAAAATAGATCTGTTCCATGGTATATCTATACCCTCCAGAGAGAATGAATTAAGAAAATAAGATAATTCTAAGGCATAGATCGCATTATAAATTTAGTGTATCTTTCCTATGTTTCTTTTACTATTAGAAAATATACTTATTACGTATTGTAGTATTTTTTACAAGGTCGTACAAATATCTGCGGTTGTAAAGAATTTTCCACCAGGCGGCGTCAAAAAATGAGTCTAGTGATATTCTTATGCATTAACCTTTTGCTCATTATTGAGAGTTTGAGTAATATTAAGGTAGTTGGAGCGAAATATAATTTTACCTTGAAATCAATGAATTTGGCAAGAAAAATATATCACTCTTCCATTGATATAAAAAAATCAACCCCTTACCTCATTACTTTCCGAGATATTTGCCAAAAAATACCAGCCCTTTTATATGGGAAGTAGTACGTGTATACACTCCAGAGAGATCTTATATTATAAGTGAAGCATTCCCTACACTTAGATCTCGTCGAAAAATCAAGTGCGTAGCTTGTGTGTTTTCTCAACTATTTTTTAAAATTAATCATATTGTCACCGCAGTACATTCTTTGGAATCACAGAAGACCTTCCGTTTTGATGGAGATTCAAACGTACCGCGTGCAAAAAATGAGTCAAGTTAAAGAATTATTTAGATATTTTCATTTGATTACTTAAAATTTCTGTCATGTAAAACCATATTATTGCAACATTAATAATGCAATATTTAATTCGTGTGAACTCACAGTTGGTGAAATTAAAAAAATATAATTCGAATATGGTCTCTATTATGATAAGGGAACTATCGCGCTCGCACTACCTTAAACGATGTTTCTATGCCAATAATATTGTTATTCTTTTATAGCTTTAGAAATTGTGATGTACAATTTAAATGTGGTCTCTATTATGACTGAGAAAAATTTCGCTCAAACTGCGTTGACCATCGCCGCCCACGCTTCGCTCCGACGACTCTCCGCTCGCCGATGCCCGTCCACTCTTCGCCCGCACCCAATTCCACCCCGTCGTAAATCCCTTCATCACTCGTGCCGCTTCACTGAAATCCAGACCATCTCAGATTGTCCGTGCTCGCCGAGATGGAAAAAGGAAGGATAGGCTTCTAGAAGTGTTGAGCTCTCTCCTTCGATGGGAGTCGAGGGTCTTTCCGCGCTGCCTGAAGCCGGGGAGACGCACCTTTTTGTCTCTCTTCTCCGCTCACTCGCCCTTCTATCGTACCTCTCATCCTTTTAACTAACCTTGCCTATGGTCCCTTAGCGATAAATTGACTGTCACTCAGTTCCCTACCGCGCCGGTGGGACTTGTTCATCTTGGTAAACAGAGGAGTTGACTAAACTTAAGGTAGTCCGAGCGAGATAGTTCCCTAATCATAACATATTCGAATTGTGTGTTTTAATTTCACCAGCTGTAGGACACATCAGTTAAATATTGCATTATTAATGGTACAATAATATGGTTTTTCATGACAGAAATTGTAAGTAATTAAATGAAAATATGTAAATAAGTCTTTAACTTGACTCATTTTTTTCGGGCGGTGCGTTCAAAACTCCATCAAAACGGAAGGTTTTTTGTGTTACCCAAAAACCTACTGCGGTGACTATGTGATTAATTTTCAAAAATAGTTGAGAAAACATATAAACTACTCACTGTTAGTTTTTTTACGACATCTAAGTGTTAGAAATACCCCATTTTGTAAATTATGTCTCTCTGGCGTGCATACACGTACCATTTCCCATGTAAAAGGGCTGGGATTTTTTGGCAAATATCTCCGAAAGTAATGTGGTAAGGGGTAGAATTTTTGGTGTCATTGCATTGGTGACATATTTTGCTTTAAAATGAAACCAAATTCATTTATTTCCAAGTAAAATGATTTTTCGCTCAAACTACCATAATGGTTGAAGGCGTAACTTTGTGAAATATTACCGCAGACATGACGAAAAAGAAAAATCTCTTAGTGAATTTCACACTTAAATTTGTTATTCTCGACCTAGGTTTCGATTGCCTTGCAATCATTTTCAGAGTTACATAAGTATAGCACGCGAGTTAATATATAGAGACCTGGGGAGGGGGGGATGGGGGAGAAGTGGTTGGTTGACGTCAGAGACGTGCGTCACGGTCAGTGGGAGGTGTTGGGGGAAAGTTATGGATAATAGGGGGGTTAGGGGGAAACCACATTCATTAAGGATTTTCACACTTTTGTTGTTGGCAGAACTCAATATTTCAAATTGTTCTAAGTAGTCCAATTTGGCCCATTTCTTCGCAATATGTAGCACTTCCGGCACAAAGTCACTTGTATGGTCCTCCTCGATTAAATGTTTGGCAAAGGTTGACGAGATATCACCTTTCCCCCAACTTATGTTATGTTATGTTCTCGAGCCCTTACAGAGATGGCTCGACCACTTTGTCCAATATATTGTGAAGTACAATTGGGAGTAGTACATTTTAGCTTGCACACACCATTTCTGTTCATAGGTGTCACTTCATCCTTCGAGTTGAATAATAATTGGGTAATAGTCGGTAATAACAATTTTAAGTTTGGAATTTACTAAGAGATTTTTCTTTGTCGTCATGTCAGAGGAGTTGACGCTAAATTTTTGAAGTTGAATAAATTTATACGGGGTAAACTTAATGTTCTGAGGGGTCACTTGGTGGTTCTTCTTTACATAGTAGAGAAATAAATTTATATAGACCTCGATATATTTTTTACTGAACTTGTCGATCAAGATTTTAACTTGCTAAGTCAATATTGAGGCCTTGATATTGACAGCGTAAGTCGAAAAATTCAATATAATCCGGCCGGAAAATTCCACAATAAATTTCTCTTTGCAATTTTTTTACTTTGATATAACTGATAGATAGTTTGTGTCGGGTTAGAATGATTACTTAAGACTCCGAGGGCCTGAATTTGAATCTTAACAATGTCAATATACATATTTGCTCTTGTCCGGTACGCAGCTTCATCCATTTTAGTGCCCTCAATGAAAGAAATAGACATATTTTGGCCTCTACTTACCCCCAATTCTCTTCCATCTGCATTCTCATCTCTTTAGTCCTTTTTATATTATAAAATATATTCCCGAAGACATGCTGCTACTATGTAACCTACTGCCTGAATGGGACTAGTGTATCTCAATATATAGGGGAAATAACGATTGCTTCAAGGAGAAACGTCAAAATCTCTGCGAATGAGTTGGTGAGGTGGCAAGAGTGAGGTGTCTTCTCATT
Organism: Ceriagrion tenellum; assembly: GCA_963169105.1. Taxonomy (NCBI): domain Eukaryota; kingdom Metazoa; phylum Arthropoda; class Insecta; order Odonata; family Coenagrionidae; genus Ceriagrion; species Ceriagrion tenellum. The sequence goes on from OY720637.1 coordinate 133,952,147, forward strand.
AAGGGGGCCCGAATTTGAACTCCGAGAAATCTACTCGCATGGAGGCACACCCCTTTATTATAGAATATTGGAATGTATGCTTTATGGAAGTTCCTCTCCACGAACATTGTAGCTAATATTGTTGGAATCACGAACAATACTCGTTAGACGAACTTCCTCAGTGAATCCAGAGAACCCAGGAACGGCGAAAGGCATCACAGTGTGGTTACAGGTGACCACCACAGCCTGAAATTGCTCAACGACGCCATCCTCGCATAAAAAATACACATCTAACACAATTAGATGCTCATCATGATAGAAAAATCCAAAAGGGTAATGCGTGTCCTCTACTGTAAAGAAATAGCCATGCCTACGCACTAGACGATGATTGCGTGCAAAACTATTTCATTTCGAAGGCGAAATGATGGCTCATTTTACATTTATTGGCGGTAGTTTATTAATAACACTTGCACCGGTTGCAAACGAATTTTTGTTAGGATAGCGAATCATTTGCTAGAGCGTTTAGCAATTTCGTTCTCTCCGCAAATACTAAGCCAGCAAATAGGTATTTGTGCGAGTAACAGAAATATATCTTTCCATATAAATATTTTTTTTTCAGCTTGGGAATAATCATGACGGAATAGCAATACGTTTGTATGGTTTGTTCGCGTTGATCAGAAATTCGTTGATGAAGTCATGACGTACGCAATTCAAACGATACTCAAAGTAATATTGGCTTCCTCAGAGAAATGCTTTCTATTCTTGAAGAAATCGAATATCTTTACCCTCCAATATTACTCATATTTTTTGCACAAGGTAAGAGCTCATACTTCTTCTATGTTCTCAAATGCATGCTCTCGGTCCCCGAGGGTGTTTCTTGCCCTAGAATTTCTGGTGTATTCTGCTTCGGTCCCATTCCTCTTTCTTAAGTCTCCAATTCGTATTTAGCACTGCTTTCTGCAAATATTCCCCGGCTGTTCTCTCAATGTGTTTTCAAGTAATTGTCATTTGCATTTTCCTCTCACCAACGTATCTCGTAATGATGCTCTTTTTTATTAATTTGTATTTATGAACATATTTTATGAGTCCCCAATATCCTGATATCTAATATTTTCCGCTTATCATTTATTTCTTTTGCCGTTGCAGGTGGCAGAGCAGCTGAGAAACATTTTTAAAATTTGTATTCTCGCTTTGGTTTAAATGATGAGATCACAGATTTCTCATGAACATAAGAATTTTTATTTACGTTTTTTTCCCTTTCTAATTTTGTATTCGTTCTTGCATAACACGTATTCGTGCAAATTATTGCTCGTTTAAGAAAACAGCCAGAGTATATGAGACGTGAAATATTTTTGCCGACGGAGGCGCCGTCGGAATAAAGCACTTATTAAAAAAAAGCACACACTTCAATTATCCTGGAGTAATCTCTTCGAAGCGTTATTCTTCTTCAATAGTGTACTTACTCTTATGACTTTCCACTCCAGTGATGTTATTGCCTTCACGTCCACCTTGGGCTTTTAAATATCTTAAGTGTCATGCTGGTAAAAGCCGTAAAGTTTTGAGCTAAATAAAAAATTGGAAAAAACTTGATTGGCTCATTTTCACACTCTCAAGTCAAGTGTTCATTTTTACACCAGGACTGATTTTGCGGGCGACAAATGGTCTGCATAAAAATTTATTCTTTCCGAGTCCCTAGACACCAGTCCCGGTGTAGTCAATTTTTTATTTCAAGCGGCCCTGGGATGCATTGAAGACCTGAGCTGGAGATCATTACCCTTTCAGCAAGTCTTCTTTTTTCAAAGCGTTCCGCTTATTTCTTTCGTCACTCTATCTCAGTGCCTATCTTGCCGATGTAAGCCAATTCTTCCTGACTCGTGTTTATAGCAACCTATTTTTTAGTAGGTCGGCACTCACTTTCCCCCCTATCTCCGTATTTGACGGCGTTGTTCCACAGCCATTTATGTTTCTTTTTCCCATCTTTATGCATAATCTCTCTTCAGTAGTTTCTTACTTGTCATTCATTTCTTATATACTTGTGTTCTCATGGAATTATAGTTTGTGGGTCCCTTTCTCTGCGATGTTAAAAGCTTTTAGAAGCATCGACTCCGATGAGCTTCAGTGTATAAAGTCGTCGATCACGCGGATTTTTATACAAGAGAGACTTAAAATGAATAACAAATGAGGTTTTCCTAAATTTGTTGTAGGTGATTTTATGTCTTAGTTAGGTATTTAGTTTATAAGTTCCCCCCTAACTAGCAATTTAGCTTCATAATGGAAGGTATCGCGAGAATTACAAACCATTTATTCATTGAAATCTTTTATAGTCCCGAAAAGTTTTGCTGCTTGATTAAAAAATGCACAAGAATATCAATTGAATCTTTAAAATTAATGGCACTGGATATATGAGTCATAGTTCAATGGAAAATTCTGCTTTGTGGTAATATTTTGGAAAATTTTGAATCCGTGGCTGCCTTGTCTTATTATTTCGGAATTTCATTCTTAGTATGAGTTAATATTATATTATTTTGTGAAACTTCATTTCAAAGTAGTTTTTCTCTTATTGGCCTTGATTGTAATGAATTGAACATTTTGTACACTATTCCTTTAAAGTTAAATTTTTCAGTCCTTTGAACACGACCGCGATATCCCGGTAATTAAAACTGCCTAAGACATGCATATCGCTCTTGTCGAAAGGGAATTAGGTCGTGCTCTTGGATATGATCCTTGCAGTTGGAGTAAATAAAAACCAAGTGTGCCCTAAGATGTTCAGTATTTCGCCTTTGGTCGAAGGAATCGAGAAAAATATCTTTTTTATGAAATTACGACCTGATGGGTTACAGATTTGTCATTTTACAACCTGACTGTCACATGAATGATAGGCATTCGCCAATATGCTTAAATTATTCACGTTCGTGACTGTAGCAATCTCGATACCTTTCGTCGGCGGTTTTGTTTTCGATAAAATGTCAGCTGCCACTAATTGGTCAACGACACCCCAATTTATCTTTCAGCAGTAATTCGATCCCCACAACTCGGCAGTCGACGGTTGACAGGTGTTCTCACAGGGTGGGGCAAGTATCGGAATGCGAAAATCTGCATCCCACGCAGCCCCTTCTGTAGATACCCAATTCTATTCACCACCCGGTTCACCCACGACGGTGTCAAGCCCCCCTCGGAAGAAACCTCCATGGCGTCATTTTCAGGATGACGTCTCCATCTATTGGATTGAATCGTTAATAAGATCTGGTGGTGTGGATTTCAAGTGGTGTAATGAAGACGGTGAAGGGAAGGAGTAGCGATGTTGGGGAGATGAGACGGAAAATCAGCACGCTCACGTTTTCTGAAGTTAGTTTGAGTGATATTTTTCATTACTGATAAAAGAGACCAAATTTCAATTTCATGTTAAAATTTTCTAAAGAAGCGGGAGGAATATACAAATGGAAAATATAACTTATTCAAAAACTTTGCTTTTATGACTGAAAATATCATTAATTAACAAAATAGACATGCTGTGTGTTTTAACATTGATTATGTCTCTGTCTTCTTTTGTTGAAAACGCCGTCGTTACCATTCGTTACCGTCGTTGTAATACATTTTTTCAATAATTTAGAGAGCTAACAAATAACCCTCCATTCAATTTCACGCGATTTTTTTAATCGAAATAAGAGTATTTGGAGCGCTTGGCCGTTCAAAATATCACGAAAAACAGTTATTTTTTTAGTTTAGAAAAGTGGAGCAAAAAAGCGTAGTATTTTGGTCAAATTTTTAAGACGAAATCTTAGTAGACTCTGCTGTCTCAGGCGTGGCTTGGTTGAGTTTACTTAACATTGCAAACGATGAGATTGATTTAATTATTTCACATTAATTCATTCAAAGTCGACCCCCTTTTCGACGTGGCACGTCATCCTGCTGATGACTTGCTACGTGGAAACCCGGGTCGTTTTTGAATAAATATATGTATGTATGTATGTCTTGTCTTACGAGCGAATTTATGACTGTGGAGTCCTCTCTTGCAATTAACTCATTAGATGAACACAAACATCCATGTCCTCGGCAGTGAATAATCCACCCAGGCGGGATTCGAACCTGCGATCCTCGGGTCAGCATGCGAGGGCTTTACCCCGCCGCCACCGGGGCCGACAGTTGTGGAATAAATAAGTTAATATTATCATTTAGAACGAAATATTATACTCCACAATGGGGAAATGTATGTCAGAATTGCATGCGTAGTTTCATAGTACCTCGCTTAAAACTACCCTAATGTCTACAATTGGTTCGGATTAGCCCAGTTCTCTGTTTGCCCTTTTGAATTGGGAATAAGTGAGAAACGCAGATAGCTAAGGTCCTACTGTCCCCAAGGTTTGAGGCACTGCTTTTTTTGATACACTAAAAGTTATGTATCTTTGGAACCAGACTTCAATTTAAATATTTTTGGAAATGAATATGCGATCGGTGGAATCCATTCATAGCCTTATTCAAAAGGGTTGATGCTTCGGTCTCGTTGGTAAAAAATATTTCGCTCATTGTTGATCACCATAATCTTTTCTTATATTTATTTTTTTCTTTCATATTATGGACAATCATTCAAGTGATTTCGTTTACTTTAACAAGATAATAATTTTTCCCAAATAGGCGAGAATATGACTTTCATGTCTGGTTTATGATCGTTGTTAAATATAATTACCTTAAATAATTAACTTAAAGGTGGAAAAGTTGAAGCCAGCGTAATTTGTGGCTCATTAAAGGAGAATATTCCTAATCAATGTGAGTGAAAAATAATTATCTCTATTTTAATGTAATGTGCAGGTCCACGGCCTCTTTTTGGGGAATAAGAAGTCAATTTTTTTACCTGCGCTTGCTACTCGAAATGTCTCACTTGAATGTATTACCACCACTTCTGCGTGCAGGTCCCATTATGTGAGAAATGGCTCTTGTAATTCAATGTAAATGTAAGAGTTGACTTCCATAGTTAGTACTGCATTATTTGATGCACAATTTGTTCAGTAAAAGTATAATTAGCTCTCAAAAGTCTAACTTCTACTCTGGAATATATAATTACGCCATCCGTTTTCTAAAAAGATCTTGAAGACCGTAGTTTTGACATTTATGCTATATCCCTTTCCGAAGTCATGAGTTATATAATTACATTGTATAACTTCTAAAGTTATTCATTGTACAACAGAGATTGAATGAAAACAGAATGCAAAAAGTATGCTCAAAGGAGATCCTCCAGATTAGTAGCACTTCAGAGAATTTGCATTTCGTGGCACTGTCCGCATGGTGAGGGGGATTGCGATTTTATCGTAGAAACAGAATTTCTCGGAAACCCCCAGATTTCAATTCGTACCTCTTTAATTTTCCCCCCTGTGGCGAGCCAGATTCTAATCTTCTCGCGCAATTCGTGTCCCTTTCCGAAGGAAAAATCTTTTCTTCAATTTTTTTTGCTTCCTCCATCGCCATCATCGGTCGTAAATTTCGAGTCCCTCCACATGACCAGGAAGTTCACGAAAGTTTGTTTGTGGGACATTGAAATGAGCGAGTTTGCGAATTAGCATACCGCGGAGATGTAAAAGTGGAAGTGAAACTAGTTTTGGCTCCCGATTCGAAAAAGGGAACGCCTCTTCGTTATTTATTTCCTTGCGGGCGTCGCCGGAGGCTTCGCAGCCTCTCTTGTCGGGCTTCTTGAAGAGATGGCATTGTTTGCGTAGCCGAGCGCAGGAATATTCAGAGCGATGGGCCCCGTTGACCGCGGCATTCCCATTTCTCAAGTTCAAATTTTCTTCCAAATCTCTATCTTGAACGATCCGACCTCTCCTTCAGCGTGCTTTCTCTTAAGACGTTGAAGGTCCTATGGATTTCTCCTTGCTAAGTGCAAAAAGTCGCGTTATCTGAATGGTTTACGATTCGGTCGAGCAACTCACCAGCCATCTCAAGAACTGAATGAGATTAGAAGAAAAAACTCTGGAAAAGCAGCTATTTAAACATTAAAAGGACATATTTTCATATTTTAATGGCAGACAAACTACAGGGACAAAGATAGAAAAATGATGTGATCATTTTAATTTTTCTTCTTATCCATGATTGAGTTTAAATAATAGTATGTATCCTAACGATCCCGCAAAGTTGACAGACAAAAATATTATTTAAGAGACTTTTTAAGATTTTTTAGCTGAGTAACAAACGGAAAATGATAGCTTTTACAGCTAGAATTATTACTGCATTCAGTTTTCTCCATTCAGTGTATATTTTATAATTTTTGACCGTCATATTTTTTTAAAATTCTCCAATACTCCCATAAGGTAGTATAAATTATGCTTTTGAGGTAGTTGAAGCGATTTTGTTGGTGATATGTTACGTATTCCAATTTTATTTTTCTTATGGAATCAATTATTGGAGTATCCTATTCTTATTGCGAATTCTCTTCTAATGATCTAGCTTTTCAATGTGTTTGTCGCTAATAGTAGCTCTGTGAAATGACCCAAGTTCCCATTTTATCTTGAGGCTACATGTGGACGTAATTAATCTATTTCTTCATGTTTAGTTTCAAAAAAGACACTTTCATGCAGACACTTTCTCAAGTTTTCAACCCGATTACATTCTTCATGCTGGCCGTCGCGTCGCGGCACTTGGAAAGGACACTTTCCTCTCGTCATTAGTGCTGTTGATGCCGGTTCGACTAAGTTGCAATACAATTTCCTTCAAGTCGGGTCATCCTTGGATTGGTGAATTCTCCGATCGTGGCGAACAGGGATCAACCGCACTAATGACGAGAGGAAAGAAAGCCTTCTTTCGAAAAGTCGGCCGAGATGAAGAATTTGACCCGATAGGAAGTCCGAGAAGAGTTCGCGATGGGAATTCTTGCGGCCAGCATCGAAGCGTACGTATTTTCATGGATTTTTACTATCACGACGTGCAGTTAATGTGATTGGTAAATCCATTGTTGATATAGGTACATGTGGAATAATATCATCTACTCCTGCGCATCTAAATTATTCCAATTTAGTTCGCTTCAACCACGCCCGTTCTTGTTTGTATAATGTTCACTCTTTTCTTTCTCGAGCACATTTGCCTATTTATCCTTTTCGAGGCTTGTGATGCATGTTCCGACATTCATCCGTCACTCGTGACTTTCTCGGCTGACTCCTTCCCCTGAGGTCAAGCCATTCACGCTTCTATTCACACACCCGAGCGCTGCTTTGACTGGCATCTCCGCCCTCGACGAGCGCCCCTGTCCAAACTGAGGCGTCGCACCGGCCTCACACTTCGGTGAATCGGTTACTTTCATCCGTCTTTCATTCATATGCAGTTCTTTTCCAACCCTATCCTCTCATATTCCCACCGAAGCGTCGAACATACTGCATCGAACAACACAATGGGTTCTGCGTATCGTTCGGTTCCTTGACTCTTGGAAGCCCTGACCTTCTTTCGTTTCTAAATAGGGGAAACTTTTCGTGGGAGTTTTTATTGCCAGAATAGATCCTCGGTGAGATGACCGTGTGGAAGAAAGTGAGCTTCAGTACTGCGAACCTAAGATAATCAGAGTGAGAGTTAAATGTGAACTTACGTCCGGGTCCTGTCTTTCTTCGATGAGGAAAGTGGGAGATGGACCGCACGAAGGCTAGTAGGAAATAGAATACACTGCCATTCACTGCGAGTATAAATCGTGCAGCATTTTGTGTGATTTATGATGGATGTATAGTGAGGATAGCCTCTTAGAGTTTTAGAGCTAATAAAGGGCATCCTAATAGTATATTTTATGCTCCCAACTTGATGTATGACTCAGTAATAACTTTGCTTGTAACCGAATACTAATACTGCGAACGGATGATAGTCTGAATTCCCGATGGTGGTAGAAAAAGTTTCACTGGGGTCGGGATAGCATTTATCGGTGGATTGAGGGAGAAAACATCTGTGGCTCGAAAGGAATTCTCAAAGCTTTTACTTTCCCCATAGATATCCCATGTCACACAAGCATCCAAGGAGATAGACAAATGACTTTAAATGTAGCCAAAAGTAAATATATACTTTTTTCTTCTGGAGCTGACTAAATGTCGGCATTGTTGGAGCACAATAAAGCCATTCCAAAAAGGTCGATGGATTCGTGTTCGGTTTCATGCTTTCAAGAATATAATATATTATGCTAGACAATGTTTTTTTCTTCGCTTTCCGCGTGGGATGGCCGTGCTCGCGCGACATTGCCCTTAGTCACAAGGTTCAAACTGCGTGGGCAGATTCCTCCTCCCGCACTCAAGGGCCTCGAGAAAAAGCACGAATGGGAGATACCGTGTGAGTCGAATATTTAAATAAGACACTCCGCGGACCGTCCCATCCGCGGACGATGCTCTCCGCCTGACCGGAGACGTTTTTAAAAGTAACGTGAGCTAGAAAGTGAAATGCCCTTCGTTTTATTGATGTAATTGGGCGTTTTCAAGAGTGCTGAGCGCAACAAAACCCATTCGGAGGGAAAAAAATTTTTCCTCTTCTTTCACCCGCTTCTTCTCAGCTCGGCCGTTCGGTACTTTCCTTTTCTGTTCGTGGGAGAGATTGGGCGCGTCGACTCAAATGTGCGGCATGGATATGCTTCCCCCCTCTGTCCTTCGAGTGCGTTCAGGGCGCGACTTTTTGAGTGAAAACAAATGAGACATCACGCTTCTTTGCCCTTTCGTTCAAACATACTGCTTTCCAAAATATAACTAACAAATTCAGGCCTGACTTTGATGAACCTCTCCATATCGGAAATCAAAATATTCTAGTAATGGTCCGCTAAATAGATTTATTCTTTACGACCCGTGTTACGTCACAACAAATGGGACATCTCGCTTCTTTGCCCTTTTAATTCAAACATACTGTTTTTCAAAATATAACTAACAAATTCAGGCTTGACTATGTGGAACCTCTCCATATCGGAAATCAAAATATTCTAGTAATGGTCCACTAAATAGATTTATTCTTTACGACCCGGGTTTCTTCACATATCTGATGATGTCATTATAAAGATGTCATTATGAAGATGTCAACTGAAGATGTCATTATGTGACGAAACCCGGGTTGTAAAGAATAAACCTATTTAGTGGACCATTACTAGAATATTTTGATTTCCGATACTGTTTTTCGCTGAGTCCAAGCCTTAGCTCGCAGAAATCGAAATTTTCCAGCTCCAGAAAGATTGTGTTTGGACCGTTCCATATAAGTCCAATCACGTAACCAAGGAGTCATGCGGTGCAGCAGCGCACGGCACGAGTTTTAAATGAGTTTTACACAATAAGTAACTTATATCTTCTAATATGTTGTTAATATCTGATCTCTGATCGTAATTTTCAACTTCGTGAACCGCTTGAACTGCGTTAGAAGAGACAGGGTGGAACAGCATCTTGAAATGACAAAAGAATTATTTCACACTGTTCACTCAACCCGAACTTCTTACTACACATGCTTCAACTGTCAAGCAATCATCGTTCAATTATACCTGATGATGATTGCATGACAGTTGAAACACGTGTTGTAAGAGGTTATAATGAAATAGACATGACGAAACCATTTTTTGGTCATTCCATGAACAGTATTCCCGCGCGAATTACTGGATGGGAAAGGCTGCGTGCGATTTTTATGGGAGATTTAAGTACACCAAAGTCTCGGACATTTCGTGATTCGACCGCGCAACTCCTAAGGTACCTCATGTGTAACATCTCGAACGGCTCAGACACAACCTTCCCAGGAGGCGAAGGAAGCGTCATTAACATCGAACTAAAGCATTTATCAAGTTAAAACTAATGATTAGTGTCGCATTTTTGTCATTTAAGTGCATACCCATCAAGCATCCCCTGTTGGAGTTGGCATAGTAAAAGAATTTAAATTAATGACGTAGGCCCTATATAAATGGCTCCTTTTAAATGATTATATCAACAATTCTCTATCCTTACAAACCACTATCATTTGTCTTACTCATCCATTGCTTCATACTCGCTCTCCTATTCATAAGACTCCTAGAACGCCACCTCTTAAGAGTTTCTTTCACCGTATACACCCATCATTTTCGTGGTGTATCTCTTTCTGTCACCTCATAATACCTCAGATGCCAGCAGGTGGAAATCATAATTTACACCTTGAACCTAGAAAACTCGTTGAGTACTGGTTTTCCATGCCCAGGCACAAGGTTTGAATCCCGTTGTTGGTGGAAAAATTTGTAGAGAACCCTGAAAGAAGTATTGCATGAAACTGTGCACACTTTGGTTACTAGCACAGTGAGTAGTCCAATGGTAATCCGGGTTGCACACTCCATTTTCCCCCAATCCGCCCTGTAATCCTTCCGTAGTTGGCCAACCTACTTATGTTTAACTTCGTAAACGACCTCAGTCGTCAGACACATGATCAACCGCTCAACCGAGCCTGTTCCTTCTCAGGCAGGGTCTCCCACTTTCGGTCAGTTTTGTGGTTTCTTTTGAGGGACTGTTGTCATTTCTGATGACCCCCACTTATGGTCTAAGGTTCGAACTCTTTCTGTTTAGGTCAGTGCCATTCACCAGCGGTCACTAGAGCTGTTTTTGGTGGTCGGTTCTCTCAAAACTGAGAGATGCAGCATTTTTAAGGTATCGCGTTACGCCATTGGCATTGTCGAAAACCTGTTGGTAGGCATAAAAAAGTCGTTGGATATGGAAATACGATTTGGGTGTTGAATTATATGCTGAGGCACTTTCATTCTTGGGTACAGATGAGCTGGCTTCTCGCTCGCCCATTCATATTACAAGCACCAGGGACTTATCTCTGCGGCGGAGAATTGTTATTTTTATTTTTTGCGATTATTTGGGCGCTCCATCTTAATGCGAGTGGGGCAAAAAATGATTTTGCTTTCGCATTTATTCGACTGAGGAACACTCTCGTAATGTGCTAAAACCTCATGTTTTATCATGTCTGCTCAATAGCCGCCGATTTCAGTTGGCCATAAGTTGGCTCAATTACTTTAATTCTTTGAACGAATTGGTTAAGCTCAACATCATAAATTTAAAGCATTCTTTTTAAGGGTAAATTGTTGAGACTTATGCACTTGAAAGGTGAAAAATTGGGACTTTGATGTACTTAGACCAAGGAGAGAAGGTTGATAAAATCTGTCAAGGCTTATTTTTACAACAATAAAGCTGCTATATAAGTTGTTTTTATCATATCTTAGCATGTCGACACATGGTTAGTAATGCGCGATGTAATAACGTTTTAATATATCTTCTAAAGCACCTTGCCTGAGTCCATATTGTTTTATAGCATGAAAATAAAATGAATCTACGATGAATAAGTATTAAACTGAAATTCTTTAACAGTTTTCGATATTTCTGTCCAAGATTTTGATTAACTTATATCAGGTCTGAGAAAAGTTTTTATGAATCCAGCATCGCGTCAATTGTGGTACCCGCGAATAAGTCCGAAAATAAGCTTTTAAAAGGTTATATGAGGTAAATATTTGAACTAAGACTATCATTCATCTCCAAAACACATAATTTTATTGTTTTTCCCCTGACTACTTGGAATACTTGAATACTAAGAAGATTTTTAACGATATAGTGATGGAAATTTTGCCATTCAGGATTCAGTCGACGTGCTTACGGTGAATAGCAGTAAAATTGTTTTCCATTAAAAAAAAAGACAACTTGGAAAGTGGTTAGAATGGTTTACTGCTGATTGTGATGCACTTTATTTTAAATCGAATTCTTTCGGAAGTGGGGAGACTATTTCGAGCTCTTGCGTAAGTCTTCCGAGTCCGCAATCTCGCGAGAGTGAATCCGACTTTAGAAACGCACGATTCGATTTCCCAGTGGGTACTGCACCGGGGATTCAATTGATGCGCGCGCCATCTAAAACGTCTTATTGTCGGTAACATTAACGTCAAACGGGCGCAGTCAATAGTTTACTGCGCATCGCTTACACGCATTCGTATTCTCTTTCCTTCTTCGCTGGCCACAATGCATCCTTCCCCCATTCCACCGTCGCAGCCGAAGAGTTGAGCCTCGATTGAATTGCAAAGCGGTCGCGAACGCACTCTCGAAGGCAGACCGCGGGACCGAATGAAAATGAAAAAAAAAGAAACGGAAACACGCGACTCTTGCAAAGCCTTCCTCTGCGCATTTCCCTCCTCGCGTGTACTTTCTCCTGCGACTCCCCTTTCTTCGCCACCAACAACTAAAACACGATCGCCCTTCGGGACGGACGAGGAATTGCAGCCGGGAGCAGCTCGCGCACAAACTCTTCTCCTATCCTGCTGCTCTCTTCTCTCATCCGCCTTACGTCTTTCCTCTCTCTTTCTCTTGACTGGCTGAGCGGGATTTTTCTCTAGCCTTAAGGTAGTCCGAGCGAGATAGTTCCATAGTCATAATAGAGACCATGTTCGAATTATATATTTTAATTTCAATCAGCTGTTGGACGCATCGATTTAATATAGCATTATTAATGGTGCAATATTATAGTTTTATATTGCAGAAATTGTAAGTAATTAAATGAAAATATCTAAATGAGTCTTCAACTTGACTCATTTATTTCGCGCGGTGCGTTTGATACTCCATTAAAACGGGAAGTTATTTGTGATTCCGACGAATTTGCTGCGGTGACAATATGATTAATTTTCAAAAATAGTTGAGAAAACATATAAACTACACGCTGTTAGTTTTTTACGACATCTAAATACCTCATTTGCAAATAATGTCTCTCTGGAGTGCATACATCTACATCTACATACTACCCCGCGAGCCGCCGCATGGGTGTGTGGCAGGGGGTGGTAGGTCACCAGCCGTGTAAATATGTAACATGTTTGGAGGTGAAATGGTGACATGTACTATGGGAGTGTATTTAGACTTGAGAGGAGCTCAGTTTTTATTGTGGTCGCTTATTGTGCGCGGAAAGAACGAGTTTTTGTAACTATCTGTTCGGTAGTGTATCTCCATTATTTTATCCCATAACCTAGAAAAATAACCTTATGTCAAACCTAGAAATGTAGTGAGGCGTCATGATAATATTTTCTGTGTCGCTCTAAAACACACCAGTTCTGAATATCTCAAGCAGCCTAAGTCTAGAGTGCAGCCTCCGAGTCTCTAGGGGCTCCCACCTTAATCTCTCTAACAGTTGTGTAACACTATATGTTCGTTCGTAGCAGTAATGGGGACCATAGTCAGATTTGAGGCTTTAACTTTTTCACACCATACGAAAAAAATGCATTCACAACCTAAGATATTTTCCAATTTCATTAAAATTATTGTTATGATTTTTAAAAATGACGTAATAAATGTTCAGTCTTCTATTCAATTCAATCAGTCTTAGCCATGATAACGATGGGAGAGTTTCTTGTCGAAACGTTGGCCTTTAATAGCCTTACCCGGTGCCAAACCCGAGAAGATTTTACTAATATTGCTCGCGGGAAAAGCCTACGATCTTTTTTGTAATGAATTTCTTTCTACAGATAGTTGAGAAAGCACACTGTTACATTTCTGGATGCCTGCTCCGGAACTTCCTCATTTTTATTTCAATAATGGCTCTCCTGAGCGCCTAGCCCCACCATATCCCATGGAAAATGGCTACTAATTTTGGGCTATTAGTAGGGATCGATAAGTATGTCAGTCTGTGGATAATGTTTAGTCGTCATTAGACATATGAGACCTTTTTTTTTAATAATGTGGTCGTAATTTTTGTGTCGTTATTTGTTAATAATCGTAATTTGTGTGCAGTGATGTTATTCTTTAACTAATTTTATGCCATCTCTCAATTATTTTCGCTGTATAATTATTCCCTACGCTATTTTCATTTTAATATTTCACTGGCCATTAGTCATATCCTCCTTATCACGCTTGCTTCAATGTGTTTGGTGCTGAAAAAGAAATCATAAAAAGAATGCTGCAATTTTTGAGTTTCATAGCTACCGCCATATCGCCTTTCTTCATTGACTTGGTTCTTTCACAATTTTATGGTAATCTCTCGTAATAGCATTAATTTGGATTAGGCTACAAAAGTATAATGTCGAGTGACACAGTGTGAATTTTGTGAAACAGCACAGCAGAGTATCTTGGCCAGCAGTATTTTATATGGGATTTTATCGACTGTAATATTCCACCTGAATGCATGCTTAACTTCTTTGCTTTGAAATGTCAGCGCAGCTGCAAAACGATGTTCGATATGACCATTCAACAATATTGACCGCGGAACTAATCGAAGAAATCACTTATCGACCTATTTAGCGAAAGAAATTATTCAATGAATGATTCGAACATCAGGGGTTCAAGCCGCACATATAGCTGAATACATCTGACAATCCGAAACTAAGTGATTATTTCCTAAAATGTGTCAGCGATATGCGTGACTAGCGCTTTTAATTATACGACTTGAGAGAAATGGTGGGCTTCGGAGAGAATTACCAATTTACGTAAGTAATCATGTATTCTTCTCTTCCTTAAACAGCTAGAGCTCATTTTCATAGGTCTAATTAAGCGTATATATTTATGGTTAATGAGCCATTTATTGTGCAGTCTCTGAGTCAATACATGGATTTTAAATGTTTGCTCCTTTTTCTCTAACCGGTTACAATTTAGCTCCCCAGTATTGTAATACTTAGTTACATTTATAATAATAGAGCCCGAATCCTCTATTACACCATCATTAATTAAATATGTAGAGCACTATGACTTCAGGACGATATCTGATAAGAAACATAAATTAGAGATAAATTCATATAATATTTAAGAAGTTTCAGAAGGGAACCGCTTAAATTCTGGAACAAATCGTCAAACCATGTGAGTATCGTGCATAAATATTTTCAGTAACGGAAACTACTAAGCTGCAGAATAGCCTGGCTGCTCTCACGTCCGCTGGCGAAGTGAAATCTAGGATTTTGCTGCGGACGCACATTCTTGGAATTCGCGAGAGTTAGTTACACAATTCTTACCCGACCCACTTGGTTATGTTTGTAAACAGTTGCACTTGGTAAAGATTTATTAAACGTCCCCCAATGCCGACTTGCTACATTTGCATGCAATTACGAGGGCAGGATTACTTTTCCTGGTATATTCATATTAGCTGGTAAATGCGAAACCAAATAATATCGAGGACTGAAGGACATTGCACCTAAGGCGACCGACTGTTGAATATTCCCATTTTGATATTAAAAACCTTTGATAAAGTTGGCCACATCGGAGTCTTCCTGTATTTAACTATTACATATTATATTGGTACTACTATAAGCTTGCGTTTGTTTTGGTAACATTATTATGGTCGGAAATCCTTTAAAAGCTCTCGTTTTTTGAGTTTTTAATTTATTGCTACATTGATTTTCACGGCGACAGGATGTCGTCCGGAAATTGGTCAAGCATACATAAAACCTTGTAAATTTTTCCTATAGGTGAGTGTGCCCGAGTATAACAGAGCTTATGAATTACAAATAGATCATCAGGTATTTTATGAGTCATCAGCTCTGCCAAAGAGTGAACTGGTGCAATTGCGGAAGAATTTGCTTGAATTCTTCAGTTTGAGTGTGACGATGCAAATTTCCATCTTTCAAGTTCAACTCGAGGCCTATAGGTAAAGCCGCAATGAGACGGCTTGTGATTTTGGCACCACTGAATGAAGTAACACCTTCACTGGAATTGGAGAGACCCGAGTGGTAGGTCATACGAAGAGTAAACCTAATACTACTTACTGCGCAAATGCACTGCAAAGGTTAGGAATTGAAGAGGACTCTATTGAGACAACCATTTGGATATTATGCTTCTAATTCAGCAATTAAACTCTACATAACTAGATGTAAACACTTACACCAAGCTGGAATTTTCATTATAAAGTAAATAACATGCTTCGAGGTTCATTGCATGAAAATTTGGAAATCGATCGTCTAAAATACTTCTATCTTAATTCATAAATGTTTTGCTTCAAGTTTATTTCGGTTGAAATTTGCAAGGAGGCTAACCCTGAGTTAATAATAATTTGTTTAGAATTTCCTAATGTGAAGAATATTGTTGAGATATCTCTAAAAGATGATACATTGATGCGATTCACGTATCAATGATAGCTCTCGGTTCAATGCGATGGGAACCACCACTTGTACCAAACGAAGGAGAACACTTTCTTCCGCCGAGGAAGTTCTCTCGCTCGGCTAGGTCTAGGTCGCATTCGCTGTTTATGGAATCCGGGAGGAACGCTGAATTGGAATTATTAACTTCAGTGGAGTGTCAGGGGAGAGTTGCGCCCGGGGCTTATTGGCGGGCGGAGGAGAAAGAAAGCGGCCTGTCAGTACAAGGCATTAAACGCCCTTTCAACCTCGTTTTCTAAATTGATGGAAAAAGACACGCGTGGGTTTGTCCGGAGGTGATTGGTTTTGACGGAGCTTAAAAATAATTTTCCTGTCAATCCTAAGAGAACATGTTGCTGACTTTTATTATTTATTTTGAGAAGGCAATGCGATGCCTGTGGTTTGATTTGATTTGCGAGTTGGAAATTTTGGCTTCTGAGTAATTGTTATGCGTATTGGTATCTATTTCTGATATTAAAATGACGAATGAAGATTGAAATGAGCCTCAAGTTGATTTATTTCTGAGTTGAAATTAACGGTGAAGAGCTCTGAGCTGTAACATTTTATTTTCATTTTGTTCTACGAGTGCTTGCTTTCACTCATTACACATTTAAATCAGATCGTTCATTTGGCGACAATTCCTTTTTAAAAATTTTGTCTGGCTACGAACTCTTTGTTTCTCTATAAAATAGTTTAATCTCTAGCATAAGTTTAGTGAATATGCTTGTATTATAATTATGTTCCCCTGACCACGAGAGCTTCTGGTAAGAACAATATTCCAGAGGCTATAATGTAACCGCTTGCTGTCGTGGCATGATTCCAGTGTAGATTTACATTTTCGAGACATAAATTCTTTTTATTATTTTCAAGTAACCCACTCTTCACGTTACACCTGACAAATGTCAAACCGTATTCTTCGACGAGTGGCAAAGCCGATGGAAGGCAGGCGATGGAGTGACACCTCACGATCTCGCCCTCGGACGATTTGAGGTCACCAATTCCAGATGATCGTCGCGCGTGGACGTTTCTTGGGTGGCCTGTTCTCGATACGTTTCCTTGAGTCTCATTATGCCATTGCAAGAAAGCATTTACGAAGGTTTTGCGAACCAGATGAATTAAGTCCTCTCTTTTCCGGTTCAATGGCGGGTTTAGTCACGTTCACTGTCACTCTTCCCTATCCCTTTTTTTCTTCTCCCGAAATGATATGTTTGCGTACGAATTGCTCGAAAGCGCACTTTGTATGCATCTCGTTTCGTGGTCGTTTATAACTCGAGCCATCCTGTGACCTGGAAATGAGGTGAAGAGCCTCCAAGGGAAATCATAACAGTGAGGATCAATGACAACGTGAAAGGAATGGTTTTAAATATCCTTTGAGCTCTTGGTTGAATATGACTAGACCATTCTCTACCTTTCTTTCAGAAGGAAATGCAATAGGACTTTACTTTTGACTAGCTGGAAAAAAAAACTCTTCAACTTCATCACACCCGCTTAGGTTTCAATTTGGATCTTGGAAGCGTAATACTTTGCTCTACTGCTAGTATCGTGTTTTTGCAACGCTGCGATGAATTTTTGTGATGACCTTCGCGATGGTACATTTTTCAAGTATTCATCTTGAGACGCTACCATCGTAGTATATATTTTATTACCAAGCGAAGATTTGTAAATGCTGTTTTAATAAATGGGCGGATGAATGTTGTATGTCATCATGCTACTCGGTTTCGTAGCCCCACCCTGATTTACACTTGAGCCGAATACTAACTACTCGCGCCTTTTCTTGTAATGACTATTTTTTTCTCAAATTTTACTTAAATTTTAACCCTTAGCGGTCCTGCGTCAAGTCAGACTCGACAGTCTGAGCGCTTGTATCTGGTCCAACGTCGAGTCAGACTCGACAGTCCGAGCGCTAGTATCAGGTCCAACGTCGAGCTGAGGTCGACATAAGAGAGCGCTGTGATTAAATGCCTTATTTATCTAACTTACTAATAATCGCAGCGCTCTCTTGTGTCGACCTCAGCTCGACGTTGGACCGCTAAGGGTTAAAAAGTGACCACATTCATTTCTTATAACCGAGAGAATAATCTTGAAAATCGGTCGTAGAAGGCACAACAAATTGACGGAATTACTAAGAAAGACCAAGAATTGATTATGCGAATCGAACAAATTGCGAGGGACGTTAACGTGAAGATTAGTGACTGATTAGCTAAAAGATGAAGTGAGTGAAGATCTGCCGAAAACCAATCTTCAGACCCATCAGTTATGATGATAAGGGAAAGAGGTATATTATCTTTCGTTTGTGCCGCATGAAAACAACCCAAACATAATCGTGTTTGCAGAGAAATGACGAAACTTGTCCGATGAAATAGATGGGCACCGTTATTAGTTTGGTGATCAATTTAGTTTAACTCGATTGAATGTTGGAGGCGTTGCTTGAGAGGGGACGGCGAGGAGACGGTGGTACGATTGAAGAATGTCGGGAGGAAGAGAACTAGTTACGCCTCAACTTAGGGAGGGAAACGAAATATGCGGAGCTCAAGACTTTGCGATGGGCTGAGATAATATTGCCAGTTAAATTTCAAATGAATTTGCATTTGCGTATTGTTGGAATCAATAAAGCTAAAACCTAGGTTTAACGACATGGTACGTCTATGAAATAGAAGAAATTTAGCAGAATTTATGTTTCATTCTTGTTTTACCAAGCATGAGAAGTTCAAGAGAGACTATTTTGGGAAAGCATGCTAGAGAGACTTCAGGCAAATTGTTAGGCTTAGTGATAGCAAAGAATGGTAGGGTATTATAAAGAAGAAACATCTTGGTGAATGAATTTGTTTCCACTGCTGTGTACACATTGCTTGGGGAGGAGAAATTATTAGTCTTTTCTTCGAATGTGCATTTCCCTTATTTTCTAATTTCTAATTTTACTCGTAGTGTGTGGGTATAAATAATATTTTTTGATTACTTTTGAATCTCTTCTTTCATCTTCATTTTCATAGGATTGTTTCATGAAAAGTCCCCTCTTTACCCAGTGGCTCACATCTGAGTCTCTCCGCCGATACCTTTCCTACTCCCGTTCACTCTTCGCTATTTTTAACGAAACGAGCGGCTTTCCTTATTATTTTGCTAAGGTCCAGTATTATACCATTCTCTCATGGGTCTTACATACTTGCGACATTCATGAGATGCTCAAACCGGGGGAAAACTGAATGAAAAGGGTAGTTTTGTCCATAAACCAGCCAAATAATTGAAGCGTCAATAAGTTCATGAATGACTTTCGACGGATTCTTTTATTTTCGTCGAGTTTTTCCTGCTTGACCTGGTAATGGTTCGTGGATGATCGTACATTTTTGGGAAAGTCGACGAGAGAGTTCCAAAAAAAAAGTCTCGCCGGAAGAAAATGACGGTCGAGGTGCGCGATGGACTTATCTCTCCGACGCGCAGTCGACGCTCTCTATTGATCGGCATCCGACCTGCGCGGCCGTCTCCTCAATCGAGGCGCGGGACGGCGGGAGAGCGGGTCGCACCACCGAAGGGAATAAAAGAGGATCGTGCGGCGCGATGAGAAGTCCCCTCTCAAGAGAAGCGGTGAGCGAAAGGGTGCGCAATTGGGATGGGCATGGAAGCATGAGCGTCGTGGTTGAACCCTTTTAGGGGTCACATCCCCATTCCGGACCCTCTCGAAAATTCGCCAGGTGTGCCAGGTGTTTTCCCAGGAATGAAGGCACAGCATCCCGGGCGCCGGGCGCCACGAAGGACGGCGGAGGTCTGTCTCTGGAGACGGGAGCCGTCCGCGCGGATAGGGGGGTCTCGTGGGGGGTATGGATTGTGCGATGGGGCGGGGGCGCGCGAGACAGGGAGCGGGTCGCTAGAACGGGGAGGGGTTTTGTTGGTTTTTGCAGTCGACGCATGCGCCGGAATGACGCCGATAACCGGACTGAGGGGCGCCTAAGGGGACTCCTCTCACCCCACTCCTATACCTTATATGAACACCCTCCCCCTCTTGTCCAGGGTGCATTGAGGGGTATCACTTCGCCCCCCCACACTTACACCGCTGCGGACCCAATCTCCAACCCTGAGGGATACCCCCCTCTTGGGCATGCGCTCTGCGCCGATCGTGCTCTCCACCAATCCCCAGTGTTGCCTGCGATTATTGAGCGCTAGGTTCAGGAGTATTCATTCAGGGCAATGATTACGTTATCGAAATGGAGGTTTCGAAATGTCGAGAGGATAATTTAATGCTTTGCATGAGGAGATTGTTTTTAGCCAGTTTTACTTGTGGCTTTTGAGTATTCCGAAGATATTCGAATATTCCCATCCCAGATGAGATCCGAACACGCAGCACATGCCACGGGATAAACCCACAAAGGTAACTCCAATGTCAAGCTCAGGAATACTAGTCAAAGTCATCGCATATCCGACCGCACGCTTGCCGTGTTTTCTTTCCTTTTTCCAATGTTTGCCCCGCGTAATTGGAGACAAGAGCCATAGCTTTGGATGCTCTTCAAGATAGTTACGAGAGAACAGATGAATACTAATTTTCCGATGAAAGCAACGACATATCGCGTGTTTACTATGAGAGAAGCAGCACACTGCTAGGTAAAGGGACGTTGCCGTCATTTGGCTGACTATCGTTCTTCTCCTGTAAATCCCAAATATCCATTTTTTTAACTTTCAATATTCGACACTAACTTAGTGGAAGCTTTTTCTGATTTACTGATCGTTTTAGAGGAAAATGAAGTTAAATATAACCCTCTTTCTTTATAGTTTTTTGATTGACTCATTACTTTTAACACCTCAACCTCACTTCAACTTATTTGTTTCGTAACGAGTACATAATACACTCACCAAAACGTAACTTTAAAGCAGAAGTGGAAAGGACATAAAGTACATCAACCAATTGTTAGCAATAAAAAAATTGGATATTGTAACAAGCGAAAGAAATCTTTACCTATGGTTATTCGAGTTAACAGTTCTTCTGTGATATTTTAAAATTTGGTTTATTCGTTTATGCCAATTTTATCAATATATTTGTTAATCCTATTGCATCCTAATTATCAATTCATTTCATTTATTGACTTGATTGACACATAATGCGCCATTAGCATATTTTGAAGGAAATAAAATGAAAAAATAATTTTTACGTGCGAGGCCGATTTGAAATTGTGGCGAAAAGTCGGAAAATATATAAATAATTCGCAACTCATTTGCGCTATGGGAATAAGTTTAAAGTGAAAACAATTGTAATTTTCTGTAATAACATGCATGAGAAAATGGAAATTGAATAAACAGAAACGGTAATTGGTTTGCAATTCTGGGTGGTGACCGTCGATAATGGTCACTTGCAACATCGAAAAGTAGAACGGAGAAAGGGTGGAAAGAAAGCCGGTGTAGGCATTATCCATCATATAACAAAATGTGGGCAAGAAATGAATAGTTTAACGGCCATTCCTTCGGAGAGAATACTGCCCTTGAATTACCCTCTGTTGGGTAGGAATCGAGGAGCCACTAAAATATCTCGACCACAGCCGAACCCGGGCCTCCTGGGTGGGAGGCCGGGTGCTCTAGCCACCACGCCAACCCGATCCACTCAGAAAATATTTTTTCTGGGTATCATCTATGCTTTGAAGAATGTTACAGGAAAAAAGCCAGCGATAATATTTGCCCTCGAGATTAATAACGCAACAATGCCACCCGTAACTCTTGAACAATGCCGCCATCATTGCCGGCACGCCAACTGTTTTTTTTTTCGTTTCACGGCCTCGCTGTCCCTGGAAGGCTATCGAAGCACACACATCCCATAAGTTCTGCCCCGTGTACATACGTACTTACGTGCTCGATAGCCGCGCGGTTCCAGATCGCCTCGCACCCCAGGAAACCAGTTGAGCTTTTGTCTTAAGGACCCCGGAATTTCCTCTTGATTTCATCTTGTCCCAATTTTTCGGAGGTTTTGCATTCAAACCTTGGCACGGATTTCTGTCTTCATGGTTATGCATGAAAAATGTAATATTTGCGTGTTTCTCACCATTTGTTTTATGTTAACCGCATGCTTTGAATTAGTATGCTCTTCGTGCTCCGAATGTTTTCACTCGGGCCTTGGCATGAATTTTGAGTATCCGTTATCTCGTAGAAAATGTTTAACGAGTATCGCTGTTCCTTGTCATCACGACTGCTTCTTTAAAGCGTACCAGTGATGCTACTGACGCCTTAGGAATAAAGATTTACTGGCCTCGGGAGTTTGTTTAGTACCATGCCAGTGAAAATATACAAGGGTTGTGGGTTTGAATGTCATCTCGGGCATATTTTTAGTGTTTGTCTAAGGTGGGATCAAAGGTGGAGTAAGATAGTACCTTATAACTTAAGCCGATGAAGCGCTTGAGGAAAAGTCTTACTTCTCAAAAAGATGTATGAATTTGCAGCGTGTTCAAACTCCTTTTCTTCGAATAAAATGCGTTACCTTTTTTTCTTCATACTTCGTGAATTCTTCGAACACTTTCATGAAGCTGTTTTTGATGAATGAAAAAGCAAAGCGAATGTGGCTTATTAGATTATAGTGTAAACTGAGAAACTCTTGTCTCTTTAAGCAGACCTCAGTGCTGTTGTTTTCTCAGATTACGTTAATGCACATTAGAAAGTCCTCAGTAACAGTGAGTGCTAGCTGGCGTCTTTTATTTTTGTTATTTTTATACCTTCTTCATAAAATGCGAGCCTTTTACCTCTAAATGATGTGTAAAATTCGTCCAAAATTTTCTTATACTTACTCATATGAGGAATGTATGACTTACTGGAAGAAAATGTTACAATTTCTTATTCTACTTCATAACTAGTTGAACATAAACCCTTGGATGTATCTTTTTATGTACGTACTCATAATGATGAAACTTTGGGAACACCATAATTCCCTACAAAAACGGGTTTATTCACATAACTCGCTAATGAAGAGAGTATACTGGTCTTTAGAGTAATTTAACTCATTTTACTGCTATGAGATAAGGCAAGACATAGTTATTCTAAAGCCGCAACAGTTACAAAAGGTGTAAAAATTGTCCATCAGATTTATAGCCTTTATTTTTATAAGATATCTATTGCTATAGTGCTTATTTTAGGAATAATTCTATATATTTGGTATTCATTCATTCTGCAGCTAAAATAATGGTTATATTGTAGATTGAAGAAGCCTCCTCACGGCCTAAAAAAAATTAGTAGTCCCGAAGTTCTCTTCCTGCTTATGCCATGTCTGTTCGGTTTACAGGTATTGCACTCATTAAATCCATGAATTCAAGGGTATGATTTTAGTTTTAAATTGCTTTTATTTATCTCCCTGGAATTTCTTCTTCAAACTCCTCTCTCCATAATATTCCTGTTTGTCATTTTACCATTGTCAGTCCTAAAAGCTATACTGAACTTCATTTCGTTTTCGAAGCTCCGTAAAAAACTTACTTAGCCTTTATTCTCTGCACATTTAAAAGTTAGTTTATATTAAAATATGCTGCAATCCTATTCATAAAAATATATCCGTTGCGTGTCTTCCAACCACTGAAAATCTGAACAAGCTTGCAAAATTCACGTAGTGTAACATTTTAGCTGGTGAAATGTTGGAGGGCAACCAGGTGTGAAGAACTTAAATGAATATGCCAATTATTTATCTAATCTTGGACCCTCTATTATAGGGGAAGGTGGAATAGAGCTGTATAGGTTTCGCATAATAAAGGCTTCTGTATATCTATAGCGTGTAACAGTCTGCAGCATGCAGTGTTAATGTCAAATCACGATGCACTACCCTCAAAAAACCATCATGCGTTAGGGAATCAAATTTAACTCGGAGAAACAGTACGTAAACATTGGGTGCCCATATCAGCGGGTTCTTGATTCTCTTTGAAATTGTGGACAGCAATTCATAGTGACATCATCAGCGTCATATACCTCGTGCAATATTTCCATTTTAGAACAACCTCTGGTCGTCTAGGTTGTCAGTTTGCGTCATATGCTCCGTCCCCCGTTCAGACGAAGCTTAGTTGTTCCTTAAAAGGAGTGTGGGTTTAAAGGTGGCTCTTTCCTTCCATCAATATCCTCATACATTGTGTGAAGGAAAAGTTTTCTTTTCTATAATTATGTTCTAAAATATATAATGGTAGATTATTTTTCCCATTTTCCACTTTTTATTCAACTTTACCAGGGAACGCAAATTTTCCGGCTCTAATGCCTATCACATATTATTACTTCAGGCCTATTTCAATTTATGAATTTGCTATGCGTAATTTTCAAGAATGAATTTAATGAGATGGTCAGTCTTTCTTTAAGATAATCTTTAGATCACTGAAAAGAAAGACTAGAAAGTCCCAAATGAAAACGTAACTTTGTTTTCTTCCACAGATTTATTTTCTAGGTACAACATGTTTCGACACAGTGGTGTCATCATCAGGTTCCTGTACGACACCGCTGTGTCGAAACATGTTGTACCAAGAAAATAAATCTGTGGAAGAAAACAAAGTTACTTTTTCATTTGTGAAATTCAACTTCCACATAAGTAGTTGAGCCTCAAACTATGGAACGTACTAGAAAGTACAATTCCGGTGTGATTTTCACAAAACAATTTAAGGTTTCTTTTTTGAATAGCTAAAATAATAAGAAATTATGGCAAAAGAAGTAACGGGAGCCTCGTTGTTCCAGAAAGTTATCTAAATAAAAACTGCGCCAAGCATGAACAATTCAGGCCTTTACGAAAAACTTGTTTGTTGATTCTCGTCTTTTCCTTTTGAATGGAATGTACTTTACGTTTTTCACGTTCCCTTAAAATTTCTAGAGGCTCGTAGTCACTCTCGGCCGTAGTTTTCATCTCATTCGCTATTGCTCCGTCACATTCGCAAGCCCTCCAATGAATGCATGCAGCCAATCCTCGATCGCTATGGCAATCCTCAATGCAAAGCCGCCCGTCCATGGCGTGCCAATGGCGTGGGAGGTGACAAAGCAATGATGTGGGAGGAGAGACAGCCGTCTAGGGTTCGAATCCTGAGCACCCGACGTTTATCTCTCTCTTTGTCCTGTCGCGCCTAATGTGTCTCCTTGGCAACCATCGATCATCTCCTGACCCGATCCGACATTTCAAACGTTCGGGATGCCCATTCGGTGGAAGCGGTACAATGGGAACGACTACAGTTTCGCAGTCGCGCTTGGTCACATCTAGAACGTCCTTGACAGGGATCCGTCCCCCGGTGAATACTTGGCGCGGTCACCAGTTGTAGGTCATCCGGTACGGTCGCTCTTGTGACAGCTAAAAAAATATTGTTAGGGGTGACAGCATGAAGGTCACAACGCGCACTGCACAGCATCGGGTAAAAGGGAGCGATACATTTCATAGAGGTGTTATTTTCAGTCATAAAGGAATACTGGATTATCCGCATCCTTATCGCTGATGAACCTTCCATAGTCACCTCTGGCGGGTCAAGGAAATAGGAGCTTAACTGAGCAAAGCAAACATTTCAACAGGACAGCAAACAGAAGAGTTCATGCCATAGTGGATTCAATAGCCAATCTTCGTTCACCAGGCGCAGACAAGAAAGGTAGTAAGTTAGTGGGCTGGGGTTTAAAGTGCTCATACTGCGAAGATTACAATGTATCGGCCGACTTCATTTGAAAGAAAACGCAATATACATGCCAATTCAAATCCTCGACCTTGGGGTTGCCAGGCCAGCTTGTTACCATGGTTCTGAAAGTATTACCTTCTTCGGTTTTAATTTGATCAGTGTTGAATATAACATATGCACCTTTGATGATTATGAATTGGAAACACACAACTGTCATACGTGGTACATTTTCTGCGGAAGACAATATTTTCTATCGTCGCCATTGCCCTTACTAAAATATCAGGGCATAAAGGCAGGGCATTCAAAGGAAGTGGTTACCTACTATGAGAAAAATTAGGAAAGAAAAGGAGTATATGCCTTCATTTTTGGAAATAATTTCACTTCTTGAGTAGTTTTTACTGTACAAAGCTATACTCATGAAACTGCTTTTTATTTATTTCCACTAATTGAGGAATAGATAAAAACATATTTCTCTGAAACGCCATCTAGCCTTATGAAATGATCCCAAGGACTCACATTCCAGCAGGTTGAGCTCCATTCACTCTATATCGTCTTTGATATGTTTAGAGATTTGTATTCGTAATGGCTTATGAAACGATCATTTTGGCTGGGATTAATTTATCCGCCCCTGTGGCTTGTCATAAAAAACTACTATCATTTGTCTAGTTGTGGTCAAAGGAGTTTATGTCGAACTGCGATCGTGAGGAGTATAGTATTTCGACCTCCTTGGTTGGTTCTCAGCATGAAAGAATTGGATTTGATGATTATGAATTGGAAACACACAACTGTCATACGTGGTACATTTTCTGCGGAAGACAATATTGAGTTCACAAATTGAAAAGGCGGTCGATGGCGTCTGATGGCTTTTATTTCACGATATTTTGCCTACTGTCAGAGTTCAAGACGGGATTTACACCTGTCATTTTCAAGCGTACAGAACAGCGTATTACTTGACTGTCTATAGAGGTCTGTGTGAGTGTTTGATGCTATTTATCACATTATTTTTTGTAAGTTTAATATTTTCGAAAAAGCTCTGAAAACGTTTGAATAACATTATTCCTTAGAGCTCATATGATGAATAAAAATTTTCATTTCTATATTATCCACCTCATGAAAATATTTAAAGAAATAGCTATTTAATAGAGTCGTTTTCCGTTTTTTTAACCACCAGAGAATATTAAAATAATTTATTTTTTAGATTTTGCCGATTACTATCAATATAAAATAAATGTATTTATATAGGCACAACTGACCGTTCATTGGATGTTCTTCCGAGATGGCATTCGAACCCTCTTCCTCATGTTGGTTGGTGTGAACGTCAGATTCCATCAAAGACCATAGCTCGGTTAATAAATACTGATCTGACTTA
Organism: Ceriagrion tenellum; assembly: GCA_963169105.1. Lineage (NCBI taxonomy): Eukaryota > Metazoa > Arthropoda > Insecta > Odonata > Coenagrionidae > Ceriagrion > Ceriagrion tenellum. Next base: position 133,979,100 of record OY720637.1, read on the forward strand.
AAAATAATCAAATGTAAACAGTTAATTCGTAATCGTTTGATTTAAACAAAGGCCAGAATCTTGAACTCTCCGGTCTCGTGATTCTCCTCCCCATACGACATTGGGCATGCTCACTCATTAACTGCATGTCTATCTTCTGCATTGTAATACTGAGCAGGGTATGTATAACACATTGTAGTATACTGGTTTATATTAGTAATGAATTTTCAGTAATCCATTCGCTCGTATAGCGCGTCACAAGCATCTCTGCTTTGTTTCGTGTCAGTCAAAAGTGTCGACAAGCATTCGTGTCTTTGAAGAGTCATTAAGGTAGTTTGAGCGAAGAATTATTTTACTTAGAAATCAATGAATTAGGTCTCATTTTAAAGAAAAATATATCACCCTTCCATTGACACCAAAATTTCAACCCCTTACCTCATTACTTTCCGAAATATTTGCCAGAAAACACCAGCCCTTTTACATGGGTAATGGTACGTGTATGCACTCCAGGGAAACCCTATATTAAAAATGAGGCATTTTCTACACTTAGGTCTCATCAAAAAATCAACTGTGTGTAGTCGGTGTGTTTTCTCAGCTATTTTTGGAAATTAATCATATTTCCCCGTAGTAAAATTCTTCGAGATCACAATAAACCTTCCGTTTTGAAGGAATTTCAAACGCACCGCGCGAAAAAAATGAGTCAAGTTAAAGACTTATTTAGATATATTCATTTAATTACTTACTATTTCAGTCATGTAAAACTATATTATTTCACCATTAATAGTGCAATATTTAATTCGTGTGTTTTACAGCTGGTGAAATTAAAACGTATAATTCGAATATGGTCTCTATTATGACTAGGATACTATCTCGCTTGAACTACCTTAAGTAGAAAAATCATTTTTTTGCTTTTCTTGGACGGCTTTCGATGTTGGATCGGGTTGGATGGGTTGAGGGCATTCGCTGGCTTCCATTTCACTCTCTTATTTAGCTAATGCTGCCGAGGGTTTCTTCTCCTTCCCTGCTCACCGTTCGAGTCCTCGGAGAGAATGAGCAGCAGCCGGAGAAGAAAGAGGTCTCATGTCGGAGAAGTCGTTCCAGACCGCAAAACCGCGCTCAAGACACGGCTACACTCGTGTCGGGATGACCTCCCGGACTTTTATTTTATGGCTCGGGAAATATTTTTTGGCCCTTTCTCTCGTTTTTTTTGCCCACCTCCCTGCATCTTTACCTCACCGCATCGCGTTCCTCCGAACGCAAAGCTCTCCGAGGAGGTGGGCATTTCATTACCGCTCGACTCATACGAGGCTCACCGCAGAATGCGCTGCAGTCTTTCGGACTTCCCTCCGCTTATTTCCCCGGTTCGGATACGATCAGCGCGGTGCGGCAACGTCTCGGATTAAAAAAAACACTGAAAATGAGGGAGAAAATGCTTCTTGGGGGAGATGACGATGTGTGAGAGGGTCGAAGAAAAACTTTGTTGAAGTATTACTTCCTGCAGGTGAGGGAGAAGTCCATGAATTAACTATCCCGGGGGATAACAAGTTTCCGAAGAAGCGAACGACTCACAGTGGTGAGTGAGGCTAAGTTCAAAGGACCCTGGTGAAGCAAAGGTTGACACCGCATTGAAAACACCGAAAACATGGCCTGACATTTCTTATTTCACAACGAGCCAATAGTACCTTAACTTACTTCCCTTTAAACAAATCTTGGTTCAAAGTTACTCGCTTCGGCGATAAAAGGAGTAAAATATTTTACTGAAGAAAGCAAAACAAATCACTGTGACAAGTTGTCAAGAAATAACGCATCTAATAGATTAAAACCTCTTTTGTTTAAAATTTAACGGTGTTCAATCAGTTTTACACTATCGTTCCCCTGTTGAATGCTGCCTGCAACATCGGAAATAGTTTAATCACGTAAATAATGTTGCTGTAAACTTAAAGAAAGAGAACTTCACCTGTGAAAAACTATTCTATTCCCTAAATGAAAAAATTATATATTTATGATAAATCATTGTTTTTCCTATAAATATGGTAATGGTAATCGTATTCAATGGAGATATTATTTGCATGTTAATCAAATCTCTCGTGAAACTAATCGGATTCTTTAGACAGGCGAAATTGATCAGAATAGCTTTGAAAATATATGTCTATTGAAATGGCATAATTTGGCACCGAGTGAATTTATGTAAAAATTGAAATATCATTCAGTGCCACCGAGATGGTATTTTCGAATCATTCGTCGCATGTGCGGTTTCTTTCAATCATTCCGTCGACTGCCCCTTGGGACTGAGGACAATGCGTACAACTCGCCGCTCTAGGTGCGGAAAAAATTCAGGGGCCCAATAAGCTTCTTCTCTGATAGACGCAGTGATAAATACTTAGTCAACCCAAGGGATATGTAAAACTATGATTATCAATGGACTGTGGTGCGTAGATTTTGAAAAATGTATACATAATTGCACGATCATGACAAATGAAAATGGTTTATATTAAATTAAATTAAGGAACAGGAGAAATTTTTTGCATTCTGTTTTGGGGTTGTTTAAAATCAATACCGAGTCTTTTGAGTATCTCGATATCTGTTAACGCCTTCACAACAGGTGATTGAATGAATGTAATTTGTGTTCTTCATATTATGATGAATATTTTTCCGCCTTTGAATTTCAACGAGTGACTCCCACAAGTTATCTACAATTGAACGCAACTACCAATTAGCTTGTGCTCTCAGAACTAAACTTGGTGAATTATGTCAGCTGATTGATGGATCTCACTGGCGTAGCACAATTCTTATGCTTATGCTCTTCAATTCAATGCTTATGCTCTTCATTTTGTTTCCTACAAATTATTATCACCATGACCTGCTTCCATTGGGTGAGTGGTATCTAGTAATACAACAGTAAATTAAAGTGTACAAAGTATAAGACCATCATTTGCCATTTAAAGTAATCAATATAGCGCTATTCTTATCTGAATGTATTTTGTCATTCATTCTGTAGACATTGAGTAATCCTACTGAACTCCCGTTATCCGGAGTGAATTAAGGACTCTCTACCCATCGAAGATCTCAAGGTCTTTAATACGTGTGTAGTAACATTACGGCTTATTAGAATGAAAATATCTACTTCCCTTATAACATAAGATTTGACGTAATGATTTTTATGGATGAATATTTTTGCTTAATTTTTTTGATGACACAAGGTCATTACTATTAGTAGTGTGTACCACGCCCAGATTATTTGTATTCTGTCTTATTTTCCTATTGAAACGAATGCAATTTTCTGTAACCTCTGTCGGGATAGTTTATTTTGGATAAGAGGAATGAATATTTACCGTTATAAGTTTGCATGACAGAGCCATTCCATTATCATACAAGAAAATAATATATTATAAACCAATTGTCATAGCAATTTAACAAGAATCCATTGTACATAAAAATTGTTTTAATTATTTATAAAAACTTTGACGACTAAACACCTGATATAACCAATAGTCCACCAGTTTCGTTAATTTTCATGGAATAAAACTACACGGTGGAAGAATATGTTAAACCCTGAGCTTACCCTCGATTATATATTGGTAAAGAGTAAAGGAACGGTGGTTTTTTTTTCAATTTAGGCGGCAGCATAGGTGGTCCGAGTGTCCACATCTTTTAAAGGTGGGAAATTGGCAAATTTATCGCCGTTTTGCTCGGAATAACTTTTTCTCCGCTGCTGACACGAACGATTGCGTGAGCGCGTCGTTGGCTTGCGTGTCGTCTGCGTAATTATTTTTTACGAAATCACTGGCACCGGATCCTAAAGGTGAGGAGGGGCGATTAACCGTTGCCTCCTTATTTTCTTGCATTCGCTCTTCATTTTATTTCCTCCTGAATCCATGCTCGACAAATTGTGGGTAATTCTTAACGAGAAATTTTTATGACCACGGATCTTGCGAATTACTGACGGAAATTTGTTAAGCCCTTTTAAATACACGCGCATAAGATATTTCGCTGAGTTAATTATTCCACCTCTTTACGCCTTATTTAGGGTACTAACCAATGATACAGATATATATTTCCTTTTCTGAAGATAGAAATGTCGAGTAAAGTTAAAAATATGAAATGCCTTGCATTACCTACCTCACCCTAACTGCAGAGAGCTATTTGTGAGTTTATTAACCCTTTGAGTGCGACATGACGTGATATTACGTCATGATTTTTTTACGCTGGTGCTGATGACGTGATATCACGTCATGGGTATCGTGAGTGTTCCAGCTCTCACTAGAGGGCCTAGTAAAAGTTCCATATTGAAAGCTGGAACACTCACGGTATCCTTGACGTGATATCACGTCATCAGCACCAGCGTAGAGACAACCATGACGTGATATCACGTCATGCCGCACTCAAAGGGTTGAATTGTCCCTGCGATTGAAGATTCTCTCAAACACTCAAACCATTAAATTATTTGACTATTTTTTATCGAGTGAAATATGGAAACGCTACTATGAAGGTACTTGGAGCGTAACTGCAAAAACGTGTTTTTAATATTGGTCACTCAGTCGCTGCTGTGTCCATGGCGCTTCCCCATTATCCTACCTATATTAGAGGATTTAATCAGTTGCTAATGATATTGTTTACTCTTATCGCATACCTAAGAAAAACCTAAGCACAGAAGCATGTGTTTAATTAAGTCTTCCTACGGCTGCTAGGTTCTCCTTACTGCTGCGTTGAAAGACATTTCTGTACCTTTCTGTACGCCAGTGTATCTATTTTGTTGCTTCTTCTTTCTCTAGAAGTATAGTGTGCGGTCGACATAATGACATCCTGGTTACATTTGAACTCGCATAATCTGACATATTCAGGAGATTTTAGCCTGGCGTGAAGCCTTGGAGTCCTGTATCGACTCTAAAACTAGTTTTACCATTAGCTGCGTTACACTCAGCTCTCTCGCAGCAGATCTTAGCGACCCGGCTGTATTTTGTCCTTGGTTCATTTGGCGTATGTCGTTTCTCTGTTACTAAGCGCTCGAGGCGTAATCAAGATGTGGCATGATTACAACAAAGCTACATATATTTTTTTACTTATTCATCCGACAGTTGTGAGTGGTGAGGAATTTTGAGATAATGTGGTGGTAGGAGTAGGGGCTGGGACGAATGGCAGAGGGCATGATGGTAAATGGAAGGCATTTTCAAGGAGGTTGAGAGAAAAGCAACGCTGCTTACTGCGGCGACTACGACGGGATTCAGTCATTCGCTCTGATTCGAAGCGACGGGGTGGAACGTGGCACTGGCGGATGCATGCAACGGAGTATCCCTCTTGCCTTCAAGTATTGGTTTTATCATTCGATCCTTTCCCATTCTGTAGGTACTCTCTCTCTCCCTCTTTCTTCTCATCCCGTCTTCTCCGTCCGCGAGGGTGGACAGCGCACTACAGTCGAGACGCGACCTGCATTCAGAATGCAGAAGAACGACTGAAATGAATGGGCTGGCCGTATTCACAGAAGCATTTTTTTTCTCTCCATCCGAAACCCTATCCCGTTCTCCGAAGCCTCAGAAGGCATCCTGTTGTTTGGACTGTCGCCGTGCCCGTGAGAAATCCAATTTTTGTGCAGGAATATTCTATTCATCGGGCACTTTATTTACTTAAGCAATTTTGTTGAGGTCTGATATAAATAATCAAAAATTAAGCAACGGAAGGTGAAATTAAAGTCACCCACTATCAGATGGTGTGAGAACTCAACTGACTCAATGCATGGAAGTAAATTGTATTTCTCTATTTTCAACTCTGCGGAGGAACACATTAAGTTGGGGGGTTTCCGAATGGCTCATCTCAATACTATGCTGAAATGAATTTTTCAATGTATTTATTGCCCACAAAATTACAATAGGCTACCGATGGTTACGTAAAATGCGTAAATATTTCCTCCCCTAATGCCTCTTTCAGTATTTGTTATTGGACTGTGTAAAACATAGTAAAATTGGCAAAAAATAAATTTCGAGTTTAATTAAATCAAACCAATATTTTGGAGCAAGACAAGTAATAGTAAGATAATATAACCAAAGAATTTTATGAATTTTCTAGCAATTTGAAGGAATTTGATATTACTCTTAAAAATGGACTAGAAATAGCTCAATTTTAAACGACTAATTTGGTGGTGGATTTTAGTTTCATCCCGAGTGCTTTGTATTATAAGTGATAGGTAAATGTAAATTATTTAAATTTTATTGAAAACTTGTGGCAGAATCTGTATAGAAATGAAATGTATGAGTCTGGAAATGGACTTTACTGTTGTTTAGATTGTATAAACGAGACATGCAAGTTTATATTGTTCCTTATTATTTGAAGATTTTTAGCTAATTTAGAATATTTCCTGGTGGACGCACCCCCGTAATTAACCAGACTAAAGCTGCTATAAAAATAGGGTTCCTAAAATTAACAAATAATAGTCGCACTATAGTCAAAACACTTTGTCTAACGACAGAAATGATTTATTCGACATATTAGAATGGCTTAATTTGTTGAAACAGTTAAGTTTAACGGGATGGAGACCAGACGCTGGTTTTTCTGTCATATTCCCCCTGAGGTTACTTCAAAATCAGGTTAGTCTTTGATATTATCACGCAATTGCGTTTACCCACCAGCGCCACAATTAATTATGCTATTTATGTGCAGGCAATTTAAAAAGAAAATCACCGGATGCTCTCCTTTTATGTCGACACGTACCTAATATCCTTCTCTGTTACTCTAACGAATTTAATTAATCGGAAAAATTTATGTTCATACAATTTCCGCCTTTCTTGATGGCTCTTATCTGTGTTCATATCATTTATACCATCAAGTTAATTACGGTTTGATTTAAGGCAAAAATATTGGTGGTAACCTTATCTCTTTTCAGTGACTACACGCCCCAATCACTTCGCAAGATTCGTCTTCACAGTAATTGAATTTACGGTTGTCGATATGTGCTTCCTCCTTGTATTTAGTCATCCGATATTGACAACTGTATTTATTAAAACGAATCTCTAATATGGATTTAGTGTTCCGGAGTAAATTTATAAAAATGCAAATGAAAAAACCTATTTAGCGAAGTGGGTTTATGAAAGCATTTACGACTGGAGTTAAGAACCCGACTGAGTCTGTGGGCTTCCCATTAGCCGATGTCTCTCTCCGTCGTTTGAAGGGTGAGCTTAATGGCTTTTTAATTAACGGAGGGCGCAAATGGATCGTACTGTAGGTTTTTAATCATCGAAACGTCGGTGCAAATTTATCACTGGCAATCAGATGAAGCCATCTGTTTTACGAGCTCCACTGATCAATGAAACCACAGTGAAAGTCATTCGCTCTGCTTCGGACGAGAAAGTTTGGCGGCACGACGAATATTAAGCGCTCCTAATAGCGGAATCAGGAATCGACTGACCATAGGAATAACGTTTTCGAGTTCCTCTGCAAATTTATCGTGCCGGTTTCTCACGAACGAATATTCTCGTCGGTGACGGATGCAGGAAATGCAGGGAGCGGTCGTGGATCATTAATTACCGAATGGGATTAAGAAATGAAAATTTTAAAGATTTCTTGAACCTGTTTCGTTTATGAAAGAACCGAATTCCATGTGGAAGATTTTTGACGCCTCATTGAATTGCAAATTGACGTCAATAATCTAATGAAAAAAGCCCCCTCTGCATTATTTACAGAATACCTGCCGGACAGTGAAATTCAAACTCTTCTTAGAAACGTCTTATCTGGTTTAATGAGTGATCTTCAATTTCACGTCACACCTTTAATAGCCGCAATGCTTGATTTCTATGACTGGACTTGCTAGAGGCAATTTGTAAATCACAAATGTATTTGGTGCTAATCACTGAATGCAGGTATCTTTACTTTCTTGTGGGGTTGGTGGAAAAAATTACATTTTAAAAATCTCCCTCCCTGCAAATGGTCCCTGCACTTTTTGATCATCTGGAACAAATCTATCAGGATCTACAATTACTTCCCTGCGAGCCGCAGCATGGTCATGTGGCAGGGGGTGTTAGGACACCGGCCATGTAAAGGATAAAGCTTTGGGAGGTGAAATGGTGAAGTGTGTCATGGTCTCAGTGGTAAATATTGCCATCACGTTACCTTTAATAGGTCAGTGACATTACACCGGATCAAAGACTCGTAACGACACTTTGCGTTTCGAATGCGTTACCTTCTTGTTGAAAGCAATTTAGATTCAAAGATAGTGCAAATTATTGCAAAGAAAGTATCATCTCAGAAATTGTATCTCCCTTTTAAGCAAAAGATGGAACAATCCTAATCGGTAAGTTCTGATCTATTAACAATGAGGTACATATCTGTAGAACAAATGGATTGATGCAAATGATGACACTCGATCGACCTCGATATTCCATCAAATAATATTATGGATGTACATAACTTATTTTTATTATTTATTGTAAAGCATTTTAAATAATCTTCCGATTTAATAAAATTGCACTTTATAAAGATCGAAAAAGTCAATTTAGATTCTAATGAGATATAGTTCAAAACTTCGCTGGCTGGGTGTAAATCGAAGAAATTTTCTTAAATTCCCGTTATTATTTCGGAACTTATTTAATATTTTCAGGTTTATTTTACAAACGCGATTTATACTACTTCCATAAACGAATACATTGCCTCCCACTAGAGTAACCCACTCTTAGATTTATGAAACCCGGTAATTAGCAGCTGCCTTCATCAGTTTCTTTCTGGTCTGATTCCTTTGTGAGCATCTGGTATCCAAGAAGTCTCAAAAGGCGCCCTGAGGGGCATCATGTCGGAAGATATAAATTTTCAAGACGTACCCACAGTGAATGTGGAGTTTCCCTAACCACAGAAGAATGGGTCAGATTTTGGCTGCATTGAACTGTTCGCGATATTTCAGCCCGTATTCCTCGACAAATGCCGTAAACTTTCGCATATTATGGCTATCGCATGAGTTATTTCTCGCAGGGTTTGATCTGGAAACCCACTTTATAGCCTCACTCATGCGCTTTTCCTGTTTTCAAAATTGATCCCTTTTGCCGCTCAAAGGAGCATTGTCCCTCCATCCCTTATAAGCGAGCGCTTAGTCTCCTTCCGCCGGCACAACCAATCATCTATCGCCTTCGCCATCGAAGCCATTTGAGTGAACAGCGGAAGAGCCTTCCGATTGTCTCCTATCGCATCTCGATCTTGCCATCGGATCGCAGAAACGTGGAAAGTGCGTGATTACTGCTTTTTTTGCGGGGTGGGCCTGCAATAAAAGGGGCGATCTGCATCTCGCGTGATTTCCTCCACAATGTGCCGTTCATCGCGCGAAAATATTGGCTTTCCCGAAAGAAATCCCTTTCTTTTTGCTCTGTTTTTCTACCGCTCGAAGTTCTCGTCCCATTGTCCAGTCGCTACTTCCTCCGGTTCCTACTCCGCGCTCTAGTTTATAATCATCCGCCGTGTTTCAAGGCAGTAACGTACTTTTGTTTTCGTCTTCATAGGAAGTTTAGCATGGGTGGAGAATATCTTATCCTTTGGGTTTAAATCATCATTTATTGATTGAGATCCAAAACCCTAGTGTATTTTCCATGCTTTTATCTGGAAAATGGGTGCCATTTAATCATTTTGGATATAATCTGATTATTACTAATGACAATATTGCTCAGCCAACACATTTTAAATTCAAAGTATAAGCTACACCGATAACCATAATAATAATTATCCAAAGTAAATAGTAAGACCGTGGGAGATCGGGTTTCTCTCCTCCCTGTATCCCATTCCCTTACATTTCTCTCCAGCATTAAAAATGGCACTAATAAACGTCTTCGCCGTCCTAAACAAAAGCAAGTGAAGACAGTTCCAAAATGAGTATAGAGAAATAACTAAATGCGTAGCTTGTCGCGTCAATGGCACCTAAAATCACCGTTACCGATGAGGGTAGTTTAAGTGCATGTACTTCAATAAAAATCCTCCTTTCTTTATCTCAGTGCCAGTCTAATCAATCAACTTTTAATTTACACTGGAAGCATCATTATTTTATGTTGAAAGACACAAATTTAGTCCGAGTAATTTGTTATTTTAAAAAGTGTTCCGGCGTTGCGAATATAAATATGAAGTCATGTATACAAGTTTATATGTTAACTTCTAAAACGTGCGAATAGCCGAGGTTTAAGACTGTGGCTATCCACAGCCAGTCGATGAATGAATTTTTTCCTAATCCTGTTGAACTGTGGTATAATGCAGTCGGGAAAGTATTCATGATTTCATCATCGGCGTTTTTTTTATCCAAAGCACGACAAGATGGAAAAAATCGAAAGGTCTCCTTATACGCTTTGAAAGGCACTCACCCCAGCTCATTCACCCGCTGCGGACCCCGAATGGACCCATTGGGGCGGGGCGGACGGGGGGAAGCTTCGTGGCGCGGTAGTGGTTTCCGGCGATGGGCAATCAAGGGGGGAGGTTTGATCGTTATTCTTCTCAAAAGGGGTTGATGTGTGTGCGAATCACAGTGCAGAGCATCATCGCGCAACTTTCATCTAACCGGAGGGAAAGGACATTCTTTTCGGCAAAAATGGTCTCCCCTTCTCTCTCTCGAAGCTGTGTCCTATCGCTCATCTCCATTTTTATCCTCGGGCTGCGCGCCGTACCGTGTCGTGAACACTGGCCCTTTTGCTGTTGACTCAGCATACTTTTCATGGCGATTTGGGTGGCTTTCTATGGGGGAACGGTATGTGAATGTGGGAAGTGCCAAAGGTACAAGGCAAAATATAGCTTGATAAAATTCATGTTCACATTAAGAACTGTCAACTTTTGAAAAAATCCACACGGATCAGTGAAGATATTCCGCATGAGATTTGCATTCAAAGAATTGAGTACAAAGTTGTAGGGAAAGAAGTGAAATGAAGGTGAAAAGACTTTTAAAATGCTATCGGTGCAATTGAGCTGACAGGTTTTCACTAGTGAAAGATTTGTGTGCTATGAGATAGTATTAACCCTTTCAAGAAGTGTCCTTTCAATAAAATATTCGGACAGATAGAGTGGTTCTGCCAAATTGTCTTTTCATGTGAGCAGTGTGCAATGAAGCGGCCTGTTTCAACATATCTTATTTGCGTGTGAAGTTTGTATTATCTTTTTATTGTCTATAAACTCAGACCCTTCCTGACCCATTATTCATTACACCACTTTAGAGTGTTTGGCCTGATAAGGTACTGTGGTTCAATCATATGTCCTGTTGGATTGATTTGAGCTCTCCTGGGTGGTTAGAAGTCATCGCCTGCTAACTCGACGGTTGCGGTTTCATGTCCCGCTTGAATGACATTTCTTCCGCCTAAATTATGGTCATTTGTGCTCTTACGTTGTTTTATTGCATCAAACAGCTGATGTACAAGTCAGAGGCTGTCTGAGTTATGGATAACATATACAGAGATTACTTTTGTGAGTTTAATCAGCTCTATCTGCATTAGCAGTACTAATCCGAAGATTTGACCCGAAAATAAATTAAATAGAAAGGAAAACTCTGCTCTTTGTTAATAACAGTATCAAGCAAATAAGGAGTGTATCAGCGGATTTAGAGGATTTGGATTAGGAGCCTCTAGAGACTCTGAGGCTGCATGTTAGACTTAGATTCCTTAAATAATTCAGAACAGGTCTGTTTCAGTGTGACACAAAGAACATCATCTTGACACCCAACTACATCTCTAGGTCCAACAAAAACGATAAAATAAGAGAGATACAGTACCGAGCAGGTAGGTACAAAAATTCGCTTTTTTCACCAACAATAAGCGGCCGTAATACAAATTGAAATCGACTTTCAACACACCCCAAATGTACTTCACCATTTTATTTCCTTATAACCTCCTTCATATCTCTACATGGCTGGTGTTCTAGCTCTCCCTGCCACTCACCCAGGCTGCGGCTCGGAGAGTAGTGTGAAGATGTAGATGAAGATTGGTTTGCTACAACCCTCCACTCCTCTCTCCTCAGCGGAAACCGTTTCAGTCCTTCATAAGTCTTCATTTTATCGTCCCTCTTAGTTTTCTCATTTGTGATCACTATCCTCCATTAATTCTGTGAAGGTGTGAGATGAGAGTTATGGTATGAAACGGGAGACTCCACACGTGTCGCGTTGCGTGCGCCGAAGTTCCCAGATGCGCGGGCAATAGTCCAGGAGCGTCGGCGCTCGGAGACCGGGTGGTTGGGTCGCGCCCCCTGATAGGCCTTCGATGTTGAAGAATCGCTGGGCGGACGTCGGATTTTTTTTGACGTCCAATCGAGCGGAATTGGCGGTCCGGAGAGGCGTGCATTGAGATGTAAGCGAGCGCTCATTCCGACGATTAGTATCCCCCGATTAATCAGCTGCACTATCTGGCCTCGAAGATCTATCTGCCTCTACCCTACGTGGCTCCCTTGCTTCAAAGCCACCGTCACCCCTCGGAAATGACCATGCGGCAAACGATGTCTACTGCACAACTGGGTAATTTGCCTCAACGAGGCTGGGAAAGGCGGGCGAGAAACCAACGCTTGGTGGAACTGGAAACGGTTCGCGGGCTCTCTTTTCATTGGTCTTTGACGCAGTTCTAAATGTGTTGCGGAAGCTGGAGAAGGATGGGAACGGAAATTATAGGTTTTACATTTCTTGAGTCGGGTGCAGGACAGAGCCTCCCGGTGAAGTGGGAATGAGGAAGAAGGCGGGTTTTCTCGAGGATGGACTTTGGCCGAGATAGGAGATTATTTAGCCGGTTAGGAGTATAAAGGTTAGCCGAGGTGAAATCGACGCCTATAGGATTGTGCAAGAGTTGTTAAGATGCCACGATCGTCTTCTTCCGAGCAGTTTTCAGCTACATCAAGGTGAGAAATGGGCGTTATAGTAAACAAATGAAGCATCCATACTTATTTTATTATTATTAAAATATTAAATAACCGGCATTTATTGAAGGCAGCTTTCCACTTCAATGATTTTATATTATGAATCATTTCAAAGTTTGCATCATATGCAAGAAAATTAAGTCAAAAATGTTGAAAATTATACAAATAATTGAAATGTGTCCAGTGGCAAAATTAGCAAAGAGTAAATCAACATTTTAATTTGCAAGTCTGAAAGTTTTGCGGCATCAAGCACGAGACGATAACGCGTGACTAATCGTTAATATTTTTGTCGGACAAATCAGTTTAATTTTTTTACAACAGTCGCTTAAATGTGAAGGGCTAAACCAAAATTTTACGCTCAATTAACTCCAGGCTAAGTGCTTCAAGTGTGGTATGTTTCCGTCGATGAAAAAAACAGTGGGGAGCTCGAAGCCTAAACCGTTGAGGTCGTACTGATAGGACAAGGAGGCCCTGAACTCGCAACCGGGTGAGGCATCTTTGCGCATGTTCGGATCAAACAAAGTTGAGCTATTCTCATGGGTGCCTCATATTTTTCATAAAAACCGTAATTGATTCAAGGAGATCAAATCGCCCTCCTACCCAGGGGTCTTATTCAGGAAGGAGTGGACACGGTGGAACTTCGAGAAGTCAAAGCCCTTGAATTTGACTTGATTCAATCTCTGAATGGCCGTATTTGAGATTTTGAAGTAATTGACGTTAAAATTCCGTTACTTTCGATGCTTGATAATTCCGAGACCATAGAGAATAACTCTGCGGGTGCGTTAACTTCACTTGTTTCTGGGCTACGTTCATCAAGGTCTACCTTGATTGATTAAACGGGCCTTCATGTTGCCGATTCATTCGGTTTAGAGGCAGAGTACAGTGGTTGCAAAATCTGATCTTTTTTTTATTTCTAATGTATTTCCTATTTTATTCTCATTCCCGTAAATTTACTCACATGCTATAGTACTGGGTTACTGGAACAAGTTATATTTATGTAACGATATCGTCAGTTCTTGAACACATACTTAGGGGTACTTGTCCTTGCTAAATTAAGTAGTAGTATCAGGTAACCGAGTTTCGCTCGGTAGATTAAAAAAAAAAATAATCAACATGAATGCACATCAAACAATCAATCGAATGAATAAGTAACAAAATTCAGCGATGTGGATGATTAAAATGAAGTATTTAATGTGGCTGTAAGTTTACTTTATATATCTCAGATTCAAATTATTATGAATCTGCTCAAATTAATTTATGTTCATTGTAATTGTTCCTAAGCTGATCCATCATCAAACGTTAGTCGAGCTGATTCTGCAAATTCTGGCCATTCAGGATTGCAACCATTTTACCGCTCTAAATTCATTGTTCTTGGTATTAAATGCGGAGTACGAATATGATGATATAATTGTCAAATAAATTTGCTAATCGATTTTTGAAATTTTAATTTTGTCAAAATGACTTATCGTCGATTTTGATCCATTCGAACTTTCAGCTGTTCGGTCTCCTGTCGCTCTATTGAAACCACTCGAGACGAAACAAGAAGCATGTGTTTTCATTATACATTCATACATACTATTGTAATACGGACAGGTCGGAAGAAAAGATGAATGACCCCCTGTAAACATGATTTACATTTTCGTCCGACAGCTTTTGTAATGAAAAAAGACTCATTTGCAATGTATCTATATAATTCGAAATTTGTTTTTTTTAACAAGGACAAGGATTTCACGCATCAAAAAACCTTTGAATACAAAATTTATCAAAAATCTTTTGAGCCGTTTTGGAGGGGGAAATGCAAACATGTAAACATACAAACAAAGATTGGTCGTTTCATATTGTAGGATTATTGTTGTAGTCATCATCTTTCTCTCTCACACACATCTCTCTCTTCCTTTTTCCCTCGTTCTCCTTCTCACATCGTCTTCTCTCCACGGAGTTCCGAGGACCGTTATCCGTGTTGTGTGTGTTCCGGATCAACGGAACTTTCGTTTTTCCGTGACGGGCCGCGAGGATCTCAAAACGATCAGGGTGCCCTTCCACCCCTCCCATCTCCGAGGGAGATGTTTCGTATTTGATTTCGGAAAAGTAGGAGGGGGAGAACGAGATGAAGGGCAGGAGCGGTGGCAGCGGATGGGGTCCTGCGAATGTGAGCGAAGATGTTCTTCGGATCCAGCCTCGGGGGATGATGACCGAGGGGCCGTTAGCCGTATTTATGTACCGCAATAAATTCAATTTCGTCCAGCTTGGCTGTTTTTGTGACGGTAGTCAAATAAAAGGAGGAATTCCAAAATGGAGTATTCAAAATGTAAATAAAATGATTGCGTAAAAACGCATGTAATGATGGAGACGTAAATTAAAGCTATACTTCTCTTAAAGGCACACAGAAAAATCCAGAAAACTAACTCCGGTGATAAAAGGTTCAAACTTGTGATGATCAATGCACAGGAAGAAAAGCGAAACAGTAAAAAATACATTGGAAGGGAAGAAACATATCTAAATCTCCCTTTCTCGCTAGGACATTTTAGGACTTCTGCAAGCCCGAGACCCGCATAACACCCTTTGTTTGCGAGGATATTATCTCAAATAGTAAACCTAAAATAACCAACTCGATTGTCAGTTCATTTTTTGACAGCTTTTGTTTGAACTCCTGCGAGATGAAGGCACACATACTCTAAGAGTAAGCGAGAGTGGCAGCCCAATTACAGGAGTTACATTTTTTCTGGTTAGTATTTTGAGTTAGGGCAATGGTTATCAACTCCTTAATAGCTGATTCCAGGAAAATTCATCTTTAAGTGCATTTAAGTACCTGAAGATTCGTTAGGTCAGATTTAAGCGACCCTTTAAATTCCACTAATAATAATAAATCAATGCAGCATTGAGATCAAACAGCAGCATACATTTCAAATGAACAAGAGCTACCAAAAACCAATGTGTATGCTATCATAATAACTATGAAGCCATTATTTAAAACACAAAATGTGAGTTTTAAATATATATATATATATATATATATATATATATATATATATATATATATATATATATATATATATATATATATATATATATATATATATATATATATATATATATCCTGTGATCTCGGCAGTAGGTAACCTGTGAAAAAATAACAAGTTGCATTAAGTGATAAAAGTTGGAAGAATATTGATTTATAACAATGTGCTCTTAAAGTAGGAGATAATGGGCCCTATTGGGGAGGCGGGGATTTTCAGATTGCTTGTTTAATTACGGGTATCTCTTAGAGAATCCGGGGGAGTTGGAAACTGTCTGTGGACTACCTTACATAAATTGATTCTCCGGTTTTTGTAGGCTGCGGAGGGTTGAATGAGTCCATGTGAGTAGCAGCCATGTTAATTTCTTTTATTTATATGTTTGTGTTCAACACTTCTTGACTGTGCACGTAAATGAAGAGTAAGTGATTTGAACTTCGTTTATGGTGCCGAAGATACATGTTGTATTCAATTTAGTGAAAGGATGATGATGGTAAATAGGTGAACACAGCAGAATGCAAGGGAGTGGAGACTCAGATAAAGGCGGAATGATCATCCGTTGAAATAAAGAAGCCCTAGAATTGAAGCTCGAGCATCACGTTATTTTTTAGCACCATAATTCGGTGAAGAAGAAGCAGGATGTGAACTTCGATAAGGTGCGCGGTAATTCTGCAGCTATGGCTCTTTTGCTTGAAGTAGTATGTTATTTTCCTCGGGATTCCCGTTAGTCACCAGGCTTTAATAGATGCAATCGATCCGCCAAAACTTTTAACCTTCCCTTTCATCCATACTTTCTCACTCAAAATGCAAGCTGATTGGAACGGAGGCTTGTCACAGGAAATATTTCTTTGAGAGAAATATTTTCAGGCTCCCCAGGCGGATCAATGACTTTCACGCCTCGGGAGATTCAAAGGAGTGGTTTCTGGCTTCAATCACGCGGAGAAATCATAAGTGTTCTGAAAAACTGCCTCCTCCTCGCACTGGAGCAGTGTCCAGTACTTTCCAAGACCTCTCCTTGAGACTGATATTGTGGTGACTCCGCTTAATCTAAATGCTTTAAAGTTACCAGCCACTGCACTATTTCCAACTCTCACTGTTTTATCTCAACAGCTGCGTAACACATCAAAACGAGATTCTGAATTACTACCTATGCACAGCGCCAGAAAGGAATAATGGATATACTATCCTTGCAAAGAATATTGAAAAAATTTATGGGATTTTTGACTTTTCTTTTACTTTCAAAATTTTCATATATGTAATATTTTTTCAGCTA
This sequence comes from Ceriagrion tenellum, assembly GCA_963169105.1. NCBI lineage: Eukaryota > Metazoa > Arthropoda > Insecta > Odonata > Coenagrionidae > Ceriagrion > Ceriagrion tenellum. Next base: position 133,996,200 of record OY720637.1, read on the forward strand.
TTTTGCTAGCAGATGTTTAGTCTTCAGCCATCACTGAGTATTAGTATTACTTTTCTCTATGTATTACCACCATCGTTTGATCTATTTTCTGCTTTCCAAACATGTAAGCCTCCTTCGGTATTTCTGCAAACAGTCTAGCCTTACCTGTGTCTAGTATAATCACAGAGTGTAAAAATCCTTCTACTGCGCTTTTGTCAAATGTCCAGAGTTCTCATTCTCTTTCAACCAATTGGCCATGTAGCTAAATTTTAAAAAATTGTGCAGCTTTAGTTTCTTGCACAGTGTGTAAGCCCAAAGCAGTATTTTTAACTATGTGAAAACCAGTAATGAACTGTTGTTTTAATTTTTTATGTATTTCTTGGATAAGCAACAAAGCACTCCGATGATGGCTTCCACTAATAGCTTTTTTAACGAAAATAAAGAGAACAACCCATATTGTTCACTTTATTTTCGTGAACGGTAACTAACAACCGTTAAGAAACGCTTTAGGAGATAGCCGTGAAAAGTTTGTCGAGGAATGAACTTTTGGAACTATCTTAGGCTGTATGTATATAATGCACAATCTGGTCTGAAACAAGTTTTTAAAATCAAATGTATACTCCTGAATTACGTATTTTCAGTTACACATTCTACAAAGTTCACTTGTTATCATTTCAAGTCACATCAGAAACATACCTCTAACTTACTTTGTTTATCATGGTTAAGGTAGTTTGAGCTAAATAACATTTTACTTAGAAATCAATGAATTTGATCTCATTTTAAAGAAAAACATCTCACCTATCCAATTACATCAAAACTTCTACCCCTTACCACATTACTTTCGGGGATACCCATTTGCCATAAAATACCAGCCCTTTTACATGGGAAATGGTACGTGTATGCACTCCAGGGATACATTATTTACAAAATGAGGTATTTCTAACACTTAGATGTCGTGAAAAAACTAACAGCGTGTAGTTTGTATGTTTCCTCGACTATATTTGAAAATTAATCATATTGTCATCACAGTAGGTTCTTGGGTATCACAATAAACCTTCCGTTTTGGAGGAGTTTCAAACGCACTGCGCGAAAAAAATGAGTCAAGTTAAAGGCTTATTTAGATATTTTCATTAAATACTTACCATTTCTGTCATATAAACCTATATTATTGCACCATTAATAATCCAATTGATGTGTCCTACAGCTGGTGAAATTAAAACGTATAATTCGAATATGGTCTCAATTATGACCAGGGAACTATCTCGCTCGGACTACCTGAAGGTGAGAGTTCGTGCGGGACAGTAACAATGAAAACTTCATTCCCTTTGCCACTCACGGGCTTATAATCAGAAATAGCAAATATATATTTATTGCTAATATGTTCCCACAGTTTATTTTCTGCTCTCTCCACTTCTAACTTTACTTCATTCTTCTTCCTCGTTCTTCACCGATTGGCCTCTGCTTGGAACTTCAACGGTGAATTGGAGTCACGGACTCGATTTCGCTCGGCAATCGGCTGTCAACTTGGACTTGCGCCGGCAGTCGTTCTGTATCTACATCAATATTTTAACATTCATCGCTGTGAATTTAAACCAGAACGATTCTCGCATTGCTAAGTCATGCGATATACCTGCATACAACATCGTGGATGGAAATAATTACGGTGCTTTATTCAATATCATTGTGATATAAGCCGATTATTACTGGGTAACTGGCTGTAGAGAGCTAGATATTTAGGGAAACAAGAATCTGGAAAGAATGGGTCTATTCCACTCGCCCATGTTTCGGCGTCAACCGTAATAGTGAAACACGAGGCAGCTTGAACTATGAAGTTGACGGTTGACGCCATCGTGCGATCGTAAATACATCAATGAACGCAAATGCACCGAACTTGTGATGGACGTTGAGGTTTACGTCGACGCCAATCGTGAACCGTCCGTAACCCAGCCAATCCTCTCCGCTCTTCTCCAAGTCCGGGCCTCAAAAAATATTCACTACATATAAAGAATTCTACCTATTTTTCATATCTGACTGCAACTTCCTTTCCTTTACCACCATCTCTAAAACTTCCTCGTTTTTTCTTCCTCCTTTCCCAGCTGATCCTTTAAAGTCTCACCCGCAACCGCATCCCAAACGCATTTGGAATCACGCTGCTATTTTTTTAAAGTAAAAAAAGTAGTGTTCGGGACAGTGACGGAACTGAGCAGCGAGAGTGCGCCGAGGGGCGAAAACGGGGCGCGTCTATGAAAGTGAGCGAAACGTATGCGCCCCGCCTGACGGCTGATGATTCCTTGATGGGTCCGTCTTCTCGCTTGTCCCGGAGATTTAAATGAGTCTTCGAAATCCTCTTCTCCTTCCGACGCCCTCGCCTCGGGCCGGCGGAGGATCCGGCCGGCCGGTATATCACGCCCACTCCACGCATCGTCCAACTCCTCCTCTGGCCACTCCAGAAGACAGCCCCTCCCGACGGCCGTACGTTTTCGTAAGCGGTGAAAGTGTGCGATGCACTGCAATCAATCCTTTTTTCCCCAGGTTTGTGCGCTTTAAATCCTTGCAAGCCTCCACTAGGGTGTGTGGCACGGGGTGATTCCACACCAGGCATGCAGCATTCATCCCAGTTCAATCAGAACCGCGCGCGTTCCCTCGAATACCAGACGCAGGCCATAGCAGTCAGGGCAACGGTACGCTGTCAGACAACAAATTAGGAGAGTGATACGAAGAAGAAAATGCTACCATGCAGCACACTACTCAAGATATAACTACTGGTTAGTATTATTAATGTGACAAATAAATAGCACTACAAGGTACTAAGACATGCAGAGGAATATCGTGCCGGAGATTGCATGCGAGGTTAGAATCAACAATTCATGTTAAGATATTTAGCACTACTGAAAAAACCTATTTAACCTAGTCAGTATCCTAGAACTGATCTATTAGCATTATGATCCCTCATTGTACGTGGAAATAATGACATCTTATATCTATCGGTTCTGCAGTCTATTTCCTTAATCTTACTCCTGTGATCGTTCCTACCATAATAGTTTAGCTCTAGCAAAATATTTTCAACGTCTGGCAAAAATAGTCTACATCAAATTTTCGTAAAAGATTTCACATACATTTCACCCCTCGTTCGGATAGAGGCTCCCACCCTAATTCCCTCAACAGTTTTTTAACACTACTATGTGTATCATAACAATATTTAACAAATCTAGCTGCCCTCCGCCGTATGCGAGTTACGTAAGTAATCCTATCTTCATTCTCTGCTCGAGTGAAAAGACGATGTGCCACCGCGGTTGTCTTGGTTAACCTCCGTCCCGTTTACTTTCATAAGAATTTGAGCTGTGTAGATTACCGAAGGCAGGCTTTCAGATGTAATAAATCTCATCGTAGACATAGAGTGAATTTATATTGGCCTGCCGTCTGTATGTTCCGTCATTGAACAACCTAGCTTAAAACTCGCTTTGAGTTGCGGAAGTAGTCAGGGTGGGATTCAGGCGACTATAATTTAGCATGAAATTAACTTAAGGGTGTTTTAACTCTCTCATCTTTCCAAGCTGACATTGCCAGTCTTTTGTTGATCATTTTTTGAACTCACGTGTGCATTAAGAGAGGAAGAAAAGCTAGATCAAGGGATAGGCCAATCAACTGTAAAATATAAACGATTCTTAGAACAAAAGCAAGGACAATATTGTCTGGAGTTTGTGATCAATTGTTTGGAAGCCAAGAGTCTGCTTGACAGCGATAAATATTTTTCACGTAATCTCTTGAAAGGGATGCCCATATCACGTTAATTTTTCCATTTACCGGCCTCACAGGGAGAAAGCAAGCTGGGCAGCGTGATAAATCCTGGCCCATGTTTACGCGAGCGAGCTCCTTTTTTAAGGAGACAAGTTAGGGGACCCGGAGGGTTTCCGACTTTAATGAGGCATTGCGTGGATAATCCCAACTCCATTTTTTGGTCGACTGAATAGACGAGGTACCGCTGCGATCGTTTCATTTGCTCTCCGTTCCATTTCCATGTCAAAAGTTTGAATCGTGTGCTTTCCTTCCTCACTCACATTTACCATTCCCACTAACGTTTTTGGGATTTCTGATGTTGTGAATTTACTAGTGGTCACCGATTGGAATTGTAAAGCAAATCCTGTGAATGGGGATGAAGACGGAAATGCGTTCACCCGGATGAATGCTATAATATATTCTCTTCTAGATGCCACGAGTCTACCACTCTGGGATATTTTTTCTTCCATTGGTAATAAACTTAATTTAATACTAGAAAAAATAAGATCGCTGAGATATCAGCACTGAAGAAAAGAATTTTTTCTTAGCGTAAGATTTAAGGCATTCAAGTCTAATATTAATTACATTTAATTCACAATTTTTATGTCATTTAGAAATATCAAGCGTGTTTGTTAGCCAATGGTGTAGGATTATTGGTGCTTTCCAAAGCGGTGGATTAAAGATTTAAATCAAATTTCTAGCTAAAATCTATCCATTCAGATGACAAATTCTATATTCAACTCGAAGATTGGTTCGACTGGGTAGGCTTTAATTTAATCGTCCGTGTTCATAAATGCCTCCTACTCCACAGGGATACCAGTCTCTATGCCTTTTTTGCGCTCATTTTGCTTTCGATTAAGTTTCCCAATCGGCCATTGCAGTCTAATGGTTTTTTTGTTTGATTGCTTCAGCATATACATATTACGTGCTGTTGCGGAAGACAGTAAAACACTTTTCATTAAGCGATGTTTACTGGGAGGAAAGAGGTTATCATCTAATGATGTGCCTATTATGTACTACGTACAGAATCATTAATGCTTTTACTTTTGCCTCTAAAGCTCCAAACAAACGATGCAAGACTCCGCGAATTCTAAGGTAGACATAAACGCTCTGAGAATAAGGCCAGTTTAAATCTCGCTATTTTTCCCCTTACTTGGCGAGAGTAAAAAAAAGTTCTGTTTTTGTTGGACACTATGATTCCTTGCTTTTCTTTACATGAGCGAGTTATTTTTCAAGAGTCATTCTCACAGGATCACGACAGAGCATTATGTCTAGATAATACCTGTCTTCTAATAATCGGGTATTGGAAAACCATTAGTATTGAAGAAGCCAGTTCATTTTTCTTACTTTTTGCACGGAACAGAAATAAAAAACTAACTATGTATCGCTTAGGGTTGGCAATGACTCGCAAAAATTGCTTCCCAGCCATTTGAAAATAGGAACGTGATTCGGTCAGTACCTGAAAATTGCCTTATGATACGACGTATTTCTGATTCCATGAGTTGAAGAATGAGATTGGGGTAATTCATTGAGATCGATGCAAAGCATATTTGTCCGTTTAGCTTTCATTAGAGAACGCCTTTCGGAAGGCGGAATCAGATTGGACCTTGAAGAGGCTCTTTTTTAACATTTTTTTTGAGAAATCGCAATTCTAAAAATAAATGTGAGCATATTTCAGCAAAGAGCCCGTAAGTTGCGACTTGCCAGGAGGAGGCGAGAAGAGAGTTTGAGTTTTTGACTTACGTCAGTACCTTTTTGCCATTTGCTTCGTGTATTTCGTGATATGGATCTTCCGTATACATTAGATCTTTCGTAAAAACTTTGTATAAATCCTGGCCATAAAATTCTCTTCTACGGATTATGCTCAGTCTCTATGCATTCATTCTATAGTTATTCTTGTTTTTACATGTCAAAGTTAAATACAATTTTTTTATTTTTATAGTTTAATTAGTTATTGAACATTTATATTTATATATTGCTTATTCATATATTGCTTTCGTGATAGTAGCATAGTTTTTTTCATTTCTCTGGATAATCAAATATAGTATCTCTTAGAAAAATGGAATGCATTCCAGTTTAATATTGTATTAAGTCATTTGCATGGTATCAATTTCAACTCCAAGAAATGTTTGTGCAGTGAAGTATTTAGTTTTATGAGGAGCAATCCTCAGCCCATGAGCATCTCTGTATGCTTTTTTTGTAATTATGTGACTGCTTTTTCACTAAGTTACACGGCATTTTTTGGCTTTCAGATTTGCTAGTTTATTCCATTTCAATGGAAATTATTGTGCATCATTGAATTCCACGCGTTAATGCAATATTTTTTATGATCCCGGAAGATGCGACGGTGCGAGGATTTTCTAAAGAAACCTTGACAAAATGAATAATACAAAGGAGAGGCGCGGGAGATCATTTGACGTTCAATGATTTCGTGATGCGAAAATCGTGCCCCATTCGCTCGGTCCATCGTAGTTGGTGGTTTCATTCCCTCTTTTAAAGCTTTCACCCTTTGGTATCGTCGTCGTGATGATTGAGTTTCTTTTCTCCAGGGATTGAAGAAGGGCTGGGAGTACCTCGGAGGGTGTCTTAACTTTTCTTTCTCTGGAATTTCGGTTTTTTGGAGGAAAACCGCCTGCAACTCTTTACAACGCATCATTTGTCGACTGAATCAACCATAAAAAACAATGGCATATTTATGCTAATAAAGTCACAAAATATGCCCCTCGTGGAAAAATGGGTTTCAAATCTTAGTGGAGGTATTTAGAGAGAAAGGCGCTTCTTGTGAGCGAATTTTTCGTATACTTTTCAGCATTCCTCTTTTATCATTTCTCATTTTTTATCAAAGATATTCCTGGGCATATAGAGGGAAGTATGCTCATTAATTTTCGGCAGGCTGCGAATAATTCACGAGGATTTTTTTCCTCATGATGGTGCGGCACCATTCCACCTCGCATAGTTTTACTCCAGTGGAAGATATTAACGTTAATCAGATAAAAAATTAGCCACTGTAAAATTTTGCCTCTACTTATATCATTAATTCTATGTAGGATACGAAGGCGGGTTGGCAAGTGATTTGGTGGAGAATGGAGGAAGGTCGAAGAGAAACCCGGTGTCGGAATTAACCTACTCCTTACGGAAGGAGCCAAGTGTCGACCCGAAGGAAGGAACATTGCGTTACAAGCGCTCTCCTCAAGGCGTCTGTGGAAGAATCGTGGAGATTCCACTGAGTAATCAACTCCTACATTTAGATTCCAGTCGGCACCCTCTGGATAGGTGGCCATTTCTTTGGACATCACACCAAATTGTTCCCTTTACCTATTGTATAATTTCCCTCCACCTTCAAAGCTGACGAAAATTTCTCCCCAGAGCACCCACAAACTAAAGTTTTCTAGTTAAATAATTTATGAACAACGCAATAGGTTCCAACCTGTAGTACGTATATTACAGGGTCGGTGGTGTGAGAAAGAGTTGAATAAGTGCGGAAGTAAGCTTGTGATAGTAAAGAGGTTATATTTAAGTACTCTTTGGTCTCACCCTACCCCTCCTCCACACTTAACCACTGGCCCTCTCCCAAACATACTTTCCATCCTCACGCCTCCCACATCACTCCCATCTGAGTTGATTTTGTTTATGTATATGATGGATTTGTAGAGACATTACCTGAAGATGACGTCGAACGTCGGAACCCGGGTCGTAGAAAATAAAGATATGTGGAATAACATAGTTAAGTGTTACCATTACAATTAAAGTACTCTAACTAATGTAAGGGTCACCATTATGGTAAATGAATGACCTATGGGTGTATGAATCTAAAGAGGTCTCGAACTGCTGATGTAGATGTAGACTACTAGTCGTTCTTAGTGTATTAAGGCCGACGCTCCCCATTTTGCCTTCCATCTTCGCGTCTTCTTCCGCCTCACCCGTTCTTTGTTGTTCCTTCATTCGCCCACTTCTCTCCTCCTATCTCCCTCCTTCCTCCCATCATTCTTCACCTCATCCATCCATCCCGTTCCCGGCCCGCATATTGCTGACTCACTTGCCTCGCCCAGCTCTCCTTGTCCTTCAAGCGACCCTGGACACAAGGGCCATTCGTTCCACTTCCCTTATACGTCTCTTTTTCTCCTCCCCATCCCTCTCCACGTCTCTTCTCATTCCCCGCACTTCTCTCTCTCTCTTCCTCTCCCTCTCGTCCGCTCCCTTTTACACGCTCGCTTGTGTGTACCACAAGGATCTCTCCTTACCCCCTGTGACTTTTTTTTCTTCTCCCTTTTGTCAACCTAACTCCTTTAACCGCCTCTTTCCAATGGGGATACTTGAAAGTTGTCCTTCAGATAATTTTAAGTGAGGCGTTACCAGGTGCAGTATGATGCACGTTAAGGTGGCCGGTTAAAATTTTGTCGTGTACGCTAGGTCAATTTTTGGATGAATGCATAAACCCTTGAATGACTGCACGGATGTTAGCGTGAAAGAAATACTGTTTTTTCCCTAAGCCTAATCTAACTTTATTTCAAAGATGTTCTGTGTATATATCACGAAAAATATTAATTTTCCGGCACATATCAAGGAAGAAAAAAAACAGACGAAAATTTCTTAAGGAAATAAAAACTTGGTTATTATTTATAAAAAACCTTCGAGGTTTTGTTCTGTAATTTTCATGTAATGTTTATTGTATCAAATGTAAAAAAGATGGTGTGTTATCGTAATACCATTGCTATAGTAAGTATACCTGATCATGTATTTATGTCTCATTTTGTAACCACTGTATATCATTCTGTATATCTTTGAGTCATTCTTTTGTATTAGTTTCTTCACTGTATTGTTTAACTTTTAATAGAAAATTTTTTAATAATTTTTATCTGTTGCTATTGCTTTTGCATGGTTTAATTGTTAGTATCCCCAATACAGGATCATCCTTAGGGGTTATCTATTGTATTTTCTCTGTAATTCCTGAAATGAATTGAATTATTATTATTATTATCGCTTCCGCTGCAATTAGGTGAATTTATACTCTCCAGAGTTTTATCCTTCATAATTACGTACCTACTCCTCGCCTAAAGAGGCCTATAAATCTGCTTGCGTTCGTTAAAGCAACATGCTAAGGAGAATGTAATTACCCCCTTTTCTTAATCTGTACGTCAGAAAAAGCAACTAAATGATGGTTCTTCGTCAAAGAGATAGATTTAAGTCTACCAATGCAAAAGTCTTTCTATGCTAAATAGATCACTACTATAAATATATGGTAGCGAGCTGATCCGTGAACACTTGTCTTACTATAGTCCCATCCCTATCTTTATGGGCATCATGCATATGCTATGTCATTTTTTTCAACAGAAGTCCTGTGCTCAATTCCTGAGTCTTCTTCAAAGATCAATAAACCCTTGAAAAGGCCTCAACCTTGCGATAAGAATCTTTATTCAATTCAATCCATTCTTGACTTATATAATATTCCAAGAGTATTATGCTATCAGTAATTTTGTAGCTAAACTTTAACTGTTTTGAAATATGCTAGACTTTTGTTGGCTTTACTTATTTGTCTGAGTGTCAGTATTCATTTTTTAATAAAAAGGTAATTTTTCATATTCTCAAGAGCAAAAAAGTTACAAGTATTCTACTTTATTATGAATTCTGACATCAGGAATTATGTTCTTAAAGGCCTGCATTGGTGAAAATGTTATGTAATGTGTACTTAAGAACATCAGGTGGGCATAATTAGTGGAAAAAAGGAATTTCCCTTTTCCTCCATCCCTTAGTTTCCATGGTAGATTTCCTAACACTACCTGCCTTACGCTCTTTCACTGGCTCTCTGGCGAAACCTACAAGTGTATCTTCTCGTCCTTTGCTATACGCTTTGTTGGGCTTGACAAACTGCGCCGTAAAAATCATCCTGTAAAACAGTCCTTGCTGTCAGATCCATCCGAGCGCATGTTTTGCGCGTTGGAATCGGCTGCTATCCATCGCTATGGATACAAATGTTCTCTTGCTCCAGTCTATGCGTCTCCTCTTTCCTTCATCCTCTCCTTCTTCTCCCGTTTGACCGCTTTTTTTTTATTTCCCATCCTCACCAACCCTCTCGCATTCCTGTCTCCTCTCCGACGACCCTTTTAAGCCAGGCGTTCCCCATCCCACGGGCGTACGATCTCCCGTGTTTATTCGTTTTAATGCCCTCCTTTAGTTTTTCCTCGTGCGATTTTTTTTGCGGTACGTACTTAACACTGGTTGTCGCGGGTTCGCACAAGCTTTTCGCGCTCATCCACCGTCAATCATTCACGGTCTCTCACGTGGCGGCGCCCTTATCGTTTCGTAACGCCTCATGTCTCGCGGTATTAGAGCGGTGATCCTTTCTATTTTTTTCCATTAGCGGATGTGCAGTAATTTCCTTTCCGTTGGGTCCAGTGCATTAGCCGACGAGGATATCCCAGCATGTGATCTGAGGATTTTTTCTGTCCATAAAACCTTTGAAATATTTCCGACGGATATGTCACACTTACATTGGTAAAGAGTGGAGATGGGGAAATGGATTTATGCGAGTCATTCATTCACATGGGTAACTCGTGATGTCTATTAAAAGCTATTTTACGTCTTACACGAGTAGCAATTTTTCAGCTAATTAGCATTAAGACCTACTTATCATAATCTGAGGTTGAAAGGTCCTTTCATCGTAAATTGTTTGGGACAATAAAGCCGCTTGTTAAGTTGGAAAGGAAACTTCGTTTCAATTTATCTAATTTAATCGTTTAAATATTTACCGGCTCAGCAAAGGCGCAGAGGGAATGAAAGCACTTCGCATTTACACTATCTGCTAAAGCGAGGTACGGTAATTCTGTTGTTTTTTTCTTCTTTTTTCCTTCAAATACAATAAAGATGAAGCATATTCGAAGTGCTAAGAAAAGGGGAGCGCGAATGAAGTAATGAATAAGAGGTATGCAAGGACAGGACATTACGGAGGAAATCATCAAAAGAGAGGCAGTTTTCTAGCCCTAAAAACTATAAACAATGTTCCTTGATGTAAACATGAGTGAAACACAATGGGTGTGCACGTATTCTGCTTCAAGAAGGCATAATTCCTACCTAGTCGAGCTGTAAACGTTATAAAAATATGCATTCGTCCTGGATTCTTTCGAGTTTTTTATTGTCGTAGGTGTAAATATCCGCAGAACGCTCCAGTTCTCATAAAAGAAAAAATTGTTCTTTTGTTGAATTCAAGGAGAAAAAAATCAATGCAACGGTTGCTTAACCTGAACGCGTGAATCCATGAGCTATAACTAAAGAGAAATTCGCTATTCCTAGCGCAATATTTCTTTCTTCGAGCAATAAACATTCGAGCATAACCTCGCATGTGGCCGTCTACCACCTTGGTTCGCCAAATGGCCTTCATTAGTAGTCTTCACCATTGCTCAGAATTCTTCTTAACCGTATTGTAGACAAAGAAATTCCCCTTCTGCAAAGCCGTTTCGTTATCTCACTGCGACGCTCTCATGTTGCCAACTCCTCACACTCTCGTTGCTCCCGTATCTCTTGCGTTGCCTTTCGCCGTGATAGTCTTTTATTCTCCTCCGTTAAGTTTTTCCGGGACCCTTATCTTTTTCCAAGTATTTCACTTTCTTATCCTCAAGTTCGTGGATCCAACTTAACTTCTCTAAACGCTGACCTCAATAAAGAGTACACATGAGATGAATTAAAGTTAATCTTGGTGTTTGTTCATTTAATTATAGCTCAAGGAATTAAGTCACATCAAAATGTTGAATAATTTCGCATAAATTATCAATTCTCCTTTAGCTTCTTCTCTTGTATTCGATGTAATCTAATTGGGAGTTTCCATTGCATAAAATTCACTCTTATGGCTCTTGCGCTGTCGTTAAGAAGTCACAATATTAATCACATTTTTTATATTCTTGACAATTTGTCGTGGTTTACGCTATGTTTATTCAATGCCCGGAATATCATTTAAAGAATAATCACATTAAGGATACATTCCCTCTATATTTTCGTCAAAAAGAGAATGAAATTATTCGAAGCCTTCATATTTATTCCTATTCTTGCATTGAAATTAAAGATATTAGACATGATAGATACTATGTTTATTCAATGCAAGAAATCACAGAAACATTTTAAAAACATCACATAAAGGCAACATTCCCTCCGCATTGAATCAAGAGGTAAATGAAATCATTCGAAGCCATCCTATTTATTCCAATTCTAGCATGAAAATTCAGGATATTAGGCTGTTCGTTGTCTGAAGAGCAATGGTCATTACAGGGATCGTAGTCTAATATTTTTTGATGAGCTAGGGAACAGAGGTCCAATGGAATACATTGTAACCACTTAGGTACGCACTTTCAAAATGTATTGTAAATGGGGAGAAAAAACGAGCACAACTAAAAGTGCGCTTAGATGATCTCAAGTGATAGGCTTAACATCGCCAATGCATCTTTGCATTATTGCATTATTGAATGATTATGAACCAAAATCATCTAATAGAGGGTGATTTGTCTCTCATTGATTGAATATTAACGATAAGTCTTCCGGTTTATCGATATTTTGGTCCAAAAAAATATTCCTTCCTCAAATATTCGTATGTATTTACTCTCATCATTAGGTCTTTGGCTCGATTTTCATAAAATAAGTTTTTATAATTCATTTTTTTTGCGATAGAAAAATTATAATTTTATATTCTGAATTTATTTTATCAATTGGAAATTTATAATGAAAATTCAATCATCACAATATTCTGGTTATAAAATGAAGGCACAATGATGTTGGTGGATGTGAAAGAGACGAATGGAGAAACATAAGTATTTTCCACTTCGTGGAGCAAGGTCATGGCCGTTAAACGTGAAGATCATAACGTAAACTATCGGGGAATAATGCAGCGTGTCGATAAATATTGTCTCTCTCATCCCACATTTTTCAGGGTATGTTCTCCTAACGAATGCATATGCTCAATGCTACTATCCCAACTTCTTCAATGTTCTCCCATGACACTGACTTTTGCTTTCAACCCTCTCCTTTCATTACACCCTTTCCTCTTCCTCCATTTCTCCTTTTCCACGAACAGAATACCCGCTCTCCGCCCACTGCATTCTCCAGTCGTCTCACTTCGCTTCGCTATAATTACTGCGTTCACTTTCGATCCACTGGTCGCCCGCTGTCGCCCCAGAACATGTTACCAGAGCTTTCTTGCCTTCATTTTTTTCCTTCTTCCTTCATTTGGGGGGGGGGGGCGGTTATCCCAGAGACTTTTAATCGCAAAAATCACAATGTGCTATAAATTCCGCGGCACTCGCTCTCAACAGCGCGATATAAACCACACCTCCCTCGCGCTCAATGGGAAAAGGATGAAGGTTTGTGCGGAATAAAAGAAAAAAGGTAACAAATGACGCACGATCTCCGGAGTCGTTGGGATAGGTTGGGCAGATCGAGGGAGTGTTACGGAAGAATGGAAAGCGACGCCGTTTGCCTGGAGGGCGATTTAAAGGGAGTACAATACTCGCGACTCCCGCAGCGACCATCTCTCTTTTCCGCCGACTCTTGAGACGGAGCATAAACGCATGCCGCGGTTGAGAACCCGACCGTCATCGGAGCGGGTACGGACAGTTACTGTGGGAAGACAAGAATCTTTTGCCGTCCGTGAGAGAGCCATAGAGGACTTCCGCGCTACTCTCTAAGTAATTGAAAGCGCGCTGAGACATCACGGGAATACAATGTCAGGGGACGAAATACGATAACGATATCCGTTCGCCAACAGCGACCAAAATTTTTGCGTAGTAAAATCTGGAGTTCATAGTAATACACGACTGGAAATTTATAATTTAAACTTCGCCGGCCGTATTTGCGACACTGATCAGATCTGAATCGATAAGTCTCGAAACTCCTGTTTCGATTGGATGCGTAGATTTCGTTCCGCGAGCGTTTTCTAAGATTTAATGCTTTGTTTCCCCACGTCAGCTCTTCGTCTTTCTCTCTCGATTATCTAACTAGATCTTCGATTCAGATCGCGGGAGTCACTACAAGGAAGGCTCGCATTCGAGGATCGCTAGGAGAAGTGATGGACAAAGCTATGAACAGCCTACAGCAACTTCAGTCTCATCTGCAGGGTCGCATCGGCATATGAGCACTACTTAAAAAACATATCGTCAATTAAGTTGGGTCTAACCTCGGGTCAGGTATATGAAACTTTTGAGAATAGCAATCAAGCATATTTTGAATACTTTTTGTGCGGAGTCATTTTCGATATGAAGACCTCCCTAGTCGAGCTATTTTTGCGTAGTTCTTTAAATGTAGATCCTTTAAAATGGGGTCCTTTGAGCCCCATGTTTTACTCTTTGTAAGTCAATTTGATCAGAAAAGCATGCCTAAAGTTTAATGTAGAAATATGGAACCAAGCTTCGGATGTCAATGTAAGAACGTGTTCATTGACCGTATTAGGTTCTCCGGAAAGAAATTGTAGTTCCACAGCCATCTCTCAATGTCGCACACTTGGTGACTTCCGTAGAAATGTTTACTCCACTTTTATGGATTAGAAATACTTGCATGCGTACATATCAAAATTCTTACAACTTTTAAACATATTTCACTTACCGACGGGTTTTGCTATCAGGATATAGCTATTTGCGTCAGACGGCTCTGGTACTGCTTCGTTGTCACACTAAATTTGGGAGATTCAGGAAAATTAGTTTTTTGGTCGTGAAACGCTGTCTTATTCATCGAATGGATTATTATTATTTCTTGTGTTGATAGCGTTATTTTTAATGAGAATATTATTTCTATCCCTACATCAGTACCACTATAGATGCCAATAAAAGTAGAAAGAGAATTTGCCCAGAAAATTCAGGGCCCTACAACGTTATGGCTGTATGAACAAAATATCACTACTCATAAAGTTCAATTAACTTGACTTTATTATGAGGGTTCCATCTCATCTTTATAATAAAGAAGTCCAATACCCTACTTTAAATAATGTATATTGATAATAGTTTCTAATCCTCTGCCCCTTATAGCGAAAATTTTCAAGATCTTTTCGAAAAAACTGGAGCCATTTTCCATGGCAAAGTACGGATGGGTCCTCTAGACCGACATTTTATAAAATTGAGCAAGTTCTGTTGAACAATTTGTTTGAGAAACTTGACGATTGTAGTTATTGTTTCTTAACATATTATTTTTTTAATTTTATTGCCATTATTCTGATGTTCAAATCGCATAAGTCTTTGTTTTCTAACGTATTTTTAGCGTGCGCACGTCTTGGAAGTCACTGATCAATTAAAAGCCTCGTATATGTACAGTGGCGGAAAAAATTAACGCAAAACTCATTGGCGTCTGAATGCGGCGTACACGGAAACTAATTGAAATCGCTTTTCCTTCGACAACTTGACAACAATGAGACAGCATATGGAAACCGGGAATATTCAAACTCTCTATGAATGGATATCGATTTTACGCGTCATGTAAATAGTCATACTAATAAGGTTTACGTTCGCGACATCGTCTAGGAGTTATAAACGTGATGAGCTTGTTTCGACCCGCACTCAGTCGAGGTTCCGAAGTCGTAGTTGATTATGTAGAGATGCTTACCATATTATTTTTAGAGCTTTGGACCGTTAAAAAAATTGTCTTAATTGAAACTTTAGAAATATTACGATGAAAGCATTATTTGTTGGGACATAAAAATTTTTTATTCTCCAGATCAAATTCACTTACAATGAAACGTATTTCCGCGTGCAGGGAATAGCTGTGGATGAACATCGTTTTAATAGGCCTTAAACTACTTCCGAGAAATATGATGCATTACAATTAACATATCCTGAGAATTTCAAGTTAAGTATAGGAAATCTGGTTGGATAGAATGGTTTCCATGTGGAGAAACTTTTTCTCTAAAAGTATTTCCAATACCTTAAAACCCTACGTAAGTTTCCGCCCTTGTTCATACAGATCGTCTCAAACACTTAAATTTCTAAATTCCTCCTAACGTAATATTATTTACTTTCTGAAAACTACTTTTAAAAATCCAGAACATTTTATTTGATCCAGTTTTTACAGGAAACATAAGAATTCCCTTTTTTCGTTTTGTAGTAAGAACCACTGGACGCGGATTCCTCTTGATCGATGAAGTAGCCTAGAGGGAGAGCGTTCGTCTGCGACCAAGAATGCCTGGGGTTCAAATCCTGGCGTGGCCTCTTTTAGTGCCTTTATAATTAACCTTCGCGATGTGACTTTATTGCAGCCAAAACTTCCCAGGAATCCGCGGAAGGCCCAGGGAATGGACATTCACCTCATCCATGAGTGTGTGAGTTTTACACATATTCGGGCTTTGCAAAAGAATCAGAGCGGTCTCCTTGGTCGTCGAATGAGATGTTTACTTCCCATTCTCGGGTACTCGGCCCCACTTGATTTCTACATCCTGTCAGTCGTATGATGCTCATATCCACTTATTCGCCAATTCACCACTCAATTAAAAGCTATTCATGAAGGAGGGAATAGACCGGTTCTCTGATTGTGTCAGTTACTCGATTTAGTGAACTAACCTGATGCTACATTCACCTTTAAATTACTTTGAAATGATTTAGTAAAGAGGGCAATTATTTTTATTAGGAATTAGAGTTTGGTTCTATCTGCCAAACTTGTAAGTATCGATTACTTATCTGAGTGAGAGACCAAACAAGTGTGGAATTTTCTTCAAAATATCTTTAAAACGGTATTTGAAGCTTTCCCAGTATTGTTTTCTAGGTTTGCTATAAGCAATACATTAACCGTGTAGTTCAACAGTCCAACTTATAGGATGGAGGATAATACTTAAAGAATTAGGTAAATTAATGAATCACTTAAATACCTTGTGACATTCACAGTGAAAAATGTTTGGTTAAAATTATGCAGTTAAATTTTATGAGGAGCATTTTTATACCCATGCGTAAGTAATACTCCGACAAAAATGCATCGCGTATCTTCCCCTGTGAAAGTGATAAAATGCTAAAAATCATCTTTTTCATGTAGCGACTAAGCAGTGATTAGATATTTTCCCTATGGTCATTTGTATACTCCTCATAAATCCGCAGAGTAGTCAATGGAGTGCAAATTAGGAATGTGCACCATCAAATATTATACGATTGCTACGTTCCTAAAGAGTCTATTCCTCTTCTAATGTGTCGTAATATTATTGCTTCAATGGAAGTTAAAGTTGTGAGTGCTCCCACATGAAGATATTAACATATAAGATTTGTACAGGATCATAAATTTCATCTTTTAGTGGAAATGTATTTTAACGGATGTTGAAAAGGGACACTATAATGCTTTATTTAGAACGAGTGGAAAAGGTTAAAATGTATGCGTAATTCTCTCAATTTGAGTTATGTGTGCACATGATCACAGGAATTGATCATCGAGAAATATGCTGGTATTTACATAAAGAATGTGGATGTTAATTAGCCATATAATCAATCCATACCCCTCCATTCTCGATTTCCTGACTAAGTCTCTGTGACATGGAGTTGTCCGCATTTTGGTATCATCTTACTGGGTTCATTTTCCATTCTTCCTCCACGATTTTCCTCATTGCATCATAATTTGGGGTTGTTTCGTTTGAGAGGGTCAAAAAACGTTTGTTTCTCGCATTTTTCTCATACTGAACTCTGCGCTCCGAGCAGCCCGCTCCATCTATGTTACATGATTTGTTTTGAACCATCTCCTAGATTTTTGACATTTGTGAACTCGTAAGTATTCCTAGTTGCGGGCGAAAAACGAATATTGATATACATTTGATTAAGCATAGTTCTTATTGTAGCGGACATGAATTTAATGAATTTCGTTTGATAGTAGTAAGAAATAGGCTTTTTTTACTTTTAAACACCAAATAAAAGATCAGTGGGTGAAAGTTGAAGGCGCAACACCTCTTCGGGTAATTTTTCGACTAATGTTTTTGCCTTTTACAAACCTACTATCCGATTCCTCCGCCTGGGAGAAAAATGAGGCATACTTAAAGGCTAATAAGATCTTTCTTTCTTCCAAGAATTTTGGGAGAGGCCGCTAAAACTTTGAAAAATATCTCGGCTTACGCTGTCCGCTCTGCTTGTCCGTCTATCGACGATCGTCTCAATGAAGTAGTCATGAGTAAACCTTGGCCAAGTTCCGGGTGGTGATGGTCGGGGTGGTTTGTTGTTGTGAATAACACACAGGTTTCAAATACTTGCTGCACCAGAAAGAAAAGGCTCGTCGCGCTTCGAAAAAATCGGAAGCCCTCGTCGAATACTTTTAAGGGCGTAAGAGAAGTCAAATACCACTTCTTTCCTGTGAGTTAAACGCCTGGCGTCCGAAACATTATCTATGGCAGAAAAGGTATCGCCCGCAACACAAAGGCAAAGTAAGCTCTTACTAAAGGCATACTATTTCCCAAATCAATATAATGCGCCCTTCATACATTCCGATGTTGAATGGATTAGTATTGGTGGAGCTTTGTATCGACACGGGGAAACCTCTAAGGATCCTCAAGAGTCCCCCAAGATTGCTCGTTGCTTTAAATCAGACTTAAGGTAGCTGGCCTCCAAACCCATGCATGATGGAAACTAATGGCGTTTGATTGGAATGGTCTGGGCTGATAACGTGAAATTCTAGAACTACTTCTTTCTGTTTGTATTCCCGAGAGAGTAGTATGCTTTTTCCTATCCTATAGTTATTTTAAACGTTCGTAAACAATACCACCACTCATTTTAAAAGTAACTTAGTTCACAGTAACGCATGCGGACGCAAAAAAATTCACCGAATGGATACGAAACATCATCTTAAAGTCGCCTTGACATAAGAAAGCTCAGTAGTTGTTACTGGGTTGCAAAACTGAATCACAATCATGGTTCTTCATAATAACTTTGTTCGAGTACGCTCATGATTTCGAAAACGTGATCGTCATCAAGAAAGATCGGGTGCTACATAGCAGTGGAGTGCGCTCCCAGGACCTTGTGCATTGCCCTACCAATGCGGTTTGCCTTTTGGATGACAATAATGACCATAAGAAGAAAAGAACCGTGATCCCACCCTTAGTCGAGACATTTTTGAGTTTTTCATTCAATTTCTGGTCAAGTCAAATTATTTTTATTCGGCAAATTTTATCTCTTTTGTATTCAAAAAATTTCATATTATCAGCCAGTCATTGCAGCTACAAATTACATTAATTCATATCGCCAATATGAGGAAATTTATATAAAAACTCATTTGCATTAATTAAAAATCGAACACGGACCACTCTTTAGCTATCCAAATACATCTGACAGCTACAAAATTAACGTTACCTATTAATTTATTTCATTAATGATATTCTACTCCAAACTGAAATCTTTTGAAAGGCTGTTTGTTAATGTCATATGTGCGGCGAATTTATAACTAAGCATATAAGATATTATGCAATCATCCATATGTTATCCATAACTACACCTAATTTGGGTAAACTTTTCTGAATTTTTATTCGTATATCCTGCATTTACTAGATAAAGCTTAACAGTGGACAGCTCGTCATCAAGCTTCCTGTGTTAAGATGAAAGAAATATCGGGTAAATATGCCTAGATTATTCGGTATCGATGCGAGCACATTTATTTTGATTTCGTGAAATTATATAAATTTACGTATGTTTTCATAGTTTAATCCCATTCTGACGAGCTAAGGACGGATTTATATTGGGACAAGAACGATTCATTAATAAATATCCATTTTGAATTTAATAAATATCCGTTAAAGGAACTTCGTCAGTCTACAAATGGAAAGTCGTGAAAAATAACACCACGTAGGCTATACTTATTTCACTTAAATCTTTTTTGTATCGACATTTGGTGCGGCTAAATCTCGATTTATATCATTTCGGTGAAACAGATGCAGTACGCGTCATTCAAAAAGACCCACGGAAAGTCGACCGCAATAAATATCCCTTGGTGGTAGAAGATGATGATTTTAGCATATAGTATACTGAATTGGGTGGGATAGTGAATATTTTTTTATAATCAGCCTTTCTGTATAAATGATATCATTCGACCATGCTGAAACAAATACAGCGATGCACCGCGACTGAATGTGCGAATAATGTGAGACGAAAGCTCAAAAATGAGGCGACTGATGACTAAGTTCTAGGCTCCGACAAATGTAAGCTGCAAGGCGGATTTCAAATATTTGCGGTAGACGATGTTTTCCTCAGTGTTGCCAGTCTTTGGAGTGTGTACTGCTCCTAGAAGTTTCCAAAAATTCCGCATTCTGGCGCGCGAAAAATTTTGCGTTAATTTCTTCCGCCACTGTACTTAAGAGTTCACTACTGAGAAATTCAGTCACATGAAACAAAAAGTTTTCGAGTCATCAATATTTACTATATTTCCTCATACTGATCACGACGGTAATGAAACGTTGAAATTCGAACGTAATCTCTATTATGACATTAGAAAAATCTTGCTCAGACTCGCTTAAATCCGACCCTAAGGGTCTTCGAGAGGTCAAGGAGGGAAGCATTGGCGCATGGCCGCCCTTATCTGCGGCCATCTCACGCGATCGACCGATCCCTTGAAGCCCCCCTTCTGGTTCCTATCGCCTGAATCTCTCCGCTGCTGTCACTACACACTCCTCGTGATAGACCCTCGGATGCAGTCAGCAGTGCACACACACACACAACTTACACCTCGCCTCCTTCGCCTCTATGTATTCCGTCCGCTGTCCCGCCTCGCATACGACACAGCACGTAGCCTTGCCTCTCTCTCTCTCTCTCCTCCTTAAGGGATGAAGAACAAGAGTCGGGACGGAAATAGACTCGCCCGCACATCTCACTCTCCCCCTTCGCCGCTTCGTTCCCGCCCACTTGAACGACCCGCCCTTCGCCGAGAGGGTCGCCTGCGCGGCCGTCGCGCCGCTGCTGAGCCGAACGCGAGGGTATTCCGCAGCGCTATAATTCGCACTCATCAAGTTGAGCGACCGCTGAAAATCCGCGGGGAACGACTTGCGCTGCAAGAAATTCATTCCGATTTTATCTACTAAGAGATGCTAAGAACACTGGGATGGGAGAGTTTACAGGTGAGGAGGAAAAGGAGCAGGCTATGTGGGATGTACAAAATAGTGAGTGAGGGAAAAGCATGGCATGAATTTGCGAAGGACATAATAAAGCCAAACTTTGTGGGAAAAAATGATCACCAGTTCAAGATAAAGTGCCGATCACAAAGGACAAATGTGAAACAGTTCTCCTTCTTGAACAGAACCATACGGGACTGGAACGACCTACCAGTAAAACTATTGGAAGCCTTCCCAAAAAATTTATGTATTATTTAAAATAGTTAAAGAAGTAGAAGGTTTCAAGGTACATTCTTTTACCTGGCTGTATTTAATGTTACCACCAGGTCAATGGCCTACTTGTAACTGTTTAATTGTAATAATAATAATATAATTATGTATCGAATCAACAGTCGAACTTTCCTTGGATTTCATTGGAGAAAAGATGCTAGGATTGGAAATGGTTATGGACGAGGGGAGAAATGAGAGTCAATGGAGCAACTTAATAGAATTGAACATCACGGATAATCAGGCAGCCGCTAAGGATAAATACCTATAATCGAAACATACAACCAGGGAAAAATGGAGGGAAGTCACATAAGGAAGGCCAGAGGACAAATACTTAAGACGAACGAGCAGGCAACCTGTCTGAGAGAGAGATCTACAGGGAAGCAACATTTTGAAGGGAATAAGGAACATTTAAGGGCTGCAGATAACCAATATTATGATTCTAAGACTGATGATGGCGAATCTTCTGAGCGTAAGGCAAATGTAGAACAATAGTGGCATATGAAACGTCAAGAAAATTTTTTGACCTCAGAATATTGTCTTAAGCTCACTTTCGACCGCCAGCGAGCTATATGATGAGAAAAAAATAAGCAGTGGAGATTTTGCAAAACTGTCTACTGAGCTACTTTAACAATTTTATGAGGATTTTACATGCTTGTAAGTTATTTTTTTAAGGAATGAAATGTTATAGCTGTTTAATCAGTTATACACCCACCCCAAGGTTCATCGAACTTTAAATAAAGTTTTAGAATGATACTTGTTTTATTAATCATTTTATTTTATATAATATTATGAATAAAATGTTTTAACAGTTTACCAGTTCTGACCAGACAAATATCACTGGCCAAAGCTTGGAGAAATGTCACTTATTTCGCTGAATATCGCTCCCAAAAGAGTACTCCGAAGTATCCTAAAATTTCTGTTAAAACTTATACTGGTCGAGTGGTTAAACCAGAGGAATTCGTATTGCAAAATATTATTCCTAAAGACCAGACCAGAGACCAGGTATATCTATTTTTCCTTCTGAAGTTTTCACTTTGTTGCACGAATTTTTTCTTTCTGACTTTTGGGCAGCTAACCAATTCTTTAAATCATATCGTTTCACTGATGTTTGGAAAATGTTTGCTTATTTTAGATCGATTACTATTACTTATTTTTGCGTAGAAAGTTGCGAAAAATTCGTAATTATACTTAAATGCTACCTCAGTATTAATTGTAAATTATAAAACTTTCTCAGCGTTTTATAGGGTATTCTATATTATCTCACCCTCTGGACTTTTTTATACTAGGTATATTTTCATCTCGTGCATTGTTATATATGTATTTTTCTAAGGACTAAATTCATATTTAAGTTTACCGAAAAAGCCATTGGTTGGTCAACAATCGTGGGTTGTGCTTAGTTTGTCTAGGACCTCAGTGAGAGAATTCCTTTGCTTCATGCGTCATCAAATCCATCTGGCGAATTGAGTTATCAGTTGCAGCGAAATGTCACCTACTAAGAAAGCCATTATCTACGAGTGAAGCATAAGTCGGGGTCTGATATAAACCAGGGTTTTTTGAGCGTCGTGAGCGAATCTAAGTCTTTAGGATAAGGATAGCCGGGTCATTCTGCATACTTATGCCTCTTATGATTACTTAGAATTACATTGATTCAAAGATTTAAATAAACGGAATAGTATCACTAAAGCAGTTTTTTCTAATCTAAATTCACGTAAATCTCAGTCACATGTGCTTCGGTGCTCAAGTGCCCTTTCTGTTTTTTTGTAGCGTGAATGCTGGGCAAGGATTTCTACCCAAAAAATCTCTCTTTTCTATCCTTAAGGTACAGTGTGAGGCTACAACAATACCCGTACATGTAAACCTAAAATTTGTAATTTGAGATCTTCTGATAGCCTTAGCTTATTACACGTACTCTCGGAGTCATAAACGAGCATTAATGCAGTCTTTTCACTTCATGCTTTAAAAATCTTACTAGCCTTTACCCGTACTTAAGGAAACTCACAGAGTTTCTTTGCACTTTTTCGATTTCGCTATGTGCTCTACCATTGATGCATTTAAATGATTCATCCAAATGGCAAACCCAAACACATGCCCTCGTGTATTTCAGACGAAAACGTTGTCTATTCAGTAATTCTGTTGTAGTGATTCCGTAATTTTATCATAATTATCTAATCCACCGTAGAATGCCGGGGATGCAAACATTGGACGTCATGAATCAATTGTGGTTAAGTTGAAAATAAATATCTAAACTACTTCTTGCTGCAGAATGATCGCTTCTCCTTTCCGAACTTCATTTTTCATCTCGGCATACTTCCTACCTCTCATCATCTCATCGATAATGCTTATCCTCTTTAATCCTTATTTCCGCTTACCATACAACCTCCCCTCGCTTACGGCCTTCAAGATGCCTTGCCCCGTCATCGCCTGTTTATACGTCACAGGCCACCGTTCCACCTCTCAATACCTTACATCTTTACACGGCAGGTGACCAAACACCCCCTGCCACGCACCCATGCGGCGGCTTGCAGGGTGGTATGTAGATGTTTCCGCCACCTTATATGCCTTCTTCCAATCTCCTAGAATAGTTTCTTCGACACATCCACCATGCGGAGTACTTCCTCGTACATATTATCCTTGTATCGCATCACGCACCATTAACAACTGCAAAATAACATTGCGAGGCACTAATTCACTATTACACATTACTTTTTTACCCCGTCTTTCCCCCAATTCCATCCACCTCAATAGCTGGGGTGCTATGGAGATCGCCTTTGAACTTACTGAAGACATTATGTCTAAATTTTAGCTGATGATCTGATTCTAAATTTAATCGCAGCTAACGCCTTTGATTTGTGACCCGTCTTCGACTATGTAGGGTGTAGTGCAAGAGACCGAATTTAGCCTTGCGCATCAGGAAGGAAGAGACTTCGTACGCCTGGATGTAATAAAATAAACCAGGTGACTCAGATGCTGTCGCGACAGAAGGGTGGAGCTGATGAGTGGTGAAGGTACTTGGTGGTGCGAATGGAAGCGTGCTAAGCGACTCTTCTTTCAACATTCGCGTCTTACTCAACCTTCTTTGCTTTGCTCTTCCGTTGAGTCGTTCGGAGACATATTTCTTCCCGTCCACTGTCACGCACCTATCCTTAAGTTAAATCCTTCGAATTGCTGTTCAAGACCTCTAAGCAAGTGTATCGTTGCGTACATATCCTGTTGAGAAGTGCTGCAGTGGTGAATAAAACGGTTAAAATGTTTCAACGCAGTGAAATTAATAGAAGAGTGATAGAAGGGTAAAGACTTAAAAAACTGCGCTAGTTGAGAACATCGTAAACGTAGCATGATATGAGGTTGTGCTTCAGGAGTAATTCAGCTACTTTTACCCCATGAAGTAAGAGATTTATGCTTCAATCAGTAGTCTATAAAGCACTTACCTCCACTTGAGCTAAAATGCTAAATATGTTTCATGTTCATGTTATTGCGAAAATACTCTATGCTCCTTGGCGGTGGCGGAATAATGCCGTACTCTTTCCTGAGATTGCAGCCCACCTCAGAGGGTTTTCAATAACGTGAGACTGGCTACTCATCAAATGGTAACAAATATTTGAAACTTGAGCGCGGACAATATTTGCATGTATTAAGAATAATAATAGCTCGAAAAGTTATGCTTTTAGTTCAGAAACTTTTTGTATTCTCTAGTATGTGCGATCTCATTATTCGCTACCAATTATTAATTGAAAACGAATTTTCCAAAGGGAAGTATCAGTTTTATTTAACATGATTGTATTTGTTTCATAGTGATATGGCTCCATAAAATTATGATATCTAAATGCTGAGAAGTTGATACATGTTAATGTAGGCGATAAAGGGGAGAATGTTGGACAAGCGTGGGAGGCAAAGGAAGAGGTCATGTTAGATGGCATAAAAAGAGGCAGTGAGTGATGAAAAAAATTGGCTTGGTAGTGGTATAGCATTTTAGCTCGAGTGGGAGTGAGTGCTTTATAGATTGCTTATCGAGGTACAAAATCCCTCACTTCTAAAAGCAACACGTTTTCAGAGAAGTAAAAAGATGGTCTACATCGATATACTGCTCTGCGAGCCGCCGCAAATGTGTATGGTAGGGGATGTATTGAAAATAAATTGGACCAGCCGTTGAAAAGGAAGGATAAGAAAAAGGAGCTAAAAAGAAAGAGGTGATTAGTGGGTTAACGATGTGTCTAAAGAGAGTGTAAAGTTTTTGGAATAATAATTGATGGTGCATGGAATGGAGGAGTTTTTCCACTGTCACTTCGGCAGTGTATTTCTCTAATTTTGTTGCTCCAGTCAGTTCTAGAGATATAGTGCAGAATCAAAATTATATTCTCCGAGTAGTACCGAGACTCACCTATTCAGAGTTATTCAAGTAATCAAGTCCAGCGTGTAGTCTTCGAGCCTGAGACGGTTCCCAACCATCCTTCCATGAAATATTTGAACCATTCTGTTCGCTCGTTGAAGTTTTTAACAAAGCGGGCGGCTTTCCTTGGTATTTTATTTACTTCGTGGATGAAATCTTTCTGGGCTGGGCCCCATATGCTCGCGGCACATATGCGAGCGCGAAATCACGCCTAAGCAGCATCTCTCTTAAACCATACGTACGTGTTTTTCCATTTTACGTATACATTTGACCACGTCCAGTCTGAGGTGAAGGTCATTACCAGATATTTGACCTTATCTGAGTCTTTTATAATAAACAATCTTCTTTCCAAAAATATATTGTCAGTGTGTTATCTTTCGTAAGAAGCGTATTGCAGTCCATTTGTTAAGGTTGAAAACGAGTCCCCACTGCGTACATCACGAGTGAATATGTTCAGGTCCAATGATAGAGCTTTTAAGTCAGCATTGGTGGGAAGTACTTGGTGTACGACTGTATCATCAGCAGATGTTAGCATTGAATGAGTTAAGGTACGGGCGGTCCAGATACTTACTCGTGAATAGTTGAAACACGAACTGAATAACGATGTCAGCATATTTTAACATTCTTAGCCTGATAGAGAAGTCACGAGTAAAACAAAAGCAAAAGTAACTCCCTATCTCTTTCTTTCTCACCGCGATATTTGTCCACTTTCCTAATGGAGTTTGACTGCGGATACTAAGTTAATTTCCTTTGAAGGCATGCGTATTCCCTTCTAGGTCCTTCCCCGCCATGCGCTCCGTATACGACAATCCTTCCGTCTTTCGTGTGAACGCTCGGAGAAAAAGTCTGTCTTGAACACACCGTCGAAGAGGGTGGCCACTTTCCATTTCTTGTCTCGTTTTCTATTTCTTCCTCCCACTCGCCTGTCCTTAAGAGGACTCGGCGTTTTTGGACACTTTCCTTACGGTGACCAGAATTGGGAGCGCGGAAAGATTACTCATGCCCGACATTCGTATTCTAGTGACTTGAGGCGCGATCCATCAAACCCTCAGAATCATCCATATTTTTGGCAGGCTTCCCATTGGCACAAGACCTGAATTCCGTGAAAAGCTGTCGGAAAAATGGATTCTAAGCTCCTGTAAAACATCTTTTGACATCTTAAAGGCGTTCGGCTACCTTACTGCTCCAATGGAATTCCTATAAAAATGACATTTTTTTCTATTGGCCAAGGCTTTCTCTGCCTCCGGAAAGGATTTTAAATGTTTCCGTATCGGAAAATTTCTACCTACTTTTCTATGCCATTTATATGGACGATTTCCTACTAAATACACTCTAGAATCATTCTCCAGGGCTACAATATTTTCTAATAATCAAATCTAAAAACTTCTGGACTTACTGTTGCCAAGTAGTTCTTTCCACCGATTTGGTGTCGATAACTCTGCATTTACAGGTTATCCAGTTATAGAGATTTAATTAATTTAATCATAGTTGAACAAGAAATTAAAATATTAAGAACGTTATGGAAAAACTCCTCCAATTATGGACGGACGACATATTACTGAGTAAGCGTCCTTCTAACTAGCTCTTTCAACAGGGTATAAAAACATCCGAATCTTGTCGATCAGAAATTGAATGATGTATGCTCATCAGTCCTTTTGTGGAATTTCTGTGATAGAACGTTGGGGTTTGGCGAAGCATGAATTGGTATTTTGTTGGTATGCGGGGAGCAATCTCGATAGCTTTTTGTGAACGCGCAGATTCAAGCAAATTTAGTACACATTCTGTCAATGAGATTTTATTTGTATATTGACAGAGATTCACGGTGAGCTTGAATGACGTTATATTAGAATCGGAAATTAAACTAGATTTTGTTGTTTGGATGTCTTCTACAACTGAAAAAAAGACATTCTGAGCCTATAGTAAAATCTGCCAAACGCCCCATTTTGATAAAAATGATTTTTACGTATAAAACCATAAAAGTTGTCATTTTGACAGTGATATCTACGAAGTACTTTGCATAAAAAAGTATTACTTGACTTATTGAATACATTTTTATGTAGATATGCGCATATACATGAACAAGGAGTAAATTCACACAGACGCATATATATTTATTATTATTATTACATTATCTTCATAAAAACGTATTCCATGAGTCAGATAATCCTTTGTTATGCAAAGTATTTAGTAGATATCACTGTCAAAATGATAATTTTTATGGTTTTATTGGTAAAAATCATTTTTATCAAAAAGGGGCGCTTAGCGGATTTTACTTTAGGCTCAGAAGGTCTTCTTTTGGGTTGTAGAAGACATCCTTACTATAAAATCTTGTTTAATTTTCGATTCGAAAACAGCGTCATTCAAGCTCTCCATGGGTTGTAATAATAGAAGAGCACAGTGCAAGCGTTGTTATAGATGAACAAAAGGAAGAATAAGGCAGCGTTTCCCTCTTGTCCATTGGCTCGAGTGCAAGGGCAGCACCGACGTCGGAAGTAGGAATGCACTCGCTCTGTGCGCCGCTGCGCATCGTTGTAATTACGCTCGTGGCCGGCGATGCTGATTTCTTTGTTCGCGGCGATCGATTACCGGGACGTGATTGCTCCTCCCGGGCCCCTCCTCCTCCTAAGCTTCCCACCCCTATCCCCCATTGCGTCCAACTGCGTTAATTTCCCTCACACCTCCACTCCCCACCTTCTCGCACTTTCCCTCCCTCTCTCTCCCCCTTCTTCCCTCCATCTAAGTAAAAACATTAATGAAATACAAAGGAAAGCAGCGCACTTCGTTAAAAACTGCTACGAGCGTACATATAGTGTCTCACAACTTTTAGAGGGATTAAGGTGGGAGCTCCTAGAGACTTGGAGGCTACACGCTAGGCTTGGGTTACTTGTTACATTCAGAACATATTTTTCAGAACGACATAGAGAATATTATCGTGACGCCTCACTGTATCTGGGGGTCTGACAGATGCGATAAAATAAGAGAGATACACTGCCGAACAGATAGGTACAATAACTCGTTCTTTCCGCGAACAATAAACGACCACAATAAAAATTGAGCTCCTCCAAATACACTCCTATAATACATGTCACCATTTCATCTCCAAAAACTTTACACGGCTGGTGACCTAACACCCCCTGCCACACGCCCATACGGCGGCTCGCAGGGTATTATGTAGCTGTACATGTGGATATAAGTCTCTCGGACAATCTGTCCGGCTGTTTCTTTTCGTGAAATTTCTCTTTTCGCGAGGGATTCTTGACATGCTGACGCAGTTTGGGTACGAATCATGTTAGAATTTTGTTGTTGTCGAGGCAGTCTGATGGATCACTTTATTTAAAATTCCTATAATTTAGCCTCGTTTTCAAGAATGCAATATCTTCTTTCTAATGGAACGAAACGTTCAAGCAATTTAAATATTTACAGGAAAATAGAAGTATTTTTTCATATGGCACGGCAGAAAAGAGACATGATCGAAAAAAATGGCTAAGTTGCGTCGTGTAGATCACGTCAGAAATGAAAAGGGGTGTCGCTTACATTTTTTTATTATTTTCAAAACTTGTTCCAATCCATTTTATTGGTTGTAAAAAAATCTACCTTCAAGACTTTTTGAAACAAACTGGCTACGGTTGTACCTCAAACAGGTATTTAAGCCAATTACTGAGATGTCTAGTATTTAAACATTTTTGCGTCATTAACTTTACCACCGTTAACCGGGGTGAAACCAGGACCATTTTTGAGGATTTTTAGGTCTACTTTACTAACTTTTCTTTTTTATTTATGCAAACTTTTACCAAGGAAACTTAACCTAATGACTAATCGTTTCACGTTTGAATATTAGCCATGCAGTGGATATAAGTCCAGAAAAAACGAGAAAAATTAGTGACATCTTCCCCACGTGGAGTGGGATGAAGGTTCTTTACTAATGCTACTCCAATATTTTTTGTTGGAAACTCGTAGGAATTGGTTTCTATTTCAACTTCAACCCTTTATTTTCGTCTTCCACCACCTCCTATAACATCTTTTCCCTTGGGAAATACTTCACCAATCTCATGATCATGCTTATTATATTTTCCTTATAAAAGGGCTGGCAACTTTTCCAAACCATTGCAATATTCATTGACACTTTTGGTGGTGGTCGCATCGATGGCCTCCTCAATGTTTTCTGGTGGGTAATCCTTTACCCTCCGGACATGGGTGAAATTTGAGAATTTTGATGGTGGGACAGAGATCATCCAGGTAAATAGGCACATTTTAAAGCAATTGGAGAGATTTTTCGACCGCATATCTATTGTTATATCGCCTGTTTTCCCTGTATTGTTTTATTTAATCACTTTATTAAAATACATTAATTGTGATTAATCAAGTAGAGAAACGAAAAACGTTCCAGAAAACTTTTTATTTCCAAGTTTGTAGCATTACAAAAATGGAAAGAAAAATAGTTGATTTTGCCAGCGAATAAATTATTCGCTTCAATATAAAGAGAAGTTGATAGTTTTCTAATGCTTTTAGTTATCATATGGTAAATAAATGAAAGTAATCAGCGTTATTCAATCGCATAATATCAAAATGCAAATCCGTCGTCTTTGTGATCTCGAAGCTATTTTTAAAATAGGGTCTTATCTCTTATTAAATGAGACACTTACGACCCCATTTGCCCAAACATGCAACTCTTAAGCAACTACTTCGAAACTTCTCTCTGCAAAGGAGATTTATATTACGGATATATCTTGGGTGCGACGGTGCGATACGTCATAATTATTTTATCCACCTGAATTCAAGTTCAGTACGGCTGTTGAAGTGTTATACTGGGAATAAACTTTACAGTTTCAGGCTTCACGTCGTAGAAGTTAATAGTATCCATAATTAGAGAATACGATTTCGTACTTTTCCACAGAATTTTATTTTGTGTGGTGCGACGCGTTTCACAGATTTGCGGCATCATCAGGTACAAGAATTCAGTCCAAACAATGCAGGTATATTTGTACCTGATGATGCCGCAAGTCGGTGAAACGCGTCGTACCACACAAAATAAAATTCTGTGGAAAAGTACGAAATTGTATTCCCAATTATGGATGTTATACTGGGGATTGAGTTTGTGGTAAGAATACTGGCATTCCGTTTCGAGAAAAATGCACAGAATCACGACACAGGGGGTATTATCTTTTATTGTTACAATGATGATAATTCTTATCGTTATGTTGATCCCTACGTGAGTACTTCCAGTATACTTGTAGGCTTTGTACTCTGTCCTTCGTTTGGGACGTTGAAGTAAGGACCCCTTAGCGCCTTTTGTAAAGCGTACCCCATTTATCTCCACTCTACCACCACATAACCCTTCCCTTCCCAACTAACCCATCTTTTCTCAACGGTGCATATACAAGCAGTCAGTCGTCTCCCCAAATAACTAAACAGGTGTTCCATTTCATTTAGACATACAGTCCAGTAGTAGCGATCTGCGTGAATTAGGGAATCGAAATGTAAACATCTCCCATGGCTCATTTTTTCAGTGTACAGAGAGTGAGAGAATTTTTACCGGTGGTTGGCAGCTCCGAATTTCTTCCCACCCTTCCTTTCACCCCCCCCCACCCTCCTCCCCTCACTCCATCCCTCCCCACCCCTACTCACCCCCACACTCTGCCATTTCTGCAATTCTGTATCGCATTCCTCCGCGCTCAATGTCTCGCCCCCCCCCCCCCTTCCCCTCTTATTCCCTCCACACACTACAGACACAAACAGAACTCCAATCTCTCTCCCTCCCCCCTTCCTTCCCTTGTCCTTTGCCCTTCTTCCTCTCCTTCCAACCCTCCCCCATCCTTCCTGTCCCGACCCGCGTCCTACCCCCGACCCTCCGCCTCCGACAATCTGCCGACCCTTCCTCAGCCACCCGCTCGCTGAGACGTCGGATCTCGATCGTGACTCAAACAGACTCTCCTCTCACACACCCCCTCCGCTGCTACCCTTCCTTCCCTCGCGCACCGCAATCCGCTCCACCCCTCGATTACCCACCCTCCCCACCACTCCTGCTGCCCTCTTCGCTTTCATCTCTCTCGCTTACTTCTCGTCATCATTGGTTGTTCGATATGAACAATACTCCCTGATAGTTCTTCATATGTCCATATTGCAATGAAACAGTTAGTAAACATTCCACACTATACATTTATTAACTACCAACCATGGTTTCGTCACAAAGTGCAATTTTTAAGCGACCATGAAAAGGGCACTTTGTGTCGAAGAAAATAAAATTCATATGAAGAACGTATAAAATCATTTCAGGCTTTACTTTGTGGAACGTATGTTTCTCCATATTGCAATGAAACGGAAAAAATTCCGCACTAAACATGTATTAACTACCGATCATGGTTTCGACACAAAGTGCCATTTTCAAGCTTTAAAATGACACTTTGTGCCGAAACCATGGTTAGTAGTTAATAAATATTTAGTGTGGAATTCTTCGTATGTATTTTCTTCTTAGTTGGTCTCGTGTGTTAATCCCTTAGCCTTACCGTTGGGACTTTTCCTTCTGTTTTTCCTTAAATTGTGTTCTTCACAAACCCATTGTGTCTCAGCGTGTGCTATGAATTTGATTCGTCTTTTCTGTACAGTGTTCCATTGGGTCCTCTCCTCTGCTACCCTTCAGTATAATTTTTTATTTCTTATCTTTTCCGTCAATTTGATCTTCAGCATCCTCCTCCAACACATGGTTTCGAAAGATTCCAGTCATATCTTGTCTAATATTGCATTGATCCATGCCTTCGATCCATATTGTGCCACCCTTCAGAAAAATGTTTTTACATACTCTTTCTTCGTCCGTGATCCAACGCCCTCCTGTTTTGAGCACAGTTATACCCTTTTCCCAGTGAACGCTTTCTTAGCTCGCGCGCTATTCTTCTCTTGAAGTTCGTCGTACTTCTTACCCCCCTGGTGATGGTACTTGCGAGAACTAGGTGAAGAAATTCACTTGCTACTAATGATCTTCTCTTAAGTGTGACTTCTTAATTCAGCACATATCTTCCGTTTAATTCCATCATTTGGTAATTCTGTAATTCTGCCTCTTTCAGACATGGTAAAGTACCATGCCCTCTGCCTAAATGGAACAAATCTAGCCAAATATCTCATAAAGTCATGAATTTGTATTTTCTGAGCCTATGCAAGTAATAATAACATAATGTATCAATGCGTGCCATGAATGATACATACATATATACCAATCACGCCGTTCCCTTCCGGGGTAGGTACAGTCATCAAGTTTCACTCATAAATACATATTTGTTCCCCTAGCTCTGCTTCAATAATTTCATCCATACTGTCAAACCTCTTTTGCCTCATTTACCTCCATACACTGCTTCATGCACGCCCTCCTGTTTTTAAGACTCCTAATATTCCTCCTCCTAAGAATTTCCTCAACCAAATTCAACCACAACTTTCTCGACCTACCTCTAGCGCCATGAATGATTAATTATTTAATAATTTATGACTCTTTTTATTAAAATGCAATAGTTTACGTGTGGCAGAATAAAATAGGTGGCCATTAGAAATAGCCGTAGAATTGTATGTATACGTAAGTATTCAATCGATAACGTGATAATTGGTAGGAAACCCAGTACTCTCAATTGTTGGTGCGGGACCCTCCATTGGTTTGACCCTCCATTGGGTCCGGTGATCCTCACTCCAATGACGTAAGTCGGCAGACCGCACGGCGGCAACCCAAAAAGCGAATCAGAGGGATACCTAATCCCAATTATTTGGGCAACAGGCTCTCTCGGTACGCAGAGATGTGCGGTAGGCTCTAGCGAAAGCGGAGCCGACGGTGACTCGTCTCAGTTGTTTTGGGGAACCAAACTAAAACGAGTACTTCGGGGAGGCGGAGGCCCTTGAGGTCCTTTTGACCTCAATTCGCCTCATTGGTGTCGGTCTCGAAGGGGCAGTGGTTTCGCTAACCTTCCCTACCCATCCTTTCCTCCCACCTCTTCCATTGTCCTCGGCAATAAGCGAAAGCTTGCAGATCGGGGGCGGAAGTTGTAATCCCGCGGCGGGAGCCTAATCGCCTGTTGGTGCGAGAGGGCGCAACTTGGATGACTCTTAACACAATCTAGAGGGGTTGTATTTTGGCCGCTCGAGACAGTTCCAATCACTTACTTAGGAGTCACATGGTACTATAAAGAGAGGCTGGAGATTACTGGGTTTTTGG
The DNA here is from genome assembly GCA_963169105.1 of Ceriagrion tenellum. Lineage (NCBI taxonomy): Eukaryota > Metazoa > Arthropoda > Insecta > Odonata > Coenagrionidae > Ceriagrion > Ceriagrion tenellum. The sequence continues at coordinate 134,029,818 of OY720637.1, forward strand.
TGATTTTCCTAGGAAACCTATCGAAAAAATCCGTCTTACTTAAAATAACCTATTTTTAGCGTATCAATAACTGACACCGATTTCACAAATTGCTAGAAGACATTAGTTATACCTTAACCCTCTACACACCGATTTTTTCGCCCCTCATGTGCTTTCATTTCACATGCTACCCCACTAGTATAGTATAGTGGGAGTATCAGGAACTAAAAGTTGCGAAGGAGAGATATTTTCGTTGCCAAGGTGTTCAATTGATGATAATAAGGTATATATACGTGAAGAAGCCTAATCAGAGACAAAAAATAAACTCTTCTATGTGTCACCTCTAGGTCACTCAGCTAGATAGAGGGTTAAAACGATTTTTCGTGCAAAAATGGCTTTATTGTTCCAGTGGTATCTTGAAACATTATTATACTTATTTCCGATCACTATTATCCCCGGGCACTTATCATAGCAAAAGGATAACAAAAATAAATCAGGCTACACAGTATATTCTAAGGGTATGGTTTTAAACCGCGTATCGATGATTTCGAAAAGAACCTTATGTTCAAATAAACATAGCTACACTTTTCAAAGAGAAGCTAAAGTAGTGATATAATTTACATTTTTCCTGGAGTATAAACGTGAAAACGCCGAATTACAATGAGCTCAAGTTAGGACATAACAATTAGCTTGATAGACAATGTGATTATCAGTATGTGGGAGTCTTTTCATTCCTTCCATTACAAAACGAAAGAGATTTCCTTCTCTTGAGTCGCTTCTTATTCCCTCGCACGCGATTCCTCGGGTCCAATGCCGTCCTCTGCTTGCCAGACGAGCTTTTTGCCCGCAATCCCTAGCAGGCAATTGCCATCGTCAAAGCGATTGATGGCAGGAAGAAGCGAGAAACCTCGCTGTTTTCGCTAATTTAAAGTGCCTTTTAAGTAATGAGTCCATTCCGCATACTTTTTTGGCGGAATCAAGGTTAAGCCATTTGTTTTAAGATAATTTTTTGCGGAGAAAGTTGAGCGGGAATGTTTAATAGGCATGCTGAACCTTCATAGACTTCAATTTATTGAAGTCCTCGGTGACTCCATTCAGTGTGCGCGAACAGAACTCATGACTTGTGTTTATATTTATGGAACAAATTTCCCATCGGCAAGTGGAAACCGTTTTAATTTTTTTCTTTTTACATGGTTACCGACGTTGACGGTTTTATCTTCGAGGATCCCTTAAGGAGTCAGACGGTCCATGAGCCACATTCCTCTTATTTTTGCCTGTTCAGAACGCCGCTTATATTTACTGCCACGGTATAACATGTTTATGGTCATAGACTTTTTTCATTACTTCGAAGAGACACTGATGTATGCAGCTAGCGTCAACTATCTTTAGAAAACTGCAAATCAAATCCTGAGGTTATCTATTATGAAGCTATTTAACTTGAATAATGTACTATATCTTCACGTTTTACGTGGTATTTACGTATCTAATGTATTTAATCCTGGTGATAAGATTTATGTCGTAGGTTTTAGAGGTTCCTTTAGGTCAGTTTAATACACATGGTCCATGAATGCTTCGAGAAATTGAACGAGGCGCATAAAACTCGGATGTCAATAAGCGAGAAACCCAATCTGTTTATCTGATCGCTGGCACATTTCTGTCGTTAATTACTTTGGCAAATTAAGCTATTTCCGAGACAGGATGCATCCATTTATAGAAGAAATTCCCGTGGCTTACTGAGCATCCTCCGGCTACCAAAGACCATTACCGCGAGATAAAACGTGCTGTAATCGGATAGCATCATGCTGTGCATTCTTTCCCATTCGAATTAATTAGAATGAATAATGCACGACACGGGAATATCCCTCTTTCTGTGGCTTTATTTGGAGATTGAGATTGGAAGGGAAACGAATGAGTTACAGAGGACGTCGTGATAGATATTGTAATCACTTTGCTGGAATGAGCCTCCTCATCCACTGCCACTGCACTTGACCATGTTAGGCCACGGTGCGGGTGTAGCGACAATGTTTCAAAGCATTTATCCGAGAAAAAGACTTTTTCACTCTCTCTTAGCGTTGGGGTTTGATTTTTTTTACTTCCACTTTCGGAGAATGGTAACCCAACGGGTTAGAATTTTGAAAATCAGTTGATTTTTATAGTGAAGATTTTTATAAGTTAGGTAAAAATCAGACGATGCAATCCTATCACATGTGTGAACTTCGACGCTAGAATATGTATAAATGAGAGGTATAGAGTAAATATGACATGGTAATTTATATTGTACAATAGAAACTTTTGTGATAGCGGAAATTCTGCTTAAGTTGTGCAAGCTTTGACAAATAAGGCTTAATTGCACTGACTGTCTGCCACTGGCAGACATTTTCAACAGTTCTCGGAGCTAATTCGACGGTGTTTCATCCAAATTTGATCCGAAATCACATATTTGTGAATCTTTTCCTCGATTTATGAATATCCCTCCCTCATGTTAGTAAAATAATCAATACACAAGAATCTTAGGTAGTGATTAATTAGTCAGAACAAATCAATAAAAGGAAATAATCCAAATAACCTTTAATTGTCAAAATGAGGTTGACGTAGGCTGATAATTTCTTTTTCTCTATATGACAGTGTGATGATAGTTTAATTCTAATTTGAACTAGTTCGGTTCCTTATACTACAGGATACAAGGGATGATTTCTTGCATATGCTAACCCATCCGTTTATAACTTTTACTCCCCACAAGTGTTTTGTAATAATAAGAGTTCACTTATTTGTTATGGCTCATCAGTCCATCTTTATAATTAGGAAGGCGTTTAGATAAAATCTAATGTGCCAACCCTTGTTCCTATTAAGTGAACGACTCATTAAAAAAGAGCGTGACATGCGTTGCTGGAATTGTGGCACAAGTCGCCCATGGAAAGTGAAAGCTGAGTTGACAAATTTTTACGGCCCCATTTCTTTCGTACGGGATCCCATCATTATGATCTACCTACAGGCGCCTATAGTTACTTTAATGCTTGAGGTGGACCCACATGAATCCCAATGGAGATGAAGTGTGTCCCCGCCCGGGATATTGCCTTTCAAAAAGTGAAAGGTTATTTACCGACTTTCATTCTTAAATGGCCCCCATAATTTTTTTTTTGTGGTGACCACTAAACGTTATCCATTATGCTCGGTTACGTGTTACGTGACCCATTTCTTGGTGATGTTTACATAAACGAAACGCCCTGGAAAGTGGACAATCACTCCGAGGAAATGACGTCGTTAAATAGAGAAATTCTTTTAAGGACATTTTCTAAATAATTGTTTCTCTTTTATATGACGCATTCGATTCCTTTTTGAGAAAAAAGGGACAGTTGCCTCTCCTATATCGCACTTCACAGGTTCTTTGGGCAGCTTGGGTATCCCTAGGGTGTTACATTCCAAATAGAGATGAGAACCTCTAAATAATACAAGTTCTTTTTTAACTTTGTGGTATTCCATTTTAATATATCACCTGAAGATGACGCTCAAGCGTCGAAACCCGGGTCGTGGGTGTGTTTGTTTTTAAATTGTGGTTTTTTGTAAAAGTTACCATTAAATCATCTGATATATGAGAACCTCTGTCTCATCAAGACTTTTACTTTCTTATTCCAGGGTCCTGTGCATGTCGAATAAAACGTTGTGGAAGCCTATCTCTTTGCTCCAAATCAAGTTGACTACCACATTACGGACTGCATAACGAAAGCAGTATTTGCATAACCCCGAATGTCAATTTTTTTTACTTTCAGCTATTCTTGGTTGAAGAGGGAGTTGAAAGAAAATCTAAAATTTGTGGCTGTGATCGTCACTTTACAACTCCGGTGAAAACTGAACCATCTGAAATTCAATTAGTGAAGGGAAGTTAGACCGACCAAGACTGGTACATTTTAACATATAACAATCTCAATCATACCAAAATAGTTGAAGTATGCGTAAAACATCAATCACTCAATAATTGACTCTGACAATTTCATATTTATTAGGCGTATTCACCATTTTGTGCGGTGGTTTGAGACAAAACAGCTGGCTTGTGAGCCTTGAAGAAAATACTCTAGCCCAAGCCAGTCTTAAATCGGTCGTGAAGGAATTCCGAAATGTGTATCGCAACATCAATTTCTTAATTAGAAGGAACATAGGGCTGTGCAATATTTCGACGCATCGAGTGCAATGTGCCAGATAACTTGCAGTGGGATACTAAGTAATAGGACTTGGCAATTTATCGCCGTGCTTTGCGTTGGTGTGTCAAGCTACTTAATGCGATGCAATGCGATATGAGATGCTGTGCAATTCAGCGCGAATACGATAACGGCAATGCCCACATTTAAAGGAAAGAAACGTGTCTGTACGGTAGTGTCATCCGTCGACATTGGTGCCGCTGTGATTTTATGAGATCTCTCCATTCAAATTGTTGAAGCTCGCGCACATCAGAGCTCACGAACGACGTCGAGTGTAACGATGTGCGCTATCAAAATGTTTCGTAACCATCCGGTAGGCAGCACCGTATGGGTAAACTACAACTACACGACCTAATATTTGGTGAAATTTTTTAAAATTCCTTCCGAATAAGCGTTGATAAAAGCAAGCTTTTATCTTAGAGTAATTAAAAACTTTACAGTGTGCATTTTTAACGCCTTCTTCTTCTTAGGTATTCAATCCTTAGTTTGGTCTACAGCAGTCCTCCAGTAGGCTCTCTTTTCGGCTCTTCTGTTCAGTTCCTGGTAGCTGGTGCAGTTCAAATCCTCCAATAACTGCTTCGTATAATCAAGTCGAGGTCTTCCTCTACATCTTTTTCCTTCAGTCATTCCTTCTAGTATCGTCTTTATCATGCTCTCGTGCCTCAGAATGTGCCCCACAAGTCCTGTCCTACTGCTCCTTATACTTCTCCATGTGTCATTCTTTTCTCCTATTTTCTGATAAACTTCTTCATTTGTTATTTTATCTCTCCAACTGATCTTGAGCATCCTCCTGTAGCACCATTTTCGAAGGACTCAAGTCTCCTTTTCTCTTCTTTCCCTATCCGAACGTGAGCGCGATTTTGTACGGCGAAGTGGTTAGCGCATTTGAACGAATGGAAAGATCCTTGTATCACTTCTAATAAAGTGCAGCAATTCCATTTTGAAATGTGATTGCCGCTCAGCACCCCGAGAATTTGATCGCTCATGCGTGGAACGGTCCGTGAACAGAGCGGCTGAAGAAGCTAAGGTTTTTCATTCAGGAATTCCGTCCTTTAAAAGAATAAAAGAAATAGAGACGTCCGCGTGAAGTGGACAGGAGAGAGAATTAAAAGGAATAATAATATTGCGAGTGGGATGGGTGAGAAGGTTGGATTCCTCTGAAGGAAAGGGCCAGCGTGGAGGCGAGGATCGTAACAATGCGCACCTTATTAGTCATCTGATCCCCATTCCTCAACGCGCCTCGGCATCCTTTCTTTTTATAACCGCCCGTCCCCCCTCTTCCCTTTTTATTTCCACCGTCACATCGCCTCGTTGGAGAGTTTGGAGATGTGGGTGGGTTTGGTTGGATTCCTCTTATCTCCCACATGCATCTGGAGATGACTGCACTTTCACCTCTCCCTCCTTCTCTCTCTCTTTCTCTCCCTCGCACGCTTCCACGAGACGGGAAAAGAAATGAACGCGGGGTTCCTCGGCGCATTCCACAGCTTTCACGATCCCCCGAACACTCCGCTTAATAGAGGATCCTCCGTGGAATTGTGATCAGAAATAAATATCTTCTGAATTACAACTTTTAATATTGACACCTTTCTGAACACATTGCAAAACATATTCCTTTTATTAAAGGAAAGCCTCAGCTATAAGAGAAAAAAATAACGGTGCAGATGATTTGACAAGTATATTGCCTTATTGAGCGTTCATTATTGAAGAAAGTTGCTACAACTAAAAAATATATAGGGCTGGTACACACGTTGTATTAGCATACATTACCCTGGGAGAATTTGATGCTCATTGAAAAAAAGATTCTAAGTAAAAAGTTTACGATAGTTATTAAAAAAAAACAATTTTTCCTAATGTTCTCCATCCCTGGCAACAAATATAATATGTTTATGATTAAAATTCAAAGTGATTTAAAGTTTAACGAAAAAATATTGTCTGAAATGGAAGGATGTTGCACATTTTCTTGTATCAATCTCAGGACACGTTATTCTTTTTCTACGCAAAGGGTGAATAAAATAGTATTTACGTTATTTTACATTGAAACATCCTTTAAAAATTTGTTGAGAACATTTCGCAATTGAGCAGAGTAAATTTTGTTCGGCAATTGTCATAATTAGTCTTAATTGGGGATCTGATATTACCGGGGATTTTGCTAAAAATGTTCGTTTGGCAAAGCCGTTCCACTTGTCAAAAAAAGAGGAAATGGCAGCTACTAAATTTTCATTAATTACTCGCGTCAGGCTTAAAATTTTGTAGTCTAACTCATTTTATCTGTTAAATTAATGGATTTGGGCGATACTCAATGGAAATTCATTACGCTTCACTAAATGAAAAAACTTTGCACATTTAATCATTATTCAATAATGAGCGATTCGTTTCGGCAACCATAGTGTCACAATCAAAGATAAGTTTGAAAAAGTAAACGCAAAGTCGTCAAAATAGATAGGTCAATAAAAGCTTGTGCGCCATAGTAATCAGTATTTCCTCTGTTACAAAGGCTGATTCCAGTGAAATCGTCATGATATGATGGCAAATTTTCCTCGTGGAACCATTTAAATTCCTGGGTTGTTGGTGACTTTCTATGAAATGCGTGGACTATTCAAATGCTGTATTCCGTTCCTCGGATGAAATGCTGAAGTTAGATCTGCTTGATCCTTTCGCTAAGAATGGGCTCATCCCGATTCTGGGTTTGTTACTTCCCGTGCTCAACTGCCCTTAGATTCCTTACCCTATCAGCCATTGCGGAAGCTTTACTCGATGGTGCAAATGGCCTCTCATTAACCATCATAAAGAACATACTAACCACCATATTTTTAAATTACTAGGGCTTGCTTGTAACTTATTGATCCTTTCCGATACCTCCGGTGGTTAATGTCATCGGCCGATTGTAAAGTTTTGGAAACATTGGCATTTAAAATTTCAGGGACCAACAACGGATTTCAGACTTACAAGGAATACAGAGGAAACTATCGCACAATTATCTCTACATTAAAAAACTAAAATTTCAGTAATTATGAATGTATCATCTGCATTTTCGTATTATTACGCAGATTTTATATTAATTTTTGTACGCTCTTTGGCATTATTTTTGCAATTAATTAGTTTGCGACACACAAAACGACATGCGTAGTAAGAAATGACCTAAGATTATAAAAATAATGAATAAAATTACCCGTTTAAATTTATTATAGTCGGATCCCATCAATTTGACTTGTTGGTTGGTTCCATAATTCATTCCTATTGTGGATGAATCTTATAACCATGTAACAAAAATATCCAAAGTATGCCACAGACATGGTGTTACATGTCTACTCTGATAATTTTTGAATAACGATATTAATGCTTCGCAAACTATAAAATAGTAATGTGTATATTGGTTGTGATGATTTTCCCTGAAAACATGTTATCCGAAATTGATTTCCGGAGGAACATGATAATACTGGATAAATTACGAGTGATAGCCATGTTGGGTGAATGAATTACTCCAAAAAACAGGATTTACTTACCTGCATACGATAAAGCGCGATCGTCCTTCTCCTTTGATTCGTGCTCCCATCATACATCACTCCCAATGTCTCCCCCTCCCCCTGCACGACCAATGCACGCTCCATCACGGAGCGTGATCGGAATCCCACCCCTCACCTTTGCACCCCCTCCCCTCATATTCCCCGACCCCTCACCCCCAGGCCGCCCCATCACAGCTCTCCCCAATAGACCCGTCCACCCTTCACGTTTCCACTCCTCGCCCCGCGGTTGTTTCCCTCTCACAGCCCTGGTTCAACCTACGAGCACTTTCTGGTATACATGCTCGTATCGTGATGTTCTCCCATGCAATCGCTTATCTTCTATGTAGTTAAAATATGACATGTTAAGTACCCGATCCGTCGGATGGGACGTTGAACTGTTGACTGCTTGGCGCCTGTCGTCATGAGTAGGCTCTTGACGGCGCCGGGTTCCTCCCTGTCCAGTTACAGTCAAACCTCCCTTAACGAACACCTTCAAATAGCGGACACCTCCAAAAAACGGACAGTTTTTCAATCCCCGGCAGTAGGACATGGAAACTTATGGAAGTAATACCTCCAAATAGCCGACACTCTCAATAACGGACGTGGAAACATGAAAAGAAACATTTTTCCTTCAATTAACTCCATTAACGGACACTCGCGGCGAGATATTCTGTAAAAATGTCTTCTCTCCTGAACATTAGACCTAAAATAGATAAAGGGGTGTATTGTATCTTTTCCAGGGGCCACATTTTCGACTGTTGTTTTGATAGTGATGTGATAGTAGCTGCTCTATGAATAAAAACTGTATAAAAATTTCAATCCATATTTTTTGTTGGGATGTGTAATTTTTTAATATTAAGACTTAAAAGAAAAAAAAATATATTAACACCTTCATATTTTGATGTACCGGCGTAGTTACAGCATAGGGAAGCGTGTCGTAATTTCGGTCCCCTCTGAATAGCGGACACCTCTCAATGGCGGACGATTTTTCTGGACCCATACGTGTCCGCTATTGGGAGGTGCTAACGCCAAGATTACACCATAATTTCTGCTCCCACCGACTCATGTGTTCTGTCGACGTAAGTAGCCTACTTTGTTGGAGTTGGCCTTCCCAAATAATCAACCAGCCAACTTACCAGCATTGAATATTTTCCGAATGCGGACCATCCGGACTCAGAATGTTGACAGCGATGGGCTGCTTTACAATAAGATACGCTCGAACATAAATTTATAGAATCGGGAAGCAAATTCAGCTGAACCAGTATGAGTCCTAGTGTTTGTCTGCATTATACCTACCTGTAAACTCAATGTTACTACAGAAATATAAGAATGATTATAAATACCGGAATTAATCACACTTACTCGAACAACGTTGGCTGCGTCACAAAGCTACGTGATATCGGAGCCATTGGAATTGGAAATCTGAGATATTGTCCAGATTCAATCGTGACTTGAAGCGTAATCAGACCGATCGTAGATATAAATTGAACTTTTTACGCATATCTAATTTTTAGTAATTTTTTATATCGAATTTGTGCCCAATGGCGCGGTCTCATATCCCATCGTTGGTGGGTTTCTCTCTGTTTTCCAATTACTTTCATTGATAAAACCTCTGTGTAAAAGCGTACTATTTTGATCCAGTTTGTTGCCAGCCTTTTGGACGGTGTGCTGTTAGTATTCTTGTCGTTATCAATCTTTAAAAAAATTTCCTAATTGAATATTTAACAATGTTCGATAAAAACGAGTGAGTTCAATAAAAGCAACAGAAGAAAGTGGATATTTTCTACACCTGACTGTCATAGCATTCATTATTGATTACTACACATGTAATAAGAGCTTATGTGGTAAAAGCTGCATTTTTTACTAAGTTAATGACTGTACCGATAGATAAGGATTTTTTCTCATATATACTTGCTGGCTGGGACATCTAACAACAAGTATATTTCTAAAATGGGTCTGCTATTTCTTCTTCCAATTTATTTTGGGAATGGAATAATTTTATCTATCCAAAGAATGGCTGTAAGTCCAATTTTACTGAGGAAAGTCCACCCAGAACAGTTTAATACGATTGCGGTGATTTAGGCAAACGTTGCCTAGTCTACTAGATATTAGTCTCCGTGTTCATTTATCGATCATTACAGTTTTAACATCGAGCAAAGGATCCATAAAACTCCATGTGTGAAAGGGACTTTCTGTTTCGTTTCATAAATCAAATCCAAAAAGGGATATAGCCGATATGCCGACTACAATACTTACGATACTTTCACCTCCGAGCGTGACTTCATGCTGTGTTAACTGCGGTATTTCTCTCTGAGTTATTGTCTTACTGCATTGCCATTTCCGGTTATGTAATCGAGAGAGAGACCTGTGATATATCCTGCAACATCAAATCAATAGCGCCGTTCACCCAGAGAAATTTTAGGGAAGCTCTTAAGGAGTACTACTAGTATTGGAAGGGAAGAGACAGAAATTTTTATTCAGCGTACAAGGTCTTAAAATAACTTCTATAGTTTAATAAGGTTTGACAACCCAATCGCACCTTAATTCTAGGGGTACATACAACCAAATTACAGTTATCAAAACAAAGAGATATTGGGTGTCAGAGATACTTATGATATAGAATTATATCGGAGTGTAGCTGAAATGTCGCAAAATCTTTAGGATTGTAAATAAATATTGTAACTTACACATTAACTGTTAATTTACGACTTTAATGAAAGATCTGATTTTGTGAGAAAATAATTCCGATGCAAAACCAAGTGATGGGTTTTTAAAGAATAAGAAACTTTATGGGAGAATATAAATTATTAAGTTAATATAATGTGATGATTATGAACATAGGCATTGCAAATTACTTAACTCGTTAAAGTATTTGTGGATTAAAGGGCGGTTGTACTGATATTTTCCGTGATTAATAACTATGTGTTTTTCCAAGAGTAGAAAAACTTAATGCGTCTCCCGGGTTTTGACGTAAAACGTCGTCTTCAGGTGACGAGCTCTATAACATTAATGACATCGAAACCCAGTCTGTGCATTTAAGTTTATTGTTTCTGGAAAATTGTACATATCCAAGTTATTTACTCGCTGTATTTTTTATAATAAAATGAAATTCTCGCCATTTAGGCGCTACCCTCTCAGACCAATAACACTAATGGTCGTATCCTTATTCCTGCAATATACTAAATATCATCACTATTCGTGACAAGAACAATTTAGTCACTCATGTTTAATCAATCAATGTTTTAAGTTGTGTCCCTCCCAGTCACGCCATGGGAGACCTCGAGGTCTCCTCCATTTGCGAGTTTATTGGTCCTCTCACTTCTCCCCAGTTTTTTAGGTTTTGCCTAATTTCCTTTAGATATTTTATCAGGAAAATATTGCTTTATTATTTATTAGGAAAATATTATCATTGTCCTTTCCAATACATTTCTAAGACCGCAAGGAGTCTTATATAGGACACATTCTGTTAATTAATTTTTTTGTCCTACGTTGAATTCCTTTTAAAACCGCCATGTCTTTTGCTGCCCGTAAATGCCGTTTAACTTTCTTATTTTTCTCCCACATTCTCCCACTTTCTCATCCAGCTCCCACATTTACACAACATTCTTCCTTTCATAAGACTCTTCGGTAAGTCGTTACCTCCTTACAGTGGTATGCCTCCCATTGTTTTGGCCCCTTCCTTTGAATTTATCTCAGTCTCTTTTGAGAAACTTTGAGCAGACGAATAATATATTGTACTTTCCTATTCTTTATTCATTGAAAATTGAACATTTCTCTCCTAATCATCCTCTCATCTACAGCTACCAACTTCTTGAGAGTTTATTCACAGAAATCCTTGCGGAGGATTAAATTTTGCCCGAGACTCTGGGATATTAAGGCGGTATTTATTGTCGCTTAAGCGCAAAACTTAAGCTTAAACCCAAGCCCCTTACCACTCCTTACCAGCAAGACCCTGACTCTATGGGATCCCCTAGGATTGTGACCTACATTCTTAGCTCTAATATATGGGTATTTCGTTAGACAAGACAATAACTACGTATATATATTGCTATTATCAAGTAAACATTCTTGGAAAAATCAAGGTATTTGTTGGAATATTTTTTTTATTTTGCTGCATCTCACGTGTATGATATGTGGAGCGAGTTTGGTATCGCATCACATTTTATGTAATAGCTATCTAGGCGTGCATTATCATCAAATTTTCACATTAGAGCCAATTAAGTTTTGGTACACTCTAAGCACACTAACTTAATACAGGAACATGATTCTGCTTCCACGTATAGAATTTGCTAAGGGTATCCTATAGGCACTGAAATGGGGCAATGAATTTCTTTAGCGATAGGGCCATGGGAAGGGCGGCGACTGAAAATGAGAAAGGCCATGAGTTGAAAACGTGATTATTATTTACACTGAATGTACGTTTTCAATGAGAGAGTAGCCTAAATTAAAAAAAAATATAATGTGCAGTTATTTAATTCATGAATTTTTAAGATACATATAAACCTTCCGTTACATTAAGAAAACAAATATTACAAATTGTATCAGACGATATTAATACGATAATATTTGGGAGAATATTTTATGGATTCTTTTTAAAAAGTTAAACGGGGAGGAAAACGACCCAATCCGGAGCGTGGGGAATTTAAAAATTACCGTTCAATGGCTGAGGTCTCCCGTAGGGTCCGGGAGAGTTGGCAACCCCAGACTCATCTCGCCTGTGCAATCTTTTCCTTCCTCGCCCCGTGGTATCGGCTCTTGACTGCCACCGCCGACCCCATCGCCCCTGATCACTCTGGTTCCTTAGCCTTCGTGACTTAGTTTCATTGGCTTTTACCTCTCGCTCGTGACCGTGACTCCGTGACCCTGAGTTCCCATGCTCTTCGCCCGAGAGCAAATTTGTCTTCGGGCCGATCACAGCATCGCGGGGAGCTGTTTAATCTATTGCAGTAATTTCGTTCGATGTCTGTTTCGCCAGCCACTCTAGCGATTAGTCCATCGGTTCACACGTTTTGGCGATAGGAATTCGTGAAATGTCACATAAAGCTCCACGGGTATTTTGTTATCAGTGGCGCAAATCTTGTTGGCGAGTTTTGTGGCGTAAGGTTTTCGGCGCTGCTGAAACTCGTAGCTTTTTTCTGTTTTGGCAGCCGGAATATTAAGATTAAACAAGCATCAAGCGAGAGGGCAAGTCCCGATAATTTAATTTAAGTTTTAAATATAGGAGGGGATGTCTTTTTGGATGCAGACCTCGTCAGGTAACCTGCTCAAGTTGAATTAAATACTCCCACTATCATGAGGTACTTCTCAGCGCATGGAGTCTGTAGGAAGTGTGGACAGTATTATCTATTAATCATATAAGAGGGAAACAAGTTGGTATTTAGCATAATTTGGGAAGAAAGACAAATAATTGCTATTTCATCCCATGGAATCACTACTAGGAGCAATACGACCCAATCTTTGTGAGTGAGGGCAGACCCAAGCGATAGAAATAATGGGCGTATGTTTTCGACCAGGGTCTAGTTATACGGCTGAACTTGTGGTTGCTTTCTTGTCGGTGCTCATCTTCCCACGGACGAAGAGGTCGATCCATTGTTGGCTCCTATCTCCGAATCGTTTAAGGTTTATTACAGGACCTCTGCCATTTATCCAATCCGGAAATTGCTTCATCAGATGGTCGCCGTTGATTCGGCGTTGTTGTGGTCATGGAGGGCATAAAATCACGGGCTTTTCCGTTATTAGGCGTCCAATTACAAAACCTCTATAAGTTGCCCTAAGGTTCAGTCTTGTGTTTTTACCTGCTATGGAAGTCCGTAATGTCCATAGTTATCCTTTCCTAAAAAGTAACACTCTCGCTTTTATGCTGAATAGTGAGGTTCCTGGGCGTGACAGAATCACGTCTTATGGACGTAAAATGTAATTCTCGCGCAGCCTTCAAGTTCCTCTCAGGTTCGAACTTTTGGAAATGTCCTTCTTACCTTTTGCAAAATTTTACAAAGCCTTTAAAATCAATTTTTTTGGAATTAAGCTATTATATAGGGTTTTAATGTCATAGTTTCGATTCCCCTTTATAGTGAATGGCAGCTTTTAGTTCAAATTCAGAAGCACGAGTCTATAAATGCATGGTTGTGCGCCAAGTTCAGCTTAGGCGTCGGAATGCAATTTGTTCTCAGTTAAGGAAAATATTTAATCAAGTAAGAGCATTAACATCACTCTTTTTTTGTTTCACAAAGCAGTGAAAGAGTCAGTTATATAAAAGCAAATGTTTTGAATGTCAGAGGTGCCTCTAAAATTATTTCGCTTACTTCTGGAAATGATGCAACGTAACATTTGAATCGGGATCTCAGGTTTCAGATTTTTTATGGTCTCCCGGATTAAAACTTGACTTGCTTGTTTCGTGTGGCTTGATTCAACAAAATTTTACCTGCGTTCTTTAATATTGAACGTTGCACAACGAAAGTCTATTAAAATGTTTATTTTGTCAAATACGTAAATCTTCTGTTGAGCTGTTGGCTCATTCCCTTAATTTTATCAAAAATTCTAAACCCTTCCGAATGTATTGCCATAAAAAGTAGTAAGTATTTCCATAACACCACTGCAATCCCTTGGACTTTGCATTTATGAGAGGTAACTTTAGGCGTAGTGTTGTGCGAATTTATCGCGTTCGTAATGAGCAATTACACATTTATCCTATTTTCATGCTTAATGGACGGACCAAGGATGAAGAATATTTGAGCCACTAACATGGGTGCTCTACAGTTTTATTAATTTAAATATTGTGTTAAGCGAGCTATCGGGTCGGGTGTGATGGTTAGAGTGCTGGCTTCCTATTCTGAAGGGTAGGTTTTTCTGTGGGATCCTGTTCCCGTCTTGGGTTTCATCAGAGAGGCACCTTAAAGCGACGCATCTCACCCGTTCGTCCGGTCGAATTTGTCATGATTTTCGACCCTAGATTATAGGTAAAAGACTCTTGTCATCAACTTAAAATTTTTTGAATGTATTTAATAGACCTTTCCTAAGGGACTCCTGTATCTTCAATGTAATAATTTTATCTTGCTGTATAGATAAACTGTTGAAAAATAGTATAGATAAAAAGCATATTTTTACAAAGACTATTACCTGTATTGAAAAATCGTAGACACAGGGAGATGTATCAATCTTTATCAGGATACTAAGTAATAGTCGTCATGGTTGAATGATTAAATCAATTATAGGTTCATTTCGACAAGCAAGCTTTCGACAGTTTTCGGCGATGATGTTTTCGGATGGTGACGCAAGTTGTTCAGCCTTTCCTCACAGACCTTCCGTGAGCGCTGCCTGTATGTACATGCTGTAGATCAGGTCCTCATGCTCTATGAGGTGTATGGACGTTGACTGTAGATGTTGCAACAACTTACAGGTGTCTGTTGCCTTGAGCTTGAGTTATCCTGGAGAGAGAGGTTCCTGACGTCAAAACGCCTCGATTAGGTGCTAATATCACCATATAGTGGATTTTCTAGACCTCTATCCCTTACTGAAGGGTAAGATCCTTCCCTTTCCAAATACTTGATGCCTTCCTTGCGTTAATAACCTATATCAGATGTACGTAGCCTCCGACAAAAAGTAAACCAGTATTTGGCAGATTTTAAGCTAGCCGGGACTAAACACGGAGTTCCACTTTTACGGAGTCACCCGCAATGCACAATTGTGCGATATTCCACAGAGAAAAAAATCATCCGCCTTGACCGGGATTCCAATTCGGATCTCTTGATTTCGGGCCGAGTGCTTTAGCCAGTTAAGCTACCGAGGCGTCCTCTTCCCCTGTGGATTTTAGTGAACTTTAAGGGACCAGATGTTTTCGACTGCCAGACATACAATGTAACAATCAGTCGCTACTGAGCGCCACTGCCCAAGAGGAAAGATCGTACTATGAACACATAGAGGCGTCCCCTCTATTTGACAGATTAAAAGTATTGTTTTGAGAGTCGGTAATAATTTTTACAGAGACGGGCAACTGTTTTGCAAGTGCGAGAGATCGCAGAAACAAAGGTGAAGGGAAGGGGCACGTCTGGAGCACGCGCCGAGCAAAAATTCACTCTGAGCACGTGCGTCCGTGATTGTTGCGAGCAACGTGTTAAAACACATCTCAGAAGTATTACCTTTCGTGTTGTCGGCGTAGCAGCGGCGAAGGAGCTTTCTTTGGCATCGGCGGCGGAGGCCCCACTTCACACCCGCGCCCTCTCGTAACAATGCCCTTGTACACACACCTGACGCCTCCGCGAGCCGACCTCCTCCCCCCACCCACTCTCTTTCCCTTCTCACACCCTTTGGCGTGATCTTCATTCCCCATCCCACCATCCTTCTCCTATTCCATTGATCTTTGAGGCACGGCCGCTCACGTCAACGTACGATGTTCTGACGATGACTATGAATTAGACCTGTGCGAATGCTTCGAAATCGAATCGACTCGAATCAGGCTTAATTCGATTCGATTCGCCTGCGAATCGCGATGCTTCGAAAGCAAATGATTCGATATATTCGACTCTGATAGATTCGTCTTCGAATCGTTGCATGCATTCAAACATGGCGCTTATTCCAAAAATGGTGCGCCGTCCGCTTAGAAGATGTTTTCCTCACGCGAAATGAAAATTTAAACGATCACATGTTATTCTGTGCTATTCTTTGTGTCACTATAGATATACATATCAGCTACTGTAAGGCCCTGAAATATTGTGAAAATCTTTATCACTTTAACTGCGCGTAAGCTTTTGCATTTTATTTAGACTCGAATTCGATTCGCTGGCGAATTTTTTAGAGTGATTCGATTCGCTGACGAATATTTAAAAAAAAAAGTTCGTTTCGATTCGAAATATCTTTTGGGAGATTCAGTTCGATTCGAAATGAAAATCCCTGTTTCGCACAGCATTACTATGAATATAAATGCACTTGGACAAGGAATCTTAGATTCCCAAACTATAGCTACAGTTGAATCTCGCT
This sequence comes from Ceriagrion tenellum, assembly GCA_963169105.1. NCBI lineage: Eukaryota > Metazoa > Arthropoda > Insecta > Odonata > Coenagrionidae > Ceriagrion > Ceriagrion tenellum. The sequence goes on from OY720637.1 coordinate 134,046,466, forward strand.
TATCCGAAATAAAGAGGGGGGGACCTAAACCTTTTCGTGTAATCATTTTTCAAGGAAAATCGATGGTTGATATTCAAAAGTTGATTTGGTGAAAATACGTACTTTTTACGTATATATTGTGTTATTTATCACTCTAATTATTTAACGGTACTTTTATTTTACCGTCAAATCAACAGCTGTGGGTACTATTTCATTAATTTCTATCTATTTATTGACAATTGAAAATTTTCTTCTCCGTGCTTTCTCCTCAATTTATTTAGCCAGGAAAGTGCAAGTGCAATGAATAAAACATTAATTTCTGGAATTACCCTCCAGTTTAGGCTAAAGGAATCGAAGAAAATATGTTTGAAGACATTTATAAATGTCTTGAGGGTCATTTTGTCCCAAATTTTGTTGATTTCCGCGCTCCTCTCCTCTCTGTTGCCAACAAATTACTTACACCCCTATTGTTCTTCTGCTACATGTTTAGTTTTACCTGGCTGAAGTGTTTATCCATTGGACTACCCCTCGCATGAACAAATTCGCACTTCGACGAAAGAATTTCAAAATCACATTTTTAGCTGTTTACGTTTCCCAAGTACGGTTGATGGTGAATTGGTGCCGTGGATATTATTTAACATTTTCACTGAATCATAAGCATCGAGATGTATCATATTCAATGTTAAACACTCGATAACTTCTCTTCCCTCTCCTGCTTTCCTGTTTCACTTTTTTCCTCTACCATTGGAGCATTAAAACCCATCCTTCTTGCCTCGTCAATTTTATTTTTCCATCGTCGTCTATCGATAGTGTGCGGGCGTTTCAGGCCGAATCCGCTGTTGGCTAATCCCATCCAGCCTCAAAACAGACGATCCTTCGAAACACCATTCCTTTTATCTAATACTTGCTCATGTCGTGGGGTTTTCATTGGTTCGGACACTTAATCGTTCACTCTGAGTGTCAGCCGTATCTTGAATGCGACCACCTGATTGGTCATCCAACGGTTTTCAACTCTTTTACCTCTGATTAAAAATTTATACTATCTCTAAGTTTAGGCACTTACTCAGATTCTGTGGGTTGGGGAATGGAAAATGGTTGTATTTTGATGATAAGAGGCGAGAAACTTATAAGTTACTGCTCGGTGGTATTCTAAATGGAAAAAATAAGCAGATATGGAATTTTTACTGTCCCATTTTTCAGCTCATGTTCCGTTAGAAAAATGTTGTTAAAGCTCCTAGCTCACCGCCATACGCGGCTTGCTTTTGTGAGTCGATCAAATATTTTTATCGTTCTCGGTTAAGTTATACCTATATTGCTCTGAACCTTTTGTATCTTTCTTTTTACGTTTGGCCGGATATTTCATAGTGGTGCAATTTTAGCGCATCAGTAGCTACCAGTATTTTAAACCATGTACGCATGAGACGTTATAAAGGTTTTAGATTCTTGAAATAGACTTTTATGTTTCTGTTATTTTACCACTCATTCCTTGAGGATAGCTTAATAATAATTATAAATGGCAAAAGTAATTAAAACACGCACGGGTCATTTGTACTCAGTAATGCACTGCTTTTGAGGTGCAGTAAGAAAATACGTAGTCTTTCATTTCGCGTTTTTGCAGTCAGGATTTCAGGTAGCTACCAACTGAATATATTGAACAGGTAATTTGATATCATCTATCCGCAAAAGCGATAATTTCCATTCGTTTTTATCTATTTACTTCTTACATAAAATTACTGAAAATTTAACCTTCATATTCATAATACACGTTTGTCCTCGTAAAAATATATCAAGATATGAGCCCTCTTGATGCTCAAAGTGACTCAGCTGCAGATAATGGCAAAAGATGGACAGGTTGAAAAAAATGCCATCATTCATTAGTAGCTCACTCGCTCAGGCATCAGGTAAATAGTGGAGTAGAGCCGTGAATTTTGAAGTTAAAAAAACTCTTTTCAAGATTTCGTATCTTATATTTGGATGGCGAACAATCCCCTAGTCAGAATAGTGCCTTTCGAGGTAATTTTCAATAATAATTGGAAGACTCGTTCAATTCACCCCTCTGTCTGATTGGCAGCTTCTTTCTCGGTGGCATTATTTCTAAGCTTGACGATCATCTGATTCTAGCAGGTAAGAATAAGAAGCCCTGGAATACTTATTAGACGTCTCTTAATTAGGTCGAAGGAAGTGTTTAATTCTATTACGACTGCACATCTTTCGATCGCACATTCAGCGCGGGAGAATGGAAATCCAAGATCGTCAATCGTGATTCAACTGTCCTTTCCTGAAGTTATATTAACAGGGAGTGGCCTCTTGAAATAACAAGAACCGTCAACTAATATCCCTCCGCTTTTCTTACCTTGGATTGTGCCTTAATTTCTCCCTTCCTAGGCTTGTGCCTTAGATTTCGAGATTAAGTCCTTACAAGACCCTGGTTTTCAATGTATGCAGCTTCTTGCCTTATCCAGTCCAAATCTCCGTACAAACTCGGGCCCAACCTTGGTTCTAATGTTTAGCTCTTGTGAGGGCCCATAACTAAACCTCTTTGCTTTTTTATTTTCCCCTCTTATTGGAGAAAATTTAATGGGATTCTTATCCCACACACAAGTTCTTTCAACCACTCCATAAATTCAGAAGAGCGATTCTCAGTACCAAAACACTAATTTTAAAATCACAATGCATGCGCGTTCGCAATCGGATGCCAGGCATGGCTCACGTTAACTGCTCTTTCATGGTTAGGGAGACTGCATCTCTATCTGTGAAATAGACTCTCGGCCAGGTAACGTATTTCTTTACGATATTAATTAATTATTGCTCCACTGTGTTCAGATTTCCATTATGATAATATTAAAGGCGCCTGCTGACATAGATTTTTGAGACGTCAAAAGAAGTTAAAATTTTGGAAAATTTGAGAATCAGCAAAAGTAGGTATACCATTTTTTTTGGGAATTATTTTAATTTAGGTCAATTAACCAGAGGCTAAGAGGCTGGACACTGCCCTCGGAGGCTAATGATTATCGAAAACCTAGGTCCGAGACAGCGATGAAAGCAGCTTCAACACGTTTTAAAAGATGACTTTCTCCATAGTTTTATGCATATTGGTGAAAGTGGTAGTGAATACGTCTGGTTATTACTTGGTAGGCATGTGTGATATACATTTACGTGTGTATGCAAACGCAAGAAAAAAAAAGGAAAGAGATGGAGAGCTGAAAATGACAAATGTCGGCTGCGAGGAAAAAGGAGTGAAGCCAATCATTGGAAAACCGACGGTGGAATCCGCTCATTACGCGGTGATTATATGCGAACTTGTTGGCAAAACATAACTCGCACATGTTTAATGCCGTTGGTGAGGCGAGATTTCTAACCCTGCATTACTCTAGTAGGTGAGATCATGTTGGGAAGTAGGTCAGACCTCTATGAAAACACTTAAGCGTATCAAGCCGCTGAAGCATAAAATGGGAGGAATTTTGTCACCCTATTCGATTTCGCTATCAGGCCTTTATCCTGCAATAGGAGGGGTGAATGATAATGGTCGTCTCAGTTGAAACAGCTCTTGTTCTTTCACATTGAATGCTCTGCTGAGCCTCACGATACCATCAGCTGCTAATTTATCAAGCTTTAATTGGAAATTAGGAGCTTATCGGAAAGTCCTCGAAATTAAATTGCGGGCAATGGACAACGCAAGGATCCACACCAAATTCTACCTTTCATTTCGGTTACATGCTAGAAGGTGTTCCATGTGCGAGCTCTTGAGGATTTGTAAAGTGGTAATTAGTTATATATTCAGCACTTTGATAGTACGAGGGCAGTAACCGGAGGTAGGCTTTCAAAGTGACACGGTTATAATAACGGTCAACCGCTGATTTGCATACCTCTACTACTTGGAGTTTTGATTTGGAATAATCAATCTTTAGATGAGCAAAACATAATATAGCAATGATTATAAAGAAAACAAATCTAAAAGGTTTTAAAAATTTGATATCGCTTACTTTTTTCTTGGTAATCACTATAAATATTCATAGTCGTGTTTTGCCGTTTCCAGTTTTACCACCAGTTTTTCACGAATTGTTTTGCCAGAATTCCTAAATTTCCCTGGTTTCCTTCTCCGAGAGACGGGTCTTGTCTCCCGGCCATTGTGGAAGCTTCGCTGTCACACTTGAACTGCTGTTGAAAATTGAAGTCCCAATCCCCCCAAAGGTGTGCATGAAGATTACTCGTGAGTTGTAAAGTGATTAAGTGAAACTCGTATTTTTATTATGTACCTCGTTAATAGGTATAAGTAACAAAAAGGACACAATAGAGGAAAAAGATTTGAATCGATATCGACATTGACGAGGTTTCTTGAATCGTATCTAACATCGACAGCCAAACTTTTCTTTTCGTCAAAACATTAATACTTCCAACTGAAAATATAGAAATATTTTCGATAACTAGTGTTCATTGTTGGCCAATTAGCGAGAGATGATGTCCATTTATTCTGACCACTAACCATCCAACCTATATGAAGCAAAGGCAGAATAACAGAATGCAACTGCCGTGAAATAATTTATATAAGATGTACAAACCAGGAATTACCGTTAAGCTGAAATAAATGTAACTTGCATTAATCGGTAAATAGCTACTTATAAGGGTTCGCTCAATTTATCGATCGTCAACTCTATCACTACTGGCGACAAGAGACCCGGAATAGTCACTTCGTCCGACGTGGCGCGCCCTCTATGTATGTCTCTGTCTCTCGCTTCCCTTTTCGCTCATTTCGTCACGCGTTCCTCAGGAGACAGCGACTCTACCACTTTGCCTCTGCTCGTCACGCGTGATTTTCGAGTGCGACTTGGAATTCCGTGGCTGGAAGCCCTTTTGTCCGAAACTTTTATGCCCAGCCTCCTCGCTCGTCGCTCGCGTTAAGGGAACGGGAGATGGGCGCGGAAGCCAGCGAGAGTTGACTCGGCAAGGTTGAGGGGTTACGTGGGCGTGCCTGTAATACAAATGTTGAAGGTGACAGTGGTGCTCCATGGGCCTCTCAGACTGTGCGCTCCCGAGAGTTAAATGACTCCGGCTGGAAATGTTTATGTCCGTTTGCTGTCGTGTCGTTTTATTCCTTCTCGAAGGGAAATTTTTACTCGTGGAAGCGAATTTTTGACAAATTTTTTTTATATTACGAAGCTTTTTCTCTCGGAGAGGATCTACTTTGGAGCGCAGTGTCCAAAAGGAGGATAGATAGTGCTACTTATTTCTCGTTTATTCCGGGGATTCCAATCTTAACATGACAAATAGTTTTTCTCCTTTTTCACGTGACTATAATGTTTTATTGAACAACTGCGGATTAACTAGGCAGAAATGCGAGAGATTTAGAGGCCGATGAAACAATGGCAAAATGAATTTTTCTTACAATTCCACGCATATTTATTTTAAAAATCAACTCATCTCGTAACAGATGTGGATGACTAAACTAAAATGTGGAGTCATAACTAAAATGTTGAGGTGAAAAGTGAAATTTTCATCACTACATGATAAAAGAATTCCGTTTAGTAGAGTCGGTTGGGGTGTCCTAGGTCGGTAAACTTTGTGAGCGGGTGGAATTTGCTCCAACATCACGGGTAACCACCCTCCATGGAGCTCTATGAAAACAACGACAAAATCCACTGTGTATATTGCTTTATTACGATTAAATAGGGAAGAAGGCACATTTAGGGCCGGTTTTACAATGTCTGGTTAAACTTCACGTTAAGTAACGTTGACGTTAAGTTAATCTTCACGTTAACTCAGATAATAACCATTGGAAACCCACCGTTATCGTAACGAGTAACTTAACGTCCAGATTGAACTTAACCATCGATTGTAAAACCGACTTTGGAGCTTAACCGGCCGTTAACGCTAACGCGAAGTTTAACTAGACATTGTAAAACCGGCCCTTAAAGAGCTACCAGGGAGTTGAGGACTTATATTATTTATGGAGGGATGGAGGGCTGCAGTCTACCAATCTTAGGGTTGAAAGACCAATGAATAAAAGTGCTTTCGTTGCAATGGTTCCGCCAGTAAGGAGTTGCGACCCCACGTCAAATGCCTGAAATCACATTCCGTATTATCTCTAGAATTACATACCTTCCTCCTAGAATTCTCTGTATGTTGCGTGAATTTGATGGTTTAGGCGAAGGAGAGCAGTAGGGGAGATATCCCAAATACTTAAATGATTGCGGAGAAAGAGAGAGAAAGATAAAAAATAAAAATTGTCTTGGAAGCTGTTCTGTATAACGTAATGAAATCTACAGAAATTGACTCTTTTTCTTCAGAACTAGTTCCTTTTCTAAGGATCTGTACGGAAAGTGAGAGCCTGACTCAACAGAACGGATGTTCTGTAGAGTTATTTTCTGCAGAGAAAAATAACTCCTTACAAGCTGTTCTGTAGAAATTCAGCAACTCTACGGAAATATGTGAGGTTTCTGTTGACCCAGTTCCTTTTCTAAGGACCTAAATGGAGAGTCGTAGGGGATTCCACAGAATGTCCAAAGGAATGCTGCAGAACGTCGTAAGGTATTCTGCAGAACGTCATAGGGAATTCCTTCAAATGGTACTATAATTTCAATACTTTAAGGAATATCTACAGAACATTTTAAGAAATTCTGTAAATTATTCATAAGGAAACTACACACAATATTTTAGCAGGGATAGGCAGATCGGCACGTGCGAGATTCATTCCGGAGTAACGCCGGAGGAGGAGAAATGGACTTGAAGAAAGTGTAAGAAGTGATATATTAAAAAAAAATGAACGCGATGGAGGAGCGCCCTCCAACGGGCAGAAATGAAAAAAAGGAAAAGTGGACACACTGAATGGGCCGGAAGGAGGAAGGATGGTGAGGAGGACGGAGTGAGAGAGACGGCGGATGGCGGCGCCCTCGCTCGGTAGTTCCTCGACCTTTTCTTGTCTCCCGCTGCGTCCATCCGCGCCGGACAGCGGACGACGCCGCCGTGGATTAATGGCTCCTCCTCCCGCTCCCTCCTCTATTTTCCCTCTCGCTCTTAACGGAGCGCCGGAGATTTATCGAGCGGACACGGACGCGGCGCGGTCCGAGAGTCGCGTGTAAACACCCCTTCGCGACACGGATTCCAATTCAGATCCCCCCCTTGCGCCGAGGATTCCTCTGCAACGCTGACTCTTGTTGCTTTCACCCTCTCCTTTCTCTCCCTCCCCTCTCCAAAGCATAAGGTTCCGTCGTTGCGGATCATGAAAAACACTACCCAGTCAATGATATCACTATTTTGTTTGGTGCCAATGGCGAAAAATGCAATGCAGAAACACTTGCTTTAAGGTAGGTTGAGCGAAATATCATTTTACCTAGAAATAAATGAATTTGGTCTCATTTTAAAGAAAAGTATCTCAACCTTCTAATGGCACACAAAATTGAACCTCTTACCATACTACTTTCCGAGATATTTGCCAGAAAACACCAGCCCTTTTACATGGGAAATGGTGCGTGTATGTACTCCAGACCTTATATTAAAAATAAGGCATTTCCTACGCTTAGATTTCGTAAAAAAAATCAACAGCGTGAGGTTTGTGTTTTCTCAGCTATTTTTGAAAATTAGTCGTACTGTCTCCGCAGTAAATTCTTCGGGATCACAAAAAACCTTCCGTTTTGAAGGCGTTTCAAACGCATCGCACGAAAAAATGGGTCAAGTTAAAGACTTATTTAGATATTTTCATTTAATTACTTACAATTTCTGTCATATAAAACTATGTTATTGTACCATTAATTATGCAATATATAATTGACATGTCGTAAGGCTGGTGAAATTAAAATGTATAATTCGAATATGGTCTCTAATATGACAAGGAACTATCTCGCTCGGACAAAGTCAATTTAATGTCTTTCATATTTGTTGGGGGTAGAGAAAAATACTCCCCTGCCATCCTTGACCGCTGGTCGGAATCCCTCGTAAGTATTTTTAACCGTACAGAGAGGGTATGGTTGCGTGTTATCTTTAAGTATATTCAATATTTAGGCGTTGGTTTTGACAGCAATCAGTAATAGAGGCATTTTACATATTACCTACTCTTAACAGTTTTACCAAATATAATTGAAAAAATGAATGAACGTGATTTTTTTCGAAGCAGCTTTCATAGGCCCCCCAGAGTATGCAAATAATAACGAGAAACGAGACTCTTGTTTAACGGATAATTATAGCTTTTACATACACTGCAAAGCTGCTTATTATTTCCAAATCCTGTGCAACATTTGCTAGATTATTTTAAGAAATTCTAATATTCAGAGAAATCTGCGGATTCAAGTAGGGTAAGTGGTAAGAGAAACTGGAGGAACGATCCACCTTAAATTTAGAAGTACGTCGCAAGGATTTTTCCGCCCGATGTGCATTTTTGAGAGAAAAAAAATCATATTTTGGGATAAAAGCTGTTAGTATAATTTCTTCATAAATACTGCTTTTTGTTGGTAGCAAATTCTTTCTAAACTAGCTTTTTGTTTTTGTTGGAGCCATCAATCTTTTGATATCAACATTTTTTTCATTTCGTTGCCAAGTTAGGGTATGCATTATGTGTTATGCGACAAAATTTTTAATCATAGAAATAACACCTCACCCGGATGTAGCCTCTATACTCTCATGATATTGGGTCCATCTTTTATAAAAAATGCTTTTCAGTCCAAGAGTCACCTCGAAGAAAGACTCTCATCTTTCCCTTATCATGTTCATATCTGGAATTATCTTCATCTTCTTTCACAAAGACATTCCTAATTCATTTGCTCGTAATTTTTCCTTGTTTCTCCTTTACGGCTTCCCCCTTTGATGTTTCCACTTAATGTCATCTTAAGTGAAGAATTTTTAGTAGGAATGTGCCCAATTGGCTCTCCATCTCTTGTCTTCCATGAATTTCTCAGAACTCTTTCTTCACCCTCTCGTCGAAGTACTTCATTTTTCAATCTATCCTCAGTTCAATTTCCATTTCTCTTTAATGGCTCTGAAACTAGAGGCTATGAAAAAATCTGAGAGGTCAAGACGAGAAACGATTAACATCTAATGTGGTAAAGACTTAATTAAGATATCAGTAAACTTAATTGCTCAGCTAGGTGTGGTGGAACGGTATATTGTTAATAAGGAGATAGTTGTTGGTTGCACAGTACACGTGATTTATTCTAGTGTGACGCGTTTTAACGCTTGTCAGTCAATACACCATTTATATTATATGTATAAGTACGTTGTGCTAAAATAAAATCAAGTGAGCTGAAGAATTGTAAACCATTCATTCAATGATGATTTAGTCTTTTCTAGTTTCCAATCCACCAGGGTTGGTTGGCGACAACTCTCCTCCTCTCTCTATCCTCTAACTAATGATTTAGTAGTAATATAGTAGATTTGTTGGTAGATGATCTGAGAATACCAGTTATATTTCCCGTGGAAGATCTGAATGAAATAAAATTGTTTTGATTTTAGCCTGGAGGGGATCTGACCAGTAAGGTGGCTAGATTATTCGCTTATCACACTTGAATTCCGGCTGTAGTGGAGCTTTTCAGTGGAATTCCGATCCCTGCTTGGTGCTGCCTGGGTGCTATTTGCAGACTGCTTTCAGTGTAGCACAGCATTCATCGGATGGGACGTAAGTGGGGATCACCTGGAGCATACCATAAAGAGCGCACGAATATAGACACCAGTTTGCTCCCCACCTTTAGTCAATCCCAGATAATGCTTCTATAGCCAAGTTACCAATCTACTTGACCTTACTGTGCAAATTACCTCAATTTTCGATCCCCTTAACAATTTTAACCATCCGCGATAATTGTTTACCTTCAGGATGGGTGGTGTGCATTTTTTTTACATCGATAGCGATTGAAGCTGGAGCTAAAAGTGTAAGCGTGGATGGATTTCGATGCCTACTGCAGCAAGCTATTCGGACAGTGAATCTTATTTATAGGCCCAGATCTTTGAATTGGCAGAAAAAAAACTTTCGCCGATAGATTTTTTTGCTTTCCCCAGAAGAAAAAAGGTAACTCTCACGTTCGGGACATCAAGGTTTTACGATCGCACTGGACCACGGAGCAGCGTCTTTTGTGGAGTCCTCTCTCTTTATAAAGGCGTTGAAGCGGAAAGTAGCGCGTGTCATTTGGCCCGTCCAATCCGATTTTTTCTTAAAGGCCACGAGCCCGCCGTTGGACATTGACATTGCTCCCACGGCGAGTCGAAATCTCCGCCACGTCCGCTTTCAAATACCTCGTCTGCTGATTTCTCCACGTACAAAAGTATGGAGAGAGAGAGAAGGATTTGATCGATAATGCTTGCGTCTGCCGAAGAGCGACTTATTTTCCATTGCCTAATTCTTTCAAGCGCGAATGCTAGTACCAGCCAAGAATGTAATATACCGGAAGGTAGCTGGCAACTCAAGTATGTAAGTATGGAAGCACTTCATTAATGCATTGACATGGATCATTCTTTTATACGCCTCTACAGCCTGGTCGATAGCAGCTTCAGAATATGTGTGATTGGTAGAAGGGAAAATGCACCTTATCGATAAATGCTTTAGATCAAATGGGTGGAAATAATCACTGATGAGGCAGTCCTACGGGAAACTGAGAAGAGAAGATGCATGATGGAGACAATGCCATGAGACATCCTGGGCACCAGACAACCTCATTGGAAAAATTCTGAGTGGTAACAGCTTTCAGAAAACAGCAATGGAAAGGGCAATGTTTTGGTAGAATTACCGAGGAAGACCGAGGATGGGAGGTATGAATGGAGTTATGAGGGACTTCGGATTAATAAATTGTAGATGAACTAAGAGCTTAGCTGGAAAGGGAAAGACGTTGAGACTGGCTTGCAAAACAATCGAAGGCTTAGCGGCTGCTGTTGAGGCCATAATTTTTGGATCATCCCTCTCTGTCATGTAAATTTCCCATCACTTGTTATAAAAAAAAGTTCCATTGCTGAAAGTAAAACTAGCCCAAAATTCTCGAGAGCCACTGTATTAACTTTTCTATTAGAAACGATCTATGGTTTTTTCATTTAAAGTTGCGCTAAAAGTTGATGGAAAAACTAGTTTTTGAAATAGGTAGGAAAAAACAGCAAAGAGAAAGATTCGGGAATTGAGTAATTACGTTTGAAAAAAATGGATTCACAAAATTGTTGTGAACGCTACAAATATTTTGAGATACTGAAGTATACGGCACAGTGGGTATCAGGAAGCACCGGACCTATGATTCCCAACAATGGCGAAACGGTGGTTGGATTAATGGGAGCAATAAATCTCCTGGTCGTCGAAACACTCGGGAGAAGGGCGGTCAGAAGGCGAACAGTGTAGACTTCAACCGCAAGAGGAAAGGAGAGTCCGAGCGGCGTTGTCCGAGCCGTGTCCGTGTGTCTGTGTGTGTGATCTCCTCGTCAATGCCACGTCATGTGGCGGCGACTTCAAGAAAGCCGGAGGAATTTCACGAACGGGAATGCAAATGGATCTTCTCCCAAGTGCGCTTCGAGAGACGGCGTGATCCGTCAAGACTACTGGATGAAGCTGAAATGAAATCCGTCGCTGCTCTCTGACCCGATTTCTCCACAATGTGGACTGAATGGACGCCCAAAAATATTTCAGTTATTCCAATAATAAACTCTCTCATAATTTCATTCTTATGCGAAACTATTTCGATTCATACATGCCTTGCATGTATTTATTAGCTGTATTTGTGGACAATACTTTCTTTTATCTTATATCGGAAAAATCTTTAAATTTTCCCTCTGATTTATTTTCTCGGTAGCAATTTTAATTCATCATTTATTGCTATAAAATTTATTTTTGTAGCAAAAATAATTCAAAGATTACATCGATTTGACATTTAATCATGAAGTCCGTCCAAGTCAAGGGGAAGAACTTACAGTTTGAGCTTCCTCGTCTTGTGTTGAGGATTTGAATGAGTGCGCCATAAAATTGTTGGGCACATCTCCCAGTAAAAAATAAATTTTATAGCAATAAATGAATAAATAAATAAATAAAACACTTTCATTCGGCTTGGTAATGCAATTTTCTCTCTCTCTCTTTTGCAATTGTGGCGAATATATGACTGGCTTGTTACGCTTTAATCTGCTATCAATGCAGAAATTCTACATTTATGGCAGAGTTGAAAATCACGGTTTAGTGTAAAAAAGCAGTAGCCATAATTTTAGGCGTAGAATACGAAAAATGTTTCACCCGCCCTCTAATACAGAAAAATGCCCAGAATTGGTAAAGGTTGCATCGGAATACATCATGGCTAATGACTGCCGTGTACTAGACTACCTAATTCGTTTCAGAAATGAGCAATCTTCTCACATCTACTAATTTGGCCATGAGATTCTACTTCTCTTTGTTTCGGGACCTGCTGTGCCAAAGGCATTTGCTCACTGGGGTTTGCTCCGCTGACCACTGCGTGTTTTAGGTTTACGCGGAAAATTTCCTATCATCTAAGTATTGATAACAGTTCCAGATAAACTTGAGGTACACCGCTAAGTTTTAACAATAGATTTTGGAATCCTTTACCTTAAGGCAGAAGAGCAAACGATTGAGTGGAACTCAGAATAGTTGCCTCGGAATATGTTGTGTATAAGGGTGAATGCACAGAGGAAAAGCAAACTATACCTTTCTGAGATGAGATATTTATGAGACCTTTATTCCGTTAAACCCATGCTGGCGATGCAATCCTGACTTTCATTTAAAATACGATTGTCTTCCTAGGGCCAACTTCAGTATCCCGTTTATACCGTTTTTACAGAAGATTCTCAACCATGGGACGGCTCAGATAATTTATTCATTCTGAAGTTTGTACAAATCAGTAGGGATCGATCTAGATTAAGGAGTCTTCTATATTCACCCTGAAACACAGTTGATTTTGCAGCATTCAGTGGCCACGGCATGTATTATAGATAAGAAATGCACTACTCATTCCATAATAAACAATAGGTACCTACCTCTCTGTAAAGAATAGTGGTCTCAGTGTTACCCGCATGGCCTATACGATGCTAATGCTCTTCCTCTTCGGATTTTTCAGTGACAATGCGATTTGCTCACTCGGCTTCCCGTATTGGCTGACCATTGGCGGAATTCTATTTCGAGACCGACTTGAGCGGGATGATTCTTTCATAGGAGTAGAAGAGGAAGTGAGCGCGCGGAGCCAATAAATAGCAGAGGAGGTGTCCGATGGAAGGAAGAGGAGAAGGCATGCGATGCTATCGAGGCGGGAAACCCTTTTCCATTACGAAACGAGCGACGGCTCCGCTCCGCCGTGAAAGGGAATCGAAGGGAAGAGCGTCGGCCGGCCGGCCGGCCGGAGAGATAAGGCCATTCGCGTGGGGATCGAGAGAGAATAGGGCGGAGGGATAATGTGCAAAGAATGCGGCTGGGGGCAGCGTGTAGGAATCTTGAAGTGGCGGGGGAGGGAAACTGTGGAGGTGTATGATGGGTGCGAAAGCGAAATCTTAACGTGGGGAAAGTGTAGAGGGAAGCACTTGATGTATTTTACTCCGATATTCATCGGAGAATTTTTTTTCTCACGTTTGGGCCGTAAAGTATATTTATTTTTCTTTGTTTGAAGGTTTTCGCGGCGACTCTTTACTATATTAAAGTTATTCGGGGTATCCCGCTGCGTATTGAGCATTTTAAATTGACAACGTTTCGTTCTGCTTAGTGAGAACGTCGTCGAGTTGTTTGTTTCGCTTCTATACATAGGTTCTTCGTCGGGACGATTGACCATTTTTAAGGGTTTTAAATTTTAAAAATGATGCGTGCCGTTACATATATTCGGTGGTTTGGTGTATTTTCCTGACGACGTTCTCAGTGTACAGTACGAAACGTTGAGTCAATTTAAAATGCTCAATACGCAGCGAGATACCCCGAGAAACTTTAATATATTATATTTATCTTTCGTTTATTTTTTCTAAATCGAGATGTCGACGTAAATATCGCGTATGCTTCTCATTCCTTCTCGACTAAGGCCCAAATTAGGTTTGTTTATGTGTCTTCCTTTTGATTCCCTTAAAGTAGAGGCAAACTAAAGTAATTTGCACAATCTAGTACCGGCAGGAAGGTTGGTTTAGGTCGTAGATTTTGAGAATCTGGCATAGGTGAAGAGAAACTCATTACCGGGTATCTCGACAGCCCACACTTGTCACATCCCAAGCAGCTGACAGAGTAGTAATTTAATTGAAGTGCTCCTCACGTGGCACACTTTCATTGAGTTCGGCATAGTTTACAATACTGGGATTCGTACTTAAATTTTATGGATGAGGAATCACTGCTCCCTCTATCGGCCCCACCAACCCGACACACTCTGAAGGGGATGGAACCCACTCTTAAGCTAGTCGCGTATATGAATCGAAGCATTTTGTTCCTCACGTTAGGGCCATGAAGTTTAGCTTGTCCTTTGTTTTTTTTCCTGAATCTTAATATCATTTTGAACATTTCGAATACTTCTCAAGATTTCATTTCGGTTCGGGATATTTTACGTTCAATAAATTCATAATGACATAAAGTCGATGCCATCGGCTTAAATACCGCTTTATGTACACTTGGGACTAATCTCTCGGTACTTATTATAATCCTTTAATAAAATATTTGTAGTCTCGCTAAAATTGAAAAGTTGGGAAAATCGGTACGGAAATTGAACAGTAGCTATAATAATGACACCATGATCTTTTCATTTGACAAAGCACCTCAGCTATTCACTAAAGTTACGTACATATTTGATACTTTAATTCATTGTTTGACAGTGTACGTTAGAAACGCCTTCGCAACCGGAGGTTGTATTTTGTAATTTTTATTGGAATGATCTGGGTGAGTCACACTTTTATCATAAAAACTGATTGATAAGGCTTATGAAATAATTTTTATGCATATCTGGTTCAATCATTTAGATAGAACGTCTGAATTTAGTATAAGGAAGTCTCTCTGAAGAGCCCTGTCGAACCACATCCCATGGAAATCGGCTCTATTTCATGGTCAGCATCTCGAAAAGTAGTGAATTTGCTGGGCCATGCCTTTGCATCGTTGCCAAAATATGACGCCTTTTTTTGATGAGGCTATTTCTTTTAATTTTTGAGCTGTGACATCCCGTTTAATCCACTCTAACCCTTTTGTGACAGCGAGGTCAGAGTCGATATAGACGTCCGTAGTCATCTGAGTTAAAATAATAATACTCAATATGCCAAAATTGGTAAAAACAAATAAATTTAAACGCGCTAAAATACTTCGAAGCTGTTATTATTCAACCTTTAACCTTCATTAATCAATAATGAGAAGGAAAACATTCTTCCTCCATTAGAAAAAGTTTGGATCAGGAAGTGTCAATTGGTAGAAACACTCGCTGTGAATCCAAAGATTCTGACTACGAATCCCATTCAAGGCAAATAATCCTTCCAAGGCTTTGCAAAGTTTACGTGGCAGTTCTTATTGAAATGTATGCATGTGTTTTCTAGAAGGTGACTCCTGTTCGAAATAAGCCTCTTGGAATTTCACGTACTAAAGTTCGACGCTGAAATACAAAAGTTCTTCCTTGATTTAGGGCTAATAACCTAAATTTGAAGTGCTTCGTCCACTCTATGTATCAAAGAGCTGATATAAATCCCTACAAATGCTGCTCAAACGAGAATATCACTATTTTTTTCGCAGCCGTCGCACCGAAATGCCGAAGTGTTGTTCACTTGTGAATATTTTTTCTTGAACACCACTCAACCTTGAGAGAGCATTGAGGGCTACACTTGAGTCGACGAGTGCCATTGAAATAGCTTTTCTTGAGCTGTGCTCGTCGGCGTCGCATTATGAGACAACTGATCGAGTGAACGGTCGCATCTTAAAGACTACAGAGAGAAAGATAATCCTCTTCTCTTAAGGAGCAACCTCCAGTTATTTGCGTTTACACAGTCGAAGAAAGTACCAAGTCACATGTCCGTTCATGCAGCTCTTTGAGGAAATACGATTGGAGCCGTTTTCAATGAACTGGACTTCGATTTATAGCATGTCTCTGCCGACAAAGTTTCGGCGAAGATACCTCGAGCCGATTCCGAAAACTCTCAAATATCGCGAGCGTCCCAAAGAACTTTTATCTCTTCTTGTCCCTTACTAATTCAGATGGCTGTTAGCATATAAAATTAAAAATTGAGGGAATTGGGGTAGTAATTACCTTTCCTTGTTTCTATCTGTCTCTATTCGAGTCCAACTTGTGCTCAGAGCGATGAAAAAGTTTTAAGCCATGGACCGTTCTAATTTGAACTAGGCTAAGTTTTAGATTGACTCACCTGAGGTGTACCTAATTGATGTTAGGATCCTTTTCCAATGTATTCGGGCTTTTTTGTTTTTAAAAAAAGGTAGTTTATCTAAGCTTTTAAAGCTAACTTAGCGTTTACAGAGAGCTGAGTGAAAATAAGGCTCAGAAATATACACGGCATTATCGTATTATGCAAGAAAAATTAGAAAATTGCATAGCAGTTCAAACTTCCTCCATTAATCGCTATCCAAATGAGAAAATGGAATTTTTTAAATGTGGTCCAGCTGACATTATTGAAAGTATACATTTACATGACATAGGACCTTTGGCTTTTTGATGTATCTGCCTTATCCGCAATAGTGATATCAGAGGATATTGTAGGCTTGAAGGGAATGTTTTTAGCTAATAGAAACTCGTGTGTAAGATTCCTCAAATCATTAGTTACCATCGATATCCTGTTTAGAGTGCTCTAGTAAGGTGTAAAAAGCCTTTCCATTCTATATTGTCATAAAGCATACATAATACTGGAGAATTTCCAATGAACCCCTTCAACGCTTTATTTTTATTCAAGCGGAGATATTCAAATTATGATAGTCACTTGAGAATGGTGAAAGGAACGACTCCTGTAAGAGAGGGTACGCTCGGTTTTTTTGCCGATTCCTCATGAATGATGATCGAACACGCGTCGTGTTTAAGTTGCGGTCGTCTGCACACACTGAACCTAGGAAATGACGGGATGTCTTCGAAACTGAGAGCTCTCCGAGCCGTACGTAATACGCCTGGCTTCTGTGGCGCTGTTCGCGTGATTGTCTTGTAGACACCATCTGAGGTGATCGCCTCTCCGACTGACAGTGATTTCACCTCACTGTTCCATTATCTTTTTGTTTCCCATGCCACCGAAAGAAACGTTATTAGACACCCGTCAAAGAACCTGAAGGAACCCGTTGTCTGACACGGGCGACCACACGCATTTCTGACGCAAATGCGGAAATTGTCTGCGAACGCAGGAATAAATAGAAAGGAGAGAGATTAAGGCTGCTGCTGGGCACTTGGGAAGAAATATGAAACAAACAGTAATACAGAGGAACTCCCGTCTAACATAGTTGTCTGCGTAACGCCCTCACCAGGGTCCAGACTCCAGAAACTTATACCAATCGTAAGTCATGTCTCTTTACATGAGCCCCATATGTAATGGCGAAATTCTAATAAATGAAACGTCTTGTAACAATAATAAGCTAAACATTTATCCTCCTGAAAATGCGATGCATCGTATCTCTTTCTTGTTTTATTGACACATCAATCGTCATTTGAGGTAAGTAATATCATTTGGTGGAAGGTACACACCGTCGGACGATTTGCGACGTGAATTAGATTCACGATAGGGATACGATGGTAGACTGTATTTTAATTATTTTTATTCGAATTTAATTTAAATTCGAAAAGAAAATACTTAATCACACTGGTAGATACGATTTAATATCATCTATTTGTATTCCCATTAAGATGTTTCTACATGTATTCAGTTCACTCTGCATTACTTAATGAATGAAATATTAAGAGTTCAGCACGTTTAACTAGACAAGGTTCCAATAGTTGTTGATTTTGATGATTTGAGTTGGTTTTGATGGATCTATGACTTCTGCTTATACATCGTATAATGTCTCCTTTCGTTACTTCATATTTTCTTCACACCGGCATGTTAATATTCGTGTTCCCTTCATCCCATAAAAAATGCGTACACACCTGTCCTCCTGTTCCTAGTTTTCATTGATTCCTTGTTTGATTTTGTATTAGCTAGAATTTATTATTTTTTAAACACTACTAATAGTATCACATTAATAATCTAATTTTGAGAAAAATCTCCAATGCTCCAGTAATGGACATATACGAAAGGAGTGTGCTTCGTTGGTTTGGCCATATTGAGAGAATGGATGAGAGTCGAATAACGAAACAGATATATATGAGTGTAATGAATGGTGCGAGAGGTAGAGGTAGGCCGAGAGAGTTGTGATTAAATGTGGTTGAGGAAATTCTTAGGATGAGGAATATTAAGAGTCTTAAAAACAGGAGGGCGTGTATGAAGCAGTGTATGGGGGTAAATGAAGCAAAAGAGGTTTGCAAGGATAGGTCAGGATGGAGGAAATAATTGAAGCAGAGTTAGGTGTACAAATGTGTATTTATGAGTGAAACTTGGTGACTCTGCCTACCTAGGAAGGGAACGGCGTGATTGGTATGTATGTATTTTAACGGAAAATAAGCCCTGTCTAAATTGCAATCTTTCCTCAAAGATGTTAACCTGTTACATTGGTTGTATCTCAGCTTCATGTCTCTGTTGGTTGCAAGACGGACTATTCTGAGATGCTCTGGACCCCAATGTCAATCGAGACCCATTGCGAAACAACACGAGAGCAGCTTACCGCCCAACTGAAGATTGACACCAGTGGGCGTTCTTCCGAACCTGAGCGCAGTCTGTGATGCCTCTCTCTCTCTCTCGCTCTCTCTCGCTCTCTCCCTCTCTCTCTCTCTCTTTCCTTACGGTTCTCGTGGGACTGTTTTAAATGGCAATGTATAGGAAGAGAAAGAAAATGCCGTGATGGGAGGGTGGGTTGCGACGAGCCAAACCTTAATCCTTTTCCATTTCGCCCCTTTCACGTGAGGAGCGGTCCGCTATGAAAATTTCACCCGGGGATTCCTCGCACGCACTCACACCGTTCTTCATCACGGGGTCAGCGTCGACGGAATAGCCCCCCGGGTGATGCCGGGAAGGAAAGAAAAACGAAGTGGAGAGGGAATGGTGGAGAAACAGAGAAAAAAGATGGGAGATGGCTCAGATCACGAGAAAGAGAGGTCCCCGTTTTTTTCCCCTTTTATGTCGAGTGCCCGAGGGTTGGGCGAGAGTAGGAATGGTTTTGGACTTTATGCAAGCCCTCGGCACGAAATTTGGTCGCCAGCGACGATGCAGCGAAGGTGATTTGGCCTTTGTCCTTGAGAAGAAGGTTCAATAGAGATTGAGCATTTTTAAGTACAATTTCAGTTTTCGTGAATTCCACAAAATATTTAATTCATTCCAATTCAGGTTCCGAGGTTCAGACACCATACGGTCATTTTCAAGACGACAAGAAATGATTCTAGGAGGTGTCTTTTTCAGAGTCAGAGTACTATCACCAGTCAAAATAAGATGACCCAGGCAATAGAAGTAAGAGTAAATGCAGCTAGTAGGTGTTACTGGAGTTTGTCAAAACTGTTAAAGAGCAGGCTTTAGTCAAGAAATACAAAAACTAGGATATACCTAGCGATTATCCACCCCTTTCTCTTGTATGGGTCAGAAGTATGGACACTGACAAAGTACACACAGAAAAAGTTGTTAACTTTTGTAAACAAGATATTAAGAAGAATATTTGGACCAACTCTTGAAGCAGGAACATGGACAATAAAGAAAAACAGAGAACTCAGAGATTTATACAGAAGACCTGATATTGTGGCCGTGGTTAGAGGCAGAAGGATAAGATGGCTTGGTCATGTTAGAAGAAGAGAAGAGGATACAGCCATACAAAGAGTGTGGAGGGGACACCCAGAAGGAAGACGCCCACCAGGAAGGCTAAGAAAATGATGGGATGGCCAAGTAGCCAATGATATGAGCAAACTGGGCGGTGACATTGAGATGGCGGAAAACAAAAACGTTTAGAGGCAACTTGTAGGCGAGGCCAAAAATCAGCTTGGATTTGAGTGGCCCCTGGAGTAAATACGAGTAAGTCTTTTTCAGAGGAGGAAGAAGAACTGCGAAAGGAGGGAGTTCTCATTCCTCCTCTGAAAAATGTTGAACTTGCGATGTCGCTCCCTCAAGTCAAGCGTGATGGTGATTGTTCAGCGAAGGAGTTAATATACGGTTCTCAGGCATGTTCACTTACGGAATGACAAAGCTTGTTTTAGTTATGTTGTAAAAGTATACCACGTCGAACGTTACTTCTATTTGCACTGGGTTCCTACAGCTCGGCATCAATATGAGGTATTGTTGAGAGTTCAAAATACTTGGTAAATATGGAATTAAGAGGCCAAAGTGGCTATTTATGATAAGTGAATGTATTTTTACTGGGCTCCACAAAATTTTTATTATATCAATGCCATCACTTTTCCGCGTCCGAAAATACATTCCTGAATCTCAATGATAATGGAAATTAATCAATGTAAAGACCTCCAGGGGATGGAAGGAACGAAAAAAGAGGCGTAGGAAATGATGGAGAAATGGAAAAAAGGAATGGAACGTTCAGGTCACGAGAAGTCGCCGTTTTTTCCTATTTTTTCCCATTGCCTGAGGATTGGACGAGAGGAAAAATACTCCAGCTTTATGCAAGCCGTCCGCACGAAATGCGTCCGTGCCGAAGAGAGGGTGCCGCGGCGGGAACTCCGGTTCATGTCAATGTCGAGAAGGTCGTGGTGATCGCTCGGTAGAACTTGCAAACAATTTCGCGGGACCGAGGTTTAAATATCCCAGATCATCACTAAAGGAATAAAGATTTTTGTTGTTTTCTTGTTACCGAAATAAATGATTTTTTTCACTAACATTCTTCCTCTTCAATTCTAAAAAGTCACAGGCCTTGTTCATTCGATGCATTTAGTATTAAAGATGATGTAAAAGAAAGTAAACGGCTTATTTGGTAGTATGTATCTGACAATATTTAGTTTAATGATGATCAAAGTTCAACAAGGTTATTTTTGTACGTCTTAAATTAAAATTGGTAATACATTGGGTCAATTATCGTCAATCGAGCCGTAAGTTTTGTCAGAATCTTTATAACTAGGTATGAAAATTAGGCAACTTTCATACATAGTTATGTTCCGATTCCGCTCCATCAAGTCTGAAACCAAAGAGTATAAACATAATCTTTATCTTGCCAATTTTTGCCATGGTATATAGAACCTCTTTCTAATATTTACACTGCCTATTTGCTTCATTAAGTTCCAAGCTAGTATCCAACTTGACCTAGGAGTATATGAACCTCAGTTCAACGCTAAATATTCGACTCTGCATTTCTTCTCTGATGAGTAACTCACCAAAAGTTTTAACAATGCATTGCTTCTGTTACAATTTTATTTGATGAAATGGTTAAAATTTCATCTCGTTCTGACATCGCAGATAAAACCCGTAAAAATGTTGAGTTTATGGGTGCAATGATATTTTTTTCAGGTACATTGTTTCCGTTATTTTCTTATGCCCCTCAACTTGCCGTGGGTAATTTTTCTCATGACTCTCAAGTTTTGTTTCAGCAGTTTATCAGAAAAAAGTAAATAGGTATATAGGATTCTTATTTTTGCCTGTTTCTTTATCCCGCCCAACATTTGTTAAATTTATGCGCCGAAAACGATCTATCTGTTGAGCTTTTCGAGGTTTCTATCCGTTTTACTTTCTTCATAATATTTTTGGCCGCTGGATGCAATGCACTGGAGGTTGAAATATTCTGTTGTATGAGGAAAACCCTGAATGTACGCTTGCTCAACCGTGGTACATCTTAGCGGATTTCGTCTCATTATTTTCGGAAATACATTTAGCACTGCGCGTTTGGTAAAGTGTTAATGACGGAGTGTGAGCTCATTTTTTTCCGTTTTGTAATAAAATTAACGTCGAGACTTAAATTGTTTGCCCTTAAGGTAGTACGAGCGATATATCATTTTACCTATAAATCAATGAATTTGGTCTCAATTTTATGAAAAATATCTCATCTATCCAATGACACCCAAAATTCTACCCCTTACCACATTACTTTCGGAGATATTTGCCCAAAAATACTAGCCCTTTTACATAGGAAATGGTACATGTATGAATTCCAGAGAGCATTATTCACAAAATGAGGTATTTCTAACCCTTAGATGTCGTAAAAAAGTAACAGCGTGTTGTTTGTTTGTTGTCTCCACTATATTTGAAAATTAATCATATTTTCACCGCAGTAGGTTCTTGGGTATCACAAAAAAACCTTCCGTTTTGAAGGATTTTCAAACGCACCGTGCGAAAAAAATTAGTCAAGTTAAAGACTTATTTAGATATTTTCGTTTTTTTACTTACAATTTCTGTCATATAAAATTATATTATTGCACCATTAATAATGCAATATTTAATTGATGTGTCTTACGGCTGGTGAAATTAAAACGTATAATTCGAATATGGTCTCTATTATGGCTAGGGAACTATCTCGCTCGGACTTCCTTAAGGCACTCGGTAATACAGGCTGGCGTGAATAGAAGCCTAGTAGTGTTCGCCTCTTACCCCCTTCCACGCCACCCCTCCTCCCCCACCACGACCCCCTCGCTCCTCCATCGCTCCGGGTAGGCTTTGAGCCGAGGTGATCGACCTCGAGAGCCGACCGACCCCTGAATGACTCCTCCACCGAGGAAAGAATAAGCCACGTGACCTCAGCTAACGAAGAATCGTGCAATGAGCAGCCGGCGCACGTACGGAACCAGAAATCTTTGCTCGCAGGTAACGAGATAAGAAATCTCATCGAGAGTAAGCATAACTCTCGTGCGATGCATTCGCCAGCGAAAGTTTCCGACCCCATACCCAAAGTTTCGATTGCAGAAGACCCTTCGGTCCTCTGCCGAAGTCGTATATTTGTCGGATTATAATTGCATAATATGCTTGAGACAGGATTTATTCTTCTACATAGTCATGATGGCATCTGGCTCTTAAATTTCGTCTATTTTATTTTTAATCCAGTTATTATTATTTTTATGATAAACGTTGACCAAGCACATTCAAATCGGCTGTTTCCTTCAAAGTTCTTCCCATGTGAGGAGTATTTCTGACATTATCGCCTGTTGATGCCATGAGACGTCAACCGTCAGAGATGTTCACGCGCTATGACATCTTAAGACGTCATCCACACTGAAAGTGTTAAACTTGCAATCGTAAATAGCGGGAAATATCTTTTTATCGATCTAGCGAAAACATTCAGGCAACTTCAGTCCGTAACTAGTCAATATAGTCTCTCCAGTAGATTTTTGTCTAGTCATTTTCACCCTCAATGTATATTTTATTTTAGAAATATTAATGGATAATCATGGAGTGACGACGATATGCTGATTTATTTAGCATTAAGAATTCATTATGGAAACGATATAGAAATACATCGCTTGATAGGAGATCATCTGTAACGCGCATTGAAAACTCTTAATTGGAAATAAAACAATCTGCCTTTTTTCCATAATGTTGATTAGAAGCAACACAATTTTTTCTCTTTATCAATGCAATATATCGTTTCCAAGGTTCCAAACGATCAATAGCCCATGACAGATTTTAAGCTATCCGGGACTAGCCACAAAGTTCCATTTTTACGGAGTCACCCGCAATGAACCATTATGCGAAATTCCACAATAGCCCATGAATTTAACTTGACCGTGTTATTTGATACTGCGGGAGGCTTTCGCCAAATTTTCTTCGAGGATTATTAAGTGTATGCGGCAAATGAAGACGCGTGGAAAGGACTTAATAATGAATGCTGAACGTGATCATTATTGGGTATTCTACCAACCTATCGATGGATTTTTGATTAGTCTTTTCCGTAAATACACCATTTCTGGATTACATTTTCACTTTTATCTCACACTTTCAATACTTGCCATCAAGTGGCTCTAATATCCGCCATCCAAATCCTCTCCTCTACCACCATACTCCACCTCTGAGAGAAATTAAATCTGTTTCGACGTGAATCAAAGGTTGGTTTGTCTGGGACGGGTGGAGGAGAAATGAACTGTGGAAGTGACCATCAGACACGAAGCCCCCTTGGTCTCCCGGGCTCTTCGCCTCCATCCTGTGCGTGCAGTTAGAGAAACACGATACACCGTCGGCTGGATCGGGTCAAGGTCTTTGAACGCGCTCTCTTTCAACACTTCATCCAAAGTGAGTCTCAGACTTGATCAAAGCGTCGCTTATCCATTGAAATTTTCATTTCTTAAAATTGATAATTTTCATTCTACTAAAACCACTTTTCCGGTGGATCTCTTACATTGGTAATATATAGTTAAAGCTTGCCATGGATCGGTAATTACTGTAATTATCTTATCCAAGAGGAAAAGAAGCTGTTTCATTGTTTAATGTAAATAATGCGGTCTACCCTAGTTAAATTGCTTGAATAATACAAAGGCGTATCAGCAAATAAAAAGCAGCGCGTTTTGTTAACAACTGCTGCGAGCGTACATATAGTGTCTCACAGCTTTTAGAGGGATTAAGGTGGGAGCCCCTAGAGACTCGGAGGCTACACGCTAGGCTTAGGTTGCTTGAGAAATTCAGAACTAATATTTTTCAGAGCGACACACAGAATATTATCATGACTCCTTACTGCATCTCTAGGTCTGACAGATGTGACAAATTACAAAAACTCGTTCTTTTCGCGCACAATAAGTGACCACAATAAAAATAGAGCGCTTAATAATCTCCTATATAACATGTCATCATTTCATCTGCCAAAGACTTACATCTTTGCACGGATGGTGACCTAACACCCCCTGTCAGACGCCCATGCGGCGGCTCGCAGGGTATTATGTAGATGTAGATGTAGAATATTAACCCTCCAAGATTGCTGCTTTATTTGGTCGAAAAGATAATTATTTCCGAGGTTGCGTTACATTACTTGAGAAGCGAAATCATTGATGGTGAAAGTAATTGCAATTATGATTCTGCATGACTTCTTGTTGTAACAATACGCCGATATTATTTACATGCCATTGACTATTGTTTATACTTAATAATTAATTTTAATATACTGAATTATCGTAACTGCTTCAATAGCAATCCTAAACCAAGTTCATTCAATCCTTTTTCTAAGAATTCATGCGTATCATTTCTGCAGTACAGTGTTCGGTATAAAACGTATTCGCTCAACTTATGCGGTCGCCCGCTGCTGAAGTTTCCTATTTCTTGCTCTCTAGTTACAATGCTTTTCTGTTGGTTTTCCTCTTTCTATTCTCCTCTCATGCTCAAAAACAACTCACCCGAAGTTAGTACTATTGCCATGATTTATGATGTTACCGTTCTTCGATTCCGTGAAGTGTACTGCTTCATGAAAATTAATTTTAGCAATCATTGGAAAGAATGAAAAATGAACTCGATTTTTAAGGTGCTTTGAAAAACTGAAAAAAATGAAATGAAAATGCAAAATATGCGCATTATTTCATTGGAACTATGTATTAAAATTTGATGGTTGTTTGAGGCACGTTGAATATCTAGGTATTGGAATTTGTGGGTAGGTTAGGTGAATTCTTTCGTTGCAGTTTTCACCGATCTCCAAGTACACACGTACACCATTCTTTGTGCGAAGTAAGCATGTATCCTAATTGTCTAATGGCGTCGCTCCGTAGGGATTTCACCCTCGAGCTCTAACTTCAATGCTTTTGTCCTACTGATAGCACTATTGAATTCTTCTCCAATACTTCAGATCCCTTGATAAAACATTCAATACCACAATACTGCATTTTTTCATTTATTTTGTTCCACTCACGCAATTTTAGCATTTTTTGAAAGAAATATTAAAGCCATTGGTGAAAGAATTCGAGCTGTTGTTTGCGATTCCGTATGCCACAATGGGTTTTGCTAGTATGAAAGGATCGTCCATTTGTCACGCATCAGTTCTTTAAATGGCTCGGAATGGAAATGGGCTCGCAAATCAGAGAAGAGGTCGCTTCGATCTGGTTTTTCCTCCGGTCTCCCTTAATCATGCAAGTTTATGCCGGGAATTGAACCCCGCCCACGATGGACAGGGCGGAAACCTGTGCATTATTTTGGGCGATCGGAAGGGTTGTAGTACGTGCGGGCGTATTTATGCCTTGCAGTCGGGATGCACAGGAGAAAGGGTGGTCCGAATGAATTCTAAAGCGGGTGATTGTGCTTCCTCCATCGTGTGACAAGGGTTTTGGATGGTGGAGGCGTGCAGCTCGATATGCTGATCTTCAAGGAAGGATCCCGTTGGGCTCGTTTAACCGCAAGGAAGTTGGCTTGAATAAAAGATAATTTTCGATCCTATGGCAGTCTACAAGGTTTAATTTTAAGGGATTTTCGGCGCAATACTTCCCACGCTCGGCAAGGGGTTTGAAAATTTATCTTTTTTTCGGGGGGAATGGTTCCGTGAATAGACGCTTTTAATTGCTCAGCTTTTTTCACGTCTTTCGTTTAATTAATTTAGCATCTGTATCCAGGTTTTGTCCTTGGCAGCCAAATCTTCTACAAAGAGACTCAACGATTTCCAATTACGTTTTACCGAGGCTTGCTGGCGATTCTGCTTGTTTGGTTATTCACTGACCTAACAGTCAAGCGATCGCGGGTTCGCAGCTTAATACGTTGCGTTAGTCACAAAATTCCACCTCAGGTTAGGCTGTGCGATGTGTCGGAGACATCAGAACGTCTGTTGCCAAAATCTACCAACATCTGCGTCCTAATGCTGTAATTTGGCTTAGTTGTCAATTATTTCGGGTAGCTCTTGATTCAGCGGTCATTAGGGTCGTAATGCCTGGAATGAGAAGGTAATTATTTACCATGACAGATTTTGACGCAATAAAATATTACCCAGTCTGATTAGACACCGAAGGACTTAATTCTTACAATGAAATTTACCAATATATTGGACAAATACTTTAAAGGAAACAATAGGTTGCTGCTAAAAGACTTTGACAATCATTTGGATCTAGTGGTGGTCTGTTAGTTCAGGAGTAATCCATAAATAGATAGACGTTAAGATGTCATGAAAGATTGACAATATCTTCTCCCTAACCCGTTACTACATGAAAGAGGAAGATATAGGCAATAAATGTTTATAATAATATACTGATACAAATCCTAGAGCAGAAAAAAAAACGTGGTCAGGTTTACAAAATAAAAATTTGAGGTCAACAGCCAAAACGTTGTTTGGGTTTATATTTTCAGTCAGAAAAGGCATTATTTTGCCCACTCGTCATGAAGATTAATCTCTATAAAGTAAACACTATATTTAAGTTATAAAACATATGAAAATACGTAATGTGTGAGAAAAATATATAGATTTGGGAAAAAGTACCAAACTGCGTTTATTAATTAGAAGTTCTTTTGTTTGTGCTATGACTTTTTGGAAGTAAAATCGTGTTCATGAGACGTAAACAAAATAAGATAGAAATCGCATTAATGATTGTCTGTGAAGTAACCTAAGAGGAAATTTTCCATGCAGACCAGCTTGTTGAGGTTGCAGATGGATTTCTTGCTTGCCTTGGATTGGGTGAGTCCCGGAGTTTCACTTCCTCAAAACGGATCAATTTCACATGCCGATGCAATCGGCGTGTCCGAATGTGTATTTCCCCTTCCGCGACCGCCGCTTAAACGTGTTCCGTTGGGCATGAATATTTCGGAGCGCTTCTGTTGAGGTTGACCCCGGAGCTTGAAACGAGAAGTTGGTACACAAAGAAAGGGAAGGGCTCGTTTTCGCTCTCCATTTCTTTAGAATTTTCGCCTCCTCTCCTTCTCCCTCCCTCTGTCTTCCTTGCATGCGGAGAGCCAGCCATAAATCGACCCCCGGGAAAGCGGTCTCATGAATATCTTAACCTTCGCGGTCTCTCCTACACACACACTTATCGAAATTCGGATCACTATTTCTCGAAATGTCGGAATGAGCGTGCAAAGAATTCGATCCTCCAGCTATGAATATTTTGGGAAGATTTTTCCGAGTCGAATAGTTCTGAGAATTTGTACAAGCTTGGAGTGGAAGGAAAGAAATTGTGTTTTTGAACAAATGGGCTGACACTTGAGAATCTGCGAAGGATGAGACATTTTGTCCTTCCAAGCAGAAAGATTAAAGTGATAAAGTTATTTCTCAACTCTTGTTTTCTCGGTAGTTGATTAATTCTCTCTCTCTCTCTCCTCTGCCGTAATAACGGCTCTTTGTAACAGATTTTAAGCCAACTTTGAAAAATAATTACACCGTTGCTTTCACGATTCTTCCACTCCACTAAAATAGTCTTATGTTGACATTGTATTTCAAATGTATTTGTTTTAAGTTTTTTAAGGTAATGGTATTTTTGTGTCGGTTTACGCTCAATTTTTACCTTGGCGAAGCACCCCCAGTTATGTGATTTACTGATTAACTTTTAAGTATTCTGAGACCCCTGCATATATTAGTTCATATTATATGCCATTAATGGAATTCCCAACGAATGTAAATAAATGTTCAAGTTACAATGATAAGTACACTTTTTACTACATTAATTATTGATTAAAAACTAGTTCAAAGCTCGTTGTAATGAATAGCGTGAACCTAAGTGAATCCGGTACCGATTTTGAGATTTTTTAAGGCCTCCTTCACTCACATTTCTTGTTTATCCAAGAAGTTTGTACTTAAGTCTAAACTTGAGAAAATCTTAATCTATCACGATCGCCTGGATTGCCTCCTTAATGTTTGCTGGTGGATAATCCTTTAACTCCAGCCATAGGCATTATTTGAGTATTTTGGTTGGGTGGGGAAAGATTAACGGAGGGTCCGAGTTGATAGGTAGATTTTAAAGCTTTTCGAAAGCGATTTACGACCGCAGAATTGTTCCTAATATCTTCTCCCTTTCATAATCCATTTAATCACTTTGATTTGATAAATTCATTGAGATGAATTAAGCAGAGTAACGAAAAATGTCTCGGTAAACTTTGTATTTCCGACTTTGCAACATATCGAATTTTTTTTTCAAAATATATTATTGCCTCCTCCGAATTACCTGTACCTATGCCTCCGGTATCCAGGTTTCCTTAGTTATTCTGTGGTATTCAGAAAATTAGTTCCTAAAAATATGAAAACATAAAATAAACTTAAATCTTCGAAGTATCATATTCATCCCTTTTAGAGAACGAATTGTGAATTATATATTTCACGTTTTCTCAACGGATTATTACCCTTAAACAGTTTCTTGAGCAAGATAATGTACTTTCTCGGTGATACTATTAACCTGGATGGCACGGTAACAATGATTTGGCAATTTTTTAATGATAATAAGATAAAGGCAAAGGTTTACGGTACGGAAACTGTCCTGCTATTTATTTTAAAAATTACAATTTAACGAATTAGACCCTCACAAATATTACCATTGTGTAATATATTTTCTTTTCGTGTGTACCACTCCATCAATGGATAAATCTACTTCCATTAGTTCTCTTCAGTGCATACCAGCAGCCACGCTTATTTGCGGAAAAGGTATGGACTCTCCTTGGGTTATATGATACAACGAAGCGTAAAATGTTTTTACCCTAATTTTTATTAGCGTTTATCACTTTGCTTCTTAATAGCAGGACGAACAAGGTGGAAAGAGTTTGATTTCTTTTGATGCTGGCCGACTCGTTTCCCTTCGCGTGCCTGAATCGTAAAAAATTGAGAAATCTAAAGAATTCTTCGTGCCGATCAAGTTCCACACTACGCCCTCAAATGCTGTTGGAAATCAAGGTCCATTGCAAAACACTCTCTTGTTCGCCCCAAAGAATGATTTCCAAAATATACGCTTAAGAAATCGACCCGCATTTTGCTAAGTCAATTCCTTTTATTTGAAGGCCGCCTTAAAAGAATTCTTTGCAACCTATCTACTTCGTTTTATCGTTCGAGGGGGCCTTAGGATCTGCATTGATTTTGCAGTGGCCATTGTTATACCACTCGGATATAATCGGGGAAAATGCTGAGAGTCTTCCGTGGGATCTTGAAAAGGCGCTATAAAACTCGTTGGCCGTGACATGCTCTAAAAAATCACACTTTTATTTAGTTCATGACAGATTTTCTTTCCCCAATTCAATATGAGAAACAAATAACAAGCTTTGAATATTTAGAGTAAAAGAACCCCTCCCTCAATTTTTAGAGTCCGACTTAATCGTATTATATTTATTGAAAAAAATAAGTATGTAATGGATGTATCATAATAAATGAACGTAGAGAAATTGAAGCAATGGATTACCTAAAAGCAATCGTAGGTATAATAGATCAAATTGATAGCAATTTTAATACTTGAAGAATTCATTTGTCGGATCTCATTGATTGTATGCTTGTTGTTTTTATTAGGATTGAAACTAGGAATGAGTCGATTCCACTTTTTTTCGATTCCACTTTTTTCGATTCCGATTCTTTCAAATCGATTCCCGATTCTCGATTCCGATTCCATCGATTCTTATTCCTAATAACAGGTGGGATATTCATATACCAGTAGCGTACGACTATTATTTAAATTCAAGTATTGGCTGCAATAAAAAAACAAAAACAAGTAAGGCGCTCAAAAAGCATATTTATTAACAAATAGCAAATATATATATCCTCGGCTTATTGAGGTAGATAAAAAGTATAAATTGATAGCCTACTCCTAAAATTACTAAGACAAATGTGACGTGATAAATGACATTTGATTGGAATATTTATCTAGCTGGAATCGATGGAATCGGAATCGACTTTAGGCGATCAATTCTCGATACCGATTCTAATCCTGAGAATCGGTAGAATCGAGAATTGACAATTGGATTCAACTCATCCTTAATTTAAACTATTCACTATTGCCTTCTCACCAATTTTAATACATTTTATCACCGAGGGGAAAGAACGTCCAAAAGGTAAAGGTAAAGGAAAATGCTCTCTAGCTGGCGACCATTTTCTGTCCGCTAAGAAGCGGAATATGGCGTGATGCTTGTCTTTGGATCGGATTACCAACATTGTGAGCGGTTGAAGCGGTCCGCGATTTAATCGGTGAATAAAAATCGCCTTTCACATGGCGTTTGATCGGCACTTGCGGTAATGACAATGTTCGCACTCCAGGTCCAGAAAACCTGGCGGAGGATTGTGAGGAAGATCGACCGAGAAACAAGGAAGGCGCTTGGGCTCGAATCACTTCTTCTGCGCCAAAGGCGTCGGAATGTCAAGTACGATGAGCGTTCGCAAGAGAGGGATTAAATACGATTATTCGGGATTCAGCCGGGGAATAAGATCCCGTTATTCACTTTCACCGATTTTCATCACCCTGCTCGCGAGCAGACATATTATCGGGTTTCAACTCCTCTCCGCTGAGCCACTTCCCATTCTCGTTCGAGAGATCTTTCAGGATCTGGAGTTTTCATCGCAGTCAGGTCGATTCTTTCGTTCTGATGTGGTTTGAGTTCAGCCTCCATTTCCGCTCTCCCATTAATTTTTACATCGGGTAAAAGAAGCGGATGGAGGAAACCGAGACATCCCTGTCCGAGTTTCTGTCCTGGGAAGCGATTGAAAGCTTGTGAAAATCCACTACTCCTGAAAATAATTCGTATTTTAATAGTCAAATTCCTCATTTTGTCGCTGTTTATAGACATTTAATGCATCGAGACCGATCTACGGAGGCATACCGAAGCACTCCTGCCATATAATTTCATTCCAACTTATATCGATGTACTTATTTCTTGTTAGCTGCAATTCTTATTTGGTCGCTTTAATTCATTTCAAGATTTCGTAATGTCAGGATCTACAACTAAATATTTCGTTTACATCAAAAAGAAAGTTAGCCCAAAGTTATGAGTAGTTAATCTTAATACGAGTGACCATGATTTTGTGGTTTTTCGTCCAGCGTCATCACTAATATCAACTTATTTACATCTGTATACTACCGTGCGAGCCGCCGCATGAGCGTGAGGCAGGAAATTTCATGACACCGGGCGTGTAAATATATAAGGGATATGGTTTTGGGAGGTGAAACGGTGACGTGTATTATGGTAGTGTATATAATGGAGCTCAGTTTTTATAATGGTCGCTTATTGTGCACGGAAAGAACGAGTTTTTGTACCTATCTGTTCGAAAATGTGTCTCTCTTATTTTATCGCTTCTCTCCGACCAAGAGATGTAGTGAGGCGTCATGGTAATATTCTCTTTGTCGCTCTGAAACACACCAGTTTGGAATTTTTCCAGCAACCTAAGCCTAGCGTGTAGCCTCCAAGTCCCTAGGGCCTCCCACCTTAATCCCTCTAACAGTTGTGTAACACTATATGTTCGTTAGTCGCAGTTTTTAGCGAAGCGTGCTGCTTTTCTTTGTATTTTATTATTTTTTTTATTAAATCAAAGGGGCCGCTCTCCTTGTTACAGGATCAGACCCGTTGGGAAAGATACTTTATTTTGACGACTTCTACCTGATCAAAAGAGATTGCTGTGGAAGAATTATTTGAAATGCATTATATCTTATAATTTAAACACCAAAAATTCCATGTATCTTGTGTGACATCCGATGCTGATACAGCGGGATTCATTTCCCGAATAACTTATAACACCAATACAAATATTTCGAAAAGAAGAATTTTTAAATTCAATTTCACCCACATATGCTGGATTCTGGCATATCTCAAGATGAAATGACGTATATGACAGGATGATGGGTGTTTTCTTTTTTTGTACACCGAAAATCAAAATGATTTTGCGAAATCGCATCCGCGAATGCGACCCGAATAAATCCGACACGCAGCCTGAAAAGAATGGACTAGGCAAAGTTCCTATTAGCCACATAAATACATAAATCGTTGCCTACATCTGATAGCGAGTGTTTGATTCATTCAGAATGATATCCTTATCGAATTTTTAAAAATGACATTGGTTGATTGATGACAGAATCATCTAAGTATTTTTCGAGTCCTGATCAAATGCTCTTCGTTACACATGTTACCTGGGAGAATTAGCATGCTTAAGGAACGTAAAGATTGATAAAATTACACTCTGGTTATGCTTGTTGAAAGAAAGCTATTTTAATTTGAAGTCATCCTTTAGACTTCCAATAAAAACCTGCTCCTTCCCGGCCGGCTGCATAGGATTTACCAGGCAGCCCCTAAAACGCTCCCCTGCCGTGGCGAAATATAAATTCGTCCCTTTTGGCTCCCGGAAAAAAATTCCGGCCGGCCATCCCTCGCCAAGCATTCAAGCTGTTTGCCGACTTCGCTTGAGGACCCCTTCATGGCCTCCCGCGGCGACTGACCTGCCTTCGAAGCAGTTACACCCATCTTCCTCTTTATTATCGAGGGAGCATTTTCCAGCTGGTACCGTTGGCCTGTCGTTTTACATTTGATAAATTTGATGGCACCGGCTTTTATTGCCTTTTCCCAATTGGAGGCATAACTATATGTCCCGTATTGGTATCGAATATTTCCTTTTAATACACAGGTAACATTCCGCGATCGTCCTTGGTGAGAGTATATTCCACTTGTTTTTTGCTTTAATCATTACGTTGAAAGGCTAGGTCTAGGATAGGTCCGACAAAATCATCTCGGAAGTTCTATTAAACCAGTATTCATAGCGTTAATTTGGCGTTGTAGAGTGACGTTCGCAGCAGCTTTGGTCCAAATAATATGAATACATTTGAAATATTAGAATATTCTGATATCAGCATATGGTCATATTTAAATCTCAGACAAAACAGGATGAAGTATCCTAGACATGGGTTTCACTAGATGAAACTCTCACGCCTGGCTACAAATAGTTATATTCTTCCCATAGAAAAAGTCTTTTCGGGCATTCATAATGTTCAGTGTTATGAATAGAGTTTAATTGTGGAATTAACCCTAAAGTGCTCTCGCTATGAAATGCTCATGGAGTTCTCGCGCGGGTACTTGTGCCACCCAATACAATATAGGATTTTGTTACAAAGTTGGGGTAAAGAAAGGAAAACATGTAGTAATGTTACAAAGCTAGTTCATTTCCTGCTGAAAACAAAAAACTCATCCATTGATTAATTTAAAAAAATAGACAAAATGTAAATTTCCATAATAATTGGCACATTTTCGACTTCTTGGGAGTAAACCGTCTTTAATTATCATTAATAAAGCATTTCAACTATATAATCTTTAAATTACATGATGAAATTGTTACTATTTATTCTTATTATCATCCCTGTTGTGGCACACGGTGACTTAGAGGACTGTATAAACACGCCTATTGCGCTTGCCACATACATTCCGTGTGCTCCGATCTAGGGCACTACAGTAAAAGCCATATCGTCCTTTCCCGCCTCGCATCGGCCAACTTAGAGTTTGTGGGTCTTGTGATAGCCCTAAATGAAGTCTAGGTTGAAACTTAGGTTGGAAAATTAGGTTGGAACCTAGAAAAGGAGTCATTTATTTCTTTCTCCTGACGGGTCTTGATTTTTTTAGGTATCTCTCGTTCTTTGGTCTTAGCGTCCCATCCTCTGTGATTAGTTTTTGCAGTTCTTTGCTTACAAGCACACTAAGCACACTGGTGAAATTATTTTTCATGGTATTATTATACTCCGAGCTGTACAAAGGCTCCAGACTCTATAGATAATATCTGGAAATTTTATTTGTTTGTCGAAATCAACCTTCTGGTTGCAAACCTGCATAACTTGACAATCGCACACATAAGGATATTTGATATCCACGACCATAGTTATTTTCATGCCAAATTTAGCAAGTTTGTATGGTATGTAAATTATAAAGCCGCAGAAACCACTGAAAGCTACTAGTTGTTGATCAAAGGGTCACATATTCGCTTGGAGCATAGTGATCCATTCGGTTTGAAGGTTTTCTTCTCACTACCGACTTATTGTCGTAGCGTTATATTTAACGCCATTATAATCATATGACATATACATTTGAAATTTTATTTCAAACGAGACGTAAAAATGTAGTTTAAAACAGTAAATGATTAATCAAACAAAATAGTTATATATTAAATACGTGCAGATATACGCGTTTTCCACTCGCGATATTTCGATTTGAAAAAACTTTTTCGAGTGCTCGTGCGTAGGACTTGGTTCACCCACGAATTTTTAAGATACACTGCGCAGAGATCGAAATGTCATGACGACTGGCGCGTTACTGACGGGGAGAATGGTTAATGCTTGAGGAATACCTGAGAGGACGGTACTGTAGTGCCCTGCTTTCAGAAACTGTGTAGCAATTTTACATCCCGGATGACTAATGTCACCCACGTGAGCACTCTGTTGTTAATACATCTAAGTTTGACTTGGCATAATACGCTTTACTTGGTCCTGATAAAAGTAAGGATTTACCTAAGACTGTACCTGAGGATTATAATTTTTAACTTTAACTTTAATATCAATACAGCACGCTTTTTGTTTGAACTTTCTCCTGATCAACGAAACTTGCAGGCTAACCAAAAGCTAACTTTCTGTGTTATTCAGCTGAGATTAACGGAACAATTGTTCATTACTCGTGGTCTCTGTTTTGAGGCCATTTAATCTTTATTTATGGTAATATAAGCATTGTGTGCTGATATAATAACAGTAATTATGCTCCATTTTACCTCCCGTCTTGCCGGCAGGAAAGCAAGGAAACACTTGCAATGGGAAAATACCTTCGCGTATTCTCTCGTTAGAGAAAGACCAAGACGTTCCTTGGATTCCGGAGTTTTTGTGTTTCCGAGGAACCTATTTATCTCAGTGAAGTTAATCGTT
Organism: Ceriagrion tenellum; assembly: GCA_963169105.1. Lineage (NCBI taxonomy): Eukaryota > Metazoa > Arthropoda > Insecta > Odonata > Coenagrionidae > Ceriagrion > Ceriagrion tenellum. Next base: position 134,082,060 of record OY720637.1, read on the forward strand.
TCATAGAGACCGTCTTATATCAATGACGTTGAGGCGGGAAGGATGTAAATGATGGAAAAACACTGGCAGGTAAGTTCCTAAGAAGGTTGCCTGGTTGATTACGTCCCAGGAGAATAGCCACCCAAAGGTCACGGGTGAGAATGATTTAGCCATGCCTGCTGTGCTTGCCCACATTAAAATCTCAGCTTCCTCACCATTACTTTCTGCTCAAATAAAGGCACTACTCGTCTGTTTTCTTCACCCTTTACTAACTATATAATCCTTTTCTCTCCCCAATCCTCTCTATTATATGACAGAGAAACATCGATAGAGCTGCTTGTACATGGAAAGCACCTCGATCGGTAGATCACCTCTAATGAGACATTCCTACGACTTAAGAACAAGTTTAACTTATGTTGCTTAATAAATAGTTCACTTAAAATATGATTTAGTTCTTTCCCGGCGTTATACTGATGAAGTCTTCTCGGGTTTTCCACCGAGTCAGGTCGTTGTGGGCCGACGTTTCGATAGCTACCACCGCCATCGTCCTCAGGGCATGGCGGTGGTAGCTATCGAAACGTCGGCCCACAACGACCTTACTCGGTGAAAAACCCGAGAAGACTTCATCAAATACTTCGTTTCTTTATTATATCAAAATGTTTTACTCGTACTGGTTTTTTACTTTTTTTCTGGTTTTATTTTTACTAGTAAGAATGATTATGACAGTTTCGTCAATTCATACAAAACTGCATGGCACGTATCTTTGATGTATCCTTCCCACAGGATGGTGCTTCAATTTGTCCAAGAGGAAAGGGGTGAGGCTTGCACGGGGTGCTTAAAAGTGCACCGACTTGAAGCGCTGTTGAGGGTCCACTTCCACGAACAAACGGACCGGAGCAATTGGGTTGACGGGGTTTTTCTCTCATTATCCCGAGGTGCAGAGAGCTATTTCGGTGGCAAGCGCCCACAGAAATCACAGGGGAGCAGCTCACTCGCCTCTGGCCAAGGGCAGCGCCCCGTGCTTTTTAACTTGTAAAATATTGGGTGCTGCTCCTCATAATGGGAATATTACGGTATCCTCCCTTCCTGCTCGCTTGGGCCGTTTCTTCCGCCCGTCCTTCCTTCCCCTCCTCTTCACAACTCACTATCCTATCTCTTTCCCTTATATCACTCGCTTGACGCCATTCTACCAGTTTGCCATCTTTGTTTTTGGCTTACAATCCATGAAAGATATGTTACGTGGTTGATGTCGAATCCATGGACAGTCCTGCTTGTAATTTTGCCCCTATAGTGGGTAGGAGGGTGGGGTCTTAGCCAATGATCCTTCAAAATATGAATTATTTTCATGTACTATATGCTTCTATGGCTGTCCGCATTTTTTTACCTCTTCATTCATTACAAGATTTCAACTACTCTCCTCAATTTCCTAATATTGTCTCCCCTTCCGCTTTGTCTCTCAGTGCGTCCTCCATGCACCCTCGAAATGATTTGGAACTTATGGTAAGTAAATATCTTTTTAAAAGTAAAAAAGTGAATGTCTTTCACTTGCCTCTTCAAATGGACTTTTGCAAATTATAGGCCATCAAGTACATCTAATACTTTTCCATATTGCTCTTTTCTACGTTCATCTTTCTTCCTTTTTGACCAAGTTTCGTGAAACTACTTTCCCCATTAGAATTATATAAATCTTGTCCATGTATGTGCTCCAATTTTCCCACGATCATTTCCTCCTTTTCGTGAACGTTTCATTTCATTATCCTTGCTGGCGAACACGTGAGTTCCAGTGCGACCTCGGAGGATAAACTTTTACATTCACTTTTAATCTCAAGAAATGACGGAGGCAAAACATGGTAGATATAGTGAGGAGCACAAAAAACTAATCTTACCCGCTCTATTCACAGATATAATACGAGCAGATCTTGGCACTAATTCAACCAAAGTAAGCCTCTTCAATTATCCCGTCCCTTCCTTAGATCCTCTTCGCTATACCTTCCTTTTTTCTTGGGTTTGGCCTTTACACATCCTGCAAATACGATAGTCCTGACATCGCCTCGATATACAAGTATATCTTATTGGTATTGCTTGATGCACGTTCTCGATCCACTTTTATAATATTCAAATAATTGTAGGAGGATATTAGAGCAGATCTTGACAACTCTTTCAACTCTTTCAACTTGACAATTCTTGACAACTCTTTCAAAAACCAACCGCTCCAATTATTCCGTTCCTTCCTCAAATCCCTTTCTCAATGCCTTTCTTTCTTCATGGGTGGTGTTCTTATTCGCTCTGCAAGAGGTCCTTGTGTCAGCCCTCCTCGTAACGCGTAGATATTGACGAATATGTATACGTGAATACTTGCGTGTTCTCCTCAACCCCGCCTCATCCCGTCCCTCCCTTTCCATTTGTGCACTTTCCCCGCCCGGCCGGCAAAAAACCATTCCCCCCCACACCAACCAACCAACCAGCTACAAACACACTCACTGCGATCGCCCTATCGCAACGGAGCGAAGCAGCTTCGCCGCCGCTCTTGAGGTCGCGTGGTCTCGCCGCCCAGGCGCCACCTCCGATTTTAATCGCTCGGCGCCCCGCGATTCTCAACCGTCCGTCTTCCTTTCCTCTCCTTTATCCCCCCCCACCTTCTTCAAACCAGTCAATCACCCCACACTACCGTCGCAGTCACTCCCATCGCCTTCATTTCTTTATCCCGAAACCGCAAAGTCTTCCTTCTCTCCCGCCGAACAAATGCGAAAAGGAGAACTTCTTCGTGTAGTCGTTTCCCTAGCGCCTCGACGCCCTCCGCATATCAATAACTTTTTTACGAGTCCGTTAACTTCCCATAACAGTAAGTGCCGGAGCAACAAATGGATCTGGGAAAACATGCGTTTCTCGTCGCTTTTCCAAAGGCTGGATGTGCCTAAGTGTGTGACGGAGACGACGTGCTCCTGAGAGGGGATTAAGTGTCGGAAAGGGAGAGCTTTCGAGACCTAATCGATTTGAGCAGGGAATGATGGGGCGTTTTGGCGTCCGCAGACTTTTACAGACTTGTGGCAGAGGAAATTAACCGGCCTATAGAGTCGCAGGACTGAAAAAAGCTGTTGTGGATGTCAATGGAATTGGTATCAAAAGCTTAAGGTAGTCCGAGCGAGATAGTTCCCTAGTCATAATGGAGACCATATTCGAATTATTCGTTTTAATTTCACCAGCTGTAGGACACATCAATTAAATACATATTGCATTATTAATGGTGCAATAACATAGTTTTATATGACAGAAATTGTAAGTAATTTAATGATAATACCTAAATAAGTCTTTAACTTGACTCATTTTTTTCGCGCGGTGCGTTTGAAACTCCTTTAAAACGGAAGGTTTTTTGTGATACCCAAGAACCTACTGCAGTGACTTATGTGAGTGAGATTTATGTTCAAAAATAGTTGAGAAAACATATAAACTATACGCTGTTAGTTTTTTGACGACATCTAAGTGCTAGAAATACCTCATTTTGTAAATAATGTCTCTCTGGAGTGCATGCACGTACCATTTCCCATGTACAAGGGCTGGTATTTTTCGGAAAATATCTCCGAAAGTAATGTGGTAAGGGGTAGAATTTTTGGTGTCATTGGATAGGTGAGATGTTTTCTTTAAAACGAGACCAAATTCATTGATTTCTAAGTAAAATGATAATCCGCTCAAACTACCTTAAATATGGTGTCTTACCCCTGGACATCCTTTCAATGAATCGCATGATATCACTGTGAAGCATTATGAGCAAATTTTTTTTTCAAACAATAACGAAAGCCCTGACATGCGAAATCTACTCAAAATAAGAAAAGGTATAAATAAATGGTGAATAACGACTTACTCGCTTCAAATTCAAGGAGTTCGCTGGTTTGTCAATAGAAAAGGGGTAATTTTTTGTATTTTGATGCAAAAAATGGATTAATAACAGCAATACTGCGGTGCATAAGAGACCATTTCTTGTTCATCTAATTGATTAAACTCTCATTCAAACAAAGAAACATTTGACTCGATCGGGATTCGTATCCTAATTTCCAGTGCCCACTGGAAAACCCTCGCGGCCGATGGATCTAGATTCGATCTAAACGGTCAACGCTTTTTTTAAGAGATTGTTAAAAACGGAGATCTAATACAGAATACCGTCAAATGAACAAATGGTCGAATGATTTTTTTCCAGGTGAATCACATCGCTAATTTGCACATATTTGCCCTCGTACGTGAGAGAAATTTGTTTCAGCGCATTTTCGTATTCCTTAATGAATATTGGTCTTAAGGCCAATTCCTGCTTTTTCATAACTACACAGCTTGAGGAAGTAACTATGACGGCTGATTTTGCGCGCCTTGAGAGAACAAAACGTAGAAGATGGATCTTAATCAACTCTTAACTCATGATAACCGAGATAACTAGGTTGCCCTATCACATAAAAGATTGTACACCTAGGCTGACCAATCTACTTCGACGTTCAGTCATTAGTCCGCAACGGGTTCTCATTGGGTGAGTTTGCCAGTGACCACACTTATTCGGATAGCAATTTTGCAAATTGAAACCAATCCTCTTTGTACAGTCCAAGCCCGGTTCGTGCGGCCTCTGGCGATGGAGGACGGTTCAAAATTGTCTGAAAAATTGTGATCACTGTAATGATGTGGTACATTGCATTTGAAAGAGGTTCCATGAGCAGAAAAACCGTCAGCATTTCCGATCCAGTTTTTTCGTCACCGTGTCCTCCTTTTTGAGCACGTTCCCTTCTATAGATGATAGCAAATATCGCTTTATATAAGCCATATTTAGCTAATTTTATCGGAAAGATTGGCAGGGAACGAATACCTTTGCGAGATTACCGCTTGGAAGTGAGAGATTGATTTACGGAGGAGAAACTGAGAAACTTCCATCAATTGCGATACTTTTGCTCTGCAGGTTAAAGCGCAAGAGAAAATTGCTTCAATTTTTCTTCTGACCCGACCATGTCTTTGTCAAGTTCGCCTTGGATATGTGAAAAATAAAATCTCATCGGTCAGCTTAAAAGGACAGATAATTGGTTTGTTGGTCTCAATTAATGACCTAAGTTAAAGTAAGTTAGTAGTGTAGTAAAGGAATTAGCTGTAAATTAAGATTATTTGCAGACGATTCAGTTATCTACCGTGAATTGAGCGAAGACGCGGACTTTAAAGATCTGTCATCGGACCTTAACAACGTTCTTTCGTGGTGCCAGGTTAATTATTTTACTATCAAAAAATGCACCACAGTGCACTTCCTGCGAAAGTCATCACAAAAATGCCATACCTATACTGTGGGTGGAGTGAACATAAAATCTTCAGATACAGTAAAATATTGGAATTACCTCAACTTCTGATATATCGTGGGAATTACACATACAAAACATATGTGGCGCAGCATTAAAGAACTAGGTTTTGTTAAAGGTATAATAGGAAGGCCCTCGGATGAAAAAATCAAAGAGAGATGCTACTTCGCCCTGGTTAGGCCACACCTCAAATACGCCGAGAGCATTTGGGACCATGGTCAAATAGATTTAACCAAAAAATTAATAAAATACAAAGGAAAGCAGCGCGATTCGTTAAAAACTGCTACGAGCGTACATATAGTGTCTCACAACTTTTAGAGGGATTAAGGTGGGAGCCTCTAGAGACTCGGAGGCTACACGCTAGGCTTAGGTTACTTGAAAATTCAGAACTGATATTTTTCAGAGCGACATAGAGAAAATTATTATGACTCCTCACTTTATCTCTAGGTCTGACAGATGCGATAAATGAGAGAGATACTCTGCCGAACAGATAGGTACAAAAACTCGTTCTTTCCGCGAACAACAAGCGACCACAATAAAAATTGAGCTCCACTAAATACACTCCTATAATACATGTCACCATTTCATCTCCAAAAACTTACACCTTTATACGGCTGGTGACCTTGCACCCCCTGCCACACGCCCATGCGGTAGTTCGCAGGGTATTATGTAGATGTAGATGTAGATTTGTCTATTAGAAGAAACTATTGATGGCACCGTTTAGTTACGTTGTGACTGTAGGCTCCTTCACGTTCATTGCTAACGGGCACTTTCGGCACCGAAACCCACCGGTTTCTTCCTCTAAATTTGAGAACATAATAAAATAAATATCATTCTGGCTTCACATCCAACTTTTGACAATTGATATCGGTTTCAAATTTTTCACCTCAGATATGCTCTGTTGAATTGCGTTATGTTTGACCTTTTCATCTTTATAAACCACTCGGCATACCCGCAGTCACGAGGAGTCGATTTTTTTCTCTTCTCATCTGACCAGGAAGATATTATCTGTGTCCTAAAAAACTCGAGCTTTGTGGTTTTTCCTGATCACGACGCAACGTGTTGTAATCTTTTGTTTTTTTTTCTATGCAAAGGCCTTCATGATTTGAGGTTTTTGTTGGGTCTATATTCAATTTTTTACACTATTTACCTTGGCTAATTATTTTTAGTAGTACTACAAGCAGGATAGCAGTATCGTCTCTGCCGGAAGATTCCCACGTATCCTCGTGCGAGTTATCGATTATATAATAATCGAGTAAAAACTCATTTCTTTTTTGTCGGTCAGCTATCATTTGTCTTCTAGCATTATTATGTTGTTTATCCCAACGTGAATCTCATTCTTAAAATGTATAGGTTAACGACTGGGGGAGTTTCTCTCTTGTGTAACATTTAACTTGAACGAATTTTAATTTGTCGAATCAAATTTTGTTAAGGTAAAAATGGAGCGGGCGCCGAAAGCTGCGCTATGAAAAGGAGTTTCTTTTTTCGAAGTTGCAGGGCGGAACAACCGCCATCAATTTGCGATTTAACAAAAATCGGCCTTATAATTAGTACCTATTTGATCTCGTTTTTTCTCAGAAGCAGTCTTATTCAGTTCACTCACCGTTCCAGTGAAAAATTTCCTGCTGGGTTACTTTCCATATTTTTCATCTCACTTCTTATCATCTGAAATTTACGTAACTTGTTATTACTGTGTCCGGTGCCCTATCTGGTGAGTGTCCATATTGGATGTGTTGCTAAAAATAATTGTGTTGAGTAAATAATCTTGTCTTTATAGTGGACAGTTTGTGATTTAACTGCATTGAAATCTTCCCTCGTAGGAATAAAGGGTAATTGATAGCATTTCAATTTGTATTGGGTATTTTTTTGGTCACCTAATAATGTCGTATTGCATCAAAACCGTGTCCTGGATCTAAAAAAAACCGTGGTGGACCATTCAGTGAAGTAAATTACCTTTAATTCCCATTGCGTGCGTAAGAGTGCGTGTTGATATAGAATATGACGATCATTTCTGGTCCTAGTTTTGATAAGGCTGGAATCCGTTCCTAGCTAGCATATTTTACGTTCTATAGCGAAAGATACATACATACCAATCATACCATTCCCTTCCGTGGTAGGCACAGTCACAGAGTTTCACTCGCAAACACACATTAGTACACCTAACTCTGCTTCAATGACTTCCTCCATACTGACCTATCCTTGCAAACCTCTTTTGCCTCATTTAACCCCATACACTGCCTTATACACACCCTCCTGTTTTTATGACTCCTAATACTCCTCCTCCTAAGAATATCCTTAACCACATTCAACCACAACTTTCTCGGCCTACCGATATGGTGTGAAAAATGAAGGTTAAATAATAAGAAGGCTCTGCTCGTAAGAGTCTCTAGAATTAAGGTAAAGGGACTAAACTGAGAGTCGTGAGAGCATAAAATGGATGAGGTGAGGCAGTTATGTGCGTTAATTAGGTATTATTTTACTGGAAAATTGATTTAATGGTCGGGACATCAGATGCAGAATGAATAAAAAAGGAAGCATTTTCAAGTAGAGGGAAATTCATGGGGAATACTCTGAGGAAAGTATTTATTGGTGTGTGATATAATATGCAGCACGGCGATGTTCGAGTCGGTAACTTGGTCATTGCGGAGCGAGGATGTAATTAGACAGGAAAAATACGAGCTGTAGGTTTGGAGAATAATTAAGATTTGAGTTTGTGTGTATTGAAGATGAACGAGAAAATGTTGGATATGATAGAGGAAGTGACAAAATGGGGTGGAGATTCGTATAGGGCAGAAAAGATGGATGGAGGACGTGTTACAATGTGAGGGAGTATTGAAGAGGGTAATATAGGAGAGAACGCTTGGTAAGCGTGGAGAGAGATTTTAGATGACATAAGTGGGTTAGATAATGTGAGCAGACACGGAAAAATATATGATGAGCTGTTAAAACCACCTAGATTCACCTCGGAATTGGGCGTTTAAAATGGATACCGTAAGACCTTGTGATTCATTTGTAGAATACCAAATGATCAGAAATGAGGATTGATTTTTAAAAAGTAATTTAGTAATGAGATGAGTGACATCTAATTTTACCTTCAATTCCATTAGCTGAGTTTAATGAATTAAGAGTTCATAGTAGAGAGCTAAATTAAGTAAACTTTTTAAAGGAATAAAAAGAGAAAACCCTCTGTTATGACGCGAAACAGGTCGGTATTTGGCACAAATAATCCGTGTGGAATTTACTAAGTTAACTTAATTTCACTCTCTAACTCTCTAACTTACCCTGTTTTATAAATTCGTAGAGCTCAGTTTGAGGTGTAACCTGGCGGAAATAATTGATGTCTGTGTTTAAAAAAAAACTGGTATAATTCCCATTGTGTTTAATACACACCGAAAAAGGATCCATCAGACGATGCGACGAATTCGGCATATCAAGGTAACTTTGCGACATGGAAATAAGCATTAGGTCGAAGTAAACGGATTGACACTGGACCACGCTTGTTTTTAAGGAGTACGCTGGGCTGAGAAAGGTATGAAGAAAGACCCAACATCCGTACACGCTACAGGAGTTCGGCGAAAATCAGTCGATATGGCCGGAGGGAAATTCACCCTCCCATCTCGCTTGAGAAGATATGTTATGTGCGTTCGTGCGTCTGTGTGAGCATCCGTGCGTGAGTGTGCGATTTTTGTGCTCTGGAGTGAGGATGTTTATATCCCGTGTTGATGGGTTTCAATGCCCCTCCAACGGACGAGAGGAGATGAGGAGAACCAAGAGAGTAAGAAGGAGGAATGGGGAACCGGTTTGGCGAAAAAAGTGCGGCTGCGAATTCCGCCGGAGATATGGGCGGAAATGTTCTCCTTCATTCTCTCCGGATTCGTTTAAAAAATACTTGAAAAGACGGGAAGAGTGAGCGAGATGAAGGGAGAGAGGTCAAAGATGACAGCGGAAAAGAATGGAACGAAATGGAATGCTTTTCTTTCGAATGACAAAACGCATTCCATCGCTTTCGGAGTGAAATGGATAGTAGGCAACTTTAAATAATACCGCTTAATATATGTAGAATGATTTGGTCGCGTTGAAGATAGTGAAAGATTGACAGCAATACCCTCATATTCGAAGAACCTTTCTCCTCCCTTAAAAGAATGGAATAGCAAAAGTATGAGGAAGGACGTACTCTTGTAAGCAGTGAAGTGAAGTGAGCGGAGACCCTGACTCAATGACTATATCTCAACTTTCATCTCATTCCGCTCACAAAGAAGCGTTTTCTATTCACGCCAATGGCTGGTTTCATCTTTTGCCGCTATCGTCTCTTCCCGGGGGAATACCCCATCGTGAATTTTAAGAAGATACGCAAGTACTTGCCAGGAATCCGGAAGTGTATGTGTAAAAACCAACAGGCTGATGGCAAAGATTTTTGGCCCAGTTGTATACATCGGCCGTAAAAGTACTGTGTATTAATAGTTGGATATTACGGTCAAAGTAAAATTTTTAAATTCTCATCGACCTCGTTTGTTAATAATTAAACGAACTAAGAAGACGAAGATATTCAGCTTTATTTTTAGAGAGGCACCTGATGCCACCAAATATTTGAGGTCAGTTTTTTGTCCGATATTCATCGGATGGTACATACTCATTCCTGAGGAAGTCAGGTCATTTTTTAGGGATAAGTAGTCACCATCATATCATACCCTTGTATAAATTTCTGGGGTAATTGATTAAAAGCCTTGTTGCATACTAAACATTTTAACCGGGCTTTACCTTTCACAAGGACTTAACCATTTACCAGACTTGACTATTATTCATGATTGCCGTATTCTTAGAGTCACTCTTCCATCGATGTATAGCTTAGGAAATTTATTTGATTGTTCACTCTACGGAAATCTATGGTACTCCAATCTGCAATTCCTTGATTAATCTCTATATTATCTCCTTTTTATCAAAATTCATCATTTCATTAATTTTCCTACATCATCTCATCTTACTGAAACTCATTTGAATCATTTTGGTATAAAATTTGTTTTTCCACGCTGTTACTATTCACCTGCTAAACCAAGGGTCACGGGTTCGATTCCCGCCTGGGTGGGTTTTTCACCACCCAGGGCATGGATGTATGTCAAGTTCTGCTGGTCCGGTCCCTGGAAAACCTGATGACAGGCTCAGCAGCCTATCGGGATTCCGGGGACATACGGGCCAACAGGATCGTCCGTCAAACAAAAAAAACTCGCCTTTGCGCATCGCTTTATATTTTGTGAAAGATTTCATAAGAGCTACCACAATTTTGCATGGTCTCTATGCTCTAGAGAATAATAAAACTCTTTCCGGAGGAATTTCAACAGTGATTTATGGTATTTATAAGGTTTATTCCAACGAAAAAGTTTTCAGTGAGTTTTATTTGCCTCATGATTCAAAAAAAGTAATTAGTGAATACGCCATGAACATTGATGTATCTTCTTTTTCAGATCTTTTTTCCTTTTCATTTCGGTTACACGTAGGGTATAAAATTTTGAGTTTACGTTTCGTCTTTTTTATATCGGGGCTGTTCATTTAAAGTTTTACCTGCTGAGTTTGGTGGCAGGAAACATCAAACTTGTATTTTCTTAGGTATCTGGTGAAGATATAGCCTCACAGGCGAACTTTAAGGGTTAGATCCAGGGAACCTGAAAATAACCGAGATTTGGGAGAAAACCAATCGGACAAGCGATCAGCAGTCGTTCATTTTCTCCTTCCCCTTCAACCCCTCGTCGTTTCTCAAAGTGGCTGAAGGTACCATAGGGAAGAGGATGATTTGTCTTGGACCAATTTCTCAGTAGCTGGGTATCTTTTCCGATCTTTTCAAGCTGGAATCACTCGAACGTTGGAATAAAATAGCCTTGAAAAGTGGCGCGAGAATCATTGACAGGCTGCTTCTCTTGCGTAGAATACTTCGTTGTCTATGGATAAAATTTCATATCAAGGATGTTTTTCAAAGTTTTATAGATATAAAAACAAAATCCTAATGACTGCTATAGTGCCGAGGCTGATTATAGGCCTTTTTACTTCGCATCTTTCGCTAAGAGGTGACTGCTTTGCGATCGCAATAGCTAAACTGTAAACGGGGACGTTATTGTGTTATTTTCCATTGATCGCTTACCGTGAGGTGCAATATTTCTTTGAAAATGTTTAATGAAGGTGATTGACTTAATTATTTAATTCATTTGCAATATTTACTTATAATATCATGTAAAACTTCCAGATAAATTCTGCGTAGAAAAACGGTGATGTATTTCGTTTTCTTAAAAAAATCAATGACACTCTTAGTAAATCACCAGTTCAAATAAATCCCATTTCACCCAATTGATCCATTGAGAAAGTTGCTCCTTTGCAAACCTATTTCTAGTGATAGCGATTAATTTTCTTGCAACATCGAGTGATAACATGACCCATGGAAGGATTTTACATTCATGCGCCTATCTCTCATGTTTTCGCTCCTTGCGGTAATTATTCTCCGTTTTATGTGGTGATATTTTGCATTCATTGTTCTCGCCTTGCGAGTGACGAAACGGCTAATTTTTCAATCGCGCAGCTCAGACTAAGCACTCGACGAGTAATATCCTAGGCATGGCCGAGGGGCGACGCGACAGACAGGCGTATGCCGTGCTTGAAACAAATTCCGCTGTAAAATGAGGCAGTATCGTTATGCGGGTGCCATTCTCAAGCCGCCTATAAGACTGCCGGCACATTTCCGCGCGTGTTCATGAGGAGCGTTTGTCCCTCTTGAAGACTCGCCTCCTTGCCTCTCGGCTTGGCGTAATTAAACGCAGCAATCAAAAATCCCTTGCGAGTCCCCTTCAAAACAACTTTCTGGGTGTTATGTCAAGCACTTCTTCCACAGAGGTATAAATGAAATGGAGAGATCATATCCATCATTGCGGCGTAGAAAGTTTTAAGTCTTCATGCAACCCTTTTGCACCATAGTAGAGATCCTACCCTTTACTCGTTACAGCAAAGCTACATCGTGCGGCATTGCTTGGTTTTTTAAGTGAATAACAGCTGTGCTTTGTTGAATTTTATTATTTGGATCACGCTCTCTTTGCTTGCAACGAGGCGTTCTTCAGGAAATGAATTCTTAAATGAAATTAGACTTTACCCGGGAAATGAAAGGCCATCGAATAGACATCGCATATTGTTTTGATCGACGAAATAGCAGTTCAAATGCTAGTAAATTGCATTAAACATTATAATTGTATCCGTGATAATGATACATGGTATTAGAATTAATATTTGGGGAAAACAATATTGTACGCTTCAGTCGATTAATTGGCTGAAACACTCGGTTTGAGTTTCGGTCATGGTGTTCCACCCCTGGTCAAGGCGAATGATTTTTATTCTGTAAAATTTCGCTCTTAAAGTATTTTGCATAGGTCAAGTGTGAGTTTTTGTACTGTAAAAGAATTTGCCCAAAATTTCGGTACGAAAACTGCTCGTATTGGAAGGAGGATGATAATAGACTTGGGACTCTTAAAATAAGAGTTCGTTGGAGGGTAATGGCTACTTGGGTAGGTAAGCAAGTGTGGTGCGAGACGCGATATGAGATCAACGGAAGCTTGTGGGGAAATTTCGAAAGTATGTATAGGATTTACTGAATGGTAAATAAAACAGGGAGTAGATTAGAATAAAACGAAGGAAAAGCATAATGGGAGTGATATTGATTGGAATTTTTGGAAAGTATGATGGGAGACCAAGGTAGGTACGATGATTTTCAAAGGGATATAGTGCTGAAAAAAATTATATTTGTAAGGGAAACGTCAATCGGAAATGTAGGGAAACTGAGTTAATTTCATTGTATTAAAAATCCACTCTTTAGCTCATTCCATGGCAATGGAATGATTTTTGTCGCCAAATGGTGATATTCATAACTGAATGTTGATATCATTTTCATATTCGACGAACTTGCTGCGAATTAAAAGAGACTAGCTTATGTCACAGCGTTGATCATAGCAGTACCTCCCCTAGTTCTTTTTTTACGCCTCCTATATGCTTTTTAAGGTAGTCCGAGCGAGATAGTTCCCTAATCATAAGAGAGACCATATCCGAACTGTACGTTTCAATTTCACCAGCTGTAGGACACATGAATTAAATATTGCACTATTGATGGTGCAATTATATAGTTTTATATGACAGAATGGTAAGTAATTAAATGAAATTATCTAAATAAGTCTTTAACTTGACTTCTTTTTTTCGTGCGGTGCGTTTGTAACTCATTCAAAACGGAAGGTTTTTTGTGATACCCAAGTACCTATTGAGGTGACAATATGATTAATTTTCAAAAATATTTTAGACAAAATACAAACTACACGCTGTTAGTTTTTTTACGACATCTAAGAGTTAGAAATACCTAATTTTGTAAATAATGTCTCTCTGGCGTGCATACACGTACCCATTTAAAAGGGCCGGTATTTTTTGGCAAATAACTCCAAAAGTAATGTGATAAGGGGTTGCATTTTTGGTGTCATTAGAAGGGTGAAATATTATTCTATAAAATGAGACCAAATTCATTGATTTCTAGGTAAAATGATGTTTCGCTCAAACTAATATAAGGCACATCGCTGAAAACGATGAATTTGCTAGCGTTTTACCACTGTTTCCCGGGGTAACGTGATTAATCCAACCGGTAGCCGTAAAGTAAAAAACCAGCGCGTCATTCTCCATTCGAATGGGTCTTTCTCGCGTAATGGAGGAGACGGTATGAGCACCTGTGCTCTCTCGAGTACACTTTACGCCAGGGGATTCCGACCGCTTGGCTTTTGGCTCCAGGATACAAGTGTAAAGGGCGGAGAGGGACTTAAGATGTGAGAGAAGGAGTGGAAGCAGGTTTGTCTCGTTTTCTTTTATTTTCGGACTAAAAGATAGGAGGCGAGGAATGGGGCGAGAGAGGAGCAAACATGCTCTTGAAGCCTTGTGAACTCCTTCGCTTTAATGATAAGGGAACATTCCGTCACTTTTAATTTTGCTGCAGATTAGCTGCAACGGATGACCGGGAATTATGTCTGTCACTCTTCTTATTTCCATCCGCAAATAAGTACCGTTGAAAACTGGTTTAACGCCTTATTTGCTAGAGGATGGCAGCTAGCCCCGCTTCGAGGAAGGTGTAGAAAAAAACGAATTCCGTCGTGAAAGAGCAGGACAAAAAACTGAACTCGGCGTTTGAGACTGAACTTGGGGTTTCATGCGCTGAAAATCTCCGTGATACGCATGCTCGAGAGGGTCGTTTTTTTCTTAATGGAAAGAAATGGCTGTTATAATTAGCGTTATGCGCTGGCTGTCGATTTCAAGTTCCCTTGAGAAATGTCTCTTGGTATTTTCGCCTCAATTGACTCTTCTCCTTATTCTTTGCTGGCATTGCGATGACTTCATGGTCAGGTGGATGGACGCAATCACCTCTCATATCTCGGCAAGTTGGAAGACGTTGCTATGACTCTAAGAGTTTTCCCAATTGATGCAAATATTATTTTTCAGTCGCATTTTTAATACAATTATAGCAATTAAAAAGAAATTTGAGTATGATATTAAGCTTCATAGCCATGGTAATAATGGCTTTTGTATGAGTCTATTTTCACTGAAATCTTTGGTGGCAATATGTCCTCTTTTGTTTTAGAAAAATGAGGGTGCTGTGGTTAAAGAACTTTTCTTTCGTATGGAGAGCCAGATTTTTTCGTTTCATTAAATCAGGGAAGTTTTTGCTTTAAGGGGCATTTATTTGGCTTTCATCACATTTCAGACATGATTTTTCAATGAACCGTTTATTTTCAGCCGTAATGGCGTCAATTTCAAATGCGTGTAAATATACCAAAACAAAAGCATACGTGCCAGATAGAATGTACTTTAACAATTTTCTGCCATTATCACGATCTCGTAGAAATAAATACTGGCTTATCATACTCATTTTGCTTATATATTCTTGTATAATCCTATATCGCCTCTTAATATGAATACACTTCGGTTGAAGTCCTTCCAAGATATCGGCGCAGATGATATATTCGATTTGCCCGGGAAAGAAATGAAAAGTAATCACTTTTTTCGCAACCGTATGATTTAAGCCAAGACCACTATTATGGATTCTGGTCACTTGGTTTGATTCCCTAAACGGTGTTTAACGTGCTGGAGATTCTTCTAGAGCAGTTCTGTTGGTCAAAGTTCATTGAAAACAGTTTCTCCTCCGTTAAAAGAGGCGCCTTCAGGGTTAAAACTTGTTTAATGATTGGCTGCATTTCTGTCATCTGCGCTATTATCTTAGGGTCTAGGAGTAAAATTATAAAAATCATTAAACATAACACCACCATTTATATTCTAGTAAATTATTTAAAATGCGCTCCATTATTCTCTAAATATGGTCGTTTTAGGTGATGCGTTGAAGTAAAAATAAGAGTTTTGAATCCTCTTTATTGTATTTTCTGTTTCTTCATTTAAAAATGAAGATAAAAATTTTTCATTGCTCGATTGGAATAAACGCAGTGTCAGTATATATCTCCGCATTTACAGTGAAACAATCTCGCAAACAGTTGCTGAAAATGGACGTTATTTGATTAAAAATATTGCAAGTTAATGTCAAGCGTCTACGTTGCCTCAAAGCGCACTTGTCGGTATCTGGTTGGTGTGGGCGATGGGTAATCGTGAAGGCACAGCAAATTTCCTACTCAACGCGGTCATTGTATGTGGGTCAAAGTAATACCCCGTGTTTCGGCACCGCATTGAAACGGCATTACCTAAGGCGATCGACTGTTACAAAAGGCGTACTCTCCTCGTTCTTGGGAGTTTTTGAGAGGAGCCGTGCACTTAGCAGCTTGAAGCGTTCCCCAGTTATTACTCAATCGCCGTCGTGAAAGCGAACGTTGCCCCAGACTTTTCATGACAACCCTAAATCACCGGTGAAACAGATCTCCGAATACTACCCTTCCGGCGTTAAGCAGGACTCTGAGGTCATGGATAAGGGACCCTGCTTTGAATGTGTAATGAGAACGTCTAAGCTTCGCATATGTCACTCTGAGACATTAATATATTTATTTTTTCCTTTCTCGATGAACCTCTACCATTGAAGCCACGCCATAAATGAAAGGATAAGCTTCGAGTATTTTAGGTAAAATGTAACCGACCTTTTTTATGTTAAAAGTTTAATCTCTCATCATAGCCAAAAAAAATTCATTACATTGTGCCTCACGCAGTTGCCAGGTACAACTTTGTCATCCTCCATCAAAAACACATGAGTAGAAAATGTATTGTTTTGTCACTGTTTCGGGGATATAATCAGCACCAATAAATCTTTGGTAAAATTACTACAATTGGTACAAATTAATTATATTTCATCGAAACGAAGTAATTAATCATAATTATAACGTTTAGCTAGTGAAAGTTGCTGCTAATATCAATGTTTATATTTCTTTGCGACAGTGTTCAGATTCCAAGTATTACATGGTATGATATTTTTGACCTCTGAAGCTTAATTAAGTGTGGGATATCCCACAATTCACGTGGTCAGCAATGTATATTGAGGTAGTTCTTCGGCTACTGCGCGAATAATAATAAAATGCATATATCAGAAAACAAGAAAACAATTTATTTTTCATCTATAAATAAATCTAATAATTTTCAGAATTAAATACGCTCTGGACATTTATGAAATAGATCGGTAACTTATACAAATGATATTTCGATTGACTCATGCAGTATATCCACTTTTTGAACTCGGATACGTGTTCCTACGGTTACGTTTAATTTCACACTCCCTCGTTCACTATGAATTCACGGTAGAGCGTCCGGAAATTGCGAGATTCGCTTTGAAATGCCTACTCTCTTTTTAGGTAGTTTTTTGGAGGTATCTTGCATTTAAATAGTTAATTATAAGAAATTTATTAGTTGTATTTTGTTGTTTGCCATATAACTTAGAGGGAAAACGATCGCAATTACTGAGCAATACTTCGTCAACCATGCGGTAAATCGTTCCCAAATTTAACTCGAAGACTTCTAGTTCCGTAAAATGGTGTTACTCACACTGTCATGATTAAAAAAAATACATTAATATTACTAAGAAGTACCGTTAATGCTATTCGTGGCAGTTAATATTTAACTGACATTTCTAAAGTTCGCCAGCGTATCAAATATTCTCAGAGAGTTTCCTGAGTGAGCCTACATCAACTAATTACCCTGCTAGTCCCCTCAACGGTGCGCATGGAGATCATTGTGAGAATTCAACGAAGTTTCGGTCCGGAAAATGCTTTTCTTTAAGAACAGCACACTTATTCTAAAAGAAAACATTCCTGAGCGAAAATTCTAAGGAATAAATTGTCTGGGATGGATTGTAATCGGGTCGCCCGTCTCGTTTCCCCACGCGACGACTGCTAAGCTCAACCCTGCTCAAGGTAAGGAAGCTTCGGAAGGACGAATATCAGTCCCCCCTCATTTATAAAGGGCCCTATTAAGTAACAGGCGCTGAGTAACCGACCTCCGCGCGTTAACCAGAGGATCCACCGACGATAAGCTAAGGAGATTCATCCCAATTAAAAAAAAAACAATTCTTAAACTGATCGAATTAACGATGCTCCCCCATTGTTAACCGACCATGTGAACGGGCACTGGGACACACGTCCCACCTTTTTTTTTATAATGGTTGTGAGGGGAGATGTTCAACACCACGGGTTTTAACTAGGCAGGCCTAGATTCATTGGGGTTTCCTGCCGCAAGCGATGGACTGTTACGGAGGTGGTCGTGTTGCGGTGAGCTCCGAGGGTCGCCCTGGGCCACAGTGGGAGGATGTGGAGGGGGGAGAGGGTGAAGGGTTGGTCGAGGAGTCGACGGGGGAACGGACGTCTGACCCGCCAGGGGGATGAATTTCAAATTTACGACAAGGCGGACGGCCTGCCCTCTCCCCTATTCTCAATTTCTGTTTTTTTCCCTTCAAAAGGGGATGAGGAGAGCCTCGCCGTATAGCAGACCTTAGTTTCCTTTGGTCCTCCTCTCGTTTCATGCCGTACATGGCAAGCGGCGTCGGGCCCCCGGGCCGAAAATGTCTTAAACCATGAGAAAAGGTGTTATTTTCTACCCATGGTGTGGTCGCTCTCGTGCCACAACTTGGATTACCTTACGTAAGACGCTAGATACCGCTGATGTGAGCAAAAAGTTGTTTTGTAATGAATAGACGGACGACGTCATGCTTGCTCCTGACAATGTAATTAGAGCAATGGATATATGATGTTATAAAATATTTTATGGGAGTTTTATACTCGCGAAAATTTGTTGTGGAGTCAAAAAAATCTGCGATAAGCATATTTTTGCATTTGTATGGCTTGAGCAAATATTACTCACCCAATGACGACGAAGTAAGCTATCTTGGCGTTAAGAGCTCCGAAGAATAGTAGTAGTTGTTATGTTTAATTTACATGCTTCGACTTTAATTGCGCCGTCTCACACGACGCATTTGAGCCCGAGGTTTACGTGCTGTATGCATACTTTCTAGTATAATACATAACTATATCTATAGAAAAGTTGCATTTTCAATGCCTGCTATGGTATGAAAAATTGCATTTTTATGTCCGTCCCTACGAGGAACAATTGAAGTCCCGAGCATTTCTGCCAGCACTATAAAAATTTTACCTTTACATAGAACACTTTTAGGATTGGTACAATGTCAGGTGTCTTTGATTCTTATGCACCCTGCGAAGTGTTGGCTTTATTATAATTATTAACAATTTTGTCAGGTATTTAGGCAGTCGGTTGATAGTAGTAGCTGTATCCTTTACTTGGAAATGATTTAAATTTTCATGGATAAAAATAATTATAATTAGTTTGGTGCGGATTTCCAATGTCATTAACGAGAGATCAAAGTAAGTACTAACGTTTGGGGTAGTAGTTATGTCTACTAATAGTAGTAGCTAAAATCAGCGTTACCAATTAGAGCGCTAGTGTTGGTGTTCGCTTAATGGGCAAGCCACTCCAGGTAACACGCCATGGGGTAGCTTCTGTGCTGTCAAGATTTATTTCTTGAGGATGATAAATCACGCTGGTAAATTCCCCTTCTAATGAGCTTTCACTGAGAACAACACTGCGATCAGAGAGGCAATAAACTTTTATTCCATGGATTAACTGGACCTAAATGAATTTTGTAATCTTCCTGAGTAACCAGAGGTTACTTATTTTATTTGATTACTCTTATTTTCGTTATAAAATTTCTTGTATATTGATGAAGCATACTTATAGGCTTTAGCAATTGTATGTGCGCCATGCAATGCTTTGAGTTCCAAGTTATTTGAGCCATAATTGATTGAATTTCTTCCATTTTCTCCGGCATATGATATCCTCATTATCGTCGGAGGAAGTGGAGACACATGCCGCCATGGTCAATCGACCTTATCCTGACAAAAAAAGAGGTCACGGTGATAAAAAAATCTCTCCACTATTTAAAAAAAACTGTCCTCATCATGTTTCTCCTCACGCCTCGTCAAGGGAGGTAATATGGGTGGCTGAAAGACTTGCCTTTACCGGGAATAGATTCCAGGCCCTTTGGCGTGGAAAGCTCTATCGCTAACCCAGCTCCTTCCGCGAAGCCGCAGCCCTTGCCCCGCCCAACCACCCACCTGAGGACAAATGACCCGTCGCTCGCTGCTGCACCCGAACCACTCCCTGCACACACAGCCACACGCACAGATGCCCCGGCGAGGTGAATTCTTCGGAGGGCACCTCACCTCCCGTCGCCCTATTCCCTGTTCTCCCATCCCCAACGGATGCACATATTTATAAGCGGAAGCACGGGTGGCTGTGGAGTCGAGCGAGAGAATGCCATTAAGAAGCTCCGGGACTCCCACAGGCGTGGAATGATAATAGTTGTCCGCTTTGTCGCCCACGCCAACGACTTTTTTTTCCTATTATTTCGTTTGGTTATTTACTGCTCGCCCCCGTTGAGCCGGACGAATGGTTAGTCCGTCCCATTGCCAACTGAGACTATCCGCCATCGTACACTCCAGGCGCCTTTGCTGGGAGGACTGATGCTTACGGTAGTTTGAACGATTTTTTTCTCTGGACATAGTTGAGTTGATTGTTTTACTTTCAATTTAAGCAGCAGTTAGGATTAGATGAAAAGAGAAGAAAATGGCCGCGTATGTGACGCAGAGGCCTAGTCTTTAGGGCTAAACTTTTTTGTAGTTAACCAAAGATTGAAAATTGAGGCTTTTACCTGACTTACTTTAATCAAAGGTTTTGGCCAGTAATAACTGTATTTAAGAAGAATAGATAAAACGCGCCAATTGTGTAACGCTTACATTTCTGACGCAACGTTCGCTCAGAATTTCCCTTACTATGTATACTTTTTACGGGAAAGCTCAAACTTGTCATGTCCAATGAGAAACCTCTTCCATTTTATGGAAAATATCTCAAGAGGTGCTATACTGTATGATATTTTGTTAGCATAAGAATGGCAAATTTGTCTTAATAATGAATTAAAATTCGTTGAGTTTTATTAGTAAAGATATTTAACCTATACTACTCTATTGAAACACATCTTCATCGGTGTGATAACGGTTTTATATTACTTTGGTTTGGTTATTTGGGGATGAGATCGACAAGTATGGAAATGTGCGCCTTTAGGATAGGCCAGTAGGAGGGTCGGAGAACGTTTGAGAATGGTGAAAAAAAACCAAATCGTTTCTGATTTTAACAAAAGGCGCCAATGGGAATTTCTTCTTTGACGTCTTCTCAGTTTATCTTCTTATCCGAATTTCAGAGCACTGTACTAAAAAGTTCAAACAACCCATCATAAAATTTTGGAAGGTAATACACTTAAATTAGTATATCAGATGCTGTCGGGATTTGAAACAGGGTCCTCAGCATGGCAAATCAGTGCTCAAGCCTCACATAACTACCACATCCCTCTTTATCACATGCGCGCTTCAATTAACGCCACTTTTCATAATGCTAATGAAATTATGAAAACACTATCAACGTTCTTCAATCTTATTTGCACATATAATCACTAGTAGTAAATGATGGGTGTCTGACTGCGAGAAGAGGCAGAGTATCTGTGATGTGAGACAGGGATAATGTGCTTTGCTTTCTTCACTTTCTGATTTTGGAGTATCTTTATTTTGGGAAGGGAGTTTCCACTGAACTTTATTGTTATTTTGTCAGTCGATTTTCATAAGACACGAAATGAACTCGGGAAGGTTTTGGCAAAATAAATAAGTTAGCTCTTTAGTCATTATACGGCTTCTCGTCTAGTTATAAATTGATGCCTATCGATATTGCAATACTATCTATCATTCAGTATTAGATAACTTCTGCCTTGAACATTTTTAGCACAATAATATCTATGTATTTCTTGTCAATGGTAGTCATGGTTCTACGGATAACTACAAATTAGTAGTACCATGAATGGTAGTGGCATCATTGCCGTCATTTTTTGACTCAAGTATTACGCAAGAATAGCTCCATTTTGCCTTTTTAAATTATCATTTGATCATATATTTTTTTTATTTTGGACAGAGTACAATCCTCGAGATGTTACCGGAATGGAGCAGAAAGAAATAGAAAATTTTTAATCCTATTAATTAAAATTTTTAACCCCTGATGCAATGTAGCGTCCTTTTTCTCCGTGAAGCCTCGGAAAAATCCAAAATTTTCAAAATGGATTATAATGGCTCACCATAAATGAGAAACAATGGGAGTTCGTTCAGTGATTTACAATTCCCAGGGCACACAGGCGAATACATTGGACGCGCTTCTGGGTTGGTTTATTCACATATGCCGCCGCTCTCAAGCATACAAGATGGTAGTGCCCCACCATTCAAACGAAGGGCGTTTGAATAATGTGTTGGAGAAGACTTCAGCGGCGGGAATGTCGCTCTGAGCGCACCTTATGGATGCATTACGCACCCATTGTGGAGTTAACCATTTCCTCGTTGGGCACCAGCTTATTCCCTGCGGAGGATGATGCTGTGAAGGCCGCAGTGTCAGTAATTCAATGCTCGGAATACCTCTGTCCCAGTGCTTACTTCGATTTACTAGAGTGTTCCTATGGTATCTCAAGGGGAAGAATTAACGCTAAGTAATAGGCACCCCTGTAAACCGCTACCAGCCAGGAGTATGAGTGTGCTCTGAATTGCAATAGAATCACGCGAATCAATTGCATTATCAATGAATGAATAGATAGGACAAATATGAACCATTAGGGATTTTTATTTATCCAGGTCAAACATGAGGGATCTGAGTCATTAAGGAGTACAGAGGTTAAATCTGTGTTAAGACAATTGAGTGTCTTTAATCCATCATGAATATTAAAACTTCCATCAAGTCGAGCGTGATACGGTTATATTTAGGTTAACAAACGCTAAGGATTGCTTACATGGGTAAAAAGTGTTACACTGAGAATATGCATCGAGGTGAGGTACATACTTTCTTGAGTCATTGTGTTTATGCAAGTAGAATTTTGTAGTTAATATAGGTCTATGTTTTACTTAATTTAATAATTCTCAAATCCATATTAAGGTAATCAAATACCACTTAGTCAGTGTAACATGTATCATTCATCATTCCTGGTTTGCTGCGTTGCGTGTTACATTGGTTTGCTGCCTAAATCCTTTCTCCTAGTTTAACCAGTTTTATGTCTGCATACTTTGAACTTTGCTGATGATTTCTCTACGAATTTCATTCGCGGTTATTATTTCCATTCTTCGTGCTTCCCTATTTTGTGTTCCGCGGGTTATAAGTAGTTGTACTTCACAGTTGAGTAAAGGTGTCTCTAAAACAAGATGAAAATATATACAATCTGTTTCATTACCGTTTCTGGATTTTACTTATTTCAAGAGAACGATAAGTTTACAAAGTTTCCATTGTTTTGTTTGGTAGTCCATTGCATCAATTCAATTGAGAGCCTTGAGGGAATCGAAATAAACTTTCCATAACAGAAACCGATCCCAGTGATTTATCGCAGGAATTTATAATTTCTTATTAGAAATTTATTATTTAAATTTATTGATAGTCTGCGGGAGTTCCCATGGTGATTTCAACACGAAAGTGTAAAACTCTGCTCACTGTTCAATTTTTTTAAGTAGTGGCACTCGAGGAGAGGTGATGCAATGCATCAGGTAATATCGAATATTTCATGCTATGAATATCCAACGGAGCGATGCTCGCTTTCATTTAAATATGAAGTCCATTTAGTTTCACTCAGTTAAATATGCATCACATTTTTTAAATATGTTCACCAAAATCTTTCTCTCGCGAAATGAATTAAACGGTGATAAATAGCGTTAGTTCTCACGCCAGGACGTGATGATGCAAGAATTATGATCGAGATGCATAGTAGATACCTTTTTGAATGAACCCTTAGATTGAGTTCACAGCGGTAACTCTTCACCCATTTATTTCATCCTTGACGTTCTTCTGCCGGATGCGTTTTGTTAAATGATGCTAAGAAACTGGGATCGGCGACACTAATTCAGCTAGCCGCATTCCACCCACGGGCTGCACAGCATCTTAACTTATCAACGAACCCAATTCTTCAAAAATTATTTTTTCGAGGAGATGAATAAATTCTTTAGCCACCGCTCCTTGATTTACCGGGTTTCTTACAGTCCTGCCGGGGGTTTAAGTGATTAAGGAAAGTGGAAAATGAATGTCTAAGTCAGGATTTTCCTTCTTAAAGGCACTTTGTCGACGATCGAAAGAGGTACTTTCTGCAGTCAGCCGAGAAATTGGTGCGGATCTGACGTGTTCACCGGTGGAAACCAGCTTTAGCCTCGTCATTCATGATATGCCTAATCTTTTGTGTGGAGGTTTTGTTTTGCACCTTTTTCTGGCATCTCTCCTAGAAGTTAAAATATTCCGATATGCTCTCATGTATAAGTTGTGGTTATAAATGGTTTATAATTCTCCAAATGTTGTTCTTTGTCATATTTATTATCTACAATGGTAGTAAATAGACAAATAAGTTTTCACTCTGAAAATTCCATTTAAATCTCTGCACTAATAATTCTGTGAAAAATGTTATGCTCGGCCGTGGTAATCAATCATATGCTTGATTTACTTTCAGCGGTCACCGTGCGCTACCTTACGAAGCGATTCATTGGGGAATACAGCTCCAGTAGAGGTGAGTAACTCTTTTTCTTTTAGAAAGTATATTCTCTCTTATTCGTGGATTTCCTCAACAGATTTTAATTTCTTTTGTGTTAGCTTTTTAATGCATGTTGCCCAAATTTGTTTGTGGCAAAGGTCTTATTAGACTAAGGATTCACTCGGCGATAGCCAAATTTTCTCTCATTGTGTGATCTTGGTATCGAGGTGAATTTTTCAGTGAATGATTTCATTGACGGTTAAACGGCAACTTTTCAGGTAAAGAGTTTTCGATATCAAGGGTAAAATGTGCCAAAAGTTTCCATACTTGGATAGCCCAAATCCGCACCTCTTGATCTTGAGCCATTACGCTATAATCCATTTTCTGTTGACCATTTTATTTTATGTGAGGTAGTTATGATGTTGCCGGAAATATTTTACGAGCACCATATGTTTACCGGCATAGGTTCCCAAAATCAAGCCAAAGTATGGTGACCATTCATGTTTTTGGAGGTTTTGTGTGTGAAAAAACGTGAAAAATTAACGATCCATGCATCAGTCCCCTACGACCCCCTTTTTTTATTTCAAAGTCAATTTGTCATGCTCTTTCCCTGAACTGTATACAATCCAATTCAACTGGGAGTATCTTTGAGCTCACCTCGGTAACTCGTCACTTAATTCATCATCAACAGAAATTATTCCAACGATTGGTTTGTTTGTAGCTTGAAAGTCTATTTTATTACTTGCTAAGCACTTAACTTTTTATAATGTTTAATTTATTATCTTCTTATCAGTTTGAAATTTATAAATTCTCGGTTTGTGCGGAGGTTTCATTTATTTTTTATATTACATCAATTATTGTTTGTCACTTGATGAGGTAGTCTTTGCATGCCAAATGAGTATTTTCCGGTATTTCCTTGGCAAAAGTAAATCTCGATGTTCAAATAAGCTGGAAATGGAGACCGTTTTACCACTATACGCATCTTTCAGTCTGTGAAGTCCCCTTAAACCCATACGATTAATTAGGCATTGAAGCAAGACCTTGTATCTTTTTTAAATCATATTAAAATATCCAACATCCTCTGAGCACTTTCTTTATGATTGAACTGTAGTGGTATTTATTTTATTCGTCTTTAAAAAACGAATATCCTCAACAAGTAAGAGTAGCTACTGTGCTTACGAATCTTAAACAATTTAACCAAAAATATCGGAATTTTCTGTATTATCCTGCATACGTATTAAAACTACGATATTTAACTTCCTCCTGTGTTATACTGGCTGTAATTTTTATTATGTCAGAGACTTGATATCAGCATTCAACTCTTTACAAAGTTTTTTTTCATTCTTTCGGTCACTCGCCCTACCTGCCATTCTTGCTCGTTTCGAAATGGTTCATGCATACTGAGGATCGTGGTCTTGGTGTGGCACCGATGCAACACCAGGAAATAAGTTTGGTCATTTTATTTGGAACACACATTCGATTCCATTCATGTCCAACGATTCGTGACCGGGTCTTACGCATGCATCCAGGCCACCTCGGAAAGATATCGCTTCACACGTGACACCCGAATGCTCCTCCTACCTCCCAAACAATATACTCCGTTTCTTTCATAACCGTTCCTTCGACCCCAGGAGGCCAGGAAGTCCCCTTTAGTCCTCGCCCACCCATTGTCATGCCTGGATCGTACTTAGCGCGTCACCGTCTTTGCTTTCGTTCACTCTCCATTGCATGTTCTCGCGCCACACTTTTGTGATGTCCTACTTTCCATCCCCAAACCCAACATCTACATGATAACCTGTAATGCACCTGGAGAATTTGTGGCTAGGCCTGTGTATGCACTTCAGTGTGTACTAAAAGTATTGTAGAAACTATGTGTATTAATTATTTGGCGAATACCTGCTCATAAATAGAGAGGCTGAAGTCATTCACCAAACTACACTACACAATATGTTACAAATATAATCGAATCGATGATTTATTTATTTCGCAACTACACACATACACAGTGGTGGTATATTGATAAAGAAAGTATGCAAAACGTGCTGTCATAATATAGTAGTACAGCATACGGAGTATAATAATGATTACAGCAACAACAGCATTAGAGATAAATAAACTAATTAGATAAACTCCATGTGGAGCAATATTGATCGAGTCCCAGGGACAGATATTGTGATTTCTTATCGCGGATAAAATAAATTTAAAAACTCTCCGTTACGTTGCATATTTTTCCTGATTTTATGCTCTCGGTCTAATCTACCTTAGTATGCCTGGTCTTATAACGATTTTTGACGTCTTCAGAAAATTGATCGGCTATGACCTAACTTTAGCAATTTTATCAAGTTTATCTTCAATCTGATATTGGGTTGCAGGGGAATATTTTTATAGCTCCTTGGCGAAATTTTGCGGATTATATTTCTCATCTATTAATCAGTTTCAACTGTTGGGAATCTCAGTCCAACGCCTCCGCGCCACCTCCGCGGGTTTCATATACCTATCTGTGTACTAGACTGCAATCACCCGCAAGGGCTTCATGCAAGGGTATTTAGAACAACAAGTACAGAAACGAAGGGGATGGGAAAAATGATGAATGGTTCTTAGGAATTTTTATTTCTTAGTGTTCTATTCTGGTTTGAAGCATCCTATTTTTTCCACCACGTAAAATACCTGGGGGATACGACAAAGAAACTCCTACAACTTCAGCTTCATCATTTCCTTGCAAAGAAAAAAAAATTTTAATTTCTCCAACCGCTCAGTTATTATTGCATTGCCTAATCAATGACCATAATCCATAACTACAGTATCCATTGCTATACCTCCGCATTCATAACAACAACACTTGAGTTGGTGGGCCAGCGCTTTTGTTTTCAAATTGGATCAGTAATCAGTCATTTTAAACTTTCGTGTCCCCTCTCTGAAAGGTGATCATTGCTGATCCTCTCGGGTTATCAAAGATTATTCCAGTACTATTTTATAATCTTGGTTGGGATATTATTAAAAAATGGAAAACGAATGCCACTTGAGTGCTTTCTTCACAGGTTTTCGACGAGGTCAGGTAATGGAGTGTCGGAACTTGGATAGCTGACTCCGCCAACCGATCTCCGCCATCGCTTACCTCTTCCCATTTATTCTTGCCGAGATTCCTATTCGTGAATTCGGAAGTAAAAATGTATTTTGCTATAAATAATTTGTTTGTACCAGAGTTTTCCGAGCTGAAGAAGAGAAAAGTAAGAATATTTAGGAATTAAAGTATTTCCGGCGAAACTGATATCGTTCGCCTTCGTATTTTTCATAGTAAACTATCACAGCATTCTGGGCTTCTTTCCTCATTCCCACGTCCGAGCTGGCAAGATTTACCGTATATTTTTATTTAATGGAATAGATTTGTCTTCATTTTCGAACCCTTTAGTTAACCTTCCCTCACAGAAACGAAGCTCTTTACGCAATTCAGTAATACTTTTATACAATAATTTAACAGCAAAGCTTCAGCGATATTCTTATTTAATTCTCTGAGGAATCAAAACGAAGACTACTGGAATAATATTTCTGTAGTTTAGACCAGAATTATTTGTCAGAATAAGATATTATACGCTGTTAGCGTTCTTCTCGTGAACGGTTGTGGGATTCAAGGCCATTTAACCTTTGATGATGAAAGATAACGAACTGTACTATCTACAAATTTATTCATCACATAGACTCCAGTCACAGTCATTCTGTATTGATTATCATTTGACTTGTCTTTGGTTTTCTTGTCAATTAAGGTCAGTGTAACAAATATAGTAGTAATTATGTGCACAAAGTTTTCCCTTATTTAAAAATGGTAAGGTCCTTGAAGTGACGCCAGAAAGCATCAAATGACCAGCATTAGGATCTAATCGAAGGACAGAGTACTGAGCGTGAAAGTACCATCTACAAGGCAACTGAGCGATCGGGTTTCCTTAGTTGACTTGTGGCACCAAAGAACCGGTTGAATTTATTCGTGAAGTTTGCACAGCTGCTGAAGTAGTCAGGGTCACTTAAAATTATCTTTACCAACTTTGAACCCTAGCCCTCGACGTAGACAGTGAATCCCTACACCGGCCTCAAGAATCACCAAGATTTTAGATAAATTTTGAGGACGCTGGGACTTGAAATTGCCCTAAATATTGCCTTTACGGAGTATATTTTTAGTGAACATAAGTGCAAAAATTCCAGAGGAGGAAAATTTTTCGCCTTGAAGAGGAATTTAACCAGGATCCTTCGATACTGCGACGAGTGCTTGAGCCAATTACGCTCCAAAGGCGTCCTCCTACCCACTCGAATTTGAGGGGAGGGTAGATTTTTCAAGGAAAAGATATGTGAGCCTAACGACTCGAGGAAACATTTAATTCTCTTGTCATCATATTTTTCACCGGGTTATGAGACCGTAAATTCCCCGCAATGTGGAGCGGATGCTGCGGTGACTTTTCCGTACGCGATCTTGCTCTTTTTCTTCGAAAGAATGAAGTCACGCCGGGGCCTCTTTTTCGACTCTCTTTCGGTCGAAATATTTGGTTGTGTTTTCCAAGCCACTGTCATGTTTCCACTCTTTTCATGAAAAGGGCTCAGCGGACCGCTCGTCTTTGATACAATTCTCTAAAGCGGTTTCCCCACTCATAGAATATGCATGGCTGCGTCGTCTGGGTTGTTCCCGAAAGAGACGCCGGGGCCAAGGTCGAGTGCCGTGCACTGGAAAGTAGCTTTCCGGGGCAAAAGGGCGTTCGAGAGTGACGAACACTAAGCGGGGTAAAGATGATACTATATCGGAAGAATTTTCTCATACATTAATATCACTCTACTGAGAATTGAATTTAATTTTATTTATACATTCCGACATTCATTTTCCTGTGCAAGAGCCCTCATATGGGTGAGTCTGCGTGTGTACATGAAGAATCTGCGTTATTTTTGGAAGTAATAGGAAATATCATTTGATGCATTTTTTATGAGAATATTTAGAGTTTGCCATGAAAATACCGACTCTCAAGTGCTGAATGGAACATCTAAAGCCTAATTAGAAAAAAAGGATCCATGCTATATCATGCACCGTCTGGGAAAATTTCCAGATATCTTTATTTAATTGAGGTCACCGTTATTCAGAGATTTTAATAACCGTTATTCATCAAGGTTCACTCAATTTTTATGATTTTTTCAGTTTATTTTGAAGATTTATCGTATAAGGAGACAGCATTGCCGTTATAAGATTCCTAGACAAATATCTGCTTCTCGATTTAGCTTTAGTTCCCTCTATCATTGTATTTACGTTCTCGTACAGGTGGCGCTGTTGCAATTGTTGCAGCTGTAAAACAATACGTATATAGAATAGAGGAAATGGGTCGTTGGTGGTCCTTCAATTGCCCAGGCATAATGCATCTCTAGTTTTCCAGATACCTCGCGGGAGATCCTTATCTCTATGCGTTTGAGTTATCTAAAATGACCACCTGCTCCGAGTTTGATTTAATAGTCGCCGGGGATAATTTTGTTCTCATAAAGGAATGTATTTTTTAATAGGAGGTCTTTCTCTGGAGGTTGCTTTCTATTGGAATAAGAAGAATTTTTTATGAATTTCTTTTAGAAAAGCAAGCTTACTGCCCTGTCAATGGGGTTTTACACATGAGAAACGTTTATAAAAACGTCATTCATTACCTCACCCCACTGTCTAGTCATTATAAGGCATAACTACCCTCCAGTTGGAGAAATTATCATGCAGGGCATTGGTTACTAGATGAATTTTATGAATATTTTATCCATGAGAAGGATATCTTCAAGATATTTTTACATATTTCAAACTCTCACCAATTTTTTTGCACAGTGGGCCGGATAACTGACAAAATGATGAGCGCGGGCCGCATAATCACTATGTACAATACTTGCAAGCCATAACGAAGCCTTTATCAAGCAAATTCATCCAAACCGTCAGCGGGCCGTAGCTTGGTGACCCCTGTAGTCTAAGTAATGCTTATGTGACACTAAAGTTAGTCATGAAAAACAGTAAGTTGATGTATTTTTGACATTATGCATTTTTATTAGTCACCCAGCGCTAGTTTTTATATTGCCACCGTCTCTCCACGGGAATAACTGAGTCAAAAGAATTCAATCTCACGCATTTATGGCTATTTCGTTCAAAAAAAAATTCCGTTGGCTTAACTATTTTCAAATCAAAAGAAAGGTGTGTGAGGCGGAAAATGGTGGAATCACATGTATAATTTTGGCGGTTATTTTTTCCAGATCAAGGGTGGGAAACGGCCTATAGTCGAAATAACGTATTTTGTCCCAAATTATTCGCAAGTTTGATAAAGATTCAAGATTAAAAAAGTGGTAGCCTTTTTATTTCCATGAAAAACTTGCGAGCCATATCATTGATATCCATTTAGGATCACGTCAATAGTATTTTCCTCTGCTTTACTCATTCCCACCCGAAAAATTGGAATTATTTTTAAAATTTCGAATATATATTGAATTGGTAAGATAAATGAATGCTTTGTTTGAAAAAAAATCTTATTTACTTTTAATAAAAGTTTCATTTCAGGAATTGGTAAAATTTTCCAAGATACGTCACACAAGTCAGTGCATATGTGATGAATGTGAAGAACTTTAGGGTTTATCAAGATGGGTCACCAAAGCCATAAATCATTAAATCTCAGTAGGGATTTTTGAGGCTTATTGCGGAAAATAACAGTATGATAGTCATATATATATGTATAAAACTAAAGGATATAAGATTATCTAAATTCTATTATTTTATTTTTATTATAAATCTAATGTGTAATTAGGAAATAAAAAACTAGCTGCTAATTAAGCGTAAAGTGGGTTCAACTCTTTAATTGTCGTTGAAAATAAGCATTAGCATTAGTCGCGCTCCTTCTGCTATTACCACCACGGCTGCATCATCCTCCTTTGATATCCGGAGATGTCAAGCAGGGAATGGGGCAGGGCGCAACTGCCATGGTAGCGCAGAGTAGGTTCCTCCTCGTGGTCATTCCGGACAACGTTAATGCCGAGAGGAGAAAGGAAGATCCTCCCAAGTCTGGGTTGGTTTCGATGTGGTGTTTCGAAAAAAACGAGAGAGAAAAAATGGAATGAAAAAAAATGAAATATCACGGTCGGCAAGAAATGATGATCACTAACGGGTTGATTTGTGTGCGTCGGGTAAAGCCTTGAGGGTGATCGTAAAAAAGGGATTCATAGAATTTTTTTTATGTTTTTCATCGTCTCTCACTCAGTCGAGCACAATGAGACGAACGAATCCCTTTTGTGCCGTGTGTTAATGAAAGGGTGCGCGGTCGCCGCATGTGTACACACTGCACGGAGCGGGCTCCACTTTGTGCCCATTGTGTATCTCCCGATCGATGCTCCCGGTGTGACTTCCCTCGCTACGATGCTGCGTCGTCCGAGGCGGCCTACTTTCATCAGGCGCGCATCTTACGAGATTCTTTCTCCGCCCCCACGATCCTTCAGTCCCCGCCCCATTCAAATCCCTCCGCCCCCAGCGATACGAGGTGCGTTCCCAACGAATGAGGGGGATGTCGGATAGAATGAACTCGAGATATATATCGATTGATGTATCGAAATTCGATACAGCCAATAATGCGAATGTCTTGTCTCTCCGTTTGATGTGTGCGCGAGAAAGGTGTGCTCTAAATTTTTGTTCTTAATTGCTTGAATTCTTCATCAAAATGCGGCTTCACAATCAGAATACTTAGACATTTCACAAAAGAAAGATCGATTCATCAAAGTTTTATGTTCCTAAAAGCATTATAAACTAGATTGAATTCCTCTTTGGATAAAAAGTATAAAAATAACCATGGTATATCTTCGGTGGGTATTTTATTCATTTAATTCTTCCAAATATTTCTCTGGACAGTGCTTCTCGTAGTTTATGCGAACGCGACATGTACGGTCGAGTTCCACGAAAAAAATTCTGCGTCGATGTACCTGATAATATGTGAAGTTCTTTCATTAGGTCAATGTATATACAAGAAGGAATAATGCTTACTCCCATCACTTTATTTATATTTCTCCACTTTCTATACATGCCTCAGTGTCTAATTTAAGCAAGGCATTTTATTTATATTTAGGCAAGTCAAATTTGTGATGAGCATAGTTGAGTTGTTTTTGATGCATTTGAAAATTATGTGCCGCTCGTTATCCGCATTTATTAGTGAAGAGGTAGGGATATAATCACATTTTCGTCATGCCTAGTTGCTTCTATCGCTTTTCTGTAAAATTTCTTTGGATGGCATTTGCTTTTCTGCTCAAATGTCCCTCTAAATGGATAGTAAGTGCGTTTTTTAGTAGTAACCAGGAGCCGTAGCAAACAATTGTTGATTTGTAATTCGATTCGTTCAAAATTATTTAATCATTTCTTTGTTACGTAAATGCATAAGACCGAATTATTTTTTGATGAAATATAGACGTATGATAGTTTTCCTTGAATATTTACCACTGTCGCAAAATTAATGTATGGTCTGTATTTCGATTTTCCACTGATTTCGTTAAATTTGTGCGTTTCTCTAGACATCATCCTTTAGAGTTCTCATTGGCTATAATGAGGAACAACATTTGATTCCATGTAGAGGGCTCTGAATACATCTTCGTTTCGCTGTCATATTGAGATAAAAATTGAAGGTAATAATGATTGGGAATTATAATTTGCAATTTTACGAAGGATTTCATTCGGTGTGTACTTTTTCCTCTTTAATGAGCGGTTTCCAAATAAATTTCAATTAAAATGGTGGAATGAAAAATTAACAACTATGAATCACTGGAGAGATTTAATTGCCAAGCGTGGATTATTATGGCCTTAATTATTGTTTCCAGTGAGACATAAAAAAAAGAATAAAATACTCAAAATTGCTCATTTGTCATCCGCTGTATTACTTGAGGTATTTTCATTAGTTAGATTGAGAGCATCGTAAATATATTTCGGAGTCAAGATCATCTTCATTCTGCACCTGGAATAGCGTTGCTCTCTCTTTGTGGAAATCATACGGAGAACACCTGTTAACTAACCTTTGGAAGAAAGACCTTTGACGGTTGCGTACTGTATACTCAATCTCCTCGTATGTTTATAATTTAGTAAAATATTTTCATTCTACTAATATTTGGACAAAGTGTAACCTAATTCACTTATAAAATGGGGCAAAATTTCTAAATCTTTAATGAGCCGGTTAATTATTTTTTACGATTCTATTCGCGATTCAGTGAAAATTTAATATACAATCAAAGCTTTTTTACCACTAAAGTGAACATATTACGAAATTTTAGCATCACAGAATAATTAATGCTGTGATTTACGTTTACCTTGATGCTTGCAATCAGCACAAAAGATCCTTTTACTGGAAAAGTCCAATCTCATTGTATTCAAGACGATGGTATTTATAGACCGTGAATGGCAACCAGTAATTTAGGTATCCATATTTCAATAATATACTCCATGGTGATTCTATGCTATATACGGCCAGCCTTCCATGGAGAGATGAACGCAATGTTCCACGAACCGACTGCCACCGGGGAATAATGTCGATGTCATGTTATCATGCAATCCTATGGCGATCATACGTATCTATGATGAATGCGAACTCGATTAATGACTTACATGTCTATTCTTTGGTCTCCAATATGCGAGTTACTTTCCGCTCGCATTGAGTTCAAGATGATAGACGCGTGTTAACATTGTAGGGCGGCTAGAATCATTTTAAGGCCGATGGATCGGTGAGGTGGCTCACGACTC
Organism: Ceriagrion tenellum; assembly: GCA_963169105.1. Lineage (NCBI taxonomy): Eukaryota > Metazoa > Arthropoda > Insecta > Odonata > Coenagrionidae > Ceriagrion > Ceriagrion tenellum. The sequence goes on from OY720637.1 coordinate 134,116,174, forward strand.
GCGAGCCGAGACGGAGAAGGCCTTATTGTCTCTTTGGTTTCGGTTCCGGGTTCTGCTAATGGCTCGACTCCAATCTCGATAGCGTTTGAGAGATCGTTTCGGGATCTTAATAAACCAATTCACCGCGTCACACTTAGGTCGCCGTTTTGAGGTGAAGAGCTGCCCTGAGCTATTTGCCGTACCAACTGTGTATGGGGAGGCAAATGTTGAGGCAAATTGAATAATGAACCTTGATGCGAATGCTGACCATTAACTGTTATGGCGTATCACTGCAAAGGAGTTATGAAGTGGTTTGGTAATTAAAGATTGTGAGAGTCAATCGACGTCACAGGCACTACTTCTCGATTTTATTCTGTACTCATATCTTGGCTAAGCAGTATGGACTACTGTGCTCTATAAAGCTTTTCGTCATCGTATCACTTAATGAAGAACAGAAGTATTACTTTTTGAATAAAAAAAATATTTATGTGGCCTTTATTTTAAATCTTTTCACTAGTGAAAAATCGATATTTCTGTTCTTCATTATGTTCAAACTCCAGTACATCACACCCTATAAATATCTTTTTGATCATATCTTGTATCGGGACATATTTACTGTTGTGATGCAACACCAGTAGCAATGCATGAAAACACTGGCTATGCATTAGATATGGAAAAAATGGTAATTTATAGAATATAATTCAAGTGTTTCCACTGGTAAAGTATTTGAAGCTGATCGATGTTTTTGCTATTTTCGTAATAAAATTTACAAGGTATATTATTTGTCTTTACTATTCTCTGGAAAAGGCACCAATTATACGCAGAAACGTATTTATTTTCATGTACCAGTTTGAATCCGTATGTTGAATTATTGCAGCATTTTATTATTTGTAATTAGTTTTTAAAATAAAGATTACCTCTTTAAAATTTTAGTCCCATACGCAGGAAGAAACTTGCATTGTTGTAGGAATTAAATGAAATGGCTGTACTTATGACGGATCAATAGATGTGTGGGCAACTTCACTAATTACTCACTTCCAGCTCTTAATGATGGTACCATAAGCCTAAAAAGAGGAACACATGGCCTCTTAATGTAGTGAATACGTTTTTCGAAAATTCATTTTTTGTTGGCTAATGAACTCGATTGCTTCGATTAACATGTGAGAGAAACTAGCTACTCTAAAAAAGTCCAATTTCGGTTCTTTTGTTAGCCATCTTCATGCGAATTGGTGGGATGAAAACTCTGCGCCAACGCTTAAATGTCATATTTTGATGAAAATTTTCCTTTTAGAGAATTGACTTGTGCTGAAGTGTATCATCATCTTCCCTTCATCCAAACTTCTCGATTTTCTTTCGAATTCACGTATTTCGGCATCAAAATCCCCGTAGTTTATAGCCGGAGATATCATCGTCTTGTTAAAAGATAAATTAGATCGAAGATCCCTTGGATGCGATGGAGGGAATAAACCGTGATTTATGACCCTATCTCTCTCTCTCTCTCTCCGTCCCTCTCCTTATCTCGGCATCTCCCGGAGCATTAGAGGCAATCCGGGCGCGAAGGAAGCTGTAAATCAAACGCGAGAGCTCTTGACGAATAATCGGCTCGCTAGGGAATTCGGCCCGAAAATTTTACGCGCCCCGCGACCCGGCGAGTGAAAGTCTGTCTACTGGAAGTATACGAAAGAAAACGATTATAGTTATTCAGGTGCATCACAGATCAGTCTAGTGAAGTCGCCCATGGGCTGGGATAACTGCCGACACGTAATTCTATCCATGCGTGCAATTGCGCATCCGGGATATGGAGTTCCTCATCAACATTTATTCTCTCGCCGTTTGGGTGACTGACATCCGTTCAACATCCTTTACTCCGCCCACGCCATGTGTATCCACCTCCCTCATCCTAATACCTAATCCCTCCCGATCATTTGTGAGGAAAATCTTCGGCCCCGAGTCAAGTTTTGTGTGAGTCGTCTCCTGATACCGCGTCTAAACTGACCACCAAAGTATACATTTAAGTGACACTTACACTCAAGTAACCGCGTATACTCCCTCTAACCACTTAAATATCTGGTCCCTTATCTAAGCGGATGTGGATGATAGAGATAATGTTCCGTTGATGTCGAAGGTTGGGACCTCGTCGTCGACCGGTCGAGAAGTTGCGATAGCCGTATACATCATACGTGTTTACATCATTTATAAGAGTATTTGAGTAATTGTGCGCGTGTTATTGTTCTCTCACATTTTATGCAATTATGCGTGTCAATAAATGCCCTAAGGTACTTCTCGTGCACACAATCTTCGCACGGTGGTATATATTTTTTCATCTTAACTATTATCTTGAACTCTAAATTCAGTAGCGCTGAGGTAGATTTCGTATCTGTTTGTAGATGTTTCAATGATGCATATTGGTAGGCCCTATTAGGTACACCTGTGATGTTGACTAGATATAACGAAGTCTGATGCGTGGGTAATTATGATTCCATCTTAGAGAAAAATATGTGAAAACTCCTAGCTCCAACTCCGGGTATACCCAGCGGCTGAATGACTTAGATGAAGGGCAAAATAGCGGAGAGAGACGTAGAATTTCGACGCGAGAACTGTTCCATGTAGAGATCAAATTTCAAATGTTCACAAAAACAAAACAAACTGTGTATACGGACGGTTTTAAAAATATTGAGATCCAATAAAACTGGGTAATGTTTACTTCCTAACTTTTTGTTCATAGACCCTCCTAGACTTACTTTTTCACTCTATGCATCATTTCATCCTTGGCTGTTGGAAATAAGTCGGTGTGTAATAAGCATTGAAATGCATCGGGCCTTAAAAGTTTCGTCACGAATGTTTGGAGGAGTGTTATTCTTGATGATCCCTCAGGAAGAGAGGCGAAACGATCTCTCCTATTGGTTCTCTAAGGGATTGATGCTATATGCCCGTCATTATAGCAGTCCGCCTTAGAATACACTCGTTAAATATCTCTCCTGTTCTGATTAATTCTGAGCACTCTCGTCCTCCATTTAAGCCCACTGGGTTCCGGGTTGCTCTCTCCATTTACCCTCCGACCTCGACCAATCGCGTCCTGTATCATGGTTTCCCCATTCTCATTTTCATTGCCCACTCTCCTTGTGACCATTCCACACACTAGGTACCCCATCCACTTTCATCCCCTCGCCTCTCTCCGCCCACGCAATCCCTTATTACTCGTCCCCATCCCATCGGCAGCGTCCCTCAAATTTTTCTCCCCTGTCTGGCCTCTTCGTCGACCCCTCCGAAGGCGTCGACGCTGGATAGCCACGGATTAGACCGCGTTACTGCGAGTTCTTGTCCTTCCCTGCTCATGAAAAAAATTATTCACATTACACCTCAATCTAAGGTATAGCAAGCCTTCTAGAGGTGATTTCACACCATTAAGGCAGTACTCGTTCCAGTTCGTCCAGGTCGAATCCCTTACGTCCCTCTGAATGCTAAGTACGGATCAAATTTCAGTCAGGAGAATGAAGATCGGTTTAACCGGAAACTTTGAGAGTGATACGATGACGAATATGTTGTTACATTGGTCATGGGTAAAGTACTGCCATAGAGGACTGCTGATACTATTAAATCATGGGCTCGACGTGGTACTAAATAATGCAAATTACTTATTCTGCAGCTTGAAGTCTTATTCATTGCATTAAGATATTTGATACAAATACCAAGTCTAGTCTCCCTAGCGACAGCGTGAATTTCAAGGTAAAAATCCATCCCGATAATTACGATTCCGTGTTGTCCGTGGATAAAATGTAGTTTTTAAACTACCCGTTCAGCAATGTATTCTATTTACTCTTTACTTATGATAGCTTCTACGGCAAAATATTGTAGTTATCGGAAAATGTTGAACGCCATACGAAATATTGTCTTCTTCGACGTTAACGACTCAGTGCATTCGAATGGCGTGGAAGTGTGATTATTTTATGCTTTCTTGGCTTTGTAAATAAGAAGTAGTAATGAGTAATTTTTTTGCAAGCTCTGGTCGTCGTCCCATAGTTATGGCCGTTGTAGTATACTTATCAGTGATCATATCAGACGCAACCCATCCCTATAAATCTTTCTTTCAGGGTAAGTTTCAAGACGAGAGTGAAAATCAAATTTTAGTGAAAAATAATCTTGAAAGCCTCTGCCAAGTTAACAGAATCATTTATCTATACAACTTCATTCACGGATATTCGATGGCCAAATATACTGCCTTGTCGAGAAGTAGGGATAGAGATATCGTTTACGAGAAGAGTATTCCACTCTACAGTAAGGATGGTGTGACTAAACAAAAACCTTAAAGGTTTTTTATTAGTTAATGCACCTTTTGCAAGTGATTCTTTTTCAAGCATTAACACTATCATCATGGCCGGAGTCCCCAATAACTCACCGGTAAATGAAACTGTAGGCGTACGTTTATTAATCTGTTACGCAGAAGTGATGAAATGACAGCCTAAGTATACGGTGCTTTATTACGTGATACTTAACTGCAGGACATAAGCCTTGGTTTTTTTGATTAGTCATTCAAACTGGCGTAAGATTCACCCGTCATCAGAATCGGGCATCAGAAACTCTAAGGGTCTTTTCAGTGTTGTGAGGTTCCTTTGACCTCGATATCATTTAGAACTCAATCTGTAGAGGGCGTTGAAGCCCGCCCTTCACCATCAGATGCATTCTGGATGAATTTTTTTAACCACCGAAAACTTGCTAGTCATTTTTGAGGGACTGAGTGAGGATTAAATGTTTGATGTTCATTCCCAGCATTAACGCTATTCTCACGGTTTTAAGCAGCCGTTATCTTTAATATTCACCATCCCCATTTGAGCCTTTCATGACGAGGAGAAATAAATTCTATTTTCTACCATGTATTTTACTTTACCTTTATATTTTGGTGAAACTTTCAAAGTCCTGATTGTATTACTTTTATGTACTCAAAATCTCCCTCGTGGACTGCACCGGCAATACAAGCACTTCGTGGAATTGTTTCCACAGCACCCTAGAGAACCTCCACTTACTTGGGAGCATTTTAAGTAGGAGGTGACGCTTTGGCACATTGATTTCTTCAAGTACATGGTGCGTGTTTGAAGGATCATGGTTAATTTATCAATCCATGTGAATGATAGTTTCATTGAGATTTTTGTTTATTCGTATTTGCATTATGTTTTTGGTGCATAAAAACAAGTCTTAAGAATAATTATACCCCACAAATGAAAACTATTTCATGCCGCAATGAGGGTAGGGCTCGAGGCTAGGTTAATGCCATCGGTTTTCAAAAGAAAATCAGCTGTTTCGGTACCATTTGATCGTTATTTTGTCATAGACTTGGTACTTATCTGACATCTTGTTCGGCCTCGATGGCGACAGGGAAAGTTGCTTTCTAATTCTGAGCTCATCTATTGTATTGTTTAAACAACTGTTGTAAAAGACCAGCTATGCTCTATTTGGGGTCGAGAAAATAAATAAACAATTTATATGAAGACATCTCGAAAGAAAAATAATTTTGATCTGTAAGACTGTGGTTGTTAAGATCAATTAATCAAGATTTACCATTATCAGATTGAAACAGGAAGGAGAAGGGATAGATTAGTTAACGAACTTCGAAATTACTTAAATGTAAAAAAGTCTTTTTATCTGTGTGATGCCTTGATTGGAAGTCATTACTGCCCGCTCTCGAGGAATCCCCACCAGGAATGACTACCGATAGCCTTCCAATGCACCGAAGATACTGGGTTGGTTTCTTGCCTTCAGCCGTGCATCGCATGCTTACCAATAATTTCCGTCGTGGGCACAGAGAGACTTGCAAGAGAACTCCCGAGCATGCCGACGTGATCCATCATTCCACGCTCGTTAGCTGGCGGACGAGGAATGAAGACGCCGAAGTATACGGGAGCCGATGCCATCGTCCGCGCTTTTGCTTTTCCTCCCCTCTCGATCAACGTTATGTGCTGCTCAATCGCTTACTTCCAACATATTACCGGAAAGATGTATTGAAAACGGCAAACACCTGGCTGGTATGTAGTATGCCTCAGAAAATTGTTAATATTTTTGAGAACAGTTTCCAGTAGCGAACTCTTTCGGTAATTTAACACATGGAACAAAAATGTAAAATACTTGTCGTAATATTTCTGGTTAGCCTAAGAGTATACATTAAAAATATTAATTAAGAAGTTTTTCAGGTTGTAGCCTCTTAACATCACGTGGATCAATCAGCTCTCTAGTAATTCTTCGCCTGGGAATAAAAGAGATTAGAGAATAGGCCTAGTGTGGCATAGTGTGAGCGGAGTAAATGTGAAGTAGGTAGTCATTTGGCGAAATGTTTTCCAAATTATCTTGCTAAAAATTTCATGAAATAGAGAGATTCGTTGTCACCCATGAATTTTGTACACGTTATTTTCTAGTTTCCTAAATTATTGTAACTCACCATGATTCAGCATATATTAAAATCATCACATGCGAATCAATCCGAGACATTTGTAATTTTGTAGCATTTAGCCTCAAGGGCTGTGGCAACGCAGGAGCTAACATCTGAACTCATAAAATCTTCACATATCCTAAAATCCTACATATATTGAGTTTAAATGGATTTTACCAGGGTCCTATAAGAACCTATGGTTTTCTATCAATTACCTGGCCATTTAACAACCATGTCATTTGATACTGTATTAGTATATTTGTTAAGTCCTCAAAAGGAAATTCCATCACTCATTGGGTTACAAATCTGTTGAATGAGATATGAAAACAAAATATGAGAAAATATGAGAGTGAGAGAGAGAGATATGAGAGCAAATTTATGTAATGTTTATCAGGTAATAAAGGTAGTTGATGTTCCGCAGAAAAATTTACACCCTATCGTGCACGTTTTAGGTGACCTGAGGCTCAAACTAGCGATAATTGGGCCATAAACCAGTCTAACGGGATATAAATACCGGCATTCATAAAGACATTCGCGAGGCTCATCATATTATGGTATTTTATCAGCTAATTGGTCGATTTATAGATCTCTTAATCCTTATTTTCTCATTTCTGTGACATGTTGTCAACTTCCTCTCCTCTGCAGCAAACAAAGCTATACGCCGGTTGCGAGTTAGTATTCCGAGGAATTAATATAGGAGATGTGTATGTATTTTTATTATAATTATTTATTATAAAGGTCTGGTAGGTCATTATATCCCAAGATACTGTGCCAAAGAAGTTATGAGCTTCTTTTTAAGCTTGAGGAAGAGTTTAATTCAACTTGGAAGGGAGCCAAGAAAATGATCTATTTGTTTGCTCCAAGCTCTAGTAGCTCAAATTTCTCGCATAATTGAGTCAATAGAGTTTTGTTCTTTAAAAATGTCACATTCATTTTTTGAAAAAATGCAGCTTTACAATGTGTATTGGGATAAGATAGTATTTGCTACCTTGGGCATCATCGCTTAATCCAAGGTGGGTATTTTTTTGAGCGCAGTGTCATTTTTTAAAGCAGGATGACCTTCCAAGGTCGCCTTCTCCCGCGGGCTTGGCATTCCTCGAATTCGCTCTCCTGAGCTCCATCCCTCTCCTACGTAACAGTTCCAGTAGCCCCCCCCCCCCCTCTCGCTCCCCCAACTCCTCTCCTCCCCCCCCCCTCCATCTCTCCTTGCATTTCTTTACAACGTTATGCCTTTCGGGCACGACACAAGCACATACAGGAGGGTAAAGGAAGCTTTATACTGGGAAGTTGACCTCTATGCAGGTGGCGAGTGTAGCCTCGTCTCGAAAAGTATTAATACATGCAAGTACTGAGTATATTTTATTTCCGGATCACCCGAATGCATGGCGGAAGTGGTAAATGATAGTTTTAATTCGGAAAATTACCAATTCTTGGAAATCAATGCGTTTGTGCTGTCAACACCGCCTGTTTTATAGACACTCCTTAAATACAATCGTGACTTAACTGTCAAATCTATTCATTAAATTTTATAATCATTTTAATGTTGGCCCCGATGGCGTGCGGGGTAAAGTCTGCTAACCCGAGGATCGCGGGTTCGAGTCCCGCTTGGGTAGAATATTATCTGCCCAGGACATGGGTGTTTGTGTATGTAAAAAAGAGTTAGTTGTAAGAAGTATTTAATCAAGAGCAGTTATGCTCGTTTAAGGTTAAAAAGAACATACTTGCATTACAGCCGTCACAAGTATCTCTTACAGTGTTCTTTAATAGCAGCAAACATTTCTATTCATCCACAAACACATTTGCAAAAATAAGTATATCCAGAAGAATTAATTTGTTGTTTTGATTTTAACTCCAGCTCAAAGTAATGCCATAAGGATTCGCAAATAATATCATGGGATAGTAACAGAAATTCGCGAGTAAAAGTGAATTTATTTCGTGGACAGATGATGGGCGCATTAAATGTAAACGCTGGTGATAAAGTTGAAAGTAAAATACATAAAAGTTTTAATGCAATATAACGTCTTTCATGTTCCGAAAATATGCAATGTATATTGAATGATGGAAAAATCACGTCTGGTTGTAATACGCCGCTATTTGTGCACAGTGTACTACTTTCCTTACATACGTGTTTTCTTAGGGAAAATAAGTTTCGTTCATTCATTTATTAGACTTGCAAAAGTTGATTTAAGCTCACGCCGAATCCTTCTTCTTCTTCGCAGCTTCAATTGCTTCTATCACTGGTTGGCCTCCAGCTGTCAATTTAAGTATTTTACAATCATTGCTTTGCACAAATGATGTGATACGCAGTCTCGCGCATGGATGCGAAGGTGTAAACCAAGGGGATGAAACATACCATGAAAAAAATCATCTGACTTGACCAGGATTCGAAGGGGGTTTGAGCAAACATGGAAATATGCTAAATAAAATCGTCAAGTTGGTCGCTTTAGAGCTACAAAGTTGGGTTTTCCCTCCGCGACAGTGACTTTGTTAGCACGACCACCTCTCCTGTGCCGCTATAAGGACTTGAGACTAGAACACCTAGTTCTGTCCAACTCCCGTCAAAATTCCTCTCGTAGAAAGATGGCATTTGGCTGCAACTCAGTGGCAAACTGGGATATCCGTATTGCAATGAAACAGTTGGTAAAAATTCCACACTAAATATTTATTAACACCCGACCATGGTTTCGACACAAAGTGCCATTTTCAAGTGATTTTTCAAGGACCTTGAAAATGGCACTTTGTGTCGAAACCATGGTCGGGTGTTAATAAATGTTTAGTGTGGAATTTTTACCAACTGTTTCATTGCAATGTGGAGAGACATAATATCCACAAAATAAAGCCTGAAATGATTTTATACGTGGGATATCCTTGTTTGAGTCCCGGTCAAATTGAATGAGTTTTATGACGAATTTCAGCCCTTAGGTGTGAGTCAATTTAAGTGCAGACATAACCATGCTAACTTGTTAATAAGTAAGTATCATAGTTTGGGGTTTTCCATCTCCGACTACTCTTTCCCCTCTGCTTTTGGTTCTCGTTCCCGCCTCCGTTCTAACTCCTCGTCCAATTTGCTGAGCCCCCCCCCCCTTCTCATCCAACCCCCCGCCCTGTGCCTCCGCTGCCAGATTGATGGTTTTTCGTCTCTTCGATCCCTTCATTCTCGCCCGAGGGGTGTTCTTTGGTTGAGAAAGGAATGGGCGAGGCCTCCGCACCCGTTAGGCCGTGCGTATTCCTCCCTTCCACCCTTCCCCCACCCCTCGCGCCCTCCCTCCACCAACTCCAAAGCGCTCTCCTTATGCCTCTGGAAACTTCCCCATTCGTGAAATGTAGATTTACTTCACATCGATGTGGTTGACATTAGCTTTTATTCTTGTATATGCATGCTCTAAATCATTTTTTCGCATATTGGAATTTTTATTAGGCTTCTTTCATCATGGTACGTTTGTAATTATAAAACTTAATCCCTTACTTCATTATATAGGTATTTGTATCGTACATTTGATAACAGCCATAAGAATTGTGCGATACAATCAGCAGAACAGAAAATGATCAGTGCATTCAAAGTTCCACGAATGCGAACTAAGAAGAATATAAATTGGGGAATGATGGATGGAGTTACGAAGTCTTATGAAAACGGGTTGGTTAAGAATGAGGAACTGAAAGTATTTTCCGGGTGTAGAGGAAGGACGGATGGGAACTTAGCCCGCCTTAGTAATAGCCTGCTTTGGCGATAGGCGTCATGGGTTTCTCAGTTCAACGTCCCATCTTGCGGTCGGATTTCTGCTTGGATATCTTCATACAGCATTCAAAGCGGGGGATGGGAGATACAATTGGATATAATCTCCGTCACTGTTTCCAAACCATCAACATTAGAAACTTGTTCTGTGACCACCTACCTACTAAACCTACTAAATGTCAAGAAGTGTTTATTTCCTGCTTCTAGAGACTTCTTGATCGGTAAAAGGACAGGTGTGTGTAATTTAATTTCTTCTTGATTTTAACAAATTTTTATTCCAGTTTTTATAAGGCAGTAACATATTATTCTCCGCACAAATATCTTTATTTAATCGTTCAAGATTAGTATATGTTAATGATAATATGATAAATTATATCCTTCTCCATCTAAAGATGATACTACTTCTCAAGAGACACATCAACAGAATCCTCTTATGCGACAGTAAGATTTGACGGAGCATCAAGAAAATGGCGTCAGAGCTTGGTATAAACACACATCGTGTATAGCAAAGAATCCTCAATTCTCTCGATACATACGTATAGCCTTCGGGTAAAAAGGATGAGACAGGTGAAGAGCGGCCATCCGCAATCCATTCTTAAAACGTCTTCGAACCCCGCTTCTCTTTTCTTCACATATGCCCTTAAGTTTGGTTTATAATTTAGGGGCAGTGAGAAATGAGGTATGTTTGTCTTACGGCCATTGGTCAGTCGTCCCCCATTAGGTTCTTTTTATTACCTCTCGCACTTCCCCTCCGCATCGCTTGCGTCACTACCGCGTTGCAGCTGTCAAATGGGAAATGGCAGGAGCCGAAGGTGGCTTCAACGGGGAGGAGTGAGAATGAAATGTGTCCGTTATGAATGCTCATCGACGGCGGAGTCTAAACGATCGCTTGCCGAACGCGCTTCGTATCTTGAGAAGTGAGAGATCAGGAAGATTGGCTCACTGCCGCCACTAACTCAGTTTGCGTCTCAGTTAACCCATCCACTTCTTCGTAATCCCCAACCTTTTAGCCTCTCAAAACCAGATGAGTTATTCCATTCGATTCTACCGTACGCATTTTTGCTGTCACTTTTCGCTGACGCGATTCACTTGTGTGATTTGCCGTGGAGTGCAACTTGTCTCACGAATTCATTTTTAGGCGCCGAGTAATTCGGATTGCATGCGGATGCCACGTAATATTTATAAAAATCGATAATCACTGCCACTTAATGTTCACTGACTTAGTATGCAGTGACTTCATTAAGTTACAGACAGATGCTACAGAAAAAATTAAAACCTTTAAAATTTTAATATCAATGTTTTGAGAGCAATGAATTTTCGTCAAAGGTGATGAATGAAGTCGTATACAGCTATTGGAAGATAATCAACCACACTCTATCGTCTGAATTCAACTAGTGTTCATTCACGACTTTCACGAATGATCACTTCATATAGTTACTCGTACAGGTGCAAAATTTAATGCCCGTCTTATGATGTTTTTCGTAAACTAATAACTTGAGTTGACCGAAATTGCAAGCAGTTCCTCATGATTGTCGGTCAGATGTACTAGCTTGTTACTCCCCGGAATGGGCTTCGTTTAGCGGCAATTGGAACCTCTGGGTGGATTACAGAAAAATTGGCTTATTTTTAAATATGTTTTTTAACGGAGAGGTTTTTTATTGCGTGAATACTAATAATAATATCGTTAATATCAACCCAAGCTTAAACAGAGTATGCCATTTTTAGGTTTAAGGTCACCTCTGTAACTCTAGCGTCAATTATGAGTGCCAAAATTTAGCTCGAAGTCGGCATGAACGAGACAAGACCGCAGAGAAATTACCAAAGGGCCAGATTAATCTCAATGGTGGTGAAGAGGCTGGAGATATTCCCTGGGATAGGGCGGAATGAGAGATGGAGGGCAATTTTGAGAAGAAGGTAATCGGGGCAAGGCCATCTTCATCGAGGATGAAAAGTGAACGGATATGCGGGACATCGGCTTCAATTCGAGGTAAATTTTTCGCAGACATCCTGTTTCATATACTTTCGGGAAACATTTTTCAGGATTGGATTTTCTGGATTCAGAAAATGTTAGCAATCATTAGCACTGGAAATGTGTTGCATGTTCGAAAATATGGCAGGTAGTTCGCACACGGCAAATGTCGAATGCTGCATTGGGCATTGGGTCGGATTCATAATATCTAGTGAAATTATCCAACGTGGATTTTGCGTTAAAATAATAATAATTAAGAATCTGTGTTCTGTAAATAAAATACGACTGGCGTTTTTTTGACGTGAGCAGTAATGGCAAAATAGCGACTTAACATCGAGTTCCGTGCCAGGAAAGTGATAAAATGATGACGTGTGACGTTATTAAAAACTGGCCCTTAGTGTAATTAACTACCCGAATAATCGAGCAGCAGCCATTGGGCTCTTAAGGAAAGATGAGACGAGGTTTTCTTTCCGTATCAATTAATCAAATTTATGGGCAACGAATTACTTGGCTAAATCTCAATTATATTTCATGCGCTCCGGCCCCAATTCTTTATACCTGGAAGCGTGATCGGGGCCAGCTAATTCTGCGATAACCTCAATTCCATTGTGCTTCCATGAGAGTAGAAATCAGTTAATTTTGCCGAGCATTGTATCTATTGGTAAATACTTGGAGTCGCATACTCCCCTCAAATTAAAATTGCTGACGAAGACCACGTGAAATTATGCTGTAGTTTTTACAATCAAATGAATCTGTTGCATTGCTGCATTGTTGAATTTAAGCCATCAAAGTTTCCCACGCGAATACGAGCAGAATGAGATACTTGCAGGCCTACTAAACTGTTGATTGGAAAGGATTATTGATACAGATTAGTGATACTTTTTTCACAGTTACGCTCATGGCTAAAGCATAGCTAACTTATTCTGTCCAAAATCTCGGAATGGGTGTTAAATTTAATGAAATTTCAACGGCGGAAAGTTTATGAATAGATATAATAATCCGAAATGAATATGAATAGATAATAGATCTGCTGTCCAACATTTTAGGATTCGTCGTTCAGTTAATAGTTTTGTTGTTGAATGAATTTGCATATTCGCCGTTAGAAGTCACCGTTATCTCTCTCGCACTTTTGTTCCATTATTAGAAAAAAATATTCTTGAGGTTTTCTCATTGTGTAGCTGACTCCATTCTGCTTTCGGAAACCATTGTTGCATCGAAAAAGGGTAGCTTAATATCAGTTAGAGGCAGCCAGCCAATGAAAAAACATAGGAAATTTTCTCTTAAGAGATATTGAAATATAACGTAACGCAAGAGCTGGGAGTTGGATATGAAACTATTGCCGCCAGAACAGCCGAATTGATGGATATTCCCCGGATGCAAAATGGGGCAGTGATTAGAATGATACTTTATGCTGCATCAGCGCTGAGGTATGATCTATGGGGTGATTATCATCCTTACCATAGAAGCGATTATTGAATGAATGAAACATTTGGAATTTTCTCCTATTGTACTCCCATTAACTCTTTGCACTCCGCCCAAGAGATTCCTAGTGTTTTATTCGGCCATAGAGTATTTGCTAAAAGCATTTGAAGCTAAGTTATGGAGGTTTAGTGTTATGCATGACGCATTTTTTGCTCAATAAGTCAATACTCAAATGAGTCTCTACGGTTTTTGGATGCTACAGGAGTTCATTTTTAGCTCTGAAATGTTCTCCGCGGTACCCACGAGGAAACATTATTGCTTGTAACAATTACCCTACATTTCCTTCGAGATTTCTGAATCTTACCCGCAAGCCGCTTTGAAACTTTCATCCTGGTTTTAGAAGTCATTGCGCCAGCCCAGCCATTGAGCTCTCCTCATTTAAGAGCTAGAAAACTCGTGCCCAATCATAATTTTAGTGGTTTCGTACAAATCTAGGCGTCGTTGGCCCACTTTTCCAACTGAGAACATCAAGCATCCTCTCGGTTCTCAACTACGATCGATCGGCTAAAAATGTGCCAAGACAGCTCCACCAAACCTTTTCCTTGTGATTCGATCTCGAATGTAGATAAGAACCAATTCTGCAATCGATTACGCGGTGTATCAGTGGTAAGATTGCATCTGAAAGTCTCTAATGGTTTATTGTAGGCCAATGGGAGGACTTTGGCGACTAATTCAGCTTCCGAAGTCGACATTATCTTTTGATATTGTGAAAGAAGATACCCCACTAAAATTTTTCACTGACTTCTTAACTGTGGACGATTTGGGTACCACTTCGCAAGTGGGCCTTTGGGCCTTAATATGCCTGGTCAACCCCTTGATAGCCAATGCTCTGCCCACCCGTCATTCTTCCGCCTGGTAGGAAGGCAATGAATCGCCGGCACAGCAAGGTAGAAGATTGGTGGTAGGCATCCCGTTCTCGATTGCCGTAGATCAGGCAAAGAGGTAGTCCCTAACATCGCGGTTTATCTAAAGACGGATCAGATGGTGGTTACATGATAAACGCCCTCATATTATCCACCACTATTCCACTTCATTAAAGTTGTTCCACAAAACCTGAGCGGTTAGGTTATTCAAGCCTTTAAAATTGCGGGAACCACGCAAGCTACCGCTAATTTGATACGAGGAATAAATAAAAATGATGCCTCCGGCTGGAATAAGTATGTTGAACCAGAAAGGCGAAATGAGTACACGAAGTTATATGTAGTTTTTGGAGCGTAACAGCATTACCGAAATCGTGCCCATTGATTTAGATACACTCATAACAAAATTAATGACCGGCGGAGAAAGTATGTCTTTTGTCGAGAGCCAGTGAAGTGTTTAAAATTATAAGGATGGGCATTGTAAGTTCCGGAAAAAATTCTTATCTCCCATTTATTGCATTAAAGATTACCAATTCCTCGAGCACCGCCATTGTAGTTCCACTGGCTGCAAAATATCTGAATCACCTTTGACTTACAAGCGTTCTTCGTGGAATGCGATGGCCTACTAATGAAGTCCGTGTTTAGCATTTGTAAATCTGGTGCCAGTAAAGTATAAATTTCCCATCTGAGAATTAGTGTAGAGAATTTTGTGTGTGCGCGTAAAAAACTTGCTAAATTTATGACAAAATTAAAATACGAAGTATATAAGATGGAAGTTTTTATTGGAGAAATATAACTTCTCTCTTTTTATGTAATTCTTTTTCGTAATTTTCGTCGTTGGTCTTCAAAACTTGTTTTTTTTCTGATTTGGCATTGCTTGAAAAACAGTATCATTTTTGTCTAATAGTAATATGTCTTAGCAATCATCAACTTAGCTGAAATACCGTTTACAGGGGGTGTAGTATTTTATCTGATAAGTTTAGGTGGGATTGCTTGTGGTTAGTTAAAGCTGGCCGTATAATGAAAATTGTTTTAGACCCCAGCGGCTTCGAGCCCGGAATTAGTGGATTGTTTGCCACTCAGGGTATGGTGGTGGTGATTTTCGTCTGTTTTTCCTCGTTTAAATACCCGATGTAAAAGGCAAGTAGAGTTGTTTTGGGAATTGTGGAAGTGATTTTAAAAATGAAAATTAGGTGAAGCGTCTGCTAAGGCTTCATGAAGGTTGCCCGCTTGATGGCGATTTTACTTTAGAGCTTAGGACCCAAGATCGTGTACATTACGATTCCTAAATAGAGAAAACAATTAGCATGGTATGATAGTTTCAAAACATTATGTGTTTATCATTCAATACTTTTCATACATGAGTAATAAGTATACTGGAATTGAATGTAATTAGTATAAATTATTTTGATGTTTATTGTGCAAAAATATTCATCATTTCCAGTTGAATTATGAGGTTGAAATATTAGCCGAAAGTGTAGTAAATTCCACTTCAATGGACATTACATTGATGCGTCACTAGGATGAATAAAGTAATAGAATGGATCTTCGATAAGTTTCAACGTTGAGGAACTTACATCGACTGTCAGGATAAATCGCAGTACTCTGAGGTTAACTAAGTAGAATATGGAGCGGAGTCTTACCTTTCACAATCCCACATTAAGATAACTTTTTCCATGAGATAATCAGGACCTATTTTCTTTATTCCTATTTAGATGTTCTAAGTGTCCGTCTTCATGTATCTAATGATACACCTAAAAGCCTCTTATGATTTTCGGCTCATTGAAAACAATATCAGGAATAGAATGAAGAGGGCGATATATTTTTTAATGCCTCTCCTTCTATTAGTTCTCATGAGTGTTCTGGATCCAATTATGGGCGTGTTCCTCCGAGCATGGCTATGACATCAGCTCTGGGATTTGAAACATCCTTCCGTGTCACTGCCATGTCCAAAACGCTGAAAGGCCGGGGTCAGCGGCGTTACTGCCCGCCGCAGCGCAAACCAGTTCCCCCGTCTCTTTCCCGAATATCCGAGTGAAAATCCCTCGGAGCATTTCGGTAAAGATCCACAAAGGAATCTTCCGGGTGTCTGATACCGTTTCTTTGGGCAGGAGCGCAGCAAGTTGATATCGTTGGGAGGCGGATACGCCCATAGATTGTGGAAACTGCCTCGGAAAGTTGGGCATGATGTAAAGGATTTTAGATTTTCCCGGCGAATTATATTGGTGATAGCCTTGCCCTGGGTCACTGTATCGATTTCCATAATACCTCGCTACTTTCTCGGACCTCAAAATTTTGGGAAAGAATGTATAAAGAAGCCGTACTAATTCAAATTGAGGAAAATAACATCAATAGAGACAACGGCTTCAATTTGAGTAAGACCTGGAGACCGGTTATAAACGAGATTCAAAGGACTCGTAACGGCTACCACAACAATGGGGTATCGGATATATATAACCGCCAGCATCCCCACGCGGACCATTATCCTGATTACGATGGCTGAGTCAGACATCGAAACGTTGAAAGTATTCGGCATGATGGTATGGTAGGTAAATCTTTCGTCACATCTTCGTAATGCAGCTCAGAACTGTGCATGAGTACAATTTTATCCTCCGCAAAATGGTGCGACCAGTGATGCTGGGCCTTCGCAACCTTTCGATTGGGGTATCAATACTCAACCTCGTTAGATAGCGAAGCGCATCAGCGGAGATAGACTCCTCGATGAGTATATTTATGTTACGTAACAGATTGAGCCTTAAGTCTTCCACCTTACCATGTGACACGACAGCTGAAAAATGATTGCAATAGGCAAAGATTCAAAAGATGAAGAATTGCTTGCTTTGAGATTGCAGTCCGTTTGCTTGCGCTTTACTTAGAATATATATGATTAAACTTAGATAGGCTAAAATTAGATAGATTAAATATATAGAACTAATCGATGAAGTTCCAATTATGCCTCACACTATTACATCTTATAGCGCTGGAAAA
Source organism: Ceriagrion tenellum (assembly GCA_963169105.1). Classification (NCBI taxonomy): domain Eukaryota; kingdom Metazoa; phylum Arthropoda; class Insecta; order Odonata; family Coenagrionidae; genus Ceriagrion; species Ceriagrion tenellum. The sequence continues at coordinate 134,133,603 of OY720637.1, forward strand.
TGGTAACTCTGACGTACCATTTCATATCTTCATTTATCATTTATTTTTGTTGACTATTTCTCTAGTGCATTTTGAAAAATTCCTCTGAGAACGATAAGGGTGGTTTAATGCTTCAAACATATTGAATGCGCTTCTATAGCCGATTGTCAGGTCGTGGTGATCTGAGGTCTGGTTGGTGTCTTATATCGCCGTTGAAATTCAAGGGGGCGTGAGCTCCAACAATTTCTGATGATTGAAACCCATAGCTTTCCCTCATTGCTTTCGCGTTAGAAAAATATCGTAAGCACATGTTGAACTTCAGGTAGTTTAAGCAAAAAATCATTTTACTTAGAAATCAATGAATTTGGTCTCATGTTAAAGAGAAATATCTCACCTATTCAATTAAACAAAAAATTTTACCCCTTACTACATTACTTTCCGAGATATTTGCCAGAAAATACCAGTCCTTTTACATGGGAAATGGTATTTGTTTGATCTCCAGAGAGACATTGTTTAAAAATGAGGTATTTCTAACTCTTAGCTTAACTAACTGTGTAGTTTGTATGTTTTCTCAACTATTTTTGAAAATTAATGATATTGTCACCGCAGTCGGTTCTTGGGTATCACAAAAAAACCTTCCGTTTTGGAGTTTCAAACGCACCGCGTGGAAAAAAAATGAGTCAAGTTAGACTTACTTAGATATTTTCATTTAATTAATTAAAATTTCTGTCATATAAATCTATATAATTGCACCATAAATCGTGCAACATTACTCGTGTGTCTCACAGCTGGTGAAATTAAAACATATAATTCGAATATGGTCTCTATTATGACTGCTAAAAATTACTAGTAGGGAACTATCTCGCTTGGACTACCTTAACTTCGTTCAATGGCGTTTTCACCATACTTCAATGAGTCTAAACCAAACTCTTTCATCCTGTTTGAGTCTCAGTGGAAGCCGACTCCGTAAAGGTTTCATCCATTTTCATTCCCTCCGCCTTCTTAACCATTTCCTTTGGTTTATATCCCTCTTCTTCCTGCAACGTGTTTTTCCATTCTCTTTTTTTTTGTTTTTTGTCCCTTTTAACCCGTGTGTCTACTACTCTCATTCCCATTTTTTGCCCCGTCATCGTCACGTCTTTTGTTCCACGTTCGATGGTCGTCAATATATTTAGCAGTGTCACGCCATTAAATTGACCTTTAAACCGGCGTCATTTCCCGCTCGTCCATGCCTTCACTGCCTCATCCACATGTACGAGGCAAACCCCTTAAGCGCACGTGTATAGAATCCACCTCAGTTTTTTAAGCCTGACATAGGAGACGATGAATAGATAATAAGGAGATGGTTATTATAACCTGGAAGAACGTACCTATTCACTTCACGAGGTGATTACTTTATGGTGAGCTATGGCGGATGAGACTATAGGAATGTTTTCCTATATTTCTTATAATTATTTTCTTCTGGATCCTTGATTTTTTGGACTGTACATTGAAAAAGACTCTCTCTAAATGCCAAGAAATAACTCCATTCATACTTTAGACACTTATCACTAATTCTGTGCAACTTTTTAGAGTGATGAAGTTGCCATTAAATAGCTGCGGAATACTGAACTAAGAAATTCAAGCTTGTTTGTAGTTCAGTGAAAAACTTTGAATAGTATCAATGTAGAGCGAATCTTGGCTTCAATGGTGTTAAAATTAATTTTATTGCATATAAATGTGAACTTAGGTGGACGGGATTAGTCCTGAATATTATTGCTCTTTAACTCTGAAACCCCGAGAATATTGCTGCCATCAGAGAGGTACATGCCTACGGTCCTCGTGATCACAAATGGTTGTAGCTTTGTAAAAGACAGCATTGGGGCAAGAGGAGTGTTGGGTAGAACGATGAAATTGGATGATATAACACATCCTTACGCGATATAATGATAAATTAGAAAGAAATGAGATGTAGACTGCTTAAGTTTCTTTTTGGTTTAAGAAGCATTTTAATGATCTTTCAAATATCTTTCCATTTCACAAACGGGACCCTCACCAGATAGCATAGTTGGAGCGTGTTAGGGACTTTTCTCTCTACCAGATATATGCAATATTTCCATTTTTATTATCTTCAGTCAGCCGTTAATGTGCAAATAATGACAACCACCCCTCGTTATAGCTTTTTCTCACTTAAAGACCACTCCATTAGATGAGGTTTTTTGGTCGGAAATAGCAATTTTCTCAGTCTCTTGAGTTTCAGAAGCCCTCATCCGTTTTTTCCCCTTACTGCGCCTATCTCATGCACCGAGGTATTTACCCGCTGTCGGCTTTGTGCGCCACTCGATCAAGAAATCTCCGCTTCTATCTCTTGGCAGGATGAGGTGCCAAGACGCCTTGGCGATTAGCGAGTGGAAAGACTTTGACAGGAATTGCGATTGCAGTGCTGAGGCGGAAAATTGCATCCTTAGTGTTTCGAAAAGCCGGTAGCGAGAAGCTCACTGATTGCTTTGGCAGCCGAGTTCCGTGTTTCTACCCATCTCTTGCTCAAAATGGAGTGAAAATCTCCATTTTCCTTATTTTATCCTCCCCAACAATTGCCGCACTGATTCATTAGCATGCGCTCAGGGCAAAATGCTCTCCGTAGCTGAACGTGCTATCGACATTCTTTCGGTTCGGCGCGGCTCTTACTCCTACGCGTGGCGTTTTTAACGTTTTATGGCTCATAATTCTTCAAAGTGTTCGAGCTCACCAGTCAGTAAAAAATAATAATGAGAGAGTCGTTTAAGTTGGTTGAATATGTACCTAAAGCCATTTGGCGAGGTTAACAGTTTTCTATGCATAAAGGTGTTATATTTTCTCGTATTTGGTAGTTATTCAAGCAGTTGCCAGTTAAAAACCTGCTGATAATAAGGATAAATTGAGTAGTTCTTGTAGCTAAGTGTGGAGAAAAATATAGTATCTATCTCTTGTTTGGCGTAATTGTTATATTTTTTATTTTGAATAGCAATTTCTGATTCTTTTAGCGCATGGTAATACTTACGCGCTTGACTTACCAGATGCTTCAGGATAAATGTGACTCAATTCATTTGATCTGAAAAAGTGAAGTTTAAACCTTTCTTTTAGTCGTGATTATAAGTCCTAAGGCTTGACAAGCGCGTGGTGTTAACAATTAATTTTAGTTCAAATACAACAATAAATGTAAAACGAAAACCTCAGGTTGATTTAAGAAAAATTTTCTTGAGGTTAATCGTATTTTTCACCAACGTAATACTATGAATTGGCAGGAAAATGATTGAAGCTATGATTTTTCCGGTCCGTAGCCTACGAAACACTGATTACAATTATTAGAATACGGACAACACTGATATTAAAATTACCATCTCCAAGCAATATTATGTTCCATTGGGTTGTCAATCACTCGCCTAAGATTTTTTCCTACCTGAACTGGCCCCTTAAAAACCTGTCGGGGTTATATCTCGATTCGTCAGTTTTCTCCACGGCTCATTGCACGCCTGTAGCCACTGTCTTTGATCCACCTCCCTTCCTATACCGTGATCATTATAAGCGCCTGGTTTATCATGTAAAATTCATTCAAATAAAAAATTGATTTCAACATGGTTCTCAGAATAAAATTTTTGAAAAAAACTTAGAGAATAGGCTCTATATACAGAAACACTTCAGGTTTACGCTGTTTTCAGTAATTTATTTTATAGACTCAAAGGATGTGAAGATTTTCTTTTCCTAAATGTCAGATGACTTCTGATTGGTTATTGTTGTAAAAAAGGTCATGAGTAGTATAGAATAAGTACTGAATGAACGTTAGTACAGCATTTTCAGTAGTACAGTGACCACAGTTACTCAAATAATTGCTCTCGAATGACTAAGCCTATGATCCGGGAGAGGATTGTTCCCATGAAACAGTTGAGGACGTTTTTCCAAAACTCTCCGGTCCTGCATAAACCCTTTTGAGTGAACCCTTGTCTGGTCAGTTTTCCTCCCAGCCAGCTCGTCCCACGACTGAAGGGCCGCGTTCCTCCTTGCCCTTTCACCCTGCCTCCCACGCCCTCTCTGGTCGCTGCATCCGTGGAGACTTCAACGGGCGGGGGCCGCGTCCATTAAGTGGTCCCCTATGGGCCGAATCCTCCGTCCCCACGATCCCAACATCAAGTCTTATTTCTTGAGGCACGTCCTCTCCCGCCCCCCTTTCTCTCTCTCTTCTATCTATGGACATCATCCTCCCCTTCTACCATCTCCAAACGGCTCCCCTCGGCGTTGCATCGCAGGGAATACTCCTTGAGGTGTGGAAGGTATCAACCGCGGGGTCAAGAATGCTAGACACAGTCATGTCGAGGCGGTCTCAAGTTTCGTGTTTTTCGGGAATGCATCATCAGTGGAAGGTGTAACAGGCCTTGGGGGTCTAATTTGTGTCTTTTTGTTTCGTTTCGGAGAACAAGATATTTTCGAAGTTTTTTTTTAGTATTATGTGGGAAGCGGACGAATGTGAATATACGTTAGTGAAGCGCTGTTTGTGTGTCTTTCTGTGGGTTCTCAGGAAATCCTCTTGATTCACAAGCTGTAAAAGATTTTTCATCCGGAAGCAAAAATGCCATACACTATCTGCACGTTTCTTTATGTCTTAATAAAGCCTAAGAGTACAGAGGGAGAAGAAAAAATGCATAAGTTCTGCACTCGGTCCAGGAATGGTAAATTAAATTTGCTAAATATTCTTAAGAGCTTAAAGGTAATGAAACCCGGAAAAGGAACTTTTGTTTGATTGTTCTAAATTGCTAATAAGTGTAGGTATTCTGAATTAAATATTGGTGAAACTCCTACTATACACTATGAAGTCGTACTATAAGTCTTTACGTTTCTTTCTACGTTACAACATACGGACATGTGTTGGTTAATATTGTGAAAACTTGTTATTAATATCTGTGGAAAAGAAGTAAAAATATGCTATATTAAAATTTACGGATCATATTATGTCATGAGAGCCATATGTCCACCTGGCTGATTTTCTCCACAAAACAACACAATTTATTACACAGTGCAAACATTTGGAGCATCATTGCCAATCTCTGCATTATCTAATTTTTCTTTTAACTTTTTACTAGGAATAAAAATGTAATACAAAATAACCTGTCACAGGGGTTTCTTTATATCACCACTAAAACAAATTGCCTTATTTATGGGGTAATTGAGCCAAAAATTAGCTAATAATAATGCATCCACGGAATGTAACTGTTGCAACAAAGGTATGATGAGCTAAATAAAAAAATCTTAACCCGAACATTTGTTCTGTCTTTTCTTTCGTAAATATTCGAAAATATATAAAAATATCCCAATTCTACGGTTACAAAGTTAATAATAAATATTAAATATATCATAATTATATACTGTCAGTTGGCTTGAACCTCTGGTCGATGTAAGATTGGTTGGAAGTTTTATTTAGACCAAAGCTCATCAGTTATATTTTATCTATTCAAAGAATAAAAAAAATCAAAGGAAAAAGTCGTTTTTGCGGTAGTTCCATGCTTCCCCATGCTCATTTAGTATTTGTACGCCGAAAGCACTTTTGTTTTGTCGTTAAAAAACATGTTTTCTGATCATTCGGAATTTAATGCCTCTTCAGGTATCCTCGCACGCACTATAAAATCTCCATGACATGCGTATTGGCGAAACGTATGTGATAAAAATTTTGAACGAATGGCATATCGCCGAAAGAGGGTGAGCGTGAAAACGTCTTCGTTTGGATGGAGGATGCTGTTCGTGTCGGACAGGGGAAAAAACTAGAGCATTACCGTCGCGTCGTGACTTGCTTTTGCCACCGGAAGTATTGAGTTCCGTGGAGGAGGCCGTCGATAAGAAATGGAGTGGACGAGAGCTGCAATCGCGGATCGCATGCTCATGAGCAAGATGAAGGGGAAAGAGAAGGGTAATGGGGTGGAGTTAATGCATTGTGGTACTCAAGACTTCAGTATACGTCCTCGATACGATAATGCCACGGTGGTGACGACATATTTACGTGAGGATGTGGCTGGTGTACAAGTTTCAGTTTTGGCTTCTTATCACGATGAGGTGGGCTCAGATCCCAGCCGTGGCGATTTTTTTTTCGGTGGTATCCAGATCTCATCCCTGAAAATGATCTTATCGGTTTCTGATGAACCTACTCCCGCACTCATGGTATGGTTTATCGGTGAACCACAACAATTTTTTCCGTTATTCACGCATTGTTTTCCATCCAAATCACACGGATATTTTCTTTTGGATTATGAGTTTATTTATCCCAAAACAGCAAATTGTTTTGCTCTTCCAACTGTTCTCTTTCGATTGGGAATTTGCCGCAAAGGATGTCTCTTATAATTCTTGATTTATAAGGATATACTTGGTAGACATACTTTTGTTGCATCGACCCCAGCCTATTGGCACGGTATCGATTTTTTACTCTTAATTCCAAAATATCGACATGGCGTCAATGACATTACCATATCGCCCCAGTCCCAGTGGAGCACCGATCGCTGATGTCTGTCGTACCCCGAGACTTGTCACTGTGGTATATGATGTTATATGATCGTGGGTCCCCCTATAGTCATCCAACCGTGACGCCAGGCACGAGTAGTCGGGAACAGTGCACGCACTCGCGCTGCTAGCGACACGATAATGCACGAGCGGCTGGAAGAGAGAAGTTGACAGGGAGAGGGATTCATTAAATACGACAGACGGGAGACCTCGAGACTCGGGTGGGACTCTGCGGAGCGACCTCACCTCGACGCCCCCTCCAATCTCCTCCCCCTCCCAACCCAGGGTGTTGGCTTGTTGCTCCCTCAATTGGGTGGGTAATTGCTCCATTTCCCGAAGTTAGCGGATCGGTAGGGTGTTATTTCCTCCTGGGGCAGTTTCATTTCTCTAGAGATACGAAGGCGCTCTATTAGTCCTGCTTGAATGGAGGACTCAGCCGCGATATGATCCAATACAGTACTCTACCGTGAAATAAGAGAAGATACGGACTTTGAAGTCTGTCATCTGACCTTAACAACGTTCATTCGTGGTGCCAGGAGAGGGGGCTAGAATTAAATATTAGTTAATGCACCACAGTTTACTTCCTGCGAAAGTCATCACACAAAAGCCATACCTACACCGTGGGTGGAGTAAACATGAAATCTTCAAATACAGTAAAATATCTTGGAATTAAGTCCAATTCCGATATATCGTGTAGAACACACGTACAAAACATAGGCGGCACAGCATTAAAGTAACTATGTTTTGTTAAACGTATAATAGGAAGGCCCTCTGATGAAAAAGTCAAAGAGAGATGCTACTTAGCTCTGTTAAGGCCACACCTCGAATACGCCGCGAGCATTTGGGACTCTGGTGATAAAGATTTAACAAAAAAATTAATAAAATACAAAGGAAAGCAGCACACTTCGTTAAAAACTGCTACGAACAAACATATTGCTACGCAACTGCTAGAGGGATTAAAGTGGGAGCCCCTAGAGACTCGGAGGCTACACGCTAGGATTAGGTTACTTGTAAGTTGGATCGATTCAGGCGATACTTTGTGAAAAAGTGACATATTAAATAAAACTTGAACGCATTATTTTTCACACTTTATTTATTTAGCAACCCTACCGGTTTCGACACTCTCGTGTCATTTTCAAGGGTAAAGATGACATTCTCCCAGTGGCGAGCCCATATGTATATTCACAAAGATGGAGGGAGGGTACTGCAGGAGTGGTTGGGGTAGGGGCTTAGAGGGTGTGATTGAATAGGAGTAGGGAATGTGATGAAGGTCAGGATGATGAGGGAATGCTTTTTAAAGGCGGAACAGGTACATGATAAAGTGGGGACGGATTAAAAGGTATAATTTTATTTGATAATTTCGGTCCCAAAGCCTAAGATGCTGCTGATGCGCCTACCCCAACCACTCCTGCAGTACCCTCCCTCCATCTTTGTGAATATACATGGGCTCGCTACGGGGAGAATGTCAGCTTTACCCTTGAAAATGACACGAGAGTGTCGAAACCGGAGGGTTCCAAGATAAATAAAGTGTGAATAATACAGCGTTCAAGTTTTATTTAATTAGGTTGCTTGATAAATTCAGAACTGATATTTTTCAGAGCGACATAGAGAATATTATCATGACTCCTCACTACATTTCGAGGTTTGACAGAAGTGATAAAAGAAGAGAGGTACTCTACCGAACAGATAGTTACAAGAACTCGTTCTTTCCGCGCACAATAACTGACTACAATAAAAACTGAGCTCCTCTGAATACACTCTCACAGTACAGGTTACCATTTCACCTCCAAAAATTTACAATATTTACACGGCTGGTGACCTACCAACCCCTGCCACACGTTCATGCAGCGGCTCGCGGTGTAGTATGTAGATGTAGAATATGATTTACTTTTTCCTGGAGACGCAATCAATGTCTATAGTGAAGAATGTGGTGAAAATGAAAAAAACACCGTGTTAATAGCTTCATTTCATCTTTTTCTTTTGTGTACATGATTTTCGGAAATCCATGCCGAAAATAAGAATTGAGGACAAACTATTTAGCAGAATAAAGTAATTTGTCTCAAGTAACGGTAAATTAAGACTTAGTAGGAAGTAGTTGACCGACATGAATCAAAGACGAAGGCAACCTATAAAATGCCGATACCCTGTAATAAAAACGCACTAACCACAGATGCACGCGACGTAAATAACACGGCATATTGATTAAAACGTTTGATCACGATCCATTAAGCTCCAATACATCATCTCCTAGGTGGCTATTTACAGATTCGTGGAGGTCGGATGGGGAATCGACCTTTATTGGGCAGTTTATCAACTTCAATCTTGAGCTCCGGATGTTTTAATGCACGGAGAATGTGGAGTGTGTAGTTTTGCGGTATCTGATGCGCGGGTCTGGGAGGGGAGCGGGGGCAATTTGGCTCTTACCAGCGCAGCAATCGATGTGCCGCAGCCAAGGAACTGAGAATAGGCGAGCGGGGAAGGGCAAGAAACGAGTTTTTTAATGCTACGAAGAGCATTTTATTATTAAGGTAGATTGAGCGAAATATCATTTTACTTAGAAATAAATGAATTTGGTCTAATTTTAAACATAAACATCTCACCCATCCAATGACACCGAAAATTCTACCCCTTACCACATTACTTTCGGAGTTATTTGCTAAAAAATTCCATCCCTTTTACATGGGAAATGGTACGTGTATGCACTCCAGATAGACATATTTACAAAATGAGGAATTTCTAACACTTAGATGTCGTAAAAAATAACAGTGTATAGTTTGTGTATTTCCTCAACTATATTTGAAAATTGATCATTTATCAACGCAGTAAATTCTTCGGAATCACAATAAACTTTCCGTTTTGAAGGAGTTTCAAACGCACCGCGCGAAAAAATGGGTCAAGTTCAAGACTTATTTAGATATTTTCATTTAATTACTTACAATTTCTGTCACATAAAACTATATTATTACACCATTAGTAATGCAATATTTAATTGATGTATCCTACAGCTGGTCAAATTAAAAGGTATAATTCGAATATGGTCTCTATTATGACTAGGGAACTATCTCGCTCGGACTACCTAAAGTGTACCCGTCTTTAAATGCAGTTTGATGCGTAACGTTTTCTGGGCTCCCTATAGCGTTGTGACTTCTTGAACGATTAAAATTAACTTTGACTCGTTCGATCGAGTTGCAAGACGAGCATGGTCTTTCGCTGCCACAGCGCATGCGCGAGACAAGGAATGGGGCTTCTGGAACAATTTTGAATGCGAACGAGAAAATTTCTACGCAGCTCATTTTGTTACTCAGATATACTAGAATGCTGATCATATCTACTGAAATATCTTGTCTATTTCTAAATCTACGAAATGCTGTGAAAGCTACCTGTATGGTTTATGGAATGGTGATGCTTTTACACCATGCATAAAACACTCGCCCCAGATCGTCAAACCCTGGGCGCTTCCCTGACCGGTAGACACAGACCAAAAAGCAGTCCTGGGAATTGTACATGGACATGATTGAAACTAGGATAGTCCTATGTGGACGAACATACCTACATCTGGTACTTGGATTGAGCCACTGCTTATCATTGTCACTTATACTATTGATCCATGAAAATTACAAGGTAATCATTCATGAAAGAGGCAAAATAAGTCATGTGATTCATTTCGAGCGTGATAAGGAGATAGTAGCTGTGGTAAGTGAATGAACACTAGTACTAAATTCATTATACCAAGAAACATTCCGTCCTATTATCACACCACGTCAGTAATGCTACACATATATCTAATCAATCCAAAAGTCTTTGTCTTTGGCTATGTTTTTTGGTGACTTATCCAGATGCCAACCCATGCCGATAGAAAGATCCAAATTAGATAAACGCATCAAATACGTAAAAGGAAATACATCAAATTGCAAACTGCATCTAGTAAGCCATCGATCGCAGCATCTACGCTCGTGGAGTAACAGATGAGTTGGGCCATGAAACGCAGAGGGTTCTCAAAGATTCAAAATTTCTTTCTGAAAAAATTTTCATTTGGTTTGTCCGCTCAACCACGCTAAATAAAAATCATCTCAGCACCCTGCTTGCACTGCACAAAAACTGTTTTTATATTTAAAAAAAATGAAATCATCTCGTACGACTTATGTGCGTCTTAAATTATTCATGATAGTATTGATAACTGCTTAGTGATAAGAGAAAGATAATTTTCAGCATGATGCACATATTTCTGCGACTATTGTTGCAGCCGCAGAATACTCCACTTACTTGACACTCGTCTCACTCCGTTTATCACATGCTGGAAAAAACTTATAGTTAAAGTTAGAAAGAAGTAAATTACATTAAAAGTATAAAAATGGCTTAAATATCTTGCTCGGGCTTCACACCGGGTAATATTTTCAAATTTCGCCGACGTTTCGGAAAACGACTTGTCTTCCATTTTCAAGGCGTGTGTTATTTCCGTCATGTCCGCTATAACACACGTCTTATATATATTTATAGCGGACACGACAGAAATAACATGCGCCTTGAAAATGGAAGACAAGTCGTTTTCCGAAACGTCGGCCAAATTTGAAAATATTACCCGGTGCGAAGCCCGAAAAAGATGTTAAAACATATTACACCGGGAAAATCTTAAATCTTTTATTATAAAAATAGCTCTCTTCCTAGTACTCTTTTCACTATATAGAGAGCATAGAAAATTTGAAAATGAGCGGAGCGTTTTTAGTTTGGATTTACTGTTATATTTGTATTGTTTTTTCTGCATTTTTTCAAAAATTCATTTTTTCGGAAAACTTGTGAAAAAAACGCTTTTTACGTTCGCTAGTGTTGAGTGGGTTAGATGGGCCACTCCGACCAAGATCGGAAGGGCTATAATTTTGGCCAAGAGAGACGTAACTCGCCCTTTTTTTCGTGGAAGTGGAATCTCCCTCGAAGCTCCGGGCCCCTCTCCGCCGACCCCAAGTTCAAAGACCTGGCAAAATTCAGTGGAGTCGGTCCTCCATTCACCCATATCAGTGTTACCACTGCCTGTGCCTGCAGCTCCCGATGCGTCTGGATAGTTCTGTTAACGGTCGCGGGAGGAATCGCCTGGAATTTTCTATTCCAAGCGGACGTTTTTTTCCCATTTCCATCTCGCCACACACGCATAAAAAGAAGCCGAAGGATTACTGAAGACTCAATTTCGAATAGCTGGATCAGAGGGAGGTATTATAGAGCCTTGCATTATTAAGTAATCAAAAAGGTAGAAGACTGCTTCGCCAGGCTGAGATTAAGAAACTTTTTTCGACGACTCGGAAGAGTGACGTCTGTTACCACGGCGAAAGAATCCTGTCTTCACGAAACGGAGTTTTTCCAATTTTGAGTCACGAGGTGACTGAATTTTTTTACGCCTTTAAAATTTCACGCTTTAACGTGCAAGGTTGACTGTTGCATCTCTCGAGGAAACCGTTACAAGTCCACGAGGTCAGCGTTTCAAACTCATTTTGTTTTCCTTTTGTAATTCCGGACGAACTGGAAGACCACCCTGCATTGTCTTCTCCCATAACAGGCGGACGTTTATACTTTCCAGGAGGGAGTGATACAACTGGCCATTACGGGTTGAAATATTTTAACGCTGAACCCTTCGCTCTATCCAGATAATAATCATCTCATATTTTTGTTAATGTGCCGGTTGAGCCGTAGGAATTTTCATCATATCATAGTGGGGCATAATTTGTAATTTACTGGGCAGCCGCAAGACTACCCGCTGATGGACCCCGAGTGCGTGACCCGAAATGTATCCAAGGGTGGTCAATGGCTAACATCGTGTCTTCAGTTTCAGATATTCCACTATCTCATCAACATCCAGTTTGAGAAATCATAAGCTTTACGTGTTCCTTTCTTCGTTAGCTTATCCTTTTACTCCACATTTCTTTCGTGCTTAACGTATCCGATTCCTTTTCTCACATTACGATTCCTCGAAAATTCATTTTTTTCTCTCTTTCTGTCGTGCCATAGGAAAAATGAAAAGATCGTGTCATTACTCCATTGATGTACAAAATTTTTAGATGGCAAAACTGGGAGTTTTTTCTGCTATCCTCTGAAACGTATGCGTTATTCGTGTCTTATCCTTACTGTAGGCCATTACTCCAGCCTCTGACTCAGTAGGTTGCCATTATTAACTGAACCATTCCATAATAATATTTATTTATTGAGATTAATATTTTTTACCTTATTTTAAATTTATTATAAGAGTGCAAAAACGTTTTTTTACCTTCACCTCTCTCATCTGTGTCATTTTTAGGAGAAATCATTTTCGTAAGCTTTCACCGGTTCAAATAGTTAAATTTATCTGTTCAACCGCTATTACAGTCAGTATATATATGTTTATATTACCCGTAATATAAGTATACACTTTTAAACGCAAGTGCCCTGTTTGTGGATATTTTACTGTGAGGACCAAAAACTCTTCTTCAACGTTTTCTTCCCCTGAAAGTAACCAAAACACCATCTTTATTCATCACAGCATTTAACGTTGCACTTCATAAAATATACTTACCTTTAAAAACTGATTTTTTTCAAAATGCGCGTCGGCAGAAATATTTTAATACCCTAGGGGTTATCGGGCTTCAACCATATTTGTACAAATGTACGTTGAAGGGATGGTATCCATTATTTGAAGTTATCTGTGCACAGAGTACTGATGAAAGTAAATATCATTGCTGAAGTATAAGCGCAAGAAACGAAAATAGGCGTTTTTTACTAAGTCTAAGGTCTTGATATTTCTCGGCCATGAAGAATCAAGGGTTAATTAAAGTCTCTTAAAGATAATAGAAGTACTTGGGATTCACACCGGATTAGGTAAATGGCTGCTGCCGACGTTTCGATAGATAAAACCACCATAGTCTTCTGAGAATCGTGAATCTCATGAACAGCTCACATATACCCTTCGCTGGAAAAGCACTAAAGTACTAGATCTTTCTCAACCGTTTGGCTCATGCGAATGACCTTATGTTATTAGTGTTTTTCCGTCTTAATATACGACCAAGGCATAGGTGGAAGTGTAGAAACGGAAGGATTTCATATCATATCTCTGATTATGAGTTTCTTTCTCCTTTTCCTTTCAAGACCTGGTATTCCAGCGCAAACAACGGGCTCTATCGATTTCATTTCAAGCATAATGCATGTGCAAATAAATATTTTCTTTCATCATATATGTGCAGTTGGTTTTTTCCACGTAATCGGTGTTTCCTTTACCCTTATCAAGATTCGAGAGGAATTTCCCTTACCGAGAGATAAGAGAAATTTTTCCTTCTGACTGAGTCGCCATATTAAATAACTCTGTCGTCTCCAGGGAAAGCACGCAGAGAGTATTCTTTCCCGTCCATACGCTTGTTTCAATCTTCCTCTTTCGTGTGAGAGCCATTCTTAGTAATCTAGTCAAAATAGCTCGGCTTCACAAATCGGAGGGTTTAGACGCATGCATTATGGATATTTTAGGTCATAAATCATTCTCAAATTTAGCGTCCGAGGTCTAAAATGCTTTCTCTAAATTACTCGATGACTGCAGCGCGTGTCCGCAGCTCTTGGCGTGGAGGCATGCGGGCTCTGGAATTGTTGATGAATGTTTGCAGTCCGTGAGGCGCGCTCGGAGCAACGCTAGCGACAAGAATCTCCTGGGACCGAAATCTCTTCATCGGCTCACTGGAGGTCAGCAGACATAAGTCAGCACTCGAGAGGTGTCTTTTAAAATTGCAATCAAAGTGAATAAACATTACCTTAATGCCCGATAAGTGGTCAAAATATCGTCGTTTTGATACAGCTTTTAATTCTGTCGCTTAATTTCCTTCAACAATTAACATCGTCCTCTCCTTCATGTATATCATGGTGGTGATATCAAAGAAGCACATAATAGAGACCTAAGGATTCATTTTGGCTAGTGATTGCTCATTTCTTGCTTTTGAATTAAATTATCGTTATAGGTAGCATACCATCGAGTTATTTAATTGCTTACTATTGTAGAATTATTCTCCCAATTTGATCCTCTTCAAACAATTCTACCTGTTTTCCTCTGAAAAACGTAAGAATGTCCTTTGTTCCATAATTCCGTCAGATTCCGCAAGATTCATAAAATTGTCCTTTAAATCCAGTTTAGATAATGTCCTTGAATTGAAGATAGTAGCATCCTGATTTTCTACCTTAAAAATAATATTTCCAGCATGAAATTGCCACTGACACATTTAGTTATGTACCCTTGATTTTGTAGAAAGGCGATTCCTTCGATGATTTTTACATACCCAAGCAAAATGTTCCGATACGTTATTCACAATTGGTTGGTAGATAATAATTATGTACTGGAAAAGGAGGAAGGATGAGGGATACCTGGCGTCGGCATTACCCTAGTCACAGCAAAAGCGCCAAGTGGTACAAAGCTGCTCGTCCCATCCGACGGACGGAGTTGAAGTTCTTACAAAAAGTAGTTTAATAGAAATGGAAAAAAGCACTGCTTCTGCTGGTATTCGAAAATGGATTCCGGGATGAAAAATTACTTAGCCTCCAAACGAACGTCCTTTTTCTCAATTTGGACATTTTTAAATGGTGAGTTCAATTGTTTACTGGCCAGTACTAATGCCTCTGCCGCACCCAATCCTACAACACATGATGCCTCTAAGGCATGAGTGCACGTTTGCATTGTTGGCATCGTTCCTGACCTAAGTTGTTCTCAATAACAGACCCGAGCTGGATTACGAGCGAAGGTAATTGTTTGCTTATCTGCCAACAAAAGAATTTAGTCTTATCCGCATGAAGTGTGATTTGTATATAAAAATGTGGTCGTTTAAGAATGGGTAATTTATCTGACGAGTGCGAGTTATTGCTAATCAAAAAATAGTTGAAGTGCTTTCAAAGAAAACGGGATTTTAAAAAATAGGCGTGGATTAAAAGAAAATGTCTATGAGGTGTCCGTGGCAGCTAGGTGGGTAAAGTCTAGCTTGGAACCCAAAATTTTGGTGAGATTGAGTCACTATTCGGCCGTAGATGGTATATATCCATTTCAGTCAATTTCTCTGGTTAGACGGAATTCCATATTTTAGCAGTTTGAGAACTACTACACAAAGCTATCGGTTTACTTATGGTGCCAAAAAAGTTTCAAAAATATTCAAACCCGGATTGCGTTTGGGGCCTTTATCACTCAGCTCTTTCATATTGCCCCAATGAAGGATGCTGCTTGGACACGATTGATGGGATACACCAGTCTTTGTGGCCGTGTCTTCTCTTGGATTCACTGTCACGTCCGTCACAGGACACAGCGGCTGGTGTCCTAAGCCATTCAATAGCAAAAAAATGACGGCATTATTGGATGCAGCATGGGGTGCATACTGAGCATACGCCTTCAGTCAAAACAATCATCTTGCGTTCGACGTATCAATGGCACAGGGCTCTTCCGCGGGTAGTTACGACTCGGAGGATTCATTAATTACGCGTGATTTTCCATTGTTCGAGGCAGTGGATGACAGAGGCGCCGTGTAATGTCCCGCATGGCCATTAGGTCATCGCATGACTATAGGTAAGGCATACATAACCTCCCTCGGCCTCTGCTCATGCATAGCATCCCCTCTACTCCCTCTTTGGACATCGGAATGCTCTTTGCTCAACCCGGTGCTCTCCTCGGACGAGGCTGGGTAAGCGGTTGCGAGCGATGACCGCAGAAAGTAAAGACCCTCCGATGAATACAGTGCTCAGTTTAAGGATGATTTTAGTGTCAAACAATGACTGGAAGTACTTTCTGGCTCACAAAACCTTATTTCTCCCAATTATTTTGAGATTGTGGATGCTAGATTATGACTAAAATATTTTCATAGATTCATAGCCAAGGTGGTGATCATTTAAATGGTACCCTATTGTGAAAGGGGGACCTATTAAAACCGTTGACTCCTGTCGGGTGAACACAAAGGTAATGGTGTCACGATGCAAATGCCTTTGGAGGAGGCAATTAAATACTACGTCAGCTTTTCCGTGGCAATGGACTGTTCAAATTTGATGACAATAATTGGGGGTAGTCTCCCTAGTAGAAACAGTCTTGTATCACATATCAATAATAATATAATCGCTGATACTCGTGTTGATGTAAGAAGTTTAGTGCAGCATTTTTTCCGGCGAAATTTAGTGAAAGTCGGTTCTTAGGGGGTGCACTTTTACCTTTTGATTAATTGTTATTTTTCCACGCATTCTCGTCTCTCTAAGCATGCAGCTATATCTACTTAATACCCTCAAGCCACTTCAGCGGTGTGTGACACAGGTTGTTATCACTAGTATGCAGTAATCTAACATACCAAATACACCACAATACTACCATAATGAAGTAATTGAAACTTCTCCTATTTGTGCAGCAGAAAAAAAAACATGCCGATACGTGTCAGGCGTGAAAATGACTAAGACAAGTTGGGTTATGAGGAAAACAAATGAGTAAGTCTTGAAAGAAGTAGGCGAAACAAGAACACTTCTCCAAGCAATTCACTCCAGGAAAATTAAACTTGTTGGTCACTTAGGAAGACATAACGAGTTCATCAATAGCATAATTGAAGGAAAAGTGTCGGGGAAGAAAAAGAGAGGACGACCTAGAATATCCTTACTTCACAGTGTGATGTCAATCATGAACTGCAACTCCTACGGGGAAGTGAAGAAAAACAGCCTAAGAAAGAGACAATCGGCTACAAAGACAGCGACAAGGCCAGGCCTCTTGAGTGACGACGTGTCAGGAGGCGACATTTCGCCAACATGAACCGCACTATGTGCATTCCAACAATGCTAAAAAAAAACTAGCTGTACTAATGCATTTGTTACCACAAAAATGGACAGAGATACAAGAGTTAGCGCAAGCACGCAGTGCGTGCTGTTCATAATACACACTCATAATAATGATCATGTGTAAGTTGCCGATGAGGGTACGATCCATATATGCCAAAAAACTACTACCTACTCTTATCGACCGACCTAGAAAATTCTCATTGGCAGCTCTTATGATCTCTTGTTGTTCGTAGGAAAATGACATTTTAAACCTGTCCATTCTGGATTTAATGCCCTAAATTTTATGCTCGTGATTTAATCTGCCAAAATATGTCGGAGTTCGTCAACCACAATTGTAAGGACATTTGTAATGGCCGCCAAAATTATGAGTTCCATTGCTGTGAAAAGGGATTTTTGAGCACTCAGCACCTTGGATGGGAGGGCAATCGCTAGAATTGTCTCATGGGGACGTGTTGAGCACGCTTGCTCAGAGCGCCTTTGCTCACGCAAGCTCACGATAATTCCCGCGTCCCCCGCCTTTTCACTCTCCGCCTCCTCACAGCATTTCGACGCCTCCACGCTCGTGTTGACTCTTTGAGTGGCACTTCAGCCGGCGGACTGACCCTTAATGCCAACACCCGTTCGCTTAAGCCCTCCGTTATACGGTAAATGAGCATGCAAGTTCGGTTTTGGGGCTTGGATTGAGACGTAAGTATACTGCCCCCACTGCTGTTGGATAAGAAACTGTACTTGAGATGAGCAATCCCCAATTCAAATGTCTATTCTTCCGGGGAAGATGGAGAGAAAGAATCCAAGAAGCGTTTTTGACGCCACGAAGTGTTGTGAAAGGTGCTGAGAAGAACTTGGAAATGAGGAAAATGCGACTTGTTGAGCGGGAAGAAAGCCTAGGTTTGACCCCATCTCGGGAGAAGAGGGGTTAAATATAAGAGGGAACTCTTCAAGGGCCAACTGATATTTCTAGAACATCCTTTGAAGTGATTCCATTCAGCATTTAGTTCTGTTGGAATCTCTTCACCGCAGTTTTGCGAATCGAGCGCAGACCTCTCGGAAAATACAATACGCTGTTGGAGCGAGACCTAGGTCGGTGTAATTACATGATTAAGAATCTTTATATTTATCACGCGGGTTAACTCAAGCTTTATTTTTTTAGTTTAGGTGTAATTAGTTTCATACTCCTAAAAATATCATCATTGACTTCGAAACCCGCGCCAAGTGGTTTAAACCAAGGTCATGTATTAAAAGAATTTTCAAGAGGAATTCTTAATCTACGGAGGTGTAGTCTTCGTTGTGTGGAAACTACTCCAAATTAATTCCAAGACCGTATTATCACATATTTGCATTTAAATAGGTAAAACCGAAATATAAAAATACGCGTCAGCCTGATGACCCTATGGGTGAGTATTCATGTCTAGCCTCAGGCGTAATTGCTGCTTAGTCCCTCTTCCTGGATACATTTTTTTAAATTTATTTATTTAATTTTAAGTTCGCCCAACATGAAAACACAATAACAGGGTAAACTATTTTCACAATTAATCATAATAACCAAAATAATACAAAAGAACTTAATACAATAATAGTACAAATAATTAACAAAACAGTCTAGGCTGGTTTAACTTTTCATTCAAAATTATGAACAAATTTATAATGTCGATAACATCGACGATATCTGTCCGCGAAACATTTCCTTTGTTAGATTTATATTTAACTCATTTGAAAGTGTGTTGAATGAGATACATAACCTATTAATAGGTGCATTCATACAATAATTTGTGTTCACACTTCTTATGTAGAATGTCCTTTTTAGCCTTACTTTTTTTTGGGATTAAAAAGTTCAATTTCCCAACCAATTCAATACAATTACCTTTATTAATTACATCGTGTAGAAAGAGTAAATCATTTATGACTCTTCTATTACTCAATGTTTCCAATTTAAATTCATTTAACATAACTTTTTACTCCACATGATTTTCAAAAACAGGATAAACATTGTAACGTAAATAATACATTAATCTTAAAAATCTTTTTTGGAATCTCTCTATCATCACATTATACTTCATCATATGCGGGTTCCAAATCACTGAGCAATATTCCACCTTGTTTCTTACATATGAAAAGTACAGAATTTTCAACACTTTTTCATCCAAAAAATATTTTGAGATACGAAACAAAAATTCAAGTAATTTATAAGCAGAAATATCATACATGAAATGTCATACATGAAAAATCTTGGTGGTTCCACCCAAATAGAGTGCATTGAGATACAAAAGAGAATGTTCAAATGGGGTGCTCCAGGGTAACGAAATTTAGAGATGTGGCGGTGAGAGTTTGACCATGGATTGGCCCCCAGTTAACATACCAATTTTTCTCAATTTTATCTCTGCACATAAACCTTATAAGATGTTGGCTGTGAATTCATTCATCGTTTGTCAAATTAAATTTTATTCTATTTCTTCACCATTCTTTCCCATTCTACTCGCCAAATCGTTCTAATTCTAATGCAGCGAGCCACTGTGTCAATGACTAATTTGTCAGATATTTACCAGACCTCTTTACTGTTAATCAGTTACTAATACTGAAACGCATTCCTTCGGAGAGCAAAATAATTCGTCCACTCATTATCGCTTCAATGATTCATGCCAATTTTCTAGTATAATTGTATTACATTTTATTGTTCGCGCTATTTACATCAGGCAATGGAAAGTGTGCATATCGCTTCTAAGGGCTAAAACCAGCCGTCATAACTCGACTTCAGCATCGAAGGAAAGAATAACTAATTATTACCTAAAATATTCCGATATTTTAATAAACCTGTAAGATAAATAAGCACAGGTAGTGGAGAACTCGTTGGAATCGTTGTGGCTCCAAGACAGCGATGTATTCTTAAAACAAACGTATGCAATATCCTCATTTCTCACCGTATACAGCCATCTCAATTCTAACAATTTATTAGCAGCCGTAGAGGAAAAAATTAACATGCCATATGCACTTAAATCTTGGTGCTTATGTGTATCATAACTGCATTCTCTCCGTAGAATTCTTGTCATGATAGGGAAATGGGAAATTTTCTTGCCCTATTTCATGGAATCGTGATAATGATTTTTTCTCAAATCTTTTCACCTTCTTGTTGGTACTTCTATTCTGCATACTCGGTAATTCAATGGGCGTGCATATTTACGGGTCTTTTTGCTTCTTGGAAATCTCGTTTTTGCTGGACGTATCTCCAAACGGATTGCCTTGAAAGACTGAGCACCGCGAAACAGCCCTTATTTCGCCGCTAAGATGCCCCCTCCACGCGTCAGGATCGAGTTCAACCCCTCGACAATCTTAATTTCCTTGTTTGCACTTGGGCGTAGCTTCGAATGCGCGCGTCCCGGTGCAAGCCTCGGGAAGGCCGCTGGAGTGCATCAATCGTGCGTAACAGTTTCGTTTCTTCGATAGTTCTCATTGCCGTTGCGCGTTGAAATCCCCGCTCTCCTCACAACGAGACAACTTGACCGTGCATCGACCTTGTTACGTCCCTAGAGAAACCGTCTATCTACTGGAGCGTGACTCGGTGGCAACGGAAAGAATCATAAACGTTGGATAGTTGGGAGGCTGTGTGTGCTGATGGGCGACATTTAAATTATTTTTAACCGAGAGAGTTACAAGTTGGCTATTTGACAGGTGGTAACAATAAAATTATACAGTAGAAACGTTTAAAAGGCCAATCACAAGCAAAACAAAATAAGATATGTCAATTTAAAAAATGAACATAAAAACATTTATTACAAATATATATTCGTCACCTTTCCTCAAAAACATTAATGTTGGCAGAAAAGGACTCAAACAGTTTTGCAGGAAGACTTCCAATCCTGTCCTGTTGAGGTATGAAAATTTTTTAAATTGGTCCTTTGCGACCGACATTTCATCTTGTATTGGTGGTCATTCCTCCATAAGTAGTTTGGATTTTCCACTTTCTGTCTCAGTTCCTCCATATACATCAAATTTTTGGTGGAAATTATCAAATTTATCAAAAGTAAAGGAAAGGAAAGTATCACATTTTTGGTGAAATTATTGGTGGAATCACACTGCAATGGTTTGTAAATAAATTCATTTTGTAATGTTCCACAATTGTTTTTATTATTCCGACCTATTTTGACTCGAAGTTAAGATATCATCAACCAAGGTCGGAATAATAAAAACTATTGTGGAACATTACAAAGTGAATTTATTTACAAATCAGTTCCTCCATGTTTTTTTCCCTGTTGTATGCAGAACAGTATGTACATATAGTCTATTTATTTTTCTGCTCTTTCCTAGAGAGTCCTAATGTAGTACTTTGAGCAGTTAGGCAGCACTCTCTGACCTCTTATACCACCCCATTTCGTACCTGATTGCCTTCTTTAGTACCTTCTGAAAGGATAAATAAAACTAAAGCCTGATTCACGCCATCATTTTTATGAGTCTAGAGGTACTTTGTGTTGCAGATTTTCAACGACAGAAATAGGTATTAGCGACCCACATATCGTCTCCTCTCTTTGGAATGATCAGGTCACAAAACCATCATTCGAGCTATTATTGCCGCTATTTCTGAAATTTTGCGCGAAAAATGACCCTCTGCATCGGATTGAGCGTTCAAAGCTCTTTTTGCTGTATTCATCTATTGCGGTGTGACAAACGATGTTTAAATTACTCCACTGTTTGAAAATTGTATTTTAATTTACTACTTTTATTGTTTCTTTCTAACAAATAATTCAAAATACAACGTTCTGCGTCAGCCTCACTCGCTTATATCTTATGTCAAAATGTGTAAACTGCACTGCTGCGGCCAGGCGTCTTTGTTTGAATCTTCAGGAAGGCTGTTGTTGCCATCATTACGGCAGTTGTCACCGCCATCGTCTTTCGTCATATTGCTTTGTACTATTCATGCAATTAGTCTTGAGTTAAAAATAAAGACAATTGTATCTTACTGCTGTGCATTGTTGATTATTATTTTCATTCTTGCGGACTTTTTTCTTGATCAATGTGCTCTTTCATTCATCATGAAAGTTACTTAGTTTCCAGATAAACCATAATACCTGTTTACTCATATTAAATACATAACCTTCTTCGGAATATTTCGTGTTTGGTTATGCTTATATAACGGCATAGTTTATTTTCTGGCATCCCTTGAACAATGTACAGATCGATGGCACACATGAAAATTGCCACTAGAAAAATCCGCCTGAACAAGGACTCAAATCATGGTCATTTGGCATGCCGGGCCATTGCGCCAACCTTCACGATACCCAGGATTCCACATTATCGGGTCAGTTGTAGAGGATAAGAGGAAACTAGCCGTTCTTTCGCTGATGTATGGGTCACTTAACACTTAAAAACCTTGCACCATAAAAATAATATTGAATTAAATATGTAGTATGAAATTGTAACGCCGCGCTCCTTCAGTTATTGTTTGTTTTGTATGTTTAAATGTTTAATAATTTTATTGTTTATTTTGTGTGTTTTCTCTTATTTCTTATTTTTGTGTTTAAATGTTTAATTTTTTTATTTTGTATGGTCGTTGTTGGTTGTGAGGGAGTTGTTGAATTTTGGAGAGGGGGGATTGTTGGAGAGGAGAGAGAGGAGATAGAAGGATTGGATTGGATATTTGGGGAGGTGACCGACGGCTAAGGTCATTTGAGCCACAGGGGATAGGTAAGAGAGGAAGGGTGGATAGAAACCCGGAGTCTGCATTAGAAATAACGAAAGGCGCCGAGGGGACCACGGTTTTACGTCTCATCCGACAGACGGAGTAGGTACTGCACTTGAAGTGCACTCCACAAGACACTCAAGTAGGAATCGGGTTTCCTCTGAAAAACATCTCCCTCTGCAGGGATTTGAACCCTGGCCACCCGTGTATTTAGCCAGTACTCTAGCCACCACACCAACCCGATCCCCGGAGATAGTAGGTGTACTTGAAAACTGAAAATAAAGCGCTACCAAATGAAAATACCAAGGCGTTACAAAATGGTTGTTTTAAGGTAGTTTGAGCATACATCATTTTACACAGAAATCAATGAATTTGGTCTCATTTTAAAGAAAACCATCTCACCCTTCTAATGACATCAAAAATTTAACCCCTTACCACATTACTTGCGGAGATATTTGCTTAAAAAAATACAAGCCCTTTTACATGGGAAATAGTACGTGTATGCACCCCAGAGAGACATTATTTACAAAATGAGGTATTTCTAACCCTTAGATGTCGCAAAAAAACTAACAGTGCGTAATCTGTATGTTTACTCAACTATGTTTTAAAATTAACCATATTGTCACCGCAGTAGGTTCTTGGGTATCACAAAAAACCTTCCGTTTTGAAGGAGTTTCAAACACACCGCGCGAAACAATAAGTTAAGTTAAATACTTATTTAGATATTTTTATTTAAATACTTACAATTTCTGTCATATAAAACTATATTAATGCACCATTAATAATGCAATATTTAATTGATGTGTTCTACAGCTGGTGAAATTAAAAACGTGTAATTCTAATATGGTCTCTATGATGACTGGGGAACTATCTCGCTTGGACAACGTTAAATCAGTTCCTCAGATTAAAATAGTGGCACTCTGCCCCATCACAAGAGGTGCGGGTTTCCAGCGGCGGTGCTATTGGTACAGTCCGATTGAGGCGAGAGAGGCGAGGAGGGTAGGGAAGAGAGCAGGACGCTTTTTTTTTAAAACGCCGATTCCGATCACGTTTGGCACGCGTGCGTGGTAGCGGCGGTGGTCACGCCCTCTGCGGGAGGAGGGCGGCACCTCTCTGCTGTCTTGGGCGCAGTCCTCCTCCTTTAAGGGCCTCCTTTCCGGATTTAACGAGGCGTCTCCACCCACGCCTGGTTGCGGCGGCGGTTTAAGAAATTGGGTCTCCTAGGAGAGCAAGACGGGTCGAACGCCATTGACGCAGTCAAACGAGTGTGGATGGGATGGGAGATGGGGAGGGTAACAATCCAGTGGGCTCGGTCTTCTGCCGCTTGCCGGAAGCTTCTAGCTCCAAATTTACGCTGCAGTTCAACCCCGAGAAACTCCTAGTTCCCAGTTAGATGTTTACAGTTATTTTATCCTTGAAAAACGTCTCACGAATCTAGTTATACTGTTTTGTAGTGACATCTAGAGGTGGTAGAGTTAAGATTTTTTTATGAGCCACAGCTGCTATGAATACATCACATTGTCTCGCCTGAGACCTTAAGGTAGTCCGAGCGAGATAGTTCCCTAATCATAATAGAGACCGTATTCGAATTATAAGTTATAATTTCACCAGCTGTAGGACAACAATTAAATATTGCATTATTAATGGTGCAATAATCTAGCTTTACAAGAAATAAATTGCTAGTAATCAAATGAAAATATCTAAATTAGTCTTTAACTTGACTCATTTTGTCGCGTGGTGCGTTTGAAATGCCTTCAAACGGGAAGGTTTTTTGTGATACCCAAGAACCTACTGCGGTGACAATATGATTAATTTTCAAATATAGTTGAGCAAACATACAAAATACACACTGTAAGTTTGTTTAACAACATCTAAGTGTTAGAAATACCTCATTTTGTAAATAATGTCTCTGTGGAGTGCACACACGTACAATTTCCCATATAAAAGGGCTGGTATTTTCTGGCAAATATCTCCAAAAGTAATATGGTGAGGGGTTTAATTTTTGGTGTCATTGGATGGGTGAGATATGTCTCTTTAAAATGAAACCCAATTCATTGATTTCTAAGTAAAATGATATTTCGCTCAAACTACTTTAATTCTATGACAAATACGTAATGCATTACACAGACGGTATTGGAGCCTTTAATCTTACGTTTATATTATTGGTTTAGCCGCAATACCGTTATGAACGCTAGTTTAGATGTTGCAAATACGGAAGGCAAACAATCGCTGAAGTCATTTGTGCCCTAAAGACCACAGGGACTTTTTCAAACATCAACTTCCCAACCAATGATATCCCATATAGCTCAGGGCTGTAAAATAGGGTCGTTGGTTGGTCATCCATAATTGTGATACATGACCTAGTTTCATTGTCAGATTTTTTTCAATTTTTGGCTAATTTGCAAATTTCGCGATATGCATGAAATGAAGCTTTCTTAAAATTAATGTTCAAGATGAATCAAGAGATGCTTCCAATTGTCAATATTGCGCTATCAGCTAAATTTTAACTAGCACGTTGTAAAACTTCGTTTTCACGCTTAATTGTTATTTATAACGCATTTGACATATACTGATGTGCCAAGGACCCTCACTCTCTGGCTTTTTTCTTTCATTCTTCTCCGACTGTCAGAGCAGCATAGTGTCAACGTTCATATTCATATATTGCTGACTTTATGTTGTTTTTTCCGACTTCATATTTCAACTTGCAATACCATTGAGACGCATTTTTATGCTATCTTATTTTGATAATCATAGCAATGAATTTTGATTGAATAACAATCAGTCACCCCGCCGCAATGATTATGGTGCGGCACCAAGGCAAAATATATTGGCGCCGCGTACTACATTCGATATTTTATATTCAATGGAGTAGGCTTGCATATCCCTAAAGCGATATTACAGTGACTTTGGAACCTGTGAAATGAAATCTCCATGTAGCGACAGTACTTTAAATTTTGAAGTACCGTAAAATATTCTTAGCGGAACAAGGGAAACTTCGTAGAGAATGAAGTAAAAAATCCCTTCGCTGAGCTGGAATATTTATGAACTGCTTTCAAGTTCAAGGCTGTGATTCTTCGCGTGGCGGGATGTGCGTGAATAAAAAGAAAGATCTCGTCGCGGTACAAGGAAGTCCAGGAGTCCCAGGTGGGTACGCGATGACTTTGACGGATAGTCCAAGGGAGACGGATGACAATTGTTGAGTCCGCCCCTATACCGTGTCCGGGCGAGTGTGTCCGCGCGTGCACGGTTGTATCCGTGTCCACGCTAAAGGCCTCCCGCTTGGAAAGAGTCCCGATGACGAGGCCCTGGAGTCCCGGGGGCAAATCCTGGGCCGTCGGATCGGAGAGGCGGTTTCAAGGGCCACGGGCAGGTGCGACTTAAAGGGTCCTGTTGGCAGAAACTTGTTTATTTACACTTCTTGGAGTAAAATAACAATTTTAATGAAGTAATAAAGTAAATTCAATCAAAATATCTAGCAAACTTTTCATTGGTGGTAACTTTTTAGTAGCTGTGAAACTAATTGTAAGCACCATTATTAATTTTCATCCAAAGACATAGTTGGCCCCTATAACTCTCTCTATCCCTTTGCTTTTTTTTGCTCTTATTTTTCTCTTGATTAATATAATAATTTGCATTTGCCTTTGGTGATAATTTCTGGTATAGTGTATAGTAGGGATGAAAAATTTCGTAGTTTTTTTTTAATATTTTGGCCAATGGACCTTAATATCCTGTCACGTTTGCGCTAATATCTTTATTTTACTTATTTCATGGCTTTTTGCGCGAGATTTGCCTGTATCTTGCTTTGAACGATACAGTCCATGAACAAAATGTTTTTCCATGTAATTTTTTTAAATTAATATTTTTAAGGATAAAAACTGATTTGAGCACTTCTCACGCTGTTAGCGTTGTAGCAAATTTCATCTTGACCAACCTTCAGTTTTTTTCAACCTTCACTTTCGTTTTCTCAGTTGCAACGTGGAGATCATACGTTACACTTCATTATGTGAAACATGCCAAATTTTAGTCAATTGTTTTAATTTGGGAAGGATGTTGAACAACATTCGTATATTTGGTCCTCTTTATGAGTTAATAGATTTTAGTTCTTCAAAATTCATGCCTCTTGAAACATTTTTTAATTGATTTTTTATAAGACTACGCTTTTGAGGGAAGTAAAAGTCATTTAATTTGGTTACATTTTTATTCATTTGGCGATCTTTAAGTCGGAATTTCAAACTTCGATCTTTGAATTGCGTAGTTTGTTTATAATACTGGCATATATAAATAGGTTTAAATATATAGGCTTAATTAATATAGGTTTATATAGACTGCAGTCCTTTGAGAATACGGATCAATAAATGAGAATAATAACAAATGTTTTATTATTTTTTTCGTGAAAATTTCTGTATTTCTCTCCGTTATAGATTCAAATGGTGTTTTACTCACTTTCTCCTTATATTCGTTGATATTTATGGATAATCCTAATTTGCTCATGAAAAAGAAAATAGTCGATTTTTTAAAATCAAATTTGAGGAAATGTTCCCTAAGTTCGTTGTAATGATGTTCATACCATAAAGTTTTCCCGTATGTTTATCCCAGCGTATTTACCACACATAACCAAGAAGTGGCATCCCTAAAGTGGCGGAGGGCTAATTGTAAACGAAATAACGGCATGAGTTTTGGTTCGACGGAATACAAAAAATACACGTCAAACATCGAATGTTACCGCGCTCTACCAATCTCCCGACGTGGGAGAGCCGCCCTTGAGATGCGGGTTGATGGATGACCATGGACCTCTGCTCGTTCAACTCGGGAGGGCCACCGACCAGAGTGTGTGAGCGACTCCTTGCCCTTTTGTGCGCGGGGGGATTTTTGGAAGACGGCCGGCCGGTTGGTGAGGCAAAGGGTCGATGCCTTTGGGAGTGTTTTTCGAAGCCTTAGAGTCGAGGCAAAGCCGTTTGCTTTCCGAGAGTGGACACTGCCGGAACGGCTCAATAAACTACCGTCTTCTTGCTCGGCGTGAAAGACGAGACTTGATTTTTCATCGTTCCTCCAGAGGAACGCGGAGTGTCCGCTAGATATTTGAACATCAGACAACGCATTTGAATTCAGCGAAGGGTTAAACTTTCCTGGCCTGTGTCCAGTAATAATCTGCAAGGAAATCCCATAGAATCCTCTTCCGGGGAGAAATATTCCGAAACTTGTAACCAAGACTGAGACTTATGGCCAAGAGTTCAGACTCTTACAGAGGCACGACATCTTCATGTTTTTCTTGGTCACTGATTTAAATTTCAGGTCTCTACCCTTATTTTGGCTGATTTTACCGCACGGATAAATGAGATAATTGACCCCGGGACCAATGGTTAAAAGAATGCTCTGGTTTCCTCTAGGTAAAGCAATTTGTGGTGTTAAAATAACCAGTGTAAGTCCTGCTCACAGTTAAGCTGTTATCATGGCGCTGGTATTTATTTTTCGGATTAAACTTATTTACCTTATTAAAAACTTCTTACTATTGTTGAGTTATTAAGCCGATAGTCGTTAAACAATTGTAGTGGTTAACAAGAAATGACATCGATGTGGCCTAAGTACTAGTCAGAGGTAATATGGCTTGTAAAATCTTAATAATCTTACATACATACACTGTACATACTTAATAATCAACATTAAGTATTTTAATGCGCACAAGGTCGAAATTATATTTTTACAGTATTTTAAAGTGATTTTTTCGAGTTTGAGTTGCAGTTGAGTTTTTTCGAGACTGCAGTTTCTTGAAATCAATCAAAGCAAATCATGATTTTTTCCTTTAGAAGTATTCTTTTATCATCATTTAACCCGGGTCTTTTAGGTCAAGAAGAGTTTAAGGCTTAATTTCATTAGAAAAAGTGAAGTTGAAAATTTTGAGCATTCTGGATGATGACTTTCTGGCAGAGATAGACATCTAATTGCCAATTATATAAGCTATGAATATATGTAGAATATTAGCGTTACTTTATTCGTTTCTCAAAGTTTCTCAATAACTATTAAGTGGAGATGGATCCTAAAATTAATATTTTAGGAATAAAACCTTAACAAAAACTTAAGCCTATGTCAAAGAAGCTAATGGTTTTTATTCGTTCGTATGGACCTGCAAGCAACCTTAGGAGGATATTCACTGATCAAATGAGGATTTCACCGAGATTGAGGACTTTCTGGCCAAACTCCTTTCGTTCAAAAACATGATCTTAAATTAACAGATACTTTTTTCATTTTCCCCACAGTTTTATTTCAGCACACTGACCTAGGTTTCGACACCTTGTAATTGTGTAACTTGAGAATGACACGAGTTGTATGGAAACCTCGGTCGGTGTGTCGGAATAAAATTTTATGAAAGTTTAACATAGTATGTTGTATTAAGATCATGTTACTTGTACTCAATTTCCTCTAGGTATCGCTGGATACATGAAACCTCCTCCCTTTTGCACATCTACCCTACATAATGCAATCTTACTGTGCCTTAAGGTAGTCCGAGCGAGATAGTTCCCTCGTGATAATGGAGACCATATTCGAATTATACGTTTTAATTTCGCCAGCTGCAGAACATATAAATAAAATATTGCATTATTAATGGTGCAATAATATAGTTTTAGATGAGAGAAATTGTAAGTAATTAAATGAAAATATCTAAATAAGTCTTTAACTTGACTTTTTTTCGCGCGGTACGTTCGAAAGTCCTTCAAACGGAAGGTTTTTGTGATACCCAAGAACCTATTGCGGTGACAATATGATTAATTTTCAAATATAGTTGAGGAAACATACAAACTACACGCTGTTAGTTTTTTTACGACATCTAAGTGTAAAAAATACCTCGTTTTTAATATAAGGTCTCTCTGGAGTGCATGCCTGTATCATTTCCCATGTAAAATGGCTGGTATTTTTTGGCAAATATCTCGGAAAGTAATGTGGTAAGGGGTTGAATTTTTGGTGTCATTGGATAGGTGAGATATTTTTCTTTAAAATGAGACCAAATGCATTGATTTCTTTGTAAAATGATATTTCGCTCAAACTACCTAAAACCTAATTAAATTTGCCATGCTGTATGACTTGAAAGACTGTGGCATTTACCTGAAACAAAGAAATTTTTAGTATCGGAGGTTTTAACATTTTTGAACTGACATAAGAAATGAAATGGTTCAATCCAACATTTTTCCGGCAAATATGACTAGCGATTATTTTCCCTTGTTTTTGCCCTGATGTGGACTTTGCTAGTGCGATCAGTGTCTCTCAAGTATCGCACCTAAAATTCACATATCCCTTGTTTCTTCGCTGTAAATATGAAATGTAGGATTGCATGTCTTGAACGAACTCCATACTTGATGGCTTGAGGGCTTAATTATCGTTCTATACGGTAGTTTATACGCCGTGCACTTTCTTCTTCTCAGTGTTATTTGCTAATTATGAGAGTGAAAAACTTCTCACACATATTTACATGAGTGCATTTGGCGGGAAAGAGTCATCATCATTATGAGTGGGGAACTGCGTAAAAGGAATCGAGGATGCAAAAAAATTCATTCAGCCCGGAAACTGTGCGTGGTGAAAAGACCTTGAGAAACAGTTCCACGCCCACGTCGGTCTTTCTCTCCTGTAGTCGAGGGACTTCCCGACGCTTCTTCCCTTTTGCTCGCTCACGAGAGAAAGTCATCTAGCAAAGAAACAAAACGCGCGGAACTATTGAGAGACGTACAAATTCAAAGTAGCAGGGCGGGGGAGGGGGGCAACGGGAATGAATGGCCTCAGTATTTTTTTGTCGCGTATAGGAGTTGAGCAAATGACCCAGTGACTGCTTATTAACAATATTCATTCCCATGGATTGTTTTTCGGTCGTTTGCTCCCATCCTGTTCCACTTTCACTTAGTCGGTTACAGGGGGCCCTCGTTAATGCTTGCGCGAATGCCCCTCCCCTCCCACTGTCAACAGGTGCTGATCCCTGGTGGAATGATGACCTTCATCATCTCCTGACCCTTTCCTCATGGATCTCGAATCGTCCTAGATAGATCGCATTCAGCGAAGGGCAGCTTGATTTGTGAAATATTGTTATGATGAACATAGTAGTGTTACAAAACTGTTGAGGGAATTAGGGTGGGAACCTATATCCGATCGAGGGGTGAAATGTATGTGAAATCTTTTACGAAAATTTGATGTAGACTATTTTTGCCAGACGTTGAAAATATTTCGCTAGAGCCAAACTATTGTGGTAAGAACGATCACTTGAATAAGATTAAGGAAAGAGACTGCAGAACCGATAGATATAAGATGTCATTTTTTTTCACGTACAATAAGGGATCATAATGGTAATAGATCAGTTCTAGGATACTGACTAGTTTAAATAGGTTTTTTCAGTAGTGCTACATATCTTAACATGAATTGTAGATTCTAACCTCGCATGCAATCTCCGGCACGATATTCCTCTGCATGTCTTAGTACCTTGTAGTGCTATTTATTTGTCACATTAATAATACTAACCAGTAGTTATATCTTGAGTAGTGTGCTGCATGGTAACATGTTCTTCTTCGTATCACTCTCTTAATTCGTTGTCTGACAGCGTACCGTTGCCCTGACTGCTATGTCCTGCTCCTGGCATTCGAGGGAACGCGCGCGGTTCTGATTGAACTGGGATGAATGCTGCATGCTTGGTGTGGAATCACCTTGTGCCACACACCCTAGTGGTGGATTGCACGGTATTTCGTAGATGTAGATGCATTACTACCCTTCACACCAACCAGCTGTCTGCAGAAATAAGTTGAGCCCCATTACGCCTGGGAATCTAGATCTGCCAGAAAAGTCAAGTGGCATCGGTGATGTATGTTTATAAGTAAGCACAGAGAACGTATTCAGTCGTTGTGATACTTTTACTGTAGGATTAGTAACCTACTGTCCGACTTGAAGTAATGACTAATCAGTAAGCCTTTGGGATGCTCTATTCGGCTATTATTTCAGCTATTATAAGTAATAGATTCTTTTATATGTTCACATTAGTACGAGTTGCCGAGAAAGTTGTTAATCTCCACTATTTCAAAAGAAATGATGAGTTTCTTCCAGATCACCATGGAACTGCTTAAGATGCCAGCATAGTAAGCGTGACCCAAAGTATTGTTGACATGTATTAGTGTCATCATTTGTGTTCTTTTAATTATATTAATATCATGACCGTATTCCGAAAATTCTAAAATAAATTTCTTGATTTAACCTCAAAATTCTCAAATGGAATCGACTTATTTATGGAAATAAGATGAAGTTTCTAGCCATATTGGATATTTCGTCATGGCGTCGTCTCAGTTGACTGAGACATCATGCATCTTCGTGTTTTAGAAGAGCTATTGTAGCGGGTAGCATGTAGCCAGGTTATTTGCGGCTGATAAATCCAAGGGCAGTGAATTCAAAGTTTTCCTGTACATCGATGCTGAGTTCCTTGTACAAGCTTGGAATTGCCTCCGTGAAATGAAACAATATTTTGGTGACAAACACAAACAGCCATGCCCTGGATGGTGTAAAACCATGGTGACCTCCGGGTTGGTAATCGAGGACGTTGCTCCGTCACTACTGAGACTGGCTACGTCTTATCTTCATAATATTTTTGGCAATTTTGGGAAAAGAAACTTTTGGGAGAAAGTTAACTGAAGCTTTTCATTAAAAACCCATATTATTTTAATAATTCAATAAAGGTGACATAATTTTTCTGAGATTTATCATTGTACGGAGCTTTATGAAAAATTATTGCTCGAGTCCATATTCTAATTATCATAGATCATTGGATGAGTTTATGCCTTCCATTTGCTTGGACCCGCTACAACCTCCTTCTCATGTTAATTTAATCTGTTCGAAAACTGTAGCATACATTTAGAACAAAGTAAATGAGGTAATTTTTAGTTCTGACAGCAGATTAGGATCTATTGTCGTTGTCTTGACATGTTTTCTTTTATTCCGGAAATTTTTAGTGTCTGTGATTACCATTAGTAATGAAATGTCCACTAAAAGTCCTCAAGGCACTTATTCATTTCGGCTTGAAGGTGCATTGAGCGAGGAACCTCGTTTGCGTAACCACATGACCGATGGGTTTATTATCTCGATTCTTTTGACCTCGAGATGCAGATACTTGCATAACTTAATCCGGTCACGATTTTACCCAGTTTCCCGCTCCAGTTGAGATGGCGCCTGGACCGCTTTGGGTGATGTTTGCATTCCAAGACTCGTACTAGATTAATGCGCGTGCGATTCATTAATGCTTTTCATGCTAATACCCATCGTGGAATGCGCTCTGAATGGCGTCTTCATCCCCGTCCTATTTCGAAGCGGAATGAAGTAATGTGTTTCCTCATTACGCCCACCAGACGGCAGGGCAAAGCGCTCATCAGCCCCATGACATGGTCACGGTCAAAGCCGTAGTTAGAGACGAACTATAATCATCATTCAAAGCTATTTCTAAGTTCCGTGTTCTATCCTGCATTCCGATGGCCACTTCTCCATTACAGTCAGCCTTATCTTTCACCAAAGAGTTCACCCATTCCATCAACTTTTTACCCTCTGAATATTTGTGTGAGATAGATGCTGTAGGTATGACTTTTATTGATTTAGTTTCTCATTAGTAATATTGTATATTGCCACCCATCTACAATACGGGCTAAGAAATTCCTCAATACATTTGCCTTTTGCGCCTCCATGTGAGATAATGCAATTTTGACGTGCTTGCAATGTGAACGAAATGAGGTTCCTCGGAGTCACCTAATGAACCTCAGTGAGAATCCGTGCCTGATGATTTCTCTAGCGATTTCCAAGCATCTTGATTGGTTCATAACCTCGGCATGTCGTATATCTTCGTTGAAAATGGGGTGCTAAACATTTAATAAATTCTTTATTATTACTAGGCAAATTGATTGGGGTTTCTCTGGTTTACCAATATATATATTCTTTCATTAAACAGCTTGTGTTCTCTAAATTATATTTTCACGCACGGCATCTTAATTTTCAATGTCCCTCAAGACGAAAAGACGTCCTCTTTTCCGTCCGTACCAAATATTAATTATTGACTTCCGCCCTTGCTATTTAAACGTGCGTGCACGTTTTCCTGTCTCTAATGTCTAGTTTATTATGATTGAGGATGGATTTTAGATGATTTGAGCTTATCTTGCAGAGAAGTTTTTCTGAACTTTCTCATTAATTTTACATATGTTAACTCCGTGGGGCTACTTCGTTGCGTTTATTAGACGCATGAAGAGGATTTATGGCTGACATGATTCCATTACTCTACCATTATAAAATATCTTTATGCTTAAGAAGAGGTAATTATTAAGATGGTTTCAGACCTAACTCGATGGAATTCATTGATATGAGGGATAGAAGGATTAACGTTGCAATTCCATCAGGTGTGATGCCACCTGATGATGCTGCACTGCGGCGAAACCGGTCGTCAATAAATCTTTTACAATGTGGAATTTCAAAGTTAATCCTTCTATCCCTGATATTCCCTGCAATTGATCAACTGTAAAAAAAAACAGTTTGTGCACATTAAATAGTTTTTCTTCGGAAGAAGGTAGGTTTTGGCTATTGCTAAAAAAAGTAGCTGGTTTTTTTGGCCACTTTGTCTTATATTTGATGTCAATTATTATTTTCATAAAAAGTGATGGAAAAAAGATAGCATCCGATTGTTTTACTTTCCATTCTTTAATGCTTTTTATTAATCATTTAAGGCGCTTAGAATGTTTATCATTTTGTATAATCAGAACAGCTTGCCTATTTAATCTTTTTTGATGTGTTTTGACCATATGGACTCGGTAATTAAGAAAAGTAACAAAGTTATTACTTTATAATTGTCCACGAAACAAGTTATTCTACTGCAGTAATAATATTGAAGGTACTAGAAAAATAACACCAGTTTTTTAGCCCAAAACTATTTCGAAAGCTGGATTCTGGCGCTTTAACTGAAATCTAATGCACGCAGCTTCTCGAGACAGAGCAGGATGTTAGCTGGATCGTAATAAAGTATTCTTTTGTGGTTATTTCATATTTTTAGCCAATCGAAGTTGCAAACATTCCTGGTAAATATGCTATCGGAAAAAAGTGGCCATGTTCGCGTAAATTAATGAGGCTTGGCGGCCTTTTCCGTCGAATCGAAGCCGATATTCTCGCTGAGAACTGTTTGCCGGGATATTTTGTGAGTATGCGGCGATAAAAAAAAACGGCCGATCTTATCCCCAACACCATCCGCTCGCTCCCGGCCGCAATCGTCTCCGATCGAAATAGCTCCTCGTGGGACATCTTGCTTTTTTTCTCTCTCCTCCCTCTCTCGACCCTTCGGCTCGAAAGATGGCGCCCCATTCTGCAATGGACCCAATTGTTTCCGCATCACGAACGCCCTGGGCTCCCAGTTCGTCAACCCCAAACAGACTCCCTCCCCGACCCGCCCCCTTCCCAGCCACCTCCAACCCTTTCCCCCCTCCGCCCACCAACCCTCTCAACCCCTCTCCGATCAGCCAACCATCCACCCTATAGGCAGGCATCGCCCCCCCACCCATTCACCCCGGGTGCTTCTCTCCACCCCAGCCGCCTGGCCAAAGGATCTAAGGACTATCCCAACTGTCGTCCTACACCGCACTATTCCCATCCAGCGTGCGCACTCCATATGTAACTTTATCTAAATCTACAATGTATCCAGCAAGGCATCTCAACGGTGAGTGGTAGAAAGAGAATTTTCGTCAACATGCACGATACTATACACGTTTTAAATTATGTTGAAGCTACCTTAAAACATCAATACCAATAAAATGGTTGAAAATTTTAATTTTCTCACTTTGAAAAACTGGTGACATGTGCGTACATACAAACATACTAATCACGCCGTTCCCTTCCGGGGTTGGCAGAGCCACGAAGTTTCACTTATAAGTACATACTTGTACACCTAACTCGGCTTCAATAATTTCCTCCATACTGACCTATCCTTGCAAACCTCTTTTGCCTCATTTACCCCCATACACTGCTTCATACACGCTCTCCTGTTTTTAAGACTCCTAATATTCCTCCTCCTAAGAATTTCCTCAACCACATTCAACCACAACTTTCTCGGCCTACCTCTACCTCTTGCACCATTCATTTCACTCTTATATATCTGTTTCTTTATTCGACTCTCATCCATTCTCTCAACATGGCCAAAACAAACGAAGCACACTTCTTTCATGTATGTCCATTACTGGAGCATCTAACCCACATCCATTTATTACCCACTCAATATATTACCTACTTGGTGAAATGTATATAATTATTAATCAAATATACGGATATAATTAAACCAAGACATGAAATGTAAGTGATAAAATAGTACTCTGAGGCGACAAGTGCAGGACTCAGGAAAACAATGTTAAGGATTACAACTTCTTCGTTTTCAGTATGATACCATCTATTGAAGAATATATTTCACAAAAAACGCAGATTCATATCAAGGCTCAAGAGAATATATTGTCAAATTAATTCTTACATACTATGTGATAATGGTGCATGATTGTGAAAAAGAACACCATTTAATGAGGCTATGGCGTAGAGTCACTCGATTGGAAAACGCAATCATAAAATAGTATTTTTTATTCCCCTAGAGATCGATTTGTATTTAAATAAACATGTGCGCTTAAAAAACATAGTAATAAAAAATATAGTAGGGGAGAATGGGCACCATCTTGCACGGTAGGTACTATGCAACCGAAGATATAAATATTATTGCCTTTTGGCGATGAAAAATGGTCTCTGAGATATAAGAGTTAGACAAGAGGAATGCGAAACTGCGTTTGTTTACGGCGTAAGTTTGTCTTATGCTTATCCTTATACTAAGCAAAGACTTACGGATATAATCTATCATGTATAAAGTTATCATGCTAATGTACTTGCGTATAAACAATTACAATATATGTGGGTGTGCAAATCAGGTGCCGAATAGACCAGCTGGATCGGGAAATATGGTCGGGTGGTAGTCTCACCTCAAGTGGGGGAGTTATGTAAACTTGGGTGCTTCGACCTCAGGAAAACCGGATGACGATCCAAGATGGTCTTGTTCAAGTCCTTGGAGCACACCTGAAGTTTCGATAATGCGATGAGTACGGACTATATGAAGCCCTAGTCACAACGCTGGTTAAGCATGTTAATAAATATTTATTTTCATGTAAAGACCGAGAAGAAAAATCTATTTCCTCCAAAAGGGACTCAGAGTATACATTTGAATAATTTAATGATTTAGCTTAAGGTTAACGCGAGAAAATATCTAACTTTCCTCAAATTTATTGCTACTTCCGACCCTCGTGATTGTGAATTTTTCTAGCCGTACAAATTCAAATTATTGCGCAGTTAAAAAGCAATCAAAGCCCAACTTGTAAATTTTATAAGTACTGTGGAATAATTGCGGCCTAAAATGTATTTTAGTAATGCTATATATTTTTGAGTCCCATTGAATGGCACTCATCTCTACTTTAAAATACTCCTCCCTCTATTTTATTTGTTATTTGCTATGCTGTATTCTGATTTTTAATTTTTTGAATTGACCCACTCCTCCTGTGCTTACCGCAATGAGTTTGGTGTATGAATTGGAGCGTGTCAAAAGTAAAAAAATCAAGGCCGTTTCCAGACAAAGAATTGGCATTGATGCTTGTACAGTTGTAATAGTTTGTTATTTTTATCTTGATGCGAAGAGCACACTGGCTATCTTCGATCTGGGTGCGTGAATTATTAATTGTGCATGATCATTCCATCCTGATGGACACATTTCTCAGAAGGTATCGACGCTTCTGCCCCCTATCGTTTTGGCACGTCAAGAATTGGCGTCTGGTTTGGTTTGCAGGACGAAAATATTTATCGATCCACTGATGAGACGCCAAGCGTAAAAGATTCCTCATCGCTGCCATAGGCAAATATATGTTATGAAGTATAGTTGCTGCATCATCCATTGTTTGCTGCCGGATCACTCTTGTTATTTATCGTACGCGTCTCGTCTTATCGTCGTGTATTAATCTGACAGGCGATGTTGTCTTGAGGTTTTCTTAACCAACAATTTAGCACCAGCAATGGACGGTGGAGGGACATCAGATTTTAATTACAGTCATTGCGAAAGGGATAAGTAAGTACGTGCTCTCAAAGTGTTATTCTTCAATATTCTCTTTTTATTTCTCAATTTCCTTTTTCTCATTATTGACCATCATAACCCGGTCTCTAGAAATCAATATTTACTGCAATTACTTTCGATCCGCGCATCACTAGTTAAAGAAACGCAAAAACACGTAAAAATTTATAAATAATCATGTTAGAAATTTTTAAGTATATATACTCGAAAAAACATGTTTACATTTTACAATGGAAAAAGAGAAGTTTAGAGGAAGTAGATATGTACCATGCTATGCAGTGAAACTTTGTTTTATTTTGGCATTGGTTTATAAAAAGTGTTTTTTCAACAAAGCATAAAAAACCGGAGGAAAACCAAGCTAGAATCAAATACTCTTCTTTAGCCTGTTATCTTTATTGCTTCCTTCATCCTCCGGGATGTAACACTACGAGCTGACTGACCTAGCGTAGTCTTAATCCTATGGCTATGAGTACGTTATTATTTGTTTTTGGGTATGATATACTTAGTATATTTGCATCTAGATTTGATTATTCGGGAAGACAACCGACAACTGTTGCCATTCACACCATTAAGGGTAGGGGTATTGGTTGTAAAGGAATGCACCATTAAAGGGAATAAGGAGAGGTGAAGAGAAACAGAGAAATGAACGTCGGCTCTAAGCATGGAAAGCCGATACTCAAGCTTGCACTCCGACCGAAACCATGTAATACTGATGTAATTATGTATAATTCATGAATATAGATTACATACAAGTAATATTGAAGCATCTTTATAACCTCCTCCCTTGAACTACAACCTTGACGTGGTGGAAGGGCTTGAGCGTTCCAATGTCCCCTGAGCTCTACTGGCAGGAAACATTTCTATTGCTCCTGGTGTGGTCACCGATGGCAGATGGTGAAAAGGTAGGAGCCAGACGAAAGGTAGTTCGCGTGAATTTGACGTTGAAAATACTGTTGGTATGGCGTATGGAAGCCCACACAGCTACGTTTACCCTGGCCTATGGTGACCACGACATTATTGGCCCTTAACGACAATCATTGAGGACCACTGGTGGCGATGGGGTAAATTCCTCGCCTGCCAATCCGAGGATCGCGGGTTCGAGCCCCATCTTGGTGGATATTTCACCATTCAGGACGTGCTTGTTTGTGTTCGCCTGTTGTTGGTGCTGTTGCACCCGAGAAAAGATGCCTAAGAAGTGGTTTTCCGTATTTTGGAAAATGGATAAAGAAAAACTGCAAGTCTTGGCAAGAGAAATGAATCCTAGCAACCACAGGACAATTTCTACGGTCAGGGAGGTGAAGGCTCCGTGATAGTCATCACACGAATTCCCTGCGCATCACCGCCATTCAAGGAATTATCCCGCTACCATCGCTAATCAGATTGGGATGTAAATTTACTTTGGACGGGATGAAGAAGGGTGCGACAAACACTAAGGTGAAGAAGTGTACACTATACTTCAACTGAGGCCTCCATTTGTAAAACTCCAGGAGATTTTTCCTGACTTCCAATTAAACGTACTCGTAGTTTACTTCTATCTGTAAATTTCTTCAGCTTAGGACTGGAAGTTACTCATCAAAAGCATCCTTCGTTGTTTTATTTGGAGCAGTTGGGAAAGGTAATGACTGCAAATTTAACAGTGCCAAGACATTAGTAGTGAAAACGAGCCATGGAGGGCCTCTCAATGCGGGCTCGCCGCGCTCATCTTGAGCGGTCAACTGCCTTCGCCTCGCTGTTTCCTCTCCCTCCGCTCCGACGCTCCTCATCCCAGCCTCACCCCAGCCTCCCTCCCTTTACCTTGGTCGAATGCGAGGCGGGCGTTCCCAGCATCCTTATATCCCCGTCTGCAATCTATCGCTTAATCACCGGACGCCTCCTGCTTCGCGGCCCGATCGTCATTTGTCTAAGCGGATGAGCTTGCGGTTATAGTTAGCTCTGACAACAATGAGGAGGAGAGAAGAACTCTCTCCCAACTAATTTGTGCCTCGCAATTTATTATTTTTTTTTATTTTTCCGTTTCATAAATTTTATCTGTGTACTTAATGGAATGGATTTAATGATTGCGATGACGTTAGTGGATCTCCAGGAAGATCTATTATCGATACAAGCACGAACGAGGGCTCCTCATATACAAAAGGTAGGAACCGAGAATAAAGGTAAATTGCAGTAATATGGGAGCAAAAGTGCTCGAGCAATGCATCAAAGTGACGCCCCTTCATGGATGGGGAAAGTTTAAACCTGGCATCTCTATTAGATGTGTATCCAATGGGGATGTGCGATGCTTCCGGAACATTTGTTGACCACGCGAGGGGAAGTAATAATAAAGCAGAAAATATTTCCTTTTTTTAGAATAAAATCGGAATATGCTTTTGAAGGTTGAATATGAAGTAAAGTTTAGAAACTTTATTCAGTATATGAAATTCAGGCGATGTATTCATTCGAGATGTAAATCAGCCGAATTCACATAGCCTTGTCAAATGATCTATCCTATTAAACTTACTTCTCAAATTGATCTTTTAAGATAAGTTTTAAGTACGCTCTCATGAAAATACTTTACCTCTTTCAATACTAGTATTTTTATCTATATACGTGTAAGAATGTTGGCAATCTGTAAGTATATTAGCTCTAAGTGCTAAGTAACGTGGCATCTACGAGGCATCCAACGTTGTGAATAGAATATCTTTTTTTAAAGAATTTGCTTGAGCAGACTTTTCTGATATATTTAGCCAAATGAATAATTGGCAAGACTGTTTTAGGATCTACTATTTCTTTTCTAGAAAACCTAAGGTTATGATGACTTTTAAGGGCTGATTGTAAAGTAGTATACCCGTCATGCACTCCAATATGTACTCCTAATCAGAGTCATTTACAGTAGTTTCCTTATTTAAGAATCCATTTTTAATTATAATATGCGGACTCGAATGCATTTTACATGCTAAATGTTACAATTAGTGCATACACAATGATCTTTCCTGCGGTAATGTGAGGAGATACATTAATAAAATTAGGAGCCTGGCTGACTTTAATTTGAAAATATCATGACGGTTGATTATAAGAAAATAATTCACTTAGGTCTCATGTACATCCGGCGAGAAGTTTTCATTATACAGAGACGTTGAAAAAAGTTTTGCTTCCTTAAACTGTCCGAACTGTGGGATAAGCTTTCGGCCCATGTCTAAAAGTTGGGAGGCGTAACCTCCCAGCTGTCAAACTGTCAAGCAACTATCAACAAGTAATCTGTGTACCGTTATCCCGCAGAATTTTATTTGTTAACTCTTTTAATTATATCGAGCTAACTGTTTATCATGATTACTTCTCTACCTACGAAACTCTACTACATAATGGCACAGAAGCAAATTTACGACTACAAATTTTGAGCTATGCGGCGAACATCTACGGCTACACGGAATTGAATGTGTCAAAAAAAGTTAGGTGAATTTTATAAATTATGAAAAACAGATGAGGTCTAAGAAAGATAAATACCAGTTATATGAGGAAGGATCTTATGATATCGTGAGAAAAATAAATGAAGAGGAAAGCTCGTGGAAGTATTCGAGATAATAATTCGAGAGATTTTTTTCATGGCGAATTTCCACCCTGGTCCTCCCGTGCGAGTGACTTCGTACCACATCATTTGTTTATTCAATGATTGGAAATTTGAGATTATATTTAGTTGTGTGTACTTTGTTGGTTAAATGTTTATCTAGTGTGTAAATACGAAAAATTTAGTAATCTATTCTTTCCACAGGAAGGGAATTTGCGGACAACGTTGGAAAGGTCGAAGTGTAGTTTAATGATGAGTGAGGCACCGAAGCAGGGCTAACGGTATAAATCTTTGACAATAGCCTAAACACATTTTCGAATGAATTTATCCAGCATTTATCACTGATTAATAATAATGATCTATGCAGTGCCTGCTAGCCGTTGAGGCATGAAGATGCTCTTTACATAGTAGCAAGATGAGAGAGACAACCCCAATGTACGGGAAATCTGGTACCGCGGAGCAGGTCCTATTTTTTCATCCAATTTCTAAGGGAATATTGTCAGTACATTCTAAAGTTTTATTTTCGGTTTTCTAAAAAAAAGCGTCACGCTAAGCATCCTGAAGTGATATGTCCAAGTGTGACGTATTTAGTATATCAATGACCCACATGTACTATTGGAGGGGATCGGGTTG
Source organism: Ceriagrion tenellum (assembly GCA_963169105.1). NCBI lineage: Eukaryota > Metazoa > Arthropoda > Insecta > Odonata > Coenagrionidae > Ceriagrion > Ceriagrion tenellum. The sequence goes on from OY720637.1 coordinate 134,175,828, forward strand.
GTGTGGTGACTTGAGTACTCGCCTACACGGGCGGTCAGGGTTCAAATCCCTGCAGAGGGGGATGTTTTTCAGAGGGAACCCGATCCCTACTTGAGTGTTTTGTGGAGAGCACTTCAAGTACAGTACTTCGTCTGTCGGATAAGACGTTAAACCGTGGTCCCCTTGGCGCCTTTCGTTAAGAGCAGGCTAATTTCGACGCCGGATTTCTATCCACCCTTCCTCCTTTACCTATCCCATATGGCGCAAATGACCTTATTTGTCGATCGCCTCCCTAAATATCCAATCCAAACCAATGTACTATTGGAGCCTCATCACAACGTTAAATGACCCGAAGCCGCCACTTGAGCAGCATATTGGAGTACTCCGTTACGATACGGATGAACTACCGATACGATACGATAATTCTTACACCATTAATATTGTCACAAATATGCTAAAAATTTCCTTTTTATGCTAATTCTACGTTATATTTTGTTTCAGGTGAGTGATAAATTGCTGTTTCATTCCAAAAAGCTCGGAAATACTAGTGTGTGAAAACCGGTGAGTATTAGATCTTACCTACCAATGACTATAGTTACCTACTATCCCTCTACTACCTACCTGGGCACGTAATGCTATTTTCCCCAAATATCGCTGAAAAATTGTGTTAAGATTTAGTAAGAAATAAGAATATAATTATCACTTCATGGTGGTGTTAAAATGAATCCTTGCCAATGTACCCGAAAAAAAAGTTTTTGGTGTTGAAACACTTCCCTAAAAATCTTGTCTACGAAACGGCCGGGATTTTGGAAAATTTACTAGGAATTAGACTTAAATTTAAAAGAAAGAGCGCAAAAATTTACTTCTTGTGACTGTGTTACTCGGTTATGTATGTCCGAAGATGGAAGTGAATCCTTTCCCGCTCTTTAGAGGTACTTATCCTGAAAGTCATTTCGTAAAATCTAGCGGTGGGGCCTGAGCGTCGCTACGAAATGACTGGTTGATTGATTGATTTGATTTTAGTGCTGCTAGCTTTTTCAATAGATGCCATTCTAGAAATGTGATGGCTGCTCCTTTCACTACGGTTTTTGAAGTAGGTTGATTCTTTCAAGAGCATTAAATCACCTCCTTTGGAAGAGCCTTGAGGGGGAGGAATTTGAGGTGGATCCGAAGAAGATTTTCTCACTTATCCATTGTCATGGAAGAATACGTGTGAAAAACGTTCGAGGTGAGGAATATAGAACGAATTTTATGCCGCCCTTGATTTAATAGACGTGTTTTGTGCATTGTGTGGGCCGGTCTCGCAAATCTCTAATACATCTCCTTGTTTGACTTCCATATCACAATCGCTTTTATTTCCTGGAGTTTTTACACAGCCCGTATTTCATCCAATAATCTCATACATGCGTCCGTTACTAGCGCTTCGCACTCTCAATGAAGTTTCATTAACGTCCACGGCATTTTCTCATGCGCTCAATACCTCTCATAAGCTGGCGCCAACCATCTCACGAACTTCGCTTCTTAGCCGCATATCATCGTTTCTTTCTTCCCGTTCGATCGTTTAAGGGTGAGTCTGAAGGTTCTTATTAAAGTTTACAAGTGGTGGTCTACGGCGCCTCGTTCTAATAAGCCTGGTCCATTTCCCTTCCGTTTTCGCACCTGCAGAAAGATTCTTCTGGAGTCGTAAAATTAGACAACGACTGGAACGTACCCCTTATTACAGCGGATATCAATGCCTTATAGTTTGAGCATCGCTTTATTGCTTCACTTATTTCTTTACTTCGGTTACTTTTTTCTAATATTTTGTTTCACACATTTTTAAAACTTTCCGTTTTCTTAACACCCATTCAAAGTTATTTTAGCTAGTATATCTCTCAAGGAATACGTAACGTAGTTTGAGAATCGCCTCTCTGCAGCCTCGTTCTTTTACCTACCATTTCTACGTTAACGTATGTTAAAGAAGAGCGTAGGTGGCCTCATGGTGCTCAAATTGAGCTCTATTTTCGAAATATGATTTGCATCGATATCGGGAGAAATTTTTCCATGCATCTTCTGATTTGCATAGTGATATTTAATAAATTATTCTCAGTATTTGTAGTTTTCTAGTTAAATCACCACGGTATATTTGTAAACTTCATGAATCTATTCAGTATTGTCGATTGCGATTTTTAATGCCTTTAGAATTCCGCGGTGCAATCGCCTTGTATACTTTCATTTATTCTTTTCCTATCCATGAGCATTACCATTCGCGATGCATTCACGCTCCTTATTGGTACTCTCTCCGTACCGCCTCCTTCGCAATTTACAATGGATAAGCAGATAGCAAACGGTTTGTGTCAACCGAGAGAAAATGTCCCGTTTTTCGATGATTTGTTTTGTATTAAGCATTTTTCATATCTGTGTTACACTCCTCTCCATTCATATATCGTGTGCCCGTAAATTGCCATATTTAGGAATTTCTTACCTCTCTCTGGGCCAAGAACTCGGATCTACGACTCTTAATTTGCATCATGAATGGACAAAGTCGTTCCAGTAAGTTCTCTCTCTTTCCATTTCGTTTTCGTTCTCTCCCCTCACGAAACTGTGATATCCTTCTCATCCCGAAAATCCGTCTTTTCCTATCTCAGCGCTGCTATTTGTACTGAATCCCCTCCGGTCTTAGCTCCCGGTCCTCGACATATCTTTCGCCAGATCACTTCTCCTCAAACGCATTGGGAGTATTTTAAGGTAGTTTGAGCGAAATATCATTTTACCTAGAAATCAATGACTTTTGTCTCATTTTAAAGAAAAATATATCACCCTTCCATTGACACCAAAAATTGAACCCCTTACCACACTACTTTTCGAGATTTTAGACAAATAATGCCATCCCATTTACTGGGAAATGGTACGTGAATGCTCTCCAGAGAGACCTTATATTAAAAATGAAGCATTCTCTACACTTAGATCTCGTCAAAAAATCAAGTGTATAGTGTGTGTGTTTTCTCAACTATATTTGAAAATTAATTATTTTGTCACCGCAGTAAATTCTTCGGGATCACAATACACCTTCCTTTTTGATGGAGTTTCAAACGTGCCGCGTGAAAAAAATGACTAAAGATAAAGACTTATTTAGATATTTTCATTTAATTACTTAGACTTTCAGCCGTATAATAGTATGTTATTGCACCATTAATAATGCAATATTTAATTCGTGTGTCTCACAGCTGGTGAAATTAAAAATGTACAATTCTAATATGGTCTCTATTATGATTCGGGATCTATCGCACTACCTCAAGCGCCGCTTGGGTGATGAAACCTCTCATTTGAGTTTAATTTTCTGTTTTGTTTCTGTTTATTTGACTTATATTTGTTATTCTGATGAGGTTATTTACTTTTACTGCATCGGCCAAAGTAATTAGTCTTTCCCTCTTTTTCAGTTGTATAAGGAAATGAATAGATTTAATTGTACTGATTTCCATTGAATTTGCTTTAATTGATTATCGCGGATCATTTTCCTGCCTTCGCTCCTACGTCATAACGCTTTTCGATGTGAGATGGCTGTGTTCGAAACGGCAAGTTGCGACGGCTCAGATTCGCATATTACATCGAATCCCCGTTGATGTCCGTGGATTGCGTGAACGAAGATGACCGTGGGGAGGAGAGAGAAAGGGGAAACTGAACGTTCAGTCCTCGGTCGGCGTAAAAATCGTAAGATTTTCCGCCTCCACCCTACTCCTGGATGAGATCCCCCAACCCCTGCCATAGGCCTTTCTCCCATTCCCTACCCCCTACACCCCCTGGTCACCTCCCACCCTCACGTTTTCCCTTCCCCTCCTCGTCGCGTGCCGAACCCTCCATCCAACCCCTGCCATTCACCCCATCCCATCATCCACCATCTCCTTCCCCCCCTCCCAGAGCACGGCCGCGACCTCTAACGGAGAAATTTTTTCATCGCATTCTCCCTGCGAGGGGAGGTTGGGTGATTCGGGGAGGGGGAGGGGAGGGTCGGCGGGAAAGTGCTCTCCAAGGGGAAGGAGTATTGGGGAGCAAGAGGGATGGGCGAAATGGCTCCAAACACCCTGTATGCGAACAATAGTGTGTAGATAAGAGTAAAATGCTCATTAGAATGGAGAGTTTACTCAAATATTCCTCGTTAATAACTGTCAATTCTCACTCTGTAAATACATAATAATGGAAGCGAAATGCGATCACGTTTTTGATAGATACGCAATTTATTATTTCAATTAACGTTAATACTCTCAATAACGTTAATGTCCATTAATGACTTTAAAAAATATTACTATGCCAATTGTATCTTCCGACTGAGTAGGTACTTCTTCCTATTCTTCTATTCTGCCGACTATTAAATATCACTATGCAACTCAGAAGATGCATAGACAAATTTCTCCCAATATCCATGCAAATCATATTTCGAAAATAGAACTAAATTTGTGTATATTGACGCCACCTACGCAATGCCAATTTTATCTTCCGATTTTTCAGATATCAGATAATCTGAAATATTCCCACCTTCGAAACCAAAATCTCGGAATTCTTCATTCCGAATCGCCATTTCTAGAATCATCCGATGCTCTCTTGTTTAGTTCCTGTTTACCTCATTAATAATTGTTAATTGACGTTTCAATTTATCAATATTAGTGTGATAAGACTTTCAGTAGTTTAAATAAGTCGTTGCTGGGATAACCAAACACGATTTAATATGAAAAAAACAGGGAGCAAACGTGCCATTTTCTTCCCTCAAAACAGGGTAGAAAAGCGAGTTTTGCGTTCAAATGTGGAGAAATATATCTTATTTATAATAAAAATAACTGAGAATGATAATAAAATAATATATAAAAACTTACCAAATACAAACACCTTTCCGATGAAATGAATATTATATGCCAATTGAAAACCGTCAGCACACACCCACTGATTATCTCTGCGGAAGGAGTACTGTCCTGTCAGCTTAAAAAAAACGAATCAAGGAGCGTGGACTGAACAACAGTATGACTAACCCTGGGCAGAAGGCAGTACAACTGCAGAAGTGTTGAATAGCGAGGAAGTTCCTAAGGAGCATAATTTGAGGACTAGAGTGAATTTCGAGCCTAATGCAACTCCATATTTCCAGTAGTATTTTTCCAGTTAGAATAAAATACATTTGAGAAGAATGAAAATTATTGCAAAATGATGATAGTATCTCTATAGAGAACAACTTAAAATAATTATTACCTATTCAATAAATAAACGATTACACGTAACCATACCCTAGGAGATAAAATCCTGCCCAGGTGGGATACATAGCCAAATCGCACCTGCAATTTTATCAAAATAACCATTATAACAATTTTAAGCTATTACTGGAGGAATTCGATAATTTTCTGAGCCTTGAAATTTTGTCTTTTCATTCAACAACCTCCTTGACCCACAGCGATCTAAACGTTATCAGTATTGGTGTTTTTGTTATTTCCTTAATGGCTTAACCGCGTTGAAACCTCGTAATTCTCAATTAATTATCGAGTTAAAATGCCATATATTTAACTACAAATTGTAGAAAGATGTACGAAATGACCATAACGCAGGAGAATATAGGACCACCAGTGACACACCTTCTGTGGGTGAAAATATACGAGTAGCATCAGTTTCGCGTATCCAGCGGTGATGCACCGTATTTTCATGTTGGTTCCAACGGTAACGAATCGGTAATGTACGAGGGGGTAGACCGGAAAGCTAACCTGAAAGAAGAGGAAACGGAGGTGTATTTGATGTCATATGAGTAGAGAGCGTGAATGAAGCAATGCATTAATCTATGAGATGCGATAGTGGTCTTTGAGGATAGGGCATTGATAAAGAAATTATTTAAAGGGAGCCAGTTGTCTAATGTACCAAATGAGAGCAATTTACAACCTTTAATATGTCGAATCCTAAGTCGTTAGCACCAAGATCATTATATGCTTCAATATTATAATTATAACAAATTAGGTGAATGAATTTATCCAATATAAATGGAAAACAGTGCTTATGTCCTAATATCATTAGTTATATGGGAGACTCAGTTGTAAACAGTCTCTGAGGAAACATCGGGAGCTTATCAAAGTAGGTAGATTTAGTGATTGTGGGTCTGATATTTCCGTGGAATGTTACCATGATGCCATGTGTGCAATTGAAAATGGAAATTCAGTTTGAATGTCTTTTAATTTCATGGGGAACTACGCTGTAATACATGACGCTTGAAGTAAAAATAGTATTCCATGCTTTCGTGACCCAAATATTGGAAATGATGGCCTAAATAACAGTGTCTGTTGCTGCTCCTATTAATTAGCTAGAGATTTCAGTGTCAACAGTCACCGTTGGAAACTAAAGGAGGATGACAAAATTAAATGCGATGATTGCAAAATGAAAGAGCATAAAAAACTATGCTGCGAATAGTTTTATTCCTTTCCTATTCGATTTCCTGTTCATCATAGCCTCTGCGATCAATAGATTATCTTATATAACAGATTAAAATCTCTTCGCCTCAATGACTGTAGTATCGCATGAGTTCATGGTACCACTAATGACTTTCTATAGGTGAAAATCATACCAGGAGTATAATTTCCACGTACAAATTGGCAATGGTACCGTTATTTTATGTCAATACCGTCTGTCGATTGCCACAGAATTCTGCACACGGATAGCGTACCATTCCATGCCAATATGTGGTCGTAACCAATTCGGCCGCTTGCAAACCTCAACGCCCGCCTTCAAGAACTCCATCGCATCTCAGATGTCATCTCACCCTGACGTTTACTCTTTCCCAAAGGGTGACTCATTCGACTCTTGGAAGGGCTATCGGCCATTCGTTCACTCCTTCGATTCTTCAGCTACTCTCATCCGGGATTCCCACGTATCAGCGATTATTACAGGTATAACAGTTTATACTTTTACTGAAAGGAAATGAAAATGTGATGAGCCCATGCAAAAATGTGCAATTCTACTGGAAGTATTGTCATTGATTCTAAGGGAGAATTATTCTATAAATGACGTCAGAAGCGATGTCTCCACAAATATCTGTTGAATTCATCCTTGGACAGGACCATAGACTGAAGTATTATTGTATATTCTCCGCAAATGCCATTGGCTAGGTATTAAATATTGTGTAGTCGCTTTATTTTTAATGATAAAATCAATTATCATATCATTTAATGCCTCTTTCGATTGATTTATTATTCTTAGCGAGCCAAAGTTATGACTTTCCATGACATTATGGTGTGCGAAATAGCGAAGCGATGTTTCATCTTACCTCTCCGTTTAATTTTGTTATGGTACTTCATTCTTCAAATATTGGAATGAATGGAGGGAAATTTTTCAATAAAATGGTGAGAAAATTATTGAAATTGATGACTGTGGTTGGAGCAAAGTTTCAATTGTTTTCGATGAAAGAGATTTTCTAGTAGTAATAAAAAGGTACGTCTGCCTCCCAAGGGCCCTCATAAAAGGGTTTCCTTGAAATACTAAACCACTTCCCCCGAACCACCTTTCCTTTGGAACTATTGTTGACGGTTGGCCTAGAAGCCATTTACTCAGGGACTGCAGCATTTTGTATCCCTTCCTGTGCTTCAGAGGAAAAGGTACACCGGATTACAGTAATGATCGTGAATGAGGTTTCATCCCGCGCTAGTCTTGGCGAACCCATAAAAAATCGTTAGCCGATATTTCTAATCGATGACCCATTGAGACGATTCACTGGGTTCCTTTTTAAGAATGAGGGATAAGTATCTCTCTCGGTCTGTTAGCCTCTACCCAAGCAGAGAACGCCTGCGGTCGGTGAATGTTGTATTGGATATCCGAAAAGCTTGGTTGCGTCTCAGGAAGTTCCTGTTTTGCCGCTTGCACAAGCAGCCTGTATGATGGAGAATTGTATATTCGGATGCTAATGAGACACTTCAAGGACTTTTTTGTGGTATCGTTTATGATGATCATAATAAGAGTGTTAGTATGCTTACAAAATGAAGGACTTGATAGATAAAATACCTAATGTAAGCTAACTGATTCCAATTATATCTTGTCTTCCGGCATTATAACAGGTACGATCGCAATAAAAAAGCTGAGTTACGTGATTTACTTCGTAGCTGTTGAGTTCGTGGGTTACTATTCGATCTCAGTAGGATATCGTCACTGTCGGCTCATCAAGATAGTCCCGCTTTTACGTTCGCTGTTGCATTACACTGTCACTTTTACATTCGTTTTGCAATTAATTTTTTGAGATCAACCTATGTCTATACATTATGCTTAGTTGATGCTGATTTTCTGCTGAGAATTTATTTTGTAAACTGTTTTATTAACTTTTACAAAACCAAAATTATTTTATTTATTTGTGAAGTCATTGTTATGTGGAAACATCTCATCAGTCGTTTTGGTCGCCTGCTGCCACCGAGTTCCGAAATTGAAATTATAGAAGTTATGCCATTTGACATGAAAATACATCTTTCTCGTAAGCAAAATGCAATATTAAGTGGAACCATTACGGACAGTCCAAATCATACTAGATTCAATCCTTAGTATCTTGTACAAGCTGCCATACTCTTACGCCGAATCATGTGCTCTGTGGTACGAGTTCTTAAGATAAAATATTTCTCTTGAGTCCTATGATTATAAAAAAATAAATAAATTCAATATAAGGTAGTTTCTGAAATAATATTTATGTATAGAAATGTACCTACCTATCCAATAACCATAGAATTAAATGTCGGATGTGATTTTATCCGCAGGAGTTCAAATTTTTAATCTAGCTCGGCGTATATTTTGAATTGTCTTTGCACGTTTCGACGTATTAACACATCATCATGAGTCACGCGCAAGCTCCATCGAAGCGAGACATCTGTTCTCCGATGAATTCGTCAAACGATGACGTGATATGAATATGGAGCGTACAAAATTTATTTCAAAATAAACCAAACGGAAAAAATCAAATTTCAATGCATTTTATATACCTTATACGTCCCCATATTAACGCCCTCAGAAGTCAATTATTTTCTACATTAGATTAATTTCGGATGAAAAACCAAACCCTTTAACTCAGCCAACGCTGAGAGGAATGAGGTAACACATGGCAATGATTTTTCGCATTTATGAAACATATTACCGCTGGAATTGTAAAATGTAAAAACATGAGAAATTTTTATGTGTGCTTAAAAATGCGAATACACTTTGAATACACTTTGTGGCAGCCCAGTAGCTTGTACACACGTATACAATTATATCCTGCATTCTAGTCCGATGACATCATCCACCGCTCATGCAAAATCATACGTGTATCTAGAAAGTTCTTCCTTTCACTGGCTGAACGAAAATGCATGACCAGGCAAAAGAAAGTGGAAATATTTGATTTATTTTAATAACATCCGACAGGTCGTAATTATATATTAGCGGAGGATATTCTTTAAAAATCTGAGTTAGATTTATTAAAGACATGTTTATTTTTGGCATATACCATCATCACACCAATTCTTTTCTCTTCCAGAATCCAATGCGGGAAAAAAACCCAAATACCAATATGAGATTCAATTTTCATTTTCTAAACGAGCGTAGCCACCCGTAGTTTCGCAGGGTAAAGAAAATTCATCGCCATTTAAGTAAGCAGTTCCTTTGGATCCTCTTTATCTGAAGAAATTTTGTAGTTTCGTTGATCTTTTATTTATTATATACAATTTCGGCAAGTTAACCTTTGAGATCATCGGCGATATTTGTAGCTAGAGGCATTATTCGTTGCACAGGGAATACATTCTTAATTTTGTCTATGAAAATATGAAGTGAATTCACCCTTATTGATGCAATATCTTTCGGGTGTACCTAAATATGAGGCGCTTATGAGGAAATTTACTCAAATATACGTAAATGTTTCTCGGGTTTGACACAGGGTTAGATCATTGAAATACATCAACGTTTCGATGGTTGACTCAGCCATCGTCATCAGGATAAATCCTTTGAAATACATCAAAGTTTCGATGGCTGAGTCAACCATCGAAACGTTGATGTGCGTCAATGATTTTACCCGGTGTCAAACATCTACGAATCTACGAATATAATTCGCCGGCAAAACCTAAAATCCTTTATACTCAAGTATCTATCATCGTTAACCTGAACGCAAATATTATGTCAACATCCCTACAACGTCTCTTAAATAGATTTGACACTTTATAATCCAAGCTTTTGAAATATCACAATGTTAGTAAAAGAAAATGCAAATTTTACCGAATTTTCCTTAATTGCCTGGTTTCCTCAAATTGTTGGAACCATTGGACCATGAGTTCGTGAACTTTTGACTAAAATGGTCCATTAATTTTGAAAGTCCTTGGTACTTTGTTTTAATTACTCTGCATGAAAGCAAGCTACTACTATTTTCTATATTCCTCATTTTGATTTTCCGCGCTTCCGCGGTTAATTTCATATTGGCTCTGTAGGAGTACCTTTTCTCTATCGTGTAGATTCAGCGCGTGCGAAAATGAGACTTACTAGGTTTGTGAGCGAAATCAATCGTGGAGATATGTATTGTATATTTGGTTGAGGAATTCGTTTCCACGGACGATTGCGGTGGAGGGTTGCGATGGCGCACGAGTGTGCGGGACGATCGCATTGGAAGCGTGGTCGATGCAGGGTCTGCTTCCCGCGGGCAGTTCGGAGTCGGCACTTGAGGCGTAATCGGCGCAACCTCTGCAATTGACTGTTGGCATAAACAACGGATCATTTCTCTCGAGTGAGGTGAACTTCGCTTGGAGTATCCCAGTCGAACGAGTATCCGGATGATCGTCATAAATTCTACCCCAATTGGAGCCCATATTTTTCAATATTTCTTGGAATAAGGGGGATGAATCTGAAATCTCGGCGAAATTGATGGTGGGCGAGCTTGTTTGTATTTATTTACCTTGCTGTTTTAGCCAATGGCGTTCGTGGCGAATTTCGAGGAACTTTGAAGGGAAATTGCCGGTCATGAGAGCATTTTTCAGTCCGGTTCGCGGGTAACTCCCAGTTGTATTTACCTAAATCGCGAATATCACCCTACCCATTCTTTATTAAATTTCATTCCAAACATTGGTCACTCTGTGTTCTAAAAGAGGAAAGGTACACGCAGAAGCGTTTCTACTCTACTCCAATTTTGCTATCCGCAAAAATACGGGAAATACACTAGGGTAGATACGTATACGAAAACGATGCGACTTATTGGAATTTTTTAAAGATCTTTATGTCACACTAAACGCATCAATAGGAGTAGCCCAGTCGAGTCCTTGAATTGTAAATTGAATATTTAAATTTTATCGATGGATATCTTTGATTTTTATCTGCAAAGCCATTGATGGATTTTTTTTCTGAAAAGACAGTGATTTTTTTCTCAGACATTATCTTTTTTCATCAAATCATTTTGATTCTAATGTCTAATGTAAACTCGAAGCTACTAATGTTCGAGCTCTTTGAAGCCTTTGGTAATCAAAAGTCATAAATGCAAAATATACGCATTGAAAGACCATGGTCACAATAGATATATCGCCAGCAAACAGGTATTTTTTCGCATCTTTCGAATGTGATTATTTGCCAGCCGATTGACCTTAGCTCCAATTTCCTGTGGCGCTCCGCGGCGCTATCATCCGAGGTCTTTTGGACATCTCGGTGTTAAAAAAAAACCTGCCACGGAATCCCAGACCTACCATCTGCCTGATAAAAGACCGATCGACGCGCTCCTATCATTAAGATTCTCCTGAGAGGTCGGGCCGCCATGTTTGTGCTTTTCGCCTCCGGGTGGTCGGGAGGGAATGGAGCATGCCGGTCAGGCGTTCTAGCGGCTGAGCGGCGCGTTTCGCAGTTTGTTTCTCCGGAGCGACGACGCTGTGGCGCCCGGAGTTGGCGCTTCCCGCTAACTCAAGGTCGCTCGGTGAATTGAGAACGTCCGAAACATTACGGCACTCTCCGGACATAAACTACGACGAATAATCAGACTTCTTACTTGTTTTCGCTGTCCGAAAACCTGATGTCAGTAATGCTAATACATGAGGAATAGTAAATAAAACATATTAAGCTACTTAATTTAAAAGCTTGTGAATTGATTGACTCATTGAGTATACCTAGTCGATAAATTTACTGAAATTGCCGACATAGGAGAATTCCAGTGAAGTCGTATGAATTTCTTTGTGTGAAGAAGACTGAACGTTGAATGGACGTTTATTTTCCATCACTAGGAGAAATATTATCAATGGAAAGCTATTTGGAAAGTCCATTTTGGTGATTCATGTGAACTTTAAGTATCCCGTTGTGTTTTGTATCCGATGAATGATTTCGGTGATCGGGCTGGTGTGGTGGCTAGAGTACTGGCTAACCGTATGGACGACCAGGGTTCAAACCCATGCAGAGGCGGATGTTTTTCAGAGGAAACCCTATCCTTGCTTGAGTGTCTTGTGGAGGGCACTTCAAGTACAGTACTCCATCTGTCGGATGCGATGTTAAACCTTGGTCCCCTTAGCGCCTTTCGTTAAGAGCAGGCTAATGCCGACGCCGGGTTTCTCTCCACTCTTCATCTACACCTTCGTCATACCCTGCAAGCCACCCAAAGGGTGTGTGGCAGGGGGTGCTTCCGCACCAGGCAAGCATGAATTATAAGGCATAACACCGAAACTACATTGAAACCAGCGTACCACACATGCAACGCGCCAATTAACAATCTACTAACCAAGAAACATGCCATCTAATATTGTTCCGACATGCAAGGAATACAAAGACTACTACTACTACAGATTCAAAATATCATGCATAAATAAGAACATCAATATTTACATCATGCATAAATAAGAACGTAGAGAATATAAAGAGAAAGATCTACAGTCTAGCTTATCTCACTATTCGCACTATTCATTACGATGATCATAGCAGTTATGGTCCCGAATAGTACGCGGAAAAATGACATTTTATACATATCGGATCTACAATCTATCACTCTAATTTTATTGGCGCGATCTAATCTCCCGTAGTACTCTTCCTCCCTCACCTGTCCCTGATGGCGCAAATGACCTTAGCCGTCGGTCACCTCCCCAAATATCCAATCCAATGAATGATTTCATGGGAGTGCGATCTGATGGAAATGATCTCTCCTGATATTTAGGCAATACGGTGCTGTTGCCTGGAACATTGTGGTTTTAGTGCGGTACGCCGTGTCGCCTAACGCGTGGACACGCTCTCCAGATCATTCGTCTCTGAGTCGCCCGCCTTACTAGGTCAGTGAAAATCAGTCAGCATTCGCTCTTCCGAGACTGCCGCCCCCTCCAATGGGATCCCCCCCAGCCCGAGACTCGGCTCTCCCCCCCCCCACTCCTCGTTCCCGGCAATTCCGCGAAAAAGCGGCATGGCGCGCCCTCGGGGCTCAGTCGGTCGTATTTTTGATCCCCGGGCGGAATAGAAAGATGGTGGAGGGAGGAGAGACGCGATTTTTAATTGCTCCCGTCCCGAGATGGCGAATTTGCATCCTCCGCCCGATCGGAAGTTTTCTCTTCCGACCCACCTAATGCCCTCCTCCCTTCCCTCCAACCCTTCTAGAGGGAACACCGGTAGCACTGGCTCTGCTCAACCTCTCCACTCTTACTCCCAATGGACTCCAAATCTCTTCCTTAAAAGTAGTTCCCACCCGTCGCTTAATTAGTCATTTTCCTCGCATCCGTCGGTCCGTGACTTTTCTTTGTGAATTTGCATATCGATATTTTTTTCTCCTTCTTAAACTCCCAATTTTCAGCACTTCCTCTTCGCGTTCAAAACTTTTTCTGTTTATCTAGTGATGGTGAATCGAATTTGGTCCTGAAGAGCTACTATGTATTGAAGAAAGTTTTTTTTTAATTCTCGGACTAAATTCTAAGGAAATCAAATCGTTCCTAATTATACTTCTTAGCTATGCCATCAGCTGTCATCACTCAGCACGCATAAATTTCAAATATGAGATTTATTTGTGGTATCGCTCCTTTCAATCTTCCCAGAGGCTAGCAGCGATATTATCTCACTAGACATGTTGGTATCCCACGCAATTATTCGCCTCTTTATGAAATGATTCGTCTCTTGATTTCGATTGTTTTCTTTCTTTAATAATTCTTGACATTCATATCCCCTATCGTAGAAGGCCATCCATATCTAAAATTTGGTCCCTTACATCCTGGTAGCTCTTCCTGTGTATTTTCCTCTTATTTGGTCCATGAACTGGTTCCTGAGTCCTCCTCAAGGGGCTTTTCGGTCTATTTTACCATCAATTATGTTCTTCACAAACCCATTGTGCCTCACTGTGTGTCCAATCCATCGGGTTCTTCTTTTCCATATGACGTTCCATACGGTCCTTCCTTTTCAACTCTTCTGTAAACTTCGTCCCATCTGGAGTAGGTACAAATAATAGCAAGACTGTCAGACCCTTCCGAAATAAGTTTAGTCTGGAAAATGTGTCTTTCCTGTAGTTCCTGAAAAGGTTTAGACGTATTATCCATTTTAAAACAAAATGAGAATAGCGGCAAAATTTTGTTTATATGCGTGAGCTCCGTTCTAAAAAAATTGCTTCTGAAAAAATGAAATGGAAGACTAAAGGAGAGCAAACAGGAATCCAGTCTTGGTTAGAGGCACTGGTTTGTAATGATATAATGTGAGAGAAGTTAAAAATTAAGTCGTAAATGTAGCAATCGCAATAAAAATTGTAGGTCATATATGAAAGCCCAACAAATAATCGTTATTTTCCAGATTTATCTTCGATGAGGCCTCCTAAGAATTAATAGACTTCTCCGCTTCAGAGATCATCTTGTGGGACAATCCATTAGAGGCAAAAGATTTTACGCTCATATCGTTGTTTCAACTTAACCACGGACGGGTAATTACAAGACTGGCTAATCGTTTACTGGATTGGAAATGACGAGGCGAGCAATCCTCGGCCTAAGTAAATATTGGGTAGCAATGAAGAAAGGCTGACTTCAAAAGCTCATAAAGTTTTACCGTAATTCTGCGATCAATACATTTGATGGCCTCTTAAATTCCCGTTTACGGGGAAATAAAAAAAATGTATTAATCATCAATTGAATGTGTAGCAGGTATGTATCAAGTTGAAATCCCAAATGTTTATTTAAGCTGCCAGGTAACTTTTGAGGTTCTTTGGAATGCCGTTTTATTTTTATGTCTCATGATTATGGAAAATAGAACCTTTACATACTGACGGCCAGAAAAAGAGGCTTTCAAATGTAAATATCATTCCCTGGTCTTTTAAGTTCGATTAGTTTATAATTTATGCGCAAGTCTCAGATATATAATCATGAGTAGATATTTCATTATCCGTAGCGAGAGGTGCTTTACGTGCCCCATACTCTGCTTCACCGCAGGGGAATTGTTTACCCCACAATTAAGTCATTATTAACTTTTATCAGAGGCATTTTCGTTGAATACCTGGAGCATTGCTGCGTTGTTGTCAGTGGATACACTCGCTTCTTTTATTTCCCCAATTAACTACCTTCTTTGTGTCACAATATTTATTCTCTTCAACTCTTAATACCATTGGTTTCGTGTTCTTTCTCTAATTTTCCTTTCAAAATTGTCTATATTTATTCATTCGGTCCACATTGGAAGGGACATCTTTCTTTAGCTAATTCTTTGCGCCATATATCGTTTCTTAATCCTGGAATCCTTCGTAAGTCACATATCCTTCTCCGTACTTGTAACCAATTATTCCCTCCAACTTTCACTCGTGCCATCATATTTCCTTTGTTTTTGACATGAACTTGTTCCCCTGACCAGGAGCAGCTTAATAATTGTACGTTAACCTCAGTCCGGGCCTCGTTGGCATGAGTTATGATGTAACAAATTTTACGCTTGATTTTCAAAGTTTTGGCTCATATACGTAGTATTCCTTAGTGTCCTTCACAATAGATGTTAATAGCATTTATTATAGTCCTGTTGTGTACTTAATAAAATCTTTGACGAGTCCTTTTTTTGGATATCTAAGCCAGTACATGTAAAAAATATCATCCAGTACTCAGTGGTCTCTACCTAATATCGAGAAACGATAATATTACGACTCATTTCTAAATGTAGTTGCCTAAAAAATGTTTTTCTTTCACCTCAGCTCCCTCTTATGTGATTTTAACCCTATGTTATTATTCTAACCTCGCCACTTCGCATTCCATGGAGCGTCATACCAATCTCTCCTAGATCATTTCCGTAAACTGAGTTGAGCTGTTTGAATGATGGAGGAGAGAGCCTATTGCTGTATAAATATCCGTACACCTACTGTAACGCCGTGTTTACATGTTTCAGTACTTGAGGAGCACTTCAAATGATGACTTACCTAGACCGTCATCATATGAATATGTGCAGCTTCACTTCAAGAGGAAGTTTGCTCAAGGGGGCCTCAGGCACGCCGTTTAACTAACCATTGCTACTTTTGTTGTGTCATAGTATATGCGGAAGTTATAGCTTTGAAGGAAGGTCGGGTGAACATTACACGTTGGCGCAGTTATGGATAAGATAATCTCAAACGCATACACAATAGTTTTGTTGGGAAAACTATAATGTTAGTAAAAAATAAGAAATGAGGGAAAATTCAGCTTACTCTGGTTCTCATTTTTACTCGTCTTAATTCAAAATGGAGATATCGGTATTATTTTCAGAGTAGAAACTAGTTATCTACCGTCCTAGAATCATAGCCTCTAAGGCGATGGTGGAGGCAGTCACGAAACATCTGCAATGAAATACCTAACCTGGTGAAACACCCGAGGACACCACACATAAAGCATTAGCCGGGAAGGAACTAAGTCCTGCATCAATCTACCCGACTTTATTGAGAAAATGCATATGCTACCCTTCCTGGCTGCCGTGAAGACTTATAAGAAATCGAAGTGGGAAATACCGGGAAAGGATGGGTTTCACGGATCTTAATCGATTTCTTTGTTTTATTTCATGCTAATCATCGTTGGTGCAAGAAAAGGAGCAATCTATTCATGAAAATTATTACTCTTATTTTGTCGTGTATGAACTTTTAGTGATAGAAAGGGGGGAGAAAAGTTAGTAGTATGCCAATTTTTTGTTCTTTCGAGCTGGAATCAAAACAGCGAGCGGTCGATGTATCGGTTTGAATTTACATGCATGTAATTAAATTTTTTACTTCAATTGCCTTCAAAATGCAAAATATGGTTTATTTTTCACCATCTTATTTCAAAATGTACACATTTCTCCATTTATAAATTACATCAGTAGTTTAAATTTATATTTGCTTTTAAGAACTTAAAAACTACCGTAATAAAGTTAATTCTGCTGTGTGAGAACTAATGTAATGTACCTTGTTCATGACAAAATAAATCTTTGCGGTAATTTATTAAAGGTTTTAGCATTAAAAATTATACGAAAGTAGCCTGGTGCGCCTTATGATATCTATTCCAAGAATTCCCAGTCTCATGGGGGGTTTATAGCATCAATGTCACCTTGGCGTTCTTTCTATAGAATTTTTTTCAAATTGTCCAAGGGTTCCGTGTAACCTCTACAAATTCCCTGGCGTCTCTCATCAGGGATTGACTATGGTTGCAATTGTATCCAACTGAAGGGTTTCGAGATGACAATCACTCATTCAAGGAAGTTGGGTCTGTTTATTCTACAAACGCACTGTCCTCGAGCACGCTTGAAATGTTTCGGTTGCGTAAATATGAGGGTATGAAATTATTTTTGTTCTCCCAATTACGATGAAACGTTTGGTCTCCTCAGTAAGTATGATCACGCGAACTGTCATCGCCAGGTGAAGAATAATCTAATCCAGTCAGCAACGTGACCAAAAAATATAAAGTTAAAAACAAGCTCAAATAGAGGTGAGAAGAGAAGGTAAGTGCATTGGACCGGTTTTCTAATATCTGTTTAACGGTATATGAACAATGACGAAGCCTTTTCGCTAATTTATGTTAAGTGAGAGTTTAGGTTTTCTTGTATCACATTAGGCTGCCGGTTACTTGACATGATCGATATTGATGGTAGAACGCTTTACTCCAGCATTCATACGGGGAAAATTTTTAACCAGGTATTTTAGAAATGAGACAGTATTTCTCCACAGATATCCCCACTCGAAAAATATGTAAAAAGGATTCGTCAGGCAGAATATTTTGAAGATCGTACACGGAGCTTCCTAGTACACAGCAATGAGTAGCGATATCGCTTCAGATATCGAATAACCTAATCCCTTCACAAGTAGAAGTTAATCAATTTGTAACCTTCGGGACTTTAAGAAATGCAGAACAGATCTCTAGAACTCAGCAAGCACTTTCCTTTTAAATCAATCGTGAAGGAGTTCCATTCCGTTTTGCTTTATACCATTGACTCTGATGAGAAATAAATGCTTATTTATTTGTTTGGCGAATTACCTGCCCCCGTTTTTCGATTGTATTTCAACACGTCGCCCCATCTTTACTTTTGTCTTCTTAGGAATTGTTTTCCTGCTGATTGGTGGCATTTTGCTAATTATACACACCCTATGAAATATATAAAAGATCACGAGAAAAATAAGGCGAGGTCCAGGACCACGTACCATGCTGGGCCAATCTACAAACTACTACGTAGCCAGGGTTCCTATTTCTTAAAGTAATTTAGCTGTAAACAAGGAAACTAGATCTTGAGAAAAGGTTTGCGAATTGGCTAGACAAGCCAAAGGTCCGTGATTCCAATCCCGGATCAGGCCGTTTTCTTCGTGGCAGTTTCAATACATCTCATTGCCGTGTTTGTGGAAATGAAATGAAAATATTCGCCTTGTATCGTTTATATGGTTACTATGGATGATCTCTGATCTTCTAGGATTGTTTTTCCATATTTATATATTGTCTGCTTCATAATCTGACTTATTTTTCATTCTTCGCTTCATCTATCACAGTATTTCCCCGCTATCTGTCGCAGCATTTTTACTTCTACTATGCTATGAAGCCTTTTGGTTCTTGTTGATTCCTGGTTTTTCTTTGCTATGCACATCATTATAGACCTTGCAATTGTTTGATAAAGTCTTTTTTTGCCTTCAACTCTCTTTAAGTCATAGATAGTTTTTGTATAATTTTGCTGCTCAACACCTTTGGCAACAGTGGCCTCGGAACGACGGCCATAAATATAAGACAATGATTCCAATTCGCTCAATTGCAAGCAGTTACATTAAGCATCGGAATTCATGGTCTCTTTGGAGTGCTGAATTCTTTCGCGAATCACCATCTAAAAGAGCCGTTCACCCTGGTCGTTGGGTGTGCAGAATCACGGAATGCAGTCGGAGGCGTTGCAGGTGCCGTCCGTGTACTTGGCTCATTGAAGCCCCCTGTATTTTTCGCCGGGGTCGAAAGAGGAGTAACGGGGAAGCGAGTGCCCTGCAGGTGTTCAGCGTGACCTCGATGGATGTGGATGCATTCGGAGGAACACTGGAGGTGGCCGCCCACGGTCCAAAGCAGCATCGCCGCAACAACCACCCACACGAGGGTGCACGGTCGACATTGTCCTCTTCTCACATCCTTCTCACTGGTGAATGGCCACACCCCTTCGTTTCCACTCGGGAGATTGTCTTATCCCATTGAGGTGGTTGGAGCGATTGGAGAATTTTTGTTAATGGACAGATTTTCGTGAAACTTAATAAAAAATTAAAATAAAAAATGTATTCTACCGCTTTGGTTTTTTGCTAATTAAATACGATTTTAAAATGCTCCTATGACATAAAATATATTTTATATTATGTACATTTTTTTCTTCTGAATCTGAAATGCTACAACTATTTTTATACATTTTTGCAGCTCATGATATATATCTAGTAATATTGGGATTCTGCGAGTATTTTTTTTGTTATTTTTGCGACAGTTTTGCGACAGATTCGTCGTGCTCTGCTGCCGGCTTCCTCGGGCTTTTTAAACAATAATAATCTTCTTTTTTATAAATAAACGAATTTGGCAGTAAAAAAGAAGACCATTGTTGTTTAAAAAGCCCGACGAAGGCGGCAGCAGAGCACGGCGAAACTGTCGTAAAAATAATATAAAAAATACTCGCAGAACCCAAAGATTACACGCTATATATTTTTATACATGTTGTTCTGTATTTATTGTAAATAAATTTATCAAATTATGTTATTATGGTAGCTATTGCAAAAGAATCCTTACCTCACTGAATACAGTATTGGAAAACATATTTCAGCTCAATCTCTCCTAAATTACTAACATCACGTCGAAAAATCTAGCCATCAAATGCTGAGGAAAATATTAATGGAATTCTTGTATCATCTCCAATCCTGCCATACTACTACATGGGCAGTTCTACCACACAGACTGATGCAGTTGTGTTCAATGTGGTCCAAGAATTTTTTATACCTTTTTTCCGATATTAGTTCGAGCACTCAGAGACCCACGATTTCCGCACTGCAGTCACCTTGAAGTCATACTTCTTCTTCAGTTAGCAGCCCTGGGGCTGGTTTGCAGCAACTCGCCATTATTCTCTATTCTCCGCCATCCTCTTCAGTTCGTAATATGAAGTTGTGTTAGTGTCTGTCATTATCTGTGTGATGTATGCAAGTGGTGGTCTTCCTCTTGTGTTTCTCCCTTCCATCATCCCTTCGATGACTCTTGCTAGCAGGCCATTATGTCTTAGAGTGTGTCCTATCATATTTGCTCTTCTTGTTTTTAGGCTCCTCATAAAGACTCTGCTTTCTCCTGCTATTCTGGATACTTCTTCATTTGTTATATGCTCTACCCAAAAAATCCTAAGTCCTACAATCCTTTAAATTTCATATTGCGCCTAATAATGTTACTCATCGTGTTTTTTACTCTTCCATTGAGCTATTGAAACATTTGTCATAACTTCGAAGGTAAAAATACTCAGCTACTCAAGTTGCGACCGATATTTAGAGAAGTGGATTCTCATTGAAAATATAGTTCAAAATTTGGGAAGAGGCAAAAGCTTACAGCAAAGAAGCCATGATGGCGGATGGGGCTCTTTGGTATCCCATCTGCACTTGTGCCGTGAAAATTGGCATAAGTCTGAAACCGCATCGGAGGAGTGCATGAGTTTAAGGCAATAACCCCGATGACTTCAGGGTAAGGTTCCTCGGAAGATTTAAATCTTATTTGGAATAGAAATTGAGTCAACCTCTCTTTCTTCGCTCATACTCACGTAAAATAGCCTCAACTCTTCGTTTTGAGTATAAAGACCGACCACTCCCGATTAAAGTCATCCCGGTACGCCTCAGTTGCCTTCATCAGTCTCCATCACGTAATTTCTCATTCGACTCTGTTGATTGACCAAAATGCTATGGAAACATTGGTAGTGAACCTGTTTGCTCGGTTAAAGCTTCATTCACAGTTATCAATTCCCATCTTTTCATCTGCTGCGAATCAGATTTCTTCTACTATGTCGCCATTATTAAAACAAAAGTTGCTTATAAATTCCTACAAATATTTTAGCTTCTCGCGCGGTGGATTTAAATAAACTCTACTGTTGTTAGCATCACTTCGTTGGTCGTCTGGACGTTCTTACTCAGAATTAAATGAAATACTTACTCAGAGGATTCAAATATTTTTCTACCCCATTTAAAGTGCTATTTTCCTCTACTGGCTCTCTTTCTCGATAATTAAAGAATTATTCTTAGTTTTATCCCTTTAGATTAACCAACTGTTTTCACTTGTTTCATATAATTTGTAATTACGGGTGTAATACATAATTATGTCACCATGTGTGTCGACATTGTCATTTTTCCTTTTCGGATAGTCGATATCTCTCTATACGGAATAATGGCTCCAAGAATCAATTCCTCAATTTGTGGACTTTTTCACGTAAACCTTCTCATTTTCAAGGTTGATAGCCTATTTTTGCTTGTCGTTAGAGTATGAGGCATGGGGTTAGGTGAAAGAAGGGAATATCAATCATGTCTCATCAAAGAAAGACGTATATATCGTATATGGCCCTTCTGCATATCGGCTCTTTCTGGAATTTCTTGATTTTGGCACTATCCGAAACGATTATAGGCCTCTTGTTTATTCTTTGTGGACTTTGCCTCGCAAAATTTTCTTTTCATTCAATAGTCAAAATTCTTGGCTGGGTTAAAATTTTTAATTCAGGTTCATCCTGGGTTAAGATAGTCCGAGCGAGATAGTTCCCTAGTCACAATAGAGACCATATTCGAATTATACGTTTCAATTTCACCAGCTGTAGGACACGTGAATTGAATTGCATTATTAATGGTACAAAAATATAGTGTTATATGACAGAAATGGCAAGTAATTAAATGAAAATATCTAAATAAGTCTCCAATCATTGCATTTAGCCAGTTACACCACCAAGCAATCTTCCTTCAAGGCGAATTTCGAGTGGGGTTTACGCGAACTAGATGTTCAAAGCAATGATTACAAATTTGTCAATTTCGTCGTTTTAATAACGACAATGTTGGGTTTATCCACCGCGACAGTGGCTTTGTAAGCACGACTTCGTCTCATGTGCTACAATGTAGACTTGAGGCCTGAACATCTAGTTCGCATAAACCCCCCTCGAAATTCGTCTTGAAGGAAGATGGCTTGGTGGTGTAACTGGCTAACAGAACTAATAGCAACTTTCGTGGAAAGTCAAACAGGTCAGAAAAATATAAGATCGGCTTTAATTGATAAAATTAAAATAGTAAATAAACAGTTACCCTCCTCGGAGCATGAAAAAGCATGGCTGCTAAACGTCTTTTAATAGTATTTTATGTAAAAAAGAGATAAAAAAACTAAAATATGTAAAATATATTCATGTATGTCTCTAAAAAATACTTCAAACAAAAATGTATTATAAATGTGTCTTTGGAGCGGATCTTTTTTTGCCCTGTATGATAACGAATGCTCTGTAATATGATATTGTTATAAAATAAAATCATTGGACCAACACACCTGACCGGCAATTGGGAGATCCGGGTCCGGATCCCGATCAAGTCAAATGATTTTTTCATGGTGAAATTCAACCCTGGTCTAAATAAGTCCTTAATTTTCGTGCGGTGCGTTTGAAACTACTTCAAAACGGTCAAAAAATAGTTGAAAAACACAAACTACACGATGTTGGTTTTTTGACGACATCTAAGTGTTAGAAATACTTAAATATAAGGTCTTAATATAAGGTCTCTCTGAAGTGAACGCACGCACCATTTCCCATGTGAAAGGGCTGATATTTTTTGACAAATATCTCCGAAAGTAATGTGGTAAGGGGTTGAATTTTTTGTATCATTGGGAGGGTGAGATACTTTTCTTTAAAGTGAGACCAAATTCATTGACTTCTAGGTAAAATGATATTTCGCTCATACTGCCTTAAGGCCACATGATAACCATTAGACTTCAGCCCTTTTGACGTCTTGTTCTGACCTTCAGATTCCCTGCACTAGACAGGAGAAAGTCATTATTATTTGTTCATGCTCGGAAGCATATTTTTCCAGAGGCAGCAATCCCGTAAAGTTATGAAACATCATACTCTCAAGCTGCCAGATTCAATCATCCTCCATTCCCTATTTTCCAAGCATTTTTCCCAGTGCCTTCTCAATCTTCTCTCTCTCTCTATTGAACCCTATCTCTATCTCTCTATTGTTCTCTTTCGTTCCCAGGGGAAAGCGCAACCAGAGGATTGGAGGGGCGATAAATTCGCATGCTCGGTCGAAAACAATTGCGCGCGGCTATATTCGAAGCCTCGGAACGGAGCTAGTGCATAGGGTTCTACTTTCGATTGGAGACACGAACTGAGCATTCGGAAGTGCATTTAACGACCGTGGGTCGCGGGCATAGCGAAACAGTGTCTACAACATCCGTGACTCAACAATTGACTGGCCTACATTTAGCGACGCGTTCAATCGTATTTCAATGTCACGCGAGCGAACAGCGCTTGCTGTTTGCAGACTTTTTTTTCGACGGCCCCCAAAACACTTCGACAAATAATTTGCGATGACTGCTCAGTCGTACGGAAAAATGCCATCACGATCCACTGCAGAAATGATATCATTGGCAAGCAGAGGCAAGGCTGTGATGGGCACGATCTGGAGCTCATTTTGCGAGGATCAAACAATAGGCATTATGGCCTGGTTTCATTTCTAACAGTATTATCAATCATATTCTGGTGTATTATTAACCGAAGCATTGATTGTAATGCATACTTTATAGGTTACAGTCTGCATTAGTCCTCCAACAGCCATCAATCCGAAGACTTGTTGGTCGCAGTTCTCCCTTCTCCCAGCTATCTCTTTGTTCCCACAGTCTTCATGTAAACGTGCCTACTTGTCTAATAAATTCCCTAGCTTATTCCATTCTAGATATTTTCTTTGATTCTTCCCATAATTTACTTCATTCAATACTATTTTCAATAAACTGCTGTTTCGCGATGTGTGCGCAATAAGTTTGTCTCTTCAGCGTCAGAATGTTTTCATAATGCATAGTTCATTGTCACCAACTCTTCGCTTGACTCTTAGTAAGCTCCTTCCGATTTTTTTCTTGGTACTTCTAAGGCGCGACGTTTCCATTACTTTTTCAATCGGATACGAAGATCATCCAAGTATCATTTTCACATTAAAGCATGAATCCAAATATGTGCAATTTTGACCGTTGCAGGAATCAGCGAATTGATTATTCATCAGGAATTAAAAATAAGCTTAAAGTAGTTTTTAAAAGAAAATTATTCTCCCTAACTTTTATATCATCTTTTTTTGAGTGATACGCAATGAGATTCTGGTTGTGAAAAGGGATTCGGGAATACAACTTGATGGAT
Source organism: Ceriagrion tenellum (assembly GCA_963169105.1). Classification (NCBI taxonomy): domain Eukaryota; kingdom Metazoa; phylum Arthropoda; class Insecta; order Odonata; family Coenagrionidae; genus Ceriagrion; species Ceriagrion tenellum. The sequence goes on from OY720637.1 coordinate 134,200,527, forward strand.
TTTTTTTTAATTTACGGCTATTTCTAACTTACAAACGTTTTCCTTTAGTTATCATAATGGATATTTAAGGCATTATAGAACATCATGGCGTGCATACCATGCATCCATCTTTGGTTCCACAATCAGAGCCTTCTCAAATAATTAAATTATATTCGTAAATTTAACATTTCCAAACATTTGAAGTTGTACTTGTTCGAGGTAGTTGCTGATGGCCCGTGACTTATCGGGAAACTTTATCAAATTTTTTAAAGTGAATCAGCTCACCCAGTTATAACGTTTGTTTGAGATTACATAGGGTAAATTCAGATGCTTGTAAGCTTATCATAAAGAATTACGACCTCTATAAAGCATCATAAGGATTTTTGGGTTACACTTAACGCATTACAGTTGTTAGGTATGTTTGACTCGCCTCAGTTTACTTCAGCGATTTATATCGCCCTATTAGCCTTGAAAAACTTAAGATTGATTTGTGAGTGCACTACCCACCATGATAACCACTGCTATGTGCAAATTGTTTCAATATGGATTGAGGTTTCTTGTCCGTCAAGTTGTAGTAGTTAAGCGCAGCCTGTTTGAATCTGTGAAATAGAGGTGTGTGAATGAAACCAGTTCTCGTTACGAGGAAGCTTATTGCTTTGCTTCACAACGGAACTTCTCTTGAAGCTTTTTATATGTCCATTAAAGTATCTTCAATTTAACTAGGGTAATAATGATTGTTAAGGACAGCCAAAATAAGGGCAGACGAAAGAACGGGAAAACTAAATGATCAACATTGTATAACAGCATCCATAAAATGAAGTGATTGGAACTTATAAAGATTTCTAGGCGTCAGAATGCTTCATTCATAGTAAAAAGGGGTATTAAAATGTCTTAAATTATTTTAATAGAAATTGCTTACATGTTGGAAATATATTTACTGTGATCAGCCAAGATAACATAGTCCTTTTTGCATTAAAACCTAAAGATGATCTCTGAATGAAATTAATTCATAAAACGTCATTTCTTTGATACCAGGGGATGTCTAGCCCGTGTTATTTTTTCTCGAAACTTAGTAAAAGATCACCTTTACTGAAGCGCATAGGGCTTTTCCTCACTGAAACGTAGGAAATGAGCAAAGCGATTCATTATTTCCCCCTCACGATCTACTTGAATGATGTGACAGCCTGTGCACATTTGTTGGAGCTCGCCAAGTGGAAGGAATGACCCAGGGGAAATCTCTCGCCGAGTACCAACACACACACCTTCGCGCCCTGACCCCTCGCGGCCGCAGCTGCTGACTGGGTTCATTGAATATTTGGAGCGATTCTTTCGACGGAGTAACCGTGCCAAGGCTGCGGGGGGACAGACGTGAGCGAAAGTCACTATCGGTCCCTCAAAATTCCTCAGCATAAACCGTCAACTCAGGCCGTTTTATCGAACTGCAGTTCATACGAATGGTTCTAACTTGACGTGGTACGATCCTAAATTCACGGGTGCAATGGTCGTACACCAAATCCGTACCCCATAAGCCACCTCTAAGGAATGTGGCAGTTAGTGACGCGCAAAGGAGGATTATGCAATCAAATGTTACCATTCAGACATAAACTATTACCTTTACCCATTTTCCTAAAAAGTTGAATTGAATAATGTGGACAGAGATGTCACGTGCACTATGGCTTCAAACAACCAATCTACTCTTACGGGATAGACGGTGCTCATGCGTCACATGTTATTGTAAAAGGAACAATGTAAAGTTATAATAAAAATTATAAAATGAGGCGAACATAAAAATTATTTTACTAAATCCATATTCGAACACGGATCTTCTGATGCGTTTAACAGTTGCGCCAAAACGGCACGTTAACTTTTTTGCGGAAGTTGGTCGTTCTAAATTGAGCAAACTAATGTTTCTCTTGCAATTTACTTTATTTTGATGAGCAAATAGTTTCATTTTCAAAGCGTGTATTCTAAAACGCTCCAATTTCTGTAAACGATAATTTCTCATGGCAATTTTGATCTCTCAATGGAGAAAATGTGAAATTTGACCAAGTATTTCGTTTGGTTGCGGGAGACAGGATGGCACTCTTTTTCCTCCTTCAGTGTGACGTGAATAAATCCACGCGTAGGAACTTCCTGTTTTCCAATGATTCGTTATTCAAGTTTAAAGTATGGGTACCTAGTATTTCATGATAGATAGAATTCCTTATTGATTCCTATGCTGGAAGATTTGAGCCGTCGAAAGAATTTTAGAACATACAAGACTGCCCTTAATGAGACACTAACGGCATTAATGAAAAATTTTGATCCCTCAGTAAGTAAATTTTAAATTGAACCGTTAATGGTTGAAATGCCAACCGATATAGTTGGATATTGCTTAGCTCAAATAAAATGGAAATTAAGGATAAACATGAGCATGTTGCATCGCATTGATTTATTTCATAATGCAACAAATATTTATTATTGTTATAATATGTTATTTCTTTCCTTTCTTTAGAAATTTCTTAAACTGATTTGCTTATTTCATTTGTACTCGGAAAATTGAGGTGTAAGCCATCATAAATACGTTCTTTTATATTAACGTTGTTTGCAAAAATATTACCCAAACATTTTATCCGAGACACTAGTCAAAATCCACGTCCTCTTGAAAAAATGCCACCAAATATTCAATATTGATTCAATATTCAATATTGGTTATTGCCTGGCTGACTCTGAAACCAGTATGCAGCTATTGAGCACTGAGTGAAAATTGCTATCCATGTCCTTATTGAATTCTCACATTAGTGACTTTAAAAAGGCGATACGGTTACACTCCATGCTCTGAATCTCATAATGAATTCATGGGAACTAGCCCCAAACTGTGGCTCCTTAGATTTTTAAGTTTTAAATACCCTCAATATAAGGAATGGTTCTAAACTTTTTATTTCCCTCATCATTTATTCATTGATAAGTGATTAATAGTTCCTCTTAGATGAGAACAAAAATATTAAAAGTTGAAATATTCAAGTCAAAATAATCTCTTTTCAATATTTAATAACCGTCCGTCCGCTCATGATATCTAGACAGAGCTCTTAAATCCGTCACAGTCTTTTCCACACCGAAGAAATGGAAACCTGGGACGCATATGAATTTGAACCTGTGCCACTTTACGGAGATTTTCGATTTCTCTAGCCGTGATCTCACTTCCCTTGGATCTTATGTGCGTAGCATATAACGTCAGCTCTTCCTCTCTCTCATGTGTCTGGAAGTCTTCCTCAGGAGACGTTACGCGTTCAAACAGTTCAAACAGGCGGCCAGATTAGGTGCGTGCGTCAATGCGAGAAGGTGGGTTGGCGCGGCCGGCGAAGCATTAGCACATATCGATTCCATGACGTGAAAATTGTGGGAAGTTGATATAAATGAGCGGTTGGTAACAGTGAAATGACATCTGGTAATTAGATATCACCGACCCTCTATTTTTAAAATCAGCCGCCGAGAAACTTCATGTAAATGGGCAAATTCCTGTCCAGATACCGGTGCTCTGCCATGAGTATCATTCACTAGTGACTTTTCTTCTTTTATTATACTGGTTAAGGTAGTCCGAGTGAGAGAGTTCCCTAGTCATCATAGAGACCATATTCGAATTATATGTTTTAATTTTACTTGCTGTAGGACAAATATATTAAATATCGCATTATTAATGCAATATTATAGTTTTATATGACAGAAATGGTAATTAAATGAAAATATCCAAATAAGTCTTTAACTTGACTCATTATTTTTGCGCGGTGCGTTTGAAATTCCTTCAAAACGGAAGGTTTTTTGTGATACCCAAGAACTTATTGCGGTGACAATATGATTAATTCTCAAAAATAGTTGAGAAAACATAGAAACGACATGCTGTTAGTTTTTTTAGGTCATCTATTTGTTATAAATTCCTCATTTTGTAAATACTATCTCTCTGGAGTGCATACGCGTACCATTTCCTATGTAAAAGGGCTGGTATTATTTGGCAAATATCTCGGAAAGTAATATGGTAAGGGGTTGAATTTTTGGTGTCATTAGAAGGGTGAGATATTTTTATTTAAAATGAGATGAAATTCATTGATTTCTTAGTAAAATGATATTTCGCTCAAACTACCTTAACTTTCTTTGCAATTACAATGCTCTCTCAGCAAAGTGAGAGTTTTGGATAAGGGACTTGGGCGTGCAAGAATAATCAAATACATATTTGAACGTTCACTACGTAAGACACCTAAATAAGTATGCAACACCGATGATCTCTCTAAACTCAACTGTCCATTTACGTATATGATACATTCAATGCCACGTCAAGAACACCTGGCAAGAACGGTCACTGACAGGAATTTCCAAGTAATCCACGACTCAAACCAGCTTTTTGCGACGAAGTGCGAAATTTTGAGTTTGATTTCATATTGTTGAGTCTCCATTGACCCAACGTTGAGTACACATCCGCTGCTTCCTACCGCCGACAAATTCCTTTTCTATTTTTTTTACATCCACAATCAAATGTTGGCTCTCTCCACCGTGCAGTTCTGACCGCCCTCACGTCGTGGAGTTCTTGCGGGATGCTCTGGACAGGCGTGATGCGAATGAGTGGGCAGAGTGCATGCCGAGTGTCCGGGGAAAGTAGCGTGTTTTTCCGTTCCGTGAAGAGCGTGCCTCCAGGGGGCCACTGGGGCAATTCTCCAGTTCCCCGGCTGCGCACGTTATCTTCTTGCTTCCTTCACATCCCTTCCTGACTCCAGAGGAGCATTTCCGCATCTCTCTGTACTCTGCTCCACCCTTCGACATCTCGATCACAGCCTTGGAGCGTTTTATTTCCTAAGCGTACTGAAATATGAGCCCTACGTAATCAATTGTACGAGGCTAAAAAATATTCTCAGGGTAAAAACGCTTAAAGCCTTTCTAAGGTAATTGCGCGCTGGAAACAATGACTTACGTATTATATTCCCATTTTGATGAAAATCATACTCTCAAGAGAAAATAATGTAAAAAGTTTTGAAATATAAGCATCCAGGAGACACTCTTAGCTCTATAATAATATTCAATAACAGCCCTCTACACTTTACCTATATTGATATATATCTTTCAGTGATCTATTATTGCTACGATAACAACTTTCAGTAATGATGATAATAATAGGTAATAAAAGTAATCTGTCAAATGTTGGCATGGCTGTTAGTTCTTATATAGAGCATAATAATTAAGACCTTGAAATCTGAAAGTGCTATGGTGTGCCACGAATTAAAAATGTGGCTTTATCACAAAGCATTGTAACTGAAAATCGATGTTTGGTGATCGGCAAGAGTATAAACAAATCGAGTGTCCTTGCCCTTATCACAACACCTCTTATATGGTTGGTGGTGATTAGCGGTCCCTATATGAATATCGTTCCGAATAGATATTTCCATTCATTGACTTATTCCTCGTGTTTTACGAGCATACAATTTGCAGGACATTGTCGAATCATGCTCACGGCTTTTCTAAATGTTTAGCTTTCTTTGAAGGCCTTTATCATTCGTCATTAATATTTAATGGTATTCCAAAAAATAATCCATCCTATTTATACGGACCTGAATATATCTTTTGAATTGTAATCCTAACGACGCAGACTTTTTGCCCTCCCTCTCCAGCATTCCGCAGGCAGCTTCAGCTATTCATAAATGATTACTTCTGTTATTGAGCCCATCCATTTGCCTTCAAACTTTTCCCTCGGGGAAACTAAAGAGAGTTTTTGACATTTCACGGGTGTTGAAATCGAAAACGCCGCCGTCTTGTTTTTATACAAGTGCTATCGTAAAGTAACTGGATTTTTTTTCTCACAATCCCTGACCATACATGAAATACTATCGTGAGGAAATGAAATCTTGAATGATATCGCATCCCGAGTTTTTTTTCCTGCGGAGTAGGTCAGTGTGTGTGCAACTCACGAGGCGGCCGTGAAATGCTAACTATTCAATTCTTTGTGCTCCTCGAAGCCCAGTAATCGAGTGCGCAACACCTTCGTCTTCTCCATTCGCTCCTCTTTCAGCTCACGCCCTTCATTTGTAATCTGGCGAAAAGATTCCATTGCTGACCTTCTCCAGGAAAATCATATCTTCCCTCGTGTCTTTTCCTAACGGTCTTCATCCGTCCTTAGTGCTACTGAAGGAGTGTGACCCAGTATGTGATTCCTCATTCTCGCTAAACTTCTTTGTAATAATCTTTTATTATTCACCCTTCACTTTTTTGCTAACTTGTCGAAGACCACGACGGTATCTGCGTAACATCGCTTCTGAGACCCTTTTCCCATCCAATACCAGGAGCGCGCGGTACTCCCGCAGATTAATATGCTTCTCATTTTCTCGAGACGATTTATGTGACTGGTGACCTTCATTCCGGGCATGGACGCCATCCTCCGCTTTCCTCATAGCGATTTGCATTGAGGGTGCTGAATGGGTAGTGCAGCGTACGGATAGACTCAAAAATCAATTTATGCTCGCAGGGCATCCGGCTCATTGAGTCCGCAGTGCGAGATTTACTCTCCGGTAGTGCAAAATATAGGCGGAAATGGACGTAGGTTGTTTTATTTCGTATTTGTTTTCCCATTTCATTCAACTCATCCACTAATATGAACAATACTTTTGCCTTTTTTATTGATGATATAACTCAAGGATGTTGCAAATTGATTGAACTTTGTCGGGAGAACATAAAGAGAACAGAAAATGTGTCAATGCTTTTCAGGTTTATCTTGCTAGAATACAGTGGGATACCACAAGTTTGCCAACAGCAATAAGCTATAATGCGAGGCTGTAACAGAGGGATTTTCTCGAGGGAAAAGGAACCGAAAGATGAGTTTCAAAGAAAATTATTTAGCTTTCTATTATTTTTCTCCGATTATAAGGGGTAGTGATGTATTTGTTGGAATCTCCTAGAGGCTAACTGAAATGCAAGACTAAATGAAAAACAGATAGTCACTCAAGTTACCTCATGTGGAACGATTTCATTATTTATGTTCGTTGAATGTTTTCATTGAAATATTGCTGAGAGTTTTAGGTTTAATGCTAGCTTTAACATCCGGTGATTTTGGAATTTTCAGGACATATTTGTAGTACGCGCAGCATTTACTGTGCATCTTATTTAGGGGTGAGTGGGTATGCGTCGAATTATGCGGGTCATCAGGCATAAATTAAGATAAGTTCGATGTTATATAGTTTTATTTATAAATAACAATACTGTTATAATCCAACACATGTTTCTGGATAACTCTGGAAGTCATAGCAGATATTTACAAAAATATTTCTTCGAAGAATCATCATAATTTGTGGCGTTCTCGTAGTATGCTAGATAAACATGTGAGAAAAGGAAGGAGGAAGATTTTAATTCCCAGAAGTATTAGTTTCCAGCGCAAATTTTAAGAAATTGACATTAGTTTATATCCGCTCTTTTATAGTGTTTCTTGAGCCTTGAATAATAGTGTTTTTTTAGATATTTTAGTCCCTGGCAGTGAAAAAAATGACCACTCGTTGTTAGTCCGTAGTGTTTTTCGTTCTCTTGAGTAAAATGCCGCTAAGATCCCTCGGTGTGCTTGACGGCAATGGTCTTTTACGCAATGCCTCAAGGTGGGCGTGTTCGGTAGAATCTAATTATCCATGGGCTTTGGCGATCGATGTGTTTTGGACTCCCATCGGTGGTCGTCTTGCCAAGCGATTAAGCAGGCTCCTTAGTTTGAAGCAAAGCGCACCTTAACAATTGGCCCTGCAGTCAAGTACATATCTCCACAAGGTTGACAATGAGTGGCACTAGCATCTACTAAAATGTGATAGTGTCCATACTAGTGTTTGAACAGATGTGAACATTTTATTAGAAACATAATCTCGATACAGATTTTATGATTGAGTAATATAGTCCCTCATCAGAACCACGTTTGAAGAGTAGATGACTTCAGCCCTTAGCTATAAGAGCTGCCAGTACCATTGCGGAGGAAAACCTCCGAGCCTTTCCAAAAAGGCGTTCAGGTGGATGGAGCGATTTTCGTTCATGTCCAGATTTGCGTGAAACTTCGTATGCGAGTACTTACTAGTAATATGTGTAGATTATTATTATTTAAGTATTCTACCGGTATCTCCTCCCGGTTTTCTACATATTCAGGGGCCTATCTCCCTCTAGTATATCTTTTTTCGCCTCACCATATGGTCTACCCTTCTTCATCCTGTCCATGAAACCTATCTCTTTCTTCCTCTTCCCCGCTTGCCCAACATCCTTCCCTCTATCACATTCTTAAGTAACCCATCGCCCTTTATTACATCCTCCAGCCACCTACCTCGCTGACCTTTAATTTCATTCAAAAGTTTCCTTTCCTTGCCCACAATCTCAAGCACATCCTCGTTAGTCATTCTCTCCTTCCACCTCAGCCTCTCCATCCTTCTCCACACCCACATCTCAAATGCCTGCAGCCTATTCTTGTCCTCCTTTCTGAGGGTCCACGTTTCTGCTCCATACAACGCTACGCTTCATAATAAGCTCTTCACCAGCCTCTTCTTCACATCCTTAACCGAGGTCCCCGTCATCAGCCCCCTTCTACTACTAAACGCCTCCTTAGCTAGAGCTATTCTCTTCCGAATGTCTTTGCTACTATGCCCATTTTCTTCTAGCGTGCTACCTAAGTTATTTCAATAATTTACTTTCTCGAGTTTGTGTCCTCCAACTTTAGTCATCAGCCTCTCTTTATTTTTCCTATATGTGTTTAGATATGAGAGAAAAATTGATTCTTTCCAATTTGGTTTCTTGGCAATTTAATGCTATTTTGACACACAGCCTTATGGTACTTGACACATATTTGGAAATAATTCCATGATACATGTACAGGTTTTCTCCTAAACACGAAAACATACCTTTCATATTATGATAATTGCATACTGCATATCAAGGTGCCATGCCAAATAAAAGCATGTGTTCACAAACGATTTTCGCTTAAAATTCAAACCTCTGCAGCAAACTTAAGTCATAAAAATGCTTTGAGACGAAATTTAAAAAATATATAATTCTTACATCATATATATTGCAACATACGTGATCATTTTCAACGTATAAATAGATGTAATTAAGAGAAGTGTGGTCTGAGAATGTTTTTCGACTTGCTTCAAAAGTTATTAAGATGGTTACTAAAGGACTTGAAATTTGCGTTCCAACCACCTTAATACGATACAATTCTCAACAGCTCTAATGATAAGGTACAAATCCATAAAAAAAGAGATTTACGATGCGAGAAATTGGAATGTTTCGGATCATAACGTGAAATATCAGAATCAAACCACATGGTGTTTCAATTGTTGATCACTGTTGACTCGTGACTATGTTCCAATGTTACATTTTTAAAATCGGATCTGTTGACTCATTCATTAGCGTGTAACAACTTCCTTCCAAACGCATATTTCACTTTACAATCCTATAATGCCCTGAAAACATTTCATTCCCTTAGTTTCTATTCCCACTTGGCCTTTAAATTCTCCCCTTAAGGCTTTCACTCTTTTTTTACGTCCGTCATGTTATTAGCAATAAAATCGTTCCTTATAACGTCTCCACATCGTCTGTCTTGTTTCCATTCGAGAACTCTACTGTCAATTCCTCTCTCTTATTTAATATATTTCCCATTCATTTATAACGGATTCGCACTTTCTAGGAGATTTTATTTCCTTACGTTCATGTGATAATCATATTCTCACAATGAAAACTTTGCTGATAAAGATTTTGTTTTTAAAACAGTGAAAGTGATTTCCACCCTTAAAACTTAAACCTACTTTCTGTTAAAGTTTCTCTACAATTCATCGCTGCTCTTGTAATTATTGTATCGTTATTGCTATGGAAATATGGCTTGCAACATCCGTTGTGTGAACTCCATAGCTTTCATCGCTGTACTTATTATATGAATAGTCATTATTATTTTACGAGTCTTATAAATTCATGAAAGTAAGGTTTTTCTAGCGCTTGCATCATTAAGCTGTAACAATCTCACGTCTCTTGTTACATCCGTGGAGGTAAAAGTCCAACCATTGTAGTCTGATCTGCGATAATCAATCTTGATTCTTGTATTAAGTTGTGCCTTGTTCTTTGGGCTCTAGTTTGAAAACAAGTAATGTGGGCAGAGAGAGTTCCCATTTGCATCGTGAGCGTTCGTTTTAGCGTTAACTCTCGCGATAGATAATCGCTGCGGACAACCAGCACCGATTTACACGTAAACATCGCGCTCATTTGTTCGTTTTGCCGCCTAGAGGTGTTTAGGATTGGCGCCCATAATCTTGGCATACATTTTTTTCCATCCTAGATCTAATAATGCCTCGGGCATAGAAACCGCATGCGTCGAAGTGTTGACTGCTGGCGGATAACAGCACGGACGCAGAAACAATCACTCCGACACATTCGAATGTCTTTCGCAATCAGATCGACAAATCCGCTCCATTTCTTCCGTGAAAACCAAGTCCTGGCTAGTTAGTTATCCCTTCGTAAATACGGTTCTCTGATAAATACGGCCATAGATTTCTTGCCTGTTGTAGCAGCAGTGTTTGAGCAGCCGACTGCTTATGTATCGTAAAATTGATCGAGTTTTATACATGGTACATAAATCAGCCTTAAGTTGATTTCACCTTTAGGGCGTATTGTCGTAGGGGAAATTGGGTACTTTATTTGTGCTCCTTGTATTTTAAATATTTATATATTACTTTCTTATCACGAAAAAAAAAAAAACAAAATATTTTTTATCTACACACCTATTCCATGTCGACTGGTTAGTGACCATCATCGACCACTATAGTCGGTAAAAATACTGTTTGTCTCAAAATGATTCTTCACTAAGAATTTTATGATATGTTTTGAAATACAGCCGCACGTACGAATTGTGTAATTTCCCAGTATGCTGAGCTATCATAGCTCACACCAGTATCTAAAAGATTAGTTACTTATCGTAATGGCGACTACGCATTGTATGCCATCAAAGATTCCTCGGCTCTGCAAAGATAATATTTACTGGAAAATTGGCAAACATAGTTGTGGATGTTTTATTACTGCTAAATTTTGCGTAGGTTAAGCGTTTTCTTGGCCACACTTTGACCTGACGATCAACGACCGGACGAAAATGTCGCGCCGCAACGCATTCATAGAGAAATACAATTTAAGGATTCCATTACAAAATTTGCTTTCTCTTGCATCACTCATTACCAAAAATCTTATCTGTTTGAGCTCCTTGTTCTACATCTTGCAGGTTTTGTCCATCGCGGTTAATTTTGAGGCTCCCGTCTATTTTATGTATGATAGCCATTGTCATTTCCGCCGCACATCCTTTGATGAGGATAGTAATAGCTAAAAAAAAAATTACATAAATACGTGGAACATATAATTTCATTTATATTTCAGTCCAATGAAGCGGAGATTTAGCTACGAAGTGAAGGGACCTTCACCTGAGAACGTCCCTCGAAAGGCCTAGACTAATGAGTAACAGCTTTTGAAAGCAATCGACCGTACAATGGAATGGAATCGATAGTAGTACAATTCATTGAAGCAAAGGGAATTCAATTCATTCAGTTGGCTCAATTTTACCAGCAGAGTTTCAAACTTATCAGATATTCTTGCTTTCGCTTATAGTTTAATAAAGTTTTTATCTTGTGGGGTAATATGTAGGAAGAATATACAGTTATTGTTGTCAAAAGTGTAAAATCTGTCCTACGGAAAACGATCACTCATATTACCAAGACTATTATGTAGTATTCAGCCAGCCTTGAGTGTTTTGTTGTGTTGTGTACTGATCTGTATAATAATTTACCTTGTTTTTATGCTTTCATGTTGAGTGACTATAAACTTATTAAATAAATAAAGACGGAGGTGCCGATCATTCAGTTGACTCAGTTATACCAGCAGAGTTTCAAACTTATCAGATATTCTTGCTTTCGCTTATAGTTTAATATAGTTTTTTTTTAAATCTTGTGGGGGTAATATGTAGATCAACGTTGACTTTTACTTATTCCCCGCGCAGCAACCCTTGCTCCAAGCTCCACCTCTCCCCTTGCCCTTATCTCTTTGGCCATCCTGCGGTCCCCTCTGCGACATCGAGGACCGCTATTCCCGTGTCCAGACTCCACAGATGGTTGTCACAACCCGTCTTCTCCCCACCCCGAGCCCCACACTTTCGCCTACCACCAACTCTTACTCCTCCCTTTCCCTGTCCGTGATGCTCCATTCCCCCGTCCTCCACCTCAGTCTCACCCGAGCCTCCCTAGGAAACCACGCCATTCCCAGATCCCCTTACTCGCGCTCACCAAAGTGGATGATCATCATGCTTTCACACTTCTTTAATATTTTTTTTTCAAAATTATGTTTGCTGTGAGAAACATTTATAAACCATCGAGTTTGAAAATGAAACCTCTCATTCATAATAGGAAAATACAATGTGAAATACTGTGTAGAAAAGAAGAAAATAATTGTTCACGCTCTGGGGCACAACGGTTTTGTGAGGAACGTAATTGAAGAAAAATAGAGAAAAAAGTCGCATTTGTGAGGTCAAGGGATAAATACATAGACCAAAACAGAGGGAAGCACACCAGAAGAACTACCATAAAGTAATGGACCTATGCAACACCAAGGAATGGGCTGCTGTCAACCGATATTAGGAATGGAAGACAAATGTCCGAGGTTAAAAATGCAGAATTTGGATTTCAATGTGTCAGTATCCTCCTCACCAATTTTTTTACATCGCAGAAAAATATTATCTCACTGAGTCTTTTTTTTAAGTTGAGGAGCTTAAGAAGGCTAGGAAGGAGATGAGGATGAGCGTGAGGAGAAAGTATGTTTCTTTTGCTACTGCCGAACGGATGGGAGATTTCGTGGGGAATAGGCACTATTCGAGAGGATTAACTTCAACATTGCGAGTTCTTAATTTTACTTCGAGCTTTTCCTCACCATTGAGCTCATGCCGGTTACAATTTTTAAGCCAGGTTGTCAAAGATACAACGTGAAAAGTGTCACTGTGACCTCTTTCGACTCGAAAAGTGACTATGACCTCGTCCGGCATAAAATCGATCGTCAGGTCAAGAGTGTGGCCAGGAAAACGCTTAGTCTGTGCAAATTTGGATCCCAGCAGTAATAAAACTTCAGCAACAACTATGTTTGTCGATTTTCCAGTAATTATTGTCTTTGCAGAGTCGAGGAATCTTTGATGGCATACAATGCGTAGTCGCCATTACGATACGTGACATATCTTTTACATACTGGTGTGAGTTATAATAGATCAGCATCCTGGGAAATTACACAATTCGTACGTGCGGATGTATTTCGAACTATGACCTTTGCTTGATTCGCCAATCAAGTTTAATTTAATGGATGTCATGCGATCTTCAACCGCCACTTTCAGGAATTGCTGAGTCTTTGCGCTAGTAATCATTGACACTTCTTCCTCGGAATCTTAGCGATTAGGCTTGCGTACATCGCGCACGTTCTTATGTGCTCAATTATTAGGTGACGAGACCGTAATTTCATAGTTTGGACAACTGCGAGATGCAATTGTACTATTGCGCGTTTGCATAGCGCTTTCCGCGTAAGATGGTTGGAGCGAAATATGTTTATTCATAGATTCCCGTGAAATCTTGCATTCCTGTTCTCATTAGTCATATCTGTAGATAAACTTGAAAAAATAGAATTACGCCAATTTGATTTTTGCCTAATTCTGTGCTATTTAAACACATGGTCTAATTGAATACGAGGTATCTTTTGTAACAGTTTGATTACGCATGTACATACTTTCTTCCATATTTGAAATAATGCATTTCATATAATTTTAATAGTAGCTTACAAAATTCAAGGTATCACGCCGAGTTCAATGTTTGAAAATTGCATTATTCTATACAATTTTGTCTAAACTTCGAGTATCCCGGCGAAAACTCTATTCATATCATGCCATCATGTAGGAAATGTTTTATAAAATGATCATAGCATCATTCCAGGTACTGCCTGCACGGTGAATTTCAACGCGTGAACTGATGCGCTTATGTGAAATTTTATCTGAGATTCTTTTGGGCTCACTTAAAAAAATTATTAAAATAAGCACTCAATGGCCCAAGATTACCCTCCGGCCACCTTGAGACGAAACTTACGTGGGTCGGTATGTTGTTAAAGTGTGAATGGGGCACCATCGTTGTCATCCGTTAGGTACCCCCACGAAGTTCTCCGTAGGTATTCCAACGGCTCTTTGGACCCCTGAAAAATAAATCCAGCCTGTCGATCAATCATCGACGCTTTTACAAAGAGAGCAACCTTTCCCCTTCGGGATGAGAATGAAGGAATGCCTTTCACCCTCGCTGCCTTCACACTCTGCTTGCATTTTTTTCGGGTCGCCTCGACAAGGATTGCTCCCTCAAAGGACACGGTTGTATTTTGTGGTTCTCCCGCCCTCTCTCGGGAGATCTGGGCCGAAAGATTGGTACTTGTGTGGAGGGGATGGAATTTCAAAGTGGAGGGATGTTCGATGGTGACTCTTACTGCACGTTCCCTTTTAGGCTCTCCGTGGGACTCGGTTGTCCATTTAAGGGAGAAGGTCAGTTAAACATTCAAAGTACCGAGACGACTAACGAACTCCCGGGTTACGCCTTTTGGTTGTCTCAAGGCTCTGGACCAGATCTCTGTCCTCTCACTCGGTCCCTGTTTGAATTTTAAAAAGACACCGTTACGCATTATCTTTTCCTGCTGGCTGTCCGAGGTGAAGGAAATTATTTAGACAAGAGGTGGCAAATTGGGATGAATGACAAAGCGATCAACGGCGTAAAAAAAATCGATGATCCTTTCTGTTGGACTGGTGATGGCTGATCGGGCAGGGTAATGCCCTAAACTCAGATTCTCTGAGACTCCGATGAAAGTGAAGCTGATTTCCAGGCCCCAACATTTTTTCCCGCGGAAGCCTATACAAGAGACAATAGCCTCTATCAGCGAGAATCATTTTCCTCGCTCAGGCCTCTATAAGTGAGACCACCTCGCCCTACACCTCCATAAGCGAGAGTGTCTTCCAGGAAATGCATCACGATTTTGCATATCTTGACAGGTCACACAAACGGATGATAGTACGGTAAAGTACAAGCAAAGACGGGTTAGTCAATAAGTGTCGATTGCTGTGGGAGGTGCTTTGAGTTCTCAGGATGTCTAAGGGAAAAAGTTGCGTTTTCGTTATGTGACTGACTTAAAAGTGTGAGTGCGTTCGAGAGTGGGAAGTCGTAATGAGAGATAAGTGAGTGAATTTGGCTTTCCGGAGGTCACCTTTTATAAAATTGTGAAAGGCAAAGCGACTTTCATAAATTCGCAGTGTTCTGAGAGACAAAAACATGTTAAGGGAAAATTGAAACCTCTTTCGGCCAGCGAGAGAAGCCGCTACCAAAACTCCGCAAGTGAGGAGCCAGCTAAGTATGAAACCTCTATAAATGGGATACATATTCCGTTCCCTTGAGCTCTCGCTTATTCAGGCTCTACTGTATTCCACTGATATACATACTGGAAAAATAATGAGAGAAAACATCTAGGACTACATTTGCCTTTAAGAAAGCGCAGATGAACGAACGCCTCACTAACCCTCCTGCCTCTTCCTACTTTATACCAATAAAATCTTAATCGAAAGCCATTTTTTCAGTACTGAACAGGGGAGGGACTCCAAAGTAAAATTCTGTTCTGCATCGTACGTCGGCGTTTCATGCGTAAAAGTAACAAAAATAATATTTTATAAATATTCGGAACGATGTTATCTTTGGATTGAAAATTGTTTATTGCTAAGCTCTGGCTGTAAAAATAACAGAAAACGTGAAAAATTTTGGGCTTATTCCAATCTGGTGTATAGTGACTCATTTTAAATCTCATTTGAACTCTGTTTTAAAAGATATTAATGTTGTCATATAACTTTAGTTTCTAGATATAATGTTCAAAAAGAAGGATACTGCCTGCAAGAACAAAGAAAGTTAGCCATTTTATGGTAGCATTGGGCAATTTTTTTCTTTAGTTTTGCATATGGCGTGGGATATTACTGGTACAACTCGTAGAAATTGTTGATTACTAATGTTATTTATCATATAAGCTCTGTCACAAACAAGTAAAAGTGAAATCCAGCGTTTCAGTCTTCGATTGTGAAACCAAATAGAATCCGAGAACATGCGCGAGACGAGTTACTTCCGTAGGGGATGGCAGCAGCGTTCGAAGGGTTGGTGGGATTGTTTGGATGGCCACTTGTTAATGCGTGGCCACGGCTGCTCCATCGAGCACTCTCTCGAGTTAACGCTCCTTGTTTACTCCCGACGGTCAGGGAACAACGCTTTTAAGAGAAGGGTCAGTCACGTCGATGGAAGAAAGTAGAACCTGCCATACTTCTTGTCACGGTCACCGCACTTCACTGGAATTTAAGCAACTTTCCAGTAATTGATGGAAGTGATGAATTCAAATTTTGTATGGTTCCATGATTTTCTGCACATTTGCAGCTATCCCTTTTAATTTTTAAGAAGTTCGGATAATTATACAAAATAATTCTTCTTTGTAATCATTTAAAAAATGTTAAGTATGCCTAAGTTAGCATCTATGCTGATCATACGTTTCTAAAATGTTTTTTGTACTTTAATATTATTCAGAGAGCTCTTATAGTCCAGAGAGCTATCTCTAAGAACATAAGAGTATTTCAGTTTGAGTTAATGTTCAATGTATCATTTACCCTTGAGGTGGCATGCCTCATTGTTTACCGATAGCAGCATTCAGAAAGAGAGAAAAAAATACATGAGGTCATTGGACCAAGGATGAGGAATGGAACCATTTACCTTAATTGAGTTTGTATTTCCAAGCAATTAAAACGTCAAACTAAGTTATTAGCCATCGAGCAGAGATCATAAATTTATATTACTCCAGAAAACATAAGCGTATATCTGATAAATTTACAATCACAAGCACTTTTCTCAAACTTAAGTGAGCAATTCTTGTGTGCAGGAATGGATTTTAATTCATTAACGAGACCATAAAGTGACTCCATTGTCAATTGGTAAATCTCTAAGGTTGATGGAAACATTTTCTCGGCTGTTCATTAAACCCCTCTTCGCCTCGGATAGTTTTTGTGACCCGACCCTCGCGCTTGCTTTTTCCAAGTCATCTGCTCAAACTACTCACGCTTTACTGCCAACATATTTCACTGTAAAGCCTGGGAGTTCATCGTAATGAAGCCTTTCTACCGCCACTCGAATTAACGAAGGAAATTGCATTGTTCTCACGCGTTTGCTTAATCGCGTCGTATTTCCAGTGGATGTTGGTATTAAGAACTTCTTCTTTCGTTCCGTTCACACGGGGTTCTCTCACCCGGGAATCCTGCGGCTCTCGCAAAGGAACAGGGATGCTAATGCACTCTCGCGTTGTTATCTAGCCTCGACGAACATTCTTAGGAGTCCTTGAAGCTATTTCTCGCTGGTATTTTACCAACGGGTGCACTCCGTCGCGTAGGCTTATAAGGAGATGGAGCGAGATTAAGCGTAAGGTTGCTGCATGGTAAGATAAGAGATACCAGGTGAAAAAGTTGGCAGCTAAGTCTACAAAACTCGGAGAGAATAATTCCCTGTTTCAACATACGCGACATCTTGGCGCCGAGAGTCATGTTCAAACTACTGAAGGAAAAAGGAGCGCTAACACGGCAGGCACTTCAGAGATCTAACCTGCAAGAAGCCTTTTGCATTTTGTAAGCAATGGGAAAAAGAGTCAATGCGGTGGGTCTGATCGAATCCTTATACAGCAGTCTCCAATTCGCAATCATTAGCAAAACATTTGGGGTTAAATGGTGGAATGCTGGATTAATTGTGAACAGACTCAGGATTTTCATTACCGTATTTTTAATTCTCAAAATAAATGCTTAGGAAATGCAACTAATTTATCCCAAAGAACTCAGAAATTGGTTTTCGATCCATATGTTCTTAGGTTTTTAAGTCAAAAAAGCACGTTTCTGCGGTAATCGTTATATTTGCTGACTGAAATGAGGTGCTCTGTTTGCCTGCTGTCTGTTCTTTTGCTAGAAGCGCATGCGTGCCGACAAATAGCATAGAACCTACTCATTTCATAGAAAACGTACCCTATCAGTGGTTACTCAAATTATTACCTAACCTTTTATTACTATTTTCCGATGTATTCATCGCGATGAATTCATTTATTCAGATGCGTTGATGAATACTAAATGAAGCAAATGTTCAAACTGAGCTATCAATATGAAAAATGTACACGAGTTTCCCATGCAGCCAGCCACAATCCTCGTGTGGAGTCACGGAAATGGGTTGGAGAAAGGCTGCGTCAAAACAATTCCGTAACTTTTCAATCTATTTCTATTGTAATCCCGAACGAGCTGATCCTTAACGTGAGTGGCATGGCTAGAGGAAAATGCTGGAAATAAATGCATCTCGTTCATATTGGTGGGTTTGTTATTTCCGAGGAAAATACCGCTCGTAATTTGCATCGTAGATCACTGTTTGAACTTTTGAAAGTGTTCCATTTGTGACTGCGTAGCTTCTCTATTCGCCTCTGCATCGTCTGCGATCCGGCATATTCACACGCTTGTCTTCATGCAGGCATAATTCTATGGACCGATGTGAGCGCATATTTCGGGCACTAGGTCAGACCCACTTCGGAGCCATCGGGGAGATAATATACTGCAGCGCCGAGATGGAGTGACGGGAAGCGCATTGGGTGATACCTAATTCATCTCGGCGAGGAGGATTCCTTTGCGGTGGGATGAGGAGATGAAACGGCTTTTGAATGGAAGACACCGCAGAAAGCGTCGCTAGTTTGTGCGAGATTTTTCTCCAGTCATGAAAGAGCCCATTTACGAATTTTATCTTCCTAATGTGAACCGCTGAAAGAAGCATGATTTAAATATAACTATATAAAAGGTGTAAAAACTTTTTTAAAATGTGAATAAACTCCTCAGTGCTTAGCGAAATTTAAGCATCAGTGAATTTAAACATCTCTTATTTCACGCCTTACGCTGCGAACGCATTCGTAGCCGTGTTTTTTTTTAATTTTATGAAAATAATTACGGTAGGTAGCCTATTAAGTTAGTCCGAGCGAGATAGTTCCCTAGTCAAAAGAGAGACCATATTCGAAATATACGTTTTCATTTCACCAGCCGTAGGACACGTCAATTAAATATTACATTATTAATGGTGCAATAATATAGTTTTATATGACAGAAATTGTAAGTAATTAAATTCAAATATCTAAACAAGTCTTTGATTTGACTCATTTGTTCCGCGCGGTGCGTTTGAAACTCCTTCAAAATGGAAGGTTTTTTGTGATCCGGAAGAATTTACTGCGGTGACAATGTGATTAATTTTCAAATATAGTTGAGAAAAATATAAACTACACGCTGTCAGTTTTTTTACGATATATGAGTGTTAGAAATTCCTCATTTTTTAAATAATGTCTCTCTGAAGTGCATACATATGTCATTTCCCATGTAAAAGGGGTGGTAATGTTTGGCAAATATCTCCGAAAGTAATGAGGTAAGGGGTTGAATTTTTGGTGTCATTAGAAGGGTGAGATATTTTAATTCAAAATACGACCAAATTCATTGATTTATAAGTAAAATGATATTTCGATCAAACTACCTTAAATTAAGTAAGAAGTATAAAATATGAGCTATACACTGTTCTATGTCTCATGCGATTTTTACGTCAAAATCTCATCTTTATGAAATGAAGTTTTACTGGAGCGCACTGTTTTACCAAACTCTATTTTTTCAATTGTCTAGCACTTAGAGCGATTATAATTGGATATTTTACATTAAAAGAGAGGTGAGACCTTTTTCCTTATATTGAGCCCAAATTCAATGAATTTCTACTTTGGTGATATCATGCGCCAACTACGTTATTCCGCTCTCGAGCGTTAGGTTACCAAAACCCTTCAGCAATGCTAGTGAAGTTTGTCAGTCTTGCTGCCACT
This sequence comes from Ceriagrion tenellum, assembly GCA_963169105.1. NCBI lineage: Eukaryota > Metazoa > Arthropoda > Insecta > Odonata > Coenagrionidae > Ceriagrion > Ceriagrion tenellum. The sequence goes on from OY720637.1 coordinate 134,220,459, forward strand.
TTACCTGATCAACTGCCGTAAAACGAATTTGGAGGTAACTTAGGTATCTAAAATTGCTAACCTTACTCCCAAATTAATTTCTTTTCTTTTATAAGTGTGCTAGACTTATATGGATCATTAATTCGGCTTTACTAAAGTGGTGGCCTAAGATGTCTTTCAACAAAACATTTCATTTGACCAAAATCACGTAATATGACTATCTATTGAAAGTTATTTACGGAGGATTTTGGCAAACAGAGGATTATTGTGGAGCTACTTCAAAGAAAGACCATGCCGAAATAAATTTAGGGTATAACCAAAATGATAAATTTTCAAATAACGATTTGCATCACAAATTTCTGAAAATCTCGTTTTGATTTAATTTACTTGTTCTTAATGCTTACATTTCCTCATATATTTTTCATGTACGTGTATCTTTTAGGGCATCTCAGCTGAAGCGCATATATTTTAGTGTTTAATTCTTCTCAAGGCATTGACCCAGGCCGCCCTTCGTCAAGAGTTGGCTATGATCAACACCGAGTGTCTCTCCATTCCTGTTCTATTCCAATTCATATATTCCCTTCCATTATTCCTCCCCAACATTTCCTTGATTCTATTCTTCTCATAGGATTGAGACATCTAATCTAATTGCAATCTAATCTAATCTAATCTAATCAATCTAATCAATGTCCTAAGGCTAAGGGTGACATCAATGGCTCCAATGACCTCGGCTTACGGCAGCTTCGCCAAAAATCCTACCGACTAATTGCAAAACACTCCTGGCATTAAAAAAAATGCATGGGTATACGGTATTTCATATCACTACCAGCAATGAAATGTATACCGGAGCTTTAAATACGCAAGTTTAGTTTGCTAAAATATTTTTCACGTTAGATTTATTTAAATCTTTGCTTCACAAAATTTATGCGAGTCGTTCAAAAGTAGAGGAGCTATGACTGCGTGAGATTTTGACCGGGATTTGTACAGGATTCATAAATGTTATTATAATCTATATTCTTTGACACCGTGGAATCGCTGCCATATTTTCTCAGCGTAATTGTAAAGATCTTTAACTGGCTGACCATTTAGCCCGAGGGTGGAATGCAATGAGCGTTGGGACTGGGTTTGGCGCTCCCGAGGAAGTCACTCTTCGAAGCCAAGGATGGAATTGGAATGGAAGGGTGTGGGTAGAGTGCGGTAATAGGAAGGGAACAGGAAAGGGGATGCAGGAAGGATGCTTATCTCACTCGGGAGAGCCAAACATGGCCAAGGGCAGCGGGGAGGGATCAAAGGCGATGCCGCCGACTTGCGAAGACCCTGCACCACGGTTCTACGATTCGCGTGAGGTGCTGCTCCGATGTTGACAATTGACCGTCTCTATCCGCGAGGTTTCAAGGTTCCATTCCTTCAAGCGTCAGCGAAGGAAGACTAAGAGACCTTTGAACTCTACTCAAAGAGTTTTAAAATACGCTTTTACACTTGCGTCGATCGCTTTTGTTCGGAATCCGTTCTCCTTGGACCTGCTGGGCTGTAAGGCTTAACATTAATTCTGCTGCTTTAAAAAAATAGAATACCAAGTATGAAATAGAGACTGTGTAATAATATATGGCAATAAATATCCATGAAAGGCTATGGGACATGGATACCAATTTAAAAATTATAATTCAAAAGTAAATGCGGGTTACAAAGAGGTACCAAACGAATTGCGAATAAATGATGGAAACGAACAACTTCAACATTTGAATACCTTTATTTGTAAGGAAAGTAAGAAAATTGGAAGCAAAGTAAGTGAAGCCAAATCGTACCGGCAAACTTCTGGCAGGAAGGAGAAACTCTTCCTCCCCAAAAATAACTAATTGATATTTAGAAAAGTTCTCTGTAAGCCTGCGAATGGATTGTGGCCTCATAAAGGTATGGAATTCTGACTTATGGAAATGAATAATACGTATGAAAAATTGAAATTATTTGAGATACAATGCTGTAGAGGTAAGCTAAAAATCAAATGGGCCGATAATGAGATTTGCATCTGTTTTGGGGTTACCAGCTGCAAGTTTACATTTGAGGCAGATGAAAATTTAAACACAAATAAAATCAATTCCCAGTATATGAACTTCAGTAAATAAATCCTAAGAAAAACCTGTAAAGAATAGCTTACAAAATATAAGTGTGTCCATGTAAACACCAGACAGTTCAAAGATTAAATATATTTATATAAATGTACCAATAAAATACCTACTTTACAAAAAAATAAAAATATACTTTGTAACAAAAGACTGAACAATGATTAAAATAAACATAGTTGACGTGAGTAACAAATAATAAAAGTATACCAGTATGTTATATAAATGAATTTTCAATACTTTGCTTTGAAAATAACCAATCTTTTATTCTTTTTAAAAATACATGTTAATGAGTAAAGAACCTGGGGAATACCACAAATACAATTTATTGGGCATATTATAAAATATGTAGGATGCAGAAATAATGAAGGGAAGGAAAGGAGGGCGGATACGCACGAAAAATGTATAACGTCTATCGACCTAACTGCTGCCAACCAATCACTGAATCGATCACCGAAGAGAGATCGTATAAATTATCGGGGTCACATTTAATTGATTGCTTTCCGCCGTTATTTCGTCAAGAAATAATAATTGGTCAATGTAACATAGTGTGTGACTCAAAATGGGTGGGTTATAAGGTGGTCTGAATCATTAACTCTAGCAAGAACTCATTTTTTAAGAGCGCATTTCTAAATAGCGTTCTGAGCTACGAGAGGATATTTTGTTTTAAACTGCGTAGAACCGTCTAAAATATATCATATCTTACTATGAAATGTCACATTTTTCATGATGGAGCTTATGAGAATTCGAGTAGTGGCTGAAGAATAAATATAATTGCATATTTTGGGTGATTTGTCGGCAGTCATTGTACAGAGCGAAGGATAAAGAGTAAATAAAATATTAAAGCGCCTCGTGACATCACTTCTTCATTTAGAGACTTTGACTGCGCACTTGAAACTGTCTTGGGTTACTCGCAACGATAATTACGTTCGTATTTTTTTAAGCGGTCCTCCCTTCTTCCTATTTGAGAGTAGTGAGCATGATGGATATATTTTTAGGCAGATTGGTCAAATGTCTAAAATACGTTTTTTTATTAGTGTTTTCTCTTGATATGGGCTCCTGCAGAAATGAGGCAAAATTAATACAGTTCATTAAGTATTTTTTCCATGTACTTATTCGATAGGCGGTGAAAAATGCTTGTCATTTGAATTGCCGCTGGCTTTTATTTAGTTTACTGTTACGATCCATGTAAGTACCGTATAATTTGGCCTAGCAAATTATTAGTTCGGCTATGAATAGACCACTACATTTCTGTGCAGTTTTGTCAGCATTACGAACTGGAATGTATGAAATATCTTGTTCTGTAATCGCTGTCGTTTAAGAAGTTTTCATTAACGTTTATTTCATACTATTACGAGCAATCATGGCTGGCAAATCGGGCTTTATTCCGCAATACAATCCACTTTCGAAGGTCTTTCGCCGACTTATCTCGCAAAGAAAGCGTGGCATTTGTTGAGATTTTTTTGTCTTCTTAAACCAATCGTAAGCGATCTTTGCCGATAACCCTTTGCTCATGCCGATTATAATTCTCTACCGCCAAACGCAATCTTATTCAATTCTAACCTTTGGCTCTTTATAATTTACATATCTTTCAATCTCCATCACCGACGGCTCCGGTATTCCGCCCCGAAAGGGGTCTGTTTGTGGCACAAATGATAGTCCATTACCACTATCAGTTCGCGGTATCTCTTATAAACAGAAATAAGCGCAGGCAGCTCGACCTTATGTACACTCAAAATTCCGAAAGAAGGAACTTTTTTCAATAATGCAGATTTTATTAGCCTTGGAACTGGGAATCATCCGGAAAAACAAGCGACGTTGGGAAATATGGACCAGCGTGTATGATGGTGGGTGTTTAATTTGAAGTCACGTGAATGGGTGGGGACCGCTAAATCGCGTCACTTGGTTTGTCCACGTGTGGTATATGCGCAGTAGTGAAGCCCATCTAATAATCATAACTCGATCACACGATTCGCTTTGCTTGAATTTGCATCTCGCTGATAATATCTCAGGAGGGTGTATTCGAACTGTTTCCATTTGCGTTTGCGGGATAAATATTCCAAAAACATGCAAGCGATTCACCTGATCATTAAATTCTACGCATTTCTCATCTCAAAATACTTCTAAATTTTCTTCATAATCCCCAACGTAACAATTCGGAACTATGCTAGCATATCCAGCAACAGTTTGCAAGGAGAAAATCAGAGTGTGTTGCATTAATTTTATTTTGGATTTTTTTCAAGTATTCTACCGGTTAATGTAGGTTTTAAAAAAATTTTAAGGTGTCAACTTTTACTAAAACCACTCGAATTATTAAAACAACGACCCAGGTTTCGATGTGCATTCACAAATGATGTGAATGCACATCGAAACCTGGGTCGTTGTTTTAATAATTCGAGTGGTTTTAGTAAAAGTTGACATCTTAAAATTTTTTAAATGATGGAATACCACCAAGTGAGACTGACGAAAGTGAGTGATAATGTAGGTTTTGCTGAATGTCAGAGAATCTCCGGTCGGTTTTCCCCACTTTCTAGGGCCTATCTATCTCTAGTTTATCTAGTTTATCCTTTTTCACCTCAGCATACGATATACCCTTCTTCATCCTGTCCATGAAACCTATTCTCTTTCTTCTCTTCCCCGCTTGCCCAACATCCTCCCTCTATCACATTCTTGAGCAACCTATCGCCCTTTATTACATCCTTCAGCCATCTACCCTGCCTATCCCGGATTTCATTCAGAAGTTTCCTTTCCTCTCCCACCATCTCAAGTACTTCCTCGTTAGCCTTTCTCTCCTTCCACCTCAGCCTCTACATCCTTCTCCACACCCACATCTCAAATGCCTGCAGCCCATTCTCGTCCTCCTTTCTGAGGGTCCTCGTTTCTGCTCCATACAACGCTACGCTCCATATCAAGCTCTTCACCAGTCTCCTCTCCAAAACCTTACCCAGTATTCCCGTCATCAGGATTGTACATTGGCAATTTATACGAAGAAAACTACTGAGGATAATTTTAGTATTTTCTTTACCCCGGGCCAAATTTTCCCAGGCAGTGTCTAAAGTAGTTTTATTTTTGAAAATTATCGCGGAGTAAATACAGCTCATGCGGCATTGCTCTCTGAGCACCACGCAATAAAACCCTCTCGGGGAGAGTCTCTCCTTTCCATTTCCCCTCGCTCCATTTTCCGCGAAAGGAACAACAGATGAGGCAGGAAGACTTTCCGTTAAGGCAGCGGTGGCTGCGAATGGAGCAGCTACGGAGGGCGGGCTGGATGTTGTATGTATACATGGGTTCCGTATCCCATCTCTCTCCTCATCCTCCCCCCCCCCCATCGTCGTCATCTTCCTTCCTCGTTCTCCCCTGGGGCTTGAGAGGAAGAAGAGGTGGAGGGAAGAGGCAGGCCGATTACGCCCTCGCCCGTCCGGCAGAGGAAGGCCTCCATCTCGAGCACAACCCGATCCTTATCGCCGGAACTAGCGCCCAAACCTATTCCCGGACACCGTAATTGGTCCAAGCGGTTCAAGGGGAACCCGACGCCACGGCTGCAGCCCTGGGCAGCGCGACTCCAATATTTACTATATCCAACTCTTGAATATATATCAATGTACTGGCGATACATATTCTGTCTCGGATTCCGTGCCGGTTAACCTTAGAACACAAACGTTTCGACAGCAGGTTCTGCCATTATCTTTAGGTTGGAATATTATCAAATAAAACTTACTTATATATGACATAGTTTCCGGCTTCACCTGGTGGAAATTTATGATGAAACTCATAATAATAGATACTTGGTTTTATTCCACACTATTTAATATACGCTATGAGTAAAACTTACTTATTAAAAATAACACTTGTTGCAGATTCAGACACCAAGGTGTCGGTGTTCTAATGTGTGTGCTTCAGAGAGAGAATCCGCATGAAACTGCGCCAAATTTTCCCTTCCAGATGAGAAAAAATGGATGATACCGAATATGATATTGGTGTACTGTGATCAGATATTTTATGTCAATACCGTCTTTCCGATTCTTATATCTGAAGATAAATATCGGAGGTCCATTACTTTGGAAAAATAATTACTGATGAACCTTTTCAAACTGTACATTCTCCTATTCTTTTCATTTAATCATCAGGCAAATGCATGAAAATATGTTGTTGGCCATGGTTTACTTGTTTTCTTAGATTTGGACGGTAAATTTAGATTAAAATCTGACATAATACTATAATTAAAGGATTCATAATTGTTTTAATCCGGATTCATTGATCATTTATCAAATGCATAATATAATGCATCTGGAAATCAATACTATGGTTTTTCATTGAAAAATTGCTCTTTTTAACCATATTAACAACTTGTACACTCTAGTAATTCACTAAATTTGGCAGAATAATTTAGTACATATGGTTTACTGAAGCAATCTGCTGCGTTGACAAGGGTCCAGGCTTGTAGTATTTTTCAGACTGTCCATCTATTTGCCTTTTAAGGTAGTCCGAGCGAGATAGTTCCCTAGTCATAATAGAGACCATATTCGAATTATACGTTTTAATTTCGCCATCTGTAGGATACATCAATTGAATATTGCATTATTAATGGTGCAATAATATAGTTTTATATGACAGAAATTGTAAGTAATTAAATTCAAATATCTAAATCAGCCTTTAACTTGACTCATTTTTTTCGCACGGTGCGTTTGAAACTCCTTTAAAACGGAAGGTTTTGTGATACCCAAGAACCTACTGCGGTGACAATATGATTAATTTTCAAATATAGTTGAAAAAACATACAGACTACACGCTGTTAGTTTTTTTTACGAAATATAAGTGTTAGAAATGCCTCATTTTGTAAAAGATGTCTATCTGGACAGCATACACGTACCATTTCCCATGTAAAAGGGCTGGTATTTTTTTGGAAAATATCTCTAAAAGTAATATGGTAAGGGGTTGAAATTTTGGTGTCATTAGAAGGGTGATATATTTTTCTTTAAAATGAGACCAAATCATTGATTTCTACGTAAAATGATATATCGCTCAAATTACCTTAAGCCTGGAATTGATGTGTCCATGTAACCTCAATTAGGGTGAGTTTCGACTTTCCTAAACTTATTTTGTATGAACATGTACATGCAGTCCGCATTTTTTGCCGTTGCGCTTTTCGTCTTCTCAGTCATACGTCGACTAAAATTTATCTATTTGAAACAAGTATTTAAGAAAGCTGCCTGACAATAAAGCGGGAATAGCTTGTATCGAAATATAGCTCATACTGCACGGGTGAATCTCACGTTGCGGCGGAAGTGGTCACCGTTGCATTCATTAATAAGCCAAGTACGTGCACACCCAACGACCCGAGGTGAGGGCGTGCGAAACACATTCACTGATGTATTTTATTATACGGAACGAAGCCGAGACTTGTCCCGCAGGGCACATGCGAGGAAATTGAATAGGGGAGTCCACTCGACAGAGGCGGCGAGGCGATGGACGAATGCGATAAACGCGACAGCCCGTTTGATGACGGCTTCCAAATGGGTTCCCTTCGGTGTGCGTCTATATGGGGCGAGTCTATTTCCGCCTACCTGCCGTCGCTATCCGACTAGGAGCCACCGCGAATCCATTGATTAAAGCGAGAATAGATGGAGTCATACCGCACGATGACTCAGAGGAATGTTGAAGCCATTGCAGTGCTCACTTTTCCATTACTGATTGAAATGAATGTGCTGATAATTGGAAGAAAATAGGGAAAGAATTGTCGCGAAAAATTGATTCAAATTTCCGTTATAGATAAAGATTATAATATCGATTTAGGTATTTTTTCTACTAAATTGGAAACATTTCGCACAATAAACATGTTTAGTACATCACAACATGAAAATAAAACAGACCTATCCTTCTTGCCCTCCAATAAATCCATTAAAAATTGAATCCGAATATGATCTACATTTTAAGCGCCAAAAACTTTGCGTGAAATTTGAACGCTTTCAGTTAAACTAACTTGCGTTCGTGCAAACATGACGAATGATTTGGGATTTTACTAAATATAAGTTGGAAGAAAAACGTTTTCGTAACAAATTTATGATGCGATTACTGTGTGTTCATGAATTTCCTTATTCTGCAGTTATGGCGAGCACGTAAGGCTTTATTTTTTGCAATTGCTGGAACAGCACCGCTGCTGATTCAAGAGTGAAATTCAATAACTTCGTAGTTTTTCCATCTGACGACCTGGAAGCAACGCATTTGCGACCGTGTCTTCTTTGCCTGCGTCCGCACTCGTATCTCGAATGCTAATTCAAGTGGGTGGGCGTCGATTGGCTTTTCGAACGCCTCCATCGCGTCAACCACCGCTCTCGGGTAATTTCTTGCGCATAATAACCGTGGAGGAGAGATATGGTCCGGAAAGCGTACGATTTCAGGCCTCCGCTCTTTTATCGCGTTGATCCGAACGAGTTGTTTATATTTAGCGCCACTCACGTCCTCGCGAAATGTCTTCCAGCGCTTTAGTCGAAATTCCGTCTTCCTTCCCCATTTTCGTCACCAGGCCCCAATCTTTGAGGCGGTGAGATTATTTTAGCAAGGATTATGGCTTGCTATAATTTAGCGATGTGGCTTGGAAATTTTTTCCTATTAAGTGTGGATGATGTGACTAGGATACACAAGTGTAACATTTGGGAATCGTGGCATTAATCTCTCATAGGGTGTGCTAACTTCTATACCTACATCTACATACTACCCCGCGAGCCGCCGCATGGGCGTGTGGCAGGGGGTGGTAGGTCACCAGCCGTGTAAAGCTGTAAAATTTTTGAAGGTGTAATGGTGACGTGTACTATGGGAGTGTATTTAGAGGAGTTCAGTTTTTATTGTGGTCGCTTATTGTGCACGGAAAGAACAAGTTTTTGTACCTATCTGTTCGGCAGAGTATCTCTCTCGTATTTGATCGCATCTGTCAGATCTAGAAATGTAGTAAGGCGTCATGATAATATTCTCTGTGTCGCTCCGAAACACACCAGTTCTGAATATTACAAGCAGCCTAAGCCTAGCGTACAGCCTCCGAGTCTCTAGGGGCTCCCACCTTGATCCCTCTAACAGTTGTGTATCACGATATGTTCGTTCGTAGCAGTTTTTAACGAAGTGTGCTGCTTTTCTTTGTATTTTGTGAATTATTTTTTTTATCTTTATGACCATGGTCTTAAGGAAGAGTAGTAACTTAGAGTAGCATTTCCGCTATTTTTCCCCTTGGCCCGCCTAGTGGCTACATCTTTGTTCCACTTGCAGTCATCTGTAATCTTTCGTCGTTCATCGTAGAGAATTCCATCTCATGGCCCCTTTTTTGACTAAATTGGTGATTCATTTCGGCGTTAAGCACATTTAAATTAAGGACAGAATTGGTTTTCTATTATCCTTCTGGTGTTTTCATATGTATTTTTTATACTGATGGCAAAGTCTTACAAAATACATGCTATTTCTATAACGTCCCTACTTGCAGAAAAGAAGTAGGTTTGAAATATATCACTTTCAATTTAAGGCAAGGATGGCTACTTCACAAATTTCCTGGGAAAAAAGTTCGAATAACTGGCTCGATTCCACCTCTGATGGAATAATTCCAAGTAAAACAGAGGGAGAGACCATTATAAGACCAGAAAGAAATTAATACACTCATTGCCGAAATGTTAATGGATGAATTCTTCCTGTAATAGTGCTAAATGGTAAATCATAACAAACGTTTTGTGCCATAGCCTTAAAATTGCTGAATAAACTAAATTGCTAGTGGCATGTGGGCGCTACGAAGAATTTGATTTTCTCTGTTTTTTATTCGACATTTTGGCGATAAAATATTTTTTTATTAATAGTGAACCTCTAGAAAGTTTAGTTCGGAACGATGGATTTCATTATACCCTACACCACTACGTGGATAGGGTATATTGATGGCAAGGCCGAAGATAATTCCTTTACTAGTTTCTTCCTCGATGTGAAACTAAATGGCCCAAATGGACTTGAAATCAGGAAACTGAGATGGAGTCGGAGTTCATGAGAGAGATCGATATTCAAAAGCATTTGGGTATCCATTGATTGCTCGATCAAGGCTATTAGTATTTGCTGTATTGCAGCTGGTCTACTTATTACATAGATAAGCCGTACTAAGGTACGTAAATTTCGTGAGATTCATGATCAGTAAACACCCGGAAATTATGTGAATTATTCTGTAGTATAATTTATGGCAAATTTATAAAATTATTTGAAAATATATAATCATATACCTTTAAAATAAGCGCTGCGATGCTTCTTGTGAAGCCAACTGATTTAAAAAATTGATCATTCGGGCTGGTATTACCAAGTCTGTGCTTGCGTGTTATGGTCGCCTAACCTCATATTAAAGCTTACCCAATGAATGTTTATGTGTTCATTCAAAAATGTTAAACGGTTTGAATTCCTATGCACTCGCCACATTTTGCAATTGTCACGCCTCATAAATCAGGTTGGCATCACATTATTCCGCATTTTTTATGCCCTCCAGAATTTAAAGGGTGGCGAGGCAGACAGTAATTATGGAAAAAAAGGACGTATGGCAAAATGAACATCACATCGTTTATTATTTCCGGTACATATTTTCGCAATGGAGATGGAGCTTTAAAGTTTAAGATTAGTTGACGCAAGTGCAATTTAAACATTTTACAACGCCAATAGAGGAGCCTCGAGGTAAGAATTTTTTCGTTCTTCAGTTCAAAGACTTTTGGCCGCTGCACCGTCGCCAAGTTGACGGCAAAGCGCGCAACATCTTCATCTTCGATTTCGAGCCTCTCAGATCAGATTGTTCACGTTCCTGAGCGCTGGAGACTTAGTATTAGCGCGGGCTAGTGCAACAAAGAAAGCGCTTCAAGGCGGCCGTTAATCACGCTCAGGCACGTCTGGATCTCCGCATGTCGTACCTATTACTCTGCACCCTTTGGAGCATTTGCCGCAACTGCAACTTGGTTTTAGCATGCCTATTCGTTGTTTGCAAATCCACTCGTAATCTATTCGCTATAAATCCTACTGTTTATCTTATTGAAGATGAATGCAAACACAACGATAAACTTTATTCTAGGGCTGTATTGTGTCTTAGTGTTGCAGGAAAAGGATTGACAGCGGATAGCCGAAGAAGTGAAACCTTCAAAAAGGGGTGTAAATAGAAACCTTCAAAAACTTTGGGCAAATTATTGTTCAACTCAAAGAACAAAGTGACACCTATGAACAGAAATGGCGTATATAAGCTAAAATGTACTACTCCCAATTGTACTTCGATATACATTGGACACTGTTGGTCGAGCCATCTCTGTAAGGGCTCGAGAACATAAAACATGTTGGGTGAAAGAAGATATCTCATCAACCTTTGCCAAAAATTTAATCGAAGAGGGCCATACAAGTGACTTTGTGCCGGAAGTGCTACATATTGAGAAGAAAGGGGCCAAATTGGACTACTTAGAACAATTTGAAATTTTGAGTTCTGCCAAAAACATAAGTGTGAAAATCCTTAATGAATGTATTTTTCCCTCCCACTCTCCCCTATTATCCATACCTTTCCCCCCACCACCTCCCACTGACCGTGACGCACGTCTCTGACGTCAACCAACCACTTCTCCCCCACCCCCCCCTTCCCCAGGTCTCTATATATTGATTCGCATGCTATACTCATGCGCCTCTGAAAATGATTGCAAAGCAATCGAAACCTAGGTCGGGAATAAAAGTTTTAAGTGTGAAATTTACTAAGAGATTTTTATTTTTCGTCATGTCTGGTGGGCAACATCTCCAATCGTGAGCAAAATCATATTCAATCGCCAACTGTATCAATCTAATTGCTTGGCTTTTTCTTACTCTCGAAGTATATAGCTCTAAAGAAACGCAGTATTAAACATGTTAACATAAGTACCTCACACGTAGTTGCAAAAGGGCCTGGAAGCCAGTCATGAAGCAGAGAATGATCAGACTTGGAACTAGAAGGATATAACTGAATAAGAGGAGTGGTTTGACAGATTAATGCTCATTTTTTTTGTTGTTTTTGCTATTATTTTCGGGAATTCTTCTCTAACCTCTGGGTTCGACGTATTATTTATTTCTGTTTCGTTTTTATCTAAATTTTCTAATTTCAAGATGTTGCATAAAAAACCAGAATATCAGTTTGTAAGAGTAAACTTGGTAGTATTTCCGCGAACCCTCGGCCACTGATGCATGCAGAAGCTAGCATCATGTTTCCGTTTTAATATCTACGAAAAATGAATATTAAGATTCATCCTTTGAAATTATGACATTTTATAAATTATTTATGAAACGGTTCGCAACAGTTTCACCTAAATGTTATAAAAACTGTAATCACCTGAGGCGGTACCGGTCTTTACTAAAATGTACACACTCCTGAGCCTCCAAGATCAACTATTCTCTCGGAGTATCGTGGGCAGTTTCTCAAATACCCCTGAGCCACAGTCATCAGTCTGCGCTTTTCTCTGTCGTGTTTTCTTTCTTCTCCCGATGAATGATTGCCCCGCGAACTGCTCATCTACCCGAAGAAAGTGCATCGCCATTGGCCCGCGAGCATTTGAGTGTCTCCCTCGCACCGCCGCATCATGAACTGCCACGCCCAGCGCTCCCTTGGGCCGTCTGGAGAGGTGCGGATTGGTTGAGTGTGAGTACTTGCCACTCTCGTCGAAGCATCGTCCTTTGATGACGCCGCCTGGAATCGTGAGATTTTTTTCTGTTCTTTTGCCTTGATTTTTTTTTGCGAGTTCGTCACCAATTCCGTAGTCTTGTCATCATGTTGCCGATGTAACTAGACAGTGATGCAAAAAGTGAGTAATTTATTCAGTAAATGATAATAAAAGGGTTTATTATCTGAAAGAACAAATATAATCTCATAATCTCCGTAGGTAACAGTAATAGGAAGGTATTCTGCGTTATTAATGCGAATATTATCGCACGTACAGATACGTCGATATAAAAGTTAAGGTAGGAGTTGAAAATTTAGCGAAGAAGTCAAAATTTTTAGCTCATCCACATGTTGTTCTTTTGGTACTACTTTTACACTTTGTTACACACACAGGGTTTGATGCCACTGGACTTTCATTTAGACACGGCATTTTCCGTGTAGAACAAAAAGCCTTGATGACATTGCTTATGCTTCATTTCAATGAATTTTGTAGAAAAAATTAAATCAATAAGCCCATCGTTCACTGGGATTTAATTCGTTGAAGAGGGAACGCCCTGTAATTTCAGACCTTGAGGATTAACTGATGCCCTAGGTCACAAATAGTAGAATTAAGGACTTTGGATTTCCTTTTTTTGAAAAATGAGTAATATTTTTTCCATTTCTTGTCAATTAAATGAGACATTAAAGTATTTAACCAGTTTCATATTTACTATTGAAAGTATTTGCAGCAGGCTGTTCCGCTACCTGCTCCGTGAATAGATAGAAGTAACTTTTCACGAAAGATTCGCGGGCTTGTGTTAGGCATGCTTTCCTTTCAGGCATGGGAGTGCTAGAAAATGTTCACCAATTAACCCGACATCATTCCATTAATTTAAAGCCGCTTTAATGCTGAATTTCTATGCATGAAGCTTCTGCGCTAACGACCGGATTCTCCTCAAGTCATTTGCGTGAAATGTTTGACGGTGCTCACTTAATTTTCTCTGTGCCTCATTAGCTTAATTTATTGTTCGCATATGTTCATTCTTCATTGGTTATCTGAGTCCTTATGCATACTGCTTTGGCACTGTGAGTGGTAGGTTGCAGCTACCGGTAATGAGCCGCTATATTCTGCGATTCTCACCTTTGAAAAAAGTCATATGTCAAATATTACCAAGTTTGGCTCTACTTTGGTGTCGCGGGGTTCAATTGACACATCTTGCTTCCTATTCAGATACAGGGACACCTTTCCAACCTAGAAAGATTTATCATTCGGGTTCTGAATTATTTTTTGGCTGTGAGCTTTTTGCCTCCATTGACATCCATTAGGGCGTAAACAGACTTGACCAGAACCTGTTCCATAACGGGCACTTAATAAATTTACATTCCATTATGTTCCCTGATTTTTTTTCCTTACCTCCAAGGGATAATTTAACTGTTGCCCTCTCGTTTGCTCCGCAGACGCAATATTCACTGCTTTTAGGATAAAATTGTTTTTATTTTCAATTTACGCTCTATTTCAATGTACGACTTATTTCAATTTAAGTGTTATTATGGTGCAAAATTGAAGGAATTTAAGCTTTCACGAATTATTTTAGTCTATTCCCTGTGGAAATTAGTAAGTTTGGCGTTCTTTCAGTCTAATTTGCTTTGTTACCTCTACTCATCAAATCTTAGTTCATTTTTTATTAATATCCCAAGTGATCATAACCCTATTACTAATTAACTTCTGAAATGTATTTCCCACCTAATGTCCGGTAAGCATAATAAAAAATTATCCTTTTTTGTGCTGAACAATTTTTTAAAAACTATGCACAATTAGTATTGGCGTCCTCCATTGAAAGTTACAAAAAAGGGAGTTGGTATTCCAACTAAATGAAGTTCATCGGAATGCACTCGTGCACATTATTGCATTCATTTGAGTCTTGCACGCTGGCCCAAAAGCTTTTATGGCATCGTTTGAATTTGGAAAAAGCTGGTAGATTAAGGTCTCACAATGAAATAAACCTGCAAACAGATAAGCCTGCAGTAGTTCTGATCTATAATTATCGTTTAATTATCCATTCTCGTCGTTGATATGCATCCGATATTTGCAATTCATAATGGAAAACTGCCTAATTAAAGGTTCCGTAGCTTTTTTTGATGCGTCTAATTCCTATCCATATGTCGAGCTGAGACGGAAAATAAAATGAATAGCCGCTGATTGAAAAATTTATCCCAAAAATTTATAGATTCAAATAACTACGGAAAGTCCATTGCATAAGTTGATTTGGGGAATAAGCAATATATATCCTATGAAACTTGTCGAAACTTTACGAAGGGATAAATTTAATTCCATCTGCGCATTTATCATAACTTTTTTAAAGTAGTGTTTGACTGTGATAATTTTAATATGAAGTCACTCCATCAGAAAGCTCCATTGGACTTTACGTTTCATAACAAAATTCCTTGAAAAAATTTAATTGAAATTGCTCAGGATTAATTGACCAAGGAGCGCTCTAAATTGAATCTTTTTGCTGATAAATAAAAATAAGATATAGGGAAACACATTGCTAATAAATTCCAAGAGTAATGCAATTAGGATTTCAGGCATAAATGGGTTTTCATTATTTTTATTTCTTCCAGGGATATGCTTTGCCAAGCAAGGCATGAGAAATAGAAACGTTATGAATGCAACATAATTGTTTGTGAATCGAATAAATCTGGAAATAATGTATGCAACAGCCTCTTATTTAGCGTCTCAGCAAGTTTTTACCATTTTTTAAAGACCTCTGGTTACTTTATTGGTAAATGGTAACGCTCTTTTGAAGTTGTACTAATCATTCAAATTGAATATTTACCTTTGATCATGCGTGGGATTGATAATGCTCAGGCTCTTATTGTTAGCTTTTTATCGTGTTCAAGGAGATATTATTCCCGCGATAAATTTATCCGTCAAGCATTATCACAACGTTAGTGGTGAGAGAAGAGAACTTATTTCATACAAACCAGTTGTGTAGTCAATTGGACCTCTCCTTTAAAGGTGTTTTGTGAGTTCTGCTATAAATTTGATTTAATTAGCCAAATCCCACCAAATAAGTGAAAATCGCGATGATCTTCAAAGGCCAGTAAACGTAATGAACCAAGTTCTCCAGCAATACAATATAAATATAAGTAAGATGAAGACCAAAATCCTAGTATGCGGAAGAGATTAGCTGAATGGAGAAGTCATCCTGAGAGGAGAGAAATTAGAGCGTGTGGATTCCTTCACCTATCTAGAAAGCACCATACGTGGGATGGAAGACGTACAACGGACATCCAGCGGAAAATAACCCACGCTAAGAAAGTATTCATCAGAAAAAATAACTACTGTGCTTAAAGAATATAGAACTGCAAACCAGGAGACAGTATATGAAAACATTTGTGTGGAGCGTAGCACTCTATGGATCGGAAGCATGGACCATCGGAAAAGCTGACCAGAAAAGAATTGAATCCTTTGAAACCTTGTGCTGGAAGAGGATGCTGAAGATAAAATAGACGGACAAAATAAGAAATGATGAAGTATACAGAAGAGTAGAAAAGGAAAGGACCATATGAAACACCATACAGAAAAAAGATCTAAGGCTATCCCGGCGTATGAAGTCGTTGAAGGATATTCGGGTATATATCGAAAAGATGAACGAAATGGATTTGAACACACCCTGAGGCACAATGGATTCGTGAAGAACATAATTGAAGGCAAAATAGAGGAAACGCCCCCAGAGGAAGACCAATGAATAAGTTTATAGACCAAATGAAGAGAAAAGTACATAGGAAGAGATACCAGGAGGAAAAGGAACTAGGATTAGATAGGAAAGGGTGGAGGGCTGCAGTTTTCTTTTCCCTGGTTACTTTATTAGTAAATGGCAACGCTCTTTTGACGTTGTACTAATTATGTCAATTGAATGTTTACCTTTATACATGCGTGGGATTGATAATGCTAAAGCTTCTATTATTAACTTTTTTATCGTGTTCCAATTCTAGGATTGAACGTCTAATGCATGGAGTGAATTAGTCCGTATATACGCCTGGTTCACAAGCTGGGAGGTACCTCGTGTAGAAATTCGTTTGTCTTGTAACTCAAACATTTTCCAGTTGTTAACTTGCGTCGTAAAACACCCAAATGAATGAGAAGTATCCCATTCCGGAAACGTTCCCTTTGTTTACAGGTATCACTCCGCGCGGGTGCTTTAAAAAAGGACCTCGCTTTCACCGCTTAAATTCTATCGTAGGCCTGTTTCTAGAGTGAAAGGGAACGTTCTAGAAACAGGTGATGACCTTTGGCGATCATCCGCGGCCGGCACTCGCGTGGCCGAATCGAACCCTCAAGGTACTCCGAGACCTTCTTCCTCTGCTCATTCGCTCGTCCATCTTGCGTCGAAAGGGTTTGAGGGTACGGGGGTCGGGGGAGCAAGCGTTTTGAATGAAGCGGAGAGGAGTTGAGTGGGAGAGTCGTTGCGGGAGGGAGTGTGGTGGGAAGAAGAAGCGGAGGAGGTCGATCTGCAAAAGGAGCGTGCTGGCCTGCCTCCCCCTGGCTAAACTTTCGTCCGTTGATCTCTCCTCCACATCGTACGGAAGATTTAGCTCTCTAATAATCGAGTCATCTATCATCCTTGGCGGTATGCGGGGCAAAAAAACAGTCGAAGATCGTTAAATGGCAAAATTTTAACGGGGATTGCAATTCGCGCGCGGCCGTTTTTTTTTCCGGCGAAGGCGGGCCAAATTATCTCTCGCGGTTTTTAAAGGGCGGCCCGGTTCGGTTACGTCCCAGGCCTCATCCCTGCTTCGCGTCCTGGCGCACGCGCGGATTTTTTTTGTTTCGTTTGTTTTGTTTTTCAGCCTACGTTTGGGATAGCGAAATTCAGCCGGCACTTTAAGTCTTTCGTTATGGCTTGTTAGCAGTATGATATCTTCTGCTAAAGGTGTAATTACTCGAGGTAACTGTGCCCGTCAGGATTCGCAAGATTGCTTACTATCCTGTCGCCGACGATTCTTTTTAATCTGAACAAATGTATTAATTTAATTTTTTGTTTATTTACAGAGCACTTTGAAATAATTAATTGACACCATTCGCAGCCACGCGTTCGGATATATCTCGCGCAATGATATACAACAAATGGTTGAAATTAATCATGAAAAATCTTTGAACTGACTGTGATTCGATCCTGGAAATTAATCCCCAGTCAGTTGATAAAGACACTTGAACGGCAATTGGGAGATCCGGGACAGAATCCCGGTCAGGTCAAAACTATTTTTTTGTGCCGATTTTCAGCACTATTTTGTATTTCCTTGTGGGACGATTTTCTGTGATTTTTTTTGCTTTTAATGACATTGCCATACTATTTCCAATAGCAGTACCTATAGCAGATACCACATTTATCGACGGATTCAGTTCCAGAACTTACCTATTAGTAACGTTTTTAACATAAATGAAGGATACTTTGCCAACAGTCCTTTTCATCTCAATGCATATTATCCATGCACGCCCAATATAGCGCTATGTGAGATTATCAACAATGCTGTTATTAGATTGGTGATTATTTGAAAATTCATACAGCGGTATGATTTTGCTATTTAGTGTATCTTTCGACGATTTAGTTGTTTTGTATATCATTGCTCATTGTTTTCGATGTTTAATTTTGCCTCTATTGCGATGTTTTGGTCTTCATCTTGTTTTCAATAAAAAATTCCTCTTCCGAGTAATTTGACGCTGAAGACTCGAACAAACAGCACAAGCCAACAAAATGAAAGATCGATGAGGCAACTTCATCATCTGTTCCACAATCCAAAGTTAAAATGTTTTTGTTCTCTCACTTTTTTCGAGGATTACCCAAGCACTTGATTCATGCGTGTCAGATTTTTCCTCCCGCCTCTCAGTGCCAATTTCCCAAGTATTTACCGTTAGCCATCGGTAAAAAAAAATTGAAGTGTCGGTGAAGAAAAGAAATAATAATTACGGGCTGATAGAATGAGACTACACATTGATATCACCTTTTATGATGTAGGCACGTGAGAAAAATTGGAGGGACATGATACCGTCCGTAGTGATTTCAGGCTCTCACGAAGGAAAGCGGATTATAACCTTGAATAGTGGTATTCTTTTGCCTTTCTTCAGCCTTTCTCTATTCAAATCACCCCTCAGAGTATTTTTTCACCAGTCGCACTTTCTACACCAAATATGAACCTGATCCGATGTTATTAGTTATATATATATATATATATATATATATATATATATATAACTATTAACATCGGATCTAACTATTATATATATATATATATATATATATATATATATATATATATATATATATATATATATATATATATATATAACTAATAATATCGGATCAGGTTCATATTTGGTGTAGAAAGTGCGACTGGTGAAAAAATACTCTGAGGGGTGATTTGAGCTAGAAATGACTTATTCGATGGTTTCGGGCTTAAATTTGTGAAAATTCATTATGAAATCAATAATAAAAATGGCTTAGTAACTTTTTACAGGTATTCTTATATGTACGACCGGATCGTTGCATAGGCAACAACCTGAAGATGTTGCCTATGCAACGAAAGATGTTGCCCATGCAACGAAACTGGTCGTACAAATAAGAATACCTGTGAAAAGTTACTAAGTCATTTTCATTACTGATTTAAGAGGTGATTTATTTTTAGCATTTATTTTTGTCCCTCATGCTCTTGTGTGATCTAGATCAGCTCTTAAAGCATATTTTTAAGGAACGACTTGAAACCTATAGAGTCATTTACATTGACTTTGATAACTTTCAGGAATGTACCTTTTGCTATTATTCAGTTGTTCCATTTTTCCTTTAATTTTATTATTATTAATAAGCCACAACTACCCCTTCCAGCATTAGTATGGGCTGTTCTCGTCGTTATACTCTCATATCTATGAAATGAACTTAATTTTGAATTATTTGAGACAAGTGCGCCCTGTATTTCACCATAAAATATTTTAGGAGAATTAAAACTGGTCTCGTCCCAGATTTGAATTCGGAGAGCTGTAATCGAATACCGAAGGGCGAGCAGTTACACCAATGAACCTTATCAAACGATTCCGTCCCGAAGATTGGGAGATCCCGTCAAGGTAGGGCTCAGTTCTAAACTCAAAGATATGTGGCGTTGACATTACGCGATTTTATCACGGACGAGGCGCTGTCCTCGTTCAGTCTTTGGATTCGCAGGAGGATGTGGCACCCAGAAATTCTAGCGGTACAAACTGAAACTGGCTAAACTGAAATGGACTCGAATGTGTATACTCACCTATATTCTGCTTAAAAGGGTCACTTTGCAGATATATCCTCATTTTTCTTATTGTATTTCATAATACTATCAGTGAGGTGTTGAATCTATGATCATAGAATCTCTAAATGGTCATGCTTGGTTTGCATATAGTGTTAATAAATATATGCCTTCTTATTTCATTTCTCATACGATGGAATATATTCTACTTTCTCTAAAGATAAGAACTCATTTTTTCGTAAATTATTTCAAAAGAATGCTTGGCTCAAAAACTCTCAAATAGCTAATGAATTAGCCTTTACGGCTAAGTGGACAATTATCAGCATTTAAATTTGCATTTTATTGAGTAAAATTTTATACTTTAACAAACACGGAATATGTATTTTTCCTCATATTTTTAACATGGCATATCATTTGTAGCGCATTTTATTATGCAAGATATAGGCACTTGATGATTTTACCATAATTTTACGTATTCATCTTATTTTGGCATATTTTTACTTCTCAATTGATATAATAATTCGTGACTTTCAATATGAACCAGCGAATGATATAAACATTTGAATAAATAACGTTTTTCATAAATATTGGAACAGCCAACCTCAGCTATTATTTCTTATGGCTGCATAACCCTTATTATTATTCTCCCTGCCAGTTATGCCTTTATGCTACATGATTGCTATGACCTAGCTTGCATCCCTCTTTCCTTATAAGTTCAAAAATCACTTTGAATTATTTAGATTTTCTTGGTTTCCGAAAACATTTTTCTGGATTCTTTATAATTAGTAAGTAACTAGCTATTTTTTCTCTCTGGAGTTAAATACTATTTATCTTTCTGTTTTGCATTAGTTTATTTTATTATATATGCATTCGCTGCTCTCGTTCAGTTGCATTTCGTTGAAAGTGCATTACACTGATTTGAAAAATCAGATATAGTCCAATTTAGCATTAAGATTTTTACTGCAGATTAGTGAGGTAAAAAGTGCTGTGAATTTTCTTAGCCATACAGTGAATGCTTCATCTTTGGCGAATAGGTTATTATAAGGGAACCGAAAATGTTATTTGTCATTCAGAGAACTAACAAAAGTTTATGCAGCAGTGATATGTATTGAAAAGGCGTTTTAATGCTGATTAAAATGAGATGCGTGAACCCGTTTTAATACAGGAAAGAAGAAAATAGAGGCCGCTATATTCGATTTAACGGTATCTTCATCCCTACGTTCACTCTCTTTGTGCTTCTGCTCAATTGTCGAAGGTGAGCCATAATTGGTTCCGGGGTATAGACCTGTAGAAAGAATCTGTGTGTTACCGCTTTCCTTTTCACGGCTGATTGATTCCCCATCCAAAAACAGAGCATCTAATCGCCGGCCATTTGTAAGGATTTCGACAATAATTTGACTGTCATCCCACGAATGAGGGGGCATTTGTCAAAGATCAAACGTCAATACGCGACCTCCTTGTCGTCAACAAGGCATTTACTCTACATATTCAGCTAATGAGGACAGCTCTAATTAAGGTCATAACATACTTACGGCTATTAAGCCTTTGTCTGCGTGCGGGCTTGGCAAAACAAGAATGATTAATACGCATATACTGATAGTTCGAAGACAGAACGTTTCGGGAGCTCAGCGCTAGTAAAAGTTCCTTTTTATTAGCACGTTCACTCCGAAACCATTGAACTGCTCGTATGGCGCGACACAAATAGGTCTGCCACCGTTGTACACCAATCATAGAATTATTACGAGGGAATACATGTAGTTGAGACAGCTCTCCTCGAAAATAAAAACCTGCGCTGGAAAAGGTCCTTCATCTTTCCCTCATTCTTATTGTGAATTCACGATTTTCATCAAATTTTCTTCTGGGGAAATTACCCGCATTAGTGATGATATTTATGGAAAAATATTGACTTGGTAAAAATATTTACATTGCCCTGAATTGAAAATTCCGTGAAATTTTGAAAAATAAAATGTGCGTTATTATTACGTGGTGCGTTATTGAATGTAAAGTTTATTAGATTCAATAAAATATCTATCGTCCTTCATACGAGTGGATAATTATTAAAATGCTTGAACGAAAGATTTGATTCTTTCTGTCTGTATGAGTTATATGGTCATTATACAACTTAAATGACACAGTTTTGTGGCCATAATTTATGGCGCCCGAGAGAAACATTCGGTTTGCTGCCTTTTTTTGAGGAAACAATGCTCGAACGTTAACATGATTTGATCAAATATAAAATAAATATGTTAATTTATCGGAAACAAACTATTGTAAGCCCTAAACCTTAATCAATCCCTCAAAGTGAGTGCTTCACAATGTGAGCCAACCACTTTTACCTCGTACAAGTCACTCTGAAGTCTCCGAACTGTATCCTGTCGACAGTTCGCTCCATTACTTTTCACCTTCAGCGCCTCATCAACATTGACCCATATTATGTTCCCGATTCTCACCTGAGCTTTTATTTACTTCTGAGGTCTCCTGTCGTGCCCTAGAAGATAAACGATCGGCAAAGATGTCCATCTATGTTGGCGTTTGATGAAGCTGTTATTTTCTGCGCTCGACTGCGACTCAAGAGCTTCCTGCAACATGAGCCTCCTTTCCTGCTCGGAAGTCGGCCAAACACAGTCACCAAGTCTCTCACGTTCTCCACCGTCAAGTTTTTTTTGCCCTCAAATCGTTATTGTTTTGCATTCTGCGAGGAGTTTAGCAATCTCGTGCCCGATGAAATATAGACCTTCTGCCACAGCTCCCCTTATATTCCGCCTCATACCACCATAGTCCACCGTTTTAAGGCCGTCTCAAACGAGACACTTCACTGCGCACACTGATTCTGCTCCAGTCCTTGCTATGGAACTTGAGTTCGGGTATTGAGTGACAGAAAATCACCGGATTTACAACCATATTGGCCAACGATCTGCTAGACTTGCAATGTGGATGTAGGATAACTGTGCGATGTGTCGTGTTTGAGTAAAGATGAAGGGGCAAAGTTACTCATTGTAGTCACCCATTACCTATTGTATGAACGCTCGTCAAGGTTTAAGCAGCATTCATTTATGCTTTCGCCATCCAAGTCAGAATCTGCGTGTGCGTGTGCAGTAGTCTCTTCCCATCATGGTGTCATCAAGGCGAAGTTGAATCCGTTGTGTAGCATCTTTACGGCGGAGATTTTCGCTAAAAAGATGGCGCTTAAAGAGATAAAATGCATGAATGCCTCTTTCCTGCTTTGCAGTGACTCAAAGAGTGCATTGCAGGCTATTACCGGCTATTCAAGTATGCACTCCGTAGTCCAGGAGATACATTCGGCCCTTTTATCCTTACATCATAAGGGAGTTTCAGTTTCATTTCTTTGGGTCCCTGGACACGTAGGAATAGCCGGCAACGAGAAAGCCGACCTAGCGGCGAAAGAGGCTCTTAATGATACCGAGACTGCAAGCTTGCTGGTACCCGCGGATGATCTAAAGGCTACGCTGAAGAACGTGTCCCTAAATGTGTGGTCTGAGGCATGGCGTTCCCAAAATGGGAGCAAACTGCGGTCAATTAAGCCGGTCGTATCACTGTGGCCCTCCTCTGTCCAAAGAACCCGCAGGGAAGAAGTCGCGATCACCCGCCTGAGGATAGGGCACTGTGCCCTCACTCACTCTTTCCTCTTCACCGAGGAAAAGATTCCTCCTCAGTGTGATCGATGCTACTCTCCCTTGACTGTGAGGCACCTCCTGACAGAATGCGATATGCACCGTGCTGTGCGCGAGAGGCTGAATATCAGAGGAGATCTAGGACAAGTCCTATGAGACGACCCTGACTGTGTCGGCCGCATAATCCTATTCTTAAAAGAAACCGGGCTCTTAAGATCTATTTGACCCAAATTTCTCTTAGAATAACCCTTTATAATATTTTAAATTATTTATCTATTTATTTTATGCTCGTATTTGATTGGCTGATCTTTAAATAATAGATAAAAAATTAGGCGGTTTGGTGTGCGAATGATCTTAGTTGTCGAAGCTCCCAATAAAGTAAAATACTACTACTGCTTTTGCCATTGACAGTTTCTAAGGATAATCAGAGCATGGAAAAGGGAGACTATTGTATGAAGTGCATTTTTTTAGAACTTATACCTGAAATATGATTAAAAGTTGGTAATTAGATTATGGTATTAGTATTAGTTTAATGGTATTAGTAATGCTCAAAGAAGTGGAGCTCATTTCTATGAGACAGTGATGACAATCTAAGTTGGCGGAAGTTAGACGACGCGAAAAATGTGGCGCCTTTAATACACTTCAACCTGCTTGTACTGGCGCCATCACCCGCCTTCATTCCCTTACATTCTCCTTCCATTCTCCCGTGCCAAGCAAAACGCCCGTTCCATTGTTTTCCCGAGTCCACCGCACATCCGCTACCGACGCGCATATTTAGTTCTCACTTTCGCCTCGGCCTCGTGGGAATAATATGCGTACATGTGTTCCTGGGCTGCCGGCGCTAAATTGCTTCCCCCTCTCCTCACTGCCAATATTCTTACACTCTCCGCCTCGCGAGTCTTTCACTGCCTCCCTCCGCGTTCCCTGGGATCAATTTACACCTGCCTCCTGTCCTCCTCTGGAGTCGACCTCCGCGACCCCTCTCTGCCTCACTCCCCCTCCCCCTTCCCTCCTCTCGTTCTCCTTATCCATCGGCTCGCCAACCGTCTTACGCCTTTAGCATGCGGCGTGAATTGCAAGAGCGGGCGAGTCCAAGAGCCGTTACTCCGACGTCTGGCTGCTGCTGAGTCAAACGAGATGGAAAAATGATTTTTTGGGACGCAGGATTCATCCATTACGCCCGTCATGAGTGTCAAGTGCGCGGCTAATAAGCGTTTTGATGAAAGAAATGCTTTGCAGTAAACATTCGCAAATACGACACTTCTTCATCGACGAGTGAAAGGTTACTTCCTCCGCCTTCATCCGGGGATTTCGGCTTCTCCAAAGTTAGAATGTAATTTCATCCCTATATATTTAAAGTAGTCTTTCCAGGTTAGTCAAATACCCATTTAGATCGACCATTGAATGAAGATCTCAAATAACAAGTTGATTTCAGTCATAAAAAGACGGTTTTGTAATGTCTGGTTAACTCCAATAGTAAATATGGTGTATTCCTTGCGTGAATGTATATTTAATGGGAGTTTGGCTTTTACACATTTAGACAAGCTGTCGGTAGGTTAATGAGCGTTACCTATTCGAGAGATTTCTACGCATCGGTTTTTCATACCTAGACTATGTTTAACTGCAGATTAATTGGCTGAGTATAAGCGCAGAGGCGTTGGTTGGTAAGAAAAGGATTGTCTGGAGATCGGAGGAATAGTGGGGAGAAATATTATTAGATGTTATAGAGAAATGATATTATCCACGGAATGTTAACCTCGATTTAGTGAGATTATTTCGAATATTTTTCTGCAATGGAGTGCACATAACAGTGTATCACCAAAGCGACTGCTGTCCTTCAATCGTTGTTCTATACCTACCGTGACCCATTACTTTGTGTCGTAATATCATCATTAAAGTTCAATGTATTTAGGGCTTATTACAACGACATTGCCATCCTGGATACGCATATTGACAAGTAGGTTTGCTTCACTTCGTGTCAAGAATTTCTGTTGCACTACATTTGGCATGTGAGCCACGGACTATATTGCGTCAGCACCGAAGACACATGATTTGAGTCATTTAGATGGCAAATTTTGCATTTTGACTTGAGCTGTATATGACATTTTATAGAATATTTGCTGATTTCTCCTTCCAAGCTATTTGCTAAAAGTAATAGTGAAAGGAAGTAGAGATGAAGCTTTGTTTCGAATTACGTATCTTTGACATAAAAAGAGCAATCTTAGTTTGAGCGCTGGAGACTTTTTCGTTCTTATTTCCGAAGCTACTAATTTCCTAGAAAATCATCTCTTAGCCAAGCAGTTTGGTTAATAACTTTGCGGAAATTGCCTCATATTATTTTCCCACCGAGCGAAAATCTTGTTGCTCAAAGGTTTTTTCTGGAATTGTGCTGAACCGTGTTCTTTTTGCGTGCAACTAATCGGTGCTTGGATTCATATTTTATCTTTATTGGCTGGTGAACATGAGAGATTCTATTTTACTTAAGAGTTTATAAATTTGGAGAAAACCTGCATACTTTGCCAAAACAGGCAAAAATTCGAAATTTGTATACCATATTGGTGAGAAGTAATGGAATTCAAATATTTATTGTGTTCGATACGAAATTCGTATGTGCTGAAATTACTTTGAAGAGAAAATTCCAAGAATCGGTCCCTACTCCATTAGTGTTCAAAGGTAGGTTTTGGAAACACATTAACTTTAATGTATTTTTATTGAAAAATCAGATAATCTAGTATATTGTCACTTTCAGAAAACCTAAGGGCTGATAGAAGCCAATAAGTAACGATAAGTATCCTTATTTCGGCTCATTTTGACCAAATTTTCTATTCTCTATTTTTATCAATGTCGCAAGAGAAAAAAACACATTGTAGCTGAAAAGTCAACATTGTTTATAGAAATATAGATTGATTAGTCGACTGAGTAAACAGTTTGGGGCTTTAAGCTAATGTTATCAATATTATTGGGGTTTGAAAATACAGACTGTTGATAAAAACAAATCAAAATGCCCTGGTAAATACTGTGGGTGAATTTTATATCCCGGGGTCCCTAAATGGTCTTGAAAGTAATCAGAGATTGTGTAGAACGAAAATTTAGGCAAACATTATTCTTTTTCTCATATTGCATCTAATTCCGAGGGAATTTCAATTATTATATGGCAATCACGAGTCATTACTTACCAATACCATACTGCTAAACAATGTCGCTGCACTTCAGGGATGATATTTTTCATATATACTCGTATTAATAATTTATAAAAGGATGAAATTTTGAATGGGCTGCATAAAAATTTGCATGAAAGGATTTAATGATGCTTTTCACCATTTAATGTCAGGAGTCCGGAGTTTTACTCATGCATCTGAAGTCAATCTCATGTCGTTTGCCTAACTATGTCTAATGTGTCGGTATCGGCACAATCAAAAATCATTAGTAAATAAAAAACAATGACAACATCGATTATGTTTTTTCTTCAATGGCAAAGAAAGAAAAACTTCCTCGAAAATAAAAATTTTCGTCCACAGAGAAGCCCTATATTGAATCTGGATTTCCTTAATATTGTTTTTTTTTAATTGGGAGATGCTGTTTGAATAAGTCAAAATAAGTATATTTTTCGTAATTTCATTGCCTGCTATCATATTTTACCCACTGATTCTGAAAATATATCAAATTAGCAAAATTTATCAACCATAATACATGAACTACATGAAAATTATTGTGGGGATAAATCGTTGTGATTTGAATGCTCCGCGCGATCGCTATCGGTGTGTTGATGATGGCGGTCTCTGAAAAAACTTTCCTCGGAACCTTCCTCTAAAAAACACCCTCTCCACCCGCCCTCGCACCCACCCCCTTCCTCCAACCTTGGGGGTGAAAATGAAATCCCCGCAGATATATAACCGACGCAAAAGGCGAAGACGGTGAAAGTTCCCTCACGACAATGGCTTCCAACAATCGGAGGTGAGGAAGAGGAGGGTGGTGCGCGGGAGGCTCGTGTTCGGAAAGGGCAGTGGGGGACCGAGTGCGGGATCGACGTTTTGTTTGTTTCCGCAGCACTGGAATCGAGAATCTGTCACGCTTCTTTTCGAGGAGGGAAGCCTTGGAGAGAGAGGAAGGGATACATTTATCAAATGCTCTAGGAGAGCTAAGGTGTTTCTCATCCTCCATCCTCAAACGGTCGTGATCATCCACGCCGCCATCATTAATAGCCCTCGATTGGCTTATTCCAACGTGAAAATCGGACCGCTTGAAATGTCTTCCTCCTCATTGTAATTCGTACTGTGGAAATTACTTTACATCTATTACTACCATGGTTTAATAGTCTACTTAAGGCAATAAATGTTTTACTAAAATGAAAATACTGATTTATGCCAATAAAGATTTTGGTTAATTGGGTTTAGTAAAATACTGAGTACACAACCATCTATGCACTGATTTCTATCGTAGAATTTGATACTTATTATTATTAATTTTGGCATGGCAATTATCTTAAATGAATATTAGAATAATAGTAAGTTATTAATAAAAGTATTCGAGTATCTCTTCATCCCAGAAAATTTCGTCTACTCTTGGCAAGTCAGCCTACGTTTACTTATCTGAGAGAATATCGATAAATATTTTGCATTTTCTTCTTTTGCGAATATATTTAAGATACTCCTTAATGGTATGAATCACTTCTAAGTTCAGGTAGTTGTATTATTTTCGTATTATTCTGCAGAAGTACTGTATCTAATCAGAGCAAAATAAGGATCAGCCCATTCATGCGACTCCTTTCACAAGCTGTTGGTATTATTTTTTGCATTAAAAAGCTAATGTTGTGGAACTCATTCAACTTTTTATATTGAAATATTCTAAAGTCTAGCCGTATTCAATTACAATAGTTTCATCGCTTTCTATTTAGTAACCAGAGAATACTACCATTCAGTCAATACGCGACTCTCGAAATCTGCTCCGTTCGTGATGCTGAATTTTGTTATTGCATTGTATTTCTAATTACCAAATATGTTAACATTTTGCTTCCCTCTATTATACCTAATTATCTGTCATAATGTATCGTGTCACTTTAAAAGAATCAAAAAATATGTAAGTACCAATTTCAGCAATTTAACTAATTCAAATGGTGTCCGCGCATGGAAAGCAATCAATCTTGTACAAGTCTTTCTCGAAATAAGGCAACTTTTTTCTCCCCCATAAATGGTACTAATTCACGCTCGTTTCCTTTCATGTGAGAAGAAAGAATTCCTCAGTCCTGCTCTCTGTCGTTAAATCCTTCGCGTTGTTCTCCACTTCGGCGTGCGTTAACCCTGTATGCATTATGCGACATCACGGTCCCTCACTTTCGACATTTCGAGCCCTTTGTGTCGTCCAACACTTCCTCACGGGGATAGTGTGGCACCTCGATGCTCGTTCATTTTCATGCGTTTTTTGTCGAATCACTTCCTAGGATGCCGCTTCAGACACTAAGCCTTGACTCACTCACTCGACTGAATTCTAGCCTGGATCTTTCTCTACTGTCATCAAGTGCTCGAGCGGATCATTCGAGACTGAAATGAATAGAAACGGAATGGGGCTCGCCTTTTTTTCTAACCTCTGTCATGCTGGTTTGAACCATAGCGGCACATTCTCTTTCTCCTCGTGAGATTCACGGAGCTGAGACGAAAATTAAACTCACATTAGTATTGCATGAAATATCGAGCCTTTTTTCGTTCTGTTACTATGTGTTAATGTATGTTTATCTAGCGGTCCTTTTAGATCTTCGCATCGAGGCCCAGGGAAAGTTGACGCATGCATTCGTTTGTTCAACACCTGTGTCGCTATGTTTCTGAACCATCGATTGTCACTATAACATCAACAAATACACTTGATTTTTCCACAATTTTTATTATTCCTCTGCTACCTAGGTTTCGACACTCAGGTCATCATCAGGTGACTACAGGAAAAATCAAGTGTATTCATTGATATTATAATGAATCGTTTCCACCAAGTAACGGCCGACAAAACCAACTAAATTGATTTTCACTGTGTAATTGCTTTTCTTTGTTGTTGATTTGGCTTTTCTATCTGTTGTATTTCTTCAAAGAAACGCTGCGTTTCAATCGCATTTCGTGAGTAATGTCCTGTTATGCGCTTCGGCCAATTAATAACTAATTATGTTGTTAAGCTCTGTGAGTGATTGATAAGGACGTTTGTGATTACTCTGCCCCATTCAGGCAAAGAAGTTCTTTTTGAAATGATTTCAGTGTAATGGAATATTTGCTGTGACTTTCACGGGCGCAGACTTCGAAGGCATATCTTGTCCTGCATCGTAACGGGGTGTTCAGTCGTTGAATGAGTTTGTTCGTTCTGCACGATGATCAATTAGACCTACGCCCACATCATTTTCCTAGCTTTGGAGTTGGTCCAAAATGATATTAGTAATCAAGCGATACTTGACATTGAAATTTCCCATTTTGGGAGAGAACTTATTCAGAGCGGTCTCCGAGCTTCTCACATCGACGACTGTCACTCCTTGTCTAGAACGTTGATTTAAGAGGGTTAGTCGAGCCTGTTAATGAGTGCCCGCCTGCAGGGAGTGAGTCGTGCTCTCTTGGGAATTGTTGACTCACAACGTGGACGAGGAACTAATCCAATTAATTATCCACTTTCGGTTTTTCCAGTCGGCTTAATGGTCACGTATCGAGCTCACTGTATGACATTTCATATGAAAGCTTCCTGGAGTCGCTTACAGAAGAGTAATTTGGGTGGCGCTGTTCAGATTACGCCATTTTTCTACTTCCTCGTACATTTTCTACGTCCTCCAGTCTTTTTGCTAGAGGTGGGCTGATGAATTAGACCTTGATTAGGCTAAATATGCCACCGGCAGATATATCGGTGTTTGCACGCACAAATAATGATGTATTTATTTTTACTACGATCAAAATGAAACCTTAATGAATTTCTTGTCTTCATTATTCCTTAATAGTAATCCTAATCTTGGAAAATAAATCCCTTTGAAAGCTTCATAGAACTTAAAGATTACTAAAAAAAACCTAAATACTACGGCTTTAAAAACTACCTGTACATCCCCTTCGTGGTAGGAGCACAACTTACCAGTTTTTGATGGTAGCGAAAGGGTTGAATAAGTCTACGCTAATGAACAATAGAAAGTCATTGGATAATTATCCGTAATCAGTGTTTCACTATCAAAGACTTAGTCACATATTATCATACTAATATGCTATTCATTGACTTTATGCTAGCATGAGTTACAAGCATGGGGAATGGCGAAGTTTGACGCAAGTAGTTCTTAAATTTAATATTACGGATTCACATGCAACTGATTGATTATAATGAATTTTCAAAATTCACTTCATCAGATTAAATATACTCAAATGATCTATTACCAATATTTTCTAAATATTTTTCAAATCTCTGCCGCAATCAGCTTAAGACCTCCCTTAAGCAAGCATTTGCTTGTCGTTGGAAATTCCTTGGAATTTTGACCGTTAATGTTATGATGACTGTATTTCAGAAAGTATACCGTATAAGCGGCTTCGAACGGCATCGGATAATGAATATTGTTTTAGGCAGAAGAGCGAAATGTTAAACCAAAACTTTTTCCGCATAGCATTCGAAGGTGCCGCCACCCAAGGTGTCACTAGAAATATACACACTAAATATATCAGTAGGTACATGTTAGCCATATTGATCCTTGAACGTCAGTTCGAAGCGATGAATAATTTAACCTCAGAAAATTTGAATACATGAGATAATGGATTAACCAGGAATCTAATTTTGATACTCGCATTATTACATTTCCCTCCTTGTTCACGATGGAACCTGAAAGAAAATATTTCACCCACGACGACTGTCGACCTCAATTGATGCGCTTTTTTTTAGAAAAGTTAACTTATGCCATATGTTATCTTTGGCTGAGGCGTTAACATTTTCTGCTTATAAACCTGGCTAAATTATTTGACTTCTAAATCATGAAATTAACTGCTCTCTTGAAAATATACTGAATCACGCCTTAAAATCTTTGATGAGCAGTAAGATATCATATGATAGAATATGGCCAATGCTGTTGGTCTCCTATCTGCTAAATTCTTCTTCTTGGATATCCGATTTTTTTTCATGTTCTTTGAATTTTTCATTATTAAACGGAAAACTTTTTGGTTAAATTTAAAGAATAGCTTATTTAATTGTGCAGTTGATAATTTGGGTTTTCCGTATCTTTAACTGGGTAGCTGTCATTAACTTCATCATTTGATATCCTGCGATAATATTCGTATGGCGTTTATTCTTGACTCACATAGTGTCCGAACATGATCGTCTGTACGAATATGGACCAAGATGTATTCAGGTAGAGGTCCTCTATATTTGCTTTGAAAAACTTAAATCACTCTCATATAGCATACACACACTCCTGCAGTAGGGCATGGGAGTTCAGTGGAAAATCTCCGCCACAGCCGGTATTCGAATCAGGACCCTTTGGAATGGAAAACAAGTACTCTGCCAGCCACAGCAGTCCCCTCACCAGAGATTGCTTTTGTCGGTACCGTTAATTATTCTTCTCTCTTCGGAATGACACCACCGGTCGATGCGAGCCTGGAAAATATGGAACGCTCAGGCGCTATGAGGGTTACGAGATGCGAGCTTCTTCCACAAGCCTGTCGGTGGCGTTCCGCTGATTTATTTGCTGCGGCTTTGTCGTCATGAAATATTCTGACCCATATCCCTTGGTTTTTTCCCGCTCGAATCCTGATGCACAGGTGGAAGTCAGAAGAAGACGGATGGAGCGGGAAAGAGCTATAAGTTAACTCCGCGGAGTTCTTTCCCGCCTCTTTTCAAGATTTCTGTCTTCTCCCTCGAGACTTATCTCCGACACACCTCCGTCTCTCTCTCCTCGCCGTGGTAGTCAGGAAGTGAATCATAATTGAGTGCAGCATACGCAGTAGGTCCTGTTTTTGAATTCCACTCATAGGGAAGATTAAAATTCTCTCCCAACGCTTGTGCTTGGCTTCAACGACGCATTAGTAACGCAATACCCTCCTTGATAATCGCTGCTGGCGAACTGTTAATAGCCTATAATTTTCAACGCTTTCATAAATGACTAATTACCGCCTTCTGATCTTTATAAAAATAAAGAATGCCCGACATTTATTCCTCGAAGGGTTTATGAAAGTTTCCTACGAAATTCTGCCCGATAAAATGCTTCGGGGAATATTACTTAGCATTTTGGCAAACTGGAGCCGCCAAGGAGAAAAATCCTTTCCACAGGGCATACGGTCCAAATATACGTATTGTGGCCTCTTCATCCTCTGGAGGCCGGCTTCCTCGTTTGCCAGTACATCTTTCACAGCATAAAGAATAATATTTGATGTCCTCGAGGTGTCCAAAGAATTACATGATAGTCCGCTTTCTCTTGAAGCCCTACGGTTCCCTACGGTTTTTGAATGAATTGATGCTTGCTTTTGAGGGTCTTAAATTGCTCCAAGTCCGGTAAATTAATCTTTGACCATCTCCTTGACACATTCTCAAAGTTTTTATAAATACCAAAAAATGATGTGGTATTTTTTTTAATTCCGGTTATCAAAACTCAAAATAACTTATAAGCCGTCCAAAATATTATTGAAATATGAAAATAAATGATATAGATCTTCTTGAGATAAAGTATCAAAATGTGAAGCACTATTCAACATTTGAATGTTCCATACATATCTCTTTCTCTCTCTCAGAAAAATAACGGGTGGGATGAAGTTTAATATGCATTGATAAAAAAAGCGTTTATGATCGATTATAATTCTTCCAATATACAGTAGAACCTCGGATAACGACCACAATCCGTTCCAGAAAGCTGGTCGTTATCCGAAATGTTCGCTATCCGAAACAATTTTCCCCATAAGAAATAAAGGAAATAGGAATAATTGGTTCCTAGCTCCTATTGACTCGCTATTATATGAAAGTTACAGGCTATATAGCTATGCTTTTTTAAATGAGAATAGTTAAAATACAGTACAAATTGAGTTAAATATAAATAAAAACATTAAAGAAAGCATTTAAAAATAAGGAAAAATAGGAAAACTAACCGTATTTACTGCCATGTGATGGCGTGAGTGGATGGAGGTGTGGGGTGGAAGGGGTGGAATTACTGCTTGGAGGGGGAATCCCCCTCTGTGAGAACTTCGGAGGAAGTCCTCTGTCGCTTTGAGGTTGAAGGAAAAAACTTATCCAGTGTCTGTTGCTTCTGCCTTTTTTGTAACACTTTTCGATAATACGACATCACATTGTCATTGAACATGTTTAGGCTCCTATTGCCTATCGCACTGTTTGGGAAAGAGTTTTCTATAAACAATTGCAATTCCCCCCGCTTAGCACACATTTCTTTAATCACCGAACTTGGGACTTCCTCTTTCCCTTCCCCCTCCCCATCCGAAGACATATCCTCAGCCAAATTCTTTTCTTCCTCAGCCTGAAGGTACTGCAACTCTTCAGTAGTGAGTTCATTGCTGTGCTCCTCGGCAAGCTCTTCAACATCGTCATTATCCACCTCCAACCCCATGTTTTGGCCGAGGGAAACGATTTCATCAACAATTTCTGGTTCGATTCCTTCAAAATCTCGCTCTGGAACAGTCTGGCCACAGTTTCCTCCATCCTGCATTCATAGTACGGTAGGTCACTTGGTTCCATGCATTATCTATAAGATGAACACAATTCAAATTGTTGAAGTAATTCTTCCAAAATTCCTTCAGAGTTAAGTTGGTATCATTCGTTATATCGAAATACTTTTTGAATAAGGCTTTCTTGTACAATTTCTTGAAGTTTGAAATGATCTGTTGATCCATGGGCTGCAGCAAGGGGGTTGTGTTCGGTGGCAGATAACAAACTTGAACAAAGTCGAACTCTTCTTCTAAGTACTCGCTGATGTTTGGAGGGTGTGCTGGAGCATTATCCAGCAGTAGAAGGCATTTGAGGGGAAGTTTGTTCTTCTGTAGATATTCTTTCACAGTCGGGGCAAACACTTCGGTCACCCACTCGACGAAAAATTGGCGGGTCACCCAAGCCTTAGAATTAGACCTCCACATAACAGGCAATTTCTGTTTTATTACATTGTGCTTCTTGAATACTCTTGGATTGTCCGAATGGTAGACTAACAGTGGCTTAAGCTTAAAATCCCCGCTGGCGTTACCGCACAATAGAGAGTTAGCCTATCTTTCATAGGTTTGTGCCCTGGCAATGCTTTCTCTTCCTTCGTTATGTACGTTTTATTCGGCATCTTCTTCCAAAACAGTCCTGTTTCATCCGCATTAAATACCTGTTGCGGGACGTACTCTCCTTCTTCTATGATTTTTTTGAATTCTAGGAGGAACTTCTGTGCCCCTGCCTTGTCGGAACTAGCTGCTTCCCCATGCCTTATGACGCTGTGGATGCCTGTTCTGTGCTTAAAACTTTCAAACCAGCCTCGACTGGCTTTGAAAACAAAATCACTCGAAGCACTTGTCCCTGGGGTTTTCTTCTTCAAATCTTCGTAGATTTGCAGCGCCTTCTCACCAATAAATGCCTCACTGATGCTAGCACCTTCTAACTGTTTTTCATTTATATACAAAAGCAACAACTTTTCTACTTCGTCTATTATTTTAGGCCTTTGCTTTGTTATAATACTTACTCCTTTTGACACATTAGCTTCTTCAAGCTGCGCTTTTTTCTTTAAAATCGTCGAGATTGTCGACTTTGACATGCCGTATTCTCTTGCGATATCCGATACACGCATGCCTCGTTTATACTTGGCAATCATTTCCTTCTTCAACTCAATTGCTGGCCGCTGCCTTCTCACACAACTGCTACCATCTCTCTTAAACTTCTTTGGTGCCATGATTGAAGGCTTGATGATTATTAAAATAAAGTAAAAAAATCACTAAAGAGGAAGGATGCACAACGATTAGGATAATGAACGTGAACGAATGTGTGTGTAACTGGATGACGATGTATTTATATATGCGTAGCCGGCGACATTGTATTGCTTTGTATACATTTGGGATCGCACAGCTTACTTTGTATCCATTTGGGATCGCACAGCACCGAACACAAACATGACCGCTACACATCTGTTCGCTAACCGAAATTTTGTTCGCTATCCGAGGCAAATTTTTAGCGAAATTTTTGGTCGTTATCCGAATTGTTCGTTATCAGAGGCGTTCGCTAACCGAGGTTTCACTGTACTATCATAGTTCTCACTTTTGATGGTAAATGCTGGCAATATTCTTCGCTAAGCATTTCTCTAAATTAGTGTCGAAAATGTGGACGAGAATCTACAGCCTTCCACTTCAATTCGGAAAAACGGGTCTGTTGTTACAAACGAACTACGCATAACTAGCCATTAGATTTCTGAAAGTCGACGACTTATGAAAAATAATATATGTTATGATTTGTATCCAGTTTACTGCACTATTTGGTACATTATTACATTTCTCGGAGTCTATGCTGGAATTGTTTTTTGAAACGTGTATAGATATATATCCGTTTTAGTTTATTTTTAAAGAATTAGCAATGCTTGAAAAAGTTGTGACTATTAAACCAATCAATATGCCATTGTATTTATAACTACCATAACTGATTAATTTTCTCAAAGGTGTATGTAAATATTAATGTGTAGGTAAGTGCTTGTATACTTATTGATGGTGAATTTGCAATACTAGTGTAAAGTGTGGCAATATAGTAACCAAGCGCAGCGACTTAACGAAATTATCTCTAATCAAGTGTCAATCATTTCCGGTTCAAAACGAAGAGTTAACATATGAGTGGGCGTGAGTAAGCGAAATTATGAAGCGTTAGTTATCATGCTCAACTCAGTTCCTCACGGTCGTGCAAAGTGTTTCGTCACCGAGATTCAACGCCACTTCTCGTTGTTTCGTAAGCGGTGGAGATTATAAGGCGATTTTGAAGTTTTTTTCTCTGTCGGACACAAAGGGATTCTCCAGGGGATCTAGAGAAAGATGAGTGTCAGGATATGCAAACGTGCCTTTGTCGTTGTAGGGAGAGCTCTGGGCGGCAGGTGATTCCTTGAAGAAGTTTTTCCCGAGGGAAAGGTCAAAGTGGGAGAGTGGCTCAGTTGAGCACCTTTTAATGAGAAAAGGCCAAGTGGGGAAGCTTCCCTCCTCCCATATATTCCCTAATTTCTCGTGACGTTCTTACAATGGTAACTCTCTCTCCGCGGATTGCTGGTTTTGTCGGTTGTTTAGGGAAGCATTTTAAGGTATTTTTTGCCATTAATAACAGGTGGGTCGTTTGATTAGGGAGGGGATTGTTTTCGGAGATGGAGACAGATGAGAGGTAAATCCGGGGGTTGGCATTTGCGTATTCTAAACGGGGGTAATGCCACTCCAGAAAAGGAGCTTTCAAGCAACTGGGAGTTTCATCGCCGCTGTCGTATGCTTACCGATAAAAAAACTCTGTTTGCGCCGTTCTGCTATTAAAAGTTGGGATTATGAAGCAAACGCTTGTTTGTTACTTTGATATTACTCGCATCAGCAAAAAAAAACTTCGCTAGAGTAGACCGTTTTTGACCGAGCAGTATTCTTTAATTAGAAGCAGTACAAAAACCAACTGACCAATGCGGAATGCAAAGATCCTTCACCTACGAATTTTAGTCACTTCTCGATAAAATTGTTTTTTTTTTAAATGGAATTTTTCCAAACGTGATAAGCGAGGAGTGTATCCTGAGCCTTTCTTGGTGCATTGCCGTGCAAGCAGCGTTATTTTTCTACCTTAGCACCGAAATTCGTCCACATTGTCTCTCTCCACCTCCTCCATTGCTTTTTTGGGGAAAAAACTTTTCATTTAAATAAACATAATAATTCGATATATAGGCACACGAAAGCGTAAATGTTTCTTCTCTTCTGAACTACGTTGGTCCTACATCTCCTTCGGTATGGTACTTCGATCACATGTCTATTTATTTTGTACTTATGCTTTGGCGACCAAAGTCATATTTTCCATGATTTTTACTACAAAAATTGTTCGTCATTCATGATAAAGTTGCTGGGATACGTTATACCAATTGATATCGTTCGTCTCGGTTCGTTGCGAAGGGAGAAGCGTGAACCACTGGTAAATGCTGCGCTAGAAAATGAATAATTAACCGTCGTGAGAATTGTTGGAATTTCGGATTTTAAAAAATACTCCTTGGATGTTCTACCTCTTAATAATGTAATAAATCTTAATAATGCAAATAAGATATCGATCGAACTGGGTGTTGGCATCCTAGGAAGTACACAAGGCGCCCACATGCGGGTATATTTCTGAGAAATTCGCTTCGATCGAAGGAATGAGACAAGAAGTCTAATATTGGAAAAAGATAATTGCACAAGAATATATTTGATTCACAGCATGGAGGAGATGTTCTGAGAAACGAAAATTTCCTATTTTAAACCCCACAGTTTTCGGAATCGCTCGCCGTTATTCGCGCACATAGTAATTTCAGCGCTTCCCGAGAATTTTCCTGAAGAATGTTGGCTTGGTTGAGGATGTTCCATTTTGTTTGGACCTTCTAATGATTTATAGTAGATAATCGATTATAGTCGCCTCATTTATCTATAATTTTTGGGCCGTATCTACATACAATACATACATCCACATACCCTGTGATTGTGAGCCGAGACTGAAAATGCGCATCGCAACATCTTAGGGACTAATTCAATTTAGAAGAGCGAAATTGTTTCGCCGAAATTGCTTACGCCTTCTTCTTTCGTCCGAAATTAACAACCTGTAAGTCATAGGTTCCGTTAAAGTTTCAGGCATTAGCTGAAACTAAGATTGCTCACGGTTATATCTTCCACCGCAGGATAAAATACTACTACGTACTTTCAAGCAAAAAACTTGAAGGTATTGAAATCAGAATTAGAGCAATATATTGCTTAGTTTAACGTTTACTTACTTCACTTGTGCTGGCAACTTTGTTACTCGAGGATGATGAAATTATTGGTGATAGTTGCTGAATAAGCCGGCGAAAGAAAATTGTTTTTGTAGTTTCATCTTAACATAGGCATAGTATTTGCAAACTAAACTGGAGAATTGCACCAGTGAGAGTCATCGTGTAATCAGAAAGGAATCGGCACATAGAGAGGCACTATGCATAGATTTTGAAACGGAAGATTTCAATAGAGTTTCAAATAATTTATAGGGATAGCGTTAATTGGGGAGATTGATACAGGGCGTCCCTTCTTCCATCGAACTCCTAAATAAAGAAATAGTTATATATGGAG
Organism: Ceriagrion tenellum; assembly: GCA_963169105.1. NCBI lineage: Eukaryota > Metazoa > Arthropoda > Insecta > Odonata > Coenagrionidae > Ceriagrion > Ceriagrion tenellum. The sequence continues at coordinate 134,259,337 of OY720637.1, forward strand.
ACAATCATACCTTTATCTGGAATAGTAAAACTGTTCCCAAAAATTTATGGCTTAAATTTCCTGCTGCAAACGGAATTCAATCTTAAGTCCGGGGGTTAAATGTTTTTCCCTGAATTTTAGTAGAATTCTATTAATCCCGTGAGCTGAATACAGATGAACACGATTTAGCTGCGTCATTTTGCAAAATTGTCATTTCAAAATCTTTTAAATACTTCTAATATAATTTTTAATGTCATTTGGTTTTACTTAGGGTGGGTTATTTGAACCAATTCTATTGATACAGCTTATTATTCTTTGGCTTCGGAGAATAGATCCTTAAGATATTTTAACAATCACCGGCGAGTTAAATGCATGAGTAATGGTCCTACCGATCAAGAGGTGATCATTTTGAATTTTTATTTCAACACGTCAATGCTGATTTGATGAGCTCAAAAACCGGAGGGAAACTTCCTCGTCGGACAACCTGGATATGCTGAACGGCTTCAATGCATTTCACCATGGGATGTTTTCGAAGGAACTTTTACCGTCGCCCGAAGCAGGAATATCTGCCGAAGCCTTATAAATATTCGCCGCACGCAGTCTCGGCGAGGCATAATGGACGTTTATTTGCGCGAATTATTAGGTGTTGTTAGGTCTGCTAAATGCTCACCACCGAACCGCTTCCATGATTTTTAAAATTTTTTTGATACTCCTCCGAAGCGTGTAATGCCCAAGTCGTAATTGATCCGGCCAAATTAGTCATTTAGAAGGCTCGGACATCCAGGGAAGACCAGTTTTCCTCGCGATATTATTCTTGCGATTAACTAAGTAATCTTAGCGCTTATGCGGTTCTTTCTATAATTAGTCATTAGCTTATGCTTATTGAGTTGCCCATAATCCGGTTTTTTCCTCGCCTCGAGAATATTCGATAGCCTCCGAGGCCTGGCCTTCTTCCATGGATCTCTCCATAAAGAATTCCAAATTCTTTCGACTTCCTGCTAAAATGTATTGCTCACGTTTTTATGTCCGTATTGAGATGATAATTTGAACATTTAGAACTTATATACTGTCGCTTGTTGTGTTTTTACTTTTTTCTATTCTAGCGAATTAACTTTTTTCGATTCGAATGTGACACCTAATATGTAGCAATAGTACTTATCAGAATTCGTGAACTGCTCCCCTGGAATTGAGTATATCATCTCATTCGATTATCCAGCAGTGGAGGTCATCATCAATTAAAATGAGTCGATAAGTTTATTTGCAAATAACTCAAAACGAATGTGAATTGAAATTATGAATGCTTCAAATTTCAGATAAATCTTCTTTTACCATTTGATATCGGAGAGGTTTTTCTGTACTTATATCAGCAAAAATCCTCTTATAAATCATATATAATTTTCTAACGGTATTAAATTTTTATATTTTAGACGTATTATGTTATTTGGTTATATAAAAATGGTAAACTTTGACTGAAAAAAAAACAAATCTGTACGAAATTATTTTTTAATAATTTTTCAGGCGTTTCCGAGAACCCTTTGTTTTTTGCATTTAAACAGCGACTAACCTGCTGTTAAGTCTTCTTTGTTCTTGGTTGCTAAGACATACAAATTATATCATAAGTGGTGGCTAATAATGAGCCTCATAATTTAATTTTTAATGGGTATAGGTATTTATTTATATTTTAATGGGCTTAGGTATTATTCTAAGAATGAGCTATATGCTGATGCAAATGAATGTCTCTTTTTTATTTTAGTAGCACGCGTGAAGAGAGTGGGTATGGTACCAAATATATAAGGAGAGTAATAGTGTTAGCGTAGGATAGATGCGAAAGGATGATGGGGACATTGGTTAAGGATACAAAGAAGAGGCTCGAGAAGAGCTTGACGCCGAGTGTAAGCGTTGTATGGATACGTGGACTCTGAGAAAGTAGTAAAAGAAGTGACTGCAGGCGTTCGAGATGAGGATATAGAAAAGGATGGAGAAGGTGACGTGACCGGAAAACAAATGAAAGGTGACAAGGACCGAAGACAAACGAAAAAGTTCTTAGCATGGTGGACGAGGAAAAGAAACTTTATAAATCAGCGGTAGGCCTACCAGATGGCTGGAGGAAGTAATAAGAGGCGATGAGTTGCTCAAAGCTGTGATAGTTGGAAGGATATTGGGCAAGGGGGAAGAGAAAAATAATAGGTTTTGTGTACGGGATGATGAGGGATAGACCGTATGCTGAGACGATGAAGGAAAATAATATAAGTAGTGAAGTCTCTGCAAATGTAGTAAATCTGATTTTCTCTCACTTTCAATAAAACATACCTTTAACCGTTTGGATGCTTAAGCAAAGAAGTGACAACCCACTACATCAAACGTAGAGACAATTTCACTGGGAATTCATTTGCCAATTAACTCGTGGGCTCCCTAACCTCAAGGCTTCTTGCTCTCTGAAAGCGTTTAGCTACAGTTGTTCGCTTGGATAATAAATACAAAAATTAAGCTACTAGTTTTCTGGTAGACAAAATAAGATTTAGGCAGGTATCCTAAGCCATTCATAAAGGATAAAGGATAAAATTACAGGATAAACAGAGGGAATAACTCTTATCTTACTAGTATACAAAAATCTAGAGGTATCTGTCTGTCTATTACTCAATCACTCATAAACCACTGAATCGATTGAAACAAAATTTGGCAGGAAGATACTTGATATATCTCGGTTAGTTCACGCATAGGCTATAAAACTTTTAAAAATTAATAAAGTAGCAGTATATTTTTCATCCTATGTTTCATAAATCCGTCCATAGAGGGTTAAAATGTGCACTTGAAGACCCACGATCATCGCTTCAGCTGCCTTAAAGATAACCACGGAAAGGGGTGGGAAATTTTGGGCCAGTTCAAAACCCCTGCCATTGAATCGGTCGAATACCAAATGAATGAATGAATGCATGTTTGTCGAGCCCCGGCCTCCGTGGCCGTTGGCCCCAACTTTCTCATGCCGTCAAATACCACAATCTTCCCGAATCCGCGCTCCGCCTCTTCCCAGGTTCCCCTCGAACATCCCATCTCGACCCAACTCTTGTCTCCAACCGAAGTTACGACGGACATGGGAAACGGTCCCTCTCTCGCTGATATTTTTTGCGCGGGTGGGACTTCCGTGCCGCGAATGAGCTAGGAGGGGGCACCGAAGGTTTCTCATAAGTGTTTGAAGAGAAACAGGGATTGTTTACTGCCCGAAAGGAGCGCTAACTCTTCTCCCTTGGCCTGAGCAGCCAGCGCAGCGGCCCGAAAGCGGGAAGGCTTGGCATAAGCGATGTTGCAGAACGAGTCGAAGTGAATCCAAAAGCAGTGCCGGACGGGCCATTCGGAAACTTCTAGAAGCTCACGAATGTGCGAAACTCACAGCTGTCCTGGAGGTGAAAAATGGAGCCCTTTTTACTCGGCGGAGAGCCCGGGAAAGAGAATACGCAGCTTATACGCGGGGAAAGTACGTGATCTCACGGAGAATTAGTGTAGGTTTAAAACCGGTTCTAATTTGTTGTAAAAATTGGTTTAAACCTCATGAGCATATACCAATAGACCCATGAGTTCGGCTTGAGTAAAATGTCATGCGAAGTAGCCACCCATCCTGGAAATCCTTGACAACCGAGAAAAATTGATATTGCTTCCTCATTTCAGAATAAGTAGCAACGCGGTTATCCAAGACCCGACTAACCGAGTTCCGGATTTATCGTGGAACATACCTACATATAAAAAAAGCGACGCGGCGAACGCTTTCTAGGGCATCATTTATCATTCGCGCGGAGAGAGCTATTATTGTAAGAGACAATTTTTCTCTTTTGCCGTGTAAATTTTGAATTTACCTGATAAATGGTCCTGCTTTGGATAAGGTAGACGACGGTCACTCAGAAAAATCGAAAATTTCGGAAAAATCGCTCGTGCGGAAGTCCGGGAAAATATACTTTAGGCTTATTTGCGTAGTGGATATAGTCCACCATTATTTGGGAGTAATCTAATGTTTAATTTTTGCAGAGGTTTCTGGGTCCCTACGCCCTAACCGAATCTTACTTTGTATAAAAGATGTTTCTTGTATATGGAACCTAAATTATCCAACCTCCTGCCAATAGCTATCAAAGAATCTATTCATTTCAAAAGATATCAAAGAATGATTCATGAATGACTAATGACATTTGATAATATTGAAATATTATTGTAAAATATCAGCGAATTTAAGAGTCATAATTTTACCACAACCACATTTGTGGTACCACTACCACATTTATGGTACAACTGTTTTATTTTTGCATGTTTTCAAGCCAGCACAGTGGTAATTTTTTTTACGCACTTGATTTCATTTGCATAATTACACTTGAATTATGAAAATTGAATTAAGTATTATAATTTTAATCACATTTGTTGTAAAATTGCTTTTGTTTTTGTATTTTTCCAAGCCAACACAGTGGTAATTTTTTACCTACTTAAGTTTTGTTTGTATATTTTCATATTTTGTAAATTTTGGTTCAATGTATCTTTTTCCACGCATTATGATTCTGAAATTAACCTAAACGCAGGCTTTATGCCTTATAGGCTAATTTACTTCCTTATACAGAAAAAAGAACTGTAATGATGCATGTATGGAAGAATAAATATGTTATATTATTATTATATTATTATTTCACAGAAAGCTACTGAGTCATTGCAGAACACTTGCAGTTTTCCCCTTAATACAGATTCAATTTTATTAGCGTCAATGTTAAAACAGCATTTTTTATCCGTGGAAAACCGCAAGTTTCTCGTTTCTTTCATCATCCAAATATTTCATGTGTCGGTCTTTGTTTAATGAAAGTGCTGCTGGCAAGAGTAAATATCATTTTAGCTCTGCCTGTTTAAAGGGCGAGTGTTCCGTAATGATTCCTGCCCTTGCCAATAAAGTCCCATCGGAGTGTGCGCGGATGTAAATTCGCTTCCTCTCGCTCATTCGCTCGGGCCGCACGGGTTGCCTCTCCTTCGGCGGAGGATGAGGAGGCGAAGCGGCGTGAAGCGGTTGGCTGGCGGATCGACCTTTCCTGTCGAAGGCGCGGGTTCATTCCCCGGCGGAAGCGAGCGAGGCCCCATCGGCTGTCAAGGAGACTCGGACTTTGGGCAGCGATTGTTCCGGGTTTCCATCCGCGTGTATCCATTATTTCGGACAATATTTCGCCAACGTTCCAGTTGGCTTCCTCAGGTCCACTGAAGTGACGATGCAGGAATTGGTCCTCTTAATATACACGCGGACTTTGACAACGCCTCATTATTGAATAAAGAAGGCCGCTATTACCCAAGAGTCATCAGGGAAGCAATTGAAATCGCAAAAACACCTGCGAATTTCAACCGCGAAGACGGCTACACCCTCGCCAGCGCGTGGAAACGGGTCTTCAGAGAGTCCAACCAATGAGAGCACACCTCCACAAATTTGGCGCCAAACTACGTGTATATTAAGAGGACCAATTCCTGCATCGTCACTTCAGTGGACCTGAGGAAGCCAACTGGAACGTTGGCGAAATATTGTCCGAAATAATGGATACACGCGGATGGAAACCCGGAACAATCGCTGCCCACAGTCAGAATCTCCGCGGAAGCCTACTGGGAGACTCGGACTTTATGAAGCCGCGGTACTGTTCTCTTGCCGTGCCGAAGTAAGCGCTACGGCGGGAAGCGACGGCGTGCTTCCGTGATGCTCGAGAAAGAGAGAGAGGGAGAGCATAGCACCACCTGCGTATAAATTCTGCTTTTGCACGGGCGCATGTCCGGTAAAGACCTTCTCGCTATCATTTCCATCGATTGAAATATGTGAACGAAGAGCGAAGGGTTAAAAAAAAATATCCACTCCGCGTGTACTCGTCAGATGAGACTGAAGGAATGATCCCACGTTTTAGGATTCATGCTCGTCTCTCATGCGATAGAATTCCTCCATTAAAATGAAAGCAATCATCATTTAAACATTACTAGTCCGAAATTTGGCTTGATGCTGATGTCCATTCCACTTCACCTTTAGCTAGTATGTGGAATGTGGAATGAAAATAAAAGAAATGTTATTGTGCATCATATGTTTTAGAGTTAGAGTAGTTTTATTCCTGCATGATTATTGAGTAATCTAACGGTAAGGGTAGGTTTATGTGGATCTCAATAAAAACCCTTTGATTTTTTTATAAATTGAGGGATGTATTGACGGATAAAGTTTCATTATTCATCTATGCGTTTACCCTCCTTAATCCTGCCCATAAAACCAATTGTCTAGCACGGCGTTGAGAAACCCCTCGCTCTCCGATTTATCGTATCGAAGTATTTTAACAAATTGCGATTATTATAACGGACAGATAACCGTTAATAAAGGTTTAGACGGAAATAAAAATACCTCCACTGATTAGTAAAATCTTCTCGGGTTTGGCACCGGGTAAGGCTATTAAAGGCCAATGTTTCGACGAGAAACTCTCTCATCGTCATCAGGGCTAAGACTGATTACCTGATGACGATGAGAGAGTTTCTCGTCGAAACATTGGCCTTTAATAGCCTTACCCGGTGCCAAACCCGAGAAGATTTTACTAATATTATTTGCAGAGAAAGCCTACGATCTTTTACCTCTACTGGTGATAAAGATATCTACATGAGCCTGCCTCCTATCATTCAGCTCATAATGCGTCATACCCGTCATCCCTCTTTCCAATTCAACCGTGAAGTCTATTCCTTCATTCAAATCCTTACCAATATTCTCCCTTCCATCCCTTCCAAATATCCCATCCGCTCAATATACCTGCATTGTTAAGATTGGGTTTATAAAATAATAGGAGGATCAATTCGATAAACAGATACTATAATTCCTGGAATGAAAATAAAAGAAATGTTATTGTGCATCATATGTTTTAGAGTTAGAGATTCAATTTCCCCAAAAATCTGTCTGAAAGTTGTTCCTTTATTCGAGGTATTTGTTTGATTTTTGGTGCTAATAAAATAATCATATCAGGTGAAAGCTAGATCCATAATTGTTATCGAAGAAAACAATTTTTAAAGTAATGATGCAAACGGTTATGAAAAAAAGCTACCCCGAGCTGGAAATTTTCTTTGTCGCTACATAGCATCGATCGTAGAGTTGGCCTCTTAAGAGGAACAAATGCAATTGAAATACAAATTAATTCACCTGAATACTTTAATAGCTCCAGGTGTAGAGTGTCCTGAGGAACTCGTGGGGATGATCTGATTATTTTCATCGCAGCTAATAATTTCTCCTTGTTCTCACCTCACTCCTACTTCACCCGATCGATGAACTTCTTGAGCCAACTTCCGCTTCGTGGGACCTCATTTGTATTTTTTTCGAACACTCGTCTCCACCTTAGCGACGGTCGATAAATAGAGCCCCACTAACCTACAGATAGCGTCATCCGATCCTATTGATTCATTTGCTTGCTCGGGGAGAATTCGCGTTTTTGTCGTGGCCGTAGCAACCAGATCGAAAGCCTGCCGATGGTGGAGACGCATCTTTCCATCTGCGGAGTCGTCCAAGGTGCATTCAACTCAAAAAAGTTTCTTTTCTCAGAAAATAAGAAAATCTTCCAGAACGTCGATATGAATTATGGAAAATTTTTGATGTTAGCGAATGCCATTTTATGCCGTAGCGACGGCGAAGAGAAAATGTAACCGAGAAACTGGTCACCTTAGTGTTTCGACGCCAGCGTATACGTACCTGCATGCTGGCTTGCTCTGTTGTACGATTGTTGCTGCTTTGATGATTGGTTGCCTTTTATGACCTCGTATCGTAATTGATCAGTCTCCCATATCCCGCGGCGGTCTTCTCTGAATTAAAATGGATGCTTACTGTAAGTTGCATATTGACTTGAGGGAACTCCTACTTACAAAGGAGGTACTGTCTCTTAGTCAATTATAATTTTATGGCGGTGACCCCATATTCCGTTCCATAAAGAGATTTTCATACATAAATCATGAACTTAAATATAAAGGTCGATTCCTCATTGTACGGTCTGGAATTCTATTGTTGAATTGCACGCGTTTCAATGCTCCGATTCAAAGTACAAGAATGAAGCCCGTCTGTTAAATTTTCCCAGGGAAGTGCTGGTATGGAATATTAAGGCAGAAAGTGGATTTTATTTAACTCATGGCCTAAGTAGCATAAGAGTTTTTTTTATTTATTCTGGAGCTGAAATCGCTGTGCACGGAAGAACTATACGTTGAACTTCATAAATCACAATTCTCCGCGTGAAGAATTACTAGAGAATTCCCAAAATGGTACCGTTCTTTTTTGTAGTTTGGTGTTTCTCACTGACTATACAGCTTCTTTTTTCTCTCTAAATGGTTTTATATGCTTAACTACTAGAAATTCATCTAGCAAGCTAATACTGTTAAAGAAATGTGATACCCTACCTACTAGGGCTATTTTCCGTTTAAGTTAGCCTATTCTCCAATTCTACTACAATCTGGTTTTCCATAAAATTGTAAATGATAAAGAACTACCAATCAGATAAAAAAGCATAGCTTCATTGTACTCCAAATTTAATCTTGATTATTCAGATTGTTAACACACCTTCCGGCTCGAATACTGTGCCAATATGTAGCTAGTTCAGTCATCAGTTTTATATGCAATGAGGGAAAATGAATTTACTTTTACTTTAAATTACAGAAGATTCAATAAATGTTTGGTAAACCAAATTTTTGAAAAAGCAATTATAAATTTCTCAATATAGAAGTCAGCTTATGATATTTCAGGGGCTTGTTAAGCTAATAAAATCCTTAATTTTCGGTTCGAATTCACCCTTATTAAAAGTATATCGATGGCCACGAATGTTTTTTTAAGAGTTATTTCAGAGATACTGTCATTGCTGTGTTGAATCAGGGCATTATATGAGCATGGTTTAATTGACACATGCATAAAAAGTATTTAGTAACACTCATTGGAATAGTTGGAGGGCTTATTTTTTGCTTCAAACCACTTCAGACCACTGCATATTTTACCACTACTTTTGTGATTCTTTCCTCAAGTATTCAGGATGAATTTTCAAGGATAATACTTGCTTCTATGACGCTGCTTGGCAGTTATGTTCAGACTTATGTCTAATTTTCTATCGTGCAAGCGATTTATGAGTCCTGACTAAAGTTTTGAACTTTTCCCAGGAAAGTCTATTGATGCATAAACTTTTCGATCGATAATTTTGCCCCTTCATTTGCTAGTTTCCAAGTACCTTCACCTAACATTAGTACTAGTCTATTAGTAATTCAGACTTGGTTTTGACTACGGAGAATGATACTAAAATCAGTGCACATGTCACTTTATCTGCTCATTTGTCTCTCCCTTTCATTCAGGCATTGCTTCGCAACGTTCGAGGATGAAAACTTAATTCCCAGACATCGCTTCGTTTTGTTCATTTGAGCTCGTATTCTTTCGCCCATGATGAGCGCACGTGAGATGGGAATCTTTCCGGCGAAAGCAGAGGTATATACGAAGGGAGAGGAAAGATGGCGAGAAGAGAAAGGGGAGAGATATAAGAGGTGTCTTGTCGCCGATCGGCCGCATCAGTTTTCTCGCCGTCCTGCGTATTTCATCCCTTTCTAACCTCTCCTCTTCTCCGTTCCTATGACACCTTGCATTTCCCCATCTCTCCCGACGGCCAGTCCGGACAACCTACATGAAACAATCGTCCGAGCCAATTCGTCTCGCCTGACGAGGCGAGATTATTAATCTCACTCATTCCATACCCTTCACCCTCACCCCACTCCAAGCCACCCTGCCCACCCCCACCCCCTTCCCCATGCTTCCTATCCTTCGCTCGCTCCACTTTCCAGGCCCCTTCGAAAACTCTTGAGCGCGTCTCGAGATCAAAAGAGGCTTTTTGAGATGCAACTGGAACACGTATGAGGATCGAGTTGATATGGTGGTCAAATTGCTGATGGGTTTTTATCCGGAGAGCCAGGGTTTGAGGCCAAGCGGAGACTGCGGAACTCATTTATTCAGAAGACCAGTTTAATACCGTATTTACCTGGATATAAGACCCCCCTCTATTTTCCGAAAAAATATGTTTCAAAAGTGGAGGGGGGTCTTATGCGGGGAGGAAAAGCCAGAGGAGGTACCTTTTATACCAAGGTACCCTTAATTAAAGTGTTATATTCAAACTTTGAATGATTTATTTCCTTTACCATTCAAACAAAATTTATAAACACTTAATGCTCAATTACAAAACATGCAAAGCATCACACATTTTTTTAAAAACTGGCTGGGTACTTCCCCGAGGGCTCTGCCACCTGTTATATATTTTTCCTGGAATTTGAGCCTCATAAGTGAGGGGTATTTTATGTAGGGAGGTCTTATATGCAGGTAAATACGGTAATTAAGTGTCTCTTTCCTAACCTTCATGGGATTATTGGGAACATTGTTATGCAATCCAAGTCGTAAGTCATGTATTTTACTAACTGGAAATTTAAGTTATTTTTGATATGCTCGAAATTAGTTGGATATTCGACATAGATGCCTTGCGAGTTTAGACTTCTAATGAGTTGGGATCACGTTGACTTGGTGGCTAGAGTATCAATAAGACTCCTGTTTTGAGGGCTTGGGTTGGATCTACATCTTGCCGAATTTTTATATCTTTTTTGTTCAATATTCTGCTAAATTTTCTGCGAAACTCTTGCGGAACTTAACGTGTTGTGGAAGGTCCGCGTCATATGACCTAAGTCGCTGGTGAATTATTACGATTGATAGATACATTTTTTATGAGCTAAATTTAACACCAAACACTACATTCAGTAGTTGCCTAACCAGATTTTGGATGAATTGGAGATGAAAGTGGGCAAGTTTATTAGAGAAATTTAATGCAGTGATGCAATGAAAAATGCAATGTAATGAAAAATTCAATGCAAGTGAATGCAAAGAAAAAATGCAGTGGTATCCCTATTCCCTCACGTGAGACAATGAGGGCTAACTTATTCTTTTAGAAAGGCTCTCCGTGCTCTCCCTAATTTCTGACTCTGAGGAATCCAGGCCACATCTCTTAGCCATTTCCATCGGCCACACAAGTAAAATATGTAACAGTGATACATTTATTAGCTGAGAGATTCGAGCACATTACATTCCCCAGGTGAAAAGAGTCAAGTAAATCGCTTGGGCGGCTTTCCTGACTTCGACTTCAGCATTTCATGTTTCTGTCAACTGTCGTGCATAATCATCCACGAAAATGCCCTGCCCTTTGTAAGCCACCGACACCCTTGCACCCTCTGACTTCTGATACCACTGATACTATGAAAACATGAAACCTTGCACTCTCATTTGATTCGACTTGAGGAATTTGGACGAATGTCATTGAACAAAGTAAATACGTATGCAAGAAGATGTATACTTGAATGGACATAGTAGTGTATTTCATATTGTGCACAGCAATAATTATTCGTCGGAGGTGCAATTATTATTGTTGGGAGTTATTAATTTTAGCTGTGAATTTAAATTTCTGAAAGATTTTTCACTTTCTATGTTCAATCTGTCAGGCTTTCTTTAATCTCATCTACGTGGCTGCTTGAACATTTTGATAGGAAGTCAACTCATTATTTTTAATATCTCAGTCAAAGGTTGTTAAACAACGATGTGGAAATTATGCGATGTGAAGTTTGACTCGTTTTGATCAGAAAATATGCTCTCCATTTACGAGAAAGTAGATGGTTTACTTTTCAGTTGCTTTTAATAGTGCAAATATTTACAGCGTCTGTGCGATGATATTAAAAGTGATCCAATATTGGTTCACGTTTATTTTCTCTCAGATGATACGGATTACATGTTGATGGAAAGTTCGAGGAAAGAAATCTGTCCAACTTTCATTAAGCTGCACTCAGGAAGACATTAGGCCTTTTTTTTAAGAGTTAGGCTTATCGAAAGTGCTTTCGTTTTCTACAAACTCAACTTTCTTTCATATAAGAAAAACGCAATCGGAACAAAATTTTGAGACGCACCACAAGAAAGCCACAGTAAAAATGAAAAGATGGAACAATCTCGAAAGAGAGCGATAATTGAAGCGAAAAAATTTTTATTTTCAATTTCACCGTGGTTGTCCTGTATTTCGCACGTGATATGCGTCATGCAAGTGAAAATCTCGCTCCCCATGAAAGATGTCCCTCAGGCAAACTACGGAGCACAATTTCAACTTTGTTCCCAGAGAAATATTAGAATCAGATGTAAAAAGGGCAACTCCATCAATTTAGTGGTGCTGTCATGGCTACAAATGAGATTATTACTGTGCTGTCTTATTTTCATGGACGCTACACGTCTAGGTTTTGTGCGATGAAAGTTTAATATGGTCACAATGGAAGTAGAGCCTTATTACATTCTAATAATTTATCGAAACCGAACCCCACAATTGATAGGACGTGAGATCATTATAGAGTTGAAGTTTCGCCTCTTAGTCGATACATTGCACTACATCCGAGTATTTCGTTCAATCAATCGATCGTGCGCTGTGAACATTTCTCTAAGAATTTATTGAGGTAAAGTTGAATTGAGGCTGTGCTGATCATATACTTGCATCATTTATTAGGATGATACCTTGCCTTTTTCTGTTTCACTTCACCTCCGGAGGGACTTATTCAGAACATGCTCGCAATGAGAAATGCTCAAGACCTTGATCGCTCTCACCAGAATGATGATGAATGTCAGGGTCACAATAGAACATACAAAGTGATGTACAGTTCAGCTTGCAATTGCAAGGTCTGCTCTATTTACTCATTTCGTTGCGTTCCAGTAATCTAGAGTGAAAGCGGGGTGATAGAATCTAGAGTACGCAAAATTAAGGATTTGGTTTTTACTTGACATAATTTCTAGCTCTCCAGTGGTACTTTTTTTAACGTATGACAAAGCCTCAAAATAACCTCTCTACTTAAAATCAAGAACTGAATTACATTAATTATTTATTTCACCACATCACAAATTTTGCTGAAACTTATTCTTCTTAATTCTTAAGAAAAATGAAGTGTTTAATCTTAATTTATAATATCGAATATGTCTGTATTATTTAATATGTACTCTGAGAACTCATTCCTCGTGACTGTACATTTCAAAGAAAACTATCCTCTGGCATGGTGAAATTATTTGTCCAATCTCAAGCTATTCTTTCAAAATGTTATCCTCTATGAAGATTTAATAAAAAATGAGTACTCTAATTCCTGTATGTATTTCAAAAATAGGTTTCGACTGCAATTCTTCTCCTATCCTGATAAATTCTTTCGTTTGGCATAGTGGGCAATGGTTTAGTGTCGAGTTCTAACGATCAAAGCTGATGGAAGTGGCAATCAGCTTTCTTTACGCGTACTTTTGCCAAATGAAACCATTTTTCCCCTCTCCAAGTTTAGAGCATACTTAATCCGTTTATCCCTTAATAATTTACGCCCAACTTATTGGAATGCAAAACGTTCATACATGCTTACTGTGTCTCACTGTCAACGCCCTTTAAATACAATTTGTGTTCAACATTTTTAACCAAATTAATCGGTGGGAAATAAGACTTTGGCCAGTTATGTATCGAGAAGAGTCTTAAAGGAGACACCGTCGTCGAGGATGGAACCTATAAATTATTGGAAATGAATTCGATCTTCATTTTCTTGCACGAATCATTTCAATTCCATTCTAGTATATCAGGATTATCTTAATTACATGTACTCGAAAATCTACCGCTGTCACGAAAAAGGATTTAATATGAGCATGTTGTTGATAGACGGTGAAATCACTTTGAATTGAATTCAGGAGCGTTGTATTGAGTTTTATGCGAATGTTTGGCATTTTCTACGAAGATTGTTAGATGACACGACGGCGACTTCCTTGTGAGGACTTACTGGAGCAGAAAGTAGTAATTTTCGTCTTCCTCCGCGAGAAAAGAAGGCTTTTAATGCTATTCTCACTGGTCCTCTTCCGTTGCGGGCCCTGGTCGTCAGCTCTTTGTCTCAGCGTATGAGTCCGAATTCGAAGCGGGTCATCGTGCGAACAAATGGTGACGGAAAAATTCTTTCGAGCAGCCCCAAGGGGTAGAGGAGGAGGAAGAGAGAGAGAGAGGAAATTAGAAAGTCCCATCGTCCTTTTCGGCGTTAGTCGGCTCGATTTATTCGGCCGGGATATTTCGCCCGGGAGGTCGGATGTTGGAACTGTTCCGGCAAAACGATTTAATAAGGCACTGTCTTCTTCCCTCCCCCAAAGTTCTTCCCCATCGCAAAACTTTCGACGGCCAAAAGCTCATGCCGTGCGACGGAGTTTCGCGCCTCGCCGGACCTCGCGGCGGTCACTTATTCATTTTCGCCGCACGAGGCCGACTGTCCGAAAGGCTTGCTTCGTGGGAAAAATGACCTCTAAATGGTGGAGACATCAGTTGTAGAATTTCCCTCGGCGTAGAAACATTTTCAAAGGGAAGGGGATCGGTGAGGGAGGCCCTGAGCGGAGACGTGAATGAAATACAAATGAGAAATCTGTTATGGATCCGTGTGGGTCGGAAACCTGGACTCAGCGGAAAAATTTGTGTAGACAGGAGATTAATGCTATTTGAGCAAAGTGAGGAATGGAAAGGGTGTGCTAGGTTGCTAAGAAGACCGCTAAAGGAGTGTTATATGTGGTGTAGACCCGAAAACGCGGCGAAATTGAATGGATGACTTAATAAGAGGCGAAGAAATTTTTGGAAGGGTGATGGAGAGGAGAGCTTGTGGTAAGCGTGTAAGACGAATTTTGCGGATAATAATTTGCACCACTGGATAGTTTCATTATAGAGTAACATTTTTAGGTGAACTCTTTTTCATGCAAGGGGAATCCTGATAAATCTCTTTGCGGACAATATTAGGAGACAAAGAAACTTAAGGATTTGCCCGAAAGGGCTGGGTTTATTAATGAGATCGTATTTTATATTCTCCGGTTTTGAGGGATGAATGTGACCGATGACATTACACGAGTATACATAGCATTAGCACTTCATGAAACTCCACTGATTATTTTCTCAAAAGTACCTTTTATGGGTGAATTTTCATTTTATTTTTCCATCTTTAATACTGACTTGGAGGGCGATGAACACAGATAATTGGGAATAGGAGTTTTGTGGAAAAATAATGGCGTGTATGCTAAACATTTCGGTACATTTACACCACAGGTACTGACATAAAGTTAAAAGCGGAGACCACGATAATATTGTCGAATGGTTTATATAGTTAACTTAGATAAAGCTTGAATCCTATCAAATAGCAAATGAATCATTTTTTATAACTCAACATACCAGTAATTTAGTCATCTAAGCGTCTCAACAGAGATGCTGCAGTCCAGCTTTATATCTTTCACTTGTGAGGTACACTTTTCCTCTGCTACTCTATCTAAAATCCAGCAATACTTCGTATTTTGGGCATTAATAAGTTGGCTAAACGTTTATATATTTCCATTTCCCCATGTTTATCGTTTTTTCATTTGACTTTTATAGAGATACGAGCATGAAATATGAAAGCATGCGCTGAATCTACTTCTTGTTCGTCCACTGCGCCTGAAGCCATAAATATATTGATTTACTAATCCACTAAAGGCTTAGCTCTCGGATCAGTGGTAACCTGATCCCCTTCTGTATTAATTCTCAACACGCCTTTGCCATGTAGGTTCATGTGCAATTCATGTCGCGTATATCTCTTTCTTTATAGTCCTCCTGCACATATTATTATGAGAAATTGTTGCACCAAGAAAAATGGAACAGTGCATTTCAGTGCTCTGGGAACGAGCGCAATGAACGGCTTAGGTCTCATCTTTCCTCCCACCTACTTTTTTCGACTCGTAAAATGTAGTCTTATTTCGCAGAAGTGCCTGCTTTCATTCACTGCGTCTGCAATCCCCCCCTACCTATTTACATTTCATTACGAGCTGTTTACCGTTCTGCGTCGGCTTTTGTGCGCGTGAAACGCAGGTGAGTCGGCTGACGATTTATGAAGTCGACATGCCGTCCGCTCCATCTGTGACCTGTCACCTGTCGCTCAAACGTTCGCCGGCCTCCGCGGCATTCTCTTGTCCTCTCTCTCCATCTCAGCAAAATGTCGTCCTCCCGATATTCACGTCGTATTTTCGCAGACTTTGTTTCGTCTCTGCCCACGGACGGTTGTACAAATGTTTTGAACCAATGGAATGTATTACCATGAGAATCACAGATTTATGGAACTCAATACCTAAACCTGTTTCTAGGAGCCATCACTATTGCTTCGTATCTCATCAAAAAAATAAATTTCCATCTTTTGTCCTACCCTCTTACCGCTGGATTTTTTTATTTTGACTTTGATTATTATTTGATAAAATTACTCACAATGAACATTCAACATATATGAATCAACTTTGTGGAGCATTAGTCACGTTGTAACATTTTTCAACGTGTCACGTATTGAAGGAGTTGATTACACTTTCACCTTTTTGGTAACTGATGCTGCTAATAAAATTTGAACACCATGTATAATCACACTTTACAGTCTTATATTGCCTTAAGCCTATTGTATCAAATATTTCTGCAACGCGTAATGAAAGAATCTCATAGGCTTATGCATTTCATTGGTAAATGGAAAACACAAACTCCTATTGTACAAATCAAATACAACTGAATTACGATATTTGAGCTATTTTTTATTTTCATTAAGAGTCTAACACCTTGAATTTGTCTTACTGCAGACAGAAAGCAAACGAAACTGCATTCCAGCATGATTTTCCATGTATTTGACAGTTTCAAGTCTATAAAATTGTTTCGAGCCCAAAAGGAACTCTGGCATTTACGTTTCAGTTCAAGTGCTCTAGAAATTCTACTCTTGAAATTCTACTCTAGCCTCCTACACGGAGTCTGCCTCTCGTTTTTCGATCTAGTCTTGAAAAACTTTTTCTTTATTCTTTTTTTCCATGATTTCCTCTTTTATTGGGCTCGATTTCAGACATAAATCTTTGTATTGTCTTCCAATGTTGATTATGTAGATTTTATAACAGTTTGCAAGTTCTTTAATTCATCAATGCAATTTAAAACTTTGGACCCAATTAAAGTGATGCTTGATATTTTCCTTTAATATATGGAACATATATCTTGCTTCAGTCAGCCCTCCAAAAGTGTCTTGCACACTGAACTAAAAGGTAGATACCGGAATTCCCATTTGGCTCGAAATTATTTCGTGGACTTGAAACTGGGAGTACCTCTACAATCACGGTGGATTGCTGTTTCGTTTGCTTTCTGCCTGCAGTATGGCAAATGCAAGGTGTTAGATACCCTTGAAAATAAATTAATAGCTAAAATATCGTAATTATGTTGTATTTAATTTTTTGCAGTGTTGTTCACCTCTTTTGGTGAGAGGATATGGATAAAAGCTTCCAATGGTCAGTGCCAGAATGATTATTATCAAGCAAGAGAAATAATAATTGGTTGAAAAGGAATATATTTTGTCTGTAACGCGGCATATTAATCACTAAGAGAGCTATATACTGCCAGGAAACAATCTCCATAAGGATTCATGCACCATGAAAGAATTTAAAGCCTTAGATTTTTAGAAAAAATTTATATGGGTTTTTTAAATGCTAAAATTTACCTTTTTTTAAGATGACTATCTCACATTTACCTCCCCCCCCCCAAGCACCCTCTCGTACTTCCTAAGCAATATATCGCCTCGGTCTTTCCGTATGCGCATGTCACGACACCGGCCGACGCGTTGGCTCTACGCTGCGATGTACTGCATGTGATTGGAGCGGATCGCGGAAACTGCAGGTGATGCATCCGGTAATGCCATTCCTATCACCCGTCGCTGCACATTGAACCGCATTTGCCGATGCTCCGAGCGATCCTTCCCCGGCGAATGGAGCGAGACGTCTCGGCGACAGATCAGGAGATCGTATCCCGCGACATTATTTGCCCGCCTTGCGTTCCTCAAAGAGCCTCGGCTTCGTGATAGCCTCCCGGCCTCAGCGCCTATGGGCGACTCGGCTCCAGCCTCGGCTTCTTTGAGCGAGACTGACTGACCGCTGCTTCACCGTGGCGTCCTTGGTCCGTGATCTCTGTGATCGAATTCACCTCTTCCCCATGAACTTGGCCTCGCTCGACTTTTTTCCCGCCACAGCCAAGTGTCATTGAGATAATGAATTGAATAAAGAGGTGAGTGCATGACATCTTGCTAAGGGCTATGCATATGCTTAAAATATTCCACCTGAATGGCTCTGATATGGCTGTTCCGCGGAGGTGGTCCATAAACCAAAGTTTTCTTATTTGTAAATAATGGCACATTAAAACACTTCTGCATTACTGTACGACAGCGAAACCCTCATATCCTTAATTTCCACTTTATTGAATGCTTGACTGATTCACTCAAACCTACCGAGGGTGCATTTTTCCTGGCTTTAATACTGCCATCTGTTATGGAGCTACACGTCTGCTGCTACTACTAGCAGAATACTACATCTGTTATTGAGCCGTATATATTTTCTTCTTTAGTCTACGCGTAAATTTTATTAAAGTCTTTTACAAAACTCTCACTACTCAGAATGCTCATCCAAAATACACGGATTAATATTGTAATATGTACTTTTCTTTTGAATACTTTTCCTTTGAAATATATTCTGCAGTGCAGTCAGTTTTTTAAAAAGCAAAAGATGAAACTAATATCCTTCGGATACTTTCGTAATGCGATTCGGGCACATGGCGCAATTTTATGTTCCGTTTAGGAAGTTTTCGTTTGATATGACTTTTCTTTTTCAGTTTCACCCAATTTCTTCCAGAGTGACATCGCAAAATCACATTGTCCTATCGGAAATAAAAATATTTCCAACCATTCAACAAAAATATTTTTTTCTCTGTCGATTTTGATGACTTCCGCATCATTTTTAATAGAGGAGGAAGAGAATACTTCTGAATGTTTTTAATCTTCCACTATCCCTGAAGGGATTTCTTCACGGAATGTCTTTGCCAGCAGAAAAATATGCCAGCCTATTCTCCATGTCTCGGATTTCTCTTCATCCCTGTCTTCCTCCGAGCTCATCACCTTCGGACCCGAGGACGGTGTGAGTTTAAAACTCAACGCTAATCGCAGCATCCGCTTCCGTGATTAATTGACCAGCCGCCCGCGTATTCTGGACCATTATTCCCTGGCCTCGGGGGTCCCCATTGGAAGTTCTGGTCCGCATGTGGGGGGGGAAGAGGAGGGAAATGGGCCGGCCTATTATCAAAGGGAGCCCTCGATCGCCTGCCTCAACGGCTCTCCTTCATTTGTTTGCACTTCCTTCGGCTTCTCCGCTACTCTCCGCCAGATGCTTTTCTTCCGACGCGCAGCGCTGTAGGCGAATAAAAAAGAAGGAAGAATAAATAGTGCGAGGATGGTTGAAGAAGCGACATTTTGATTTTCGACTTAGTGTTACTCATTTCTGTCAGTATATCTTCCCAAAACCAAGAGATGAACTAAGCTGAGCGATTTACATTTCATTGCACTCGCTGGGTGCCTGAATTCGCTTTCCTAAGACAGTTTTTATTGATAGTAAATTGAAATCTTGTTAAGACTAGTTAAGGAGTTTTCCTGGACTTGTTAAGACTTGGTTACGCTGATTCCAATGCATGGTTTCTACAGAAATAATAACAACAGGGAAGCCTAAAATAGTTTCTGCCCTAAAAGTATTACGACTAAATGAGATGTTATTAACGTCAAACTATTACCAAATACTCCCAAATTTTTTTTCTTCGATAATTTATTGGAATTATTGTGACACTTGATCAATTGCTTTGAAATAAATCAATGCTTTAAGATTTGTATTAAACCGTCAAAATACCTTTTGCTAAGGCTTTCGTCTTATTGGGTCAAACTAATCTCGCATTCCCTTAGGTATTTGCAGTTCACTTTGAGTCGACGGAATGTGTACGGTAAATCATTGTATGCATTTTCTTTCCCAAATTAATTATAGTGTTTTTAGGTAAATTGGAGCTGTTTTAGTGAGTTACTCCTTTTCTCAAAATAATTTTCAATTGTAACGTCTAATTCAGTGCTTTAACGCTCCATTTTCAGTGTTTATTTTATTTGAAATAGTTTTAACAAGATATTAATTTAGGTGAACTTTACCTCATTGTAAAGATCTTACATTTCCAATGGAAGCAAAATAACTGCCACTTATCGTCGTACTTTTTTAAATATTTACCAAATAATATCAGTCATTTTTATATGGGAAATGAAACTGGAATGCACTCCAGAGAGATTTTGTTTTAAAAGTAATCTATTTCTAGCACATGGATCTCATCAAAACTTTAACAAGGTGTATTTTGTACACCTTAAATACTTATAAAAATAAATAAGTTTCTCAGGGATGTTGTTTTTACAGATGCAAAAACAATCTTATGTTGTGGAGGCGTTTTCACCGTTCGGCGTGAGAAATTTGTCAAATTGAAAAATAATTGACGGATGTTGAGTTAATTACTTCGAATTTCTATAGTTTAAAGGAATTTATTGCGTTTGCCATGCTACGTTTTTTATTTCGTGCTTCTTATTGCTGATTACATTTTATGAATTAATTTGAATATAATCTATTTATTATGAAAAGGGAAAAGTCTCGCTCGCACTACTTTAAACTTACATATAACAGCCGTTTTACATTCCATAGACTTAATTTAGCTTCAGGATGTTCACTTGAAGTTGCGACTTTTTATTAGTACGTCTATCCAGAAGATAAGAAATTCCAATTCCATGGCTTGATTGTTCCACGAGGAACTCACGATGCGACTCGGTGTCATTTCTGCGCGCGTTTTAAAGTTGTCGAAGGCCTCAAAAGGTATGGCTCATTCTTCGCCTCATTGTTCGCGACGGCATCCTTTGCATCGAGACGAGACGCGCTGAAAGGACACGGAAGAGTGCGGACGGAATTAGTAATGCAGATATCCTACCTATCGAGGAAATATTATGGATTGTATCCTGGGATCTGACGGCTCCGCCGCTCAATGATGTCGAGTACATCGAAGGTCGTGACCTTTCTCACCTCCACGACGTCTTCGAGGTGGCGTTGGGGTTGTATAAGAAAGGGTCAATGCCCTTCAACAGTCACAAAATCCTTTTTTTCCCTCAGCGTTTGTCCCTTTACACCGTGTTTACCAGTGAGGGAAATGATGGATGCCCACCTCGGGACAGTTGCTTGGTGAACGCCCTCTAAACTCTACGATACCCGTGGATGTGAGGCCTCGAAGGCCAACACAGGGGGCGCCTACGGGCCTCCAGCCGCCGGGTACCGTGTCCGAGTGATAAGACATCTTAAGCCCCCACGCCCATGGAAGACACCACGTCCAGTTGCTCGGGTGTTCTTCCCCGAAGACGAACACCCCTTCACCTCCCTCCCTTGAGTGACCCCTTCCCACTCTCATGTGCCTTCTCCATCTCGCATCTTGAAGTGCGTGAGGATGCATCTCTAGAAGGCACTGGTTATCCTACCCCGCTGTCAAGGTCCCTATCCTTATCCTCTACTAAAACGGAAGGGCATTGGACAAATATTCATCTAAATACCATCTCATCGGATCACCGTTCCAATTATGCCAGAAAATAATCAAGTTTATAAGCCAAATTAAAGTAGCTTTTCAATCTATATGCTAACCATTAGTGCCGACTTTATTTCTTATCGTGGTTGAAAATCTATTCTTCTCAGAATGGGATTATTTCCTCCCTATGCGCAGTAACGTCAATATGGCTGTTACTCAAAATAATAATGATTAATTTTTGTTACTCCCAAATAATTTACTGAGGAAAAGAAATGAGTGAATAAGAAGCTTAGTAAATAAAGTTACTAAAGACGGCAAGCCATATTTTTGGGATTTCTTTCATGAAGGGCAAAAAGCTGGATTAGTATGGGACGATATAGTTGAAGAGTGATGAAAGTGTTGAGAGAAATCTGGTCTAATCTGTCGAAGTCATCCAGCCCTAAGCAAAAGGCGGATGTGGATTCACAATTTTACGTCCATCTGACGGACAGTATGTCACGAACCAAAGTTCTAGCTTATGGCAAGGGGCAGCTTTAGAGGTGTCTGCCTGCGGAGAATTATCCACTTGGAAAACAGGGGGATGCTAGGATCATATTCATGTCAAAATTCTCATCTGGCCGATCTGCTGAACTCTTTCAGAAGAATTCATTTATACATTCACCAAATGCAGACCTTATCCCCTTGACGTCTGCCTATCGTGTCGATTCGTTGTTTCTGACTAGGTGGTTATTTTTTTTTTCATTTCTAAGCGGTAATATTCACTGAAGGGAATTATTTTCCGCCGACGTATATTTAATTCAATGAAAAGTTACTAGAACTATTACACATTAAGCTGTTTTGGATCTATAAATTGTCATAGGAAGAAAATACCTTCGAATTCTTTCCTAAGATTCTCGGAGAAGGATTGGTGATTGTTGCTCTGAGAGGAGACAATCAACGCTTTGCGCACCCCATGAAGATTAGCCGTTACGTTGGTTTTTGAAGGATTTTACGAGGAATGGAGATTAAGTTGTAGGCAGCGTGCGACAATTATGACGACAGTGGAATGGACTATTCCAATTATCTAGATCAGTCATTGAACTCTTAAAAGAACTAAGCGCAGCTTATTTCATGCCGAAGTGCGCTGTATTGGAATATTGTTCTTTCAACGAGGCACCTAAATTAATCTGTATTGATCAGGAGGCGAGGGATGAGGAAAGTTAGGACAAGTTTCAGTAAATATATCTCAGTAATAAGAAAGTGATGCATTGAGCTTAGGTGCTGGAACAAGGAATGGTGCCGAGAAACTGTGATAAACGTGACATAGTTACATTGTGTCCTATGAATCATTAACACAGGAAGTAAGGATGCGCTCTTGAAGTAGAACGGCGTGAAGTGAACTACCTCGTAAACGGGTTTTGAGTCTCCATCGCACTGTTTGCATGAACGCTCTTAGTGGTTGCCTTTTTGCACCTGATTAGCCAGGGAATGGAAAACATTGTGATTCATCAACAACAGTCCCTGAACTTGCTAAAGAGTAGGCGTCTCGGGCGAAGGCGACCTTATCTCTTCGGCGAATTCCCTTTAAGCCCTGACGCGCGTGTGGGAATCTGTTTACGCGGCCGCGTTTTGCAATTAGCTCCAGCACGTGCGACACGTGCTTTGTCCCTCGCGTGTTCCTAAGTACGTCTCCGTGGGCCGCTGGTGCTCCGCTGTGGCGCCGCTTGACGGATGTGTCGGTCGCAATTCACGCTGCTCGTGGTCCACAGGTTCATGCTGCTTGCCGAAGCAGTCAATCGTGATATAATCTGATGGGAGGATAGTAATTATTTTGGTGGAATATCTATTATCCCATTTCACTGCAGTGTTGTTTAAAGCATTTAGAAAAAAGGTCCAGAAGTGAGAAGAAGTGTTGGGAGGATATAATATGGGCTAATGTGTGTCTTACAGACCACCTATAATGCTGAAAATGTCACTATTGCATGTTCTTGAAGTTGAAATGAAAAAATAATCGCAGGATATGTTAAATTAAGGGTACATCTCTTTACTAGTATTCTGTCTGAAGAAAATGATCGATCCTTAGACAGACCTGTTTAAATACCCTTTGAACTTGGGAGTCACTCTGACGTCCGTTCTTTCTTTCCCTCTATCGATTTTTTTTGTGTACTACTACCTTTCTTTTATACCTACAAAAATTCTTCTTTAACTCCACCCCACTTTCCTAGCATCCTTCCAAATGTAGCACTCATCGACTGGCTGTTACCTCTCGGTACCGCTACAATAGCGTGTAATTCCTCATTTGAAATGTCTAAGTAACTTCCTTTCCTCTCCTGCGTGGAAAACACTTCATCATTGTTACATTCGTGATAGATATGTGTTTATCAGCGTCGATATCTTGAGGACAAGTGTTTTCCCGTAAATGATTATCTCAGTGATCGCGTGTACTATCCAACCAAAAAAAAGCTGCGGAGCTATTCGCGCAATATATCATTTCACCCTTGACTGTGAGGACTGGTGCTGCTCCGAACTGCGCATTTAAATGCCTCGTGTTAAACGGCCTTTAAGGATGACCGCCGCCCGCTCACGCGACCGGTAATGGCAGGAGGAGAAATGCCGGACGATAAATCTTCGATCGCAACCAATTGCGTGTCCTCCTCGCGTGTCCTCATGCAAAGTCCGTGACGATCCGTGAGCTGGTTGAAGATGCGGGGTGACGTAGGGCGTGCACGCATGGCCGATTGGCCCAGCGCCCGCGCCGATCGACGCAAGGATTACGCACGCCGTCTGGGTGACGTCCAGGATTCTGATGGAGTGCGGGGGCGATCCAGTTGGGAGCGGAGAGATGGCTTCGTTTCATTTTTCCTTTCAAAACTCGCTCTCTGCTCACGCAATATGGCGTTTTACGTCCCCACAAGTGGTATTTTTTAACTGTTCGAGCATGGATGAGTGATATTTGGCAAAGCTTCTGGCAGTGCCGGTGACTGAAGTCAGAGCTTGATTCACGTATGATCTAACCTTTGAGGTGGTTGGAGCGATGTATAGATTTCGAGAAACTTTTCAATAGTTTTTTGGATAAATGCTAAAAGAATAGTACCATACTGATTTTTCATCGGCAATACAAGTAAATGTTAACACGTAGCATTATCGCACATGAAATATATTTCATAATAATTCCATTAAATATGTATATATTTTATTTTGCATGCGAAATAACATATTCCATATTATTATTATGCTCTCAAATAAATATCAACGCGCCAAACCGATTTTTATAATATTTAAATAGAATTTATACCTAATTTTCCAATGACGTGCCAAAAACTTTTGTCATGATTTACTTGAATAAAAGGAAAAAAATACAACATTATTCTGGAATCATTTCTATTACCAATTGTATGGTGAATTTCACCGATTAAAGAGTGTTTAAAGAGTATGAGGTCGCAGAATATTTTTTTGCCTTTCTTCAAACATATAAATGTAGAGTGAGTGACTCTCGATCACCTTAAGATCCACCTTAAAGAGCTGAGGGGAACGCTTTGGAAAAGTAAGCAAACGAAGACTATTTAATCCTCCAAGGTCCAAAAAATTCATCTGAATTTTTTTATTTGCGTTACTAAATGACTGTCATGGAGGAAAATAAGTGGACCTCTTTGACAGGGATGAAGTTACTCCTGGAAGCCTCACTTATCACTTTCCCTTTCTCACATGGCTTGGATTGTGACTGGTTACCAGCAAGCTAATCAATCATCGTCTGTAAATCCTAACATAAAAATCCTACTCGGATTACAGCGGTCTACCAGTATCCTGGATCGTGCGAATAAAATAACTCGGTCGTAATTTCCGCACTCTTGAAGAGTGTGAAAATTGCAACTGAATTATTTTATTCACACTATCATGGATAATGAATGTGTCCACAAAGTAACGCCTGAACCTCTTTCAAAAGTTTTCATGTATCTGCACGTCATCATTTTAATTGATTAGATGTCAATGGGATTGTGGCTCGATTGACATGTAACATACACCAGAAGCAAGGGATCTAATGAAGCGTGTGATTAACGAATTAATTCAATTTATTTTGAGGACGTCGGTGACGGGAAAAACTTGAAGTTGAAGTAACCACAAAACCTAATTTTGTGGTCCTTCACGAAGTAAACCTGCTTCATCTATCATAGCAGATAACTGTTGCTTCTGCCTTGATGCGCCCTACCATCTTGGTCATGAGATATCTGTTATGTCTCTTTGTGAGAGTCTCTGCCTGCATAGTCCCTGATAATATCTTGAGAACTTCTAAAATGTATAGGTACGGCATGACAAGCAAAATTTTTTCTCCCTTCCACTAATTCCAAGGGAAAACATGAGTAGCAGCCAAGTAATGTTTTTCTTGCAAATGTTAGGTGTGAAAGAAACATAAAACGGAAAGTATTTTCCATTCAGATTTTGGAGGACTCGGAAACTGAAAGTGCCATTTCTTCCCATGATAGGGATAGATTTGTCCGGATTCAACCATATGCTCAACCTCATACGCACTATTCTCACATGCCCTCCACAGCGTAGCAAAGATTCCGCGTTCATCAAAACTTTTTCGACAAGGAATATTTAAGATAAGGAATCTTCTTTAAGTACCTGCTCACTGGGGATAGGGTATCGCTTTATTAACGCGGGATAATGTGGTTGGTCCGTTGATTCAGTAAGTTGCGTCCGTTTCCGTTCCGTATGCCGTATATGTTTTTCATGGGCCAGTCGAGGGAGCAAAGGACTGTTCGCATGCGAGGAAGATCTCAGGATAAGCCAGGCGAACGGGAGGAGGACGGATGTGGCCTATCCTCTTGCATTCCCTTTCGCCTTCTTCTCAACTGACGCCATGCGTGCACGACATTCCCTCCACCTCCTTCGATATGAGTCTCTCATCTGGGCCCTCGAAGAGCTTTGCCTCGCCTCCTCACCCTTGGTGATCAAACAAAAGGCTCCTTATCGAGCGGGTCGAATCTCTCGTTGCATTCCGCCAGGGGATGCGTTTCTCCCGCGAGATGCTCTCCTCGGCGCTAATTCATTCGGATGGCCCATCCCACCTTCGGTGAGCGACGAAGCGGTCTGCGGATGGTGTGATGCTGGCGCCAGGGACGGCTCCGCTTGAGCATCATACTCCACCACTCAACTTCCCATTTTCCTCGTTCTTATTTTCTCTCGCAGTGGAGCTTTATCTGGTTGTTTTCTTGCAGAAGGATTATTTAATTCTATGATGCGTGGTTGGAAATCTTCAGCAGCCTTATCCTCCAACCTCATGGTCGTAAAACAACTATGTAAACACATAATAAAATGCAAATATCGCATATCGATAACCTCAAAAATTATGTGAAATTCCTCAGAGAAAAATCATCCACCTTGTCTGAGATTCGAATCAGGATCCATTGATTTCCGGTCTAGTGCTTTAGCTAGTTAAACTACCAAGGCGTCCTCGTCCATGGAGGATTTTAGTGACCTTTACGTGACCAGATGTTCTCGACTGTCGGACATACAATGTAACAACCAGTCGCTACTGAGCGCAGAGAGTTACTGCCCACGAGGAAAGATCGTACTATGAACAAAGAGAGGCGTTCACTCTATTTTGACAGATTAATTTCTCAAAAAAATATTTCAGTGGTTAGTCCTTCGTTACGGTAAACATTTACAGTTTGAAGGATCAAATAATTTTAGTGTAATGTTCAAAGTAGATCGTGCACTTTGCATCATCCCCAACCCACGATATTAAACAACTTGTAAGTTGACCTATTAATAATATTTTCCGAAAAAATGAGATTTTGGTGGCAATCCTTAAAATAAAAAAACCACCCTCAGAAAGTAAACTAGACCAACAGTAGTTT
Source organism: Ceriagrion tenellum (assembly GCA_963169105.1). NCBI lineage: Eukaryota > Metazoa > Arthropoda > Insecta > Odonata > Coenagrionidae > Ceriagrion > Ceriagrion tenellum. Next base: position 134,286,623 of record OY720637.1, read on the forward strand.
TATTACGGAGTTAGACTAAAGTCAACCGGCTGATATAATCTAGTGTTAGCTTGTATCGCCCACCTATTGCTTGTGAGATGATTTCTTTTTACTTCCATCGGAAATTTGAAATCATAATTTTGCGAATGGGTAACTCAACTTGAACTTTTATTTCAAATAATAATATCCCGCTTAATTTTTTGGGAAAGATAAATTTCAATTTATTGGCTAAAGCCGTTTGTTAGGTGCTAACTAGAAAAAATCGTCAGAAATTCATCTTTGTATTTTTAAAAACTATTGCATGTGAAATCTTTACAGCAGAGTCTTTTGCCAATCTGTGCAATTTTATGGCCAATATAACCGTCATTCATAAATTTATAAACATATTTTGTCCAGATAAACATATTGATTATCATCCATATGTTGGATGCCACATTACAATTGTTGAGTGTGAGGCAATGGTCAGTCAGTTTGAAGTTCGTTGAGTTTCCAAAGAGTGGCGCTGGAATGAGACGACCTTCGAATAAGACTCGACCTTGGCGGTAATCCAGCAGCTATTATTATAAAGATGTTATTCATTAACTGCGGTGATTTTGCCGATTACATCTGTGGTGTCATGTCCTTGTAAGGCGTCTCAGCCACTCTCCTGAGTTACGATTTCCTCGCGGAAAGCACAATTAATCACTCGTGATTAGATATGTGCGCGAGCGTAACCGCCGACAGAAGTCGTAAATGGCTGGAATCGAATGCTCAACTCACTTTTGGGAAGCAATCATTGCGATGTTTACTTGCTTGGAAACAGTTTTTTTTATCCCATTTGAATATGTTTTGATTTATATATCACCTCCTGGCGCCGAGGCTGGTTTTTTTTGGCAAACGGCTGAAGTCTTCATAAGACTGGCATCACAGGAGTTAAATTCAAAATGTGAAGATAAAATTCATCGAAATTAACATTTATTTACTCTAAAGGTGTTTTTTTTTGTGAAAAACAAAGAAAATTTCCATTATTATTCTCAACCGGGAGATGGTTTTATAAAATTGTAGAAAATGATTGTAATTCACTCCTTTGTTTCCTTAGTGAATTACGAGACTGATAACTTCCTTCAAAAGAGCTTTGTTTATAAACGGGTATTTTACGCTATACCTGTATGGTAAGAAAACAACTTTAAGGGAAGCAGCCAAAAGTTATATTTACATTATAAAGTTGAAGGAAAAACAGAGTTCATATCACAGTTCAGCATATATCCATCCATTTCAAACATGTTTCATTTGATTCCACGGGTAATTTGACATTTTTAATTATGGTTGAAGATGATTCCATGCAAAATATGAAGGGAAAATCGAAATATATTAGTGAAATAACACTATTGGCTCCAAGTGGCGTATTTGATCGTTATCTTGGAGCGTCGTGGTATTGAGGGACTGTATAAGAAAGTCACTAAGGAATTCTATTAAAAAATATTAATATCGATATGAAGAACTAAGCTAGTGAGCATAGATAGATGAAGTGCTGAAATTCCAAGGCGAAAAAATCATGCATCTTGACCATCAGGGCGGGCAGGAGAATTCCCCGGACGGTTTACTGGAAAAAACACTCGGCGCGATGTCGAAAGATTCAGGTCTCGGTCAAAGCTAATGGTATGTCCTCGGTAGAAGGATTTTCGCACTTCCGTGCACATGCGTGTGACTCCGTTATTAGATACTATTTTATCCGCACTAAAGTAGCGAGTTTATTTTAATCGTGTTTTGCGTATGCTTTATACTGTTTTGCCTAAAAAAAACTCATGAATGAATATGCTTTTGAGGTCATCGAAAAATATCCACTTTAAATGATCAGCAGAAAGAATGCATCTCACTTGAAGAGCGCTCTCCCAAAAATTCTTTTTTCAATGACCATTATTTAAGTAATTCTTGCGATATATTTTACGAGATGTATAGATGCAGATGGAGTATGATTTGTAAGCTCGTTCTATAGACGGATGAGCACTACTTTAATAGGAAATTATTCCACATATTGTAATGGTAAATCTATGCCCCTCTAAGGCGTACTTAACTTGTTCACTAAAAATGGAGATGTCAGAGCATTAAAATCATACTTCACATTTATTTCCCTTACCTTTCTCACCTATTACTCTTAAATGTTCTAGTCCCGCCTGGGTAGAAAATTATCTGCCCAGGAGTTGGGTGTTTGTGTAAATGAGTTATATGTAAGAGAGGACTAGAGTGCCCTAATATCGCTCAAATAAATAAAGATGACATTATTATTATCATTATTATTAATGTGGTCAATGTCAGCCGCTACATTCCTCTCTTCTCCACAAGAACCCAGTCCCACATCTCCACAACTTATCCCTTGATGTTATTTTGTCTTCACTCTGAGTTTTTTAAATCTTAACGATAACTTTCTTGAAACTGAATAAACATAATGGTCGAAGGCGTAACTTTGTAGATTGTTACAGCAGACATGATGAAAAAGAAAAATCTCTTAGTAAATTCCACACTAAAAACTTTTATTCCCGACCTAGGTTTCGATTGCCTTGCAATCATTTTCAAACCTTTGAAAACGATTGCAAGGCAATCAATACCTAGGCTGGGAATAAAAGTTTTATTTAACTAATAATAGGTTTCGATTGCCTTGCAATCATTTTCATAGGTTTGAAAATGATTACAAGGCAATCGAAACCTAGGTCGGGAATAAAAGTTTTAAGTGTGGAATTTACTAAGAGACGTCTCCTTGAAACTGATTGTAAACTCTTTCATAACACTCTGAAGTCAACCGTTTGCTGTCCCAACCATAATTCCGTCATGAATTGCAAAATAATACCCGACCTACCAGGATCAACCTATTGCTCCATATCCCTACTACCAGATTATCACTCACCAAGCGCTCCCTTCTTTACCGCCTCTCTTCTCTCTTAAATTCCCTTCCGGGCAGCATCGACCCTTCCTCCTTACCTCCCAAAGTCTCCGCACACCAAGCCAGATGTCATTTCCGAATAAAATAATCTTTTCTCTCTCGCCCTGTGGAGATATTTTTTCGAAAACCGTCTTCTAGTAAAGTTTTGTGTTAGTATACCTCTTAGTTTATTTTGGTATCTCTCTATCCTTCAGGTTTCACAGGAGTGGCCCGCAGTGTTTCATTTGTGTGCCATTTCTCATATGATGGCATGATATACATGTTAGTTTCAGTAGCTGCACATTATTATGTCCTCAAAAGTCTCACATGGTCGTTTGTAACCAATTGTGGCAGGGTTAGTGTTAAACAGCGTGCGAAAGGATGCCTGCGTGACTGGGCCACAGATGTGGCCCACGCCACTAACTCTGTAACATTTTTCAGTCGGCATAGTTATATTATATATTATTTATATAGTATTTATGCATTATTATATTATAATATATAAATATATATCAGACATTAAAATTGTTGAATATTTTACATAAATTTTATCACAATGGATGGTTGATGCTCCAAATACTTCACGATTGTTCAATGACTTTGGGTTTTGTTCCACTTATGACTATATATATGATCTATAGTGAAAAAAAAACTAAATAAACGATAGATAATAGTCTACATTTATGGCTTTTCAAAATATTTTACAAAATAATTGAAAATTTTAGTCAGTTAAAAAAATTGAATTTGGGCCACCGATGTGGCCCACTCGCCTAATCATGTAACAAAGGATGGATCATGGGATGAACTCGGAAGAATGAGTCGTTTATTCCGCTGCATATGCTGAAGCAAGGACTCGAAATGGAAGTTATTTATAAATATTGAATGTCAAGGTAACATCTTGAATTGTTTTTATCCAACATTAAAGAGTGCAAAGGATATAATGACGTAATATTCTCGAGGTGTCTTAATGGTAAAGCATAGTGACACGTCGTTCTGTTAGACAAATTTATTCTCTCAATTTTCGTCTTAAGATGCATAAAGTAATTTATGGATATGAAATTATTAGTGTATTGTCAAATAATAATGAATGAGGTCTCACAGTGCGACATATTTGCGTATTCGATCACTTTTCTCGACTTTGAACAAATGAATAACGATTTGCGATATTTGTCGGGCTGTGGGCTATGCCACCTTCTTAACTGTCCACCAGAGGACACCAGCATATTATTTCGGGTTAAAACAATGCAGTGTAAACGCAAGTTAGTTAAGCCACCATATAAACTATCATTTTAACCCTAGTAATGCAATTACCGCCCCCGGACGGCCGGCCGGGTGGGTGGCTGCTGCTGCTGCCCCTGCCCCCCCTGGACGGAGGACCCGGCCACGATCATCATCGGACACCGCGCCCCTCAGTGGATGGATATCGCTCGCATCCGGCATCGCCCACGGCGACCTCTCTGGCCATCCGCCGCCGTGGAATCCCGGGAGCTCCCTCCCTGTCGCTGTCCCTCGATTGGACGTCGGAGATAAAGCGGCTGCCCGCGATGGATGCACCCACCCGGCGTGATGCGTGGTCGGTCGAGTGATGCACCGACCGCTCGGCTATGGGCCGCGAAGCGTTCCGCTGCGACGCATCTCGGCGGCTTAGTGGTGCGCGCAAAGGATTTATCGGACGGGAGTCCCGCGCCGCTGGCTGTCGCCGGCGATCACCAAGGTCCAATGAACCATATCGCATATCCCTAGACTCAGTGTTACGGAACTTAACGATCGTTTGGTATCGAGCGCTATGAAGCCTGACGTTGTCACATCTCCCCTCGCCGACAGGGGTCGGGTAATGTTTACGGTAGGGATGGGCGATTACCGAAAAATATTCGATATTTTGAAAATTGATTAATTGCAAGCAGCCGATTAATCGCGCCCGAGTAAATGCTTTTATTAATCGATTAGTCGATGTATCGCTGAAATAACACACGGCAATGCCTAGAAAAGCGACATCTGACACACGACACGTGAGCGGCCGGCAAAAGGTGGTGCAGCGTAGAGTGACGTCATGCGTATTCTACTTTTTCTAATACCTCTATGGCGATGTCGTGCAAAGTTCAGCCACAGTCGAACACATTCGAACAGAAGACGAGCGTTAGCCGCCCTAGCCATTACAGTTCACCAGACACAATATTCCGAAGTAATCGATAATCTGTATATTAATCGGGTATATAAAATCGATATCGGCTGCTGCATTAATCGATTCCAAATTCTCGATTAATTATAAAAAATAATCGATTATTCAATTAATTGATATCGTAATCGCCCATCCCTAGTTTACGGTATAAATGTGACAACTCTGGCCGAATGCCATTTCGCGCATGGCGTGTCGTTAGTAGCGTTCCGTGACCGCTCTCAAAAAGTAAATCCCTTTCTTGAGCCAAGCGTGCCGTGGTGGTCCTTTGCTGCGTAGCACCTGGTTGTTGCTGGGTTTGCCCATAGTTGATAGGCTTTTGCCCATTGTTCCCTCTTCTTTTTTAAACTCATTTTTGGACTTCCCGTCCTCTTACTTAGATGTAAAGGCCATATTCTGGCCTTTGGCATCTTTCTCCTTGGTTCTTTTTAGTTACTTATAGAAAGTTCCTTTATTAATGTGTTACCGTTCCTCTTCAATTCCGTATAATAATTTTTAACTGTTTCCTTATTTCCTCTTTTATTGGGGTGATTCCTGCTATTTCATAAGTCCTGACGTTGTCATTATTCCAATAGCGTAGCCGGCATATTGATCTCAAACAAGCGTGCAGTGCATCGACCATAATTTTCTTTATACTACATTTCATAACCCAAACCGAGTACTATGAATTCATTTCATGCTCCAGTCTGGAGATCAGATAGTAATAGTTTTCTCCCTATATTTCGGATTGAAATTTCAGAATATTTTCCTTGAACTGTATCTGATGCCTGGTGCGTTATTTCTTGTGCGAATCAAATCAAATAAGATATATTTTGGCCGCTTCAAGCAGTGCACAAGGCGCCATGGTTGTGTACTTTTGAGTTCTTACTACAGTCTTCGTGGTACATCATGAGCATCCGTGGCTCCTTTCCAGAGGTAGTGATATCTAATTTCAAAATTTAAATCGGTTTGAAATTATTTCAAATGACAAATTTTTTCATTTCGAGTTTAAATTGATTCCTAAAAAGTATGCTAGTTGAACCTGTATATTTTTGCGAAAATCTTCAAGTATTTTTGATTCAAACGATCCTGAATATTACCATAATCGGTTATAATTTTGTCTGGTTCAACTTGGCTCAATGTTTGCTGTAGTTGTTGCTGCATAACTCTCACCGAGGTGCAGCTTGGCCTGTGTGGGTTCTATCACCGAGACCTGGCCTGAGTGAGTGCAAAGCTTACCTGGTTATCTAATTTATTTAAAAATTTCTAACGTTTTGGCTTGCAGGGTACTATATGTTCCAAATTATACTTCAAATGGATGGCAACTTTTGAAAATGAGTCTGAAAGGCATTACTGAGAATAGATAGAGGATATTATTGGATAGGGAGGTATTCTGCCTTTATTTGCGCCGATTTCTGTTTTCCAGAAACTCTAAAATACAAAAATTGACACTTCCATAACAATTACACGTGTGGAAAGATTTTACCTTAAAATATCAGAACTTATTTTAGTTGCCAAACATATTGGCCCCGCATTAATGGGACTTCACCGAGTATTAAGTCCCGTTATTAAATTTTAGCAAAATCCATTATTTTGAATGAATAGGGTAAACTTTATTTTTCCGCAATGAATTTTGATGATTTACTACCATGGTTTCGACCCTCATCGTCATCATCAGGTGATGATATATTTGGTGCATCTACTTATATACTACAGAGATTGGGTAGAGAGGGTATCTACTAGTGATGGAGTATATAAGTTGTTGCACCAAAATGTATCTTTACCTGATGATGACGTTAATCGTTGAAACCATGGTCATTAAGAATCATGGTCACATGGTAAGTCATTAAAATTCATTGTGGAAAAACAAAGTTTACCCAATTCATTCAAAATGTTTAGCAAATTCGACAAAGTATCACCGGAAACCACCAACAAAATCAATTATGTGTGGGTATTTATTTTATCAATCAAAATTATTATCCAATACAAGCTCAATAATGATCAAATTTCTCATATCTCGTCTCAATTATGTATATTAAATCTACCGTGTTTTGATATACAATCTATACCTAGTTATCTCGCCTTAAACTAAATGATGGTGAATTACCAACCACGATCAGGTTAATTGGTTTTATTAGAGCATCGTTTACTTGGCCTATAAATATTAATAAATCAAAATAACTAGAGTTACACTGCTCTATAAATAATTAGAGCAACAAGTCATTAATTATTTCTCGGGTGAGCCCTTTATGTCATCTGTGTGTGCAATGGAATTGCAATGTGAATGACGCTCAATGCACGACGTTGGTCACGTGACATAAGTAGTCCACCAGTAGCTATGGAGAAGACAGTGGTCTCTCATGTCTCATAAGCACCCGCGGCGATTTAATTCAGTGATGCTGTGAGCGTTGGAATAAGTCATGCGGCTCGTGCAATGCTTTCCCCTCATTTTCAAAGCGGACCTCCTAGAGAATAAATGATGCATTCCTCTTGCATCGCGATCTTCAGGAGCACAAGTATCTAAAGACTCCCCTCCAGGTCAGTGAACACCAATCTAAATTGAGGAAGACGCGTGCACTGAGGAGAGACGAACGGCTCTCATCATGGGACTTGCCTCGAAAAGGGAACCACTTTAAAATACGTCGTCTTCATCTGGAAAATTCGTGCAATGGTATCCAACCAAGTCGTGCGGCACTAGGATTTGAAATATCTGTGCTCAGAGTGACAAAATAATGGATGTATTTCATATCTTGGAAACACGCCTGTCGAAGATGTTTTTAGTTTAAACGGGAATAAGCTAGTTTTTTTTCTTAAACGATAATTATTACTTTATCAACGTAACGCCATCGCCATTCACTTCCCTTCACATATTTTCTTAAATCCTTGGAGACCTCTACGTTCATCTTATTTACGAATGAATGAGTTATGATTACTTTAGCCGGGCTTTGATGAACCTTTTCTTTGGATAGTAATAGTAGTGGGTAGGAGGATTGAAAAGAGGAATGATGACATCCATGCTAACTTCAGAAGAAAAAATAGCAATAAATAAACATAGGAAATAGTGTTAGATGTGAACATGGGAATCATTTTAATGAAATCATTATGGGAAGCATTGGCATAAGAAATATAGAAACAGATTCATAAATGGAAAACCAATAGCGTTAATTGCAATGTTATGCTTTTCTTCAATCGAAATAAAAAGACGAATGTGTATTTTTCCCAATAAAAAATAAAATTAAGCCCAAAGAAATTGAGTATTTGAAAATAAGCAATCAATGGCGCAGTCTTAACTTTTTTATTTCATTCTTTGCAGAAAGGTAACAATCTCACTATCGAACGTTTAGTATGTAGGCCTTATCATATTCTTTCGTGAATTTCTCTTGGCATGCACTTGTAAATTCTCTCTTTCGAGTTGCTCTCTGAGTGACCCTCTGAGTGACTTTTCTCCTTTGCACACCAGTGAATTACACAAGGGTCGTACGAGTGCAGCTGTAGAACACATCGTTTAGTCGCCCCACGGACGTGCGGTATGCTGGTTTGGCGTGTGAGTGTTCCCAACACAAAAGGAGTGACGAAGAAGCCCTTGCAAGAGAAGGGGATCGAACACGTGTCCCCGTGACAGGAGGGCCTTTAAAGCAACCAACGCCTCCCCACGCCCGACCCGAGAGCAGCCTAACAAATGCCTGCGTATCAGCGCGAGCCTTGAGATAACCTCATCCCGTCTCGGATCGAGGCTGACCCCTTGTATCCTCGGGGTCATCAGGAAGGAGGTTGGGATCGCCGTGCTTCCATGAAAGTACCTGTGCATACAAGATGATGACTCAAGTTATGAGTGCACGCGGCATTGCAAATGTTGCGTTCTTATCGGCGTTACAAGCGTGTCTATCGGTCTGCGATCGGCCTCATTTGGTCCCCGCGAGACGTAAGGAGTTAATCATCGAGATCGGTTTCACTCCAGCGGTCGATGAATGTCGGCCCTCTCTGCCATTTTGTAGGTCGGAGGGGCGACTGGCACATGCTCTCTCCAACCTGCTCTCCTCTGGGAGGTATGACCCGTGTTCAAATCTTATCTTCACGCGTTTCAGCCTTTCTTTCTCCATGTTAGGTACTTCGTTTCTGCAATTGATGGTGAAAAAATTTAGGGTGATTGGCACATGCCTTCATGCTCAAGCTCCATTTTAAGATACGACCCACGTTAAACTTCTACTCTTCCCCTATTTCTACCTCTATTTCGTTGTGCTGCTGTATCTTCAATTGATTATATGTGCTTTGAGGTTTGCTAGCGCTTCCACAGAATGCATTGCCTGATTTAAAATGTAATCGTTGAGTGTTTATCGTTTTTATTTTTTTCTTGTTAGGGTAATTGTTTTCTGCATTTACTGTTGAAAATTATATAGAACGAGGAACTAAGAAAATTGGCTCTCTACGGGTTGAAAACTATCACGAGTCAACTTTGCAAGCAATGCGTTCTTTGCGATTGCCTTTATTTATCTAGGATATGTAAAATATCCATCTCTCACGCAGAATACATGCTTAGTGAAATGATAGAACAATTCAGTTGGCTTGTAAATGTAGAGCTGTATTCGTAAACCATCCCAATGAAATTGATTGGCGCACCTTGGTTGAGCTTACTGATTTGAAGCTGATTATTTCATTCCAATATAGTTTCCTTCCAATTATTTCAAAATTTTCTTCAGTGAATTCAACTTTCAGAAATTTTGGTAGTTAAATGTTATGAATGAATCAAATTACGCCTGCAAATACAATTTGTACCAAGGTGTTTGGCAGTAGTTCATCGCGAGAAATAGAGAAGGGATTTAGTAGAGCGGGTATCGATTGATTTGATGGAATAGTTGAACAATGAAGTTGTATAACCTGATTCCTGGATAGCAAAAAGAACGAAAATATTTCATGCTTTGAGCAGGAGTTAAATTTTTTTCTCTGAAACCAGGAGATGCCCTTCGTCATCCTTTGGCCTCCTGGCTCTTTGCTGACCAGATTGGCGCCTCCACCCCACCCTCTCAAACCGTGTAAATCCGATCCAGAAACAAAGGGAAAGGGGTCGGGATGTAGGTTAAAGTGAAGCATCCCCCACGGAGCGGCCAATCTCTCCCCACCGGTTGGCCGCCGCTCTCCGGGTTCAAGGGATTTCCTCATCCCCCCTTTGCGCGGCGTGGACCGCGCGCAGCGTGATGCATTATGGGATGGTCGCGCGGCGATGGTGACTAAGAGGGCCAGCCGCTCGCGGGTCGCGGGAAACGAATGGGCGTCCGAGGAGACCGGGACATATCACCACTTCGCCGCGGGGTGGCTAGATGGTCTCAGCCCTAGAGTAATGCCCCGCTGATCCCACCAAGGTACCAACCACGGCACAGCGGAAATAGCTGCGCAAACTCGCGTCAACCGCTTACGACCATCGTATTTTTTAGTTCGTAAAGCTTCCATATTACTATGTTAAGCGCTTACGTCGCTAAGAAAAGTCGTGAAATATTTAAGTGGGCTAAATAAACAAGCACAATGTGACGGGAAAAATAGAGACGATTCAGTTTTTCAGTGCTTAATAAAGGGTGTTATTTTGTTTTTCAAATATCTAAATTAAATTTCAAAATACTATTGGGATGCACGAATTTTACTCGCACCAGTGTGAAGTTATAAGTTCGTAACTCTGTCCCTGTGGCTGTACTGAATTGGCCGTATTACGAGCTTTTATTTAAGTAGGTATAAACGGGTCGCCCACACTGCTAATTTCACTAACAATAGTCATGTACGAATTGGTAAGTTGGTAAAGTGAACAGGACACGAATCTCAGGTGGAGAGGGGGTGTACAATACGACGACATCCGGTGGGTAAAGGGTTGTTTTCAGGGGAAGGGGTCGGCATAGAGCGGGCATGACACCGACATGCGCGGCTTTCTGTTTGTCCGTCTACCTGCCCGTTCACCCTCTCCCATTCCTCACCAAACCTGTCCCCTACTCGCTTATCTCTGCCTGATTTTACTTGCATTATTGTAAACGTTGAGCACGAGCAATTTCCTGCTCATTCCCTCGTGAAATTTTTTCCTGACCATTTAAGAGGGATGATACACTAGCGCTGTAGTCACTCGAGTGTGTCGACATATATGGCCATTTCGCATCCAAAGGTGGTTCACGCAAGGGCTGGTGAAAGCATACGTGTAAGCTGATAACGAAAAGCATGACCATGGGATGTGTACTTTCAGAAAAAATCAAGAAAAATTACCCGTTGGATTGCTATGGGTGCAATTTTTAATGATTAGAAAAACTCCTTCGTTTTCAAATTCAATAAATATACTATGCTATTTTAACCAAAATTCTGAAACACGAGTACCTATCTTTCGGATTATGCTGTCCTGAACATAGAGTTTAGCATTTTATGTTTCGTGGGACTGGTCTTTGCCGATAAAAGGAGCACGTAGACTTACGTGGGCTCTGATGTGTGGGCACGTATTGGAATGGAGAATTGAAGCTGAGTTAAGGAGGAGGCAAACGTAAAGTAGATAGAATGTTGAGAATTTGATGGCTGATATCAGGGGTAGGTTGAAAACGTGAGTGACTAAAGACTTAAATGGGAGTGGAATTTTGAAGAGTATAAAAGGAACTGTTTCGTCCGAGAGGAAGAAACTTCATTCATTAGAGATGAAAGAAGATTCAAATGAGACGCAAGGAGATGAAATCTTTTCAGGATTTAAGAAATGCCTAAAGATATGTACATTAATCTATGATATGACTAGTTTACTTGGTAACAAGCCCTGGTAAGTATCTATCTCTTTCCGCTTTATGCCATTCCTAGACAATCTTCCATTATGCATATCCACTGAACAAAATGTAGGATTTAACATCACCGTGTATTAATCTTATTTTTCTCCACATAACTTTTGAAAACAAAAGAGATTTGCCCTATTGTCGTTTTATGGCATATGGATGGCTATCTGAAGTTCGTAAAAGGCGACTCGATACCACTATTTTAGCTCTTGATTCGTTCAATGTCCATGGACCAGTGAATACAACTGTTTTTTTTTCAGTTATTTCCACTTTATCCAGTTTATTTCCCATCGAGTTAGACTGATATTACCGTTAATGATGCAGTATTAATTGCAAAGAGTGCGTGAAAAACATCATTGCCGTTTTTTTTATTTTGCGACATAAACCTTTTTTATGGCTTCCTTCCAAGCTTTCGAGGAAAATGCTTTACCTGTCATGGCGGCAGATTTAACATGAGTGCAATTCATTTTTTGGATCAGCTGATCAGTTTTTATGTCACTCGCCATGTCATTTCTTCTTGTGATCATCACTTAAGAAGTTCTGCTTGCTCCTCTACTTTTTCACTTAAGTGGAAAACGTGGGTTGAGCTGGAGCGAGTTAGCTTTCCGCGGAATTTAAAGGAAGGAGATCAATTTTGATGTAGCTCTTGTTTATCTCAGTTGACTTTCACGGAAATTTGACTTTCTCCGAATCCAGTGCCATTAAAAGACTTTATAAATGCTCTTGTAGTTAATGTGTCACTATAAGTCTAAGCCTAAAGCACCTGAGTGCCTTATTTCTTAACTTCATTAAAATTTCTCTTTATTGATGTAATCATCAAATGGATTTATAAAACATTAGGGTATTCAATTTACGATTATGTTACAAATATGTGTCGACCAAGATGGTAATAATGCTGATATTTAAGCAGATGGAGATTAATATTAATGTACAGGCACATTTCACTTGTTCCTGTTAATTTAGGCAATGAAAGTTGCAGCGGGAAAAATGTACTGATGCTTAAATGTGACCATGGAAGATATCTTTCAGCGGAGTACTACAGTTTTTTATTTCAAATGTAGTGCAATTTTGATTGTAAAATTGTGTGATGAATGCAATAATGGAATTCAATTTTCTAAAACTAATTAAACCATTTTTACCCAGGTTTCGTCACTATTACACCATCAGGAGGTCATAGTTTAGTTTAGCCATATCGATATTGCATGTAGAAGTAATCTTCTTAGTCATATGATGCTACCGCACTTCGTAGGTCAGTAGTTCATAGTCAAAGCTCGCTATCTTCCTTGCTTACGTTTCGTTTCCCTCTTCCCTTTCAAAAATACGAATACGGTTTAATTCCATTCCCTTTCCAACCCCGGCACCGTGATATCCCTCTACTCTCCCAACTTCCTGCACCCTTTCGGTTTACTCTGGGCCAAGTCGTAAAAAAACGTCGTTCTCCACCACTTCGACTCGAGACCCGTCCTCGTAAATTAAGAGCGAGAAAAATTTCGGTCGTTTCATTTCCACCCGAGCATCTCCTTCCACACCCAACGGTGGATTTTATTATCGGGCGCAGCGAAAGGAGTTGTCGCGACGATTTCGTTTACTTTCGAGGACGTAATCTCAAGAGCGGCACGCGCTATCGCAGTTGATCGTGCGCGGTCATGCTTTGTATGGACTGAAAGTAATGCATCAGGAAATGAACTTTTTTTTATTTTCAAGAAATTATCACCCGGTTAATAAATTAGTTACTCGAAGAGTTCTGTGGTGAGTTGTAGACATTTCTAGCGGAAAGAGTCATGGCTATCTAGAAGTAGAGAACATGTAAAATCTGTCCTTCAATCGCTTAGTAGAATCATGAAGCATTTAATATGTATCAGCGTTAAATATGTTGACATTTTCTTTTGAGAGCACTCCTTAAAATGTTTTATTTCGGTTATCAGCCTATTCTGGCGGCATAAAATTTATATTTTTTGGAGATAAACCACGTTTTTGTGAGGAAAGTTTGACAGTTATTATAGCCTGGCATTGTATTGGACGAAATCTACAAATCTTGGGGACGTGCAATGCTTAAAAGTAGTTATTTTAAATTCTGGTTTTCTATAACGTCCTTTCACTTCAAATCTAAGTATCATTTGATTTGGTATGTAAGATGACAGGTTTTCATTTGATGCTAACATTGGATTTATTTTTATTTTTTTAGAATATTCCTAGGAGCCAAATAAGCATTCTGGTAAATCTATGCATTGTAATAACTTAGTTACAATGCTAAGACATAAGCGAATTGTACCTAGCTTATAGTATGTAAGTTTTAATAATACTTATTTTTATAGATTCATTATAATTGAAAAAACATATACATTCGACTAAAGTTGAATTACAAAATTGAAAGAGCGTTTCTTTCTTACACTCTCGCAAGAAAATAATTTAAATATCAACATGAAAAACTCATTGTAACGCAAAATTTATTGCCAAATATTGCACAGCATGCCTATAAGAATCCCATGTCTAGTTTTATGGCCTCATAAAAGTTCCGGCTAGAGCGCACTATTTTTCTGAGGCGGTGATTTTATCCATTCCTTTACTCCTCGCCTGTTAATTGTCAATGGATGCTCATGGGCTATGCAAGGAAATCTCTCACCCCTCTGAATCCACTAATCAATTCTTATTAGCATTTTACTCCATAATAATACTTCTCTTTCATCCTTCTCTCATCGAAACGATGCGTGTGCCAGAGCACAGGCTAATGCCATGCAGGAATGTTAACGGTCGGAAACCCGAAGGGCCATTTCGGATCGACGGCTAGTCAGTCAATGGACAGTCGTCGTGCGTTTGAAGCCGAGTGTTCGTGTTTGCCATCCCCTTCCTGCAGCCGATACCTTTTAGTCGGTCCCGACCAATCCATAGCTCAGCGCCTATTATTTATCGCTTTATTACCACTTTCACACCTTCTCCACACACTGTGTTTTTTCTCGGTCCCTTCGATTCGGCCGTCGGGATAACCATTCCGCCGATGCATAGGCGAAACGGTGAACCGGTTCCGCGTGCCCTTAGTACCCCCCGAAGGGAGAGATCCTTTCAATTAGGCACGCCTAATTAGAACGAGCGGATAACGGTCTTCGGCGTCGCACATCGGCTGCGAATGGATGGATCTGTGTGTTCGCGAACACAGTCAGATTCCCTTGACTCTCAGGACACGCGAAGAGAGGTTGGCTCCGCGGAGACTTCAACGCGTGCTTCACTTTCACATTTTTCCTCTTCGTCCCACCGGATTCGATCTTCTGCCGATCACTGCTGTCATGTCTCCGTTTCCGCTTTGCCATTAAGAATCTGCAAAGTTTTTCCTTTCCGTTAAGCTCTCCGTTATCCTCGCGTGCTTTTCTCCAAGGGGATACATTCTCATTAAATTTGAAGGTTTCATGTGTAAATTCATTTTTTAAGTTAGGGAGAGAAAAAGTTTTACCTTTCCACAGTATTTCATTACCGTAATGTCAAGGCAGAACTAGTCTCATCGCATTGGCATCATCATCAGGTACATAGTTTGCTATTCAATTATTTCGTGCGCTATGTATGTAATAAATGTATGTAAGTACCTGTATGATTTGTTCCTCAGTTGTCCCTCTGTTTCTACAATGTCCACTAGGTCTAATCCCAATCTATTGTATCCCAGGTCATCGCAATACCGTTTATAGTTACTCATTTCTTGTAACAGCTTGCCACGTATGGAACATCATGCCTACTCATATTAAAAAATTACCTATCAAAAATGGTCATAAATAAATAACGTACTTTGTAGCGTACATTCCCGTCCACACAAAATTTTCGGCGCAAACTGAAAATTATTTTCTCACAAATATTTTCGCCGAGCGGCGTGTGTCTGTTCACAAGTCAGACAGATAAGGTGAAAAGACAAGCATTCGTGCGGTAGAAGCGTCCATATCGAGGGCCTAAATATGGCGCATATCAATTGTTTGTCAAAAATCCGACTCTGTCTGCAGTATGCTCATTGAATATTGAATAAATTCTAGCGTGTGTTGTTACGTCCACATCTACATGAATTCACGGGCATGGACAAAAATATTTGCTGTGCGCCGTGTCCATACCAATCACATCATTTTTAAGTGCGTTTGCCACGAATATTTTCAGCGCAAATTATAAATATTTTCACACAAATTTTTATGCTGCACGGCGTGTGTCTTTGCTCTACAACTCTCACTGACGGTAGACAGACAAGCCATTACGCATCAGGAGCTTCCGGATCTAGAACCTGAATGTGATTCAAATACGTTGTTGTCCGCCAAAAAATCAAATCAATCCAGAGCGTGTGCATTTATTATGTTATAAATTCCAGAGTGTGTCGTTACGTCTATATCTACCCAAATTTCCCTGCATAAAAAAGAATTCATGCTGTAAGTCACATTCGGCGCAGATTTTTTAGTGTGGACGCGTCTTAAAATGACGCCTATTCGTTCAAAATAGTTTTTCCATTTTTGAACAATAATAAAATATCAGGAGAAAGATTTAAAGTTTCTTTTCCCTCTCATTTATACATTATTTTGCGTTTTCTCCTGGATTTTTGGGGAGTATAGGCTAATGTCTCAATTTTTTAAATGTAATTTTTCTTGCTTTGAACTGGCCAACATTATACGTGTCAAATTTGTGGATCACTATGCAATTATTAGAAATTATTTCACAAAAATGTAAATTTTTGGCTTAGGCGGAGAGGCCTAAACAATATTTTCGTAATTATCCGAAATCAACGTGTTAGCACATCATAGTTGCTAGATATATTATGTACCGTGCGGAAACTTTCGCCCGCGGCAAAACTGGTTGCCAATCACCGATGCCAAACACCGCGCCTCGCGAGGCTTAAGACCATGCCCCTTACAATTGTCGTACGTCCGATCGAACGAGTGAATTTTTATTTCAAAAGTGTTACTTGTAATAAAGTTGTAAAGCGGTAATATCTCTTTTCTTTTCCTCTTTGCTATCAAACAAACTTCATCTCTAAATGCAAAAAAATATCGGCTAAGAGCAGTTATTAAATCCATGACTAAATGTACTGTGGCAATTTTGTGTGATGCCTCCGGTTCGGTTTCGCTATTGTGAACCCGCACACATTAGCTTAATCTCTGTTATCCGTTATTTCATTGAATCTCCTTCTCATACGTAAATCTTTTTCAGAATACGTACGTCTAAACGTTTCTAAAATCGTAAAGGTAGGTTTAGAGGAGTAAGGATCACGCATCACCTACCGATATTGCTATGTGTCTCCGATGCGATTCAACTCAAGAAATGTTTATGTTACACTTAAAACAATAAAATACCAAGCATATTTCAAAAACAGCAAGTACCGTTCAAACTCAAGCTATGGTCTCTTCAGGGAACAGGAATAAACAGAGATTACTGGAATTATCTTCGTTTCAGGTGAGCTTCTTTACACCCATGTTTGTCTTTCTTACCAGCTCTCTTCTGCCTCCATCGCTTTCCCTCAATTCCCATGGCATATCAACAAGTTAGAGCAATCTTATCGAAAAACTTTGGAAGATTTCCATCCCGCAACTGTAATCTGTACAGTCATCCGCTGCTTTAAATGCCTCTAAGTATCGCTTTACCTGAAATTGGCTTTAGATTTTCAAATTAGATCATAGCAATGCCTCTTTCCCTTTAAGTTAGTTTGAGCGAAATATCATTTTACTTTGAAATCAATGAATTTGGTCTCATTTTAAAGAAAAAAATCTCACCTATCCAATGACACCAAAAATTCTACTCCTCACCACATTACTTTTGGAGATATTTGTCAAAAAATACTAGCCCTTTTACTTGGGAAATGGTACGTGTATGCGCTCCAGAGAGACATTATTTATAAAATGAGGTATTTATAACACTTAAATGTCGTGAGAAAACTAACAGTGAGTAGTTTGTATGTTTCTTCAACTATATTTGAAAATTAATCATATTTGACCACAGTAGGTTCTTGGGTATCACAAATAACCTACCGTTTTGAAGGAGTTTCAAACGCACCACGCGAAAAAAATGAGTCAAGTTAAAGACTTAATTAGATATTTTCATTTAATTACTTACTATTTCTGTCATTAAAAAACTATATTATTGCACCATTAATAATGCAATATTTAATTGATATCTCACAGCTGGTGAAAATAAAACGTGTAATAATATATCGAATATGGTCTGTATTATGACTAGGGAGCTATCTCGCTCGGACCATCTTAAAGAGGTGTAGTTGACCGTAATACTTCCAATCAAATGGCCTTGTCGCACGCCTTTACCCTCATCCAAGTCTTATATGTCTGAACTGGTGAATATTTTGGGAAATGACATTAATTTACGGCGTTGCTCTCTGAGAGTTGTGCTCTGAGTTACAGAGGGCGTGAAAGTGGCGGGGCGTGGGTGGGTGGGTTTTGCCCCAAGAGGAGCAAATCGCGTGGAAGGGACAACTTGGCCCGCGAAGAAGGAAATACTTTCTTCACGCCCTTTTTAATTGCCCTCTGCCTGTTTGGAAACCCGGATACTCGAATTGCGAGTTCACCGCCGTGAGTGAATTGCATATCAACACAATGCACTTCACCCTAGCCGAAAACTACCGTTTTACTGATCATCCCTTCCATTATGATTGGAATGGTGTTTATTTCTTATATTAGTTACCATGGCATTTTCTTCGCTCAGCCATGTAAACAAAGATAAGATTTCAAAATTAAAAAGTCGCGGAATCAGCTCAGAAGAGAAAATTCATAGGAGGAGAGGAGTTACTGGTTTATAGAGGAATGATCGGCAGTTCGTAACCATAAATGTTAAATTCATATAAATTCAACATGAGTTAGCAAGTTTACTAAGGTAGCGTGACAATGAAATAAACCAAATATTACACTGTGTTGTGAACAGATAAAAAAGTATCTTTGAAGGCTTCCGCGACTCTTATAATTTTAATGTTGCTCTTTTCAGGCATTTCCGTCGCGTGTTTGGTTTTTTTTGGTTAAAACCAAACACGCGACGGAAATACCTGAAAAGAGCAACATTAATAAGATAAAAAAGTATATCGAGCAATCCCAAAAGATAAAAAAATTTTAGACTCCACTGATTTGCATCATAAACGTAAAGGCAATGAGTCCATATTGGTATGGATTCTTGATAATTGGAAGATATATCATCATTTTTAGCATCATATTGTGAAAACAACTATTCTTTAAGTTTATTGTGATTGAATTTCATGCTAGTTAATAATACAAGTGTCATTGTATGATGGAATGTGAATGAGAGTGTCAATGTATGCACATTTTAGGTGTCGAGTAATTGAATGAACGATTAAATGCATAATTGTTTAGTTTTGAAATAAAATGCTTCAGTTATCTCTTAGCTTATATTAAAGAGGGTAGGTATTTTTCCCACCGGTGGATATGTAATATGCTTAAAATATTGTACGAAGATATAGGCCTAAGTATTAGTTTTCTGAAAGAATGGAATCGAGGATTCAGTTTTTAGAGTGTGCAGAATGACATGGAATATTATTTTTCGTATTCCGTGTTGATGAAAAATGTATCAAAATACTTCTTTGGCAGTGCAAATATTGTAATTATTAGTTGGAAATAGAAAATAAGATTGATCAAAGTAAGTCACCCATAACAGCAACCATTCTCCTCTCATTTGGTAAATGGAAAAGTTAAGGCGAAACAAGGATGTGAACAATTAAATCATATAGCATATTTCACGGCATATAGCATTTCACATTTCACATACATAAAACCTATTTCCTTTAAATGGCATTGTCAGAATGTATACTAAAGCATAAACTTAATTTGCGGTAAATGCGTTATCTCATCTCAGTTTTCCTACCCAGAAGTCTTGAGAGATAGGACTGAAAGCGTATCTCTCATTAGCAACCCACAGCCTCCGCGGATTCCACGACCTCAATTCCAGGGTTTGAGTGCTTAGCCTTGTTGTGCGTTACTTGGACTGGAAGGCAGTCAAACGCCGAGATCCCGTTATTAATGGAGGGTACTAATTGCGCCATTCTCTTAAGGGAATAGAGAAAAGAGAGAAAGCAATCTGAGATACTCTCCATGAGGAATAATGAGCTGTAAATACTGCAAAGCATTCATTATAATGGCTCTCGGATACATTACTTCTAAGTTGAAGCTAACTTCTAAGACTCATCAGCAGAGATAACTTCTTGTCAAAATTATCCTTAATCTAAATTCTGGGTTCTCTCAGAATTCCAGAAAACTTCTGGGACTGGATACCTCAGGGTCAGAATGTCACTCCAAATGAGTGTAAGGATGAATTTAATGGACCTAAAGTTGCCAAGTGAAGAAACTTAACTTTGATATTTATTTGCACTAAGTGTTGTACGTATTTTAGAAGGTATGATGTTGCTCAGAAGACGTTTCTATATATTTAACGAAATGTATGCCGTGCCTTGCTCCTCCAACCGGAAACAACTAACCGATGCCGCGTCCTGTGGGAGTGTGATATTTTGCTGTCACTGTGCGCTGAAAACTAAGCTTACAACGGCCACTTTCTTTCTATTACTACTCCGCATAAGTTATGCATATCATTTTTCTTCAGCTCTAGAGTGTTGACAGATTGGACGGCACAAATTTAAAAGCTTCAAAGGGCTTCTTGTGGCTCAGAGTAAACTTTCATTATCTACTCTTGTGCCTACGATGACGTTACGAACGTCGACAAGGCATAATTTCTTTGTTTCCGTTTCAACTTCTAGTCGGACGCAAGGAAACGTGAACCAGGGGAATTGGTTCTTGAGATCCGGCCGCCTCCCACGTATTTTTGTAGAGAAAAGTACGCGGCGATGATAGCAGGCGCGGAATGACCAAGCTTTTCCTGTCGCCGTAACCTCGTAGAGCCTAGACTTTCCGTTTCTCGGAGTGAAAGAAGAGTTACGAGGATAATTGAAAGGGAAAGCTCGCGCAAATATTTGACTAGGAGTTGAATCTCAATCGAGATAAGGGGAGAAAACCCTTTCGTCTTTCATTAGGCATGGCTCTCGCTTTTCGTCGTGGCATTCATCTTGTGCAGGCGTCCCCATTTCCCCTTCGACCCAACCAATGACTGCTCTGGCTCTCCTTATCAGGGGCGATTCCTCTTCTGACCCGGCCAACAGATTTCCAATCCGAACCACCCACCGTTACGGGGCGCCACTACGCCCTCAGAGCTGCTATTGGTGCTCGCAAAATGTGAAAATAATGTATGTACTCAGCAAAGACACTCCTCTGAAAATTGCTATTTCGGCTGTAATGGGAGCGCAGGGAGCAATGACCCAGTCGAATGCAAAAAAGAGCGTTTGAAAATCAGTCAGGTAGAAGCAAGATGGAATTGTGGATGGTAAGTTGTTGGCATTTACGATGATCTCGGGTTATTTTCATGCCAATGCCTACTCATTCTGAATGAAGAGGTTTTGCTGATTACTCGCGGTCATCATCGTGGGTGCTTATTATTGTGATTTTAGTACCCATGGTAATATGAAAAATATTGCTATTATTTACTCTATGATAGTCATTAAGAGTGTTTCAAAATGGATAATTATAGTCAATGCTACACTCATAATAAACGATACTTAGTTTTGAGCGTTATTTTGAAAAGCGTATAGTATCTTTTATTATGAGTTACATCATTAATTTCCACCATGTGAAGCCGGAAACTATGTCTTATATTCAATGCTACATATCCATACAGTTAATACCATGCAAATGTGAAGAAGACAAACAGGGACTCCATTTCACCTTCAACTCTGCGACATGTTTACCCATAACATTAGGCAGCCAATATAATATTGAGGAGATCATTTGAATATTTTGAACAGGTGCGCTATAAATTGGCGAGCTATTCTCTAATGGGACCTGAAATGCCCATCAAAAGCTGCCGCTAACTTATCCGTTATTTCTATGAACGCACACTTTCAAGGTTCATTTCATAAGACTCCACATGATATTCATTTCGTATTACTTTCTACCTCTTGGGATATGCTATCTATTTCCCGGTATATACTACTGGGTCATATCTTAGTGAAAGCACAACTCTTCTGGGATATCTTGATACATTTCATTATTTTTCATGTTTTTAAACTATTAGGGTAGGCTAAGTTATTTAAGGAGGTACAATTTCAATATTATCTAAATATATTATTTTTATTGTGCAAGGTAATTATCGAAGTACTTAAATGAAACAAATTTCACTCGCATTTAATGTTCTCACTATTCAGAATTAGTAACGTGAAATATTTAATTAGCCTATGAGGCTAGATTTGCTTGTCGTCGTAGTTTTCAATGGCTGATTCCGATTGATTTGCTGATAGAAAATGGCAAACAGTATTTTATTTGAGAACTTTATGGTACAAAGCACCTTTATGATAGGAGGGTTATCCAAAAATAAATTCGAATAAAACCTCATTGCTCAATTTTTCATGTTAATCCGATGGATTTTACATTAGTTAGCATTAAACCGTCGGCTTCTATTGTTGATGAACGCCCACCCAGGTGAAATCGTCTTTTGGAATATGACCTTTTGAGAAATTGAATTTTTTTTTCAAGAGAGCAATTAAGTGGCTGAATAGGAACCACCTTGTTATAAATCGCCGCGGCAATCTTGTGGACAAATGTGAAATTGTCACTGGGGAATAACTTGTATCTCACACGCTTTTTCCCCTCCGAGAGAAACCTTTCGCCGAAAAGTATTTCATCTTATCCCGGCGGCATGAAACTTCCCCCCCCCCCTCCCCTCCACCTCATTCAATGATTGGAATTTATTGCACCGAACTTTTGCGCAGCAGTATTTTTCTCAGGAAGATTGTTTTATTTCAGACGACCTTTTAAAGGAAGTCAATGGCGCTGAGGCCAATGCCGCATATGACTTTGTTCCTTCCCTGCGTTTCTCTACGATTTAGAGAGATCAGTGAAATGTTCACACTATCCCAGGCTGTTGAGATTTGACGGAGCAAAATTGTGCTTGGTTAGCATTATTCATAATCCCCTTGGTGTTCAAACGGCTTTGAGTAATTACCGGCACCAAAACTGGCACCAATGGTGGAAGGCGTACATTTACTTTTATTGCCCGAATGCTATGAAACTATAGTCGGGTAACTAAGAGCATGAGAAGAAAACAAAATTATTAAAACGCTTAACACTTCGCCATAACTTTTACTGTTGATGGCCGAAAACTCACTGGTATTCTGTTCGAGGAATTTTTTATTTCTAATGATTGCTGGGTATTTTTTCTCGCTTAATTTGGATCAGCCCTTTGACGCAGATATCAAGTCGGTGCTACTAGTAAGTTATTTTGAAAAGCGTTCACTCTGTCAATCCTTCAATTAAGAACGTGAAATGCCATATTTTACTTTGTAGTAGACCTGATATTTCTGTTTAATGGAAGGCATCGAAAATTGTTTTTTTTTACATTTCCACCGCAATTAAAATAACTAAAGATATCGTTTCTAATTGAAATTATAACTTTTATAGATCATACCCCGATTTTTTCAACGATAATATATTTTAATAAGTCAATAAATCGCATACCGAAATGTGATGGCAGTTGATCCAGATAAAATCAGTTTTACTACTTTATTGTATGAATGGCAGAAAGATTTTTGCCGGAGATTCGGAGTGAAGGTTTATATTTAATTAACACATTAGTTTACAAGATCTTTTTCGATGAAAGGTGCGGTTCAAAAATATAAAAAATTGCATTCCAAAAAGAGGACAGTCTCTCTTCGAAGAAACCCCCGGGCTGTGCTGTAATTGACACGACTTATCTGCGGCTTTCCTAAACTTTCCCGGAGAGCTCGCATTCGTAGTAAGTGATTTTGAGCAATTTTATTCCATCACTGATTCATTTCCTCGAAACTGTGTTTCATGTGTTGAGTCTCTCCCATGTTTTAATAATTGATATTTTAGGTACCTTCTCCAGCTTTTTTCGCAAGATTTCATTTCCTGAAACTCATTTCCAATGCTAAATCATTTCATTTTCTCTGGTTCTCTTTGTTCCTCATCTTCTCGTAACTAAGTCTTGTTATCCTTGTTTTCGATTCAAAATTAAGTAATTTTTGTAGGTGAATTGTATAGTTAGGTATTCAGATACTCTTGCATATCTTTTATTCTATTTTAACGTGCATACTTCCTCACCCTAAGAATTTGAATTGGATCACAAATGGTGTAGAACACATCATTAAAGATTTCTTCTTCCATCGTCTAGAATAAAAATGATGGCTGCTGTAGCAATGCTGTTCTGGACAAGTACACCCATATTATTGCTGAAAACTGTATCCATCTACTACTTCTTTCCTCGTGATTTAAGTTTGGTATCTAAGTGGTGGAGTAAAATGCTGATTTCACGTTCTGGGGATTCTGTTTCGAGCACAGGTAATGGAGTAATTTTTTTATAAAGACTGCACATCCCCACCCCCTGCTCACAATGAATTTTTTAGTGTCAGCGAAGCAGGGAATATGCACGGCATAAAACTTCTTTGGGCTACTTGCAAAGGACTAACTAACAAAGGGTAGACAGGAAAGTTTGACTGCCCTATTTCATTTTAGGTATAAATACACTAAAAACAATTCAACCATTTAAATCAAAAGTGGGCCTTTTATCCATTCAAAACTTGATAATGCTAATTCTAAACATTGTCGAGTTGTCCATATTGAACCAGTGCAGGAAATACTATCAACCAAGATGATGTTCCAAGGACTGAAATAGATTTGTTCAGTTGTGTTTTCAAATCGCAAGTTTGTCAAGGTTGAGCCGCGCCACCACTTGGCGGTGCCACTAGACTTTTCGTTTGTCTTCTTTTTTTTGTATCGTGAGTGAATGATGTATGTGTGTGAGTCGAAGTCAACCTGTGAACGCAGTGCGGTGTACATCGCGACGGAATCTCCGAGGAGTCATCAGCCTGCCTGCCGCATGGGCCCACGATTGGTGAGTGGCATACGCCCGCAAGGCTTAACCTGGCTCAACCTTTTGTGGCTGCAGTAATTTTCCTCTCGATTTTAAAAGTTACAGTCCACTTAAAATTATACCCCACGTTCGGAAGTGATCAAGATTTTGCGATTAAGAGGAAGCATCATATCCTTCGGTAAGGAAAAGTTCTGCCAAAAATCCACAAGATGGCGTCACTTGCACCCGATCGAGGCGTTTTGATGTCAGGAGTCTCCTACTACAGAATAACTCTCGCACAAGGCAACAGTCATCAGTAAGTTTTAGCCAAGTCTCCAGCGCGTAAGTACAGGCAGCGCTTATATAAGATCTGTGAAAGAAGACTGAACTAATTGCATCACCGTCCGAGCACATCATGGCAGAAAACCATTCAGGTAGCTTGTCGAAATATACCAATTACAGATTCTATCTTACAACCGTGACGGCTGTTACTTAGCATTCCGATATAGGAGGTATTGATACATCTCCATTAGTTTTAGATATGTCAATAATAATAATAGTTTTTATAAAAATATACCCTACATCTTGCCATTTTCCCGATGGTTTAATTATGCTCCGGGATAAAATTTTCATGTTTCAGATACGAGCCTCCCTTGGCAAAGGTCTATTCTTTATACTATAAAAATTTCAAGTTGATGACGTAAGACTTAAACAAAAAATCTGGGGTCGGAAATCATCACAAATCCGACCTGTCGAGCGGGTGTGATGCGTCGCCTTAAAGAGGTGTCATTATTTGGCTCAGTTCGCTCTATGATGAAGCGGATAGTAGGGAGCAGATCCATTAACTCATGCGTGGGATGAGACGAGAACTGTGAATTTCCATAAAATGTTTCAGGATTGGTACACATCGACTTCTCTTCCCTAACTCTATTCAATTTTCAATGAATCCTGCCTTACTTCTTAAACCATTTCTTCTTCTTCTTAGACCTCTTCCTCTAGAAAAAACTTCTTAGACTATTTAACTTATTTCATCTAAAAGTGGATAAATTAAGTTTAATGGTCACCTCCCCTTATAAACATCACCTATACTCCCGACCAACGCGGCATATGATATTCCATTATCAAAAAAAATATTGAATCTCCTATTGGCATCTCAAATTTATCAATACAAAATTTCTAAAAATAATTTAACAATTACTAACAGGCTTTGGCTGTAATTTTTATGGAGCTGTGCATATTTCTTCTTTCATTCTTTTCCTTTCATTAGATCACAAAACGAGATGTTTGCCATGGTTGGCGCCCGCAGGTTTATTTACGTCCGACATCAACCCTGTCATCTCCAACACAACCGTGTCTTCATTCTTTTACAGGAAAACGGTGCAGCGTTTCGAAATTTCGACTCGAAGTGAAGGGGATGCGAACGAAGGGATAGAAGAAACTAAAAAGAGTTTTTGGTGGGTCCGTTCATGGGGCCTTCGTCTCCTCTGGTTTTCTCTTTTTGATCCTGTCACTTTCTGGTATATCTTTTTAATTTATCGCGCCTTCCATCAAGTCTCGCGCCTCCCCTGCCACATAAATCATACGCATCGCGCAGCCGGCAACTCGTTTTACGCGTCCGGCCCAATCACGGTCCCATTTACATCTCGACCCGGCACCTCGATCGCGCCTCACCTCAGCAGTTGACGGAAAGTGGGTGAAAACTTACGAGCGTAAATCATACGCTAAACGAACGCTTTAATGGCTGAAAAGAGAGATATCTGTACTTTCTTTCTATTAAAACTAATTTAAATGGCCGAAGACACCATAGTCGGATTTTTCTGCATGCATCGTATTTTTTTGTCTTCCTTGATCCGAGGAGAAGAGAATTTTTTCCCTTCTTTTAGATAAGCTATCAGTAATGTAGCTCAACCTCGTCTGGTGAATTATATGTTCCAAAAATGCTTCTATGGCAAACTACTAGTAAGTTTTTGCTCCAGAAATCTAAATAATTATAGCTAAAAATTCAGCGAAACCATGGATAACCTATCTTTCTGGCCATATGAAACTGTAATTTGAGGTAAAATTGTTAAGAATAACAACCTGAATTCTGGTATGTACGTGACTGAGTAAACTCATTTGGTCGCTATGGAATAAGCATGCATGTAGTATTTTCACCAACGATGAAAAGATGGGATGAATATATTTTAATTTTGTAAATCATTTTAGAAATTCGCTTAAAAATCAGATTAAAGTCTACGAATTCATGCCGTAAATGATGAAAATTGTTTACTCTCCTTCGACAGGGAAACTGAGCTCAAAAAAGTGATACAATTATTATGAATGTCCTCTTTGAGACCCACATTAATTGTGGTTTAATGCTTTGGCAACACTTACTAGAGATAGTTTAATTTCCTTGAGGCAATTTCAAGTACACATTACGTTTTCTTACTTGACCTTTCGAAGTGTGGAGAGATTTTGATCGAGTGGATGTCAGTTATTCTTAGGTACTTGATTTGCTAAAACGTGAAATTCTTGCCAGCATATTTAGCTGAGAGGTGATTGCCTATTATCGAGGTCGCTGTAACATTTTTGAAAGAATGAAAGACTCGCTTGATCCTACTCTATCGTCATGCTTGCTATTTTATCGCAAATATTTTTAACATTTCAAAGTATTGAGAAATGCTGCCTCATGAGCGGTTGTAAAAATTCAATCTTTTACCTACTTTCTGCCAGGGCAAGGGCCTAGCTTCATTGAAACATCAGTTCCCGCAAGATTACTGAAGTCAAGCCACGTTGGGCCCGGACGAGGGTTGGATGGACCATTCCTACCTTCACCGTGACGGTCTTGTCCTATGTCTGCATGTGGCAGGCAGGTTAAACATGTGGATGGCACAGTGGACCACTCAGGTTCTACTATAGGTGTAGGTAGTAGTAGTAGGTGCCCAAACGCCTGTCGAAAGCTCCCCCAACTAACGATCTATCTATCTACTTTCTGCCAGGGTATTTCAATGTAACAATAACCGGAGTGGAAGAACGTCAAGTTGCGCATTTTTGTGTTTTAGCAGGGATGAATGTTAGATAAACAGCTCGTATTGATAAGTCGAATATATTTAACTCTTGAAGCGTTAAATTGATATTTGCATTGAGGCTTAGCCTAACAGTCAGGTGGAATTTAGTGAGAGGAAAAATATTGCTAAAGAGAAATATGCCTCGTTGACAATGAAGACTTTCGATGCCAAGGAATTAATTGTGGACTATGAATGAGGATAATGTTGTCATAATCATTGATGGATCAAAATATCAGCATTTGCGTTATGCTTTGTGTTTATCCCTTGGTCGATTTTAGTCGCGTACTAAAGAACAGCCTGATGTGAAATGCTAAAATAAAAGTGGAGATTCGACTTCAAACATAGAAGTCACCTTAGGTATATCCACACTCCTACTGGAGTAGATGCGATAACTAATTCAGCGATTTCACCCGCTGAAACAATGCTTAACCCTTCCAAATCCGCCACAATTATATCACATATGTAGGCAAAGATTTGAATTCCATTTTACCGAATGTTATTCGATTGGAAAAATCACTTGGTACCAATGCAGGGGTCTGCAGGTGTGTAGGTCTGTGTGCCAGTTCAAACGGTACCCGACCGTTTTCCCGAATCGTTTTTTCCGAAGACCTTTTTCCCGAAAGTATTCTTTCCCGAATCGTGACGTGTCCTCTTTCCCGAAAGCTTTTTTCCCGAAAGCCTTTTCTTCGAAATATTTTTTACCGAATACCTTGTTTCCCTATTGTAAAAAAATGAATTCTTACTTTTCATATCCAAATATATTCACACAAAATACATAAATTTTTCTAGAAAATTATATTGTGCGCGATAGCTTCAAGAAACTCAAGGGAGTTCCTATCGTTCTTGTAATCTTGATATTCTTCTACAACCGCTTTCAGCCTCTCGTGGACGTCGTACCACTTCTTTTTTGGCTTGCCCTTGATACTTTTCCCAACACTTAATTCAATCAAGGCAATCTCTGTGTCAGCCTGTTCTTTCTGCAGCTCTTTTAGAGCTGAGTACAGATCCGGGTGGTTTTTCCCGACTAGCAACCTAAAGCGGTTATTCCATCCTTCAGATGCATTATTTGTTAGTATTAGAATTTCCTTCTGTCAATAATAAACAACAACAGTGCCATGGCAACACATTCATAGCAATGGAATCATCGAACAAAACTTTCGACAAAAAAGGCGTTCGGTAAAATTGACTTCGGGAAAAATGGATTCGGAAAAAAAATTCGGGAAAAAGGTCGTCGGAAAAAACGATTCGGGAAAAGGGTAGGGAATCGTTCAAACAATAGTATTTTTTCTTTGATAATTTCTCTCACATGGTAGTTTAAAAATGGTGGCGCATTCGCTGCCTGCTCTAAGACATTAATCCATCGAATGGAATAATTTCACTCATTCGCAAGGTGGGCTCACCCAACCGATAAGCTTTAGTGCTCGATCTCCAGCCCTTGTAACTCCATTAGGAGCTATAAAGTAAGCTTCGTTTTCCCCCTCGGTTGGAATCAGGTTACCAATCGGACGCCTTGCCTCAATTTTCATCAATTATGGCGAGGGGAATGCGGCGAGTAGACCAACCTATCCCATCGGCCCGTTTTCTCCTCTCTCTCTCTCGCGATATTCGAGATCTTCCTCTCGCTGTAACCCATCGTCTTCGTCGCCACCCATCCCAGCGTCCACCTCTCCCCCATAGACTGAGAAGACAAGACACGACCGGACAGACGGACATTGGGCCTTTCTCTCTCTTTCCTTTCTCGTAGCACCATCGTATGCAAATCATGAAAATTTCTACGCATTGGAAATTAGTTTTCTGAGTGAATTAACACTAAACTGAAGTCATGCGTAGAGTGGGCAGTAAATAGTGAGCTGAATGCGTGGTTGTAAAGAAAATTAATACTCATCGTAAGGGTGATATGCGGTGTCCCCCGAGAAACAATTTGCTTATAGTACTGTGAGACAAAGTTTTTGAAAATACTGGAGCGTAAGCCAAGGAAAATTGGCATTCACAAGCTACTTGGAAAATGAACTCCATTTAAAGATTCACTTTAAGGGCATTTTTTTTTCGGAAAACAGAACTTAAGGATAGAAAAAATATAGGTTTGCTACATCAAGCTGTAGTGTACAAGTATTCCGTTACTTTCAGCACCACTCACACCTGCGTCAATAGTGGACGAAATCATATTTTATTGTAAGTATCTAGTTTTTGTACCTTTCCCCAACTATTTATTTCCATATTCTCTTCGCTGTCTATGGCTGGTATCGAAAAATCTTTTGGATATGAAGGAGGAGTGTTTATTTTGTATCTAGAAGAGTTATTTGTGTTGATAGAAAAGGATCAAGTCTGGTATTGGAGTTTCGAGCGACACAGAAAATATATAACGGACATAGGAAGAGGCTGCGGCTAGGTGAAATATGTTATAGAAGGGGAAAAATGCGACAGATGGAGCAAGGAGTGAAGAATTTTGAACAATGTAACAGCAAAGAGACGTATGAATCTAAAATGCTAAAGGAGGCTAGGCTCCTGTGAGATGCAATCGATAGAATTAGGAAAGGGGTGCTGTAAAACCTTTCAGTGGATAGTTGAACACTATTTTAGTGAAACTTTTATCTAGCCATGATAAACATCATATTCAATCTTATTTCAATGTAAGCTCTAAGGATAGTTGAACACTATTTCAGTGAAATGTTTATCTAGCCATGATAAAAATCATATTCAATCTTTATTTCAAATGTAAGCAGTGGCATGAGACATTAAGAAGCCATGATTATATTTATCACATAAAAGTTTTATTTCACGTGATATACTCCGTAATTGACAGAATAAATAAATTTGGGAATTATATCTTGATTGATTGAATTCAGTACAGCACACAGAACGAACCTATTTTACCGAAGATTTGTATTTAGCAATTCCATACGGTTTATTTTAGTAATAAAAAATTACTTGTAGAAATAATGGAAAAAACGTACTCACTGCAAATCATTAGATTTCTGATTCAATATGTGCGTAAGAACTTCCTTCATATGTTAATTTTAAAATTACTCTTTTTTTTGAGCGCACTGCCATATGGTATCCCGTAGTAAATGACTCTTTTGGTAAATGTAGTTTAAAAACTAGTGGAATGAGATACTGATTTTTTTGTATCGTTAAAAGATGAACTTGATGAAAGATTAGGAAAAATGTAATGTAAATGTTTTCAAAGGAACATTTTTTTTTCTTTTTCAATCTAAGGAAAACTCTGTCAAAGGTATACGTTCGGATTTATCGCGATAACTAATTATCACAATAGATAGTGTGAATGTGGCTAAAGAAGTAACCATGAGCCATTGAGTGTGATTTTAACAACTTTTCAAGTAAGACGAAAACAATTCTTGGTCACATTACACTTATAAAAAAGTTGTTTATTTGGGGTAAATATATATCACCAGGTATGTTGTACCATAAATTATTTCCAAGTTATATTTTAAAATGTTCGACTTATTAAAGACTTTTTATGACTTTGGTTTACGAAAAAAATTCGAAATTCAGGCGAAAATCATGCGTAAACAAGTATTTTTAACTCGGAATTACACCTTTATGTTTGTTGTCCTCCATCATAATAGCGCGAACATGTAATTTAACGATCAGTATTATATCTATAATGATGTAATCCTATAATTTCAAAATAAATGTGATCTCCATAAGGGATGGAGTTAAAATTGCATGAAATGGCCTAGAACGTGGGTGGCGAACCTATGGCACGCGTGCCCAAAGTGGCACGCGGAGTAATTATTTCGACACGCGGAGCTGGATGGGCGCTAAGGGATACCTCTATTTCACTCGATGGGTTGGGACGCGAGTCGAGCGAGTATAATGTTATTACATAAACTTTGGCACTCAATCGCCAAAAGGTTCGCCACCCCTGGCCTAGAAACTTAATCGATAGCATGAAATTTTTAAAACTATGATCTATAGATATCTCCGGTGAGAACACGAATGAAAAGTTAGCAATTATTTGTTTATAACCAAAAAAATCTCCCCCCACATAAGCGTGAATGAGGAAGAAGTCTGAGACATTTATAAAAATTTTGGTTCATAAAGGGTTTAACAATGAAAATGACCCCCACGGTTGATCGCAGTATGGCATGCAGGTGTAGCCAGACCTAGAACTCGCCCGTTTCTCCCAGTGGAAAGCCATTAGCGAAAACATGAATATATATTATGGATTGTTATCTCGTCGCCAAAAACTGTTGCCTAATCTGTCTTCAAACGTGGCCTAAAACTGTAAACAATCAACTTTTTGGAAAGTGGTGCTGCCTAGTGATGAAAGACAAAAGTTCAAATGTAAATAGAGTTGATAGTTTGTAAATAAACACGTCTTACTGGTTTCACCATGAAGATACAATGGGTTTTACTTACAATTAATCATGATGCAGTGGATAAAAAATTTAGTACTACACGCGGGACGTAATTATGCACTTTTTTCATATCGTCCGGTGTACAGATATATTTAATTCCTCTCCAAATTTAATTACACAAATGCACAATTAACTTCTTAGCACTTCGTGAACATGGCTCTACGGAAATTTAATAATAATGCGAGGTGACTTCATGAGCTTTCCCAATGGCCATCATTGCAGTGTAGGTAAAAAGGAATGCACTTACACAGATTCTTATTTTTCAATCCAAGTCTCCTATTTTGAGTCCTCGTTGACGCATACCCTGTTTTACAGCCTAGTACGAAGCAAGTTCTGTTTAAACTAGGCATTCTAAATTCTTTATTTAAGCCGAACGGGCTTAATGCATTCAAAGTAGAATCAGAGTCTGGCAACGTCGTCGGCACACGATGGACGTTTCATAAACCTCTTACACATTTTCTGTAATAGATATTTCCTCTCTGGCATTTAAAAAGTAACTTTTAGATCACAAAAATAGCAAGATATTATTCAAAGCATCAAGTAATTCATATCTCCTCGATCGTTGCTGAATATTCACCAGTCTCACGTTAGCAACAATTAACTACGTCTATTTACAATAACAACTGAAAAGACTCTAATCGAAGTGGCGCCAAGGACTGCCCTGCTAAAACATTCCTTAGAATCTGTTCTGTAGAACGTAAGGAATTCTGCAGAAATAGACTCTTTTTCGTCAGAACTAGTTCCTTTTCTTAGGATCTGTACGGAACATGAGAGCCTGACTCTACAGAACACTTGTTCTATGGAGTTTTTTCTGCAGATCAAAATAACTCCTTACAAGCTGTTCTGTAGAACTTCAGCAACTTTACGGAAATACGGAAACTCTGCAGAACGCCGTGGGGAATTCTGCTGAACGTCGTAGGGAATTCCGTAAAATGGCGTTTCAATACTTTAAGGAATATCTACAGCACTTTTAAGAAATTCTGTAGAAGTCTTTATAAGGAAACTATACAGAATTTTTTAGCAGGGTGGGAGAACTAGAAGTGGAAATTTAGGCAACACGTAGCCTAGGCAACAATTTCAAACATCGAAATCCATAATATATATTCATGTCTGTAACATTTATAAAAATTTTGGTTCATAAAGGATTTAACAATGAAAATGACCCCCGCGGTGGATCGCAGCGTGGCATGCAGGTGTAGGCAAACCTATAACTCACCCGTTTCTCCCAGAGGAGAGCCATTAGCGAAAATATCACTCTCTCTCTCTCTCTCTTATCGTTCGCAGTTGCTCTCCTTGTGAGTGAGCGTGGCTTCGAATCGCTGCCGTCGGGTAATAAATGTGGGGGGGGGAGGGAGGGAAACAAGGGAGGGAGGCGGAGAGAGAGAGAGAATGGCTGTCGGTGGTGCGAGAGCTCACCGAGTCAGTCACTCGGTGAGGCGGGAAGTCTCTTTGCACGCCGTCGCTCGCCTCGGCTGTCAGATATCGGGATGATGGATATGCCGAGACCTCGATCTGTATGGGCGCCGGGGCGGTAGCGAGGACGCCCTCGCCTCCCCCCCCCTCCCCAGTCGGTCCACCGCGGAGGAATACCATCGCGAGAATATAGCGGCGCGTCTTGCTGAGCGCGTCGATAAATTGCCGACTTCAAACAATCAGACGCCTCGAGGAGGAATTATTTAGCGCCGTGAGAAGTTTACCCTTCAATATTTCACTTGCACCGGAATTCAGCACAACAAAAAATAAGAAACTTTTTGCCAAAAAATATTTTCGGGAAACGCTGCTCAGCTGTCCTGTCATCAGCGCCACTGTCAGGTGCTTGGACGGCAGGCGAGGCAGCCCAGTCCAAAGCAAGGTGGCCACGACCGTTCTTACGAAAAGACGTCTACTTTGGTCGCCAAAATCACTTTGTTACTATTGTTTATTTTATTGTAAAGACCAACAGTGAATACAATGGTGGTTGAATTTTGTTGGCACGAAATTCTTTTCCTTTGAAATCGCCATAAACCACAAATTCATCGACATTTTCAAGCTCCAACCGAAATACTGGCTCCATTTGCAGAGTGGCAGAATCGGCGTGCACAAAATATATTCAAACAGTGTTCATGCTCTTTCTTTTAACTGCATAATTTGATCACAGGGTGGGAATACCCGTTCTCTAACATAAATATTTTTAATCAGGAAAGAGTAAAAACACAGACTATTTGATCATCCAAAAAGAGTACATGTAAAGGAAATGGTTGTGGGCTTGACTTTGTGGAAACTATCCACCATTGAAGAATAAACTAAGACCGTTCACTCCACTTGTGAGAATTTATTGTCACAAGGGGAGTGATCTAAAGATGGCACGAAATGTCGAAACCTGGATGGAGGTAATAAATTTTAACATTTGGAGAGGACGAAGTTTTTTATTCTTCCACGAGGAGCATTTGTATTAATTTTAAATGCATACTGGACGCTGAGCACACATACAGAGAGTCATTTTTCCTCTGGAGTCGCAAAATTATAATTAACATTCACTCATTAATATTTTCCTGATATACCTCATTATGTTTTTTTGTCTGGAGTTGGTGGCCTTTGACCGTAGATTATAAATTACAATAATATTGGAGTGCAATTTGTTTCCCGCGATTATTAGTGAGTGTAATATATGACGGCCAATGGCTCTTCTTTTATGATAACGCCATTTGCAGAGACTATTCCCGTCCATAATATTACAATTTTATCAGGTGAGTAGGAATCTTTAACCTCCTCTGTCAAATTTCCGTATGATGTGAGCTGAGACTCCAGGAGGTGGTCGGAAGCGGACGAAAATGCCCATGCGGTCGACGCCGGAGAAAAATACCATGTAAATCCTGTGCCGGCCGCCGTGGGCGTCGATAAGTCGTTTCTCTCCAGTTATCTGGGACAGAAAGAAATGGGAAGAAAAGAAATAAATCAGAACTATTGAGTTAAAAAGTGCGAACGGAATAAATTGCGAAGTACTGATAATACTCGTTGAAACAAATTAATGTTAAATTCCATACCAATTACCATACTTGGAGGTAAAGAATACTTGTAAATTGCAAGTTTGAATGCTCCAACTAGCACGTAGCCTATTCTAGAGTTATTCAGAAAGGAATACACATATCATTCTAACTTAGAGTGAAATTGGCATGAAGTCAATCAGTTTACATTTTTAGTTATTTTTTCTATTATTTAACTGCTATTGAAAAAAATGTCAAAAAACATTTGATGTCCATAGCTTACCTGAAGTTTATTTGCTATTAAGAAGTCGTAAGTGATGCTTTACGTTATCTCAATTGTACTTGTTTGTACATACACACAGTATTTCTCGGTATATTATCCCATAACATTCCTTTAGGTAAAGATTAAAATAGGTGTTGAAAAACAACCCTTGTTGATAGAATACTCTGTTTTTTTTAGATTTTCAAAAAGGCATAAGTGGTGATTTCAAGCTATCTTGTTTACGCTTGTTTGAACAAACGCATAATATCCCCGAAGGAGATGTGATTGAAGGTTCTGACGGATAAGCATCGATATTTTAGCGGGAAATGCGTGGGGAGTGTCGTGCATGAATAGCGAGAAACTCAGGAAAAGCGTCATTTGGCGAACCACTTAATGCCTGTTGTTTCTTTTCCTCCCTCGGGGGAGCGTACCGTGGCGAATCCATCGTTTCACGATACTACTCTTTATCGGGTGGGAGTGGCTGCCTCGATCCCGAGGATCCACAGATGAATGTGTCCGTTATGTGACGACGTGGTGTCATTTGTAAACTAAATCGTGCGCGATTGTTCACGGGGATAAAATATAATTGAGGCGATGGAGAGGGTAGGACACATAACCGCCCTGAGGGCAGAGACAGGACTTCTTATCAATGGCCACGAAGGAAGGCTGAATTCTCAGAAGAGGATTTCCGTTTGAAAATAATCGTTAGGTAAGCTGTTTGCTCTTTTTGCCTGATCGACTTGTGCCGAGTTTTAGTCTTCTTGAAGTCAGAAAATGGGCAGGAAATTATATCTAAGTGGCAAGTGACTTATTTCTATGCCGCATGGAAGATGTACCCTTTCCGTTACTCACCTGATGGAATACGAATACATTTAAAATATTTATCATAACAAATTAAAAATGCCTATTACCATTGACTGCAAAAAGTGTCAGTAGAAATTATGTAAAATAAAAAAACACATTCGGTAGTTAGAATTTCAATATCAGTAGCAAGTATATTAAATCAGATACATATATAGCCCTCAGAATTTATTTTAAAATCATTTTATGCAACTTACAAGTCTGGCAAAACGTCTCTTCGAGTTTTATTTGTACTCGGATAAATTCGGTAAGCTGAAGTCTCCAGTCTTACCGTGGGCAATCTGGTCTCCTTTTGCCAATTACTGGAAGTAGAATAGGAGTACTTAACGTATTTGCTCATGTGATTATGAAGAAAATATTATCTATCAATTTTATTGCCTAAAAATAACTCATTTTTGTACTTTATTTGTTGATTTATAACATATTTACTTTTTGGAATTGCGTATAATACAGCAAATCACCTCCAAAGATGTATGCAATATGTTGCTTTACGGCAAGATACTTATATTTTCTTTAAGTTTTTTGACAATAAAGGTTTAAAACTCTGTGTAAAAACTTCCAATAGTACTCCATTCAATGGCTGTGATCTCATCGTCTGGAGACCATTATAATTGCCTGCGATTGCTGGAGTTTGGGAGATGTATCCAACGTTTGTACTCGCCATGACTCGACGTCCATTGAGTTTTATGTGGTCGAGTATCTTGTCCCCACGGAAAAAAGGAATTCCCCAAGAGAGGAAGGCGCGCAGTAAAGTGATGGGCACGAAGGTTCAAGAATTCTTGATCGAAAAAGAAAAAGCCGTGGCGAGATTGATCGAGTGATGGTGGTGGCTTCTTGGATTTCAAGCATCAATCCTCTCGGGCAGGACCGCAAGTCGAGGCCAGTCCTACGTTCCCTGTTTTCAGCAAGTCATGACGAGACCCATGGACCATGCATTGGGTCGAAGAGTGCACAAAGCAAAAACTTCGCGACCTAGGGAAGCAAGGAAGAAAATACTAACCAGATATTTACTCGATTAGACTCGAAGAAAATACTAACCAGATATTTACTCGGAGCAACTTATACGCACGCGTATATCTGCACTAATGCACACGACTCGTTGGTTTGCATGGAGTCATCCTCGTGGCGTTAAGCACGAAGGGAGTATTTAACGTAATTGCTCACGTGATTATGAAAAAGGCAAACGTGAAGGGACTTTCACTGGAAGTCTTGTTTGTCGTATGAGTCGGTCCTCCGCACGGAGCCTCGTTAGCCAATGGGAAAGACGGAAGGCACTCACACATGGCATTAAATGACGCCCTGAGAATGAAAACAGCAATTAATCAATCAACATAACCGTCACTTAGCGTGCCATTGCTTGACACTGATGCGCGCTGAGCCGCGGCCGTCACTCCTGTGCTTGTCACGTGACTGATGATCCCATCTCTTGTCTCGAGTGTTTCTCTATCTCGCTGCACACCGTTTATCCCCTCATCCCTTCTTTTGTCCAGTCAGTTGGAATGCACTGGGACCGCGTGGGGAAGCGCAGATCTCTTCCGGCAAAAGAGCAGCGAAGAATTAATATTTTTCAAATTGGCTGTCTGATTCTCTTCAGCGACTGTTAGACTGCTGTTAACTCCATGTTCGACTTTGCCATTAATCACTCCTTTGTCTATGTATTCACAATTTCCACTGACTTCACATCAGTTAATTGCTGAGTTTTTTAATTCATTTTGGGAAGAGGCAATGTTTATATTCAATTTGTATTGTTTAAGTGCGTGCGTACATTATAAAAGCACCCTACTGAAAAATATGACGAGGAGGAAAAATAACTCTTAAACTCCTGGGCGTCCACGATGGAGAGCATGGTTTTCCCGTCCTGCATCGCTCACGAGGGACACTCGTCTACTGCTTGCGTTCCCCGGCCATTTTCCTAAATAAACAAGGTATCTTTACAGGTAGCGGCATTGTAAATATAGTTACTTGCGAAACATATTTACTGATTCAAAAAATATAAAATAAATTATTTATTGAAACCTTAATTTAGTCTATAAATTAATTTGCGCAGTAGCGGATTAACATATGTATTTTCCATTCAAAAACAGTGAATTATTTGGTAGACATGGGTCGGAAACACTACGCTTAGCATTATTTTGTTCTACCCTTACTACGCGCAAGTTAAGAAGGGCGATTTGAAGACCTAATTAGGAAATGACGCTTTGCGTTACAACTTTGTTTTCCGACGGCAACACTGTCATGACCTCGGCTTTCGCCGGCACTAATTCCGCGGTCTCTCACATCATTAACCCAACCTTTGTGAGTGAATCGACGATTGAGTCCGTAGGTAAACCCAGCGATCCGATTTCCACATTCTCATTGCGAGGATTATGTACTCAATTCAAAGCCAGTCGCTGAAGGCATCTGCATCCGAGTGAGAGGGAAACCTACGGCGATATGGATTCAACTTCATCTACCTCCGCTTTGCCGATGAAAGTCACGCTGAAAATAGTCATAATGACGAGGGCTTTATTTAGCTCTGGGAATACCTCGGGGCAATGGATCACAATTGCATTCTCAGCCAGCAGAAAAATGAATTGTTCTGTTTATTATGGCGTGCGGCTCAAATCACTAGACTAATGCCGCACGGGTAAGTTTACTCGCTGAAATTGGGAAATAATTGGAACTCACGTGCTTGATTTGAGGGACCCGTGCTTGATTTGAGACGCATTTTTATCTTTTTAATTACACACGCTAATAAAATGACTTAGGCTCCACCAATAGGGTTAATTCTGATCGTTGAGCTTCTGAATAACATGGATTGTATTTATCTCCGGCATATGTCATATGTTTTCGATCCTATCCGAGTCGCTTTCTTTATTATCTCTTTTTCAACAGGGCTTCTTACTACCTTGACTTTTCTTTCATTCTCTTGTCGCAATCAGTCCCAGTAAAGTTACCTATTGTTATTTTTCAATTTTACTATTTATAATCCCGATTTAAAACAGATCTTCCTGGATTTTTGGTCGAATATTTCAGAAAAAGCATGACTCTCAACAATTTTTTATTTCCTTGCTACCATCAGCCAGGGTGATATCATTTCGTCACTTTCACTCAGTACTTACGAACTTAAATCAGAATATCATCTTTCAATCGCTTTTTTTACAAATATCTTCTATTTTATCCGTCTTGAAATCGGAAAATAGTGATAAGTATCGAATTCTGCCAGCAATCTCAAGGAAGAAGAGAACCATAGAATTACTTTTCTTCTCACTTCACGTTTAGTCATCGGAAAATCCTTACTTTCCCGTACTATTTTATGCTCCATTGCTTTTCATTTCTCAGGAAAAAACACAAATATTTTTGGATCATATTGATGTGAAACGTTTCATAATATCCTCGTGATTCAACTTGGATACAACATGTAACAAATATGAGTCCATATTAGTATTTTGAATTATCTACACATTTAATGATTCGTTCATTCCGAGATGGCCAAAAAAACGAACGTGACAGAAGCGTATTCAGGTATAATGCATCAAATTTACCAAATTCCAATTGTAAATGTACCCTTCGGGTTAAGGCAAGCTTTTTATCAAAATATTTTGTATCTCCCCATTTAGTTTTAAGTATTGGGCTAATAATATAATGGTGTTGATATTTTTCTTGAAGTTCTGAAAAATTATATCTTGAAAGAGTTTTAGTTAAATTTTAAGGTCACTCATTCCTCAGGATTAATCTAAACCAAAATTTTTTATTCTGAAAGGGTAGAGATAGAAGTTGGTTTTCTCAATTTTTTTACTTTAGAAAATTTCCATTTTCAACAACATTTTATGCAATCATACGAAAGTAATTCTAAGATCAAATTAAAAGTGGCTAATGCCATCTAGTAACGAATTTACAAAGCCTTCTACTTACCTTGTAAAAGAATCTATAAATATGTCATTCAAAGTTTGTTCAGTTGAAATACACCAATCATTAGTTCGCAAGCTTCTACATACATTTCATCACTTCCTGCCTGCACTTGCCTGACGGAAATTATAAGTCCCAGGGGAAAATTTACATAAAAAATATACTTAATTCCAAAATTTACCATTTCAGTTAATTTTAATAAATAATATAAGGAAAGTAGTATGTAAGTAAAAATTTACAGCTTTATGTGCACATTAATTGCTTAAAAATTTGGGGAACATATGTGGTGCCACCAAGATTCCTGAAATTAGCATGATTTTCGGCTGCACACAAGAAAGAAAATTTTTCATAAATTACTTATGAGAGAAAATAAAAAACTAATGGCAGTTTATATTACTGCAATCATTGCTTCAATTGAATAATAACTAAATATACATATGAATCAATATATTTTGTCAATTATAACAATTCTTTATTGTGGGACTTTAAAGTCACGTCAATATACAAAGGGTTAATGTTCTCTACTCACCCTTAACTTTCCTATCAAAAATTAAGCCTGATTTTTCATTTCTCAATATTTTATTTATTAGTGATCAGCTGTATTTAAATCCTTTAATATTCGCGCCAGAAGTATTTGCATATTTGGTCGCATACATTGAAGTTTTGGCCCTCTCGGATATTATTTTATTTTTTTCCCCTGGATCATCCTTCATTCATCATGTTTCGGCGAACTGTCCGCCAAAAGTTTGACGGGTCCCGTTACCCAATGGCAGGGCATTGTCTCGGCCCATTGAACCCCTCTCGCTATCTAATCTGCTCGTCGTGTCCATCTTGTCCTCCCGATGCCATCACTCCGACACACATCAATACTCGTGCCCTCCGACCTCAACCGGCTGGCTTCGTTGTTGGCTTCGTTGTTGGCGTCGTCTATCCGGCGGCGGTCTGTCTGTCCACCTGCACGAGGGCCACACGTCCCGAACCCTCCTTTCCCCCATGCTCCGTCGCCCCCCCCCAACTCTGTCCGATCCAGCGAAGAAGCCCTTTCGAAACACTCCTGTGGCCTGTCCACATCCTACTCCTTTGATGTCCTCGGTTCCGCATTTCCGTCCGAAGCGGGGAATTTGGGACGCAAAAAAAAGCCGTGGGAAAATATCTAAATGCTCGAGGAACAAGAGAGAATGTTGTCTAACATGGCATTTTGAGAGATCCTGGCAATTTCGTCTCACCGGTCACGGTGAAGAATAATAATATACGATACGATGATACCGGAATATTCTGCATCTACATGTACATAATACCCCGCGAGCCGCCGCATGGGCGTGTGGCAGGGGGTGTTAGGTCACCAGCCGTGTAAAGGTGTAAGTTTTTGGAGATGAAATGGTGACATGAATTATAGGAGTGTATTTAGTGAGCTTAATTTTTATTATGATCGCTTATTGTTGGCAGAAAGAACGAGTTCTTGTATCTACCTGTTCGGCAGTGTATCTCTCTTATTTTATCGCATCTGTCAGGCATAGAGATGTAGTGAGGAGTCATCATAATTTTCTCTATGCCGCTCTGAAAAATATCAGTTCTGATTTTATCAAGCAACCTAAGCCTAGCGTATAGCCTCCGAGTCTCTAGGGGCTCCCGCCTTAATCCCTCAAAAAGTTGTGAAACACTATATGTACGCTCGTAGCAGTTTTCAACGAAACGCGCTGCTTTCCTTTGTATTTTATTAATTTTTTGGTTAAAGCTATTTGATCAGGAACCCAAATGCTCGCGGCGTATTCGAGGTGTGGCCTAACCAGAGCGAAGTAGTGTCTTTAATTGAAGCTATTTAAATGAGTCATCGGTCATGACCTCAGGTCGTCGGTCATGAGGTGGCTCAGGGATAGCGCGCTTGCCTGTCAACCGAGCGGCCCAAGTTCGATTCCCGGTCCCGGAGTTTAGAACGGAGCTAGCCGTGTGGGCTAAGGCGACAGGTCGGATTCAACGTTGGACCGGCTCTCCAACTCAGCTCGAACTTCTCAGTCCCGGCAACGGGGCTGCATTCGATGCCCGAGCTGGTGATAAAAAATCACGAAATACGTGAGACGCCCCCTGGGTGAAGCCGAAGCGCCAACGGATCGGCGTCCGCAGCTCACTCCAGAGCGGTCGTCTGATGGTTGCTCGCGTAGCTCGAGACACTGAAATAAGGTATCTCCCAATGATAATAATTATTCTCCCAAAACAGAGGGACTATTGGAGAATTTGTCATTATAACTTGGTACTTTATTTAAACGCTCTCAAACTTAAGGTTACTAACCAAAGGAACGTTTCTGTACTTATTTGTCATATACCCGTACGATAGTCATGCAAATCGGATCAGTGTACGCATAGAACGTCCTGCTACTTGCGCCGGACAACTTCCGAGCCTTGTGAATACCATTTCTTCTCTTCTATGTTTTCCGCTCCAACCTATCATCTTCATGAGTTTTTACTTTATAAATTCCGCACTAGAACGTTTTACATTATTATTAGCGGGCATGAAGTACACCACGTCGTTTATGACGGGGATTCATTAGTTTTTTCTCCATATTATTGATTTTTCTCTATGATAGAGTCTCTTTCCTGTCGGACTTTTACTCATACGTTGTCCTAATTTTCGTAAAAAAGAGATTATTCCCGTACCTAATGCATAGATATTAAAGTTGGATGAAAGTCACTACTCCGTTTTCTTATGAAAAAGATTCTACTACGTCATGAATTTGATAATGTGAATAAACTGTTCCTTACCAAATAGGAACAATTCCATAATTAATATAATTTTATGAGTGGAACTTTCATGATGCGGCTTAACTAAATAAGCAACATTATAGGTGTTTTTAAATAACATATTTCTTATGGGAGAAAAATCCCTTTTACAAATTATAAGATAATAAGCTTCTGATTGGAATACCATTGGTGATAAAAGATTTAAGTTTCTCCTGGTGAATAGTATAAATAAACTTTTCTCGGGCTCTGCACCAGGTGATTGGCTTCATGTTTGCCGACGTTTCGGAAAACGACTGGAAACGACTGGAACTAATGGAAGGCAAGTCGTTTTCCGAAACGTCGGCAAACATGAAGCCAATCACCTGGTGCAGAGCCCGAGAAAAGTTTATTTATACCATTGGTGATGATTGCCTTTTTTTAACTTTTCCTTCAAATTCATCTTCGAACTCCTGGCTTGAGATAATCATTTTCTGCCAAAGTCAGCACAATAAAAAGTGCTTTCTTTGAAACCTTAGTGATGCATTAACCACAATGTAATGCGCACTTCACGGAGAAAGTGCAAAAGTAGGACTAATGGTACAGTTCCATGAATGATTTATTTTAGGTATTCGTAAGGAAGCTACAGTTGGAATCTG
Organism: Ceriagrion tenellum; assembly: GCA_963169105.1. Taxonomy (NCBI): domain Eukaryota; kingdom Metazoa; phylum Arthropoda; class Insecta; order Odonata; family Coenagrionidae; genus Ceriagrion; species Ceriagrion tenellum. Next base: position 134,330,085 of record OY720637.1, read on the forward strand.
GTGACTATTTTCGTTTTCTCAATGGTGCCTTGTATTGGTGTCATTAGACATATGCAAAGTAAAAAGCTATGGAAAACATGTGATCATTTGAAGTATAAAATTATTAATGTAGAGGAACCATTTTCATGATCTTATGTAAGAGAATCCTCTTAAAAAGGTTTTTATTCGTTATTTTTTTCGATGTTTACAGTGGTAGAAACATGCTATCTTGACTAAAATATTTATATTGTTTTCAATAACAAGATATGTGAATAAGACTTACTCATATGCGCGAGAAACTAATTTTAAAATTTTTACTTTTTCAGGTAAGTGATCCATTTTCCAGTTGTATAAGAATACAAAGCTTCATAAACTTACGTAAGTACTGAAGCCTCATTTATTGAGGCGTGAATACTTCAGATCTACCTCGATTATTTGCCTTTGATGATGCTTACAATATAGCAGAATCAATATTTAAGTATCTGATCGCTCAGATATAAGGGTTTTAATTATTCAACATTGCTCAAAAAATAAGCCTAAAAAGTTTCCATTCGAGGCATTGTCTTTTCTGACAGTGTTTCTTTCACAGACGTTAAATGCAATAGATTGGATACAAAAGATGGCGTGGAGAAATGAATATAGAAAATAGCAAAGCATTCGTGGTGGGTGTTATGTTTAAAGTGTAAATATCTGAATCATGGTAAATTAATTTATTTATGATAAATCTATGGCTATTTTATATGAATGCGAGACTATTAACTCACCAAATGTTGCACATCACTTAGGAGAAGCAAATTTACTTGCCAAAAATCTGTGAAAATTAGCAAAAAGTGAGAAGCAATTAATTTATTTTTGCCGATTCTCTGCTTGCTAATTGAATTAATAGTGAAGGAATAATGAGAATAAATGTGTCTATTCTTGGATTGGCGTTTTCAGAAAGGTGGGAGTTGACAGGAAACATAAATAATGATAAAACATGATATATGGAAAAGTTTAGTTAGAACCTCAATATGGAGCGTGACGTTTTATTGTTCAGACATTAGGCTGCTGCGACGGAAGATGAGTACAGACTAGACGCTGTTGAGAAGTGGGTGTGGAGAAGGATGGAAAGTGTAATCTGGGCGAAATAACGTGGATACTGGCGTTAGTTATAATTGGGAAGGAATAGAGCTGTGCGAATGCTTCGAAAGCGAATCGAATCGACTCGAATCAGGCTTAATTCGATTCGGTTCGCCTGCGAATCGGGATGCTTCGAAAGCGAATGATTCGAAATATTCGAATCAGATAGATTCGTCTTCGAATCGTTACATGCATTCAAACATGACACTCATCCCCGAATAGCGAGCCGTCCGTTTAGAAGATGTTTTCCTCACGCGAAACGAAAATTTAAACGACCACACGTTATTCTGTGCTACTCTTTGTGCCACTATATAGATGCATAAGCTAATGTAAGGCCCTGAAATATAGTGAAAATCTATATTATTTTCACTCTGTATAAACTTTTGAATTTTATTTAGAATTCGATTCGCGAGCGAATTTTTTTCGGGTGATTTGATTCGCTAACGAATATTTTTTTTTAATTCGTTTCGGTTCGATTCGAAATTAAAAGCCCTGATTCGCACAGCACTAGGAAGAAATTAGTGGCGGCAAGAGGACGTATTGAGGGAGACGGCGCGCATCTAACATAGGTAAGTATACGTCATTTAGTCCTTCTACTAATCCTGGGCTTGCAGGTTTCAGCCCCGTATTACCCTCTTTTCTTCACTCTAGGCATGAAAATGCGTTTGGCTTCAAAGAGTAAAACGACTTCAATAATTAAACCAATTATTATACAATTTAATGTTAAATGAATTAAAATATTTGAAAATAGTCACTTCTAGTTTTGTTCATGATCAAGTCTTAGAGGGAAATAAGTTCGAATTAAAAATATTATTAGTATTAGCATGTAGTGTGGCTCTGAGTGAGGTCATTATTATAGATCCCCAAGCTCATTTGAGCAAGGGAGAGTGTGGGAATACCGTAGGAGGAGGAGATGAGAAAAATAGAATGTGGAGCAAAAGATACGAGAAATTGATAATAGAATAATCTCTGGAAAATAGATTTTTTTCCCAAGAAGTGTTCGAGAAGCTATTTGATTTTACGAAACGTATAGATAGAGCTTTTCACCAACATCGTTTTTCATTTTTTTGGCGTTACATACTTATGATGGTATAGCAGGAACTCTTGATCCCTCTTTGTTCGTATAATAGCAACTACATGATAAGCATTCAAACTACATTTAACAGAAAAGAAGTTTTATACCTGGTGTTAAATGCCTGGTTAGGCAATTTTATATATCAGATGGTGTACCTTTTCCGTTATTGGAATGTGAATTTTTTGTTAAGATTTTGTTGTAGCGAAAGGTTGGCGTGAGCGCTGTATATGGAAATGGAGTAGACTTTACTTAACATGAAGAATAAACATTTATCCAGGTATTATAAAACGGCTTTAGCATAATGTTTGACTCCATATTGAATGAAAAATAAATATCCGTGCCATAACTGATATTCACGGAAAGGTGGAGTTTGTGATAACACGGGACTAAAACCGGATTTTCGGGTGAGATTTCCTGACCGAAGCTCTGAGGATTCCTGGAACTCGGACGAAGGGTATCCACGTTCTCGGTAAACTATCTTCGCCCCCATCCATTCGTTTTCGTTCCCAAATCAACTCATTTTTTATTTGATCTCAACGGTTTCGGAAATTATGTCTTGGATCATTATAATATTCCCGTTATCGCTCCTTATGCTCTACATATATTTCACACTCATAAAATACGGCCATGAACTTGGATGCTTGATTGATGCAATAGGCGGTATAGAAAGGCCAATTTTCTGTTCACCTTTAAATAGCGCTTTGAGCATCCATCTTTCGCAGACTGAACGGGAGAGGAAACAGCTGTACGTGAAAGTTTCCTTTCTGCGCCCATACATTACATTTCATCATTATCTCCAACAGAATATTCCCTTGAATATTGATTTATCCCACCAATTACGATAGCATTGACATATTACGAGTTAATATTTATGCGTGAATAACATTATATTTCATTAATATAGGCTTAAATGTTTGTACCTGATTTGATTACCTAAGTCGTATTGACACAATGTTTCTCAAAAACTATGACTGTGAAAACTTTTCCTTTTAATATAAAAGATGCGTTGTTTTAGCATTAACTCGCAACTTAATTGCCTAAGAATTTAACAGCCAATAATACTGGTGCCAGCATCTAACTAATGCGCCATTCTTACAAGGTTCGCAAAAGTTAATTATACCTACACGGGAACATCAATTAACTATTTTGTCTTTCATCCTAGAGAGTAAATGCGTGTTTTTTTGCGTAGGGTTTGAGGCATCCTCCCTGTCATCCTTTCATGCCAAAGAAAGTGAGTTTCATTCTCTTGCAATCCCAATTAATGATAGCCACTAATTACTACAGTGGTAACTTGGGGTCCTATTTACGTGATTTCTCATCTGAAAAACATGTAGTCAAGCTGCTGAGAGATTTGTCTCGAACGTTTATGCACCCCTCAATCTCCAAGAAAATAAATTTGAAAATTGTCTTTAGTGTAGCAATGTATTCACAATACCTAAGTATTGGCGAAACTAAGAAACTTATCTCTTTGTTTTGAGCATCTTCAATTATTGTCTATTTTCTTCCGTCCATTATAAGTTTTGAACCTAAATTTTTTGAGTTTATGTATCAGTTCCCTTAAGACTCTTTCATTGGTAGTATAAAAGCAGCAAAAAAAGGAGACTTTTTTTAAATTGTCAGGGATTTCCAGAATAATCTGTTTTTTGGGGAATCGTGAATGGAATTTTTAAAAAAGATCTCATTAGTTATAGCGATTAGAAGAATTTTGTTTTCTTAATTTCCTCAAAAGAAAAATGTAAACTTCTAAAAGGTGACAAATACTTTGAAGTTAGGACAGATTGGATTGGGTATTTGGGGAGGCGACCGACGGCTAAGGCCATTTGCGCCATAGGGGATAGGTAAGGGAGGAATGGTGGATAGAATCCCGGCGTCGGCATTAGCCTGCTCTTAACGAAAGGCGCCAAGGGGGCCACGGTTTAACGTCTCATCCGACAGACGGAGTACTCCACTTGAAGTGCCCTCCACAAGACACTCAAGTAGGGATCGGGTTTCCTTTGAAAATTATCCGCCTCTGCAGGGATTTGAACCCTGGCCGCCAGTGTGGTAGGCTAGCCACCACACCAATCCGATCCCCTACTTTAAACTTTATTCTCTAATAAATCATACTTATAATCTGAAGTACCATTAAGGTTTAGAAATAAAAGTTTTCAAGGATGATGATTTTTAATATGCTAGGGTAATGTTGGCATAATCTGTTCGGCAAAATTGCCGCGGAAATTCATGGTAAATATTTTGTAATGACTGACTGTATCTGACCAAACTGACGCAAAACTGGCGGTCAAAATTCTACTCTAGAATTCCGGTCGGCTAAAATTATTTATCCATGAGAAATTTCCATAAATAATCAAATTCAATTCTACTGCAACCCTTGTAGCTGAAAGAACTAGAATCACTTTCTTACTTCGGTGTTACTTATCGAAATCAAAAGAATTTACCGGATGGGAGTAGCGGTATACAACAATTTTTGTGGTAACTTGTGTCATTGGTAATATGCCTGTATTACCGGAAGAAATGTTGCACCTTAATTCTCGGTTACTGTTGCTTGACACTGTAATAACTGTTTATAATGACATTTTTGACGTTTTTATAATGTATTATCATTCTATCACAAATATTTTAATATATTGACTACTGCCAGTATTATATTTGATCATGGTTGCAGTCGATCCATAGCAATCAGAGTAAAGATCTTTGGAAATTTACTAGTTCCGCGCATTCAATAATCGCCGTTTCGTCGGTGAAATCACCGTTATAAATGTAATGAGGAAACTGGCTCTGATGAATACATGATTTGTTTACACTAATACCCGGTAGAAGACCTAGTGGCCTCAGCGTTGGCAATAAGCATTCCTGAATGATAGACCACTTAACTCATCACTGGTGGATGTGAGGTCATGTTTTAAATCTCTTGCCGATTCAAGCACAGCTGGATTGAATGAGGTACGATTGAGGGAGGTCATGGGTCGCTTTCGTCGCATTCTCCGAATTAAGTCTTTTGCTTCTCCCGATAAACGTATGAAGGTGATGCACGCTGTGTGTTAAGACAGCTTGCCTCACTGGATGCAACATTCGAATTTTCCTTACTCGTCGGCCAAGCTTTTCGTGAGGAGCCTCGAGTCCTTATTTCCCTCACGATTTGTATCTCGAGAATTAAAACTAGTCATTAAAATTGGCTAACAGCTTCGGTCTTAAACGTTTGTATATCCTTGAAGGAATCTCTTCAGTCTTACTGTTTTTACCAAAAACCGTTACTTCATGGGGTGGTAGCTTTCGAGCAATTTCTAAGTATGATACCTTCTTTTCAGTAATAAATGATGTTGTAAAACTAATCTTTGCGTTTCTATAATTGCGCATAGCATGGTGTCAGCATTTTAGGGAAGTATGGTAATAAGTAAACCTGGACATACTCGGGTACTTTATTATGCCGTACGAGGCATGGAATATTACCACGATATCTAGTGGTTCAATTAAAAGTTTCTGAAAGCTAATCGATGGTTAACCTTAACCTTGTCCTTAACTAATTCCTTTGCTGTTTTTGTCACTCCGTTACTTAAATTATATTACTTATTTTTTAAGGTAGGTGTATTATGAACTATCCCCCAATCCATTTTACATAGTCTCCATTATTTTAGCTATAATTATTCATAAAATTTTGTTGTCAGTTCATTTGTCTCCACAAAACCCGTTTTGCCATATTGGGTATCTGTCAATGGCTATATACATTGACGATGGAAAAATTTGTCTTGAGAATACTAAGGAAAGAAAGCCCTATGAATATTATATTACTGCACACCTTAGGAATACGTTTTAGACAAAGGTAATGAATATACAGTTATAAGTATTAAGCAATTCTGTTGAATATTATGTCTTTAAGATCCTCACTTATAATCAGCAGCTGTAGCCAATCATGGTCGGTATGAAAAATTCTGGGACTTGAACCCGCATCCCTCGGTGTCGAGGGTTTTTCCTCTGAAATGTAAAATTCTTCTTCATTCTGTAGAATTTCACACTTTTATGCAATAGTTGGTGACTCCTTAAGAAAATACCGTTGCTCGTCTCGGTATCTTCAAAATTTGCCAAATCGGTTTGCTGCATTTCTCCACTGCACCCTCCTTTCAGCCAACCGTCTGATTCTTTCTGATTCTTTTACTCTGATAGGGCCTCAGATCGCATTAAACCAAATTTGTCTCTTCTACTTTCTAATGCTTTCACCATTGAGGATATTTTCTTCCCAGCTTTTAGCTGATCTTCTTTATAGCCTCCTCGATCATGGCGTATTGTATACAATACACGGACGTTTGAATTTTTTCCCCCTCAGCAAAGCAAAATATTGGCAATGCCACTTTCTGATAAGTGGCAGCATCATTGAGAAGCTTGAGTGGCAGGAATATTAACTCTGCAAACATGGCTTACAACGCAAAACGTAAGTATGAAGAATTTTCCAAAAATAATGCTGATATGTCTAGGGACTGAGGTGGATAGGCATTTCTCTGAATCATTTAAACTGCACCATTCCTCAAGGACATCACATTTATATTTCTTAAAATTTATTTATATTGCTAATAAAAGAATCCAAGCCGTAACGTTATATAAGAGAATTGATTAGTACTCAAATTAATAAAAACATACTACTGATGGTGTGAGCCAGGTTGTCTGTGGCCAACCCTTTCGAACGCCATGTATGTCCTCTTGTTTTGTCGCTTGCAGCATATCGTACGTGGCTCTTCCTTTCTTCCGCTCTCCTGAAAGCTTTTACGAGTGTCTGTGAGACCACCTTCCCCCTTCCCCCCAATCTCCCATGTCTGGGGTGGAACAGCCGTTCCGTTAAGTACTTTCGTTCCTCTGGACGTAAGAGAATGACGCCCTAGGCAAACACTTAATTCCCTGGGATGTTGCGGGCGTCTTGCCATCGGGGAGATCTCTCGGTCCAGAAGCAGTCCTGTAAAAGACCATGTCGAGGAGGTGCCTTTGCGATGTGACATAGGTCATAAGAGGATGATTAGAGACAGAAAGAGATTGATATTTTATTGCACGACGTTAATGATTGGTAGGTAGGTAATTGGGTAAAAGGGTAAGTCGATGACTGTAGGTCACCTCGTACCGCTAACTATCGAGGAAACTAATACATAAAAATAAATATTCCTAGTTAATAGCGGCAAGCTTGAGCACGTTTCTGATATTTGACAAACTCTGGCGGAAACAGTAATCATATTTGAATGACTAATGAGCAGTCACCAGTGTCCAAAGTGAAATTTAAAATATGAGTAAAAAATTATAACCATGAAATTATTTCTCAATATTACTGTCGAGGCAACTTCTGAAAACGTCTTTTTAAGATAGGTGCATTAACCTCTCATTGAGAGATTTTCCTTCTTATGCGGACACCTCCAGTAAAATGTTATTCCACCATTCTTCGCAGTAACCAGCTACCTTAATTTCGGTTTAGATCATTTTTTCCACTCGCGTGACTCCCCGTTATTTATTTCATAAAGTATTCCAATCCAAGAATAGAATACTCAATTAAATTAGGAATAGAGAAAAATGAAAAAGTCCAATGCGATAGTGAGGTATTTAATAGAGACAAGTATTTCCATTTTAAGATGTTTGGTGATGATGGAAGGAAAAATTAAGTAATAAATAGTGTGCGATAATATATAGGTGGAAAAGCGCGCCACGAGCCAGCCGTACTAAGATAAAACAAGTATGCGCACGTGGAGACAACATAAGGTGGGTTAAAACGGTAATAATGGACGTTAATCAAGTGGCATAAGGACAAGAAAGTCATGTTTCAGGGCCGCAGAAAACAATTTTACTTAGGTACTGAAGAAAGAATATTTGGTACGGAGGCAAATTTTATAATTGAGCATTCTATCACATAAAGTCAGTTTCTAATATTTTAATATATGACGAACTCTGGCGGAAACAATAATCATACATTATTGACTAATGAGCAGTCACCAGTAACCAAGTGAAATTTAAAATATGAATATAAGATTATAAGCATAAAATTCGGTACTACTGTAATAAAATGTTCTACATAGTAAGAATGTACTACTTTACAATTCTCGCTATTTTATAAGATTAATCTATATCAAGATTAAAACCTTGAAACCAACTAACGAAATTGTATGCAGTTTTTCTCTCTGCTTTTTTCTCATTAGGAAAAAATTGGTCGCAATGGGTAACATACGGGCAATTTTCTACTAACAGTTCACTGAAGCCAGCACAAATTAGGGAAAAACGGCGAGATACCGCCATAGTTACTCAATATGACTGAAATTCAGTGGAGTATGATCTGTTGAAGAAAATTGCGCGATCCTTGTTACAGAAGAAAGTTGCTTAATGTTCTCAAAAATTGTTCACGCTCAGGTATGGTAATCCAGGACACAGGCAGAATTCGTGAGTGTAGAGGACTTAGAGTGAAACGGTCGCGCAAGGAAGCACGCTGGTAATATGAAAACCCTTTATTTGAGTAATAAGGATGCCCAGGTTATAGAATCGGAAATGGCTGACAAGAAGAAACAGAAAATAATGCAGGATAAGAAAAATTGAGCTTGTTTCAGCATATGAATTGGGCATAATAAAGTTGCATAGTAAAGATTTTGATATCAATATGATGGAAAAGAGCAAATATTTTGTTCAGAGGAGCGAGAAATTCTTCATTAATAAAGAAAGAATAAACTTTGTATTGGTCAAAACATAGCGTCTAACAATTGGAATTGGAAGAAATTTGACATGGGGAGCAATAAATATTCGAAGGATCAAAGCTTTTTAATGAAAAATGAAACATCATAGTAAAGGGTATAGGGTAGCAAAGGGTTTATAAACATTAGTAAGGAAAGCTATTGAAACATTTTCATGTTTATGGCAAATTTGCATATTTCATTCAATCGACTCTGAAAATATTACTTTTTTTCAAATATGTAGGGTTAAGATTTCTTTGTTTTCTTTAGGGTTCCAAGAATGACTTTATGCCAAACCTTACTAATTGCCATATTTGTCACATATGTATGGTTGAGATTTCTTTGTTTTCTTTAGGGTTCCAACGCTGACTTTATGCCAAACCTCACGCATTCATACCCGTCAGTGTATCTCCTCGTCCCTCATCAAAGCAGTTAGCACCAGCAACCAGATGCCCTAAGGACAATCATTGAGATGTATTGATAGAACCTCTGCGAACCATCTGCGGCGTACTACTTTTATGACTCGAAGATATAACCCCTTAAGAGATGGGACACATTATCCAGTGCTCAATGTTTTCCCTATAAGTTCTATACATATTCGATTGGAATAAGTTATAAAATAAGGCATTCTCTCTAAAAAATAAGATCTTCCTATTTCCTTCAGTTGCATATCAAAACGAGTTAGTTATCCCCGAATCAGGAATAGGTGATTTTTGAGAGAACCATATAGTGATGGCGCCGTGTATTATCTCTAGAAGATCAAGTCAATAGTGTCTGTGAAGACTTTCTATTAATATATTCTCACCACGATCTCCCACGGATTTTTCTAAATGTTCTTAATATTCTAAACCCAGCATGCTGAAATATTGAACTAGTAATGAAATATCTTTGGTTCCTTTTACTTTTACATTGTAATAGCTAGCATAAATGAATAATAGTCTCAAAGTAGTGTTATCATTTCACTATTGTCTCAACTGAATAAAATACCTACAATTAATAAAAAACCCTACTTAAATAATTATCATCGAAATATGTACCTTTGGTATTTCCAAATAATTCATTTCCTATAAATGTGAAAGTCTTCCATCTTGAGAATGTTATTACTTTTTTTTAGATTACTAATGAACGATTCCATTTTTTCCAATTTTCGGACTTAAAATTGAAGAACATCAAACCTCGATTACCACCTAGAGCCGTTATCCCCATGGAACGTAAATGTCATCCAGAACTCTTTCTCACTAACGTCTGAAGTTTTGAATTATGGGAGAAATTATTACCCTATAGCGATTTAATAAATTTGGAAGCAGCATAAATTTTATTGATTGGTACCACTAAATGTTTTTGATGAAGTTAACATGACTTGCAGATAAATAAAGTGCTTTCCCATTTCTCAATACTGCTGCGGTCAAACATTACGAGCTTTAGTAAATAATATTATAAGGTTTAAATGACTTATTACCTTGTACTAACTGATAATTTTGACGCACAATGTATCCACTAGTATTCTGTGGATAGAATTGTGTCACGGGAACACTACCAAACTCAATATAATAGCGTAGGGTAACCAGGGTCGTGCCCACCATCACAAGTTGTTTCAATGTGAAACTTGCTTGGAAAGATATATAGATAAGGAGCAGCATGCATGCTGTGGTTCAGTATGTGTTGCTGGCATCTCTTCGCCCATCAAAACGAATTCAAGCATCTTTAAACTGACGGGGATCAATATCCGAGCCGGTATCCCCTGGGGCGAGCGCGGCATTTCTTTCAGTCGAGGGCCAATAGAATCAAGAATGTCTCGGGACCCTCTAAGATGACGTATTTAGGTAGCTCGAGCGAGATTTTTCCAAGTCATTATGAAAACAACATTCAAGTTTGTTTAAAATTTCAACAGCTGTGAGGGACATGAATTAAATATTACGATTCATCAGCGTAAAAATATAATATCATAAGACTAAAATTCTCAGCAAGTAAATAAATATATCTATAAAAGACTATATATTTTATATGCACAAGCCTTTGACTTGTCTAATTTTTTTCATGCTGTACGGTGAATAAAAATTCAAAGCAGAAGGTTGTTTACGATTCTGCGGCAATTTTTGAAGTTCATAGTTGATTTATTTTTTTGTAATAGCTGATAAAATTTACAAACTACATGTTTAATGAGATGTATCAGTTTAAAATATTTAATTTATAATAAAGTCTAAAAGGTGTGCATACACGTTCCATATCCCGCGGAAAACGACTTCTAATTTTTGGTAACAAACTTGTAAAGCAGTGCGGTGAGTGGCTGATACTTTCTTTCAGTTGGAAAGGTCAGACATTACCCTTTAAAATTAGGCCAAATTAATTGAACTCTCGGTTCGATAGCATATCGCTCCGTCTACTCTTAGGTAGCAAACGTGATGACTAAGGACTCATATTGCGCCCACAATTTGCAAACGACTATTATCAGGTAAGATGAGTGGATAAGAAACAGCATGCAATTGTCATTCAAAATGATATAAAATACTTAACACTAACTTGTGGGCAAACCATTTTTAATCTTACTTCCACTGACATATATCACATGGCGCCAAGCGCATGTATTCGGAGCAGCAAAGATGTTCCTGTATACCGCCACTGTACCATACATTGAAAGTTGATGTGGTAGCTTGAGAAGGTTGAAGGTATAAGTAGTGTTAAGTTTTCAGGTGTTTCCATAAGTCTTGAAAAAAATTGTTAGCTCTTATTATGCAATCAAAGTGTATTTCAAGTGGACGCAAATCGCAGAAATGGGCTCATTTTATTTTTCGATGTGAGAAAAGTGTACTTCTTTGGGCTTATCGGAATAATATTTGAGCCGACCTGAATATTTTTATATTTTCTGTGGCTCCATAAACAATTTAGCCGTTCAAAATGGGTAAACGGTACCTTATCAAAAAGTATCTATCGGTTTCATATTCGGTCGCCGAATATTTTCAGGAACATTATTGGCTTAGACTTATTTGAAATTTGAATCGAAAGGGTACAGTTAGTGGTTTCCGGCGATACTTTGTGGAATTTGCTAAATTTTTTGAATCAATAGGGTAAACTTTGTTTTTCCACAGTGAATTTAATGACTTTCGACCATGGTTTCTACGACGACGAGTATATAAGTCGTTGCACCAAATGTATCTTCACCTGATGAAGACGTTAATCGTCGAAACTATGGTCGTAAGTCATTAAATTCTTTGTGGAAAAACAAAGTTTACTCAATTCATTCAGAAATGGTATATTTTATTATTTAATGATACATTTACATAAAAAGTCGCAATGTATTACGAAAAATCCATCAAAATGGTTGTAACATAAAGATGATGTAGATCCCTACATTAGATGAAATAATGTCGCTGCGTGACTGACTTATAATTAGTTTGTGTTTGTTTGCAACTTTATTTGTCCCTGTGAAGACAGACTATTTTTGTCAATGTACCAGCATGGACTTAGGATAATCAGTGCGTCAGTAAAATATATGCTTCGCTTACACATAAATGGAAGCTCCATGATATATTACCAAATACCTATGTGTAAGCAAGGATTCCTGGATAAATAAGCTTTCTTCTAACATCGTATAGACCATCCATATTTTTTATTATCTATGGTGTAACTTCAGCGTCATGACACGTATCATGCATGAAGTTGGAAGTTGATACAATGTGAAACTGACTGTGTAAGATCTTTGGATAAGTAACAGCAAGGAGCCGCCATCCCATTTGATTTCTAGCAATCTCAAGCCTAGAGGTATCGATTTCTGGAATGGGTGAATTGAATCACGCGGCGCAAAGCATTTGTTTTGTCGAGAGAGTAGAAGGGTATCATAGCTGAGCGTCTGGCAACGGTACCATATTAAGGCAGCAGACGTGATGGCTAGGGAAGCATGGCGGGGGAGTGGTTTCTGAGAGGCGAGGGGGCAACCTTTTATTGCCCTCCGGATGACCGCCCTCGTCCTAGTATCCCGCCACGATGTGGGCAAAGGGTTTGTGGGTGTTCGAGGAACGAAAGGGCCAAAGGTTACGGCAGGTGCAAGGATGAGAATATTACGAGGAGACGTGGGAAATGAGGGTCTGGAATGTTTCCCGATGGGAAATGCAGTCGGGAGGCGTGGTCGCTTGAGGTAGGGCCTTAAAGGTCGCGTTCCAATCCAATCCAAGATGTACAAAGTCGTACTTATTTTTTCTCAAATGCGGGGAGTGACAGAACAACCTCAGCCTTCGGACTAACTTAAAAACCACCGTTGGGTCGATATGGACCAGTGTAAGGATAAGATTACCTTTAGCCAAATCAATCGTACTGATTCGTTAAGTTGGATATTTAGGCGCTTAAATGTAGTCTTATTAGCGATAACACGTTATGGCATATGGGATGTCAAGGACAATGAGTAGGTATACGAATAAGTTTGGACGCGGGTGTTAATTATATTACCATGTTTTCGAGTGGAATAAATGATATTCCTACGCCACGAAATACATTTCTTCTTGATTGATGAACTAGTCCACCAGATTGAACGCACCAGATCGACCAGATGGATGCAAGTGTTTCTTTTTCTCCAGTTCCACTCATGGTTGACTGCAATTGCAGATTAAGAGATTAATCCGGCGGAACACATTTCACTTTTCCTCTAATCTCTCTCCGATTCCGGGTCCCCATTCCTTCCACTCTCCTTGTCTAGTATCCGATAACCTCCTGCCTCACCGCATATCGGTCGTTCGCACTGTAGTATGCGTATCCAAGGAACTGAGAAAATACGAAGGGGAAAGGGCAAGAAACGAGTTTTTTAATGCTACGAAAAGAATTTTATTATTAAGGTAGTCCGAGTGAAATATAATTTTACTTAGAAATCAATGAATTTGGTCTCATTTTAGAGAAAAATATCTCAACTATCCAATGACACCAAATTCTACCCCTTATTACATTACTTTCGGAGATATTTGCCAAAAAATACTAGCCCTTTTACATGGGATACGGTACTTGAATGCACTCCAGAGAGACATTATTTACAAAATAAGGTATTATTAATACTTAGATGTCGTAAAAAATCTAACAGTGTGTAGTTTGTATGTTTTTTCAACTATTGATGAAAATTAATCATATTGTCACCGCAGTAGGTTCTTCGGGATCATAAAAAACCTTCTGTTTTGAAGGAGTTTCAAACGCACCACGCGAAAAAAATGAGTAAAGTTAAAGAGTTATTTTGATATTTTCATTTAATTACTTACCATTTCTGTCATATAAAACTACATTTTTGCACCATTAATAATGCAATATTTAATTGACGCGTCTTACAGCTGGTGTAATTTAAACGTATAATTCGAATATGGTCTCTATTATGACTAGGGAACTATCTCGCTTGGTCTACCTTAAATGGCTGATTTTCACGCTATCGCTGTCTGAGATGACGGCTATTGCTCGACTTCACTTATTTGGGCCACACTCAAACTGATTACTCTAACTGTACTACATTTTGCATACCGAGGTGCCATAGCTGAATTAGAACAAGTACCAAGTTTTTCAAGCAGTGATTCCCGCAGGAAGAGCGTGAGGTACGAGGACAATACCGAGTTGATAAACGTCAGTGTTGCAACGGCTGCAAGAGTTAATGTTTCCTCCAAGTCTTCCCTATTTGCTTTGCTGTCCTTTTTCGTTCCTTTTTTACGAGGAGAGAGATAAAAATGATTCAAAGGATTGATGGATGAGGGAGGGGAACCACGGCTACGGTAACTATTTCCCTTCTCCCGGTGGGGGACAGACGCCTTTTAATGCATTATAAAATTGTAAGGGATCAAATTTTACCCAACAATCAACTTTCCCTTTTAAAACCATTGTCTATTCGGCGTCCCTCAGTACTACTCTTATATTCCTCAAATAACCTCGAAGCCATAGTGCTCTCATCTTTAAGGCATTCTTAGATCCTCTAAATGTTTATGAGTGTACTAAACTAGTTTTAGGTTTAGCCTAGAAAGGATGTCTGGAAGAGAACGGGAAGGTGTGTACTGAATTGGCACTTAATGTTTATTGGGATTTCCTACGTTCCGTTGCACTTTATTCATGTGTAAGTCACTTTCAACGTAATCTATGAAGCTGAGAACGCTTCAGTTTTTGCTAAATGATCGCACTAGTATCTAAATCTCTAAGAGTTGGGTACTGAGTATGCAACAAATACCTTTGATCTGTCCAATCAATAGAGCAGTTCATGTTAACCGATGAGCTTCTGGCTGGGTTAGCTTAAAAAAGAAGCTAGGAACATATTTCTCGGATATATTTTAGAAATATTTCGTCCTAGAAGTGTTTTTCAATTACAAATGCTTGTTGCGTCTGGCCTAAAGCTTTTCCCGTTGGAAAAATATGTGAAAAATAGAGAAATATTTTTGCGAGAAATTTTATGAGATTGGAAAATTTGTGAGAAACGATGAGTACAGAAGAATAGAAGAGGAAAGGGTCATATGGAACACCATACAGAAAAGAAGAACCAAATGAATTGGTCACACCCTGAGACACAATGGGTTTGTGAGGAACATAATTGAAGGTAAAAGAGAGGGAAAAGTCCCCAGAGGATGACCCAGGAATAAGTTCATGGATCAAATAAAGAGGAAAGTACATAGGAAGAGATACCAGGAGGTAAGGGAACTAGCGTTAGATAGGGAAGAGCGAAGGGCTGCAATCAACCAATTGAACCCATTGAACGACCAATGATGATGAGAGAATTATTATGGATTGCGACAGTGATGTCCACCATTATTAAGCCAAAGCTTAGTTGATGATATTTTGGTGAATATCCATTGAGATATATGTGTTTTAAATGTTCTTCATTGATATTTCAAGTAGGTATATATCATCAGGAATAAAATTTGATCGGTGAAACTCATTTCTATCAATACTACCTACGTTTGAAACTATCATTCTACGCAGGAAGTTTTTACGCAAATTAAAATTGATATCTTTGTATGAGTATTGAAGAAAAAATAATTCATTTCGGTCACATTAGAAAAAAGGAAATTTTAAAAATGCGTCCAAATCTCGCAGATTTTATTCCCTCCGGCTTGAATGTGATCAGAGAGGATGGTGTGAAAACGCAACTGAATATTAAGCCCCATTTGAAAACGTGAGATTCCATTTGGGACAGCAAAGGAGTAATCAGAGTCAAATTTTCTCTGACTTTCCTCTGAGAGCAGCCAAACCTCTCTAGAACCCTCGGGGTAAACGCAACGTGTCATTCCTCAGTAAACTCGTTGTATTTTAAAAGTAGATAATTAACTTGGGCAAAAAAATGCAAGTTTGCCTCCCCGAGACGAACATAATTCGGCTAGATGCACAATTATATGCTATTCCATCACTGAATTGAGAAATTTCGACTTTGGTGAACTGGATGAAAACAATATTAGGAAAAGCCGGTCCTCTTTGTTCCTTTTTAAATCATTGCCTTGGCTTATTGCTGCCCGACTTTCTTCTATATTCCTTGGTTACTCATTTAGGTCCTTACGCACTCTTTCTCCCTTCATTTGTTCTTCTTTCTCAGCTTCCTATTAATTCGTCCTCCGTCATTGTCCTTTCCCCTTTCTTGCGGGATTTTTCCGTCTATTTCCCGCTGAACAACATTGAGTCGGACCACTTTTGCTCGCCTTAGAATTGTACCTTCAAACTACTATAGTGTAAACTTTCATCGGTTCAAGCGTGTCTCTTTCGGAGGGACTTGATTAAGGGGTTAGGAATTCATGCTAAAGAAATCTCTCCCACGACGTCGGATTTGAATAAAATTTCGCTTTATTTAATGATGCGAGCTGCCCCCACTGTTCCCTGAGGAATGCCCTCAAGACGTTTTCCTGTTGCCATTAACGTCATCCAGCCAAGCCTGCATTTATACCATAATTCAGTCCTGCAAGGCCGGTTAACAGGAAAGTTAGCTCTAGATTGACTTTAAAATTTAACGTCAATCCGATCTTTGATCTATAAATTGAATAAGAGTGATTCTTCGAAATATGAGATCATCGATGCTGCGGAGATACGAGAAGATTTTCTCGATGATTAGATTAAAAAATATCCCTCTTCATCGGAAGGTCTGGATTTCATTTGTCATCGAATGCATTTTTCCCTTCCATGATGCACGTCAATCATTAGAAATTGACTTTCAATAATATGCCGGAACAGGTCTACTACACTAAGCCCGTTGTTTAATATGAATTTGAATGACTTCGGGCTTTACCGGTAAATGTCTCTTGGGTTTTCATCCAGGTAAGTGGCTATATGACCGCCGTTACCATTATTCAGTCTTTTTTCTTCTTTAGGGTTCCACGATACTTCAGATTACTCTAAATACTGTGTTAATTTTATCCACGTCTCAACATGAGCTTCGCACTGAGTGCTTCATCTGACGCCACCCCTCGGCATTTGTTAACAACGCTAGGAGTACGCAAGAGTTTATTTGGATGGTTTTATTTTATAATACAGCATGAATTCCAAGGCTATGTCCTCTACTATTTGGTAATTTGCTCTTTCTGTATCATTTTTGCCGTTAAACTCTTGAACTCTATAGCGCATTAATTAACATTATTCTCAGTTGATTAATTTTCCTTGCCTCAACTAGATCTCGTAGAAAATTTACTTACTGTAATTGTAATGTACAACCCACGCAATGTAATTTGAATTATTACAGATAAATGAAATAGAACTGAACTTTATGATGAATGATACACCATAGAGCAAAATGATACCCCATTTGAAGAAAGAACACGATTTGAAAAGAGATGAAAAATGAGCCGGCATAACCTTACAATGGAAATGACTAGCTGAGATAGAATTAGCCGAATGTAAAGGGAGCGATAAATGTGTTTTAGTTGTGACTCTGAAAGTTCTTTTTTTTCCTAACGGTTCCATCTTGGGATTTGGCAAAAGGGGAACGTTTTTCGGGGTGGAAGTTCACCGGTATTTATTATTCCTAAGCCGACGACGGGACGGATGGTAAGCATTAACTGCATTATGCATAAATGAATTCCATTAGTCGATGGTTATGCATAATTCCTTTAAAATGATTCCTTGACGATGGATCCAGTTGCATAAAAGCCTGTTAAAACAGTGGGTGGTGCATATCATTCTTCCTAGTCGTTGTCTTATATATTGTCGTTAGGTTAATTTAACGCGTGATGGTTGCCTCTAGGGGTCTTGAAAAACGGTAAAATACGAAAACTATTTACCCTGAAGCTACTAGTTCCCCATGGGGAAGAGCGTTATATCGGAAATAATAGCTCATCTAGCTTAGCGAAATGGTCTCCATGAGAGAAGAATGCTTAACCTGACCAGTAACATCTTTACTCACTGTCAAAATTTCTAAACATGATGTTAGTATATCCAAATTCCATCGGGGCATCTAAGTAACTCATTTGAGGTGATAAGTACCTTGAGGTTTTGGCTGTTCCACGAAACTGAACCATCGAAATTACTTCATGTAATCTTTAAGACAATACCGGATAGAACTTCCGTAATTCAGATTGCTAAATCACATGCCACATATGGGTATTTTAGGGTCTTCTTACTATTGGAATGGTATTATCGGCACCGCTATATATACATGGCATTGTACAGGTTGTGCGTTTTAATTTAGCATGGAATATGGATATTTTGCTTGCCTTAGTTATTTGATTGAGGGGTAAAATATAGCCTCGGCAGTTGAAACAGCAAAACGCCAAGTTTACTACTAATGGAAGTTTATTTGAGGAAACTTGTCTTGCGCAGTTTTTAAATTTTGGTGAGGGTGAAAAGGGCTCAAATGTGTAAAATGAGGGGTGGTGAAACCAAATTGAAAACAATCGGCGTTTTTATCCAAACGAGTTCATGCTAAACGAGGAATATAACCATGACCCGTGCCATTGGCGGATGATGGGCAAAATAGTGTTCGTAAAGTATTGGCATATGTACTAAACCGGCAATCCATTAAATTCGAATACCTTAACTCTTTCAACCACGTAATTGGCTACTCCGGAAATGAGCATAAAATCCGGACAACTACAGCAAATGATTATTAATTCCATATAAGTACATGCAATATTCTCTAAAAAATGGATTTGGGCAATGAGTTCAACCAGGAAGAAATACTTGTACGGTTGATTGGTGAAAACAACCCGCAGAATTTTATATTAACCGATTTTCCAGTGGATAGCTTTTAAATTCTGATACACTCACTCAACAAAATGCTTGGAAACCCCGGAAATGCGCAATTTTATGCCCATGTTGCTGAACCGGTGTCAGTCTTAATTTACATATTGCCGCATAGGGGACTAAAGTGTGTGTTTCGAGGGCTGAATTTACAGTGACGTGGTATGCACGAGCAATTCTATGCTGAATTGTAGCAAACAAGCGAAAAGTACTCCGAGTTGATGCGGAGAAAAGTGAAAAATAGTGAAAGAAGGATTCAACCGACTCGGCGACTAGCTGAAAAACCTATTAATTCAGTTTTAAATAGAACTATTTCAATCCCCAATCAGCAGGTAAATGGTATTTTAAACTTCTGTGCGGCATTATAATTACGTGAATGCATGGCGATGATCTTATGGGCCTTAGTTATGCCTTCATTGACAAAATATTTTAACTCCTTAAATGGAATACGTTTCGAAATATCTTGTGTCTCTATTTTGACCTACGGTCCGTGATAAGCCGTGACCTACGTGATAAGCCGTTTCAGTTTGCTAGCGGAGGAAATTAATCAATCTTCAGGGTCTTTTGAAGGTCCCGGTAATATTGGCTGAACACGAAAATTTCACTTTCCAGCTCCAAATTAAAAAGGTATGAATACTGGAGGCGTGTAATGAAGTAAGATATTCGAAAATGTTCATTACGGGTGAAGCCATCTCGCAGCTGACCAATATATTCATTGCCTTTCATGAAATGTTGTGCTTTTTCAGCGTATTTCGCGACTTAAAAAAAATAAATCTGTTATGCCTACAAACACCTCACCTATGCGCCAGAAAAGATTACTATTCATTTTAATTGGTAAGTAATAAAGTCATTTGTATTAATAAAAAATGCATGAGGCACCGTAAAATGAACTTTTAAGGTTAACAATGTCAGTCAGCCGTTGTATAAGGCAAAGTTGAAAGTCAAGGGGTACATAGTTGACGGTGTTCTTTGCCAGTGTGTGGACTAGGCAGCGTTAGAGAAAAACCCCGCGACAGGGGGTGTTATTGATGGAAGCATTATTCATATTGTGGAATACGTACTGTAATGATCCAGATAAAATGCCATACCTATACTGTGGGTGAAGTAAACATAAAATCTTTAGATACAGTAAAATATCTTGGAATTACCTTAACTTCTGATATATCGTGGGGATTACACATACAGAACATGTGGCGCAGCATTAAAGGAACTAGGTTTTTTTAAACGTATAATGGGAAGGTCCTCGAATGAAAAAGTAAAAGAGAGATGCTACTCCCCCCTGGTTAGGCCATACCTCGAATACGTCGTGAGAATTTGGGACCCTGGTCAAACAGATTTAACCAAAAAAATTAATAAAATCAAAAGGAAAGCAGCGCGCTTCGTTAAAAACTGCTACGAGCATACATATAGTGTCTCACAACTTTTAGAAGGATTAAGGTGGGAGCCCCTAGAGACTCGGAGGCTACACGCTAGGCTTAGGTTAATAGAGAAATTCAGAACTGATATTTTTCAGAGTGACATAGAGAGTATTATCATGACTCCTCACTGGATCTCTAGGTCTGACAGATGCGATATAATAAGAGAGTTGCACTGCCGAATAGATAGGTACAAAACTCGTTCTTGCCGTGAACAATAATCAACCACATTAAATACACTCATATAATGCATGTCACCATTTCATCTCCAAAAAAAGGTACACCTTTACAAGGCTGAGGACCTAACACCCCCTGCCACACGCCCATGCGGCGGCTCGCGGGATATTATGTAGATGTTTAGATGTAGATTTAGATGCAGATTCTGAATGAGGCCAAACCCTCGGTGGCCTGGCTCCTGCAGGATCCTCACCGACTTCTTCCGGATCGATTTTAAGAGGCGTCAGCTGTGAGAGGGGAAGCCCCCCCACCCTCCATATGGACGACCCGTTTCCCTTTCGCCCGTCCACCCGCCCATGCCAGGCCCATGCGTCCTCACCAAGACTACCTCCTTATTGACGAGGACGGTCTCCCAGCCTCTCAAGGAGAGGAAGAGGGCGAATCGCAGCAGGTGATGCGAAGGCAGGCGCCGCTCTCGCCCTATTGGCTCGGGGAAGCGAATCTTGTTCGGCAGGCACATGGCAGGCGGGGAATTTCGCTCCACAACGCTCGGAGGTAGGAATCTCTGCAGGAGTTGGATAGGGCGTTGGATGTCAGCGAAAGGTCCGTGCACACACTCAAAATGAGGCGAACTTTAGCGGATCTGAGTTTTACACGTCCCTTAAGAGTCATCCCTCAAAATTGGTGGTATTTACGTAGACGTTAAGCCAATGAAAAAGATGACGCTTATGTTGCCGATTTTCATTCCTTTTTTAGCCTAATTGAATTGCGATTATTTAAGTATCAAATGGTCCTATCACTGCTAAATAATGAATCCAGCCACAGTTGCTAGAATTTTTACGGACCAGCATCGCTCGAGGCTGTGGATTGGGATCCCAACTCGTAAAAAAAAATATATTTAGCTGTTATAAATAGTAATTATAATGCGATAAATGTATTATAATTATATAGAAATTCAGTTGATGCGCTATCATTTAAGCTGATTGCAGTTAGAAAACTATACCCGAACTCCTCTATCACTAACATAAGAGAAAAGTGATGCGCTGTTTATTAATTGGAATCGGCACTACACTTCATCGGTATATTTCTCCAGCGCTGACTGCATGGTCAAAACCTCCAAAACGACTCATACTCTCTTGTTTGGGGACAAATTCTCTGCGAATTAGTCTTTTAAATTATTTGAGTAATTCAAAGATGTCATATTTTAGAGATTGTGAAAAAGAAAAGCCAGGGTTAAAATTGATGAGATCCACAGAAATTGAAGCAGCTAATGTCAGTTATCACGACCATTCCAAAACTCGAGGTGTAATGCGACTTAGCGAAATTTCTTTCCCAGTGAAAATTTACTAGGGCCTTATCATAAAATTAATCGAGTTAACTAAAAATGAGATGCAAAGACGGCACTAGACGTTAAAGTCATAGTACCATACAGTTTTGGTGGTATTTATTCTACTTGAAACCTTTGGCTCGAGTTTCACTCACGTGTAAGATCCCTTTCATTACTAACTTTATGGTTTTAATGCATGTAACCTCCCCTATTTCACCCACGCTTTTATCAGCTGTACGTGTGGGACCTCGACGTGGGGCACACCCTTTCCTAAGAGTCTTTGATGTCGTCGGCGCTGAAAATGGAGATGATGCCAACGCAGGGCACAACCGAAAAACGGCATGCAACGAATCCCTATCAGTGCGATCCTCCAAACAGAGTCCTTCGCCCTTTGAGTATACCTGCCGGCTTGTCTCCGTGAAGGCAAACACCAGGCCCGGAGTCCGGAGATAGCGCTTTCGCCAATTGGCCCGGTGCCCGTTTTTAAGTCGCATAAACCGGTGTCCCTCTCGATGTTTTTTATTCCTACGCTGTTGCTTGCGTGCAGACCGGCGTTACGGCCACTTGTTTCGCTCTGCGATCCGTTTTGCGCGAACTAAGTCAGACGATGCCTTAAAATGCATATTTTGTTCTGCCGTTGAACCATATTAATTTCACCTGCTAAACATTTAGTCTGGTATTCCTCTTTCATGTAAAAAGAATGAAGGAATGTAATCGGATGATGCCTCTCTCTGTACAAGTACATAATGCACCGGCTCATAGAAAAAAATCAGGATTCTCTTGAGATGAAACTAGTAGCAGTAGTGTTTTTCTCTTACAATTTATGAACTCCTCGTTGCTCTATTTGTAGCAAATATATTCACGATTACAAGTCTTATGAATCCTTCCAACCATAACGCCATGCTGTTCCACTACATACCAACGGAAAAAAGCTACATTTTCTCCTACGCAACTTCGATCCTTGGCGAAGTTGGTGCAAAGCATCGGAAAATACAAACCAATATTTCCTGATTGAAATGGACGGCAAATTGTACGATTTTGCTTATATTCGTCAAGGTGATGACATGAAACCTACAGAATAGGGATTTTTGCTGACGAGTAGCCAATATTATTTTTTGATCAGGAAACTGTCGCTACCAGGTCTGAATAAAAGAGAGATTAGCAAGTAAACGTAACGGAATTCGAAAAATTATTTACCCACTCTTTAGTGTGCATTAATTTTAATCGGGTAAGAGTATGCTACGAAATGAATATTTGTACTTCTAGTTTATGACAACTTCCCCAACACTATCTTCGCATGTTCATTTTTACCTCCATCTGATTTATATATAATATTAAACTCGCCGATTAAAAATACTGCTGCCCTTGGTACTAGGGAATTTATTGCGAGGATATTTTCTACAGGGCACGGGGCCCAAACCCAGATTCTTCTACATTCAGCCGAGTAATTGTATCAGTTGAGCTCTCCGTAAATCCTCCCCCACCGTGAATTTCATGGAGGTTTTATAGGAATACAATTTTCCACCCAGATGCCACGTTTGAAATGCCGTAATCGCAGGGTGAACGCATATTCCGCCCGATTGAAGCCTTGATTTTAAAGCTTGTCTCTATTTTTGAAGCAGTACTTTCCGTTCTTACTACTTGCCGTGGTGGTTAATTTTAAGCGTGTTTTTTTTCATAAATGCTGGCCTCTGATCATGACTCCACAAAACTTAATGCCGCGTTCAGTCCGGCGGTACTATGAACTTGTCCGAAGTATATTCCTCTTGAAAACCTTATCAACACTTCAGTTGAAACAGATCCTTATTTAATAGATGCTACGCAGGGGAAAGCGCAAGGGTAAGTACCCCTTGTGCGATGCCAGATTTAGAGCTTGGCTTTAAACTGAGAAGGTCACTCGTGCGTTCAAGTCACCCTACTGGAGTAGACTCGAGGGACATCAATGATTGCTAATCTTTACAATCCACCCCTTTGCTTTCGCTCTCCAAGCGCGTGCAATCCACGAGTCAAAACACGCACTGCGCGTGGCGTGAATATTCAATCAAGTGATGCTGGTGAATGCAACGAGGTGGAGAACGCAACCAATAAGGCGTCCGTGTTAAATTACAAATTCATGGGACAGAATGCGCAATGCCTGTGCGACCGAAATCGAATTCCGGGTGTGAAATGATATATTCCCATCGCCGATCAGCGATGGCGGGTACATCTTGTAATACTCCTTATTTATTCTGTGTGACCAGTTTTTTTTCCTCCTTCCTCCTTGATGAATCACTTGCTGTGAGCCGTCTCTTACAAAAAATTGTGTCCAATATTAAAACTAGATACTCTCATTTAGGAGTTATTAGATTCGAAGCTCAATATTTTGAGTTAGGCATCTAATCAGCCTGATGTTTTGTTTAAAATTATTTAACAACTACAACAATTTCAAAATTGTTTTTAATTTTATGTAAAGTTTTACTAAGGCAAATATGAAAAATAAGTACTAAATTTCTTGCCCTTTCTATCCCTAGTAATCATAACCTGTCGGTAATATTACCTAAATAGGTGTATGTAGTATTGTTGATCGTTTCTAAATTGGCATATAATGTGCGTTTAGTGTGGCTTTCGTATTGTCATACGTATTTTTTCCCGTACTTTGGCATAAAAAATCCGTTTCCTCGTTTTGTAAGTGATCATAGGTAACTTCCTGTCATTCCCCGGAATACCAGAATATTTTCCTCTTCAGTTGATCGGGATTTTTCACTCAAACCTTTGCCCGATCTTTGCCGCTGAATTGAAGAAACATTCACTTCTAACATTTACGCTTTTCTTCTGATGATAATCGTGTCCTTGTAATCATATCTACAGCAGCGATCAATATTTCCAAAAGTTTTGATTGTCATGATTCCTTTCGTTCCGATTGTCGTTTCCAGTATTTAGTAACTCTATCTTTCTATTATATACAAGAATTTCATATGCGCTGTTCTTGAGAGTCAGAAGTGACAAAAATTTGATAAAATTAGTATGAAGTACAGATTCGCGTGAGTTGTGGAGGAACCTTTCCACATTAATACAAAAATAATTTCAATTTTCCTCTGATTAATCATTTGTTTCAAATCAAACTTCATTCATTAGTGGATAACTGCAAGTGTCTTGTTTCCACCATTGGATGACATAAATATCCGCCTGTCTGTCTGTCTGCCTTGTAATACCGGAGAACTTGAGGAAATGGCTCAGATTTCGCAATAAATCAAGTTTTGGATCGATGTACTTTTACTAGCAACATTTAATCTGTTAAATAACATTTCAAAGCAAACCTTGTATCCCTCATGCTGCTCGATCGACTAGTAAGAGCTTCGCCGGTGGAGACCATCGTTTTTCGCAGTTATGGTTTTGGCGATAACTTTCTATATGCTAATGCATCATGATTTTTTTCATGGATGTGTCGCGAAGACAGGAGTGAGAACTCGACAGTGGCGGGAAGTGAGCGGGCCAATTCGATAGGGGTGTGTATTCTAAAATAAATGGAGGAGGTGTTCTCTCCCAATGGTCTCCATTTGACGTTCATCGCTTTCTCCGCCACCTCACTCCTTCCGAACTGTGGGCCCCAATTAAACAACCTCTGGCCCCCCGCTCCGATCGACGAGACGTGACGAGAAGTGCAAATTGATTCCTTAAGCCCGGATTGGTCGCTGTTTCACTCAGGCAGTGGAGAGACAATATCTGACCTGTGGGGCGATGGGGAACGGAGGTTATTGGCACCGCCGCGTGGGTCCCCACCACCGCTCTCTGAAGCTCTGTTTACGCCATTAGGGTTAATTAATCATTGAAGTGGAAGCATACATGAGACTTGCCCAAGGCTTCTTGAGCCATATCAAATAAGAAATCTCAAAATTTTGTTAGCCTTTTGGAAAAATAGCCGTTTTCCGTCATGGCATAGCCTAAGCTTTCTCGAAGCCTCTATCTAATTATGGATTGAAAAGTAAAAGTAACTGGATTTCTCGAAAACTTCCTCCGATTCACTTCTGTACTAAACAATTATTCCATTCCAACATAAGAAACAGATTTTTGAGTAGCTTTTAAGGAACTTTTGTATTTTCTATTTCCTAGAAAACAATGCTTAAGTTGGTTTTTCACCATTTTTTCGCTGGCATACTTCTGATTTATCATGATTTCATTATAATAGGGATCTGAAAGAATATAGCCTTTGGTTTAGATGAGAATTGGAGTGGAAATATAACCAATAATTAGATTCAAGAATACTGAAGGTTATGATAGTGATATTCGTTGAAAATGGCTCCGACTTTTACTTACGATGGGACTTCACGAAGAGAATGAATGTTAGCTCGCGTTTACAACGGCGAGTGAATTCGGAGGCATATAGAGCCGGCTTCCGCGTGCGAGTATTTCGATTTTTGCAATCGAAAAACGATTATACTCGTCGCTGGAGAGCATGGAGCGATTTGTCGCCCCAAATGAATGTCGCAGGTTATGCTAAGCACCTCGAGAAGAGAGAGCGGTCACTCGCCACTTGCTACCTGTCAAGAGAAATTTGCATTTTTTTTTCATCGCTTTTCTGGTTTCTCCTCACTCACTCTGCATCCACATACCGATGGAGTTTTTCTGTGACGTTTTTTTCCCTCAAAGTAATGTCTTTTTCTGGCCGAGTTAATATACAGAATAAACTACACATGTGGGAAAGTTGATTTCCACGATTTATGATGGATTAATATAGCAACGGTAGACATAGAGTTTGAGTGGTTTCAAATAAGCAATCCAGCATCATTCACTATAAGCGTCAATCCTAAGTCACACCTAAATTTTCCTATTTTTTTATTATTTAATCCTTCAAAAGCAAGTTTCAAAAGTGTTGCATCAAACATTAGCAAAACTTTTAGCTTACGCGGAACATTCAAAGGTTTATGGAATATCAGGTCTTTAAATGGGTGCCACTAAATTTTTTGAAATATTTTAGACGAACGTTTTAAGTTTCAATCCATTTGAAATTTAATTCATTGACGCCAACTTATCTTTGGTAAAATCAAATGGATGTGAGTGAAATTCTTCGAGAAGGTTTTTTTCCCAGAGATGAATTTGCATCTTTGAAAGTTGCGCGAAAGATAATAAACCGCACAAACCTTCACGACTAGGATCTAAACTTATTTCATCCGTTCAGCTGGTATTAAATCTTCGAATATAAAGATGACCTACCATACCACAGGCAACTATCACCTACATACTTCCTAAGTGGTGATTTTATTTGATAAAATTGAAAGCATAGAATAGCTCTCGCAGGAAATATTTCTTATTTACGAATGTAACACGGACTACATGGGAAGAATGAATTTCAAGATGTTCCGAGCGTGCAGTATATCACCTAGTACCTCAGAAAAAAACGTATGGGAGACTATTATGACATCAGTATACATTAAGCATAAATTTGTCTCAACTTCGTCATAATTTTGCTTAAAAAGAATGTGAAAAAGGGTTTCATAGATCGCTAAAATGTTTGCAATACGATTTATTTATGATTATATTTTATAATTCATCGCCAAAATACATGGATAGCATATCGCTGAAGTAAGCTTCTACCTAGAATTGGGCTTGAAAATTGTCTATTTAATTTTGATATTTAATTTACAAAATAAATAATAAAATAATAATTTCCATCCTCTCAGGCGTAATCTTGTGGAAGACCATTATTGAATTAATAATGATACAATACCATCCATGATTTAATCCACAGAGTGTTTTTTTTGTACAACTAGTTTTAACGCCACTGCGTCATCATCTGGCAAAAGGTAAAGAATAATTGATCGCGTGAAAGTAAGTCGATATGAGGTGCATGCATACATTTTATTTAGATCTCTCCCTCCCAATAGGTCAATTAAAATGCCGAGAGTGAAATTTTAGCGTTGCATATCGTTTAAGTATTGGCTTTATGTAATTGGTAGAAACACGCCTATTTATTCGGTTTTTTCCTTGCTGCATGTTCGTGTACATAACCTCTTTTACCAAATGCCTTGTTATTCTATCGATACTTGCAATACTTGTAAATAGAATTTTCATGTTCCAATCACTTTAGCAATTGGACCGTGCATTTTAGAAGCGTCCAGTAATGTGTTTCATTCTCTAATCCATGAGAAAATCCTTTTCAAGCATTATCAGCTGATAAGGGGAGCAGAATAGGTACAAGTACTGCTGCGCTAACAATGGATTTATAAGAGTCCAGTATTCTCACCGAACCTCCGAAATGCACGGGGGGGGGGGGGCATGAGTTATGCACCTCCGAGATCGGGAAGAGCAACTTTCTCGATTCGAAAGTGGGGTGTCCCATAACGCTTACGGTGTCCATGCATCTTTATGATGAAGCGCTCTTTGTCTCGTTAGTCTGATAGTTGTTCTGTGTAACGTGGTTGGAGTCGCATGCTCGATAGCTATAAAGAATGATTCTCATATCACTGACAGCCCAACTATCCCCCCAAGGGGTACAGCTACGAATATCCACTGGATGGAATTCGTCGCTTGAATTTTAATGAAATGCCGCGTCTCATTAGTGGACTGCACAGCTGCTATTGACTGACTAAACGGCCTTTTCACGCTATCCCTGTTGGGAATGCGCGAATATTGCATTCCCACCGTCGAAGTGAAATTGTCGGCTTCAACTTCCGTTCATACAATCCTTCCCCTCTGCAAGACGGACAGAAATCGAATGCTCTACCGCGGTACTGGAATTGAAATGATTTTCTCAAAAACTCCGATGTAAAGTACCCGCTCGGCTTATTCTTGGCAGATCTGTAGAAAAAAAAACGTTTTAATGAGAGTATGATGAAAACAGGCGGTGATATTAATTGATATATATCCTTCCGGGATTCGCTAATATTATAAATCGAAATGATGGAAATAAAGAAATTACTTCTGTTATTTTCGGCTACTTATTTTCGAAAACGCTGAATTGTCGGTAAATATATGAAATTAGATGGATATTCACGTTGTAATGTTGAAGCCATAACTATTTGAAAATAAAATGGCCGTGAAATATTTTATGCCGCTAATTGGCTCACTGATGACATCTTAAGTTGTTCATGTTTCTCTTCGATTATTTCGTGTATTTTACCATAATTGCTAGATATATAAGGAAGTAGTAGATATTGCCACATTGGGAGTTATATGTGCAATAGCTACTAAGACCATGCCGTGCCATCTAATTTAACCCTATAATTGACGAGTTCCTTCATCTGCCGCAATGGCTGGCTGCATGGAAATATATCTCGAAGAAAGAGGTTGCTAAAGGTTGTGAATAGAAGAATGCTGGATAGACGAATCAGAGGAAGAAAGAGGATAGGATTTTGAAATACCGGAGTAGGAGACAGAGTGGAAAAAGATTTAAAGAGATGGGCTGTTAAGGACGGAAAGCTGGAAAGTCTAGGGAAAAGACTGAAATAGATTAGGAAATAAGAAAAATGATTCCATGATAACCTCCGAGTTGAGAAAGTTGTATTTTATTTTAACCGTGATTTATAAGTAACTCAAAATCAGTCCTAAAACAGTTTCCTCTGTACGTTATGTACATATACATACTACCATGCGGTTAGCTGTAAGATTTTGTAACGTGGGGTAAAGCAGTAGCCTTGAAGCTTGTGAAATAGAAAAAGACATTAGCAGAGAGAAGGGACAGAAAATGTAATATTTTCGGATGAGTTAGTGCCTCGATCTGCTATCGCTACAGTCGTGTATGATGTATAGACAGGTTAATAATGCCTATCCGATTGAAAATTTATTTCCTTATTAATGTTTTTTTTCTTATTCCTCTCCTGAGTCGGGATTTGTGGGATACAAAAATGGGTGCTCACCTTTCGATTTAGGGCACAACTTGTGATGTACATACACACCAATAGAAACGCTTGTGTCCATAACCCCTCGATTGTTTAAATTATCTTTATTGAAAGATATATTGCCATTTATGAGTATATTCCATGTAAAAGCTTTTGACCTCATCAAAACTCTGCGCATCTCACGCAATTAATTTATTTACCCATAAAAGTCCAACGCCAAAGATACTGCTGCGGTTTCCACCATTACAATAAGACTTTTGAGTATCTTCTATTGATGACAGCGCCACGACGCAGTGCACCAAGCGTTTTTGAATGACCGGATCTGCCATTTAACGCTCCATCCGATAGAGATACAGTTCTCTCCTCTAAGCTCCCAAGTAAGGACTAGGATTTCACTGAAAAATTGTCACCTTTGCCGGGGCTTGAAGCCGCGCCTTTGGATGCATGGTAAGGCAGTTCTCTAGCAACCAGCTCCTACTCATTCCTATTACGTACCTATAACGTAATGTTGTACTTGACGTAATGACGTGTATGTTGAAGTGCAATGAAACAATTTCAATCTCACCTTTTATTGCGCTGCTAGTAAGTCCTTTCGAGACAGGAAATGTGACAATCATTGTTTTGCTTCCATGTGCGATCCCACCGACTCCACGTTTTGGGGCATCGCGTCGCGTCGCGGTGTTTCCGGTGATCAGTGGCCGTCGAATACACGGGCACTTCCGATAGCGCTCCGTCAGCCGTCTACTTCCTGTCTCACCGCTTACGGCGGCGTATTTACTTTGTTATGTTGCGACTTCGCCATTCATTGAGTGTCGTGGGAGCGCTCCAAACGACAGCTGTGCAGGATAACATTTCCATTTCGAAGGACGCACTTAGAACAAATGTAAACTGAAACAGGAAACAGAGAGGAAGTTCCCAGTTTCAGCAGTAATCAGTATTAGATGAGATCATGGGTGGTCGATTATTTTGGGTAAAATGGTGACCGCTCAGCCCCGTTTTTTCATGAAATCCGTTTAGATGAAGATTGGAATATTTTGTTCGACACTATTGAAGTGACAGTAGCTTAATATTTAACGTGACGTAAGTGTAACATTTGGTGCCTTTCATTCGCTCTTTAGCGCTAATTGCTAAATAACACAACAGCGCACTTGCTCTCCATTCGTAATAAGTTATGTACACTAGGTAGCGCACATAAAAACAGATCGAGAGCTAAGTTGATGAGCGATAAATAACAAAAGAACGTCGATAATGGCACCCGTGATTGTTGCTAGATTTATTATTTTTAGTAAAGGCGTCAAACATGTGTAGGTACTATGAGGTTTTCAATCACTTTGTGATAGGGAGCGTACATTTTTAAATACTTACTTTTATATTAAATAAATTAAATACTTATTATAAAAATTGGGCTGTACCTGTTTTTAACCCACAGAATACCACCGGCTTGTTGTAAAACATTTCGCCAGCACACATCAGTTCGGCAGTCTATCTCTCCTATATTTTGTAATTTCTCGAGAGTTAGTCCTCTTTTGAAAAACATTCTTTGTATCGCTCTGAAATTTGCTTCATATAAATCTTTCCGAGTAATCTATCAGTTGGATTGGATTGGATTTTTGGGGAGGCGACCGACAGCTAGTGTCATTTACGCCATAAGGGACAGGTAAGGGAAGAAGGGTGGATAGAAACCCAGCGTCGGCATTAGCCTGTTCTTAACGAAAGGTGCCTAGGGGACCACGGTTTAACGTCTCATCCGGCAGACGGAGTACTGTACGTGAAGTGCCCCCCAAAAGACACTTTCGTAGGGATCGGGTTCCCTCTGAAAAACATCCACCTCTGCACGGAATTGAACCCTGGCCGCCCATATGGTTATCCAGAACTCTAGCCACCGCACCAACCCGATCCCCAATCTATCTGTTAGCATTGCGTTAAATATTTGAGTTTACAGAACTCCCTGCCTAGTCCTGTCAGCTTTTTAATACACTACTTTCACTCCATAATGATCCAGTTAGCGTGCAGCTTTTATAACTTTTTTATTCCTTCTTTATTATCTTTTAGTCCCGGGACCAAAATTTTCTACAGTGTACTCAACATGCGGCCTAAGTAAGTTGAGGTAATATAATCATTCGGTTTCTTCATCAAAGCACCTTTTTCTTCGCTCGGTGAAAAAGTCATTGTTTTTCAGGGTCGCAAATGTATTTTCTCTTCAATGGATTGGTAAAGAACCACTCCGCTCTCAGAGGGCAGCTATTTCAGTTATTAAAATTAATATTTGGAGTACTTTATACAAATAACCCTTTTAATTTGGTGTGAAAGTCTGACCTTCATGTGTCACTCGGTTCAATAATGTGAAAACATGGGGTTATAGGATTTTTAGATGAAAAGAGTAAACTGCTTAAATAATACTATGTTTGAAGGAGAATTCGGCATAATTTCGTGATTAGTGTGCTTGCAAAAATTTTTTTATCCTTCTTCACCGCCTTTATTTCTTTTCTTCCATTCTGTACGTAACAAATCATATCAAACATTGCCCACCCATTATGTAGCTTATTATATGTCCTCAGTGGTATGAAAAGAATTAACAGCTCATATGTCGGCTGATTTGCGCACCGTGTTCTAATTTGTTGCTTTTTTTGGGTAGCAGGTCATACTATTTCTCTTGTGGCCATAGAATTGTTATCCGTTGTTTCATGAGGAAAGAAGAGGTTTACTCTCTTTCGTAGTTTTTTTATGAATGGAGGCAGTGCAGAAGAACGCTACGTCAGCTGTAAAGGGGACTTCCTACGTCTTCATTCATTCGATGACATTTCCGTGGCTTACCGACGCACTGACTTCCGTCTTCCATTTTAACTACTCACAATAATTCACATGGGTGCTGATTCGTAGAAACATATGGACAAATATGCAAATAGCTGTGTAAACCAAGAATGCTTTATTTTACGTTTACACCATTCGCAAAACATATTCATACATTGAACACATAAGTGTGAGTTTCATTCTTCAGTATTTTTTCTTGGAATTTAAGCTTTATGGCGGGATGCCTGACATTTTGCTCTATATATACGTTATAATATAAAAGAGTTAATGCCTACCGATTCCAAGTTTTCCTTCTCACCTCCAGACTCTCCCGTCTGTTGTTATTTCACTTCAACATATGGAAAAATTTCTCCATAAATTTGTTATGAAATAGACAAGTTAATGTCTACCAATCCCAAGTTTTCCTCATCACTGTCATATTTCATTGTCTTTTGCTATTTAATTGGCAGTGTCACAGTTTTCTGGTGTTGAAAAAGATGTTGATCGCTTCAAATAAGCTTGGATAGATGTAAAAACTCTCAGCAGGTGCTAATTACTGGCATTGTAACGTCTATTTCTTTGAAGTATTCGAAGTCACAGCATGTCATATTTCTTAGACCCACTCACCTTTGTCAAAACGAGGCCTTTTCCCCATTGAACATTTTTCTTATTACCACATCCTTCAAAATTACTGCTTCATATAATATCCTCCATCGATCCTTTTTAATTCTTTTAATTTTCATCCTAATATAAGACCCAAGGATAAGCTAATTTAATCTATAATTAGTTACATATGAATAATACCTAAGTCATACGAGTTTTGCTCATCGTATGGCGATGCAATGTTAGCAGCTCAACTCATCAGAGTCTGTCGTCAAACTATCGTTAAGCCCGAATCACGCGATACTTGACCTTGTACAAGTCCGAGAATGTTAGCGAGTACTGGATTTCTAGTGTGAAACCTAGCATGCTTGAAACCCGCTGCAGCTGCCGTAATTGCAGGAGTAGGGGCAAGGATGCTTCAAAAACGTGAAAGACGCCATTGTGTAATGTTGTGAGGTTTCAGTTGTTTATTTGATCGCGGGAAATTGAAATGTCACCAGGGACTATGGAGGCGCTGACATCAAAAATTGACGACCGCATAGCAAAGAGCAAAGGTGATTGGTCGGCGGCTACTAGGTTCTACCAGGAGCAAGTATCAAACTAGTACCGCACCAATTACGAAAACAAGGATACCAGCTAGTATGCTAGCGATCATGCAGGATTTCCAGTATGCTTGGTCTGTATCACACGATACTTGACCTTGCACAAATCCTAGTATGCTAGCTAGCATACTCGGACTTGTACAAGGTCAAGTATCGTGTGATTCAGGTTTTAGAGTCGGTTTAGGTCACAGACATAATAAGCAACACGACGTTCTATTACAAACGCGCGACCACTTAATGGTAAAATGGATGATGTACATCTGTATGCCTCGTACATGCATTTATTTCGGCCAACTCGTTCCTCCATCAGATGGCCGTTGGTTGTTATTTCCCTCACGCATCGACGGCCGCAATCGCGCCCTTCGTCCAATTGCGCGCCACGGCGGCCCAATCAATCCGACCACCCCCGCCCAACCGACCCAAACAGCCCTCCCAAACTTGCAAGCCAGGGACCTATTAAGGAGGCCTTCCCCTTTTCTCTCCCCCGTGCATGAGTAGTCGGCTGGATATCCGCACCGCCCCCGAGGCATGTCCCGCTGCCACTTCTTCCGGATGGACTGGAAAACGAGGCAACGGGGACGGGTGACTGACTGCCCTCAGAGTAAATATATATATATACTTACTCTGAGTGACTGCCTCTCTGCGCCTTCCGATGCTCCGCTGTTTTCGTTGCTCACGTTGCGCGGGAGGAATACGGATCGAAGTAGTCGAAAATGGCCGCTGTAACCGATGCTGTTGCACTTTCATCATCATTTGTCGTTCAATCCTGAGATTGGTCGACTGCAGCCCTCCACCCTTCACTATCTAATGCTAGTTAGTGGTTTCCGGCGATACTTTATGGAATTTTCCAAACATTTTGAATGAATAGAGTAAACTTCGTTATTCCACAATGCATTTAATGACTTACAACCATGGTTTCGATCATCAGGTCTTAATTGTCGACGTTAATTTCGACGTTAATCGTCGAAACCAATTCATTGTGGAAAAGCAAAGTTTTCTCTATTCATTCAAATATCTTATGCTAGTTCCCTTACCTCCTGGTATCTCTTCCTATGTACTTTTTCTCTTCATGTTGCACTATAGTTCCTGCATAGGTTCCTGGTGCAGAACTGCGCTGCAAGGAGGGGAGGTAAAAGGGGAGAAGGTGAAGAAAAAGGGCAGAGGGGAAGGGAGGGAGGCAATGAGAGAGAGTGAGAAAGAGGCCGAGGAACCAAACTGCTTCGCGAAAGAAAGAATGACACCTGCTCGCCTTCATCACCCATCCCTATGCATTCACTTGGGACCCTGTCTCAAAGTGTTATCGCGAGACGAGTCGAAATGGGACGACATGTGGTGGTGAGTCATCTCACTTCTTGAAGCACTTGCCTCGGATGCAGTAAGAGAGGTTTCCTGAATATTTCTTCATATTGAAAAACCTTCCTCAGGGTATGTCCTATCCCTCTAGTTCTCCTATTTTGTATAGTGTTCCATATGGTCATTTTCTCTTCTGCTCGTCCGTTAACTACTTAAAATATTATATTATCCGTCCATTTTATCCTCAGTATCGTCCTCTAAAGCCAGATTTTGAATGCTTATAATAATTTATAATCTGTTTTTTCAATGGTCCATGCTTCCGATCAACAGTGCTACCCACCACAGGAATGTATTCATGTGAAGTTTCCTCGTTCGTACTCCTATCCTCTTCGAACAAAATAGTTTCATTTATTTGATGAGAAGCCTTTCATCACGAACCCCTTCTTGGATTTCGACATTCTACGTTTGATTTCGGCAGTATTTCCTCCGCTCCACGTGATAGTACTTCCGAGGTGGGTGAAGGAATCCACTAGGGCCAATTTTTCTCCTCTTTAAGGGACTTCTACATTCCGTTACTCTCTTACACATTCTATGATTTTGGTCTTCGTCTTATTTATTCACATGGTATGTTCTAGAGGAACTTGGCATTTAATAATGAACTCGGAGAACTCGCATTGGATTTTGGGGAGGCGACCGACAGCTAAGGTCATTTGCGCCTTAGGGAATAGGTAAGGGAAGAAGGGTGGATAGAAACACGGCGTCAGCATTAGCCTGCTCTCAACGAAAGGCGCCAAGGGGATCACGGTTTAATGTCTCCTCCGACAGACGGAGTATTGTACTTGAAGTGCCCTCCATAAGGCATTCAAGTAGAGATCGGATTTCCTCTGAAAATCATTCACCTCTGAGGGATTTAAACCCTGGCCGCCCGTGTGGTAGGCAAGTACTCTAGCCACCACACCAACCCGATACCCGGAAAACTCGCATGTGAAAGAAAGACAGTTATTTCATTCAAATGAGTAGCTTCCTTGAAGTGGTGGTGTATGCCTTTCGCAACCCTCTCAGTCGACTGATGCTGACGTTGAGTGGAGTAAGGCAGTGAGGAAGCGCGCGAATGGGGAAAAGTTGCGGGAAGAGCGAAGTGGGACGTCATCATGTTCACGAAAACGATCCGGCAGTTCGTAAATCACCTCTCTCATATCACACTCGCTCGCTCAATGAGAAGGTAGGGCAGTCGGCCCCTTAACTGTATCTCTCCTCCTCCTCCTCGTTCCATTGTCCGATTATCCGAATGCTTGGCCTCGTTGAAGCGAATGTGCGCCGATGGCAGAGATTGGTTTCGCGGCAATTTGAGCGGGTTCCGGCCGCCGGATGGATCTTGCCTTCGGTGGAGCGGGGGTGCCAGCCGTGGTGCGCATGTCTGTATATACATCGCCCTGGGATCCGTGAATGAGCGCGGGGTAGAGGCTAGAGGGTGAGTTTCGTGGCTGAAAGAAGGATCTTTCTTTGAACGACGTTCTCCACGACGGATAGGTATGCCGAGAAAATGCGACCTCTTTCTTCATGGACCTTCATCAGCCAGTTCTTAAGGAAGTTTGATCGAGATTCCCCATCAATCAGAACGTATTCGAGATTTAAGATAAAGCACGAGTAAGGAGTATTAAGTAATTGTTGTAATGTTAATCACGCAAAAACTTATTATCACAAGAATTCTCGGTAATTAAATATACGTACTTGAGATTTAAATGTAGCCATTAGTATCACACCGTAGCTCCTTTATAAAAATAAAGGTTTTATCTTGCAACTTTCTAAAAAGGTCTGAGGCAAGACTCATACATACATACCTGAGAAAACATACAAACTTTGTACTCTTACATATCTGACACAACCAATGCATCAAATGTCTTTAATTTTGTATAATAAGTTATATTTGGAAGGCGTTGGCGAACATTGTGAGTTGGAGAGCGGCTTCTTCTTTTTTGTCACATATCTCAAAAATCGTAAAATAAAATGTTTTGATACAATTTCAAATATGAAGCCTCTTTTCTTAATTATGAGGCTAAATCAATTGATTTTCGAGCGTAGTGCTACCTTGCTGCATTTATCTCATAGAGACTGTTTTTACTTATCTGTTTAATTGTAGGGAGGTGTTCTGACGAAAAAGTGAAGCAGAAACTAGGGATCTGAGGACGAGAATATGTACTACCACGGCACTGTACCACATTGCTCCAGTGAGAGATCTCGAAGACCCCGCAAGTGTTTAAAACCCAGCATAGAAAGATAAATTCACCCAATTAACTCAAGGAAAGCCACCCGTTATTTATTTGACTTGATTCCACGGTAAATATAATTTTATTTTATCCATTTCCTGGCTACTCAAGTAAAACCAGTTCTCCAATTGACATGAAGAGTATTATCCTTTCTTTTCTCGCTTTTTTGCCAATTTAGCATAAAATTACTTCCCGTTAAATGCGAGAGGGAATGAAAAAGCAGAGGTAAAAATATTATTTTTCCAACTAATACAATTGCCATTTTTGCGAAAAAAAACTGCGCGTAAGAAGCAAGTTCTTCCAGGTATTTGAATGGCGATAAATTGACACACACCTTAAATTTTTGAGTCATAAGAAAGTGACTACTCAACCTGGAGTCAAAATGTGTTAATTCGATAAAAATGACATCTCCGATCTGTGGAAAAACGTGTTCTGCCAAATGTATTTTTTTAAACACGAAAGCGAGAGTGTGCACCACTCTACTGTACAACTATTTCAAAATTTGTTTTGCGCCACCCAGGTTCGTTGGAACCTCGTTGTGTACCGCTACGAATAGAGTGAAACTATGAGGAATCCGAGTTCGGACCAGCTACAAAGGTTTCACACGAGACTCGAGTCTGCTAAAAATATTCAGCTTTAGGTTGACGCTGCGCATGTTATTTTTCCTCAGATTAAACATTTAAAACTGAAGAAAGTTAAAAGAAGTAGTGTTTTTCCGCTAAATCCTTTAAGGTGTGTGAAATGTGTAATATTTTCCATTTTATGATGTCGTCAATTCTTTATAATTAAATGTATTTTTTAAATTAGTGGTACCTCCCATGTAATATGCGAAATGTATTCGGGACCACTTGGAGAAAAGAACAATTTCGATTTCTGAAGATTCGGCTCTTTTTTGGTAAAATGCACCGGATTTGTTAAAGCTTCATTGATAAAAAGATAAAGTGAAACTGGCTGTCAAATGAACTGGAATTGGTGCAGCGCAAATCACAAAGAAAGGTGGCAAGATTTCGATTTCTGTTCTACGTACTTCTATGAGTCCTATTCTACGTACTTCTGACTCCTACGAAGCTCCATTATAGCATTAGCATATGTAATCACTAATTGTCAGCATGAATTTGGGAGACAGGCTCTGAGAATGGGTGGTTTAACTACTCCGTTGTCTCCCACAAAACTCGAGGGTACTGCTGAATCAGGGAAAAGCACAAAAAAATCAAATTAGTTATAATTCAATGCCCATAATTTACATTTTCAGCCTTAATTACAGGTAAATGTTTATTTTCCCTATTGTATAAAATGTTTATCTCCAAGTATATGGTATAGTTGATCCTGCGGTAGAAAATGATTTCATCCGGGCTTTTTACTATTCATTCAAAAACATAGCCTTGATACCTAAAACAAGTAGAAGTCGATTTTTGGAAAGCGGTTGCGGAAATGATTTTTGGAAATAGGTTGATGATCAGTAAGTCGACCCTTACCCACCCTACTTTCGCTCAGTCGTTCTTCTAATGCCTAGTTAGAAAAATGTTGAGTGTAATCCTGGGGAGAGAAATCTAGGAGGTGGAACTGATGGGAAAATTGCCTGAATTGTGTATGCTTGCTTTATCTTGGAGAAGCACTATTCAGGGACTGAGGGGAAGTCAAAGTACTTCGTTCAGGAGGAGAGAACGTTGAACCCGTGTTCCTTGCTCCACCAATTGCCGCTCTCCTTGCGGTTGATGAGTACTTCTCTTTGCTGAGAACTTCTTCTTACCTGCCTTAATGAATGGGCATTAAAATGCCATTCTCGGCTTTAATCCGAAAATGCTCGGCAGCAATTCCACCACGACTGCTCATTTCGAACACGCGTGCTGATTATTCCATGCCAAATCATCGTGTTAGCATTTCCTGCGGCCGGTTTTTACTTATGGTAACGTAGAATGGAATTTTACATATCTCTAGCTGATGAAACAAATATTGCATGTTGGGCCCTCAAATGTGCAAACATAATCATTTCTGGATAGATAGCCAGTAGTTTATGCTCGGCTTCGATCTGCTAATATATTTCCCCTCTCATGCAATGGTTTACCCATCCGTCTATCATAGACCTTTTAAGGTTTGTAAGACTGGGTGATCTCAGGCATTGAATGTCCGATTTCGTGACCATCCTTTCCGGCAATCTTACGCGAATATCTCTTGCAATTTGGAGGAAGTTCCAAAAAATGAAATCCGCGAGGGTGTAATTTGAGAGCCGACAACGCAAGCCGCGTGTAATTCTCGGAAGCACGGACCGGGACTCAAATTGCAGGCGGCGACTATTAGCGGGCTTCTGATTACAGCCCTCATGCGGAATGCTGCAGAATCGTCCTTTTTGCCCTCGAGGGAAACAACCCTCAAGGGAGGCAATGTGTGGTCGCGGGATTCTATTCTCTCAAGGTTGCCTCGCATTCGGATTTCTCCCGCCGCATCGGCTGACAGTGCGCGAATCCCCGATAAAATGTCTCAATTTTGTTCCAACTTCGGATAGTTTCGCGTTTCTCTTCTCCACCACAATGGAAAAAAGATATATATAATGCCAAATACCTACAAACCAACTTTTATCAAGGTAATTCGCAACCACAATGGCGCATAAAACACGGGCTGACCTATGAGAAAAAGGGTCCATTGTAGTTTGGACTGTGTGCAACACTATCTCCCCAACTCTTCAGTTCACCGTAAATCCTTTATTCTATTTGGTTGATTCCAATAACTTCTTTACAATTGTATTGTAATAGCATCTCTAAACACTCACTTGTTTCATTGCGCATCAACACATGGCATTACACTGTTTTTAAATGTCATTTTTCGCATAGTTGATGAGAGACAATAATGGCTGCCGTTGAGGCTTGACAAGTTAGCCGACAGGTAGTGTAGCTGATTATTTTATTTGCTTCCAAATGCTTATAACTTAATCTCCAACTAAGTATTAACATCATTTTTTGCAAGATTGTTGCATTGCTCTTTTATCTCGTTTATATGGCTGTAATATACATTATTATAAATGGTATCTAAAGAATCGGTTGCTTTCCTAGGGTACCTATAGGGCATGTTGGTGTAAGCCAATGGTACTCATAGTATATGTTGGTGCAAACTAGCTCCTAGCCTTTCTCCCCTAAGATGGCTTGCAGGATAATATGTAAGTGCAGAGTAGTCATGAGAGAAAATCTGGAGATGCCAGCAGAATGCTAAGTTTTAATTTTTAAAATTTATACCTAGTATCGTTTGTATGCGTCAGGGTGAGAAATAATAATGATTATTATAAACACGCAATAAATGGGTGATTTTTTTATATTGTAAGTGTAAAAAGGAGGATAGGAGTAAGTTTGCAGAAATGAGTGTAAATATAAAACATACGTAAGCAACTGGAGAAATTTAAGTTAAAACTGCTTCTTAGAGTTGCTGGCTACGAGAAAGCAGTTGAGCGATTAGTGAGAAAGACATTTTTTTCTCGACGTTCTTTATTTATTGGAAGATAGAAGACCTTTATAGACAGGAAGTTCAGATTGACCTTGTCACAGTTCAGATACACTTGTCCTCCTCAGGAACCCCTGATCAACGCCGTGCCTTTTTATGTGTTGTCTCTAAGGCATTTCAATTTGTTTTTCTCATGCACTGTTCATAAAAAATTATTAGTTTCTTGTCTTAGCTCCTCTCTCAGTTCGATGAACTTTCCGTAACGGTCTCATGAATTAGGGTTAAAAAAAATACTCGTGTGAGAAGTTTACATCGCACGAAGTCTCAATTTCGCTAAGTATAGGTTTAGATAATGGTGCGACTTGTGTCGTGCGACCACCGAGCATCATTCGGCGAATGAATTAGCCGGTGCGTTATGCATTCTGAGTAGCCTCCAGCCCGCGCCCCTGCGGCGGAAGCGACTCAGAAAGCGGAAATGTAGCCATGGGGGGGGGGGGGGGGGGGGCGACCATAGGTAGTGTCGCCGCTGCCCCACTAACCCTTTCCTTCCTTCCTGCCTCAGTCTTCTGTCTCAGTCTGCCTTCCTTAATCACGCTCTACAACTTTGAATCTAACTTTCAATGACAATGAAAAACTCCTCAGAGTGAGATCTATTTCCATATCCTTTCATTTAATTCACGTTATTACTGAGTTACATTTGAATTAGTTTGTTGAAAACCATTTTAGTCATGTTATGTATTTAACTACTTGTCTGTATTAAGATAATGAAATAAAGAGCCCTCGTTCTGATACCCTTCTGTCTCAATATTGTTCGTACGCAAGTCCGTTGGAGAGCAGTCAGTTAAGTATCCCGCTGATGAAATCGAAGTGACTATTGTGTCTTTTATAAGGCGTGATGAGGAACCTTTTTTTATTCGAGTGTTCCAATGGTGTTGCAATCCTCAAAATGCGTTCAAACAGGGTCATGCAAAAGCACTTATCGTCCACAGACGAGGTTTTTCAATTCCTCTCGTGTAAATACTGAATGGTATTTGGCACACATTAAGTGGCCCAATGCCGAATCTAGAGCATAGCATGGTTATTCAATGGGATGGTTATTCAAACTTCCGCGAGATAAAATGGAAAAAAATCGATGGATATGTCTTTTGTTAATTGTTCCCACACTGAATTATTCACTTGACCGCACAAAGTCCACAGACAGTACAGTCTGCGTTGATTGCAGAAGCATCTAAGAGTGTTTTAACCAATATTCGTCCTCTCTCGCGCGGAAAGAGGTTTTTAGGCAGACTCGAATATTGGCTCAATATTGAATTTAGAGTACAGTAGGACAAGTTTCGTCAAATTTCCGCGTTCAGAGATGATAAAAAGGTGATTGGTATTCCTGTCATCCGTCGCCCATTCTAATTCGCTCGCATCACCGCCGCCGCGGTCCGCTTTCGCAATCCGCCGCACCTTCTCGCCGCAATGCCCTCCGCGCAGACACCCTCTGAATGAAAATGAAGATCTCATTGGCGCTCTCCTTCCGCAAAGCCTGCCTCATTATGCAGCGGTACCTCTTCTGAAGGGACTCCTCTGTAACGTGTAACCCTACTCTCTCTCTTTCGCTCTCCATGTCTGAGCGCTCTCAGGCCTCACAATGAATCACAACTAGGGACCCACGATTACGATTGTTATGATCATGATAAACGATTATATTTCCAGATTATTAGTTACATTTTAATCTGCAATCCACGGTCTAATTTTACGTTCATGATCAAATATCCATGCCGATTATTTTGACCGATTATCAACTGATTAACTCTTTCACATTAAGGTATTCAGAAAAGTGAAAGAAAAGCGGAACCTATGGAATACATTAAAAAGTAGTCGGGACAAATTTATTGGTCATTTACTGCAACATGAGGGTTTGGAAAAGATAATTTTAGAAGGGATGATAGAGGGCAAATGGTATAGAGGAAGTTCAAGATTGGAGTATTGGAGGCAGATAATGGAGGACATGGGATGCGGACGATTTTCCGATATGAAGAGGATGGCAGAGGATAGGGAGAGTTGGAGGGCTGTCGCCAACCAATTCTGATGGATTGACAACTGCAGGAGAAGAACTCTTTCAATAATATTAAAATTGCTATGCCGAAAGAAATTGTACCCTTCTTATGAGTGATCTCCGCGAAAAGGCGGTTATTCTGCATATTCCACCTTGTCAAGGGCATTGAGCTAGGGCGCAACTGCATATATCTGCTATAGATACTGTTAGGGTTTAATTTTAAAAGCCTTTCGCGCGAAATTTGAAATATAAACTCATTAAAGGCCTACATGAACAGATCTTGTAACTGGAAACATCTTCACATAGATGTCTTCGCTATCTATCTGAAATCAGAACTGGCTAAACGATTGGGGTCAATTTTTTAATTTCACGTCTTAATTTTTTCCCGAGCCGAATAAACTTTTAGTTAATAAAATAATATTTTTTTCCACATTATCGCTTTCAGAGTTATCATTTAAGGGGGTAAAATATGAAATAATTGAACAAGAAGGCGATTTTATTTATCATGGGAGTGTATTTGTGATAGACAGGAGCAAAGATGAAGAGTTATATGGCTTCCTAATGCCGGTAGAAAAGTCTTAGGTGGTAAAAGGGACAATTAAGAATGAGCTTTTGTCGAGGGAAACGGAAATCGCAGCGTATAAAAGAGTTCTATCGACATCATTATTTGTTAGTGAACCCTGTGTGTGTCAGGATAACCGAAAGAGTTGCCAAAATGGAGTGTGAATGAGGCTCCTGAGAAGTGTATGCGCGAAAATTAGGCAAAATAGGGGAGTACAAGTGGAATGGTTGAAAATTCTGTTGCTATCGGTTGACATTTTGAAATTTTGGATTTAAAAAATGGAAAATATTTCCCAATAAAGATTTTTAAAACATTACTCTTCGGACCCTCAGCTCAACTGCAACGTTAACTTCTATTTAACCCAGGGGTGATCGGTTCGAAAGTTACTAGATGAACCCTGGTCTGAATATCACCAGAAGTAAAGC
Organism: Ceriagrion tenellum; assembly: GCA_963169105.1. Taxonomy (NCBI): domain Eukaryota; kingdom Metazoa; phylum Arthropoda; class Insecta; order Odonata; family Coenagrionidae; genus Ceriagrion; species Ceriagrion tenellum. The sequence continues at coordinate 134,373,850 of OY720637.1, forward strand.
GGTATAGAAATGAAAAATACCTCAAAATTGCAATCTACATCAACGAAATACCATGCAAGCCACCAGCAGGGTGTGTGGCACGGGATGATTCCACACCAGGCATGAAGCCCTCATTCCAGCTAAAACATGCGCGGTCAGACCAGAAACGAGGAGAGTGCTGCATGAACAAACATGCTACCATGCAGTACACTACTTAAGATACGACTACTGGTTATAATTACTGCGACGGAAAAATATTTCTAAAAGGCACTAAATCATGCATGAGCTATATCATGCCGGGAATTGCATGCGAGGTTAGTAACTATAATGATGTTAAAATATTTACCACAAGTGCAAAACCTAATTTATCGAGTGCGGGTCAAAGTATCCTAGAACTGATCTATCGCAACTATTATGGTCCCTTATTGTACGTGGAAAAAATGACATTTTAAATCTATCAGTTCTACGGTCTATTACTTAAATTTATGCCTGTAATCGTTCCTACCATAATAGTTTGGCTCTAGCAAAATATATTAAATATCCGGCAAAAAATAGTCTACATTAAACTTTCGTAAATGATTTAATCTATATTTTTCCCTACGATTGGATAGAGATTCCCACTCTTATTCCCTCAAAAATTTAGTAACAATGCTGTGATTATTATAACAATTTTTAACAAATCTAGCTACTCTACGCTGAATTCGATCTATTTCTGAAACTAGTTCTTCTTCGTAATGGTCAATCGTGAGGATCGCCAAAATATTAGTCGAATTCGGAAGAGGCTTTTAACATCCGAGAAATACCCAAAATAACAAACGGGGTCCGTTAAAAAGAAAATTGAGCATCAACGCATTGATCAACGGTATGAAGAATACTAGGATAGTATAAAAAGTAAAATTAACGGTTGAAGGCGTAACTTTGTGGACTGTTACCGCAGACATGACGAAAAATAGAAGTCTCTTAGTAAATTTCACACTTAAAATTTTTATTACCGACCTACGTTTTCCATTGTCTTGCAATCTTATGACCGTTGAAAATGATTGCAAGGCAATCGAAACCTAGGTCGGGAATAAAAGTTTTAAGTGTGGAATTTACAAAGAGATTTTCCTTTTTCGTCATGTCTAGTATAAAAAGATCGAATGGACACCAAAAAAAATCTCACTTTCCGGACGATGCTCACAGTACGAGGGGCGAAACTTAGATTTAGAAATGGATGATGCGTAGCAAATAAAAAAAAACATTTTTTTTTTATTGATAGAAGGAGATGAGAGAATCTTCATACTAGAGAGACGCACGTATTCATTCCGTCTCTCCTCATCCCTCAGTTACCCTCGTAATCCCAATCACCCATTTTAGCGAAAACCTCCGCCGCGGTTCACCGGTTGGGGATTGCGATGCCTCTTTTATCTCCAAATCGGCCGAGCGTAAATTGGCCGATCAGCGAGTGAAGGGGGTTCCACTTCCATTTCCACCCACTTGCCCCTTCCCCTCTCGCCGTCCCTCCCTCTCGAGGTGGATGCTGCGGAGATAACATCCGGCTGGTCCAAGAAATATGTAGTACGTCGAGAGTGGGCTCGCTAATCTATTTTGAGAGGGGGAGCGAAAATTTCGAGCGGGAGACCAATAAACCAAAAATGTTACAGGCGTCATATTCACGTCAAGATTCATACGAGATACACGCAGAATTTATTTTTCTCCCCATTCTAGGTTCTCTGGTATAGTGTTGTGAGTTAGTTGTTGCATTCACTCTGCTTCCAAATCTCCATTTTCTTTTATACTCTTAATTACTTTGTTAAGTTAGCGGAGATTACGATATAGGCACTTCAATTTGGAGGAGATAATGAGACGATTACTTCTATATCGTCCCTCTATATGATAGAATTGCTAGGGAAATAATTGAGGGACAAATGGGAGAGAGGGTTTGATGAGGAAATCTGGGGATTGGAGTGTATATTGACAGAAATAAGAAGGTGATAAAACAAATGACACACGGGAATGGAGTAGAGCAGTCAATGAGTATACAAAAACGGCAGACTTTGTTGAAATTCTAATGATGAGGCCAGGTGTGAGCGACTGGTACCGAACTATTTGAAGCATAAGCAGACCTCTTACCCTTCAGGAAAAAGTAATTTTTTTCTTATTACTTGTTCATTGCCAAATCCGCAAAAATGGAATAAATACATTTCATGTAAATTATTGATGTCACTCCTTATTAAACAGAGTTTAATTGAATCTATTATGGGTTCTAGAATTACCTGGCGCTTAAAAATAGACTCCGAGGAAGGAGAAAGAAAGTGAATTGAAGGCGTTTGAGAGGCGGGTTTGCAGGAGAATAGAGAGAGAGAGAGAGAGAGAGAGCGAGTGACGGAGATGTTGTCGAACGATTGAGTACTTGGTTTGTTGGGTGAGGAGAAGATTTCGATCGAAAATATTAAGCTAAGTAAAAATAAGTAGGGATACGCGGATGGAACAGAAATTGAGGAGCGAGAGGAGACTGAAGGTTGCAATTAAAGGTGATTTGGTATTTAGTTGTGATTCAGGCTTCAGCGGGGTTTGGATGACGGTTGAATATTCCACTTTTCGGGGTTTTCCGCCGCGTTGGTTCATCTTGGGGACGATGTTTCTCCGGCTGTCCTGCAAGAGAGTCCAAGTGACTTGAACCTGAGGAAGCCTGCAGGGTAGCCGGCGAAGTATTGTCCCCAAGATGAACCAACGCGGCGGATAACCCGAAAAGCGGAAGATTTAACCGTGATTAGGTATTATTTTGGGGAGAAAGGGGAAAGAAGGTTCCATGTTTACGGATTTCATGTAGTTTATGTAGATTTGCTCCATATGCATTGTATTATATTAATTGTAATCAACTGAGATATATACTACTATAGATAAAATGTAACATCTGTGTGATGAGATGATAAGATTTTCATATTTTGTAAGGATACTACTTGTATGTTTAGTTGAATAGCCCTTTGTACATATTATTTTGTTTTATTTTCAAGTAACTTCCGAAAAACACATTATCCAAGGAATGGCAACCGCATTACAGGAACATTCCGTCAGGGGTGCCTAATTTCACTCTTCTGTTTAATTTATTATTTTTGTATTTCTTGTTGGAGTGGAACAAATATTTATTATTATTATTATTATTGTTGTTTATGGATAATTTAGTGAGAAATAGGGAATACGCAGAGTTAAAGTGAAATAGGATAAGAAAAGTGGTTCATTGCGCTGATTGGAAAGCTTAGAAGGGGTTTGATGGTTTTCATCTAAATCTATTTTATTAATTGGACTGCTACTAATAAAAATAAATGATCCCCAATCACTGATTGTATTCACTTCAAGAATCATATTCTTTACTATTTCAGAAGTGATGCATAGAAGCAGTCTATTAATATGTTACTATACTGGGTATAGCTTATATAAAAACCTTTCTTGGATAAAATTATAAAGAAAACACTTTTGTAAGAGCGACTTTATGAATGTTATCAGATGAGCGCGATAACGGTATTTACGGCGGTTACCTGTACAAAGTTCTCTTTTTTTACTACTTGTGGAGGCACGATTGACCCGGAAGAAGAAGCCTTCCGGCGTTGAGCCTAAAAAGAGTGATGGGAGGGACTGTAAATTGTGGCGGGGAAGAAGAGGAGGAACCAAAAATAAGCTGGATGAATGATGCGCGTATGTGCGCACAATGGATGAATGTGTGAACAGCGGAGGAGGCGAAAGTAAAATTAATGAAGGCGGAAGGGATAGGGAGCAAATGGGTGGACGTGTAATCAGGGGGAGACGGAAAGGGATGGTTTTTAAGGGAAGGCTTTTGAAGCGAGAGATGACAAAGGAGCGATAATGAGCGAGAGAATAAAGGGGAGAGACGCAACGCCGAAGATGGCGAGATTGCAGAAAGCAGCGGGTAGTCCACATGGAGGAAGAGCGGCTCGTGGGCGGCGGTGGTCTCCGGGGGCCTGCGGGGGCGGAGGCCGAGGGGACGAGGGGGCGGCGGGGGCGGCCCATTCGTTGAATTGGTTACCTGAAATGAAAATCCCCCCGTACGGCGTGAGCTTCCAGAATGAGGAAGTGGTGCTGCCGCGTCCGTCGAGGCGAGTGGCGACTAGGTATTACTACCTCGGGAGTCCACGCTCGACCACCGGTGCTTACTCGCTACTAGCGGTGCTGCCAACCGACCATAAGTAACGGCCAGGAAACACCAGCGGAATACAAATAAATATACCAGTCTATTCCAAGTTTGGTACTAGTTCCGTATATTAGCTAAGGAAGGAGGCTTGCGTGGCAGACAGTCTAATTTTATGCAAAAAACAGAGCATGTATTTCCTTCATTATATTTTAATTTCAATTCGATTCATTTATTATCTCGTGGGCCATTTTGGCCCATGAGATAATTTACATAGTTATTACAAAAGTACGAAAATCATAGTAGTATATAAAAAAAGAAGAAATGTAGTAATACATAGTTACAAAAAAATAATAATATAAATTTCAATCCCATTAAATGTTAATTCGCCGGTTTTCAGTTTCACAATTTCTATACATATCAGGAATGTTGAAAACATCCTTGATCAGTACATGTTATTACATTCATGACCATAATAGAAATCACAGTTCGAAAATTTAGCAAAGAACAAAATTAAATATATGCATTCTTTCCCACTTCATGTAAGTTAATAGAACAACGTTATCAGATTATGCAGGGAACTGCCATGCGTCATTTAGATGTTACTTGTACAATTTGGATTTTTACACATGTTGTTTCTTGTGTTTCCATGATTGTTTCTTATTTCTAATTGTAATGAGTTCCTAATGTTAGCAGCAGTCACTATAAAAGATTTATTGAGGTGAGGAGTTCTATGCTGGGGGATATGAATGCCAACATAGTGATTTCTGGTACATATTTTGTTGATATTTCTTTTCCAAGTCAATCTTTGGAACAGATAAGGTGGGTTATCAGAAGATAGTATCCTAAAAGTAAGGCAAGTGAGGTGATACAGGCGACGTTGTTTATATTTAAACCAGGTTTAAACTTTTTCAACCTTTAATTTCATTCAAAATCGGCGCAGTGATCGAGTCTATCCTTAAAAAGCAAACTGAACTATTTAATTTTCTCACATACATGAGCATATTCCCATTCAGTGAGCAAGTGCAAATAGTACTCGAAGCGGGCATTACTCCGAGCTAAAGCACCAATTTAACATCACCAGTCATCAGCATGACCATTAGTTGGCCTCATACATCTCCATTTCCTTTGCAACTGAAAGCTTTTTTCCTACATAAACCCTTGTTTTTTTGTCGCTTACATTTGTCCAATATCATTTCACTCCGCGTTTACATTTTTAATTCTACCCATTCATATTTTCTTACCTTATTGCTTACAATAAGCGCGTAATCTCTCGGATTGAGTTCATTTAGTTGGTTTCTTCTACCTCTCGGAGTTTTCATAAAGCACCGTCTCTCCTTAGCACCTCTTAGGACTTCTTAGAAGCCCCACTCCGACCATTGAAACACTTCATCATACTGAAATAATGCCTTTTTTCCCATTGCTTCCAGTCTTCTCTGCTCCGTTGCTGTTCATGGCTAAGCTTCCTTGTCTTACCAGAGGATGTAGAAGTTTAATATTCAGTAATTCATTCCATACTTTATCATTTCATCACTTCAGAGATTGTGTTATCACCTATCAGTTGCTGTCACTTTTTATTAGATCCATCATTTACTTAAAATTCTCGTATCATACCTTTTTTAAGTCTAATCCTATTTCCCTGTCTGCACTTGTGGCAAATTTTGGCAAGGAGAGAGAAAATCTTTATATGTGCTAGACAGAAGTGAAGAAGCATTTTTCGGCTACCTGATTACACATTTATTTATTAGAATATTGAATTTTGGACCGAAAAGGGAGAAAGAGGGAGAGAAATATTCGTTGTTATCATAATTTGATGAGAGCCGGTTATATGGAACATGCCAGAGCAGAGCAGGTCATGGAAGTAGCAATATTGCCGCAGCGACAAGTTGCAATCAATGGAGATACCTGATGCGCAAGTTCCTCACACAGAAGAATAAGGACTTTCAAAATCGCGAAGCGTTTTACTAAGTAGCTGAGGAGATTCTGCATAGATTGCTCAGTTACGGAAAGACTTCTTGACAAAAATACGTATTTTTTGTATCCTGTATCCGAAAGGGACTTCGAAGAAAGTTAGATGCGGCATTGATTTTCCTCCATCTCTTCCCGTTTCTATTCTCTTCTCGTTGCTATCGGGGGAGGGTGCTAAACGATCATAAGTGCGGGGTTGGTATCCACACCCTTAGGAGATCACCCCTGACGAAATATTTGGTTCCTTTGCATCCGGAACCGCGATCAGCTATTGACTCATCGGTATACTTGACTCCTTAGTAGTCGCTAGCTCCTACGAATAGAGCGAAACATGCCTCGCATTGAGGCACGTATGAATTTGCTCGTATAATGCTAAAATTCTTTCCAGTTTTGCCGGTTCGGTCCCTTTTTAATGACGAGATGAAGGGCAGGCGAATGTTGGAAGTAAATGCTGGATGAATCCACACATGAAATATCCATGCAAAATTAGACAAGTGCAGCCCTATTTGGTTTTATAGAGAAAGATAGTCATGCGAAATGTGCTGTCAGATGAGCTTAGCAGTGTTTGAGGGCTTTTCATGGAATTGCCACAAACGAACTGTAAATAACTATTCGGTCAAATTAACAGCATTTTCTCTACCTCAACCCTCGCGGGAAAAATTTTGATATCCTTCCAACTGTCTGAATGATTCCTAACAATTGAGTTCGTAATCCGATCGACCTTATAATTCATAAACTATGTTGTTATATCCCAACAAGTAGATTGACTTCAGACTTATTTAGGAGATACTCTAAATATTATAACCAGCGCTGTTAGAATTAATCTAACAAGTCATGAGGCAGCTTAATCAAAATTATCCTGACGCCCTCCCACAAACGTTCCTTGATGTAATAGTTTTGATTTCATTCGTCCAAATACGGTGGTGCCCCCTAAGTGAGGGAAACGGTGTTTACTTGGCCGGGAATCAATCCTAGCGAAATTCTCCAAAATGCATTTGACGCTTTCAGACGAACATCTCTAACGACTGGTATAAGCCCAGAGCATTGGATCATTACGTGGATTCATCATGTACTTTTTATGTATAAAAGTTTCCTCTTCTCTGTTCGTTCGCATTTCTTTTCAATGTTTTTAAGGAATGAAGATTACATCTCGCATTTATGTATTAGGACCTGAAACACTAAATTTAATTATATCCATGCGGTTGAAAATCGACCCAAATATTATCAAAGTTTTATCGTTTATTCACTGTTTAAGTAAAGGCTCGCAAGAAAATACATGATTTTTGCTCTTGCGCTTGTAAATATCCTTCAGCGGTTGGCAATGCCACCAAGGTCCCGCGTGAGCGCTCTGGCGGGCATATTGAGAAGTTAATGCGCGTTGACGTCGGTAGGCGGGAAAAAGAAGAACCTCGCACGGCGAGGGCAGCGCCGTTAAGTCATTTGCGGAAGATGCTTCGCGTCTTCCTCGATGGCACCTGAAAGGAAATTGCTCCACGAACAGGATATTCGCTTTTTTTTCAATCTTGCGACGGACGTCGTAGAGGGAGAGAAGAGAATGGGGAGGGGGGTGAATATTCCTTCCGGCGAGTGATCTCTTTGGGACGTCCCGAACGGCCGCCCTGTTCCTCGGACAGAGTGAAGACTGCACCGAACGGATTGCCCGCAATCAGAGTTGACAATGATGGAACTTGCTTTTGCACCGCTCCTCTTCTATGGCGCTCAAGAGATGAGAGCCCGGCAAAAACATACGAAGCGTTTGAACCTGTTAAAACAGAAAATAATAACTATTTCCCTCGAATGAATTTAAAAAAGATATGGCACTTTTTTCACGGTTTTTTTATTCCAAGACGACCTGTTTCGTCACATAGGCGACATCATCAGGTCCTGATCACCTGATGATGTCGCCCGATGATGTCGCGTCAGTTGATGGGCGACATCACCTGATGATGTGCGACGAAACAGGTCGACTTGGAATAAAATCTGTGAACTAAGTACCATATCTTTTTTGAACGCATTAGAGTGAATTTTCACAAAGTGAAGCCTGAAACTATCGAGTTTATTTCCCTCGACTTCAACAAACTTTTCGTCAAATTAAAGTTGGCGCTATTCCTTTGCATACTTGCCGCTACGATATTATTGTTCAGTTTAGCTTCTATGAGGACTAACCTGCTTGTCTCCGAAACACTGTAGTTATGGCCATTTATCTTCTGAGCCGTGAGAAAGAAGAGAGGAAGGACGTTCACTGAAATAAATCATGAAACGTTAAATGTAGAAAATGATCTTCAGGGGTCAAATATTAATTTGGTATTCCTTTGGTATTTACATCTAAACCTAACGTTAGCAGTAGATCAACTCTTTAAAAAATTGGCTTGGATGTCCTGTTAAAACATGCACATTTGAGAATTTCATGAAATAATTTATAAAATAAAGTTGGGAAACCTTTCTTTCAATGGTAAACTCCGATACAAAAGGAAAATCACTAGTTAATAAAAATCGTTTGAAATTAACCTCGAATAGAAATCCTTTGGAGTAGGTGGAATATGAAGTTTATGCTACACATAGATGCAAAGAGAAACTTGTGAAATGCATAACTATGGAGATTTCTTCATATTAGATATGCCTTTAAGGGTGATTGAATCTTTCAAATTTATAATATTGATAAAAATAGTGATATAAATTGTGCCGAGGCCGAGGGTAATTAGGCCGAGAAAGTTGTAGTTGAATGCGGTTGAGGAAACTCTTAGGAGGAGGAATATTAATAATAATAATATCTATTAGGAGTCTTAAAATCAGGAGGGCGTGTATGATGCAGTGCATGGGGTAAATGAGGCGAAAGAGGTTTGCAAGGATGGGTTAGTATGGAGGAAATTATTGAAGCAGAGTTAGGTGTACAAAAAAGTATTTTATGAGTGAAACTTTGTGACTCTGCCTACCCCGGAAGGGAACGGCGTGATTGGTATGTATGTATAATATTGACATTTCACTGCCAAACTATTTCCTGGAGTTAAATGCAATGAAGATGGGATTTCCCCTGGATTTTAGGTTGCATTAGACACTATGGCTTGTTTAAAAAAACATGATTATAATGCTTTGATTATAAATGTTAAATGCTTTGTAATCACCTGATCTACTTTAACCAAAGAGTCTAAGGCGTAATCATTTTTTAGGATAACATGTTATTGAACCGTTATAGTCATAACTAATCCTGGTTTTGTGATTTATGTAGCCCTGATTATGTCACATATATTTGACGAAACGTCAGCCAAGACTGATTGAGTTTATTGGAATAAGTGACGAAAACTTATGAAAAAAATATTCCCATTAAAACAGTGATAGATGAAAGACGAAAGGCTAAATGCAAAGTCAGAAAAGCTGTTTTATTACACATCCATACCCATGTAACCATTACTTTCCAGGGTAGGTAAAATAATTCATTATTATTGGCACCAAAAATACTTAAATATTAATTTTAACTATAGGTTTTCTTAAAAAACAAAAAACAAACAAGAAAAACTTTTCTTTCACTCTTCTGAACTCCTCTTTACAATGGTTTTATTCCTTAACCGAGGGTTCCCGGACAGGAACCCTCCACTCCCATAACTGCGGTTTATCTCCCGTCCTCGGCATCTTTGCGTTCGTCAGCGAGAATCAGTTCCTTGCCGCGGAGGATGCTGGGGCATTGTTCGGCGCGAGCTCGCCTGCCGTCAGTAGGGAAGAACAGTCCTTCAGTGATGCGGCGTCGAGGAATTCGCATTCACCTGGAGATGAATGAACAGCGCTCACACACACTGCGGGTGAATTAACGCCGCGATGACTTACGACGATCCATGAGATGGGCATGTTATTACTGCTTTTGCTGTTTAGATGGGTCGCTCACGAACTGAGGATCGGCGAGATTAGGCCGAAATATACGCGGTTTGTGCTTCGTCTGTCGTGAAATTCATGAGGGCTCGTTCCATTATCAGTGTAATAGCTTTTGACGCTCAAAGGGAGAAGCTTAAGAGGAATGAATGAAGAGCGGTGACAACCTTATAAGCGGAGTATACCATCCCTACGAGTGTTAGCAACACGCCGGCGATTAAACACGTAAAATCTAGCTTTAGTCCAATTTTCTTCTTTTGCCTCTTGAATCTTTGCGATAGGGCATCCTTTAATGGAAGGTGGTATTGAAGCGCATTGAGAGTGAACAGATCAAGAATATGTTTACCATTTGAATATGATATCACCAGCGTTGTGTGAGCTGCCACCAATTAATCTCCTTGTTTTTTTTACTTTTGAAAAACTTAACGCTTTGGCCACAGCACGCCGTTGAAAACTGAAATCAACAGTGCTTAGGTTCATAGATTTACCAAGCTCTATTAATTGCATGTAGCATAATGGAAGGAATATTAATTAAGGAGAGTCATGTAGGAATATCAAGGATGGAGTATGTACATGGATTGAAAATATATTGATATTGTAGTTGTGTAGCTTCAAAACACCGAAATGAAAGATAAGTGTGTGTTACATGAATGAAAATGACAACAACAATAGTTTTTGTCATTAAAGGGTAAAATAGGTATTTCATATGTTCACTATTTCCTAGTCAAAAACTGTGTACTGATTTATACGCTGTTATTTATGTGAGCACCACTACAGAAATGAGCGATTTTCAAACTTCGGAGTTATCTTTACAAAGTAAAGCGTTATAAAAATAACAGTATTAGGATTTCAAGTCATTTTTCTCAACGATTTTTGTATATATTATCGCAATTGATGCAATTCAAGGCAATCTTCTAACCCTAATTCCTACATAGACTTAAAAATAGACATAAACGTGGATAGAGCTAGACATGAAAAAGTTCCTCGGGTCGTAATTATATGAAAGGGATGGTGAACAGAAAATCCTTCTTGTCTCCTTAACCGTATGGAGAATAACTTTCCCCTGGGCTTTTGGTATCCGCATTATCATAACTATGATGTGGATAAATTGTAAACTTAAATCCTAATATGCATAAAATATTTCATTGGTTTGGTAGTTAGAATCATAATGAACCACTAGCAAAGTGCATTCGCTTCCTTCTCTTCGTTTCCCCTTGGGGCTTCACTGCCATGAAGCGCGGTCTCAAAAGAAAAAAGCTGAACCCTTCCTGCTGGCTAATTGTCTTCATAATTTCTTGCGCGAGCATTTCTCATTAGGGGTGACGTGGGAGAAAGAACGGCATCCGCACAACAGCTCCGGTTATAATTATTGAACATAAGTCCTTTCACTTGCAGTGTTGAACCATTTTCCACACTTATCGCTGTAAACAAATAGCTTTTAAACGCGCGTATTTTTGTAATTTGTTGCAATAAAATATGCATTAGTCGTTGGTAAGCAGCGTTTTCACAGCATTTTTGTCAATGACCTATGGGATTAAATTGTTGTTAATATAATTGTTTGACATGTCTCTGTAACTTTAATTTTGTTCTAATACTTTTATAAAGCCGTCGTTAAATATTCGACCCTGCCCCTTTGCCTGACCATTTTTCATCTCTGAGACTTATGTTTGTATAATTTTCCACAACAGAATTCTATCAGATGTGTCTCCTCCAGCTAAGTTAAGCTTTAATGTTTCTACACAATCTTTTCTTTTCTTATTTCCCATTAGTTACTTCTGAGATTCATGGTTTCATAATCCTTCTCAATTTCATTGATGTAATGTTTCATCAGCTTCTCTTTCTACATGTACGTATTAACAGTCAAAAATTAAATAGTTGTGATCCTATATTTGGATGAATTACCGGCGCCGTTGTGATGTGGTAGGAATTACATTAATAGATGCCCATATGCAGTGGTACCTCCACAAAGCGCCATTTTAACCTGGTGTGGAGTCTGTATATGCTGATGCTGCAATATTTTTAAAGTAAAATTTGAAATAAATAGTAGATCCTGAGTAAACTTTAATTCTGTTAAGTATTTTTGCATTGGGAAGTATACTGACACGCTATATTTGTGAGCACACCGATGTCTAAAGTTCTGGGTTTGAATTCCTCCTTCTTCTATCATGTTAGGTGCTTCTCCTACGTCCCGAATTAAAATATAACGTAAAAGGCGGTTTAAAAGGCTTCTGACTCCTTTTTGAAAGCTCTTCTGGCACTTGTTTCGCAATAGCGTTGTGAATGATCTTGTACTTATTGAAACGCTTATGGAGACAGGTTTCACACTTCCAGCGTCTGTGGGCAAGCCATTCTATTTTTTTAACACCACCGTAATGACTGTAAAACGTTCTCGTTGACTGCAAGCTGGTTTCCTATATTCTTCATCAGACTTTCACCGGGAGTCCCCAAATAATCGCTTTGCATTTAACTTCTTCGCATTATCATAAAATCCGCCTAACCATGTCGACAGCCTTGCGATGTTCAAATCGAATATGGCATTTCAATATATATCTTGCATGTTAAATGAAGCGACGGAGAGAGTCACGTAGACCATATGGTATAGAATAAATTATGGCATTGCATCAGTACTTATGTGTCTTACTTCACATATGCCATTGCATCACGAACACTTCCATAGGTCTTGCAATTGATAACGACCTTTTTACACTTTACGAGCCATTCTATATTTTTTACACCGCCGTAATGACTATAAAAAATTCTCGCCAACTGCAAGCTGGTTTAATTTATCTTCGTATTGATCTATCAACGTTGCATCACATATAAAAAAATCACAAACTTTGCTCTTCCATGAACTGTATTCGCATTCTTATACTTTGGAGTATGCAAGTTAATATATTCCATTCCTTATTCTCACGTTTACTTTGCTTACGTTAAATATACTGGTGGATGGGGTATTCTTACGTTATTCAGTCTTCCTACATTAGATCGTATTGCTAATAAAAAATTTTACTTAAGAAATATAATTTTGGCTCAATATCAGTTGCTTTCAGAGTTTTTCTAAATTTGGAATACATTTCTGGTTTAGGGTAGTCCGGGCGAGATAGTTCCCTAGTCATAATAGAGACCATATTCGAATTATACGTTTTAATTTCACCAGCTGTTGGATACATCAATTAAATATTGCATTGATAATGATGCAGTAATATAGTTTTATATGATAGAAATCGTAAGTAAATGAAAATATCTAAATAAGTCTTTAATTTGACTCATTTTTTTCGCGCGGTATGTTTGAAACTCCTTCAAAACGGAAGGTTTTTTTGTGATACCCAAGAACCTACTGCGGTGACAATATGATTACTTTTCAAATATTGTTGAGAAAATATAGAAACTACACGCTGTTAGTTTTTTTACGACATCTAAGTGTTAGAAATACCACATTTGTGAAATGAGGTCTCTCTGGAGTGAATAAACGCACCATTTCCCATGTAAAAGGGCTGGTATTTTTTGGAAAATATCTCCAAAAGTAATGTGGTAAGGTTTTGAATTTTTTGTGTCATTAGAAGGGGGTGATATATTTCTCTTTAAAATGAGACCAAATTCATTGATTTCTGGGTAAAATTATATTTCGCTCAAACTACCTTAATTTTTTCACGGCGCCTTGCTTGAGCACACTCCTCATCATAATGCGCCTAAATCTTTTTTTTTTATTTGATGAAATTTCCCCTACCGAGGTGTAGGATAGTTCACCGCAAAACTAATTCGTCCGTGAATAAATCGCTCCCATAACACGAGCGTTCGGAGGCTTAGACTGAATCGCCTCTGCTGCCCAGCAGACGGTTCGCCTCCGGAGGATCCTCATGGGTGAAGTCCCGCTCCTTCTTGACCGGCGCTGAGAGCAAGGTGTGCTGGCAGGTCAGATCGATAAGATTCTCCACGCTTTCCTGCTAATAGAGGCAATTAAACCTTGAGTCAGCGAACCCGGACGTCATTCACGAACGGACCCGAAATCTGAAATTTTAGAAATCACGCGTCGCCCGAATGGCCCTTTCAGGGCAAGGGATGCTGAGGCGCGATTCGACGAGACAGGAGGAAAAGCCATTAGCATGAATTTCTGATGCTGGAAAGGAATTTTAAACAAACCCACACACCAATCAATTGATCTACGACTCTATTCTAATTGTAGGGTAATTTCAGCTTAGTCAGTCCCAAAAAAACCGCGAGTTATTGACAAACTTGACCTATGCATTATATTCAGTTGGTAATCTCCAATTTGATGAGTTGTAATAATTTAATCTTAGTATATACCTTACATCTAAGGATGAGTCAAATCCTATAGTCGATTCTCGATTCCACCGATTTTCATGATTACAGTCAGTATCGAGAATCGATCGCCTAAAGTCTATTCCGATTCCATCGATTCCAGATATATAAATATTCAAATTTCATTTATTCAAATTCAAATCAAATTTCATTTATCATATCATATTTGTCTCAGTAATTTTGGGTGTAGGCTATCAATTTGTTCTTTTTATCTACCTCAATATGCTGAGTATTTATTTATTATTTGTTAATAAATATACTTACTTTTTTAGCGGCTTAATTGTCTTTGTTATTTTATTTCAGCCAATACTTGAATTTAAAGAATAGTTGTAAGTTACTGGAATATCAATATCCCACCCGTTATTAGAAATAAGAATCGATGGAATCGGAATCGGGAATCGATTAGAAAGAATCGGAATCGAAAAGAAGTAGAACCGACTCATACCTGTTGCAGGAAGGTTTCTCGGGTTTTCCACCGGTTGATATTCTGCATCTCTCCCGACGTTTCGAACAGCGACTTGCTGTTCATCCTCAGGGGATCTTCTGAATGCCGTATTCTCAAAGTGGTCCGGTATATATACATCCCGTTCATGGTCAGGTGTAATCTGATTGGCTCTCGCGTGTTACGCTTTTCCCGCCATTTTTGTCATATATAAAGGTGTTCACTATTGGTTTCCACGCATTGCTGATTTGAAACCCGGTGTCTCTGTTGATGTTGTTGCGGTTGATGCGGATGTGAATGGCTTCCTTGACGAGGCGGTCCCAGTAGCCATGTGCACGGCAGAGCAGTTTCGTCTCCTTCCATTGTATGGCATGGTCCTCATTGATACTATGCTCTGCCACCGCGGATTTTTCCGGTTGGGCCAGTCGCAAATGCCTCTGATGTTCTTTCGTCCTCGTTTCAATTGTCCGACTGGTCTCTCCAATGTATGTCTTCCCGCACTCACATGGAATCTCATAAACTCCTGGTGTCTTCAGACCGAGAGGATCCTTCACTTTTACTAGTTGGTCTCTGAGTTTTGGAGGTGGTAAATGAACGGTCTTAATATTGTATCTGTTAAGGATACGTTGGATTTTTCCCGATATGGTGGAGACATAGGGAAGGAAAGCTTTGGAGATAGGCTCTTCTTGCGGCTCCCGTATGCCGTCAGTGGGCTGTCTAAAGGCCCTCTTCAGGGCCATGGAAATTTGAGTTTCACTATAGCCATTTTTCCGAAACGTCTTCTTCAGATGTTTTATCTCATTCGGGATGCTCTCGGTATCAGGAATGTTCTTGGCTCTGTGCAATAGGGTAGACAGCACAGCCTCCTTCTGTGATGGGTGGTGGTGACTCTGATTGCTCAGATACAGGTCCGTATGAGTCGGTTTCCTGTATATGCTGTGTCCCAGGGTTCCATCTTCCTTTTTCCGGATTAAAATGTCGAGGAACGGGAGCTGGCCATTTTCCTCTTTTTCCATGGTGAATTTAATGTTAGGATGCTGGCTATTCATGTGGGCGAAGAACAGGTCTAGGGCGTCCGTTCCGTGTGGCCAGATCAGAAATGTGTCGTCCACATATCTAAAAAAGCATTTGGGCTGCAGTGGAGCTGAGTTGAGGGCCTGCTTTTCGAAGTTTTCCATGTAAAAATTCGCAATTGCTGGGGATAACGGCGAACCCATGGCTACACCCTCCGTTTGCTCGTAGAATTTTCCATCGAAGGAAAAATAGGTCGAAGTCAGCACATGATGGAATAGCTTGACCGTGTCAGAGTCGAATCTTTCTGCCAGGAGTCGCATTGTGTCAGCCAATGGTACACAGGTAAAGAGTGATACCACGTCCAGACTGACAAGGATGTCAGAAGTGTCCACTCGAATCTCCTTTATTGTCTTGACGAATTCCAGCGAGTTCTTGACATGATGGTCACTAACGCCCACATGTGGTGCAAGTATGCCGGTTAGATGTTTAGCCAAATTATAAGTTGGCGAGCTTATGGCGCTGACGATTGGTCTAAGTGGAACTCCTTCCTTATGTATCTTCGGTAATCCGTAAATTCTGGGAGGCACCGGTGCTTCTGTTCTAAGGTACCTTGCTGTCTCAAATGGGATTCCCGCTTCTTTGAGGAGAGATGCAGAATATCAACCGGTGGAAAACCCGAGAAACCTTCCTGCAACTGATACACCGGGAAAACCTGAGATCATACATCACTCACCTCTACGGGGAGGAGACACATCGCAACGTCCGTAAACTGTCGGACCTACGCAAGGAGAAAGCAAAACTACTATGCAGTCTTGCTTTTCTTCTGAAATGCCGTGACGAAGAGGCTATTCCAACTTTTGCCAAGGTGAAATCATCACTTAAGTCGACGAAGGTGGATCGAATTCTCCACCGGACGAGCCTGGCTCTACTCAGAGAACAAATTCAGAACAAACGACGGATACTGGATCGCAACGCCAAAACCCTGAGAGATCTCCACCTACGCCTCTCTTCCTTTCTCTCACCGATGGACTGGGAATATGTTGATCTGGCCACTACAGCCTTGGGCGATTCATTGCATAACCGAGACACGGAGAGATTGAAACAGAAGTTTGAGCGTCTACCAAGAACAAAAAGACAAGCCAAGATACCAGATCGCCACCGTTTGGTTATAAACCTTACTGACGAGAGGATCGACGAAGACACGATCGCTGTTCTCTCTAAGGGTCTGAACTTTGCACCAACGCCAAGATCAATACCATTTAGCGACATCATCGGTGGAGTAGAGCAAGCAGTGCGTAAACTACCCAAGGACGCCGCGGAAGACATAAGAGCTGAGATATCCATGACTTTGAAGAAAGCAGTACTGCCCAAGTCCAATATCAATTTCAAAGAGAGGACTGCTCTGCGAGCCTTACAGAGAAATACTGCAGTAACCATCCTACCAGCCGACAAGGGCAACGCTACCGTTCTCATAAAAACCGTGGATTATCATGAGAAGATGCATGAGTTACTCACAAGCAACTCGTACAAGAGAATTCCACGGGACCCCACGGACTCTATAAACAGAAGGACTATCAAGCTCATCAAAGAAGCGGGAATCCCATTTGAGACAGCAAGGTACCTTAGAACAGAAGCACCGGTGCCTCCCAGAATTTACGGATTACCGAAGATACATAAGGAAGGAGTTCCACTTAGACCAATCGTCAGCGCCATAAGCTCGCCAACTTATAATTTGGCTAAACATCTAACCGGCATACTTGCACCACAGGTGGGCGTTAGTGACCATCATGTCAAGAACTCGCTGGAATTCGTCAAGACAATAAAGGAGATTCGAGTGGACACTTCTGACATCCTTGTCAGTCTGGACGTGGTATCACTCTTTACCTGTGTACCATTGGCTGACACAATGCGACTCCTGGCAGAAAGATTCGACTCTGACACGGTCAAGCTATTCCATCATGTGCTGACTTCGACCTATTTTTCCTTCGATGGAAAATTCTACGAGCAAACGGAGGGTGTAGCCATGGGTTCGCCGTTATCCCCAGCAATTGCGAATTTTTACATGGAAAACTTCGAAAAGCAGGCCCTCAACTCAGCTCCACTGCAGCCCAAATGCTTTTTTAGATATGTGGACGACACATTTCTGATCTGGCCACACGGAACGGACGCCCTAGACCTGTTCTTCGCCCACATGAATAGCCAGCATCCTAACATTAAATTCACCATGGAAAAAGAGGAAAATGGCCAGCTCCCGTTCCTCGACATTTTAATCCGGAAAAAGGAAGATGGAACCCTGGGACACAGCATATACAGGAAACCGACTCATACGGACCTGTATCTGAGCAATCAGAGTCACCACCACCCATCACAGAAGGAGGCTGTGCTGTCTACCCTATTGCACAGAGCCAAGAACATTCCTGATACCGAGAGCATCCCGAATGAGATAAAACATCTGAAGAAGACGTTTCGGAAAAATGGCTATAGTGAAACTCAAATTTCCATGGCCCTGAAGAGGGCCTTTAGACAGCCCACTGACGGCATACGGGAGCCGCAAGAAGAGCCTATCTCCAAAGCTTTCCTTCCCTATGTCTCCACCATATCGGGAAAAATCCAACGTATCCTTAACAGATACAATATTAAGACCGTTCATTTACCACCTCCAAAACTCAGAGACCAACTAGTAAAAGTGAAGGATCCTCTCGGTCTGAAGACACCAGGAGTTTATGAGATTCCATGTGAGTGCGGGAAGACATACATTGGAGAGACCAGTCGGACAATTGAAACGAGGACGAAAGAACATCAGAGGCATTTGCGACTGGCCCAACCGGAAAAATCCGCGGTGGCAGAGCATAGTATCAATGAGGACCATGCCATACAATGGAAGGAGACGAAACTGCTCTGCCGTGCACATGGCTACTGGGACCGCCTCGTCAAGGAAGCCATTCACATCCGCATCAACCGCAACAACATCAACAGAGACACCGGGTTTCAAATCAGCAATGCGTGGAAACCAATAGTGAACACCTTTATATATGACAAAAATGGCGGGAAAAGCGTAACACGCGAGAGCCAATCAGATTACACCTGACCATGAACGGGATGTATATATACCGGACCACTTTGAGAATACGGCATTCAGAAGATCCCCTGAGGATGAACAGCAAGTCGCTGTTCGAAACGTCGGGAGAGATGCAGAATATCAACCGGTGGAAAACCCGAGAAACCTTCCTGCAACTGATACACCGGGAAAACCTGAGATCATACAACGACTCATACCTACTTACATACTAGAGTTATATTTCTTTCGTGGAATTTTGGCCAAGTGAAACGGCTACAGTAAAGGAGAAATGTTCCTGTATTCCTTATCACATCGAATGCTTAATTTCAGAAGTATGGTTTTCGTAAATATATTTGTATTCCTTAAAATTCACACTTTTTAGTATTCATTTGAAATAATTGCCATATTTCGTTACCTTTGGCATCTAAACATGTGATGTACAAGTCCAATGGTCCACTTCGAATGTTTTGTAACTCCGCCTCTCTTCGATCGAAGTGATTTTGAAATGAAGTGCACTTCTTTTTCGTTCCTTGACCACGTTGACTTTCTGACAAGAAATTCATTCTGGTGCCACTTTTGCATCGGAAACTATTCCCAATGTACTTAAAATCCGCTCGTTACCGTCGTAGTTTTCCCCTTCCTTCCGGTAGAGGGATTTGCATCAAAACCTCATGCATAGGAAGTCGAAACAGGGACAGGAGGCCGGAAAAATGAGGAAGACTTTCCTCCTCGAGCTCTGTATGCATTTGGAACAGTTTCCGCGCCCTAGAACACTGGCCTCGCTGCCGTTGTGGAATCCTCCTCGTGGAGGAAACAATTTAGACGTCTTGAGAAAGCGGTGAATGCTATTGCACGTTGTCGTTTCCAAGTTTTTGACGAAAGGAAAGTTATTTCAGTAAGATCTATGTTGCTATCACGAGATCATAAGGCTGATGATGAGATGAGGGTAGGTAAAAGCTTTAATTATTTATACTCCAGGATTATTTTTATCTTGACTTGTATATTAATTTCTGTAAATGTTATTAATGGAAAAATTAAAAACTGGAAATTTCCAAATTTTTGTTCGTTAATAAAATATTAACATGGTCCTAATGCTTTTCAATATTCCAAGTAGAACGCCTCTGAAATAGCACAAGGTACTTAGGAAAGGTGAGATGTGGAAATGCATTGTATAACTTAAAAAACTAAAGTGATTGTACCGAATTTTTCTTAGAAAAATTCATCTATTCGCCAAAATATTGTTCCACCACATCTCACCTGACATAATGAAATTCATGCCAATTTTTTTGTGCTCTGATGATTTATCGATATCATTTGATGGACTCATAATTCAAAGACGTAGCATTAGTGGTAGTAGAAAAAAAGAGTGATATTTTGGCCATTTATCGCAACATTGAGGAAAAACTTATATTATTTTCTCAAGAGCTGGATCATTGTAGTTGGACGTTATCCGACCAGACAAAACTTGCTCACTCGGAAAAAAATCCCTTGTGAATCGATTTTGAAATATTTTCATGCGAATAATATTTTATGCCGAGCTATTTTTTATTACACCTTCCAGGAAAACTTGATTTCCTATCGAGGTCTTTATGCACTCTCAAATCGGTTAAACTTTAATAACTAGTATTCATTCAAAGTGTACTGGAATGCGTGATACTCCGGCTTTGTGTATAAAATGAGGCACTCTGAAATATGAAATTCATACCTATCGGCCGAAAACTAATTCTGTATAACAAAGATCAGTTGCATCATTGGCGGCCCTGAAGAATAAAGGAAAATCGACCGAATCTCCAAACGTTGCAGTGGGAGAGCCATTGATGCAAAATTTTCTCTGCAGGAATCTTTCGAGCGGCTAGCGGCTCGCTAATGAATTACATGGAATTAAAGAGGATGCCATAGTTTAAGATCTTGAATACGAATTATAAATTTATTGTTGGCAGTGAATGTAATTGGATAAAAAAGAGGACAACTTTTACTAAAACCACTAAATTTATTAAAAACGACCCAGGTTTCGATGTGTATTCACATCATCTTCAAAGACCTGAAGATGATGTGAATGCACATCGAAACCTGGGTCTTTTTTTAATAAATTTAGTGGCTTTAGTAAAAGTTGTCCTCTTTTCTATTTAATGATGGAATACCACCAAGTGGTACTGACGAAAATGAGTGATACATGTAATTGAGTGATATGTAGATTTTTCGTTTTTTTATAAATGATATGAACCATTTTCAATTTAAAGAAAATCTTTATCGGGCAGCATTGTAAAAAAATACACACTATGAAATGTCTTAATGTATAAAATTTTTATTCAGCCAGGGTTTCGTGATAGTAAAATTAGCAACTAAATTTTTATACATCAAACTTTGCTCTTATCCTAACGTCCTGGGGAGGAATTTTTAGAATCACAAACGAACCGTTTCGGAGCCCAAATAGGGAATCGGTACGTCTACGATAACACTGGCAATGTGTCGTCTCCCTGGTGAGATGTTATGTGAGCCCTAGACATAATTGCTTCGTGATTGAAAGAGCACCCAGCAACCTCCCAGAAGAGGACGCTCCGTGAGATCGAAATATTGCGGCCTTTAAGATGAGTCTCCCTTGGGGAAGGGCGAGGGGCTCCTGTTTCCTGGACAGATAACGGTGCGGCCAGCGGACTTTTTTATTTCACGGAGGCATCTCGCCCGGCCGACGGGCCGCCCGCCAGCTACCGAGGGCAGCCATCATCCCTCGGCCGGAGAAAATAATCGTGAAGGGTTGAAAAGGGTGAGGGAAAATACACGTCACTTAAATTCGCCATTTATTTTATTGGACGGCCTTCCAACGGTCTTTCGTTTTACTTAATTTCTTTCATCTTGGTTCGCCAACTTCTTTCACATCTTCCTCAAAGTAATTGTAATCCCTGCTAAAATATTCCTTAGAAGCTGTTCTGTAGAATGTAAGCAATTGTACACAAATTGACTCTTTTTCTTCAGAAAGTCAGGCTCTCATGCTCAACTATATATGCTCTGTAGAGTCAGGCTCTCATACTCTACAGAACATGTGTTCTGTAGAGTTATTTTCTGCAGAGCAAAATAACTCCTTACAAGCTGTTCTGTAGAACTTCAGAAACTCTACGGAAATACGTGAGGTTTCCGTAGAAGGTTTCCGATTCTGCAGAACGTCGTGGGGAATTCCGTAAAATACTTTAAGGAATATCTACAGAACTTTTTAAGAAATTCTGTGGAAGTATTGATAAGGAAACTATGCAGAAATTTTTAACAGGGATCATGAAATAAAATACGTTTATCACTGTTAAATTTAATTCAATGCTCTGGTACAATGTCGAATCATTCCATGCCTTACCCAGTCCAGTCTATGGTGGAAATTTTACTTAGGCGTCAAGAGCGAGAAAATTTTCCCCTTCACTTTGCATCAGAGAACAGATTTCAGAGGAATTACGCTGAGTTCCTATATTTTATAGAAAAATGTCATGTTAGGTGTTTTGCCAGCCAAATCTGTTTTCTCAAGTTTCCCTCAAATATGCTATTCCTTTTTTTATGAACCCATTTCCATAGCCCACATCTCTCTTTTCATATCGTGCGGTATTTTTATTATTCTCTTCCCTCACCACATCGCTTAAATCCAAGTTTCTGATCCATTCTGAACGGCGATACACAATTCTTAATTAATCTCTCTTAAATATCTTTAATCAAATTTGCCCCCAACCAGTCCTACCGTTTGGTTTAGTTAGTATGTACATATCATTCTATTTTAAATTGTACTTGGCCTATCTCATGTATCCCTGCCCTGCCACGCCCCAACCCCATGCATTATATTACCATTGTCCTCTATAGTCTCATTTCAATCTCCTTGACGTCACAAACTTTGAGCACCCTACATTTATACCAGGTTCGTTAATCTACTCCAATTAAAACCTTCGTCCCGACACTGACTAGTGACGATGCACAGCCGTAGTGGCTTCGTATGGGCGCCCATGACTCGCCTTCCTATTCGTTACGTGGTCGAGCAATGTGCGGTTAATCAAACTGAAGTAACGTCCTTCTTTTTCCGATTATTTTGGATGTTTTCTGTACAACATTACAGCTTAGAGATTACTGATGGCGCAATTTTATTTTGATAATGCAGAACTTTAATTTTGCACACCGTTCCCACTGGTGACTCAGGAGGCGAGGGGAGTGACTCCTGAACTATGTGCTATGCTGTGATACAGTTTCTATGCCAGAAAATAGCTCTGTTTGTGATATCTTTCATACTGGTCTATACTTGCATACCACTGATTCCTAAATGAGCATAAACCAGCGGTGGCTATTAATGAGCTACAGCGGTGTTTGCCGATTGACCTTTCGATTATTATTTCCTTCTTTCTTTTCAGTGATGTGGCCCGAGATTAAGACTGTACCAGCCAGGATTAATTGCTGTATTCTTACGTCCCTTATAAAACCGTTGGAAAAATTAATAATCAGATTGAGATTCCGGTCCAACTCGCAATAACCGTATGCTTACTCTCCAATTGAAGACATTTCGGAATAATCTACCAAAATGTTGCTTGGCTCCATGGTATATACCTCGACACCAGGGGCGGCCCCAGTCCCGCTCTGAACAAGTCCGAAGTAGACAAGAATTTTATATGCATCACTGGATTAGATATTTGGGGAGGCGATCGACGGCTAAGGTCATTTGCGCCATAAGTAAAGGAGGAAGGGTGGATAGAAACCCGGCGTCGGCATTAGCCTGCCCTTAACGAAAGGCGCTAAGGGGACCACGGTTTAACATCTCATCCGACAGACTGAGCACTGTACTTGAAGTGCCCTCCACAAGACACTCAAGTGGGGATCTGGTTTCCTCTGAAAAACATTATCCTCAGCAGGAATTTGAACCCTGGCCGAGCCTAGGCGAGTACTCTTGCCACCACACCAACCCGATCCCCATATGCATCACTACGACATCATGTTTTGGTTTATGATAGTAACGCAATTTATGATGAGTTAGTTTTCATTAGTTTGTGATAAGAAGAACTCTGGTAGTTTTGTTAAGGTCGCCGATAAGTGACCTTGACTGGGTGAAAAAATGTTCTGGTACCGTGGTTGCTCATCAATTCAAATATTTCTCCGTGGATCAACTGTTGCATGGTTATTGAGATGAACTAAAGTGTAATGTAAGTATGGCTTTCCACTCAACCGGGTTATTCGAGAGACTACCGGAACCAGAGTACGGTTTTCAATCATCTCGCTTCTCGAATAGAGACATTTTCATCACGTTAATGTTGCAATGTTACCACGGTTTTAATCCTGGCAGAATCGTTCTTTCCGTTGAAAATTACGGAGCGCGCTTCGCACCTCAACGATTCTTATTTTAAATATGCAATTAAAATTTAAATAATAAATAAATAAAATTATTTTAAATGGTAAAAATATCAGTTAAACTTTAAGTTAGGTCAGCGTATTTCAATATTTACGAATCGAATATGTCGGCATAAAAATGGCATAGGCATTTTAAAGATCATAGGTCTTTTTGCTTGAAAAGATCATTTAAATCATTATTTACCGTTGTATAAGTGTACTCTAATTAAGAAACTGTATAAGTTTAGAAAAGTATCTACCTTTGTCCACTGCATCTTAGATAGCCATAATCATTGTATGTGTACGTATTTCGATTTATTTGGTAGTTAACTTTTAAATTATTTAACACTTTCGCATTGATACCGTTCATCGTTGCGGAATAAGCATTCTAAGTGTGAGTCGAAGGTATTTTGTTAGCTGATTTTCCCGGAATCTTCCGTAGTTCCCGACTCTGGCAAACGGGAAACTCCAGTGATACACAAAAGATATCGTACTGTCTACCTTGTATTACAAAATCGTGCTACCCGTGTTTCGACTGTCTTGCAGTCATCATCAGGTATAACTAATCTTTCACAAAACAAGACATGTGCATATATATTGAGAGATACATTGACCAAAACACAGTAGTTGGGGGTGGGAAGGGGGGTTGTGGCGGGGGTAAGGAGGAAGGATTGGAGGGGAAGGCTAAAATCATAATTGGGATATGATCCTTTGTTCGTCCAAACAAATTACGTCAACACTCCTGACCTGCGTCACGCTGAGGACGGATATAGAATGACAGGGGGGAGAAAATGGAAGGGGGGGGAGGAGGGTGGTTTGTTGGAGGAGGTAAGGTTAAGTTAAAATGGTGTCCAAAATAGGGGAATGGCAAACAAATTAATTCTCATTTAACGGGTTCATTTTCTTTCGTTTTCTATTTAATATTCCCCGCTGCTCCGACACACCTAGACGTTGTCCTCGATCCAGGAAACGGAGGATTTTCAGAGGAAACTTCAGGAATGAACTATTCAACCGTCGGAGAGTGTCGGTTGAAGAGAGGGGTGAGCGCGAAGTATGGAAAGGGTCAAAAACTCTTTCAAACTCATCCCATCGTTGGTTCCCCCTTCTCCCGTTTGAGCATCTCGATCGGACGTCCTTTCCTCCATCGTATCTTTCCATTTTCTGCTTCTTATTTCTTTCTTTCATTCGAGAACTCGTTTTGGAGATGGGGTATTTGCGCTTCTCATCCTCCTGCCAGTGGGTCGGGAAAAAAAACAAATTAGTCCCGGAACTAAAAGCGAAGATAAAAAAAGTTAAGGTTTCTCATCGCGTAAACCTCCATTCCCTTCGTGCTTGGTCAATATTTGACTCAAGAGAATTGTTCTCCCTCCGGTTCTTATGACAGCAGCAGGGTGCAATGAACACATTTGCTGCGAACTAGCCGAGAAATCCAAAGGTCGTTGTCTTAATCCCTCCTCGGCTACATCTACATTTACTTACTACCCTGCGAGCCGCCGCATGAGAGTGTGGCAGGGGGTGTTAGGTCACCAGCCGTGTGAAGATGTAAGGTTTTGGGAGGTGAAATAGGGACGTGTATTATGGGAGTATAGTTAGTGGAATTCAATCTCTATTGTGGTCGCTTATTGTGCGCGGAAAGACTTGAGTTTTTGTACCAATCTGTTCGGCCGTGTATCCCTCTTATTTTATCGCATCTGTCAGACCTAGAGATGTAGTGAGGCGTCAGGATAATATTCTCGGTGTCGCTCTGAAACACACCAGTTATGAATTTCTCAAGCAACCTAAGCAGCGTCCGAGTCTCTAGGGACTCCCACCTGAATCCCTCTAAAAGTTGTGAGACTATATGTTCGCTCGTAGTAGCTTTTAACGAAGCGTGCTGCTTTTCTTTGTATTTTATTAATTAATTATCGATATCTATCATAATATCTAGACTATAGTATTATTTTTCTGAGTAATGTGTATTTTCATACTTTAATGTTATTGATAAATTGAAATTGTTTTCAATGCCGGATTGGGTATTTAGAAACGGCACACACGTCATGTCAGCCACTTCGTGTAAAAAGTGGAATACAGATAAAAATATAAAGCTCCATTTAGCGTCCTTGGATCATTAGGATATGCCTCCAAGATAGTTTCCAATGACACTTTTATTTCATAAGTAAAATTCACTCAAAGTCTGTTACCTATGATTTTATTAGCTGCCCTCATTTGGAGATCCACAATTGAGATGGCTCATTGGACAGAAAAAATTGTGAGACCGCAGGAAAGGTAAACTATTTAGTGTAATTATTTCATGAACAACATGTATATTATTTGAATTTATTGTAATGGAATACTTTTTAGCGCGTAAATAAAATATAAAGAAGTGATCGAAATTAGTAGTTAACAGTAATTAATGCTTTATATTAAGGATGAAAATTTTGTAACATCCTTTAAGATTCGTTATATCGTCCGTTGCGCAACTAAATCAATTTTTCAGAATAACTTCTTTTAATATTAATTCTAATTATTGACTGAAATAAGATTAGCTTTCCGTTAAGTAGATGTAATTTTTACTCTTTTGATAGATATCTTTAAGAGACAGATGTTTACTATAGCTCTGGTACCACATTAACATTTTCAGACTTGTGTAATGACCGTTACACAACATAATTGTTAACTGTCCTTTAATAAATTCAAATATGGACCCTCAACTTTCCGCTCCTACTGAGATAATCCCTTTAATCGATTTCTAGTCTTAAGGGGATGCAAAATATTTTTTGAAAGAATATATATACATTTCTTGAAACACAAATGTACTTCTATTACCACGGATACGCCGCGAGCATTTGGGACCCTGGTCAAATAGATTTAACCAAAAAAATTAACGAAAGAAAATGGGAAACTCCTACGAGCGTACAATTAGTGTCTCGCAACTTTTAGAGGGATTAAGGTGGGAGCCCCTAGAGACTCGGAGGCTACACGCTAGGCTTAGGTTGCTTGTGATATTCAGAACTGGCATTTTTCAGAGCGACACAGAGAATATTATCATGGCTCCTCACTACATCTCTAGGTCTGACAGATACGATAAAATAAGAGAGATACACTGCCGAACAGATAGGTACAAGAACTCGTTCTTTCCGCGAACAATAAGTGACCACAGTAAAAACTGATCTCCTCTAAATTCACTCCCATAGTACATGTCACAATTTCACCTCCGAAAAATCTTACACCTTTACACGGCTGGTGACCTAACACCCCCTGCCACATGCCCATGCGGCGGCTCGCAGGGTTTTAAGTAGATGTAGATGTATTGGCTGATTTCCTGTCTTAGTTTCAAAATAGAATATCGCTACGGTATTCAGACTGGAAAATCAGCCCGGGAACCTCAAGGGAGTGAGTTCGAACCCTGCTTCGGCAATAGAAGATTCGGGTTTCTTAACCCTCCGTTGCTATCGTCGGGTCTTTTTTGACCCCTACATAATTTGTTGTTGCTGTGGTGGTAAAACGGCCGCTCGCAGCAACCTTGGCTACAATGTAATCCAAGGGGAGGGGGGAGCAAGCCAGTTGAACTTGAGGCATTGGGGGTGATGGTTGTGGTTTACGAGCAATTCGAAAAATCGGATAAAAAACCCGAGAATAGTGTGTGCGTGACCAAAAACCAAGATAGAAGTTAAGGTAGTATGAGCGAAATATCATCCTACTAACATTATAATTGTGAAAGTTTGTATGTTTGGATGTTTGTTACTCAATGACGCAAAAACTACCGGACCGATTGAGCTGAAATTTGGCATGTAGATAGAAAATATATCTGTGGGCATTATAGAATATATTAAAAAGCCCTTAGAGTCCCCTAAGGTCCCCCCCCCCTCTAGTGGTCCATGTTAATCATTGGGTTCGGTGCAGTGGTTTTATTTTTTGCTTTTTAAAAGTACTTTCACTCAAGATAGAGGGCTGGAATTTTTTATATCGGATGGCAGAATAAATGAAAATCTAATTCTTTCAATCGATTTTCTATTACGTTTCGCATTCATGTGAAAGTCATGTTTTTAGCTAAAAAATCTCACATTTTCTCTGAAATCAACAATATCTTATTTCCTTGGCAACCAAAGATTTGATCTTCAAAAGATATTGACGCCTCTAGCATGCAAATAACATGTTTTCCTGCAGACCCCTTGATATCACGTTGGAAGGAAATCTGTATCAGAAGGGCCCAGAGTCCCAAGGGCCCCATGATGGATTGCTTAGGTTGATTATAATCATGAAACAAAAAAATAAATAAAAAATCCAACACTAAAATACCAATACCTATATGAAGAAAAATTGGAAACTAAATCGGTCACCTTCCCGTGGTGTTACTCGGGTTACACTAAGAACCGCACAAATCTCATCCTAACCCAACCACGGAAGAGTACCCAGCTATAAATCTGGTTCAAATATCGACCCATCTGTTTCGAAACTTCAATCTGTTTTAATATGGCGGAAACTATAATAACGTCACTACATTTATCTTACCCGAAAGAAGAACGGGGTATTATGCTCAATGAACGCCATCCATGCACGAAAATCGACAATTGCCCTAAGAATCAACATATATTTTTTATTTAAAAATCAAAACCAATGATTATGGCTACCCTTTACACCTAAGACGCAGTCCAGGTAACGGAGGATTAATTGGTCAAATAAACACGGCTGCTGCTGCAAATGATCCGTTTGACATTTTCGACCGCAGGATTGTACCTCTACTCTCCAATCCTGTTTGAAGGTACTCAACGCCCATATCAAAAATGAATATCGCAACTGAAAGAAGTCATTGAATGCAAATATATGTATGTACACAAGGGAATCGATTAAGGCCGTTTTCGAACTTGGCAAACGCCTAGTTAACTTGATATCAAGTTAACTTGATCCCAAGACCGACCGGGTAGAATCTTGACTTGACACTTTCGTAGCCCTTATACGGTGGAAGAGACACCATGCGGCCTTCATTTCGTAAAACATACGAAAAGCGCTATCCGTGTCCATAATTATTTTGGGTGATGGAAGTGGATTACTTCTTTAAAATGCTTCCCAACCCTAGACGCCAAAGTAACAGAGAATATTATTTTAAAAATCTTATTGCTTATGAATAAAATAATTCTCACTATACCATAATATGGTGATTAACTAATATGCTTCGATTACTTGGGGCTGCGAAAGTGGACGACATATCGCTCACTGTATTTCACCACAATCAACGTCTTTGTGCAAAAAAAGGCATCATAATATTTTTTGCCTGTATGAAAAAACACGTAACAATATATTAATGCATTACACTCCGAACTAACTCCCTATGATGTCTGACTGTTGACTGATAAATACGCGCGTTGTAACTAACATAATTAAGCTGAAAACAAATTACATTTACTCTAAAGGTTTATTGTCCCACTTCTTTGATGAATGCTGTGAGAACCTCTCCAATGTTAACGTTATTAACAATTATTATGTTCGTTAGCTAACAATAACGCTGCCAATGAAATTATGGCTACCTTAGAGTACTTTCCATCGGACCATAATTCTTTCATATAATTTCTTTCATCATTATTTCATTTCTTTTCCTTCCACAGTAAGGAAGATAGATTTTGTAGGTTCAATGAAGTAAACAAGGACGGTACATTTACAATGTATGGAATTATTCACACAACTATTAGGTCTTACTGCAACACACATAAACAAATATCTTTTATCAGTATATTCACATTTGAAAAGCCTTTAAATATAACGAATTCATCAATTTTTCCGCAAAAAAATAAATATCACACAATTATACGTAGTAATGATAAAATAGTATCCATTTGAAAGTTTCTTCACTTCTATCTTCCGTACAAGCCCATATTATCACACCCCGAGTTCGAACTTAAAACCTAGCAAGCATAGCAAGTCTCCTTTTTCGTTGACTTGGTATCTTTCCTCGATAGCTAGTGAACAAGCGCTTGGTGATGACTTGTCCATGACGTCATAGCTTTCGATGCGTACTAGGTTTCAAGGCAAGATGCTAGATTTGCCAAGTTCGAAAACGGCCTAAGTTCATTCACTCAGAAGACGACTCAAAGGAGACCGCTCAGTATTCTTCAGGTTTTGTGGCTTTCGTATATAATAAATTCAGTGTTTTTCACAACCGTTGAGTTTCAACGGGTACCTTTTGCTAGTTTTACCTATAAATCAATGAATTTGGTCTCATTTTAAGGAAAAATATATTACCCTTCCATTGACATAAAAAATTCCACCATTTACCACATTACTTTCCGAGATATTTGCCAAAATAAAATACCAGCCCTTTTACATGGAAACGGTAAGTGTATGTATTCCAGAGAGACCTTATATTAAAAATGAGGCATTCCATTCACTTAAATCTCGTCCAAAAATCAACAGTGTGTAGTTTGTGTGTTTTCTCAAATATTTTTGAAAATTAATCATATTATCACCGCAGTAAATTCTTTGGAACCACAGAAGACCTTCCGTTTTGAAGGAGTTTTAAACGTACCGCGTGAAAAAAAAGAGTCAAGTTGAAAACTTATTTAGATATTTTCATTTGATTACTTACAATTTCTGTCATGTAAAACTATATTATTGCCCCTTTAATAATGCAATATTTAATTCGTGTCTCACAGCTGGTGAAATTAAAACGTATACATCGAATATGGTCTGTATTATGATTAGGGAACTATCTCGTTCGCACTACCTTAAGGGTCAAGATTCGAGTTCGTCTGGCTGGACGCGATGTAAACAAAAGAGCTGGAGCTCCTGAGAGCCTGTTTTTCTCGCACCCATGATTGGATGACATCAACAAGGCAAGGGTAGGAGGCAATAAGAAACTTAGGGATATGCATCTAGTGGCCTACTAAATCATAATCCATAGAGGTGAAACGAATTATCTAGAAGAACTTCAAGTTTCACCTATGAATGGTTTTCATATTCGGTTTTATGACGAGTAACTTGTTAGAACATTCACGTTTGAATAGCAGATCAAGCCAATGATCTGCAATACATTTTTACCAACAAAATGGCCCGCATTAAAATTTATTTCTTGCCCGAATTATAACTGTAGTGTATTCATTTCGGTGTCAAGGACATGTTCAAGGCCATTTACTTCTGAAACCGGATGATTTCCCCTCTTATTCCCCGGCCGTAGCCTGTATCATACCTTGGCCGCGAAGACGTAGTTCATTCATGTTTGAGACACAAAAATGCCAGACTGTAATGTATAATTTGGCCTTGATACTCTATAGCCAGAAATTTTATTTTATTTTAAAGTAGATCGAAATTCATTGCAATTAATGAGTACTTACAAGTTATTTTATTGGAAAAGAATGATGTGTAACTGATAGAAATGGAGGTAGATTTCAGAACTTTCAACGCACCGACACCAGCTATTGTTTTGCGCTCCGAAATTCCTAAGAAGAGTTACATTACATGGATGGTCACATATTGAGAAGGATTTGATGGATTACTAAGAACAGATTTTATACGTTAATTGTACTTTATATGCTACTCAAGTCAAAAATCAAAGGAAGTTGTGTTTAACATTTAAATAGACAGCAATAGAATTGCATTTACAAATGGCATCTTTGAAATACCTTTGGTCTTAGAATCAACATTGGACATTTATATAGCATAATGATTGATTGATGGCTTATATTACTAGTGTCATTGATTAGTGCTATTTAGCACTAATTATTCTTTTAATATGGTCCCTTTGTTTGTTTATTAGGATTACATCATTTTTGTGATTACAAATCGGCTGAATAAGTCTCATACCATGATAATTTTATCTGTGTTTACACGAAAGGTCTTTATTTCTTTTCCATGTGGATAGTTATGCTCCATATGATTTCCAGTTGGAACCGAAGTGGGCCATAAAATACCATAAACGACAGAAGAGTCAGACGAAATATCTTGATTAATATAGCACCAGCATTATATTAGTATTTTTCACGAGGTCTTTTATGGCTCAACAGCGCGAACTTTTGCGAACAAAATCTCCATTAGATATCTGTCGCTACATTTTTGTCCATGTCTATCTCTGTCTGTTTTTTTTCTCTATCCGCGTCCATCTCGAACCCCATAACACTATTTATGCCCATAAAGTTAGTCGAGAATTTATGAAATTTGGGCCTTAGAATTCTAATGCTATAAAGCTATGAGCCTGAGTTCGGCTCTTTTGAAGTCTCTTGCTTTGAAATCGAAGAGCAATTTTAGCAAGTATTTTAATCAAAGGAGATTGAGCTCTACGGTCTCTCAAGGTAGCAAAATTAAAAGTCTCCAATAGCCGTAAAAATGGCACCACTCGTCAAACATGCAACCACACAACACTTACTGCGTTGGTTTGCGGGAAAGGGGGATTCCACTGCAGGGACCAACCACAGCCTCTCTACCAGAATACTACCTGTGTGTGTCTGTAGTGGTCACTGGCGAGGAAGTAACATTCCCGTAAACCATCACAGGAGGGTATTCTGGTAGAGAGGCTGTGGTTGGTCCCTGCTGTGGAATCCCCCTTTCCCGCAAACCAACACAGTAAGTGTTGTGTGGTTGCATATTTGACGAGTGGTGCCATTTTTACGGCTATTGGAGACTCTTTTAATTTTGCTACCAATTTTAGCAAGCTTTTTTCATATTTTATCCAACAGAGTAAGAGGGGATATAAACAAATTCAAGGTCAAGGTATTAGAGTATTTGATAATAATCTTCAAAAGAAATTTGAAAATCCCGCCGGCTGGTAGAATGTTTAAGTTTCCCAAGGCTATGCTGAACATCAGTCTTGTGCTCCGCATAACGTTTCTCTGATGATTCCATTAGTCCTCACTTAATTCAAAAAGTATTCTTGCAAGATCCTGCAAATTTTATCGTTTAATGCAACGTAGTCTGGAAGTGAAAGGTGAATTTCGGCTATGTAGACAAATGGCTAAAGTTAAGGTAGTTTAAGCGAAATATCATTTCACTTAGAAATCATGAATTTGGTCTCAATACAAAGAAAAATATATCACCCTTCTATTGACACCGAAAATTCAACCCCTCACCACATTACTTTCCGAGATATTCGCTGGAAAATTCCAGCCCTTTTATACCGTAAATGGTACATGTGTGCACTCCATAGACCTTATAATAAAATGAGGCATTCCCTACACTTAGATCTCGTCAACAGTAAGTAGTTTGTGTGTTTTCTCAACTATTTTTGAAAATTAGTCATACTGTCACCGCAGTAAATTCTTCGGGATCACAATAAACCTTCCGTTTTGAAGGAGTTTCAAACGTACCGCGTGAAAAATTATTTCCCCATTAATAATGCAATATTTAATTCATGTGTCTCACAGCTGGTGAAATTAAAAGGCATAGTTCGAATATGGTATCTATTATGATTAGGGTACTATCTCGCTCGCACTACCTTAAGGCAATCGAACGCACTGCCTAGTGTGAAATACTTCACGAGTTGGAATTTTGAACCCTCTCTTCGCAACGGTTGAGGCCAATGCTTGCGTGAATGTTGCAGCATCATATCAAACCAGTCCTTTACGATATCTGCAGAGTCATACTTGGAGTGAAATTAAAAAATATCGATCGCAAAGACGTGGTTAGTGGATTATCACGACCAATCCTGTGTCTGACAATTGTTTTCTGTAAGAAATGGAAGTAAACTCTAGAAATGAGTGATTCTTGAAGAATTCCGACTGGATATTCCCGAGGAGAATATGCATGAGGATATATGACTTTGTCTAAGTTGAAAAAATACATTAGACAGCCGAGCATGAATGTGGTAAAAGAATGAGTTGTATGGAAGAAGTGGTACACATAGTAAATCGTGGGTAATAAAAGATTTTTCTGAGGAGGAATCCTATGAGACTTAAAAATTAGAGACTCAGAGTGAAGCAGTACATGAATGGAGCGGAATTGAATTATGCATCCAAGGACGTAGAGTTTTAAAATTAATTAATGAACAAAATCAGATTCTGAGAGAAGCTATCAATAATTAGGCTTAAAGGGGTTGATCCGAATAACCGTCCCCTACCCAGAAAGTCTGTCACAATCTAGGATACCTTTTCTGGGGTGAAAATAGAGATTGAAAAATAGCCTGTATTCTCTTCTTTCCTCCGCACGATGTGCGTAAAATATTTTATGAGACGATGCAATTGTCTGGTGACACCCAGGAAGTGGTTTTTTCTTAGTTAAAATACTGTCTTAAACGGGTTTTTGTTACAACCGGCTCCCTTTGAGTTAAGCGTGCTTAAATAAATTTTTATCGATAGTTTCCACTTTTGGTGGAGAGAATATTTTTGTAAGCTCGGAATAAGTGTTGGAATTTTGTATTTAGTGGAGGTAGGTATTATATATTGGAATCGTGAGTGGAATTTAACGGCAAAAGAATTGATCGTCACATGCACGAACGATCAAACACAAACCGATAATTGGATGGTTGACGTAATGACATAAATCTGTCAACCGTTGGGTCTCATGGACAATTATATAAAATTATAGTAAATAGCCATCCTCCTAGACGGTGCAAATATAATCTCTTTTACTCCTTCACCGGCTCGGCTGCTCCAGTGCATCAATCACGGTTCGTCGTACTTTTTCAACACCTACTGCAAATGATATCTTTGGTTTCATACTTCAGAAAGCCTATGAAGATTCATGAGCAGCCCCATGAAACGAGATCTTTGGCGATAAATTCCATTCAAACGTACATGTTCCCTGGAATTGTTAATTATCGAGTCGGAATCAACGTCTGTCGCCAGTAAAATCCAGGTCTGAAAGCAATACCCACGTTGAGAGAATTACGCAGCAAGTTTATGGCATTTAAATGTTAAAACCTAGGCTGAATGCATAGTGGAGACATGCCAAAACTGAGGTTACCACCCGTAAGTCATAGTGTAATCCTCTGTTGGCGGGGAAAAACTAAATTACCGACTGGTGCTAACAACCCGTACTTTAGGGCAGGCGGTGTCTGCGAACCGGCATTATGTCTTTAGCTCGTTGAATGTTCAACCTTCGGGCGGGAGAGTGTCTCTTTCACTACCAACGTGACTGGATTCCCCAAGCAAGATGGCGAAAGACAGGACATGATCCCCATCGCCTGATGCGAAGCCATAATCTTGCGCTTAATCATTCGGGGAAATGACAAGAGTTTATGCAAATGAGTTTGGAAAGTTATGAGAAATGCAGTTCGAGTAGATCAGCTTGGTTTCTCTGGGCGTGAGAAGAAACTGCAAGCCCTCTTCCTGTCAGAGACCAGTGTTTTATCAGTGTCTCGCCGATAAAACTTAATTCTCATCGTGAATTGAGGGAAGTGTGCCTCAGTGCACGCATTGACCTATTTGAACACATTTTATCGGCCGAACATATACATGTTTTCATGTCAGAGTGGTGTGGACAGGGCCATGTTTTCACAGATTTAGGTTTATGAAGTCTTTATTTTTCTATCAATTATGTTTTTTTCTCTCAAAGCTATGAAAATATATGGTTAGGTGGCCCTTTGGGTGCAAATAAACAATTTTGAATTTTGGCAAGTTTTATCTATATTGGTAGGATGTAAAATATTAATGAGTGCCTGATTTAATTTAATAGAATGAACTCAATTGATGAACTTTAGTGAAATGTGTCCAAATATGTTTTCATCTTGATGTAAAAAATTATTAAAATGTGCACTCAATGACCCACAATCACCACTCAAGCCACCTCAACGAAAAATTTTCGCCAACTGGAAATCTGATCCACATCCGCTGAGTCTCGAGGGGAAAAGTATCCGTGAAGTGTTTCGTCCACTCGCGATTCTAACACGTGTTCGCGCGTTTTTATTTGCCACCCTGTGCATTCGCGCCTTCGCATCGTGTTCCTGCGGCGTTGTGTTCGCAACGAGCGGCCCTCAACACCTCCTGGCCAACCCTCGCCAATCGCGATTCCCCTTTTTCGCCCTCGGGGCCGCTCTCGCTTTCGCAAACCGCGCTTCCGCGTGTCATTTGTCAATCGCTCTCGCCCCTTACTAGTCCGATGCCAGCCGCGGGGCGCTCTCGGCGATCCCCGGCGTCTCTCGCGGCCTCGCTCCCTCCCTCAAGTCCCGCACCGAGGAGCAATTACGCGGCGTTATCTCGCCCGCCTGATTGGAGACCCGAGAGAGCGAAGCGGAGCCGTTGTCGGATGCGGCGACCGCACATGCGGCCAATCTCCTCGACCCTCGCTGCATATAGGTACTTGGTTCGAACCAGTGGTGGCTCGCCTGACCGGCGTGCACTAAGGGAGGGATACAACCAGGGGCGATCCCAGGAATTTATTTCGGGGGGGAGACTACCATTAAATTATGGCAATTTTCAGTCATCCTAAAAAAATGATAGTACTGTTACATCATTATGTCCATATAATAATAATGAGCATAATAATAACAATTATACTTTTCAGATCAGTGATCAGAGTGTTTAATATTGTATTTGATAACTACGTCTAGTTGTTAAAATTACTTGGCAAAACCCAAACTTTTCGGGGGGGATGTATCCCCTTTATCCCCCCCCCCTGGGAATCGCCCCTGGATACAACGATGCAGAAAATTGTGATAGAGTGCAGGCAAGAGGATGGAAAAGAGTATTCGTTGGTTGGTCAATTGCAAACGGTGACTGATAGCTGAGATCAGTAGCTCCATGTAAAGTATTTACGAAGTAACTTTTATTAAACCACATATTTCATAAAAACGCACGACCTGGGTTTCGGAGTTTTTGCGCCGATTTCAGGTGACTTTTTTCCCCATTTCTCAGTCCGTTATATCCAGGGCTGTATTTTTTCCTAGTCATAATGGAAACTATATTCGAATTGGGTTTTTTTTTCAACAGCTGTATGACACATGAAATGCGTATATTGATATTAATGGCTCCAAAATATAGTTTTGTGCGACTGAAATCCTCACTAATTAAGTAATAAAGTATGTAAGTATATACCTTGACTTATTTTTTCTGTTCTTTCCGCCGACTGTTTCTTTATTACGCTAGTTTTCTTTTTGACCTCCCCAGAAGTTTGCCTGACATTCCAGCCCTAGTCTTCCGCAGTAATCATTTCAAATCCAGTCTCTCCCATTATTATTATCAGTATGCTTCTGCATGGCATAGCATTTCGATTAAATTTGCGTCTTCTGATTCTTTAGGCTTTTACTGAGTGCTACTTACAATACAAATAAATGTCACTTTTAAGCTATCAATTCTTACGCGCGGTTTCTAATGTTATTTTCATCGTAAGAGAGGGCTAGAGCACCTTTCCTTTGAAACATGCAGGTGCTCTTATTGCTGAATCATTAATAGGAATGAAACTTGAGACACTTTTTTGATAAGTAATACGATTAATTTGGTGGCCTTAAGATATGCGATCGGTTGATGGGAGGATCAAAAGTGTTGGCCACACTCCTTGAAAATTCGCGCACTGTAATATGCAGCGGAGAGAGAGTTAAATTGAGCGGCTTAGCGTTACAACGTCGGAAGAGTGTCAAGGGAGGGTGCCTGCTGAGGAGAGTGGTTTGGATCGTTGGAATTGGGGTGGAAGGCGATGCTGGAACCGAGTAGGATGAGGGAATGATTGGGGATTGCCACATTGCTGCCGCCGCTGTGCCGTCTGCAGATGGAAGGGTGGAGATAAGCCGGGCGAGCCACCGTTACTTCCGTCTGCCTTCCGAGGGGGAGGCTGCATTGGCGGTGGGTTGACCGTAGGCGTCGCAGAGTGCGAACTTATACCGGGTGACATCGTCGGAGGGTGGAGCTTGAATTTGGGGGAAGCGGAGACGGTTCACGTGGAGGTATATTTGGGCTGCTTTGTACGTTATGGGCTGCATTGAACCAAGTAATAATAGGCTGGATACGAAAGAATAGATTTCTCCATTCCACTGTGGTATTTACTGCCACGGTTGGCCATGGATGGATGGAAAAATACTGTTTTCACCACAAATGAAAAATCACAAACGTTGCTCAAATGCATTGCAACGGAGTAGCTCTAAATGATAACACACAGTCTATGCAGTCGCGTCATCCCATGTAATTTTCCCTATATCTACATCAGCGCGCCGAGGCCAGCGCCTCTGGTGGTGAGCGTGTATAACTAACTTACGGCATACCTACATGCATGTTAATTTGTGCTATTTCCAGTCGAAATTTCTGTAACATTTCCTAGTTTGATTTTTGTTGGCTATGGTTTTTAAAATAACAAATGCTATCCTCTTTTGATTTTCACGATTTAATTAGGTCCAACCCCATTACAATAGCCGCTAGAGGCTGATCCGAGACGTTGATATTTCAAAGGAGTGTGAGCCCTCTCCACTTCTCATATTTACTTCAAAATAATGGATTTCACATTTTCTCATCAAAATGCCAATGACTTATGAAGATCATTGTGAACCTTTCAATAACAACGAGAAACCTGAAAAGTACAAAGAGAAATAGTTAATGAATTTTAAATCAGAAATACCAATGTTAATACTTAAGAGCTGAGAGGAATAAAATACAGTAGAAATCCAAGGAACTATTTTTATTTTCACATTTAATTAACTTCAGTAACTTAAATTATTCACCTTCAGATACTGTTATAGACTGTGATGATAATGAGAAAAAGTACCAAAAACAATAAACGTAAGCGTCACGCAGAAATCTTTGAATTAAACAATTTCGCTAGATAAGTAGGTGTTATTGAAATTTAGTGATCGTGGTGGTGGAGAAGGATGGCTAACGCCTTCCTCGATGGGTTACCGTGAATGTCTGTGCCGTTTTCCCGCCAGAGCTCTGCAGTCCACTCAAATCGTCTCCCCTCAACCGTCTTGGTCCTCTGCAAAATCCATTTGCTTTTGCCGGGATTCCATTTGCATTCTTAATTTGTATCATCTCCC
This sequence comes from Ceriagrion tenellum, assembly GCA_963169105.1. Lineage (NCBI taxonomy): Eukaryota > Metazoa > Arthropoda > Insecta > Odonata > Coenagrionidae > Ceriagrion > Ceriagrion tenellum. The sequence goes on from OY720637.1 coordinate 134,412,815, forward strand.
CTTTGTTTATTTTTTCTATACTGTACTCGGTAACATCATCCTTCAAGGGCATTTAATGAAGTTCATTTGTGGGGTGTGTAATGGTTTAATTGATACCAGAAAACCAGTCCGGCGGTCCCGTTGGTAACTCGCCAGCCTGAAAACCCTCAGCGCGTGTATTCGTATCCCTCTCTTGGTTCACATTCATTGATCTAGTCTAGTTATCAGTAGTTTCAAAATTTACACAAGTAGAAAATATTTAAGGTAGTTTGAGTGGAATATCATTTTACCTAGAAATCAATTAATTTGGTCTCATTTTAAAGAAAAATATCTCACCCCTCTAATGACACCAAAATTTTCTACCCCTTACCACATTACTTTCGGAGTTATTTGCCAAAAAATACCAGCCCTTTTACATGGGAAATGGTACGTGAACGCACTCCTGAGAGACATAATTTTCAAAATGAGGAATTTCTAACACTTAAATGTCGTAAAAAAACTAACAGCGAGTAGTTTGTATGTATTCTCAACTATTTTTGAACATTAATCATATTATCACCACAGTAGGTTCTTAAGTATCACAAAAAACCTTCCGTTTTGAAAGAGTTTCAAACGCACCGCGTGAAAAAAATGAGTCAACTCAAAGACTTATTTAGATATTTTAATTTAATTACTTACCATCTCTGACATACAAAACTATATTATTGCGCGATTAATAATGCAATATTAAATTTATGTGTCCTACAGCTGGTAAAATAAAAACATATAGTTTGAATATGGTCTCTATTATGACAAGGGAACTATTTCGCTCAGACTACCTTAAGACTCATTGAAGGTGTTAGATGAAGTCAATGTAGTATATGTTCATTAGATTATGTGCTCATTGTTTCGGTGTGGGAAAGAAAGGAACTTAGAATGAAGAAGTTTGATAGAACAGAAATGCTCTACGTAGTCTGCGAAATTTGCTGAGCATTTTTGTTGGAAATTGTGAGTTTCCTGTAACTGTTTTCGCATGAATTGGTTAATCAGATGAAAAAACCCTGCGGGAGAAAAAGGGCTGAAAACTCATCCCCTTCCTCTAGCTTCTCGGTAAAATCAGGGAATGAATAAAAAATACGAATCCGTCTGTCATATCTGGCATATTCTTGGCTTTCAAATGGAAAGACCCAAAACCTAAGTTCTATCTTAAGCGCTTTTAGGCTAATGCTTCAGAGAATTGTCGGAATGTCAAATGTTATATTTTTCTCCAAGTTCACGGAAACAAAGCAAATTATAATTTCATGCACTTTCCTCTCAGCAGTTGTTTCAGATTGGTTTGAATCCTTTGAGAGACCGAAATACGCTTTTCATAGAAATTACCCGACCATCCGTTCATAAAGAATGCATTACACTAGGAATGCACTCAACCAGTATTTCAAGTTGGACATGAGGGCGATAAGAGCTCTCTTTACTTCTAATCGATCTTGATCCAAATTTTGGCCTGTCTGCTAATTAATTGGAGGAAAGTTCGATTGATCCACAAAACCCTTTGTTCACTGCCGCCCCTTCCATCTTTGGTTTACGGGTAAAATCCTTTACTGCTATTAGAAATTTCCATTAGCGTCCAGATCCTCGAAGAAGCTATGCGGGCAAGGACTGGACAAGTGGACTCGAGTTCCATTGTCCACGCACACAATACCCAATGTCGCGTCCATCCTTTTCATCCCCAACTCCCTTGGCTCCTCGATAGAACCCTATTTGGGACGTGAGTGGAGATGTCACTGTGAGAGACAATTCACCTCATGGTAACCTTATCGCCTCCATTTGCAAATGATAGTCGTAGTGGTCGTGAGGTGGAGGAATTACGAAGGCTCTCTCGAAGGAAGGTTAGATGTGAAGTGGTGGTAGCTCCCTTTTATTCTTTTGCCTGATTTTATTTCTTTGCTTAAAAAAACGATGCACACTCTGCTATATCTGTTTCCGGCATTCATTTTCTGAAATAAATTTTTAATCAAGAACTACTAGTCAAAATAAGCAGTACATAGGGAATGAATAGACCCAAAGGGACACTAATTTGCTCTCAATAACATCTCAACTTCAACGAATGTTTTCAATCATATCTATCTTAAAAATAAATAATGCTAGCTGCTGCACAATGCTAGCTGCTGAAGCTCAGTTTTGCCGAAGAGCCGATTTCCTAATTCCGTCTCAAAGAAAACTAAACTGTGTACACCTCTCCAATGCATCTGATAGTGCCTCTTAAAACCGAATATGAATTTGGCCATCAAAAATACCCCATTCCTATTTAAGCGATTTATTATATTTCGTGGCTTGTAGGGATTTGCGAGTTTCGTCCGGTATAAGGCATCAGAATAATTCAATCGATTTTCACTCCAGCCATCCCTTAAAATAAACTACTTATATGAAAGGCAGAATTCTGGACCATTCGTGACATTATAAAAGCGAGAATGATCCAGTTGAGGCGAACGATTTCTTCTTCATTTTTAATTTCGTTCTTAAGTAAATGAATATAATCTATTCCTTTTATTAAAGATTGGAAAGTCCCTCTCGTATACTTAACTATTGGTCTGGGCAATTTTGTTTGCCGATTGTTTTTAACAGTGACCTAAGTGTAGAATTTACTTTTTTCTATTCACTTACGTGGGATTGATGTTTAGAGTATATAGAACTGATGAATATTCTGGGCGATATTTGATCTTATTCTCATCCACTGTTCAATTTTCTCTCCACTCAGATTTCCTGTACAAGCACACGGTGGTTTTCGATGGCGGTGCCCGGACTGACGTTGAGATCCTCGACACATCCAAGTGCTCCGTGAGTATAGTAAACCTCATCGAACGGATTGATATTCCCGCTTCGACCGGAGCTGCCGACGGCCGAATTTGATTTCGGGCTCTCAGTGGTTTACGCTACGGCATTACAGCCACATCCAACGTACATATTTTGTATGGACAGCCGATGGATCCGTCATTTCAGTGCACATTTAAATGTACCCTGACCCATGAAAGGTCAATAGTATAACTTTCATTCCGCGAACGTGCGGAAATAAAACAGTATATGTTAAGGATAGGATAGGGTAGACTTATAAAGCGTTCTTAAGAAATGGTGTAGCAAAAATATTATATTCTTTCAAGGAAGTTAATTTTGTTAAAAACCTATGCCAATTATCCATTCGAGTCATTTTGTCTTCCCCATTCTAAGAAAGTCAAAAAGATTTATCAGGTATTAGTTTTGAAGTTTCGTGACTGTGGAAAAAAAAGGATTCTCCCTAATTTAAAAAAAAAAAATAAAGATTTGATTATCGCATTATTAAAAATGTAATGGCATCATTAATTATCTCCGATTGTTTCTGCTTATAAAAGATATTGAACCACAAAAGGAGTTTAAATTGTAAAGAGCAGTGACTATAACAGAGTTCTGTCAAATTAATAAAAACCTGCCAGAAAATACCTGCCCTTTTACATGGGAAATGGTACGTGTATACACTCCAGAGAGACCTTATGTTGAAAATGAGGCATTTCCTACACTTAGATCTCGTCAAAAATCAACAGTGTGTAGTTTGTGTGTTTTGTCAACTATTTTTGAAAATTAATCATATTATCACCGCCGTAAATTCTTCGGGATCACAATAAACCTTTCGTTGTGACGGAGTTTCAAACGCACCGCGTGAAAAAAAACTAGTCAAGTTGAAGACTTATTTAGATATTTTCATTTGATTTCTTACAATTTCTGTCGTGTAAAACTATATTATTGCCCCATTAATAATGCAATATTTAATTTGTGTGTCTCACAGCAGTTGAAATTAAAACGTGTAATGCGAATATGGTCTCTATTATGATTAGGGAACTATCTCGCCTGTACTACCTTAAACTTCATTTATAAAGCAAGCTTAATGTTCCGAAAGTCATTCGAACGACATCTTGAAAAAAAGAAGAAGAGCTAAATAAGCTCCGCTGTAATTCTTCCGTTATAGCTTAGCAATCGTGTTCTAATGACGTTCTTTTAAAAATAAAAATTTAAGGCGCTATCATGCAGGTCTTTGGGTCATTAAGAACCTCTGCTATAAACATTAATCAAACTTTAATTTGTTTACTTGTTTTTTAGTTCTGCGTCCTTTCAGATCGATCTGGGCTTACCAAACTAGTGCGCGAAAACACCCTGTTTTGTTTCCTCGTCTTTTCCAAGTCATCTGCACATCAATACGAGGAAAAATGAAACGGAAAAGCGATCACCGGTCGTATTATGTTTTTTGTAAATAATCTGTCCCTTCCGGGAAAAAATATGCCTTGAGTCATAATAATGCCTCAATCAATCCAGAGTTGTGAAAGGATTAAACGGTGGAAATTATCGGCCTTATCGGTCATTTTTCCCGCTTTTAGCATTTGCTAATCCACTCTTCAAATGGCATAATAGCCCAAAGATAAATTTACAGATGAAAGAATATGTAATTTATGGCATCTGGGCGCACAAAAAAAGACGAAAAGCATTTTGCGCTAAGTGATGTATCGTGCAAAGTCCGATGACGTCATACAAAACCCAGTGTTTTATTATCCGTTTTCGTTTTGTTCATGGTTGGTTGATTTGTTGTGAAATTGCCACGATTCTGTTGGATTTCACTGTTCTTAGTGCTTTCACGATTTCAATAGGTATGTTTTTATCGTTCAGTGTAGTTCAACGTATTATTTTATCTAACCATTAGCCATTTTATGACTAAATACATTTGGACTTCAAAGACTTTTTGGACACCCATATTTAACCTTTTTTTGGTGCTATTCTGATTGTCAGGAATTCCATCGGATTTTCCTGAGAGAATTAACTATTCGCCTCCTCTAAATGTGTTATTTTGGCCGACCTTTCGCCGTTTTGAGCATTGCCATAAGCCTTCTGATCATAGCGAACTCAGGACTAGTATGCAAATGGAATAGCTTTGACTCGTGGCATCGTGATAGCTATCTCTTAAGGTGCGCAAGGTGGCTGAATGAAAATAAAAATAGAACACGAATCGTCTTTTTCCTAGATTCAACCGTGATGTTTCAGCAGAATATTCACATGCCGTCGAATTGTTAGAATTAAATTACCTGAGTGATGGGTGAAGATGTGTAGGTATGTAAAAAATGGTCCAATCAGTCCTTAGACAATCCAATCTCAGACACAATCACTCCATATTGTTGAGGTGATAATTGCATTTATATTTCATTTTAATCAGCATGTTCCATTTTCAGAAAAAGTCATTCCGCTGAGATTTTTTTACTTACGTAAATATTTTACCGGCTGGCGCAAGCTGGTCATAGAAATTGATTTTAGGTACTAACTACTAAGACTATGTCGCCTAACCTAATATATGAACACACTACTCATGACTGAGACGATGTTCGAACCCACGACTCTTCCAGGCAGGTGCGTTTCCAATCAGGCCACCTTGGGTAGCCAGACTGTAGTGTACTACTGAAATGTATGTGTTTTTACAACCCATCTTCACAAGAAAAGTAAAACTGAGCAATATAATAAAATTGAACCCAATAAGCGGGTTATTTCGGTGGCCTATCCCTAGAATATCACCATAGAATCATTTTATGCGGTTGCTTACAATTTAAAAAACTTTTCGTGCAAGCAGATTTAAGGCATTATATTTGGGAAAGACAAGAACGAGCTACGATGAGGGAGAGGTGAATGAATCTTGATTCTTCACCCATTGTTCCTGCATTCTTTTCATAGAACATTGGAAACGTCCGTAATGACCGCTATTGTGACAAACCGTGGCCCGTGGATAATTTTCAGGGCGACAGACTGGCGGGGAATCGAGGGGAAATTTAGAGTCTCCAATTTGCGAATTCCTCGACAAACGCTCCACTTTCTCATCCGCCATCTCAGTCCCTGCCACCCCTCCCGCATCACCAACCTCATCCTATTCCCGAAAACCCATTCGCTTCCCCTATTACTACCATGTGATTATCGCCGCCATTTACCTCTTACGTCAGACCTCTCATGAGGAAACTTTGAAGACCGATACACCTCCAGTTCTACTTTTTCCCTCGTCATTCGCCACTTGGGCGCCGTTTGGTAAACGCCCAATTTACTCATTCGCGTCTTAAGGTAATGAGGAGAGTGCTTTTCGGAGGCCTGCATTTTCGGCACCTCGTTGCAAAACCTCGGACGAGGTCGAGCTTTTCTGCTGGATCACGAAAGCATAAATCATTCTATGCGGAAGGGCGTAGTAACGGAGGGATTATAGAGAAGTTTCGTTTTCACATCCGCTGTGCAGCAGTTATGGTGCTGGTTAGTAATTATTGGAGGTGGCTGAGAACTTTGCACCTTTAATGTGAGGGTGATTATCAGAGCTGTGAATACTGAGTTTTCGGGAGTGCAACAAGGTAGAAGAGGCACTTGGTGAGTGGCATAATCGCAGCGAGATACTTACAATCGTGTCAGTGGACCTATCCTGTGTCCGCAGAGTTTGCGTAGAGATCAATAAGAGTGCGAAAAAACGCGTGTCTTGCCAGAATAAAGTTTGAGGTGACAGCAAAGCTTAATCAATTTCAACGTGGGTATCCACCGTCGACATTTTTTATTAACACCCCGAGAGTCAAAATTCGTTTGAGGCCCTCGATGTAGCCAAGACATATCCTTAACGTTTCATCAGGGTATGAATAAGTGTATTTTTACAATTCCCATTTTATTTCACGTCCTAAATTAGGTTTTAATAATTTTTACACTTCTGTCAGTATATTTTTCAACGGAAACGGAGGATGTCAATTGTTGATACGAGAGGGAAAATTCTTGGGAAGAAAAGGAAAGGCTCATACTTTGTGAGGGGTCAAAAGATGAATTTTCGATGACATTCTGCATTGGCGTTTAACGTACAAAAAGGAGTAGCTATAAATTACGTACGTACGAAGGTTTATTTTCTTTCTGCTAATATCCAGTACTATACTGTAGTTCTCCTTGCTAGTTATAATGCGTTTCTGCCTATTTTACTTAAGAGCACGCTGCACTAATAAAGTACTCACACCTATGATGGGTTGAAAATCTGGGTAGTGTACTGGATATTCCCTATATAAATATTGATCATGCGTATATTAGGCATTTACGTTAACTTTTTCGTAATGGCGCTGTTAAAAATTTGCTAAAACAGATGAAAGGAAGGCTGTGAGGAGAGCAGTTGTGTAAAACTCACCCACCATTAGGGAGAAATCATCAACGCCTGAATTAATCCATCCTATTATTCCAGGTTGTGATGAAGAAATTAGCAATTTATACATTCTCGAAACTTCGGCATTAAAATACTTCTAGGGTTTTTGTTGTTACTCTCCACCCTCTGAATTTTTGTTAGTGTAGATACATCTAAATACTACTCTACGAGCCGCCGCATGGACGTGTGGCAGGGGTTGTTAGGTCACCATCCGAGTGAAGATATAAGGATTTGGCAGGTGAAATGGTGACGAGTATTATGGGAGTGTATTTAGTGGAGCTCAGTATTTATTGTGGTCGCTTATTGTGCGCGGAAAGAACGCGTTTTGTACCTATCTGTTCGGCCGTGTCTTTTATTTTATCGCTTCTGTCAGACCTAGAGTTGTTGTGAGGCGTCATGATTATATTCTCTGTTTCGCTTTGAAACACATTAGCGTCGAATTTTTCAAGCAGCCTTTGCCAATCGTGTAGTATATAGTACTATCTCCAGGTGTCGTTTGTCCTTTGAAAAATTCTCTCCTCAGGTAATTTTAGGAGCACAATGCCAACATTTACCCACGAAGGACTTTCTTAGTGCTGAGATTTGAGTCCGGTATCCGGGGAAGGCTATCAGCCGGACCGGTGTTTTTATTTGCATGAGACCGGAATCCATTGTCGTCCCCACGATCGGGAGCGCCCAGTCTCAAAAGGAATTCCTCCGCCAGAGTCCTCCCCAATCGTTCGGAGAAAAAGCCGATGACATCTCCGGCCTCATGCCGTGCGTCGGCCTTTTATCCCTTTTCTTTCGGAAAGCGAGATTGGAGAGGATTTCCCGAGACCATTTCGCCCATACTGAACCAAGCCCAACCCTCTCCCTGTCGGATCTCTGTCCTTCTGTCTCATCCCTTTCGACCCAGAACAATGCATTTCCCGGCAAAATGGGCGGTGGCCCATTGAATGGGGCCCTGCGATCTCAGGGCGGTGGAAAATGGGCCCGGACCCACCCAATGCGGGTCTTGCCCACTTCTCTCCATTTCCTTGTTCTCCTCGTCACACGTAAACCCTTCTCCCTTTGCCGACAGGCTATCTCCACGCGGTCATTTCATGGTTCCTTGGGCACCACCGAAACGTAAGAAATCGATGTTCAGCGTTTCATCGCCTCGCTGAGCAGAAGATCCATTTCCTCTCTCTCTCTCTCTGTCTTCATCTTTCGATATATCTGGCCTGGAAGAGTATGATGTCATGCGAGTCTTAAAAGTCAAACAATGAAGATGATACCGCGTGGTAAAAAGATTCCTCCAAAGCAATGTGACGAAGTAGTAAGTTTGTCAAAATATTTTGGGCTCGTGTCAACGCGGATTAACATAAACATTCCCAATACGCCTTTCCCCTACGGAGTCGGCAAAGTATATAGATTTAGTTATTGCCATTACCCTTTTAAAACCTGCTACCTTTTTCACAATATCTTATCCTTAAGGTAATCCGAGGGAGATAGTTCCCTAGTCATAAAAGAGATCATACTCGAATTATACGTTTTAATTTCACCAGCTGTAGGACATATCAATTAAATGTTGCATTATTAATGGTGCAATAATATAGTTTTATACGACAGAAATTGTAAGTAATTAAACGAAAATATCTAAATTAGTCTTTCACTGTACTCATTGTTTTCGCGCGGTGCGTTTGAAACTCCTTCAAAACGGAAGGTTTTTTGTGATACCCAAGAACCTACTGCGGTGACAATATGATTAACTTTCAAATATAGTTGAGAAAACATGCAAACTACAAATTGTTAGTTTTTTTACATCTAATTGTTAGAAATACCTCATTTTGTAAATAATGTCTCTCTGGAGTGCATACACGTACCATTTCCCCTGTAAAAGGGCTGGTATTTTTTGGCAAATATCTCCGAAAGTAATGTGGTTAGGGGTAGAATTTTTGTTGTCATTTGAAAGGTGAGATATCTATCTTTAAAATGAGACCTCTTACTCACGCATCGTTTCATGCACGTTCTCTTTCCTTGAGGCTCTTAATATTCCTTCTTTTGAGTCTCTTAGGACTACGGCATATACCCATGACTTTCATGTTCTGCCTCCCCCTCTCACATCATTCTCTCAGCCATCACATATCTGTATAGTTATTCTACTGTTGCCCATTCAATCGACGTGGCCAAAACAGCGTAGAAAATTCTTCTCATTAATGTTCATTTCTGGGGCATCTGACTAATTACGTCAAATATTTCAAATAAAAAGTATGTCACTGTTGTATCTGCCACGAGCTGTCGATGTAAAGCGCATCTGCGTCTTTACGTGAGAAATATCTAATGACAAATATGAATACTGGATTTCATTTAAGACTGCATTACTCGGTGGAAGGATTCCTTTTTCACTCTTTGCTGCTCCTATTCAAAACATCCCTTTCAAGCTTTTCTCTTGTAATATTTCGGATATTTGACATGATATCGATTCTAGTGTCGGCATATAGCTTCAATTAATGTAATCTTCCCATCTTTTCTCCACTCACAAGTCATATTTCTGTCAATTTATTTTCCGAAACTTCGTTAAAATAGCCAAAGCCGATCAAAAATCTCATTCTGTAGACATAATCTCCATAGTATACACAAGTGGGAGCTGAGAACCATATCTTACAAAAACCTTTTTCTGTTATAGGTAACCTCAGCTTTCTCAATTTTTTGGGATTGTTCATCTCATTTCATTTCCTACCAATACCACCTGTCACCAAATTATCAAACCCATCTGATGAAAATTTGGTCAAGTATTCTGCCCTACATAAAACTTGGGACATATCCCATTGTATCGTCCAGTTGAATTTAAAAGACCATTAAAAGAATTTCTGAATGGAAACTCTTCCGCAGTGGGGATGTATTTGAGACCACTTGAAATAACCTTTAAACTTAAATAGGAAAACACTCAGTGCAATCAGGAATCGTTTTAAGCATTTGTTTGTTAGAGCCAAAACCGACTATGTCTAGCTGTCTTCGATATCCATTATTTCTCGCTCGGAAAATGTTGATCGTGTTTCAGGCACATCCTTCTCGACGGGGATGTGAACCCGAATCCTTGTATTCACGCCTATTTTGCCAATTAAGCTTAATTTGGGGTTAGTATCAAAGAAGTGCTCTCACGGTAAGAGAAATTCATCATGTAGCCTATGTAGATATGAAATATCATTAAGGCCGACACCTTTGTATGTTTAAGAGACAATGGAACTTCGGAACTTAGCGCAAGAGTGTAAACAGTATAGGAGCAGTATTGATTCGAATCATATTTATAATCATATTCCCATATTTTTCATGTAGGCAATGATTTAACCCTTCAGCTGCGGCAGCTAGATCGCAAGTCTTCCACTGTGTGCGGGAAATATTTGAAGGAGGCCAGACCCTCATTTCCGCCGCGAGAGGCAGAGAAGGTAGAAGACCCTTGCAATCCCCTCCCGACCCTTTTCCCGAAGTTCCGCGGAAAGGGCCCCACCCTAATGAGGGACGAATTAGTGGAACATAGTTAATTTGGCCAAACTTTTTAATCGGCGAAAATCTACAAAATAAGTATCATATGAAGTTTGTTCGTAATTAACTGCTTAATTTGATACCAAACACCAAGGAAATCAGTTGATTTTTACCCGCATTGCGCTCTGGTAAGACTACCAGAGCGCATTTAGAGGATAATAGGAAGAAAGTTAGTACAATGTACCTCATGGCAATGGAATGCGATCGCTAACGAGCGAGGGAGGGACTCGTTCGGGTAGGAAATGAGGATTGCCAATCGTCCCCCTCAAGGAAGAAAGAGTTTGGGCCATAAAGATATGAAGGGGCTCGGGGTGCAGGTAAGAAGAGAGGGTCGAACGTACAAGTACGTTTTTCCCGCAGTTGCCCGTACACACGTACAAGTACGTTCCCCGCAGCTGAAGGATTAAGTGCAACAGAGGCTAAGAAATGTTAACTGGTTCTAATTTCGCCTATTTTCTCCAACAGGGATCTGATGAAAATCCGGTGTGGAGCCCGAGAGAAATCAACACACGGTTGAAAACATTTGAGTGAATTACTTATATGTTAATTACGAGATCTTCTCTTCATATATAACGCAAGATTACGTTTTAGGATTGCGAAAAGATAATTTTCGTGATACTTACCGAATTAAAATACCATAATACATTATTATTTTATCATTGGTGTAGTACCACTCGTATCTCTTTTTCGTCTGACGCGGGAGCGAAACCTTTAATGAGCTAATGTAGAGGGTCAGGCTATTAATTTTAATGAAGACTTAGAGTTGTGGAAATAATTATTCGGCTTCCTTAAAACCACCAAAATCTGTCTGCGTCGCTACGAGCTGGTGCATTTTGCTCAGACGAGTGAGGTGGACTCTGAATTTTTCAATGGCAATTCCGTGACATCGGTCGCCCGTCGACAAACTTAAATTCTTGAATTATTTATGATGATGAGTGTATGCACCTCATCATTTTCAGCGGTGGAAAACTTTGGATTTCTGAATAAGCGGTCAAATGTAATTCTGTATTCGACAGTTAACAAACTCAGATCATCAGTATCATCAAGACTCTAGACCGTCGAGAATGATGAGACTTATTTACTCGATTAAGTCTCTATATGCCGCAAGAGAGACAGTTATCGCTGGTCACTGAGCGAAAAAAGCTACAGAACAGCCTCCCCCTCCCCCCACCCTTGAGTCACAGCATTGAGTCTCTCTCCTGGTTGGGCCTGAACAAATTCAATGGCACGAGTGTTTCCTTGAATGTGTCATTATCGTCTACTTCATTCAACATACGTATATGACGTCATTGACAGGTTTCAGGGTACCTAAATTGTAAATAAATGATTAAAGTACATAGGAAACGGGGATCGAGTTCGTGTGGTGGCGAGAGTACTCGCCTACCACACGAGCGGCCAGGGTTCAAATCCCTGCAGTGGACGATGTTTTTCAGAGGAACCCGAGCCCTACTTCAGTGTCCTGTGGAGGGCACTTCAAGTACAGTACTCCGTCTGTCGGATGAGACGTTAAACCGTGGTCCCCTTGGCGCCTATCGTTAAGGGCAGGTTAATGCCGACGCCGGGTTTCTATCCACCCTACCTCCCTTACCTATCCCCTATGGCGAAAATGACCTGAGCTGTCGGCCACCTCCCCAAAAATCCAATCCAATCCTGTAAATATGATACCCAATTTTAATTGACCGTTATACAACCATCAATGTTTTAGTAGTAGATTTCCTTTAACGTTGATCAGATAAAAGTTGAATTAAAGCTCCGTAATCATATAATGCCTTGGAAACTGTTATCGGAGTCGTTGAGGTACAGGGCAAAAAGGTTGTTAAAAACTATGCTTCTATAATATTTCAGTGATCATTACATTATTGTTGATATTAATAAGTTGATTTGACAAAATTTCATTTGAAGGTCCTTCATCTGAAACACCCTTCAGGTTGTAATTAGGGTGGTAGACGTGCATTTAATAAGGAAAAAGTTCTGTGCTCAAAGAAGATAGGACATCAAATACGGAAGCAGTACGTGAAAACACTCGTATGGAGCGTGGTACTCTATGGATTGGAAGCATGGACCATTGGAAAGGCAGACCAGAAATGACTAGAAGCCCTCGAGACATGGTGTTGGAGGAGGATGTTGAAGATAAAATGGACGGACAAAGAAAGAATTGTTGAAGTGTACAGAAGAGTAGAAGAGGAAAGGACCACATGGAACATAATATAGAAAAGAAGAACGAGATGGATTGGACACACTCTGAGACGCAATGGGTTTGTGGAGAACATAACTGAAGGGGAAATAGAGGGAAAAGTCCCCAGGGGAAGCCCCAGGAATAAGCTTCTATGAAGCCTAGGAACACCTATGGAGCACCATCCAGAAAAGAAGAACCAGATGGTTTGGACACACTCTGAGGTACAACGGGTTTACTTAGGGAGAGCTACCAGGAAGTAAGGGACGTAGCATAAGATAGGCAAGGATGGAGGACTACAATCTACCAATCTTGGGGTTAGACGACCTATGATGATGAAGGCAAATGAGTTTATTGTACCTCCACTATAAATTACGATATTCTCTTTGTAAATGAGATAGCAATGAACTAATTTTGATAACTTTAGTGTATAAATACATACCCATTGTAGTATATAATAGATAATTGTAGTATATAAATACATATATGCCCATTCCTTTTTATAATAGACAAAGTCGTGGAATTCATTGATTGCCCTTAATCCTAGTAAACCAGCTCCCTATTCTTAAAGTCCTCCATGATGTCCTATCTTTACAAACCATTTTCTCTGCCCTAACACCCATGCATTGCTTCATGCACGCTCATTCTATTCGTTAGACGTTCCTCCCCGTTAAAGCGTTCCCCTCCATATCACGAAATGTTGACATTGACCTTTGAGACCTAAACCTTTATGGATGTTATCCATTGCACAAGATGATGATCCGAGAATTGGAGAGAGGACTCCGGCTGACCAGCGGGAGACTCCTCCCCGTGCGTCGGCCACCCCGGCTTTGCTTTGATGGAGCTATAAAACTCAGAGAAGCGACGTGTTCCAGCACGGCGGCGCTGCGGTCGCTGTTGCCGAATCATCACGATATGGAGGCGGGAAGACACGAAAGCAGATTACGCGAGAGCACGAGCTAGTCCATCATGGATGAAATCAGAAAATCAGAGAGGGAGAGGGTTCAAAGCTTCCTTCCCCACCTCCTCGACCCATGCACGCATTCTCGCGTACCCCAGGGGGTCCCTGGTGGAAGGACTTTCACTCGCCGTCGTGAATGCCCACCACAGCCACCGTCTTGAGCTTCGTCACAAAAAAAAGAACGTATACACGATGTGTCCCGGAGGCATGCGGTTCTTTAAAGGCCTTTTATATATCAACCTTCCTCACCTGCAGCTTATGAGAGGTGGTGGTGTTTTGCCACCAGCCGGGCTTTGCCCCCCGGTGAATTGTCGCGGGGAAAATACTAGCGTTTACGTTCCGTTGTCGGTCACTAAATTTGTATCAATACCGGTGGTGTATTTGAGGAGACGACCGAAAACATAATTGGCACCGTTAAGGTAGTTTGAGCGAAATGTCATTTTACCTTGAAATCAATGAATTTGGTCTCATTTTAAAGAAAAACATCTCACCTATTCAATGACACCAAAAATTCTACCCCTTACCACATTACTTTCGGAGATATTTGCCAAAATAAACCAGCCCTTTTACATGGGAAATGGTACGTGTATGGACTCCTGAGGGACACTATTTACAAAATGAGGTATTTATAACACTTAGATGTCGTAAAAAAAACTAACAGCGTGTAGTTTGTATATTTTCTCAAATATTTTTGAACATTAATCATATTATCACCACAGTAGGTTCTTAAGTATCACAAAAAACCTTCCGTTTTGAAAGTTTCAAACGCAACGCGTGAAAAAAATGAGTCAAGTTAAAGACTTATTTAGATATTTTAATTTTATTATTTCCATTTTCTGTCATGTAAAATTATATTATTGAACCATTAATAATGCAATATATAATTGGTGTGTTTCACAGTTGGTGAAATTAAAACGTATAATGCGAATATTGTCTTTGTTATGACTAGGGAACTATCTCGCTCGAACTACAATAAGGACTATTGCGTTTGTTGTAAGGAAAGGATTCATTTGAGAAAGTGAGGAAAGATGGAGAGAAGTCAGGCGTTGGCTCCGTTCTCTGTCTTCCGATTTACTATCGAGAACTCCAGGTATTAGGGTCGATGACCAGAAACTGAGGTCGCTTAAAATTAAGGAAAGGGGAAAAGTTAATCAGGCGCAGTGATTTTTTTTGGCGGAGAGGGGTTATGGAAAGGAACCCGCTGTTGAAATGAGACTGTTATGAACAAAGGCACCAAGGGGGCCAAGCGATCCATTTGACGGACGCTGGGCTGGTCCTGAGGTGCTCTTTAAATATATATCAATTTGGGGCGTGGATCCCTATGAGAAAAATTTCCACCACTGCCAGCATTCAAATCTGGGCCCTAAACTCAACACCCGACCAGTCTCTAACATAAATAGTGTACTTATTGATTGTCGTGAGATATGTTCCTTCCAATCGGTAACCGAACTTCGGACGACCTCCGATGAGAGCTGGGATGGCGAGGCTAATACTAGGACTACGAAGCTGCACATTTCGGTAGTCAAGTTTGTTCTTTCTAGACAACCATAGGTTATACTGCACCTAACATAAGGTCTAGTTCAATTCAGAAGTACCACATATTTGCCCGAATCGGGAGTAGAGACCGCGTTCTTTGGATTTCCAAGACGGCACCTCATCGATCGGACGAATCCTGCGGGTAACATCTTGCCCCAAGTGAATTATGGTGATTACGTGTCTTCATTCAACACTCATCTAAAAGAGCCCGTGGGAATCATTCAGAGAGAATGTTTGGGGCTGCCTTAGATGCCCTTGGCAGCTGCTAGGGATTAACGTAGAATAATGACCTGAGTACGAGACAATGTATGACTTAAATTGTTGACTCCAAACGTGCATTTTCTTCTCATAGTCAAGGAGACATTTGATGATGTCTGGCGCAAATCCTTTCCCGTACGAACTCCATTCCCTTCACTTTCGACTTTCCATTATCCTTATCGCTGACACATCTCCGTATTCTCAAAAGATGATGGTTACAGTCTAAAACTATTCTCATCCGGTGTCATCCAGTGATGGAAATAATATCCCATCTTTCCCGGACTAAGACCGGTCTAAATACTGTGACAAGAGTTCTGTCACTTCTTCCCAACCCTGGTAACATAATCGCGCAGTCTTTTCAACGTTTAAGGTAGTTTGAGCGAAATATAATTTTACCTAGAAATCAATGAATTTGGTCTCATTTTAAATTAAAATATATCACCCTTCCATTGACATCAAGCATTCAACCCCTTACCACATTACTTTCCGAGATATTTGCCAAAAAATACCAGCCCTTTTACATGGAAACGGTACGTGTATGCATTCCAGAGAGACCTTATATTAAAAATGATGCATTCCATTCACTTAAATCTTGTCAAAAAATCAAAAGTGTGTAGTTTGTGTGTTTTCTCAACTATTTTTGAATATTTATCATATTATCACCGCAGTAAATTCTTCGGGATCACAATAAACCTTCCGTTTTGAAGGAGTTTCAAACGTACCGCGTGAAAAAAAAGTCAAGTTGAAGACTTATTTATATATTCTCATTTGATTACTTACAATTTCTGTCATGTAAAACTATATTATTGCCCCATTAATAATGCAATATTTAATTCGTGTGTCTCACAGTTGGTGAAATTAAAACGTATATATCGAATACGGTCTCTATTATAATTAGGGAACTATCTCGCTCGCACTACCTTAAATCATAAACCCTGATATTTTACGCAAAGGTTCAATTTTGCGCCTAAAGTAGTATCAAAGGGCTGACGGACTACTGTTAATTTTTTTTAAATCTCACATTTCGAAAGAAGAGAAAAGATCACTTTTTCAGGTGTCGCTCAAGAGAAAACCTGGGTTGATTGAATAATGATTGCATAACCTGATATTTTTTCAGGGTAATTCTTTTTGGGTTGCTTCCAAGGAGCAGTTCTTAGTCCTTCGCATGAGGAGTAAAGATGTGGACCCATTGGCGCATTTCGTCTGCCAATTTCTTCAATAAATAATTCAAAAAATAAAGCTCCATATCTTTCCACTCATCCTTCTCTTCAGAAGAAAAACCTACCTGTCTCCTCCCGCATATTTCCAAAGGCGAGAAAGAACTCAGCAAATGCCCTACTCCAGACAATACTTCGTATTATCGCCGAACGAGTATCTTATAGTCACCAGCATCATAAGTACGAGACCCTATGGTGGCTGATCGTGGGTACAGGAGTGTATATTTGAACAATGGTTTAGCTATTTGAGAAACATTCTGCAGCCAAATATTAAATAAGTGCATCTGCTAATGCGTTGGAACTCGCCATGAAGGCAGTGATGGAAATGGTACAAGAATTATATTTTAATTTTTTCCACCATTAAAAAATCCTATGATCATAGTTTCCGGTGCGGTATTCGGAACTTAGACGTGAGTTCTGTTTAAATATGTTTTTCCAATCGATGAGGCATCTTGATAATTACTAATAATAATTATTTTATGAAATGTGTTATTTCGTATTTAGAAGAAAATTTATTGTAACATATTTAATCTAATTATTACGAAAAATATATCATGTGCCATATTGCTAGATATTTATAAAAATAGAATCAAGTTGCGTAAAAATGAAATCGGAAAGTATCAAGTTTTTTGTCGTCCATTTTTTTCGTCCATAGATGTCACTTACGTTAAATTGTGTGCAAGGTTCACGAAAAACTATGGTTAAACATAAATTTCTCCAGCCACGTTTAAGTTATCAGCATCATGAGTATAAGACTCCGAAGTATTGTAAGGAAAAGAATCTCTCGCGCCTCTTTCAACGTTGGCCATCAATGCCCCAATCCCAAATCCTCTGCCTTCGTTTCACCTTGGAAGACCCGTTACTAGTGATTCAGTTCCTTCGTCGGTGAAAATAGGGAACGAGCTGTTTGTCGGGTGTGCTTGCCAATCAAAGCCAGGCGAGGAAACCGGTTAATTTCCTCTTCACGTGCGCGCTTTGCGTCCGGTGTGCAGTAATTGCATGTTCACCTCGTCCTCCGAGTGTCAGCAATCAAAAAGTTTAAGCTTTCAAGATAATCCCATGCGCAGGAATGTAAAGTCAGTGTATTCCATAAAAGATTTAATCAAACTATAAACTTGTTAATGAAATTTTCCCTAGAGTTTATTGTTAATTTATTTAGGAGTCAATTTAAAGAGGGAATATCATCAAGGAATGCGCTTAAATGCTTGAAAGAAGAATTCTAACCGAATGATGTCAGTATTTTTGCTCATTTGTGATGAGATTTATAATAACCTACAGATCACACCTCCAAAACTTTAGCAAAATAGGTACGGAGGCTTCCGCGGTTATTTAATGACCGTATTCTCTTCGGGTTTTTGCCACGTCGATCCATTTTTGGGGGACAACAGTTTCGCCTGCCTTACAGCTGGCTTCCAGCTCGTCGACCTGGACCTGACAAAGCCAGCTGGAAGGCAGGCGAAACTGTTGTCCCCCAAAAATGGATCGACGCGGCAAAAACCCGACGAGAATACGGTCTTTAGCAAAATATTTTAATATTTATTTATGTTTTCGCTGTCACCGTACCGCTCAAGTTGACCAAGCATACCTACTTACTAGTAGAGTGGTTTTGGAGTATTATTCCAGAGGCGATGATTGTCAAATTAAAGCCCACTACTGGTGGAGATATTTCAAAAATGTGTTTTGAATATTGGTGTACATTTTTATCGATAAAATATATGTGAAGAAAGAACATTTTATCAAATAGTGGGTTTGTGAGACCGAAATTTCCGTCTGTTCCAAATTTTTCTCTCCACAGTTTGAAAGATAATTATTCGTAAGATAACACTTGTCCTCTGACAAGTACATTCGCAAAATTTCCGCGAATCTCGAAAGTAAAAACCACACGATAATAATCGACGTCACTCCACTTTTTTTCCTACTTCTCCTCTCCTTTCCAAGAATGAAGACGAAATTCATGACAAATACGACGATCGCACGCGGAATTAGGGAAAAAAAAGTGCTTCGCAACTGCGAAACCGCACACTGGCGCCTCGGGAATACATTCCCAGCGTGTGAAATTGGTTTTCACTCGCCCCGTGGTGTTTGTGCGCTTGTGGCCTACATAACGTACGCGAGGAATTCCTCCGCCCACCATTTCGGATCCAAAGAGATTTGAAATGGATGACTACCTCCGCGTTGACTCATTATTTCAACATACTATTGACAATGGAGTCACGTCGGCGATTCACCCAACGGAGCCTATTCCCCTGGCAAGTCTTTAAATGGCTGGAATATGTGGAGAAAGTTCATTTTGCAGCGAATCCTTAACTAATTCTCTCTCTTTTCTCCTATTGCCTATCTCATCTCCTCACTTTCCTGACTTGTTCATTATGTGAAAGGTTAAATAATGCATGCCCCTTTCCAAGGAGCGTAAACTAAATCTTGATTTTAACCGTCTGCTCACAGGAATATATTAAAGTTGGTTCACGGCTGGGCCCGAGGTCTATAGGTGTAATATCTTAGCATATGATCCTTATGCTCTTCACAGAGTGCTTTCAAAACCCGCATCATGGGTAGTTGAACCACTCACTTTAACTGATTTTGATTGAAAAATGACCTGCATTCCTTTTCTGCCCATATAAATACCGCTACCTAGAGGCACATACGTATATTTTCTGATAATAGTGGGTTTGGGAACTGGCGTCTTCGTTGGAAGAAGTTGTATATCGGCCAGACACTTCTTCAGGTGTGGTTGTGGAAATGGAAGATGAGGATTGAAATATGAGTGGAAAGGAAGTTAACGACGCAATGTTGAAGATGAGGCAGAGGGGAGATAAATAAATTTGTTATTTCGACGGTTCGTGTCGACGGACGTTTCGGTTCGTTTCGACGGACAGCTCAACTTTGAGAAACTCCATGATTATTGAGGGGAGAGACCTCTAGGATTTCATTCATGTCATATTGTGATACTTCCGGTTTCGTCTCGTAGATAACACCTTCAGAAACAAAATATTCTACTGGATATGGTGGCAAAAAAGTCGGTGCTCAAAGTGGCGATTTATCCATATCTACGTAAGCCATTTACCCTTTGAATCCCCTTCCACAGTTCAAGTCCCTGTTCATATGTCTTACGCCTGAGGAATATAATATACCTGATCTCCATAACGGTGAGATTAAAAACTCAGCAGTGATTTTCCACACGCATTTAATGTATAATGACCATGGTTTCAGCACTAATTAGTATTACGTAATTAATAATTAAGTAATAAATTACGCCTGAAACGCTTTTTGTATAAGATACCCGATGATAAAATCTTTGTCATGGTACCCAAAGTTTCATAAAATAAGAAAAAGTCTCAACACCTTTTAAATTTGCGAAGGAAGTTGGTTGTGGAGATCCAGAGAAGCCAGAACTTAAGATGGGAATGTAATTGAAGGTGAACGGCATTGTGGAAAAGAATTCTCTTTGAGCGCGTAGAGAGAATGAGAAAAGAGGCGTTTTGAACGGAATTACGAGGGGCAAAGAGTATCAGAAAGACTTGAAAGCAGGAGGATAGATCTGCGGGGAAGTTGGAAAATCACCCCAGCATGGGGGAGTGGAATGGGCTATAACAATAACCAGCCGCTCAATAATTGGAATATCAATTGATTAAATGAAGTAGGGGATCTACCCACCTATACCTGTCTGTAAACCTGTATTGCGTATGAATATGGTGTTTAGATGCGTGCAACCCAGTCGGTGGTCTCTCAAAAGAGCGTAATGCTAGGAATTATTTATCCTCTTACGTGGGTAATTCTTGTTTCCTAGCCGATTCATATGAAGGTCATGAGATACGAGACTCGTATGTGAATTAGAAGTCTCGTCTTGAGAGTGTTGATGACGAATGTGACACGAATAAGTTCCCTTGAGTTACGGCTGTCCGATAAGAATATGTGATTTCTATCTTTTGGCCGTGGATTGAAGGACTTTCTATTTATCTACAATTTAGGTCCAACTCATGCTCGGTTGGAAGATATATACATGTGAAGACAAGTTATGAACAGGAGATGCATATATTTGCGAGAAGTGTTGCCATGAGATTTCTGGATGAAATAACAATAATATGGCCGACATAAATTGACTTCGCACAAATTAGCCTTAAATTAAATAACAATGATAGCCGTTTAAAATTAATTCATCGCATCTTCATCCCCGTATTAGCTTATTTTTTTATCTCCTTGTCCGGTGTAACGTTTTATGAAGTAATTAAAGCGCAGAGTGAGTTATGACGATAAATTTTCTCTTAATGCTATCGTTAAATTCTCTAAAAATGCTAGTGTCCACCGATTTCCTGGAAATAATTTATTGTATCTCCGGATTAATGACCTCTCATAATAATGATGCAGTATTCATTAATTCATTCATGATTAATCATTTCTCAAAGATTTTTACTCCATCACTACTTGTAATATGAGTTTCATCGGCATTATCTATTATATCTAAACTTCTTTTGCGTTACATTTGTAGAATTATATTTCAATTGCGTTCTGTTTGCAATTGGTTGCGATGAATCTACAGAAAGAGCATTTAATGTTTCTTAATATTGTGATACATTAAAAACATTGAGATTTATTTTAGATATGTGTTGAGGAAAAACATTCATTCAAATATACAAAAGTGTTTCATTCTATGCTTTTCGTTTTTTAAGGTAGTTTGAGCGAAATATAATTTTACCTAGAAATCAATGAATTTGGTCTCATTTTAAATTAAAATATATCACCCTTCCATTGACATCAAACATTCAACCCCTTACCACATTACTTTCCGAGATATTTGACAAAAAATAACATCCCTTTTATATGGGAAATGGTACGTGTATGCACTCCAGAGAGACCTTATATGAAAACTGAGGCATTTGCTACGCTTAGATGTCGTCACAAAATCAACAGTGTGTAGTGTGTGTGAGATTTCTCAACTATTTTTAAAAATTAATCATATTGTCACTGCAGTAACTTCTTTTGGATCACAATAAACCTTCCGTTTTGATGGAGTTTCAGACGTACCGCGTGAGAAAAATGAGTCAGGCTAAAGACTAATTTAGATATTTTCATTTGATTACTCACAATTTCTGTCATGAAAAACTATACTATTGCACCACTAATAATGCAATATTTTATTCATGTGTCTCACAGCTGGTGAAATTAAAATGTATATGCAGAATATGGTCTCTATTATGATTAGGGAACTATCTTGCTCGCACTACCTTAAGATGAACGCGATTTTTAAGATACAAGATTTTAGTAGCTATCATTACATTTCCCTCGTTTTTAGTTTCCATATTCAGTATAATAATCTTTTGTTTTATGCGAAAATTTCAGAGGAAGTAATTACTTTAGTACCATGGGAATGCACCAGATTCTTGTGAAACAATTGGGTTTTAATGGTGCACTAAATATGCCTGCTCTGACTGCACTTAAAAGTCTCTCATTGGACTTTTCATGTGTTCATGTTGTCCGTTTCCTCTCGGCAGGGTCTGGACCTGCACCCGAAATTTGACGGCGGGGGAGCGTGGAGGCGCGGGAGGCCGGTGAAGGTCGTGGGCAGCGGAGGCGGAGGGAACGGCGGCGGTCGGCCCGGGAACCCTAACGCCCGCAACGGACTCCTGAGGACGAACCCCACAGGGCGGCACCACCGCCGCATCGCCCGGGGTGGCTCCGAGGAGGAGGAGGACTACGAGGAGGAGGATGAGGAGGAGGAAGACGAGGAGGATGAGGATGAGGTGGCAGCGAGGAGGGGCGGAGGCGGGGGCGCCGGTGGAGTTGGCGCCGGTGGAGGCGGCTGGGGAGGCGGCGACGAGGACTACGCCGACTACGGCGACCAAGAGGACGAGGAAGAGGAGGAGGAACACCTGCGGTGGGGCGACGCGTTCGTCGTGGTGTACAGCGTGTGCGACCGGCGGAGCTTCCGGTCGGCCAAGAGGCTGCTGGCGAGGCTGTCGCGGCTGCACGGAGGGCGACACGGGGTGGGCGACGAGGACGGGCACATGGTGGCCACGCCCCTGGCCGCGCCGGCCCTGCTGCTCGGCAACAAGAGGGACCTGGACCACGCCAGGTTAGTGAGTGGGGAGGGGATGATCACGGACGCGGAACTTATTTGGGTACTTTTTTTACCAGTTGATTGATTATCCAATTGAAAGATATATACATGAGAAGACAAGTTATGAACAGGAGATGCATATATTTGCTATGACGATAAATTTTCTCTTAGTGGAAATCCCAATTAATAGGAGCGCTTAAAACAAATGATGTCGGCAGGAAAATGATAAATTCATTACCCCCTTTACATTTACAAAAAAACAAAACGATAACAAATAAAAAATATAGAAGCTTTCGATGACCCCTAAGGTCCATGCCTAAAGTCAGTCACTTTCAGAAGTAAAAAGCATTGTCGATATATAGCCTTTTAGAGATGTATAACAATATTTACGTACGCTTTAATTTTTATATGCACATGGAAAAGTTTTAGTAGTAAATACACACAAATTTTTAATTTAAAAAAAGACATTATTCCTGTTTCATTAGCAAAATAGCCAGATGGATATTAAGCAAAATGGCAAAATAGCTTTGCTTTTTCACAAGGGTTTCATTTTTTCAGTGCTCTTAATGGCCGGTGGTAATAGGCTCCAAATCTGGGACCCCAAATAGACAAAAAATCGTATGAATAATGTACAGTAGTATCAGGCTTAGGTAAAACATAAATTTATAACTTCGTCGGTTGCTCTCTCTCCATCTCCTCAACTACCCAATTTCAGGATTTCTTTGAAGCGCTCCTATTAATTTGCACATTCTCTTTACCCGCTACATTGCTCTTCAACTCCAAATATCTCCCATTTCTAGTGCCTCCCCATTCCTTTTCATCCTCCTCTTCGTTAAGAGTATTGGATACTTTCATAAAATTGACGTTGAAATCC
Source organism: Ceriagrion tenellum (assembly GCA_963169105.1). Lineage (NCBI taxonomy): Eukaryota > Metazoa > Arthropoda > Insecta > Odonata > Coenagrionidae > Ceriagrion > Ceriagrion tenellum. The sequence goes on from OY720637.1 coordinate 134,436,561, forward strand.
GCTGAAATTCATGTAAATTCGGGAAAGGCGCGTGATTCAGTGAATGTGGTCGAGGGGAGACCATTGGGCAGGACTGCGGGGCCCTGGCGCGTGAACGGTGCTGCTTGCACGGCAGCCTGACGAGGAAGGCGCTTTCCAGCATTCTCGATTACCACGATTACGAAAACGCTATGGCACCTGTAATCTCTATAACTGACAGAATTCTAAAGTGCAGCGTGGCACATTCACCTATAGGTTTTCGTAACGCTCCTTATCATCTGGTACATTTCTGTTGGAAAATGTCTCATTTAGGCAAAGTTTACGAATTATTCTTTCCGACGTGATTTGATTATCTTTGCAACAAACGGATCATTTGCCCCATTGCTCCATCTTTTAGGCGCAGAATGATGAACTTGATGTTTTTGTTGAAAAAGTTGCGATGAAAACCCCATCGATTTGAAAACGTCTTTTCCGGACTAGTACCCGCCTCTTTTAGGGTAATATCAGGGATTATTCCCTCAGTCGCCTCCTTCAAAATTCTATCCCCTCGAAATATATCTCTTCCTGCCTCTCTTCGTATTTTCTATTCGCAAAAAAATTTAAGAGACAAAATTGATTAATTTCTGTGGCGTGATGTAGTTCCGATTTCGTGATATGCTGAATGGTATACAAGTATTGACAAAAATACTCATTCTCCAACTTTATGGGATACCGCCAGTATATCTGCAGGGGGTATTCTTGTCATTCTCGTTCTCGATATTACTTTTTTTCATTTTTTCACGTCCTTCCCTTTCCCAAATCCTCCCGTTCCCAGGAATCCTCACGATCTCTTGTCCCCGAATACTGAGAGAATAAGATCGGGAAATCGGTAAAATCGTCCCTTGAGCATAATCAAAATCGTGTTGCTACCATAACAGGGAAACTGGAACTATGGCCAAAACAAAGACAAAATGACATGGCTTATTAGATTTGTAGAGGGCCCTTTGTTGGGAAAGAGGGGCACAACTCATCGAATTCCGGTGGACCACCGAGAAGTCGTGCGTATGTTTGTTTTTAGAAATTACGCATTCCTAATTAAATTTTCGTTGCATTACTTATCCTTTCAAACTAGTTTTAACATTGCAACGTATCGAAAAAAGTTTTTCTTAGAATCGAATAACTAAAAATGTCTTGAAAACCACAGAGCAATTATCAACTTTAAGAATAAGAATGTCCTTTGGGATCTGAAACTGGGGTGGGAAAACTCTGTCGCAGAACAGAAAGAATGGAGGGGCACGATTAGAATCGCGTTAGTTTATTTTGATGTCGAGTATTCCAGGCACGTACCTGTTCAAGGGAGCGTTACTCCAAATTTGGTGCTGGGGCCAAGCTCTTCCGTGGATCGTTCCTGAGATTCCAAACTAATGCACGGATTCCAGCCGTGAGTGGGGAAAAAACAAAAAGGCAACGGTGGGGCGAGTCACTTACCCGGCAGTCCCTGCTTCGGGCTCGCGCGAGTGACCTTGCCCCTCGGGCGTCACACATTCGTCACGTACACCGCTGCACTTCTTCCAACCCAGCAGAGCCCAACTGCCCCCATCAATCCGAATTCCAGAACCGGAAAAACACTTTCAATCTCGCATGAGTCCTCCCGACATATTTTTTTTCCTCCTTTCCGGGTTCCCTTTCAATGACCGCGTTTGGTTTTTGTCGCCTTGTCTGTTACCCATCAAGAAAAATGATTTGAACGGATGCGTGACAGAATAGTCAAGGATTTTTTATTTTTAGTGACTAAAGGTTAGTTTTCATTAATCATTTAGTTTTCCATCTGCTGATTCCTGCGACATATTCTGGGAGAAGTTAGTGACAAACTCACAAAAGAAGGCGGTAATATCCCTACACGCTGGGTCGTATTTGCGAGTGAGGGTGCCGCGCAGGGACACCAAGGCCCTACCAAGGGCGATTTTCCCTACAGGACCTTGTCCCCTACCTTCCCCTAGCGATGCGTCGTCGTTCCTTCCGCGGAGAGCCTTGCTTTCTCTGCGCATAAAGTACATATAAATAAAAATTGTTATTGGAAATCCCAGGATATTTGACGAATGGTTATGTACATATTTATAAAGCTGGCGTCGTTGCGGTTACAACGGTGTAACTCAAACCTCTATCGCATCGTTAGTCTCGGAATTAGCCGAGGTTTCCAACTTTTACAACAGCTCGTGTTAAACTCAACATAGAAACATTTTTTCCTTTGGTATGTGAAAAACATGTTTGGCTAACTTATATAAAAATCTCTCATCTCTACAATAAATATTAAGAGAATGGCGTCAATTAAGTCTCTCAAAAAGTATATTTATTAACAAATAGCAAATATATCTATCCTCAGATTATTGAGGTAGATAAAAAGTACAAATTGATAGCTTACACCCAAAATACTGAGACAAATATGATGTGATGAATGAAATTTGATTTGAATATTTATCCATCTGGAATCGATGGAATCGGAATCGACTTTAGGCGATCGATTCTCAATACCGATTCTTATCTTGAGAATCGGTGGAATCGAGAATTGACATTTGGATTAGACTCATCCTTAACCCTTTGAGTGCGGCATAACGTGATATCATGTCATCAGCACCGGCGTAAAGACAGCCATGACGTGATATCACGTCAAGGGTGCCGTGAGTGTACCAGCTTTCACTACTAGGGAACTTTCACTGGGGAACACCTAGTGAATGCTGGAACACTCACGGTACCCATGACGTGATAACACGTCATCAGCACCAGCGTAATGACGACCACGACGTGATATCACGTCAATCCGCGCTCAAAGGGTTAATTATAATAAATCTCATTGTGTGGCGCACGTGGGCGTGTTCAGTCACCCATTCCGTTCCTCTTCCCGCAGGGAAATCGGCGTGGATGCGGGCCAGGAGCTGTCCCTTCGCTACGGCGCGCAGTTCTACGAGGTGAGCGCGGCGCAGAGCTACGCGGGCGTCTCGCTGGCCTTCCACTCGCTGCTCCGCGAGGCGCGGTCCCAGAGGCTCCTGAGGACCCTTTCCTCTTCCTCGTCCTCCTCCCCGACCTCCTCCTCCTGCTCCATCTCCTCCTCGCCCCCGCCGCCCCCGCTCTTCCTCGACCACTTCGCTTGCCACGCCGCGCTGCCCCCACCGCCGCCGCCGCCCACCCCCACGCCCCTCCACCGCCTCCTCCGCTCCCTCTCCTCCTCGTCGTCCTCCTCCTCCGCCTCCACCGCCTCCTCCACGCTGGCAGCCGCCGCCGGGCAGCACCACACCCTCCCGCACCACCACGTGCACCACCGCTGCGACGCCTTCTTCGGCTCGTCCGCCTCGTGCCCCTCCACGCCCGTCTCCATGCACCCTTCTTCCTCCCTCTCCAAGACGCTGCCCGCGCACAAGAGGGCGCGCCTCGGCGTCGGCAACAGCGTCTCCAAAGTGCTCGGCACCATCTTCGGCAAGAACGGCGGAGCGAGCGGGGATTCCTCGGGGTCCTCGACTTCCGGAGGGACGGACCGGAAGACCAAGAAGAAGAGGCCGTCCCTGAGTATCTGAGAGAGAAGACTTCAGGACTTATTCCCTTCTCCCTCTCGCTTAGCGGCAATCCTCTAACCCCGTGTAAATTGTGTGAAAGTGAAGAGTTTGTAGACTGCAGAACGCTGTGCCTCGAGAGTATGATGCGTGAGTGAAATAGTTGATGATGTGCATAGAAAACTATTTTATACTTCTCCCTCGCACCTGCCATTGTGGAGGGGGGTGAATATTTAAATGAACTTTTACTAAGAGAGATGATGAAACTGTTTTGTTAAAGGCCAGTGATGGGGAATCTATTGATGACGACGTGCCATTGTTGACTTTTGGTATGAAAGTGTTATCTATGAATGTGGTGGATGCTCATATGACACCAGCAGCAAATTTGGTATGAGAGAACATTGTCTTGACAAAGCTCAACATTAACTACTCAAATTATGATTACGCCTTTATAGTAAACAAAAAGGATAATACCGTTTAAATTGCTTCCTCATTAGATGATGATTCACTGTCATCACACTGTCATCAACAAACTGACCCTGGTTGGTGTATCCTGAGTATTTATTTGAATTTATCCATGCATTAATAATCACATCTTGTTTACAAAAGTAAAAAAGAGACAAAAATACTTATTTTCAGTCAATAAATGATAATAAACGACCATTTAACTTTTTACAGGGCCTAGTTGAATGGCCACAGATGAAAATATGTTTTTATAAAATTTTTCGATATAACTTCTAGTGAGTCAATAGAAGCACCATAAAAAAGGCCATCGTCACATTGAGATTTTATCTCTATCAGTTCTTCATCACACATCATATGAGAGAATAAGGTATTCCATCACTGGATTTAACGAAAACAATGATTGCTAAGAAACATTACTGCATTCCTTGAAAACGCTTGAGGGCTACTAAGAAGTAAGAGCAATATTATTCCTATCATTATTTATTTTTAAATTGTCTGGCCACAAGTGAGCTATAATATGTGGACGTTTATTTTACAATAAGCTCTTGATGAAGTTTTAAATAACAAGTCCCAAGCTAATGAAATGCAAGTTTTGTCTTCTAAGCAGTCAATATTTTGTTCTATCAATTACTTAGATAGATTTTGGAAATGCTTTGAGGATCTTGTAAGATATTTTAGCATTATTTCATAAATATTTTAACAATGTGCTGTAAAACTGTTATATATTCTATGTAAACATGCAATTATATTCTGTAATAAAATTGAGAAATGATGTATCCAATAGTTTTCCTTGCAGCCAAGGAAAAATTTATTGAACAATCCTTTTGATTAATTGAAAATAACCCTTATATTTTAGGCAAGCAGTGGGAATTTAAGAATTCACCAAGAGGATGAACTTGGCCTTATAATAAATCATTCAACTTATTGGGAATTTGAAAACAGCTCTCTGAAAGGGTAGGAAAAGGGGGGGTAGAAGGCACATACCATATCGTTTTCATTAAATATCTGACCTTTTGTGTTTGGTCTTTCAGATGATTTAGTTTTACGAGGAAACTATGGTCATGACTTAAACATAAAATGAGGGTATAAAAATAGTTGTTGACATGAAAGGCCTCCACAAAGTCTTCAACAATTGATTTATGATTTTCTTAAATGTTTTAGAGCACAGTTCCAGCTCAAGTGGTAGCTTGGTATCAGTCGATGGAAACATAATATCCGTTAATTTAATATTTAGACCTTTTTTATTGCAAGTATTCTAGGCCCTAACTTGTGAGCCCATTTATGTCCTGCTTCCACTACCCAAGGAGGAAGGGAAGTCTCGATGACTTCATTTTTACCAATATGATGTGCAAAAGGTCAGTCTTCAGTCATGAGTTTGCTGTTGACTCTAATTGACTAAGATTGACCAAAAATTTGACCTTCAAAAATTTACAGTCAGAAATTCATAAATGGTCAATATTAGTTATGAAACAGATGATTTCTCACCATTCTGACAGTTTCACATGAAAAAATATGTTGTTAGGTTTATGGCATCACTGTGATATTACATTGACGTCGCCGTGATGTCTACAATTAACTTCCAAAATACCTTGTTTTTTTGCTCCTATCGAGCAATCTTATCTCACATATCACTTTTCCCTTATAACCTATTGGCAGTCCAATGATGCAAATCAGAAAGTGATAATTGGCATTTTAAATTTGGCACAATAATAACACGTAGCTCAAATATGAACTGTCGCGCCTAACGAAATGCTGGTCTTGCAAATTTTCCAAATCTAATTATCAACAGCCTTCACTATTTCCAGCTGCTGCTTACCCACCTTCCCTTTCCACCTTTCCCAGGCATTACACCAGTACTAAAACAAAAGTCTAACTATCACAAGAGTCAAAAGGAATAATTTTTATGTCAACATGACAGAGGTCATTTCAAGTCAAACTGATGTCAAAGTGAGTCACAAAGGACATCATTTTGTGGGACCATTTTGACGTCATGGTGACTTTCGCACTGTGACCCTGAGATTACATCATGATGACATCAGTGTGATTTCTCACTCCTCCTTGGGTATGCTCTTCCTCCCAGAAGTTAAAGAATGCTGGAAAACTGGCCAGTGTTTCAGTTGGAAAGTAATGAACTGCATACATAACAAATGGTCTGTTGGGGACCGATTGTATTAATTTCTTTAAAACTTCTGCAGTCAAAACTCAGCCCAGTCCAAGTGTAAATGTATTTGTCACTTCCTGATACATGCAAAATTTTAAGTTAACTAGCATTCCAATTACATTTTCTGACCTGTGTTAGTGGCAAACTGGGGAGGCTAGAATTTCAACCAGTTTGCTCAAACTGACATTTTCATTACCAAATGTAACCAGCATCAGGCTTAACTTATAGACTTGTGGAAATGGGGCATGAGAAGAGATCATTGAGAATCTGTTACAGTGGCTATAATTTATCCTAATAATGCCCAAAGACAATGTAAGTGTGACCAAAAGTTGTAGCCTTTTTTGAACATCCTAAATAATAATTTTTTTCTTGCTTCAAGTTTTTGTCTTTTCCCTCTAATTTATCATCTGTTGAGTAGGATAGATGTTCACTGTTATAGTTGATGGATCCAGAAATAAAATCATGTCCCTCTTTTTCCTGTTCTTTTCAGTGCCTAACATTATCATATTCACCATGTTCATGAGTACTCAAGTTAACGGATCCAGGATACATATCATGTGGAAATTTTCTAAGAGGAAGTTGCAGAAAGTTGTAGAAATTCCATGCCAAAGAGCAATTAGTATAGCTTCTATTATCATACCAAGGCCTGGTTTTATAATGTCAGGTTAATGTTCACCACATGATGATGCAGCCATTTCTTTAACTCAATATTAACTACAAGTTTGGATAGGAACTGTTAACTGGTGTTTAATTACCTGGAGAAAGTATTACCCAACCTTGGCTTTCTTCCTGAGAAAATATTTAACCTGATATTGTAAAACCAGGCCAAAATCTGTGATTTATAGCATCCACATCAACCTCTACAAATATCACACTAGTCATTTCCAGGGTGTGCAGTACTGCGTGACCACACCAGGCCCATCACCCAACCCATTTCAAGATTGTGACTTGCTTGCTCCCACAGCCTATAGGCATCAACCAAAAGAAGTCAGGAGACTGAACAAGGCCATGCCTAAAACTGAGGGAGAGCCATGGTGTCAAATATGCTATCATGTATTACACAGCTTAACCTTCTACTTAGTACAACAAATAGTTTTAATACCTTTGGTCAACTTTCACCAGCAAGCACTACTATATTAGCCAACATTATTATAAAAACTATTAGAATTCATGTATTATAAGACTGCAAAAACAATCAGATTTCCTAGTTAATGTTTCTTTTACATAGATACTTTAGATATATATGTAGTTCCTATAAAGATGGGAGAATGAAGGAAGGGAAAGTTACATAAATGTAAAAGATTGCATCTTTAGGGAGAGATTTTCTATAACATTGAAATATCCTTTGGTGGAATCTTTTATAGAGCTTTAACTGATAGTCAACATTAACAGTCTTGAATTAGCTCAATGGAATAGGCCATTAATTATGTCTCCCGCCAAATGATCACAGTTATCAAAAATGTTATCTCTATAAATTCTGTGAATTATGAACAAATTTGAATTACTATGTGTCACTCAATATCAAAAATATGACACAATGTGAATACTTATGCATCAACCACAAAAAACTTGTTTGCTGGTACATGGATGGTCTACAATCATGTGGGTATTCTGTTAACACATTCAATGCGGGACATATATTGATGGAGATCAACAGAATCGGATGAAATTTATCTAAAATTTTTCCAATCAAGGACGTTCCAAAGGCTTGACACGAGCAATCTACAAACGATGCACACAATACGGTTGCTAGAACCCAACTGACGGTCAACCGCACGGTCGGAAGCGAGCTGGAAGGGTATTAGTCTCGTACGAGGGCGAGGAAAAGAATACACGGCTGAGAAATCGACTACGTCCATTGACGTGCTCCGTAGATGGGGATGGACAGGACCACGTCTATTGACGTGCTCCGCGCTGAATGTGTTAATGAGCCGATTTATAAAGCACAGAATAATATCATATCAAAAAGAGGCTTTCCTCAGAATTTATCCATATGGCATCATAAAAAGCTAGGGAAGATGACTGTAGCTACAAAGACTACCTATTCATGGAACCATGCTAAGACATTAAGATATGTTCTCCCGTATTTCTTCCCATTTTTGGGCCCAAGAAACTTCACAGAAACTTCTTTCAGGCTGTCTGAGATAAAACTTTCAATCTACTTTGTAAATTCTTCAGCCCTGATATATTTTAGTCAAATAAACAGGAGATATGTGGGTATACTAGTTCAAAGGATTACTATGATTCTGACATAAAAATACCTAATTAGGTCCGCATCTAAATATTTATTAATAATATATCATTTTAATAGGTTTAAACCTTTTGTTTGGCATCATACGATCATTGAGATATCATTCATGGTCATTCCATTAAAAAATACTGCACATTGATTACCACCAGCACAGATTTTGAAGAAGCTTAGCACAAGTCATTTGTTTTCTAATTCAAGCAACTAGGTACTCTAAATTTTATTCTTTTACCTCATGCAATTTTTGCATAGGAGCCTCTTAACCCTTTGGCGCCAAAGTCTCTCGAAGAGAAATGCTTCCCCTGCTACGAGTAGCAAGAGAATTTTCTGAACTCCTCTCTACGGAGCTCTCTCGTGGCGAAGAATTGCTCAGGTAAGCCTTTTGCCCATTTTGGAACCCCACACAGCTGGAAACCGTGCCCTTCTCCCGGGCACTCGGCCCTTAGAAGCCCCTCTCTCAGCAGGAGGCCACTGTAAGTTTTTTGAATTAAAATTGTTTTTTAAATATAATTCTTTGCTGTATACTTCAAAAAATTATACCTTTTAATTAATTTCTAATGTTATTCTAAGCGTTTTACAATTTTAAGCGAAATTCTAGCATTATTATTAACAAATTTAGAGTTCTATTTAGAGCTCAAACTATTGAGAGTTCCACACAAGAGCTCCATTTCTATCAACGCTAGAATTTGTTCATTTGAAATTTGCTAAGACTCAACAATAAACATTTAATTCACTTCATAAACTTAAAAATTTTTAGAGTGAAAAAAATAATAGCCTCAAAAAACCATAGCAAATACAGTAAATAAACCGCAGATTCATGTAGTAAGGAGGACTACTAATGATGCGGAGGATCAAGCTCACTTGCCGAGGAAAGGGTCTGGACTGTCCATAAGCTGGATCTCAAGGGTTTACTGCATACCTAGGATTTTTTTTTTGCTTGCCGGACGATTCTGTTGGCCCGTATATCCCTGGAATCCCGATAGGCTTCTGTGCCTGTCATCAGGTTTTCCAGGGACTGGACCAACAGAACTTGACATACATCCATGCCCTGGGTGGTGAAAAACCCACCTACGCGGGACTTGAACCCGCGACCCTCGGTTTAGCAAGCGAGGACTTTACCCCGCCGCCACCGAGGCCGGCTCCAGTATCGGTCATTTCCCTTCCCTCGCTTCGGCTATACCAGAAATTAGTTCTTTTGCGTTGGTTTTACTCCATCGGCCATAGTCGACATTCGTTTGTTTGCATAGGAAAATTCACGTCCATTATAGCTGACACCAGGCACGAAAGGGTTAAACTTCCAGTTCTCAACTTCTTCCACTCACATGGTTCACTAATCAAGGTGTACTTTTTACCTTACCTTGCTTACCTTATACAAGGAGTACTCATATGCTTGAGTGAGATACTTCTTTTAGGAAACATCAAATTTTTAGAAATTGTTTTAAAATGTTTTAGGAATATATTTTCCTTCTAGGATTATGAGCCTGAGACGAAATTGAATTGGTCCTTAAACTTTGCTTTTTGTCTTTGAAAATTTTTTTTATAATGCCTTCCCTTGAAAAAATCTTCTGTACAGAACTGTGGAAACAACTGCTGACAAGAATCCAACAGCTCTCCCCATTGTCAACTGTTCAAATCAACAGCCATCCAATTAACCATTGAAATGTTTTCCAGTTGCTGTTTAATTCTACTCTAAACTTGAATTTAGCAGCTATTATTGAATCAAACAGACATTGAGTTGGATCCAAAAATTATTGTTGAGCCTAACAGTTCTCAGATCATACAGTCCCCTGGATATGAGTCAAAAAGGCCAGAGTCAAAAAGGAGTAATTACTTTCACATATAACAAATAAAATTATCCACTATAACAACCATGACAAAGCAAATAACCAAAAAAATTAAATTTGCTACCATAGGCATGGAAGTCAATGAACCCAAACATTCCCTATCTCATACTATTGCTCCCACTCTACGTATAAAGATTGGCAGTATACTACTAACTGCCAATCCTTTATTTACTGATTGTATTGACCAACAAATGAAACCAAGAATATCAATGCAAATACTTGAAACATATGCTCCTAAACACCAAATAAAATATGTATTAGACAAAAATTAATGCTTATAGAAATACAAGGCATTATGCATCCACAAGTAAGATATTATTCGTACTAGGTATATAATAAAAGTAACCATTAAAAGTGACTTGCCACAAATAAACTTTATATGAGGGAAGTTAATATTGTATAGACATATCATAAGTTGGTACATGGATAAACAACAACATCATGCATACTTCATTTGAATATCTCAAATGCAAAGCCTTTCTTATAGATTTTCATTGACATAATAGGTATGCATAGTTTACAAAACCTCCACATAGAACAGCTCCCAAAATTTTCATAGTTGACCCAATGAATTAGTTTGATTCTTTCTGAGCTTCATCATGATGAAAGAGACCTATTAGGAAATGCTACAATGTTACATCATCTCGCACTCAAGATAGCTAAACTATTCTAAATGTTAACAATTAGTGCATTTAAGAAATATACGTATGATTATATTTCATACATTTGTCTCGTGTGCATATATTCCACTCCCCATACAATAGCAGGGATACAATGTTTCATGTAAGTTTCAAATGAAATAATTATAAAATCAACATGAGGCACCGAGCCATTTTTACTTTGACTTTGAATACATGATCGCAGATTATGTTGAATTAAAATAACTTCCATGCATTAGTCTAAATGTAAGGACTACAAAGTAAAAGGAAATCATTAACTCAAGGAAAATATTTTATTTCTAGCATCACAGTAATTTACAAAACATTGGTACATTAGAGGTTTCTGTTAAGATCTTAGACCAAGGCTAGCAACTTCTAAACGACAATATAGAAAAGTAATGAACTAGTTATTTGTTAGATCTCTCAATCATCATCAATGTAAACAAGATCTACTAACAGTGAGGGCATAAGGAGGATTGATCTTACCATAAGAAAGTGGCCACTGATATCCTTCTGCCATGATTGTACTCCAATTTTTTCTTTGAATAAGTGTCAGAATCATGACATGGTTCAATTCATTATTCGATTAATTTCACATGTGTTCACATAATTTCCATAAAAGAGTAATTATACATTATTTCACTTGATACTGATATCCTTGGTATCATGATGACTTTATACAGCACAATTCCACTATGGAACTACGAAATGTGTGAGTACATGGGTAGTGATAAGTGTCAAATGCATTTTTCCTGTTATTATATGATCTTGATATGTCAAAGCTAGCAAATTTGTACTACAGACTTTTTTTACACAGGGGTGAAAACTGTAAGATTTAACTGTTCTTGGAAACTTCAACTGTACAGTTTTTCTCCAAAACTCTCAGGATAAAAACTGTATGGCACAATCAATGTCCAGGAAGTTCTAGAAAGCTATGTATAACTTTCCATAGTTACCCAAAAACTGAATGCAAAATACTGTACAATTCTACAGTACCTGTAAAATTTCTACTGATACTGAACAGTCTTGACAGTAGATTATTTCAAGAGTTAGCTTATTATTTCTGCAAAAATGTGGTTAACTACTAATGCCATTATCATTAAAGGGGAAGCTAATCTTATCTTGTTTTCAAACCTTTGTATCATCAATTAGTACCATATATATATTGAAGGCTTTTGGTCGGGACTCACAGTTTTGCTTTATTTTATTTAAACTTAATTCTTTCAAATTTCTGCTGAGTTGTTGCATTAGTCATGAAATTTGTATGAGATAATTTTGAGAAAAAGGACTAATTGTACCTATCAGTTCGATATCGTATCTATCGATCTTTCATTGTTTTTAAGTTCTATGGATGTAATTTAGGGTCAAAAAATTATCAAAAATGTCATCCTGAAATTTACATGAACTGAACAATCCATGTAATCTTGACCAATTGTGTACAGCCACCTCCTCTTTAGTGCGAAATTCCACAGAGAAATAAATCACCCACCTTGAACGGGATTCGAACCCGGATCCCTCGATTTCCGGCCGTGCTTTAGCCAGTTAAGCTACCGAGGCGTCCTCTTCCCCTGTGGAAATCGAGGGATCCGGGTTCGATTTCCGGTCAAGACGGATGATTTTTTTTCTCTATGGAATTTTGCACAGTTGTGCATTGCGGGTGACTTCGTAAAAGTGGAACTCCGTGGCTAGTCCCGGATAGCTTAAAATTTGTTTTTCCTCCTCTTTAAGTCTTGCCATCAGCTATGTTACGCTCCCAGTTCCCTTGTAACAGTTTTTATGAGCCATATGGCTTCCATTTTTATTTTGAACAGAAAAAATTTCTGCATGAAAATGTCAATATTCAACGATTAATCTCCCCAGTCCCCAGCAAAGTCTCGAGTGTCTTGAGTCACTAGTTTATTCCCAATTGAAGAACCGCGTATGGCGTAAACCTGCCTTCCCTTGTTTCACATTTGGTTTGCATTTTTGCTACTAGAGTTCTCTGCGAAACAAAACAAACCTCAAATTTCAATCACAAGATGCGACCGAATGGGCGGATACCATGTAGAATATGTGGACAATGATGTGGACGGTTTTTGATTAATTTTCGTCGATAACTCAAGATTGTCATTGGCCACGTTAACGTTTATTATGGTGAGAGAAATCCAAATGCCCAGGTGTAACGTTCAAGTGATAGGATGGTGATTTTACCGGACAGAAAAGTGTTGGATTATAGATCAGTTTACTGTGATATGTAAATATTTTTTGTTCTTCGAAGCCGCACAAATTGTACATATTTCTTAAATGGCTGAGGAAAACCTAAGGCGTCAAGCTGTGAAGAGCTTGATGCTTGCCATTGATTTGGAGAAAGAAGATAAAGATGTGGTTAGTTGTGAGCTATCATTATGACATCAATTTGGTGGTAGCGGCTTGTAGCTATAAATTTCGGGTGTTTAAATGTTTTTCAGGAGGCATATTTGAAGTATTTAGAGGGATTATCCCTTGTTGTGTCTGCACTTCAAAAGGATGCAACGACTGGTGGGAAGTGGCTGTTTACGGATAAGGGTCGGAGGTCCATGGTCAATTTTGCCAAAGAAAGCGTCGAGAGACTGTCACTTCTCTTGAAAAAGCAAGGTTAGTTAATCCTATAACATTCTCTAATAATGGAAATTGTATTCTTGAGTTGAGAGGAGTGGTGCCGAAAACCCTTGCGGATTCTTTTTGTATTTTTACGCTTGTAAATCCGTACGACACGTACGCAAAACGATCTCATGTTAAGTTATACCATGCTAAGGCAATGAAGTTATCGGAATTTGTGTCACTATGCTGTGAGTTCCATTTCTATACGTGACTACCGTGACTCACTTCCGGATGGCCCACTACTTCGGAGTTATTTGAGCTGGTTAAAGGTCTCCTGTTGATAAACTAATGACTCAACAGCGTGCTTCCCCTTGGTAAACTTGAGCGGGTCTCAGGTTATTTCTATCCTAGCAACCCACAAGAGGTAAGACTTATGAATTTATTATTTTAAAATGTGATAAATACATTAATTTAGATTTGGAGTACTTCTTGGTGATAGTGTGCGATTTATTCAAGTAATGGGAACATTTTCGGAATGGTTTACAGGATCGTTTGTGCTTGCTTTCGTTTTATTTAATGTGTAGGTGAGATGAACGTTTTTTTCCGGTTTATTTAGTGGTGGATTTTTTTAACTTTCTGAGGGTTAATTGTTCCCTAAGGCATATCTAATTAGACCTCTTGGTATCATGGCGCTTATATAAACACTTGCGTACTTATCTTTCATAATACAAATCATCAAGCCAATGTAGGTCTTAACTTGAAGCAATTTTGGTTAACATTTGCATTTGTGTTGACTAAAATTCTTGCTCACATAATTCCTTTGCAAGCATTGCTCACTGTGAGCAATGCTCAAGTTTACCAAGGGGAAGCACGCTGTTGAGTGAGAGGTATTGTGGATTTATTAGGTATAGGGTCCATGTACTTGGGATTACTAGTGTTGATATCCAACAAAATGGAAAGTTTTTACTTACTGCATTTGATTCGTGAACATGATACTCCACCACATCTTGCCTGTTATACAGAGTTGAGTCAAATTCCTTGGGGTAACTGGGGCAGGTACCTTTGGTACTAGTTAGACAGGGACATTTTTCTATGAAGATGATGTAGGAACCAAAACAGAGTTCTGGCAGATATGTTGAAATGAGGAGTGACTGCAGAGGTCAATGTTGATTAGTGCCATTATCTTGCGAGAAATTATGCTAAAATAACTGCGAGTTGTTACTTGAGTAGAAAATGTGTCAGTGAAAAACTGTGTGCTGGTGTTTTTATTGCCGAGCTGAACTTATTTTTTGTATCACCCTCATATGAATGTATTGTATTTGAGTAATGATGTTTATTTGAAATTTTTTGGGTTGAATGTAATGCCTTTGTGGAGAATGGAGAGAGAGGATCATCTGACAGGTTCAAGGAGAGATGACAGAAAAAAATTGGCTTTCAGACCCTTAAGCTTTCAGCAGTGGCAGCCACATTTTTTCCCGACCACTGTGTGCAGCGGCAAAATAAGGGGAGTTCTCTCCCCTTCTAGTTCAAGTAAGGGAATAGCAGGTAGTGAATCCTAATAATTTGGGTTGACCCTTCTCTGCGGGCTGAGAGTAGCTATCATTGTCACACTCTTTAGCACTAGTGGATGTACAATAACTAAGAATTGAATTGTATATTTTGTTTGGAACTTGTAATGAATGTACCCTCCACTATTATATCAATTCTGTTTTATGGTTCATTTGATACTGAAAAGTGTAAATACCTTGAGTGTTAGAAATAATATCTGATGCTTTAGTTGGTAAGCAATGTGGTCATGAACTTCATCTGAAGAGCACTGGGCCTACCCTAATTATCTTGGAATGGATGACTATACTCAATAATAATGAGAAAGTGTGAGTATTTCAACCTCTCTGGAAAGTTTGGGATCTTGAAGAGAGGTCAGAAGAGAGAAGAAGGTGATTGCTTGGCATGCAGGAACATTCGCCCAACGATTGCTTTAGAATATGCGTCCTACAGCCTAAGGGTTAACTGAGATATCATCTGACTTTCAATCTGAGGATTAGTTTGCTACTTCCATCCTTTCCATCAGAATGAATTCTGACCCCCTTACACATGATATTCATTACATTCTTTATCCTGATGTTATCCTTGCATTTCTTCCTAGGTCTTCCCTTCCTTGTGTAGTATTCAATTTTTTATGATCTACATTTTATTCCTTAAGAATTTTTTATTCTTCAAGATAGGTACTCACACTTTATTTAATCATACCATTGAATTTTTATGGTGTAATTTTAGAGTATTGCATACTTGGTCCCCTGTAATTCTTTTGAGGGTTTCATTGTTTCTAGTCAAATGCTGAATTTGTCTCTTTGGTTGTTTTTTGAGCATGTCTGATATGAACATAATTTATTTGCATTACTTCTGTATATTTATCATCATCATTATCTGTGATTTAAAGTCCAAAAATTGGTTTACAGTAGATCTCCATTCCATTCTCCTGAATGCCAGCCACTCCATCCCTACATGATTATGTACTTTTGCTTCCTTTATGATTTACTTGATATATTTCATTCCTGGTATTCCTCTATAATCTTTCCATTTATTTCTCCTTCCAATATTGTTTTCATTAGGCTGTTGTGTCCAATGAATTTATTCTCCTTTTTAACTGAGTTTTCGTAATGCTTCTTTTCTCTCCAGCTCTTCATTGTAAGTTGTTCTCTCTGTCCATTTGATCCTCATCATTCTTTGGTAATTCCACATCTCCATTGGTTCCAGTCTCCTTTGCTTTGTTACTGTTATTGTCGAGAATCCACTGCCATATGAGAGCACGATCCAAATGCATAAATGTTTCACTAAAGTGCTTCCTTACTTCCAGGCTTGTGTTGTCAGCTGTCATCAAGCATTTCTTCTGGTAGAATGTCTTCTTTGTTTGGTCTGCTCTGCTTCCTATGACTTCATTACTTCTTCCATCACTAGCAATCTTGCTTCCTAGGCAACAGTAATCAATCACTTGTACAAATTTTGGCTGCTGAAGTTCGATGGTGGTTCTGTCTTCTTGATTTCTTCCACTCGCCATATTGATTTTTCTTAGCATTAATCTTCAAGTTTTATTTCTTCAGGGTTTTTTCCATACAGTTCAGGATTCTAGTCAGATCATCTCTCTTCTCAGCAGGAATTGCTATACTATTAGCCGAGTGGAGCATGCTGAATTTTTTCTTCTTGCAATTGTGTTACTGTTTCATTTTTCCTTTACTTTGCTAGTGGCTTTTTCTGTGTATATATTGAAGATTATCAGTAATAATGCAAATCTTTGTTGTAATCCCTTTATATTTAGTGCTACCACTGAATTTCCACCTCATTAAATCACAGCTAGCTGTTCCTCATACAGCCTGCATATTGCTCTTCTATTATTAAGTGATGCTTCTATTTTATTCAGTGTAGTATTCTGTTCCTATCTACATTTTCAGATGGTTTGTTCAGACCAATGAGGCAAATATGTAGTGGGTTGGGAAAATATATTCTCTATCAGGGTTGAAATAGCTTTTCAACTTCTCTAGCTCTTCCTGTACGGGAATTGGTCTTCATGCAGGAATTCTTCCATCTTGCATCCCATTGTCCCATAGATGATCCTGGTCAGAATTTTTTACTCAACTGCTGTAAGGCTAATAGTTCTGAAGCCTTTGCATCTTTTCTTCTTGGGGCGAGGGATGACCACATTCTTCTTAAAGTCTGTTGGAATTTGTTGAGTTGTGTAAATGTTACATGTCGATCTGTAGAGCTCATTCAGACTCCTCACTCCTACATACTTAAGGAACTCCAAGGGAATTTCTTCCACTCTGGGTGCCTTTCTCTCTCTCAAATCCTTCACTGCTGCATCAAATTCTGATCTTACTATGGAGAATCTGTTTTTTTTTCAACCACAATGTCTTCATCCCCTAGTATTCAGCTATTCTGTGCTTTGCTGCATTAAACTTACTCCAGGTACTCTTCCAATGTTTTCATCTTGTCCTCACTTTCAATTAGAATTCAATTTCCTTCTCTAATGATATTTCCCGTAGATTGGGTGTCCTTTTAAGTAACTCCATACAGTTCTATAAGAAGCTTTAAATTAACCCCTTAGAGACTGCCATCCACCACTTTGCACGAGACGTTTATCCATTTTTCTCTGGTCTTTGTTGCTTAATGGCCAATCATATTTCTTGTTATTTTCTACATCTCTTATTCAATCATTATTTTCTCAGTTTTCATTTGTTCTCCTTTCATCTATTCGGTCATCTTAGGTCCAGGACTCCATGGCTTCTGACTCTCTGTTTCTCTACCTCCTACTTTCTTTTTGGCTGCATTAATAATTCCTTTCTTGATCTCTCGACAACTTTCTTTGATTGATCTAGAAACATTTCCTTTCTCTTCTGCTTGGTCTAGAGCTGCTCCCTGCAACTCCCTTCACATAAATGGCCTCACATAAATGTCTGTTTAGTTCAAGCATTTGACATCAGCAGTCACTTGTCCTCTTCTCCACTGGTGAACATTTCAAAATGTTGTTTTCAATTGTCATGATGCTCGTAAAAATGATGAGTGCAATTAAATTGCTGTTAACAGAGAAGAAAATGTATATTGTATGTAGCAAAAACCCAAATATTATCGAATTCTGGAGTATTCTTGTCCAAATTACCATGTTGCCTGCACAACATTAAGTAATTTTTCAAGCCTTTTTAATTTAGCTGGCATGACCGATTTTGATGTCTCACATCATTGATATGGCCTCTGATAACAATGTAAAATGTGGAACAGCAATTAAAAATCTGGGAAATTATGAATTATTTTTTATTATCATAATCTCATTAATGTTTATGGGTCTGCCTATTGAGACCAAACAATGTCCCTCGTGCCAGTTGCAACACAAGTTACTAAAACCTGATGTCACGAGTGAATTGACCGCGAATGGTGACTGGAGACAAGAGAAAATTACAACCACCTTAGTTAGTTTGATTAACTTCAAGTAAGAATATTAATGTAACAAACAAGCATTACAATTTAAAACCAGCCCATAAGCTAAATACCGTTATCTTGGTCTGTACAAGAAGAACACAAGTCACAACTGCAGCACAGCAGGTCCTTTCGCATCCGCGGTCAGTTCAAAAGAGGCTGAGCCCAGCGGGGAGACGGTGCGGCAGGCAATTGAGGGGAGTCTGCTGACCAATGCAGGAGTTGGGAGAGTAGGGGAAATCCTTGTCCTTGTTGATTGGTGGAGGAAATGGTGCTAGCGTTGAGTTGCTCAGGAAAGAGTGCACCACTCTAACTTTCAGTATAAAAGTGAGTTGAATGTCCCATCACGGACAGCAAACGCAAGACAGCAAAATGCAAGACCGCAATACGCAAGGGATAGTCGTGACGGTGTTTGTGAGTTTTGACTTTGGCGACGGCGATTTTTGGCGATGAGTGGCTTTTCTGGGAGAGTGGTTTTACTGAGTGGGAGGGGGGAAAATTTTGGCACACAGTCAAAAATTACTGTGGAAATCCTATCTTCTAGAGTTAATACTAACCGTTTCTAGGGAGATTACCCTGTTATCTGAACATTTATTCTCTCTAAGAGAACTCTCTATAAAGTTGTAAATTGAGAATGTTTTAGAGAATAAAACATTTCCAGTACTAATTGTTTCTTTCAAAACTTAATGTCACGGAAAATTTAGACTTTTTTTATTCGAAGAATATTTCCTTTGGGCTTAAGAATTACAAGCATTAAAGTACCATATCGTTTTTGCTGTGGATGATATCACTTATTACAAGTGCAAGAACATTCGCTTTCATGCAAGGTAAAACGAGTAAATGTTCAACGGAACATAGAAAACTAAATGAATGTCAATTATGGTGCAAAACAGCACCATTTGTCTTTATCTCTATTGATTTACTCAAAGGGTGCCATAAATACGCCAGTTGACTTTGAAATTCTAAGCAGCATGCAGCAAAGTGAGAGTACTATTTGCCTCGATATATAATAAACAATGTGATTGAAAGTGCATTCAAACTCTTCTGGGAGCATGTAATCATGTTCCATGACACCTTCTGTATCTCAGTCTTTATTTTCAGCCACATAGGTACCCAAGTTTTTCCACAAGAACCTGCCTCTACTCCTTAGTCCCTATTTTTAGATATTTCTTTGATTTCATGGAGAGTAATCGAAGATTGTATGGGTTTATTCTAAGTAGTGGTGCAATTTCCTGTTTCTCAATGGCAATTGGTCTCAATAGGCAGACCCATAAACATTAATGAGATTATGATAATAAAAAATAATTCGTAATTTACCAGATTTTTAATTGCTGTTCCACATTTTACATTGTTATCAGAGGCCATATCAATGATGTGAGACACCAAAATCGGTCATGCCAGCTAAATTAAAAAGGCGTAGCGACGAACGTTGCGGAAAAACAATTTGACACAGTGGGAAAGGAGTCAAAAATGACCAATGATTTCCAACAGTCACACTATATTTAATATACTAAATTACAATTATGATTACACGACAATGAGGCCCGCAGGCTAGCTGCCGAAACTTGACGAACGATACCTGCTGACGAGGTACACACTTCGGTGGCTGGCAGAGGAGAGGGCCGCTGCGATGAAACGTCCGGTCGGTGCAGTCAAAGGAGGGGAGGAGGTAGCTCTGGATCAGTGGAGAAGGGGGAAGTAGGGGAACTGTTCGTCCAGCCAATGGTTGAGACGGCGGCGTAGAGGAGCACTATTGCCACAAAGTTCCGAAAAGAGGCCGCCAGATGCGAATTCACTATAAAAGTAGGGCACCTTGTTCTTGTCGTGCAATATCGCCGACAGTGCGCACTTTGAATTCTCCCTACCGCACTTAGAACATCTCTCGTTATGTCCGGCTCGCGACGATGTCCGTGGCGAAATTATGGCCAAATTTGTGCCGAAAATTCGGCACAGCGTGAAAAATTATTTCATGTTGTGCAGGTAACATGGTAATTTCATGGAGAGTAATCGAAGATTGTATGGGTTTATTCTGAGTAGTGGTGAAATTTCCTGTTCTGGGGGACTTGATAAAGCTGTATTTTATTTTTATTTATGTTCTTTTATTTCAAAATTTTTTCATTGCAGTTCCGTCAGGCAATGCCTGTCGAGGGTACATAATATACGTAATCACAGTTAGGATTTTTCTACCAATTAGAGATCAGGCAGCTCAGGCTCACTATTTAAATAATCATCCACCATTAGTTGATGGAAATATACAATTATATTAGCATAATATATCTTTGTGGAGCACTCTTTTTACAATATATGTAGGAATATCTTTCATTGTTGGACAATGTATGTCTTTCCTATATTTATTCAATATTTTTGGAAGAACGTGCATCCTTCCGTTTTCACCATATTTATTATTTACTTAGGATGTGACAAAATTCCTATCTCTAGTATTATAACAATGTTCTTCTATTTCTTAGTGGTTTTTATCTTTATATTTATGTGTACATAAGAGGATCATATTGTGTACGTATTTGGGTAACTGTATGTAATTATTTTTATTCAATGAATACGAGGTAAATTTTTCATCACCACGATTAAGAATTTTCAGAATACCCTTCAGCATGACATAAATTTGCATCATATAACGTTGAGATGCAAATCCCCAAGCTTCAATTCCTTATCTTACCTGTGATTCAAATGTGGAAAAATAGAGAATTCTTCTGTAACGCATTGGAATTATTTGGATGCTATTTTTATGTCTGATTACTGTATATCTTAGTTTTTTACAAAGCATATTTATATGAACATCCCAACAGAAAAGATAATCAACTGTCCACCCTAGATATATAAACTCCATAACATTTGTATGTGTAGGACAGGAGCGGGGTATTAGCATTCTGTTAAAGCATTACTTTTCTGTTTAAGAATGACATAATACATTAATCTTGTGCTGTCTAATTGCACGTGGAGAACTTATATGCATAGTGATGGCCTTCTTTAGATTTATTGCCAATCCTCCATGATGTGACCATTTCAAAAAGCTATCAAAATCCTCTTGTATCTGAGCTATAATTTCAAGTTTTGAATCACCTAGTATCAACAAGGTGTCATCTTCATATTGTATCAATTTACTATACTTTGGTTCATATCATTCACATAAATACTGAACAATAATGGGCCTAGGATGGATCCTTGTGAGAACCAAAATAAATGACTCTCTCCAAAATTGCATTATTTTAACTTTTCACTATCTGGAACAAAAATTATTTTGAAGCCATTTCTCCACTTTATGTACAATACTATTTTGAACCAAAATATGGTTGGGAGATTTGTGATTAACCATTTCAAAACCTTTAACATAATCTATAATTATATCAATTCCATGGTTTCCTCACTCAAAGTGGTGGCAAATAATCAGATTGCTGTACAAAGGCCTCTGTTGTACCCATTCCTTTTCTAAGACCATATTGAGTATCACTAATCAGGGAATTTCCTTCTGGGTATTTTTAAAAATAAGTTGCAAGATGCTATACAAATTATTTGTTCAGTGTTAATAAAATCACTATTGGTCTTAATTACACAAATGTTTACAAGAACTGGTCTTGTGTATTGGCCTGTCAATTGCTTCTTTGATGCTTTCATGAGCCGTGCATGTATCTATATTCAAATGAATTAGTTTAGTGGACTTAGGTACCCTATCATTGATTAGCTTAGATTAGATCCTGTGCTCAAATATTATCAACACCCAAAGAATTTCTAGTTTGCATACTATCTATTATTTTGCTCACCTGAACACGAGTACTGGTGGGCAGATTAAAAGAATAAAAACAATTTTCCTTTCGTTCAATCTCATTTAAAAATTTGCCATCTCATGTATGCAAGTTTTCTAATGCAATTTTTAAAAAATAGCATGCAAACTCATTTGCCACATCAATCTGTGTTTTTTGAGCAAAGGGTTGCTTCAATAAGATCAACAGATTTTTTTTCCTTCAACCTCTACTAGCCTGTTGATATAGTACCACGTTTCTTTGGGATTCATATAGCCCGTTTTCATGAGGGTTTTTTTTCATAATGTACCCTTTTGTTTTCCTAAAGACAGCATTTACCTTGTTTAGATATATTGTGTAACTCTGCATGTAAGACTTATTATTGGAAGAACTCTTTAGTTTCTTACATCTTTTATCTCTTAATCTTAATTTAATTAGTATTTCTGAAGTCATCTTATATTTTTTGAACTTATTGGCAGTAACCAAAGTGAATTTTTCCTCAATTATTCTAGTTTCCCCGTAATGATTTTAACATATTATTAGGTTATCCGTCAAGTCTATCACAAAAATGATGTGTTTTTGAGCAATCCCAGTTATTTTCATTTGGATTCCAATCCATTGAAATGTCTTTTAGCTTATCCTCATTTAATTTCACAATTTCATTTAAGACTTAATCTGTTCTTTTTGTCTGTGGTTTAACAAGCTTAGTTCAATTTAAATTGAATTCTGTTTTCTGGATATTTCTGGAAGGCAGTTAAATTGAAAAATAGATGAGAATCGCATTCAACTGACCCTGTGCTTTGTAACAATCTCCTTAAAAATTGGGAATATCTGCCTGGAAAACCATGATATTCTTGATGCAGAAAATAGGAGGATGGATGGGTATCATATCTAATGTGCTGAGATTCGCAATGCTATTATATTGGTATTAATGTGCTAGTTAGATCTGCATTTTGCATTCTCATCTCTTCTAGATGAAATTACAGCTAAGAAACGTGAAGAGGAATTATTGAATATGGCTCAAAGGCATCCTCAACTGGGATCTCCTGACATTGGACCTATGTCACTTCCTGTAGAGGCCAGCCTGGGGCCTGTTGGCATTGACCAGACTAAGCCTTCCAATCGGGAATGCCTCTCTCCCGTCTGCAATGAGTCTGTAGTCAGTGATTTGATGGAGTTTGTACCCAGTTTTCCGCCTGAAGGTAACCATTTTCAATTAATATCATTTTATTTACTCTTTACATGTATTTTGACTTCTAGAATCATCAAGAAAAGTCAATAAATTTCTATCTTATCAGAGTTACTTAATTTTGATCTTCACCCATTGGTGTTGTTCCAAAGTGAATGACACCATGGCAGTAACTGACATGACAGTCACGCAGTTCTTTAATTATTTCTGTTACTATTTATTCATAAAAGTGAACAACTGGTGAGACTATGGAAGAATTATTGTGGGAATGTTTGTCTTGAGACCTGAAGAATGACATAACAAGATAAGTCCCAAATGTAGGGTTGCCAGTGCATAGCTCAGAAACTTAGTTGCCACAGCAGGCTTTTGGTGCATATTTAATGTAGAAGAAGAGTGGGAAAAGTAAGGGAAGAAGAAAATAAAAGAGGACGTGAAGCTGTTAGAGGAGAGATGTTAACAAACTGCTAGCGGGGACATTTTGGTTACTGTTTGGCAGATGGTTACATATTTTAGTGGATGCAAGGAAAAGGCTCTTATCATTTATGCCAGCAGAATGTCTAAACTGATGAGCATCCACAATTTTGGTTCATTCTATACCCATATATTTGGGTGTTTATCATGATTGGTTCTTGTTATCCTCAAGGTATAAATCTTAGTAAATAATGTTTGGACACGGAAGAGTTAAATTTTTGAACTGCCTGTAATATGGTTTGTACTAGTGTTACACTGGTAAGTTTGCTAGACACCTTAGAGCCCTTTTTTGTGTAAAAAAATACAAAGAAATGTGAGAAATAATATTTTTTCAGAGAAATAATACATTGGACTGTACATGGACATATATATTATTAGTGATGGTTCTTATAATGGGGATTGAGATTTTAATTTATGGAATCCTTTACTTTGTCTTTTGCTCAGACACAACTTTCTCAGTGGACATGCCACTCTCTCCTTTGGAAGAAGTCCGTCAGTTAAACTCTCAGTTGTCTAAGAAGTTTGCCCAGAGAGTGCACAATGCTCCAGCCAATCAAAAAGCTCAGCTAAGGTTAGAGTTGGAGAGACGTCTGGCTGAGAATGAGGCCATCGCAAAGAAGTCTCAACAAGCGTGGGAAGCTCAGAGGGAAAGGGCTGTTCAGCACTACACTCACTTGGCAGAACAGTAAGCTGAAGGATGCCTTACCAAACATTTTCATTTAATTTATACATATGTATTTTTGAGCTAACATCCTTCTTATAATTGGTAAATGTGCAATTAACCTGCTCTAAAACAATTTTCTCTGGCATCATGAGTTATGTTTATTACCAATTCCATTGAAATACAGTTATTATTCCTATGTTGGGGACTTTATTTTCATGCTAAAACTTTTACTATAACTTTACTATAACAGACATTACTTTCTGAGGTATGCTACGTCAAAGAAATTGAATCAGTGTCAATGATTTTTCATTTATTTTGTGAAAGTTTTTCAATCCTCCCAGACTCTCTAAATGAGGATAATTATCTTATCTGTTATTGTGCACATCATTTCCCCAACTACATAGCAAGGTTTCAGCACTGTAGAATTGGTGGAGGGAATGATAAGGTAAACTCTTTTTTAACCAACTTTAACAACTTTAAAAATCATATTTGAAGTTTTTATTTTGTCAAAGTCTAAAATCTGTATGGAGACATTGATACATTGATTACCAAATACCCTATTCTAGGCCCTTATATAACCTAAAAAAGCCTCTGCTGGTACTGGTGGACTAGTAAGAGGTTGTGAGACATAGCTACCAGAATGTCACGTATGAATAAATCCTTCCAACTATTACTATAATTAATGTGATCTGTGCTGTAGATGATAATACTGTCTAATGGCTGTGGCATGCTCTATGATCATTTTTATTTCAAGCAGCACCTCAGCTGCAACATGGTAATATAACTTAAGAGTAAGAAACAGTCATATTTTCCTGCCGGGTAGTCTCTTGCCTTGCCTTATGTGGAAATGTAATCAATAATTAATTTTTGAATATGATATCATGGAAGGTTTAGTACATAAAGAAGAACCCTGTTGATAAGTTTTTTTGTGGGTCAGAGGTTTGAAAACTTCTTTATTGGCAAATTTTTATGAGAGGGAAAGCTGTAGAGGATATTCATTACTGCATTAAATATGAGTAAATAAATACAAAGTAATCAACCATTAAAATAAAACTTCATCATACAGTTTATATAGTCAATGGTAGGAGGAATTTAAAGAATCCTGTTTTGTTTTTTTGATAAATCTTTGCCTTGAAGCTACAGAAAATTATTCCCATTTTTTTTCAAGTTTTTAAGGGTGCTTGCAGTACCGCAGAAACACTGTCTATAATTACCCAAAACAGTTATAAAGCATTTATAGCCTCTCACTAAATAGGTACCACACCCTCATCCTCCGGCTCTTCTTCACTCATTGCACCAAATGGTCCTCCTCTCAGCGATTCCCACCATTTGCAGGATCAAGTAATGTCACTGAAAAACTATGGCAACTAACTGCCAATCAATTGATGAACTTTAATTAAATTCTTTATTATGCATCATAGTGAGAGAGTCTCACCTTTCACGAGATCAGATGATATCACCAAGATATTCTAGCCATTTATTACCAACGGAGTTTAGATATGACTCTGGAACTTATGTAGGAAATTCTTTATGAATCAAAATTGATGTGCAAATTAACCTTTATCTTATGGGGTTTTTTGCCAGCCATATTCCTAGACTACTGAGGTTTTTTAAATTTTCAGCCGCTAAAACGTAGTGTTTAAAAAAAAAATTAATTGCAAGAAAAGTATTTGTAGTATCACAATAGAGTAAAAAGGCTTTTATAGCGTTTTTACAGGGCTATAATATGACATCATTTACTTGGCAAAATCAGTATTTCAATATTTTAAATCAAAGTTTAATTACAGTTTATATTAAAAAATTATATTATTTTCGAGGGTAGAGGCTTTTTTTACCAAATAACGAGCGATTTCTCTACAAAAATTGGGCTACACAGTGCCATTAGTTCAATTTTAAAGTTGTTCATATAATTAAATGGTGTATAGCCTTAAAAATATAGGAAAACATCGAAAGTACGTTTGCTTTTTTTAGATTGCTTTTCTCCGATTTCTCCGGAATTCTCTGATTTTCTGATCCAAGTTCTCTGAAAGAAAGAATTTTTTATCATAATAATTATACGTATTTTGCTTAATGATGTTCTTTATTTGGATTAATTTTCCGTGTGCTGAGCTTATTTTTTTTCCTTTTAGGCATAATTTTACCGGATATTCAATGTAATTCAGTTCAAATTTTTTTTTGTATCGATGTTATTGCTGTGTTCCGGAAGTCTAACAAAATTTCAGCATAGAAAAAAATGTTTGTACCTACATTATGGATAATAATCCTATGCACACTAACCAAGCAGTAAATGCAACAGAAATTGATTGTTTTAGACACTGATGGACCCCTTCCAGCTCACTTTCCCGGTACGTTACAAATGCATCATCGATGAAAAACTGCAGTCGGAGTTGTGTGCTGTAGTAGGTTATCCTTTGTATTTTGACACGATGTCTCATAAAAGGAAATGTTAGGGTGAAGGGAAAACATCTTGATAAAGAAGGGGAAGAGATAGGTGGAGGATGGGAGTGGAAGGTAGGAGTAATTGAGAGAGATATGAAGAAGTGAGACAGGGAGAGAGACGGAGGCCCAAGTTTCTGCTGAGGGTTGATGATAAAACATGATATGCACGAGAGAGAATATATTTTTCATACTTACGACACAAAAACATGAGTTCACGTGGCATACGGAAAATTGCGGCAATTCAAAACTGATAAAATAGCAACTTTTGCAATAAATTAACCGGTAATATTTTTTAGAAATTATGTAAATTTGGTAAATACCTGGATCTTTCCCTTCGAGCTGAATATCACCGTAGTGATGTCAGGCTGCTAAGCTTTTTCTATATTGTCAATTGTGTGATAGATCCTGAAACAGGGGTCTACACACAGCCCAACTTCACATTCCAGGCACCATAGCCGCACTTGTGTCTTCTTGCCTTTCTCAACGCACACCTTACACCTACGTCTCCCACTTTGTCTGGCTTGTAGTCTCAAGATAACAGCATGTTTAGAAGTTGGACAACCTATATTTGATGATTGCGGTGACAAGATATCTTCCGAAGCAAAAAATTATTAGGTCCCTCACATGTTGCTCACGAAAGTGTTTTATTGAAATCTTTCCATCAACAGAACGCAGATGGATTGAGGCATTCAACATAGACATGTCGACGAAAAAGAGTTTTTTTGTCCAATCACTAAGTTTTTCTTCCAATCGTGTAGCTATTTATCATCCGGTCACCTTTGTCCACGAAGCCCATGTTTTTATTATAGCTTAGTATAATGGCCGGTTGTAGGGGATTGTTGACATCATCCATGAAAACTCCTTCAGAGGGAGCTTTGTTCATATTAGTCAAGATGAAGACCTCTCTTTTATCTTTCCAGCATACTGTGCATAACATCCCTTTCACTCTCACCTTGAGCTCCCCTCTCTTCATTTTCAAATATTTCGGACCCCAGTGTGGTGGCATCCTCTTCCTATTTGCTTTCACTGTCCCACAAGCATTGAACCCTTTCCAGTGAAGTTCCTCAAACAGACGTGGAGATGTAAAATAATTGTCCATAAATATCTTGTACCCTTTGTTCTCTAACTTCTTTATTTGGTTGATCACTGTGCCGTGAGTTGCTGACCTGTCACTCGTTTGAGCCTTCTTCTGCTTGCCTAGATACACATCCATGTCGTAGGTATACCCAGACGAGTCAGAGAGTTTGTAAATTTTCATCCCAAATCTTTTACATTACTTGGGAATATACTGACGAAAAATGGCTCGTCCCTTGAATGACACAATCACCTCATCTACAGCAATTTCTTCTGATGGATTGTAGTACTTAGAAAATGACTCCCTCAGGTGTTCAAAAAGCACTCTTACTTTCCATAAGGGATCGTAATCTTCTTCACTTTGGTCGGGTGCATCTTTGTTGTCAGAAAAATGTAAAAATCTTAAAATGTGCATGTAACGGTCTCAAGTCATGTGATTCCTGTAGAAAGGAGCATCATGTAGTTCATCAGTGGACCAGTAATCCAGAAGCGCATCCCGACAATCATGTCCAATCAAAATTGTCAAAGCCAGAAACTTGAGGATATCAGGGATTGAAATATCCTAAACTCTCTTAGATGTCTCCGAACTCTGAAGGGACAGATCATAGTATTATTTGACTCAGTTACTAAGAGGTCAATAACTTCGTTTCCAAAAAATAACTTGAAAAAATCAAGGGGACTATTCTCCATCCTGAGTGGTGCTTGATTTTTATCTAATCCACACGGTGGTCCGGTAAACACATGTATTCTTGGCTTAAAATCTCGCAAAGGTAAACACCAGGAGGGCTCACCATCCGGGTCACTGTCTTCATCACTACTGCTCTCTGTCTGAATTTCTATATCTTCCTCTGCTTCGGAGCCCGAACTCAAAAGCACTTCCCTCTCAATTTCTTCTTCGCTAACTAATGTTTTACTTCCAGAAGCCATACTGCAGGATCAACGATAAAAGTAATAAATTCGTCACAAAATAACTTATGCAACTGCACACAACACTCTCGAAAGATCACAGTTTCAGGAGCGACTGTCTCTCATAGCCGCTCTGCGATGAAAGTGTTAGCCACAGCAGATTGGCAGATGGGAAGGACTTAGAAGGGTATGTATGATGAAAGGATTGCCAGCTAAGAAATATATTATTCAATATCATGATATCTTGACTAATGCTGAAGATTTCCTTGCCTCCTTACCACCGAGATAAGCAAACCCAAACAATGGGGATGAATCATTCAGGGGACAGATGGTCTGGCGGAACCTAATACCGTGTGGTGATAAGGAAAAAAAACCTCTCCTGAAAGTAAGACGCTTCTCACACGGAGTGATTTATGAGAAGATATGGGTCAAATTGAATGGCATATCTTCCTCTGTCATGGCAAAAGGATTTCGTTTGCTCCTCTCACAGCAGGTGAATAAACCTAGAGGAAGGCGTAGCATCATTTAGGCGTAAGATGATCGAAAGAAATCTCACTATTTTTGCAAGACCAAGAAAATATTTTCACGATAGAAAGAACTTTCACATTTTGAATTCTTCTGTTATAGAAACATAACTTTGTGCAGTCTATAACTTCATTTGTACTGAGGAAACAATGCGGTTCTCTCTCCATGCATATGGCAATCAAACCCGGGTGACAGGAGTTGGATCGTTCATGTTATAATAAGTCATACAACACCTAATACCCTAAGATATCCACAGAAAAAATTCAGATGAAAGAAGGATCTATTCCTAATCGAATGCTTCATCAAAAATATGATTCCCGGCCATTTGACTGTCCCAGTGGCCTTGAGAGTGAAAGAAGGATGCAGTGTGCCAAACGAACACGCTCGGTAGTCTAGGGATATTTTTTTGTGCCGGAGAGACACACTCAGCAGATTAAGGTTAAATAAATAATGCATATAAAAAAATATTTTTTTTAAATCGCTTTCATTTAACAAAAAATGTACTAAATTTCATTCAAATACGCCTTATTCTAGGGGTTGAAAAAATTGTCTTTGATGGGACGCTCAGCAACGTTTTTACTCCGTTGGGTTGACACACAAGTTTACAATATTGCATACACTACAGGATAAAAAAGCTATTTTTTTTTAAAACACATTTCTTTAATATTCATTTTATTTTCAACTTTTTTATGACTGAATATTGTATTGTCACCGAAAATGAACCTATGTGCAAAATTTCAGATCACTAGCTAGTCAGGAAGGTAGTTAAAAATTTATTACAAAATTTGATCCTGACACATAAGACCTTGACACACAGGACCCTGACGCACAAGTGAAGTTAAGTGAAAGTGATTTAAAAAACTTAGAAAAGAGGTAGATTTTCATAAAAATCTGTTGTTCAAGTAATGTTAGTGAAGACCTTTTAGCCAGGAAAACTTAATGAGTGGGGACTTATAATACAGGAAGAATTAGTATGTGCACCTTATGAGCTTTATTTTGGGACTTAAAATATGAATTGTCTTTGAGGTTCTAATGTCAGAACTTAACTCCAGAATTCTGAAACAAATTCTTTAGCTGAACCAGTTTTCATTTGTCTTTGTTCTTCCAGTGTAGGCAATAGATCTGATGGTAAATGAATTCCTAGCTCGCTGGACCCTTGAATGAAACAGGAATGCATCCCAGGCAGTTGTATTTTTTGTCTCCCTTATTTGAATGTGCTTGAGAAAACCCTATAATATTATTAAAAATCCCCGCTAGTTCATCTACTCATTACTGTCTCTCTTTGTTTTCATAGTTTTAAATTGTATTCTTCTCTGATTTCATCACAGGAAATGTAGGCTACACCAGAAAAACAACATTGGGACTGGTGACAGTTTGAATGCACAACTCAAAGAAGCTATATATTCCTGTTACATGTTTGAGTGGGACAAGAAGCTCAGGACTGTAAATGGCTCTATGGAGGTCCACCCAAAGTTAGTCAAAGTATCTAATCCAGAATTGGAAAGGCATTCAATGAAAAAGTCTATGGATATGGCAATGAGAGCTCTTCGAGGGAGCATTCGGGGACATCCATTGGGCTCACTCCTTCTTCAGAAACAACAGATGGCACACAAGGATATTGATATTCTCTTAAGTTCTCACGATTTCAGTGAAAAGTCTCCAACTGAATCAAATACATTCATAGATAGCATAGGAAGTGAGGCAACAGGTACTACTGGCATGTTCAACAAGATTGCTCAAGGTAATCCCTCCTACTTTGATTTCAAGCATTATTTCTTCTGTTTCATGCACATCTCTTTCTGCTTAATTTTTCAGTCAATTATTTTAAATGACTACTTTACATTCTATCTCTGTAAAAGCTTTTAAAAGCAAATGTATACTAATGACTGTAACTATTGCGATCTTTGTTAAGTTGGCTTTTCCATGAATGTGTTTCATAATTTTAATCTGTTATTATTTCTTAGTCATTAAAGGTGATTTGGAATTTTTAGAAGCAATTGTGCTGTCCTTATACGAGCCTTTGGACACAGCAGAAGGCCATCAAACACTGTCTCAGAATCTGCAGAAGGTGTATTTTCCAGCGATTACTCCTTCCATCAAATCTTTGCTAAGGTAATGCTTCTAGTTTTGCTATTAGTATACATTAAAGTCTCTTTATAGTGAAATTGATGGAACCCAAAATTTTTCCATTTCACGATGTCAAACTTCACCATAAGTGATACTACACACTGGTATTCATTTTAATACCCTCTGTAATATAGGCCTTAGAAACTTTCTTTGGCTACCTACCAGTCTAACTTTGCACTTTTGGTCATAACAATTAAGTTTAAAGCTCATAATTGAGTTTCTCCTTCAGAATGTATCATGACTAAGATAATTAATGATGTAGAAGTCCATGGGTTCTATTTCATTTTGGGAGAAAAAAATACAGCTTTTGGGTTTTTTGTACTACTTTTGTTTATGCTTATATTTCTTCCAGAAAATATCATTCAAAGTTCACAGCCTACGTTTTATTGTGCAAAAAATATGAAACCATCTAACACTAACACCAGGCTCATCCTCCTCATCCTACAACTTAAAAAGCAATATTTAAAAAATTGACCTTACTCAAATTTAGTGCTGCTCTCACATCCTTTGTATTAATGGTAGGTACCATGACCTTTATTTTTTAGGAATAACTCCATTTTAATGACAGCCATTGAAGGTGACTTCTTGAAAGGCATAGAAAACATGATATTAGGGTGATTAACATCAATCCTGAAATAAACAATGGATTAGCTCAGTTAGCTATTTTTTTAGTATTTTGCAATCTTTCATAGAAATCATTACATTTGCACAGTCACTGAAAATGTAAAAATGAATCTTCATCCAGCATCATTGGCAAATATTGGTGATTACATGTTAGGAAATAACATGAATTTGAATCTCAATATGATGAAACTGCATTAACCTAAGTTTCACGGCATGTGTTAATGTGAACTCTTGTCATAGGTTGTGCGTTGTAGGACCAGCGAGTGATTTTCCAAAGAGGCACAGAGGTGCTGATGAGGATGGAAGCTCTGCTGCTGGCAGTGACAACTCTTCACCTGTCCAAAACAGCCTGGAGTTGGATACAAGGTTCCGCCTCCAGTCCTTACAGAGTTTGCCTAGTCCTTTTGAGAAACTTGACTGCCTTATGGAGGTCATGAGATCTTTGTGCAGCTGGAAGTACAACTGTTCTCCTGAGGCAGCAAAGGACAACAAAATTCAGCCTATGTTAGTATTAGTGGTTTGTATTCTGCTACTCTATGAAGTACATCAGGTGCCCAAAGACCAGTTTCACGTTAAAGTCGTCTGCTATTTAATGCTGCATACATGTTAACTCATGCTTCTCATTAGTCCTTTCCAAAAATTTCATGATGTTTCATGAAAGTTCACAGAAATTGTTGCACATAATACTGAAAGCTTCAGGATCTGCAGTTAGGATCTCTGCTGCAATTACAATATATTGCTGCATGTAGTTCAGACTCTGTTAGGCCAAAGTTTTGTTGTATGTATTGGGTGGTTGGGCTATGCATGAATTTTTCTTTTGACGGCTTAAATCTTAGCTGGTCGAAATGTACTCATTCTTTCCCAAGCCATAGTGCATCACCGAAGTGCAATACAGTCTACCATGGTAAGACCTTCCACGTTTTACTGGATTATTGGTTATAATGGCTTTTTATCAATTTCCCAGTCTTATTGCAATTATTTGTCAAAGAATTTGGGTATAAGAAATTTTCTCACAGCACTCCTAACGATCTGTTATATCCAAGGTAGTCAGCGTTGAACTGGAGATATTTGGAGACCCTATGCCGGTATTTTGGAGACTATGTACCAATCATTGAGAGATCAATACCAATCACCAAATCTGCTGATATAATATTTTGAAGCAATGTGTTTTTAACATCATCTTCTGTTGATGTTCATAACTTCTAATGATTTATGAATATTGTGAGCTCATTTTTGTGTATTGCGATCAGAGGTTCTTTAAAAAAAAGGTTGGATTGAGCATGGGGTCAGATATTGTGAACTATCACCTGATACGTACAGAATGATTTCTTCCCTTCAATGTGTGCTAATGATGAATGTGCACCTGGCGTATTAGTATACATGATGCCTTTCCTTCTTTGTAGTGGAGCCGATGATCTCCTGTCTCGCTTGGTGTCTGTGATACGTGGTGGTGAAGAGGGAAGCCAGGATAGCTTGGTGCACCTGTTGCAGATGGAAGCCATCTTTCTGCAAGCATTTCTGCCTGAGGAAATGGTTCTTGGTGAAGCTGGTTATTGTGTGACAGTCTTATGCAGTGCCTTGGCTGTCTAAAGTAGTATTAGCTAGGTAATATTGTTTGAAGGTCTGAAAATGGTCATTTGAGTCTTGATCTCAGCATTCAAGTAGTCATTCTATTTATGATATTTGATGTCAATGTTGAAAGGGTGATAGAATTTTCATATTTGATTTATTTGTTATTATTTTAGAGAGTTTATTATTTATATTTTTTCTTGTATAGAAATTTCTCTTAGAATTGATGTAAACCTCTGTTTTTATTTTTTATATGCATGTAGAAGTGTCTAATGGCCTACTTCCTCCCTGGAATTCAAGAAAGCCTGAGGTAGATTCTCATGGGGAAATTATGTTGTTATGCCTTGTCTTAGAAATTTGGATTTCTTATTTTACATAAAAAACATCACAAATTCCATGCCTGTTGCTCAGGGTTAAGTTGTCCTTAAAGATTTTGCTGCCAGTGAGCCAATGTATTGCCTGTGTGTGTAAGGAAACTGGCCCTGGCTTCTATATCAGCCAGAATTTTTATACTTAAATACATGAATTTTTTTATTTTTGTAACCTTCAAAATTCAATTATCATGCATAATTTTTCACCATTCAATTTTATTATGTAATTGTACATTTTCAAAAACCAACCTTCTGGCTTTGTTGATGTTACAACTACAATATTATGACTACTATTCAATGAAATGTTTTGTGAAACCAGACTTTTAGGAAAGTTTTTATTGTGTACAAGTACGATCATGGCTTTTCTATCATCTAATTTTCATGAAATAATTTACTCAGTTACAATAATTGGAAAACATTGCTGTAAGCAGCAGGCATTCAGCACAAAGGCCATTTGGGAGAGGTGCACCAGCTGTGCTGGAAGCAGTCTCACATTTATTTGTATTTGTTGGGTTGTGAGCGCATTCACCTATTGTCCTTTTTTATACTATTACCTGAAGTAATTGTTTTTTTTCAGTGAACCTGCTCATAATCAGTGTCGACCTCTAAATGTTTGTGCTAATACCTGGCAGGGAATGCAAAATTCTTTGGAATAGGAAATACTGTGGGTCTTAGTGTGAAATTCCACTGAGGAAAAGTCATCCGCCTTGACCAGGGCTTGAATCTGAATTACAACTAAAAAATTACAACGATTTTTTTCAACAAATGATTTCCAGCCAAGTGCTTTAGCCAGTGGTGTTTGTTACTGTTATTTTGTCTCGCTTGTGTTGGTGATTGTCTGTGGGGTCATTCAGAGTCTTCATTTCAGCCTAAAATACCTTTTGAAGTCTGTGACTTACACAGTGTGTCCCATAAGTTTTAAGACTGTGCCTACAAAAGATGCAAAAAAAATTACAACGATTTTTTTCAACAAATGTTTTATTCAAAATAGTCTCCATAAGAAGTAATACACATGTTGGCACGATCTTTCAGCCTTTTCACATCTTTCAAAAACTCCTCTTTTGTAATACTGTTCAACTTTATTGTCTCGGCTTCTTGTATCTCGTCTATT
Organism: Ceriagrion tenellum; assembly: GCA_963169105.1. Lineage (NCBI taxonomy): Eukaryota > Metazoa > Arthropoda > Insecta > Odonata > Coenagrionidae > Ceriagrion > Ceriagrion tenellum. The sequence continues at coordinate 134,471,796 of OY720637.1, forward strand.
GACGCCAAATGGTTCCCTTTCAAGTCCATCTTTAATTTGGGGAACAGGAAGTTGTCAGGGAGACTCAAATCAGGCGAATACGGTCGTTGGATGAGCACAGGAACCATTTTTTTGGCCAAAAATTGAGTGTTAATCACTGTGGTCGCCGCTGCTGTCACTGTTCGGCGGTTAGCTTGTGTGGAACGAAACGCACACACAGCTTCCTTTTCTTCAAATTGTTCATAATTATGCGTTGTATGTTTTTTTGGTTTTCCAGTTAGTTCTATCAACCTACAGCTCACATTACAGTGGTCCTTTAACACAGCTGTGACTTAAGCAATTTTTTTTTCGTTACTCTTCGTGATGCATGGCCGTCCACTTCTTTTATCATCTTCAACCGACTCTCTACCCTCCACAAAAAGATTATACCACCGAAAAACAGTAGCACGAGGGGATCGGGTTGGTGTGGTGGCTTGAGTACTCGCCTGCCACACGGGCGGCCAGGGTTCAAATCCCTGCAGTGGCGGAATATTTTTCAGAGGAACCCGATCCTTACTAGAGTGTCTTGTGGAGGGCACTTCAAGCAGAGTACTCCATTTGTCAGATGAGACGTTAAGCCGTGGTCCCCTTGGCGCCTTTCGTTAAGAGTAGGCTAATGCTGACGCCGGGTTTCTATCCACCCTTCCTCCCCATCCTATCCCCTATGGCGCAAATGACCTTAGCTGTCGGTTGCCTCCCCAAATATCCAATCCAACAGTAGCACGATACATAACAGATCCACCATAAGCCAATTTTAACAATTCAAATGTTTCCGTCACACTTTTACCAACTTTAATGCAAAATTTAATTGCAACATGTTGTTTGTTATTTTCATTCATCATGAAATTGTGACCGTGACCATTATGATACTACCACACGAACTTCTACTGAACAGCTGCATGTACTCCGATGGACTTGAAAATTTTAATTGGTGGAGAGGAAGGTGTAGTAACTAGTTGCCCAAATTTCATAAAGATGGTGCTAGTAGTACCGATTTTATAGCCACAGTCTTAAAACTTATGGGACACACTGTGTAGTCATTAATTAAACAAATAGCTCTGTCTCCTTGTTTCAAAATGAAGAAAAATGTGTCGTTAAAGGTGCAAGATTGAAAATCAATGCAGGGGTACCAAACATTGAGAAAAACAGGCAAACTTTCAATGAATGTACCAATAATATCTTTAGCCATTTAGTAACTATTAATATTTGAATCTTATGCTCAGACACACTCCTATATAATGCATTTCATATGGCCTGATGTAAGAAATCATCTCAAACTCCTCTTCATGAAATTTTTCCATTATAACAAAAAGAAAAAAATAGATTTAAAAATCTATTTTTTTCTTTTTTTGTTACAGTTTCATACAGCTCTTACATTCGTCAAAGATATGATGAGACAATTTTTTCTAAGATTTAGTTTAGTTAAGTATTTCATAATTTCAAGTCTACGTTTGTCTGAAATCCTAAATGAGATACAGCCATCTATCTTCTTCTCTGATAATCTCTCATCCAACTCAATTCTGTCTCCATCTACGAAGCGAGCTATTCTAAAAAATTCCTCCTTTATGGTAAAAGATACTTAGGGCCAAGGATCCTTTATGGAGCCTTATGTGTATATTCCTTATACTTATTGTCACATACATAGTGTAGTATGAGACTTGGCTTCAGCAATACTGTCAGTCGTCATGGCGGAGGTTCACCGATAACACGTTATTTTGGAAGTTTTTTTTCTAAAAATTTCACGAATTTAAATAGGTTACAAAATATACATGATGGACAAATGAAATTTATTATATTTCATTTCATTGTAGAGGAGTTGTTAATAAGATTCATTGTGTAGAAATACTTGCTCCTCATGTAAGATTATGACCACATTGCTTCTTTATTTCAGCATTAGGTACCGGTAGTCTTCAACTAACAATCGTCTGAAGTTATGAACAACTTTATTTTCTTTAATGATTTTTTAACTACTTCCAAAATTTCTTCCCAAAATGTTATAAGCTTGAGTAAAATATAGTTCTACTACAATGCATGGCTCAATCATAGTTATTAACCCTTTTAGTGCGGCAGGCCGATATATCGTCTTTGGCATCTCAGGCGTAAAGTGTGGCGGGCCGATTATCGGCTCATAGGCAAAATATTGTTTAACTTTTGCACACAAATATAATTACAATTATTTTTTTATGAAGTATAAGCGTTTTTTTATTATTACCTAATTCAATGCATACGCAATAAGAAAAACTGCATATGGATATTTTAAACAATAACTTTATAATATTTATTTTCCTAGAGTGATACATTTCATTCTAGTTACCCTCCGCATTTCTCACTAGAACCGCTGGCAGGGGTCAGCACTAAGAGGGTTAAGGCTCTTCATCTTACCTGAACTCCAAATGTTAATCATGAATTTATGGCACATTGGTGACTTTGATTTACTATTTGGGGCTCCCCATAATCCACAAGTACACCATACAGGGGTGGAGAGGTATGATAGTTGTCTACAAAGGTCCACTTTGGGGGTGGGGGGTTTGGAGGGATGTCTACGTAGACAATGGTCAAGACGACGAGTTTCTAGTTTTACAGTTTATAGTAAATGACGGATTATCATAGCTACAAGAGTATTTTTTCTTTTACTTACCTCTCCTTAAAATCAGCCTTAAATTACAGATAGTCCATGACAATCAATTAATAACCCGTTTCACAGCTTTTTCTGCAAAAATAAGAAAAGTCTACATGGACAACAGGGGGGAAGGGGGGGGTCCTGATGAAGCCTATGAGAGTCCACAATGGGGGTGGGGGGGGGTCAAAAAATTGTCTATTTTTGTCCATGTGGATTATGGACAGCCCCTTAGCCATCAACTGGAATGTTCGTCGGTAATAGTCCGCTACCTTAGTTTATCTTCTACTGCATGCTGATGCAGCATATGTTTACATGCAACAGAGCACCACCATCCTTATATTTGTTTACTACCAACAAAAGAGTGAGAACATTGACGAGCAAAGTATTATGGGGTCTAAATTGCTGTGATAACTTGTGCAGCTAGTTCCTGGCATATTGAAAGGAGTCAGAAGGAATGCAAAGAGAAAATCTGCAGATATGTGAAAAATAATATCTGGAGTACATCCTGCACACCCCTTGAGCTTACTGGTGTCAACCGTAAATATGGAGGTTGCAACTGGCATCGTTTATTGATGGTTTCATGCATTCACAAACATCCACATGAACCCGTATATTCAACTCAAGGTTGAAGTTTGAGTTCATGCTGATAACAATCGTAAAACGGCTTTTTCTGTGATCAGGCCTGTTATACCCATACTAATGAAAGATGTTACACTTTAGATCAGACCCTGGACAATGGGACAAGTTGCTCTGTTACAGCCAAAGATATGGAAAAGATGCAATACTTTTTCTGTGATTTTAAATGTTTTGATGTTATCTTAGTCTCAGGTTTCAATGGGTACACTGGTATGTTGCTAATGAAGTGGTGTTTACCTAATTTCTCCTCAACAAATGTACTGTAATAATTAATCATGGTAAAGATGTGTTTTAGCTTGTATGCTCCACAATTGGTTGATTTTTGTGCTCGAAACTTGAGTGATTTAATGTGAATGAGTTCATTGAGAAACTCAATTGCGTTCAGAAGTTATGTGAAGAAATGATTACTCATGGAAGAACTAACTTCTTGATCTACTCAACTGGTGTGAATATTAGGGTTGACACCATTTAATATGTGATAATTTTTTTACTATCTCTTGTAGAAAAAGAGCCAGAAATGATTTAATTCGACTCTTTATAGCTAAATATGTTCTCCTTTTGTCCATGTGAATGATGCAGGGAATGATTGAGATTAAATCTTCACTTGAATGCTCTGTATGACCAGTTATTAAATGCATCTTTGATTAATTTCATCATTGTAGAAATGGGATAGGTAATGCATATTTGTAATTAAAATATTTAATGAAAATATAAATTAAATAAACCATTTTTTAGTAATTGTTGGCTATTCATATACAAAGAAAGCATGTTTGGCATGTGCTAACTTCTTGGACACCTTTCTCTTACCTGGCCATTCAATCCTCATTATCTCTTAGTTAACCTATTCCTAATTCTATCACCTCAATTTTTATTTCAGATGTAATAAATGTTTTCTCCAAAATTCAAACTAAATAATAATTGTTCGTCAGAAAAGACTACCTAAGGAGTGAATCATATTTCTTGACATTGCTGGTCACTGTTTCAAGAGAGTTTTATCATTTTTCCATCAAAATGGAATCATTCTCTTCTGCATATCTTTTGCTTATCTCTGTTATATCATGAACGTTATCGTAGAGCCTCCTCTAATCCTTTAGTCTCTCATCATAATTAATAATGTGAATGTTTTTTCATGTGTATTACCATCCTCTATTGTTTTTCTGGTGTATATGCCTTGTGAAGTCTCTTAAACGTATGCTTTGAGTATTGATCTCCATCTCTACCAATTTTTTCATGACTGGCTTGCCTACGATGCTCTAGGTAGCTGAGCATTGTAAGAAAACAACTATTTTAGAAATGTACCCCCTTGAGGTCGGGGAACTTTCATTTTGCCGGTTGTGCGGCATCAGATCAAGTTTATGCCAAATTGGTTGTGGTGGTTCTTCTTTTCTCATGTCCACTGACTGTTAATCAGAAAGTGTTTCCATGTGTTAATCATCGAGTATCCAGGATCCTTAATCAAGTTTTCTATTCCCATCATTCCTCAATGGCTTTCTTATTGACTGGTCTTGGTATCTCATGGATCAAAGTATCATTTAGATCTTATCAAACTGAAGATCACTGTTGCAGCAGATACAGTGCTCAGTATTTGCTGGCTTCACAACAACCGATCTTTGTGAACTCTCATTCCCTATCGTCTGATGCATTGGGGCTGACCAATCGGAAGGCTCCTAGCTTACAGGCATATCATTGACCAATTGGCCATACTCCACTATTTGTGAGTATAATATGGCATTTAGCCATACACTATCCTCATCCAAGCTACTCTTGCCATGCAGGAAGTACCGAGAAAAGATAATTTTTATTGTTGTGGCTCAATGCTTCCCAGCCCCCAGTGGCCCATTATCCAATGCCATGTGCCTAGCTGGTGAAACTAGGAGGGCGAATAATTGAGGCGCCCAGTTCATGGTGACAACCTCTCCCCCCCTCCCTCCTCTCCTATTACCCTAACTCCTCGAGTACAACCTGCTCTCACCTTTGTCCCAACCCCCTCAAACAAGTCCAGGTTTGTCAAGAAGAGTTCCCGGGGGACGTCTAGGAGGTAGAGGAAGGGGTAACACAGGGGTTAGAGTGATAGAGGGAGTAGAGGATCCCGAGTCGTATGAAGTCCGATATAGGATACTCTAAACCTACAAAACGTCTGTCTAACTACGTGTTTGGTGATATTCCACTTACTGAATTCTTTGCCTTCATCTATAAAGTATGCTATGCATAAAAGTGCATCGATTGTGTTAAAAGCAGCATAAATTTCCCAATTGATTAATTTAGGGACCTCGATCTAGTTATTCATACGTGTCTCGGTCTCAACAATATTCGTCATGGGGTCGGTCTGCCAAAAACGCGTATTTTGATAAATTTTACGGATATTTTTTCCTAAATTTCGCGAAAATGATAGGAAAACAAAATCGCATGAATAAATAAGAATCTTCATTATATTATATTTCGTTTGGCGCTCGTCTCGAGTTTGTACGCCGGGTACCTCTTATTTATTTACGTATAAGAAAAAGAGCGCAGGCGAATAAAATTAAATGTATTTGACCACTTCGTTATGGGTAAGAAATTTGAGGACAGATATTCAAACTACTTTTACTAAAAAAGCTACTTTGCTTATTACATTAATAACTAGAGTATCTTTCATTTTAGCATGACGGTATTACATATGCACAGTGGCGGAAGAAATTAACGCAAAATTTTCGCGCGCCAGAATGCGGAATTTTTGGGAACCTCTAGGAGCAGTACACACTCCAAAGACTGGCAACACTGAGGAAAACATCGTCTACCGCAAATATTTGAAATCCGCCTTGCAGCTCACATTTGTCGGAGCCTAGAACTTAGTCATCAGTCGCCTTATTTTTGAGCTTTCGTCTCATATTATTCACACATTCAGTCGCGGTGCATCGCTGTTTGTTTCAGCATGGTTCTTACGTCGAATGATATCATTTATACAGAAAGACTGATTATAAAACAATATTCACTATCCCACCCAATTCAGTATACTATAAGCTAAAATCTTCATCTTCTACCACCAAGGGATATTTATTGTGGTCGACTTTCCGTGGATCTTTTTGAATGACGCGCACTGCATCTGTTTCACCGAAATGATATAAATCGAGATTTATCCGCAACAAATGTCGATACAAAAAAGATTTAATTGAAATAAGTATAGCCTACGTGATGTAATTTTTCAGGATTTTCCATTTGTAGACTGACGAAGTTCCTTTAACGGATATTTATTAAATTCAAAATGGATATTTATTAATAAATCGTTCTTGTCCCAATACAAATCCGTTTTTAGTTCGTCAGAATGGGATTAAACTATGAAAACATTCGTAAATGTATATGATTTCACGAAATAAAAATAAATGTGCTCGCATCGATACCGAATACCTAATCTAGGCATATTTTCCCGATATTTCTTTCATCTTAACACAGGAAGCTTGATGACGAGCTGTCCACTGTTAAGCTTTATCTAGTAAATGCAGGATATACGAATAAACATTCAGAAAAGTTAACCCAAATAAGGTGTAGTTATGGATAACATATGGAGGATTGCATAATATCTCATATGTTTAGCTATAAATTCGCCGCACATATGAAATTAACAAAAAGTCTTTTAAAAGACTTCAGTTTGGAGTAGAATATCATTAATGAAATAAATTAATAGGTAACGTTAATGTTGTAGCTGTCAGATGTATTTGGATAGCTAAAGAGTGGTCCGTGTTCGATTTTTCATGAATCCAAATAAGTTTTTATATAAACTTCCTCATATTGGCGATATGAATGAATGTAGTGTGTAGCTGCAATGACTGGCTGATAATATTATATTTTTTAAATACAAAAGAGATAAATTTTGCCGAATAAAAATAATTTTACTTGACCAGAAATTGAATGAAAAACTCAAAAATGTCTCGACGAGGGGTGGAACACGGTTCTTTTCTTCTTATGGTCGTTATTGTCACCCAAAAGGCAAGCCGCATTGGTAGGGCAATGCTCAAGGTCCTGGGAGCGCACTCCACTGCTATGTAGCACCCGATCTTTCTTGATGACGATCACGTTTTCGAAATCATGAGCGTACTCGAACAATGTTATAATGAAGAACCATGATTGCGATTCAGGTTTGCAACCCAGTAACAACTACTGAGCTTTCTTATGTCAAGGCGAATTTAAGATGATGTTTCGTATTCTTTTGGTGAATTTGTGTGCGTCCGTATGCTAAGTTACTTTTAAAATGAGTGGTGGTATTGTCTACGAACGTTTAACATAACTATAAAGATAGGAAAAAGTATACTACTCTCCCGGGAATACAAACAGAAAGAAGTAGTTCTACAATTTCACCTCATCAGCCCAGATCACTCCAATCAAACGCCATTTGTTCCCCTCATGCATGTGTTTGGAGGCCAGCTACCTAAGTCGGAGTTAAAGAAACGAGCAATCTTGGAGGACTCTTGAGGATCCCTAGAGGTTTCCCCGTGTCGATACAAAGCTCCACCAATACTAATCCATTCAAAATCGGAATGTATGAAGGGCGCATTATATTGATTTGGGAAATAGTATGCCTTTATAAGCGCTTACTTTTGCCTTGTGTTGCGGGCGATACCTTTTCTGCCATAGATAATGTTTCGGACGCCAGTCGTTTAACTCACAGGAAAGAAGTGGTATTTGACTTCTCTTACGCCCTTTACAATATTCGACGGGTGCTTCCGATTTTTTCGAAGCGCGACGAGCCTTTTATTTCTGGTGCAGCAAGTATTTGAAACCTGTGCGTTATTCACAACAACAAACCACCCCGACCATCACCACCCGGAACTTGGCCAAGGTTTACTGATGACTACTTCATATAGACGAGCGTCGATAGACGAACAAGCAGAGCGGACAGCGCAAGCCGAGATTTTGTTCAAAGTTTTAGCGGCCTCTCCCAAAATTCTTGGAGGAAATAAAGATCTTATTAGCCTTTAAGTATGCCTCATTTTTCTCCCAGGCGGAGGAATCGGATAGTAGGTTTGTAAAAGGTATAAACATTAGTCAAAAAAAATCCGAAGAGGTGTTACGCCTTCGACTTTCACCCACTGAACTTTTATTTGGTGTTGAAAAGTAAAACAACCTATTTCTCAATACTATCAAACGACATTCATTAAATTCATGTTCGCTATAATAAGAACTATGTTTAATCAAATGAATATCAATATTCATTTTTCTCCCGCAACTAGGAATACTTACGAGTTCACAAATGTCAAAAATCTAGGAGATGGTTCAAAACAAATCATGTAACATAGATGGAGCGGGCTGCTCGGAGCGCAGAGTTCATTATGAGAAAAATGCGAGAAACAAACGTTTTTCGACCCCCTCAAAAGAAACAACCCCAAATTAAGATGCAATGAGGAAAATCGTGGAGGAAGAATGGAAAATGAACCCAGTAAGATGATACCAAAATGTGGACAACTCCATGTCACAGAGACTTAGTCAGGAAATCGAGAATGGAGGGGGATGGATTGATTATAAGGCTAATTAACATCCACATTCTTTATGTAAATACCAGCATATTTCTCGATGATCAATTGCTGTGATCATGTGCACACACAACTCAAATTGAGAGAATTACGCATACATTTTAACCTTTTCCACTCGTTCTAAATTGAGCATTATAGTGTCCCTTTTCAATATCCGTTAAAATACATTTCCACTAAAAGATGAAATTTATGATCCTGTAAAATGTCTGTTAATATCTTCATGTGGGAGCACTCACAACTTTAACTTCCATTGAAGCAATAATATTACGACACATTAGAAGAGGAATAGATTCTTTAGGAACGTAGCAATCGTATAATCTTTGATGGTGCACATTACTAATTTGCACTCCATTGACTACTCTGCGGATTTATGAGGAGGATACAAATGACCATATGGAAAATATCTAATAACTGCTTAGTCGCAACATGAAAAAGATGATTTTTAGTATTTTATCACTTTCACAGGGGAAGATACGCGATGCATTTTTGTCGGAGTGTTACTTACGCATGGGTATAAAAATGCTCCTCATAAAATTTAACTGCATAATTTTAGCCAAACATTTTTCACTGTATGTCAAAAGGTATTTAAGTGATTCATTAATTTACCTTACCCTTTAAGTATTATCCTCCATCCTATAAGTTTAACTGTTGAAATACACGGTTAATGTATTGCTCATAGCAAACCTAGAAAACAATACTGGGAAAGCTTCAAAAACAGTTTTAAAGATATTTTGAAGAAAATTCCACCCTTGTTTGGTCTCTCTTTCAGATAAGTGATCGGTATTTACAAGTTTAGCAGATAGAACCATACTCTACTTCCTAATAAAAGTAATTGCCCTCTCTACTAAATCATTTCCAAGTAATTTAAAGGTGTATGTAGCATCAGGTAAGTTCACTAAATCGAGTAACTGACAGAATCAGAGATCCGGTCTATTCCCTCCTTCATGAATAGCTTTTCATTGAGTGGCAAATTGGCGAATGAGTGGATATGAGCATCATACGACAGACAGGACGTAGAAATCAAGTGGGGCCGAGTACCCGAGAATGGGAAGTAAACATCTCATTCGACGACCAAGGAGACCGCTCTGATCCTTTTGCTAAGCCCGAATATGTGTAAAAATCACACACTCATGGATGACGTCAATGTCCATTCCCTGGGCCTTCCGCGGATTCCTGCGAAGTTTTGGCTGCAATCAAGTCACATCGCGTAGGTTAATTATAAAGTCACTAAAAGAGGCCACGCCAGGGTTTGAACCCCAGGCATTCTTGGTCGCAGACGAACGCAGTGGTTCTTACTTAGAAACGAAAAAAGGGAATTCTAACGTTTCCTGTATAAACTGGACCAAATAAAATGTTCTGGATTTTTGAAAGTAGTTTTCAGAAAGCAAATAATATTACGTTAGGAGGAATTTAGAAATTTAAGTGTTTTTAAGACTACCTGTATGAACAAGGGCGCAAACTTACGTAGGGTTTTAAGGTATTGGAAATACTTTTAAAGAAAAATTTTCTCCACATGGAAACTATTCTATTCAACCAGATTTCCTATACTTTAACTTGAAATTCTCAAGATATTACGACAAAATGTTAATTGTAATGCATCATATTTCACGGAAGTAGTTTAAGGCCTATTAAAACGACGTTCATCCACAGCTAGTCTCTGCACGCGGAAATACGTTTTATTGTAAGTGAATTTGATCTGGAGAATAAAAAATTTTTATGTCCCAACAAATAATTCTTTCATCGTATTGTTTCTTAAGTTTCAATCAAGAGATTGTTTCAAACGGTCCAAAGCTCTAAAAAAATATGGTAAGCATCTCTACATAATCAACTACGACTTCGGAACCTCGACTGAGTGCGGGTCGAAGCTAGCTCATCACGTTTATAACTCCTAGACGATGTCGTGAACGTAAACCTTATTAGTATGACTATTTACATGACGCGTAAAATTGATATCCATTCATAGAGAGTTTGAATGTTCCCGGTTTCCATATGCTGTCTCATTATTGTCAAGTTGTCGAAGGAAAAGCGATTCCAATTAGTTTCCGTGTACGCCGCATTCAGACGCCTATGAGTTTTCCGTTAATTTTTTCCGCCACTGTACTATTGTAGAACCTAACATTTCTTAAATGTTTTAAACTGCGCAAAATTTGTAAATTTCGTATCTGTGGTTCTTGGACAATATTATCAATATATTATCATCGGGAAGATTTTAGATTGATTATGTCTGTGTCACCACTGTGGCTTTCATGTGAATATGTTTGCGTTAGCGGCTCAGAAATTTCTCCATTCCCCTCCACACCCTCCCCGTGTCTCTAACGCCATCAGCCTCATCTTCTTTTCTCAGTGCCCATGTTTCTGCGCCATACAACGCTACACTCCAAGCTAGTCTCCCAACCAATTTTTCATAGCATTATGCATAATACTTATATAATACAAAATTAATCTTCATATCGTATTTTCCGCACGTATTGCAATTTTCAAGATCCTTGACAAATAACTCCAAGTCGTCAGCAAGTATAAAACTCTAAATAAGCTGCACTTTTGTTCCTAAATGTTGATCTTCCCGTGCCACTCGTGCTTTTTACTTGATATAAACATGCTCGATGTAAAAAACCTAGGCTACAGTTGGCAACCTTGTCTTATTTTGCTACCTACAACCATCCACCCACAATCAGATGATTTATAATTTCAACTCTCAGGAGGCAGCAATGAGGCGCACATTATATACGAAGAGAGGTCTGACATCATTGCCCGCCGGAATGACGGTCACGAGGATAACGCCAGCCTTTGATATGCAAATGAGAAAGGTAGGATAAGATGTCCGTCCCGTCGCCAGACCGGACCGGATCGCTGTGCTACAGTGAAATCGCCACCTACAATTGAAGATATGAAGGAAGAGACGCGCAGTATACTATCAGCTACCCTTCCGATCTATCGTCTACTCTACAGAGGGTATAAACTGTGGACCTCAAGACGCATTGCGTGATGATGACTGGATCAGTTTTTATTTTGTGCTAAGATTTGCGTGAATCGTTGCATGCGTGTTCTTATTGGTGATATCTAAAAAAAAGAGCCGAAAATAGAATGACACCGATTAGGTCTAATGCTAGTTTAACGCGTAGTCACATAGCACATTTTATATATATTTTGTAGCAATTCGATAATCCATGCAAGGTTTTGCCTCTTAGCGCGAAATGATGATTTTTATTTCATTCTTAAAATTATTCCCAGCAATATCAAGATGTCACGACGAGACCAATTTTTCTAAATGAACGTGTTTCAATATAAATTCACCTAAATTTCGAATACCACACCGAAATCTTTAGTTACAAAATGCTCTAAGGAAAAACTTATAAGTATAAATCTTTAATCATTTCCATTTCTGTATTCACGGTAGATCCAACCATTAATAAACGCACTTAAATGAAATGTGGCCCAAGACTTTCTTTTCTGCATACTAGAAAAATTATTAAAATGTGCAATCAATGACCCACGATTACCGTTCCAGCCACTTTAAGAACAAGCTAATGCAGACCACACGTTTAACTTAACCATTTATTAATCCTTTCAATTACCTAACCTTCCCCTATTTACGTACCAATCATCTGTGGCTCAAAGAGCGTCAGTTGTCAGTGGTCTCCCTCAAATGACGGACCGACTGATTAGATATAGACTTTCCTGACTCACTAGATTAAGAATTCTCGAGAGAAGTGTACCGGCTTGGATTGGTGTCCAGTGTGCCGTGGTTTACCGTTCCGATTGGGCCTGCCCCGAATCCTGGAGTCAGGGCAGGGATTTGAAAATGTGTTTTAGAAAACTAGTTTCAAGCTCTGTGGAATTGCGATGTTTGCAGATAGGTGAAGTACGAGCGAGTTTCCGGGTAACCGGAGGATGCTATTTTAACTCCGCTCTTCATCTATAAACGTGAGAGCTAATAGAATAGACGGAATAATTTGGCTGAAGTCATGTGTGCAAACATTAAATCGACCTTATCACTACAAGTAAATGCAAAATAAAATAAAGTACAACGCTAAGAAACTCCATCAATATAAACTATCCTTTCGTCCCATCTCTCATCCATTTACATCATGCTGTTCCCATCTATTTTCATGATCCTTGCCATAGTCCCAGCACCACCTCTCCCTTGCAAAGGTGGCAATTGTTCGGGTGAGCAGGAGTAAATGCAAAATAAAATAAAGTACAACGCTAAGAAACTCCATCAATATAAACTATCCTTTCGTCCCATCTCTCATCCATTTACATCATGCTGTTCCCATCTATTTTCATGATCCTTGCCATAGTCCCAGCACCACCTCTCCCTTGCAAAGGTGGCAATTGTTCGTGTGAGCAGGAGTAAATGCAAAATAAAATAAAGTACAACGCTAAGAAACTCCATCAATATAAACTATCCTTTCGTCCCATCTCTCATCCATTTACATCATGCTGTTCCCATCTATTTTCATGATCCTTGCCATAGTCCCAGCACCACCTCTCCCTTGCAAAGGTGGCATTTGTTCGGGTGAGCAGGAGTTAACATGTTCATGTTCACGTTAATTTCATCCTGCACATTTTTCAATGCGACATCGCTATCGGGTTCCTAGCGCTCGTCGGGTACCTTGCGCTCTTAATTTTCAAATTTCGGCCAGACCGTTACGTTACCAGCTCTCGCCCCCTCGCTGTGAAGAAACTTCGTGAATTTTTCTAGAATAATATGGAACCGAAGCCATAGCCATATGACTTGAGTGTGCCAAGAGATGGTCGTGCGATCAGCCCAAGAGAGTGACGCAGGACAACCTCAGCATATTCAAGGGCGCAATTCAATTCATTTAAGGCATATTCTATTCATTCTACATTCGCGCGAAGTTCGTCGCTCCAAAGAGTTCAGTTGTGCGATGAGTTGGTGATGAGAAGATTGCCATGCGTTAATGATGAGATATTTGTGATATGTAGTGACAGTGTTGCTTTCTGGTTTCTGATATTACAGGTTTACGAGCTCGGATTTAGTTTGTGCATGGTTAAGGATTGCATTATACATATCGGTGAAGCAAAATATCCGTGTGTAGCCTCGATCCGCTTACAAAAATACCTTTTATTAAAAAATGGCTTACGCAGTGAACTTATTTACACTGCCTAGTTGTGTGTGCGGTTTGAAGTGTCTTTTAAGTTAAGTGTGATCGTGTAATATTCTGAGTGCGCCAAACAGTTACGACTGATGTGCAATATCCCAAGGGATATCACAGTTACGAATGATGAGCAATATCGCGTTAGACTGCATAATTTCCTGCAAGCCACCTCAAGGGTGTGTGGCATAGTAGACCGTGGGGATTGAAAATCAACAAAAATACGGATAGCATATAATATGAATTTCAGGTATGTATTTATTCTAACCAGTGATCACTATTGGGAGTATATTGTATTACCTAGCCCTTTTTAGTTGTTCAGGATGATGTTAGAAATCGAAATAAGTCATAAACTTAAGTACATGATTACCTTTCATTGTAGAACTAGATGGATAAAAAGTTAAATACGAATATTCCTGCATTCGGGTGTTCACCACCCGAATTGCGCGTTGCTTGCTGCCGCGAAATGTACGTTGCATGACTGACTCCGCTGACAACACTTTCGTCCTCCACATTGATCGTGTAATGCGCCATGAGGGAAAACAAGAGAATCTGCTGTCAGCAGAAACAAACAATGTGCGGAACACCCAAAAAATTCATGAAACTTTGCCTAAAGCCCTGGTTACTCGATACATTAACCTGTGCGAGTTAATGTACAAATGCATGACCGCGTGAAAGAAATTCGTCGTTTAACCACACCAACTTGTACGAATGCATGTATGCGTGAACAGGGAATCAGAGCCTGTTCTATTTGGTTCATGGATTCGTTCATGAACTTGTACATGAACATGTACAGGTTAATTTATCGTGTAACCAGGCCTTTAAAGCCGCGGAAACCTACGATTGAAAAGGTGAGAAATGTGTGGAGGATTACTGTCTTACTCAGAATTTGTCGTGCATGTTATAAAACTTAAGGGAAGAATTAATTCTTGTACCTCTCCTCATCCTGTAATATTAATTATAATGTTCTTTATCTTTGGATTACTATTCCCTGCAGTGCAAACTCTAACCACAGACTGCGCGCAATGAGAAGCTATTTACAGTACCAACTTGTTTCTGGGTATTACTCACTGATTTTCAGAGTTCAACAAATGCAGCTAGGGAGGAAAAAGTAAAAGAGCCGGTGATGCTCCTCTTCCGTCGCTCGCCTTTAAAACATATTTCGACCTTTTTCACTTCGCGTGTCGCCACGAAATTTATGTCACAAACTACAAACTTGCCAGTATCTTGTAATGGACCCCTGTGGATTTCCCGGTCAAGGCGGATGATTTTTTTCTCTGTGGAATTTCGCACATTTGTGCAATGGGGGCGACTCCGTAAAAGTGGAACTCCGTGGCTAGTCCCGGATAGCTTTAAACTTGTAATAGATTTAATTTGGGCGAATTACAAATCTACGAGAAATAGGAAATTTTCAAACCTTAAGGTTAGGGTTTTCCCGGCCACCATTGCACTGTCTCCACTTTTGACCCCGCCGTGGCGCGACAGTCGATAAGTGGCCTTTCCGCAATAACCTCTCCCGTTCCATGTTATTCCTAATCGCGCAATATGTCGTCGTATGAACGCTGAAAACACAAAATTTTTGAACTTTTGTTTCACTCCTTCTTTTACCTAACTTAGCAATTCATTCTACTCCCCTTATTATGCCTTTTTATACACTTCCCTTCCTTATTCGTTTGTTTTAAATGCTTCAGTGCTCCCTGAACTGCCGTTTCTTATACGAATTTCTTATACTGGAAAAGGACATTTTAGAGCGTTCATGGATTTTGAAAATCGCCATAAAAGTCGATGTATATATTTTAAGATTCCCCCGTGATTTTTGGATGGTTGAAAGGGAGGAAAAATTATTATAAATGCCTTGTTCAGTACCAAAAATCCACCTAGACGCACCGAGGTTGGGATCGGTGAGAGGGGGGAAATATTTAAAATATATACATCGACATTTATGGCGAATTTCAAAATCCATGAACACTCCAAATTGCCCTTGTCGTCACTTTCAACCATCCTAAAATCACGGAGACGGATTCATAAATTGTCATGAATGACTTTTTCAGTACCAAATATCCCAATTAATGGCCCGTGTGCCGTCCCACCCCAGCACCCCTGTTTCACTCCACAGGCCCGTAACCTTGTAGGCTGGGGAAATAAAGGGCATACTGTATAGGTCAGGGTCCTTATACCCAGGTCATGACACGCACTTGTCCATTGTAATACGCCGTCTTGGGTCTAATTTTTGGCGGAGTTCAAATTCTGCATGCAAAATGAATGGGTGACATGGGCACAAATATCTACTTATATTTCCCTATATAATTGAGTATAAGGACCTTGGTAAAGTTACTTAGATCCCTCTGTCGGAGCTTCGGTGAAGCTCCGGTGGAAAAATGGCGGCGAAAAAGTTATAAAAAATGACAAAAATTGGTCATTTTCTTAGGTGAATATCTCAAAAACCAGAGGTTTTAAAACTTTCCCGTAAAATTTGTTTGGTACTTTGATTCTTCTAAAACAAAACTATTTCACTGTTATAACCCTGAAATACACCAATTTCTCGGAATAGGTGTTTTAAAGGTGTGTGACAGAAGCGGAGTATTACCATTTTCCTCTAATATGTCGGCCTTTAAAGGTAACTATCCTAATGTTCCCACTGCATAAATTACTGCAATTGAGAGATTATTACAAGAGTCCAACAACGAAGAAATATGTTCTCATTGCTTGAGTTCCGACAATAGGTGCACCAGTTGTAGTGGAAGTTGCGCAGACAGTAGAGATGGAATTAACGATTTTAATGCTATTGAAAGCATAACGCAATCAATAAGACTAGTCAATAAATATTTAGCATATTTGAGCATCAGTCGGGGATTTTCCAAGTATTACTTATAAGATTTTCTCTTCTGATTATTCCTCGAAGAGTCAATTTATCCTTACACTCAGATGCTACTATTACATTCTTTTTGCTATATTTTTATTTTCATACGCCAGCTATGCTTCCATCGTCTTGCCACTTTTATTTCTCCCAGAAAGTACTTTTAAAACTTGTCTCCAGTATTATTTGGTCTTTTGTAAAGAGTATAGCGACTGTTTTGGAATGAAAACCACTGGATTGACAGCGGAAGTCATTGTATTATGCAAAGAAGTGTGACTTGACGTAGTCTATTTAATATCCCTATGAATATGAATGAATAATATGCCTATGAATATGAATGAATGGGCGTGATATTGTTATGACAAGGTTCGAAAAAGTTTTCGTTTATTTCTAGTCTAACCCTGCATTAAAAGAATCATTTGGCCCTGAGGCAAATATTAATGCATTTTGAAACGCATTCATATTGTTTTAGCGCGACTCTTTAACATTACTGTTTTAAAAACTGGGTTAAAAGTAGTACCAGTTTGAATGCATTAATTCATGCTTCCAGTAGCATAAAAAACATTTTACATTAATCATAACATTCTTCACCGATGAACATGATAAGAAACCATAAGTTTTTGGTTGCAACAGTCCGAGTTAAGGCTTTATATAATAAATGTTTTAATATATGTTTTGGATCTCGTTCGTGGATCATGACACGCACGGTGCAATTTATTTGTGAGCATATTGGAGAAATGGCACATTGAAATTTCACTATAGGCTTAGATTTCTTTTTCTTATTTTGCGGGTAGTAATTTTCTCTAATGGTTTCGGAATTACTACTCTCAGAGAAACCGTCTTGGACAATTTCAAACTCGGTAAGAATATTAACAAATATTCGAGTCCAACTTCGGTGATTTTTCTCTATTAAGGACGAGGGTATTTGCGGTTCTGTGAATTGATGTGTAAGATTAAGACTTAATAAAAGATTCTAAGGGCTAAGCTATATTAAAACTGATGAAGATGGCTATTCCGGTATTCAAGCCAGCATTCAGTGGAAGCTAGAGTTTACAGATGTAGTGTATATGTGATTCATTTTGACGGAAGCAAACCTGTGAACAGTTGTTAAATTAAGGCTAGAGAAGGTACCAAACTTAGCATAATTTCATTGGTCGAGCATTATATAATATCTTTATAATAATTTCGTATATTCATATCAGGTAGTTTCATGATTCTTGTCGTGGACGCGAATCGAGAATAACGGGGGATGATCATGCTCCCTATAGTTAGAGCAACTCTGAACATGTCGGAACTTCTTTCACCATTGATACTTTCTGTTATCGAAATCAGCCCGGATATCTTAGGTCTAATTCATCATGACCTCTCATTCCATGGGACTGCTCTTTATATAATAGTTAATCCTGTTGAAGCTCTTGGAATATTTACTTAAAATCCAAGGATAATGTGTACACTCGGATTTACAATTGGTTGAGAAGGATGTTAATTGGTATAATTGTCTAAACTTTGTTTTTCAAGGTCGAAATAACAGTTTTATACCAATTTCCTACAAGCCTAGAAAGAATAAATGCGGCTGTTTGGCATTTTTTAGGTTTTTTGTTTTCTACCTTTAAGTATTGATTACCCACCTTACGTACCTAATACATAGGTTTTAAAAACGGAGGTATACGAAGAATTAGCTCATGGAGAACTTAGAGCAGTTATCTCGTCCCGACCAGGGGATATGTTATCTTTACTTGAATTTGACTCAGTCACCATCCCACCGCAATCTATTGTTTTGATAATAATAGCGATTAAGATAGTAATGCTTCATTTTGGAAAATTCTACGATACGGCAAAAACAATCAGGACTAATATTGACTTCATATCAGATGAACACGCGATTTGCTGAGGGTCTGAATGACGCTTAATAATTCTAGTATGTTCCACTTGCTCTTAAAATGGTATTAATAAGCATCTATTGATATTGAAGTACACCATTCAATGATTGAGGGTTATATAAAAGATTTTTGCAGTAATTTCTATTTAAAAAATTTTCTAATTGAGGGCTCTTCTGAAGAGATCTTCGGCTTCGCCATCCTCGTTCCAAAATCATTAGGTTCCGGGATTCCAATAATGACGCGCTACCAAAAGCTGTTGTTCTTCCTGTAATATGGAACACTTTCTCTCTTATTTACACCTCAAGGCTGATTAAGTTATTCTACGTGTAGCGATTCTACTTTCGAATAGGTATTCAGAAACAAGACTTCGTTAACTGTCCGCATGGGTTAAGGGTTACAATTGTATAGGATATTTCGCGTGAATCTTGGAATCGCGTGAATTGTTTACCAGCTGTGTAAAAATTTAAGGTTTTGGGAGGTGAAATGGTGACGTGTATTATGGGAGTGCATTTAATGGAGCTCAGTTTTTATCGTGATCACTTATTGTGCGCGGAATAAACGAGCTTTTGTACCTATCTATTCGGTAATGTATCACCCTTGTTTTATCGCTTCTGTCAGACCTAGAGTTGTAGTGAGGCATCATGAGAAGATTCTCTGTGTCACTTTGAAATACATCAGCTTCGAATTTATCAAGCAGCCTATGCCTAGGGTGTAGCCTACGAGTCTCTAGGGGTCCCGCCTTAATACCACTAAAAGTTGGGAGACACTATTTGTTCGCTTGTAGCAGTTTGACAAGAAGCGTGCAAATGTTGTTTGTATTTTATTAATTTATTTTAGTTAAATCTTTATTACCAGGGTATTAAATGCTCACGGCATATTCGATGTGTGGCCTAACCACAGCAAAGTAACATCTCCCTTTTAGTTTTTCATCGGAGGGCCTTCCTATCATACGCTTAAAAAACTTAGTTTCTTTAATGCTCTGCTGCATATGTTTTGTGTGTGTGCTCCCCACCATATATTAGAAGTGAAGGTAATTCCAAGATATTATACTGTATCTGAAGATATAATGTTTACTCCACCCACAGTATAGGTATGGCATTTTTGTGATGACTTTCGCAGGAAGTTAACTGTGGTTCATTTGCCGATATTTAATTCTATCCCCCACTCCTGGCACCACGAATGAACATTGTTAAGGTCAGATGACAGAACTTCTAAGTCTGTGTCATGCTTATTTCACAGTAGGTAACTGTAACGTCTGCAAATAATCTTAATTTACTGCTAACTCGAGAACGTAGGTCATTAATGTAAAGTATGAATAAAAGAGGGCCGATCACGCTTCCCTGAGAAACGCCAGATGTGACTCCAACCATATCAGAGCTAAGACCATCAAAAACTACTTCGTATAAAACGTCTATTTTGGAATCCACTGGTCTGTAAAATGATTGCCTTTTTTGTTGTTTAATAGTAAACCAAACTCGCTATTTCATTGCCGTCTAACATGTGAGCGGTACTACACAAATGTGATTTGACTGCTAAGAATACTCCGCCCTCCAGTCCTATCTGGTCGATCACGTCTAGAGATTTTATAACCTGTCGAAAAAACTTCGCTATCGCTAATATCCTCTGCAAGCCAGTTCTCGGATCCAATTATTATATCTGCTTTTCGAAATATATGCTCAACTTCGGCACGTTTCTTCTTTACGCTACGGAAATTTACATATGCTAGATTATATCGCTTTCTGCATGTTGGTCTACGATTCATTTTTTCTATGATTCTATGTGTTATGCCTGTTTTCAATGATTCAGTGTGTAATTTATTTGATACTCTCTGAAAGCACTGATAAATGAGTTTCTCTTAGAATTTACGCAGTTCTCTTGAGACGCGTGTTGTAATTATTTCCGTCTTGAAGTTGAATCATTCATATCGATAAGATAGTTGGAGGAATGAAGACGGGCAGTTACAGGAAGTAAAGAAAGTGGTAATAAAATCCCATAATTAATTATTAGGGTAATCGCCAAAAAACACAATGGGTAGGAAACTACGCCGTGAATAAAAACGGAATGCACCAGGGAAACCAACATTCTGAGTTATGAAAATACAGCATAATTGTTCAGTCAGATAATGGCTATGTGTATAGCCGTTATCTGACTATATAGTTTCTGGTGTATATATATATATATATATATATATATATATATATATATATATATCAAATAGCTAGTGAATGAACAGGTAGTAATGGACCGTTCTACTTTTTCCTACCTTGACTTGCTGCTGGGAAAATAGACTATAAAGTACCATTTCTTGGCCACTATAACATACATAAGCAAAACAAGCAAAACAAGAGACCACCAGATCATCTACGCCACCTATATTCCATTCAAAATGACAGAGAATAGACCGAAAAAATCGATGAGTGCAAAATGACACAATGAATTTGATTCGGGTAGGACGATGATTGACAGCTAGCGATCTCATGGCGTGGGAAAATGTTGTAGGATGACTTTCGACAATATTATCAGTAATTATTTTCTTATTAAGGTCTGGTCCGAAAAAATGCGATGGATATCAGGAAATAATTAAAACGTTCCTGTGAAATACATAAATTGTACATGACTCATCTCCGGACTTTACTCCACTCCGAAAGAGGAACATGAACTACCTTTATATTTTTCCTGCCAACTCCCCAAAATGGTATTAATTTCAAATATTTTTAATGTCCACCATTTTTTATTAAAACGCGTTGGAAAGGGAATAAACGGAA
Source organism: Ceriagrion tenellum (assembly GCA_963169105.1). NCBI lineage: Eukaryota > Metazoa > Arthropoda > Insecta > Odonata > Coenagrionidae > Ceriagrion > Ceriagrion tenellum. The sequence continues at coordinate 134,493,196 of OY720637.1, forward strand.
GTATTGCTCTGAAAGGAAAATAATCGGAGAAAATTGAAAAGCTACTATACAAAAAAAGCACCAGAACCTTCATAGTGCGTGGTATTATCGAGAAAATACAAGTTTAAAAAAAACAGCGACAGACATTGATCGCTATTGGATTCATTGCGAGGGAAAAATAGCAGGATGACTTCCGATCATTTTAATAGCAATTATTCCATATAAAAGTCCTTTCCGATTTTAATGCGATGCATGTCAAGAAATAATACATGTATGTCAAGTACTTACATTGTGGTGGAAGTACTTTCTGTAATGAGTATTCGATTAAACCACCGGAATATTCCACTATAAGGTTACTATATTAAGGAGTTTCATACTCAGTAAAAAATATAGCCAATGAATTTGTATTTAACTTGTACTTCGCGCGAAATAAATAATCCACCATTTAGAAACAAAAATTAACTGTTAAGCAAGATGAATCACGATTAAGATGACGACAACGGTATTTCTGTGGATCGACGGCCAAAACGGAACTTATTGGGTTAGCATGCGAGTGTTCCTACCTACCGACCTATCCCCACTCCCCCAACCCCGTGTACCTATTGAACCGCTTTCCCGCAGGAGAGCGGAAAACAACCCTCTCTGCCCCAGCGTGTGAGAACCAAGGTCTCAGTTAGCTTGGCCACGCCATTGTCTGTGTGGGACGGGGTTCTGATTTGGTCCCTGGCCTCGCCTAAGAGTGCAAAGGCGGTGCAATGGCCAGGGGTGTAAGTGGGGCCCCTAATCCAGGCCGACGAGTGCGTCGGGGGCGGCTAAGGGATCTTTCGTGTACCAGCCGAAGTCTTCTCGACCCCCGGTCCCCCGACCGGAAGCCATTCTCTCCAGGCCGGAACCGCGGACCTTGGGTCCCCGGGCGGGGAGGTCCCTTCGGGAAATTGGGTGCGTAAGATAGGCTACCGTGGGTCGGGCCGCTCAAACGTTCCAAATCCCTGTCCCTATCACGTCGTTGATGAACCTGGAAAAGACTGTCATCACGTCGGCGTCTTGTCTGCATCTGGCGAGCGTATCGAAATTACCGCCCTTATATAGGTAGATAGGTGACGTCACTGAGCTGGGAGTGGGGGCGGGAGGTGCGAGTTGATCTTGATCGTCCAATCACGGAGGGGCGTTTCCAAAACTTCCTAATATGGTGTTCTTCCCCATCGCGAGTTAACACAGGCTTCTTCCCGCGCAATTTATCTTTTATTCGTTTATATATATATATGTTTTAGAATGACGTTTATTAAATTATAATTACGTTTACTTTTTTGAATGCCATTGAATGGCCACCAGACAACACTTCAGTTTCCTAAACCATAAATGCAAGTAGTCGATCTAAATATCTATGAAACTTGTTTACGGAGTAATCCTCTGTCTGTGAACAAATGATTTCGTGGTATCCGTTCATGGGTATGGCTGTGTATGCTGTAAGTAACTAGTTAAGCTACGTATTGAAAACTAAAAATGAAATCACCACCTTAGTTTTGGTTTTCTGTTTAGAAAAATACCCATTTAATCACACAGACTGTTCAAGAATGCTTTTATTAAATTACGAGACAAAAAACGTGACGTATAACTCCATTTTATTAATAATATTCAGTAATGTTACATTATGGCTAATAACTACAAAATATTGACTCATATTGACGATATCAAGATTGGTATTATTTGTCTCAGATTTTCGTAGATTTATTCCAAAAATGTTCATCAAATTCCATATCTAATTGGAAATATAAGCTTATTCAATACTTGCGGCCACTAAATGAAATGAACTAGGATAAATTTTTTGAAGTATGTGGGTCTCTTTTGGGGTTGCTCAGAAAATCAAAAACCCCTTATTCTTTACGATCGTTTGGGAGTGTAATGCATTCCGCCATCTGAGCCTTCATTACTTATATCTAGTGTCGCGTAGTAGCCTATTATTATGCTTAGCGCTCTCCTAGTCTATTCTGACCCCGTATTTTTATCCTTCATTCTTTTGGCCGCGCCTGGCGGCCCGGGGAAAGTGCGCTACTATAGCTAGCTGGAATGTGTGCTATGTTTCTGGCGAGGAATCGCCCCATACCATACATCCTAGTCCTGTCTAGCACATATTTCGTATATGTAGATATATAGAAGCCTTCGGAGACGCTTTTTTTTATCGTTAAATATGCCATCTAATCCACAAAAGCGTAAAATATTTGGAGGTGTTCCGAATAGATACGTTTTTCCATGACCACCTGTCTACTGCAGGACAAAATTTACGCACAAAACCCTGATTTGCTTTCGGAAAATACGGAAATAACTGTTATCAGTACACATAAACTCCAGTGTTCACTTCGACACAAGAAACTCGAACAATAGTGTTTCTCGCAGTTGATGGTAGATGAGGAACGTAATGACACTTTTCGTAGATCTTTATTTCTCCGCACGACAGAATAAAGTCGCAAAGAAACACGCCAAAGGAGTCTTAAATATTTCCCTCGGTTGAATAAGTAACGACTCGCGTTCATCAAATTCATGACAAACACACCAATTGATCCATATTGTCGCATTATATGAAGCAGCTGTTACTTAATAATAAATTTACATTGTCCTTGTAATCGTATAATTTTTTTTGTCGTGCGGAGAAATAAAGATCTACTAATGGTATCATTACGTTTCTCATCTAGCATCAACTTCGAGTAACACTATTGTGTTCGTGTTTTTTGTTTCGAAGTGAACACTTGAGTTTATGTATACTGATAACAGTTATTTCCTAAATTTTCCGAAAGCAAATCAGGGTTTTGTGCGTAAATTTTGTCCTGCGCAATATATATAAATAAATAAAATGAAATGGATACCTTGAAACCGTCTTCGTTTCCTGAGATCCTCCTCCTAGTGCATGCTTATTGAAGCTTTTGTCGACAGAAAAATAAATGTCAACATTTCCCTGAGAAATTTTAAGTCTAGCTGAGGACAAAACAAGCGAGATAGGTGCATTCGACCGGCCGGAAATGTTTTGGAGGCCGATGGTGAATACGAAGCCGAGGAATGACGTAATGGTGATGGGTAGGAAATCCATCACCTTAGTTCAGTTTACCCATGTCCTTCAACATGTAAACCGAGTTTGTGTCTTTAACTTAGGTTCATATTTCCCTAATTTCGGCACGCTAATTCAACATCAGTAGTAGAACTATGGCGTAAATTGTGTACGTGGAGTGAATATTTTTTCTTCAAAAAGTTTATATGATCTTATTTGCATCATAAGAAGTGTTCATTCTACCCGAAGGGGTTTCATCTTGCCGGCGTTGGGTGTACAATAGTTACATGGCATGCCAATGAGATATCTCTGGACTTCGACTACAGAAGTTTGATCTTGTTAAGTGTTTTAAAGTGATTGATGTCCTGTTAATGATAAATGATTGATATAGCCATCGTTATACACCAATGTGTATGAAACTAGTTCTCATGTGGTTAATAATGCTATAGTTGGTGATATTAGTTCCCAGCATTTATGTACTGATGCATATCCAGCGTTGCACTGTGGCTCATTGGAGTGAATAAGTGAATTTTGAAGGGAATTTGGGAACTTCCACTTTCACTGATGGGATAGGATAAGTCAAACTAAAAACCACTTTGGGTAAGTACCTTTTAACTCAGATGCATAAATATGCAGAATGTTTGCCTTGAGTTTTTGTGGAGGATAGCCAAACTTGTGACAAGTGTTCCTCGTCCTTTCACAGAAGTAAATTACCTGTTATCCATTGGTTCATTTTTCATCGTTCAAATTACAAAACAACACTCGCTTCGGTATATACTCTGCATATTGCATTAGTCACATAATTTATTGACATTATTTGACGGAAATTTTCCCCAAATAATAGAGCGATGATTAACATTTGCTTTTTCAGTCATTATGGATTTGCAAAGAAATAGAGTAAGCATATTGATATACACTGCAAGTATGTGTGTGTATGTGATTTGCCCTTCAACTCAAGAAATACAAGCTTTCGTTTAAATCATGCATGCATAAAACTCATCCAGGGAGTCCGTATACTTTCCGTGGAGTGCATATTCAATAATAATATACGATTACAGGACAGTGTAAATTTATTATTAAATAACAGCTGCTTCATATAATGCGACAATATGGATCAATTGGTGTGTTTGTCATGAATTTGATGAACGCGAGTCGTTACTTATTCAACCGAGGGAAATATTTAAGACTCCTTTGGCGTGTTTCTTTGCGACTTTATTCTGTCGTGCGGAGAAATAAAGATCTACGAAAAGTGTCATTACGTTCCTCATCTACCATCAACTGCGAGAAACACTATTGTTCGAGTTTCTTGTGTCGAAGTGAACACTGGAGTTTATGTGTACTGATAACAGTTATTTCCGTATTTTCCGAAAGCAAATCAGGGTTTTGTGCGTAAATTTTGTCCTGCAGTAGACAGGTGGTCATGGAAAAACGTATCTATTCGGAACACCTCCAAATATTTTACGCTTTTGTGGATTAGATGGCATATTTAACGATAAAAAAAAGCGTCTCCGAAGGCTTCTATATATCTACATATACGAAATATGTGCTAGACAGGACTAGGATGTATGGTATGGGGCGATTCCTCGCCAGAAACATAGCACACATTCCAGCTAGCTATAGTAGCGCACTTTCCCCGGGCCGCCAGGCGCGGCCAAAAGAATGAAGGATAAAAATACGGGGTCAGAATAGACTAGGAGAGCGCTAAGCATAATAATAGGCTACTACGCGACACTAGATATAAGTAATGAAGGCTCAGATGGCGGAATGCATTACACTCCCAAACGATCGTAAAGAATAAGGGGTTTTTGATTTTCTGAGCAACCCCAAAAGAGACCCACATACTTCAAAAAATTTATCCTAGTTCATTTCATTTAGTGGCCGCAAGTATTGAATAAGCTTATATTTCCAATTAGATATGGAATTTGATGAACATTTTTGGAATAAATCTACGAAAATCTGAGACAAATAATACCAATCTTGATATCGTCAATATGAGTCAATATTTTGTAGTTATTAGCCATAATGTAACATTACTGAATATTATTAATAAAATGGAGTTATACGTCACGTTTTTTGTCTCGTAATTTAATAAAAGCATTCTTGAACAGTCTGTGTGATTAAATGGGTATTTTTCTAAACAGAAAACCAAAACTAAGGTGGTGATTTCATTTTTAGTTTTCAATACGTAGCTTAACTAGTTACTTACAGCATACACAGCCATACCCATGAACGGATACCACGAAATCATTTGTTCACAGACAGAGGATTACTCCGTAAACAAGTTTCATAGATATTTAGATCGACTACTTGCATTTATGGTTTAGGAAACTGAAGTGTTGTCTGGTGGCCATTCAATGGCATTCAAAAAAGTAAACGTAATTATAATTTAATAAACGTCATTCTAAAACATATATATATATAAACGAATAAAAGATAAATTGCGCGGGAAGAAGCCTGTGTTAACTCGCGATGGGGAAGAACACCATATTAGGAAGTTTTGGAAACGCCCCTCCGTGATTGGACGATCAAGATCAACTCGCACCTCCCGCCCCCACTCCCAGCTCAGTGACGTCACCTATCTACCTATATAAGGGCGGTAATTTCGATACGCTCGCCAGATGCAGACAAGACGCCGACGTGATGACAGTCTTTTCCAGGTTCATCAACGACGTGATAGGGACAGGGATTTGGAACGTTTGAGCGGCCCGACCCACGGTAGCCTATCTTACGCACCCAATTTCCCGAAGGGACCTCCCCGCCCGGGGACCCAAGGTCCGCGGTTCCGGCCTGGAGAGAATGGCTTCCGGTCGGGGGACCGGGGGTCGAGAAGACTTCGGCTGGTACACGAAAGATCCCTTAGCCGCCCCCGACGCACTCGTCGGCCTGGATTAGGGGCCCCACTTACACCCCTGGCCATTGCACCGCCTTTGCACTCTTAGGCGAGGCCAGGGACCAAATCAGAACCCCGTCCCACACAGACAATGGCGTGGCCAAGCTAACTGAGACCTTGGTTCTCACACGCTGGGGCAGAGAGGGTTGTTTTCCGCTCTCCTGCGGGAAAGCGGTTCAATAGGTACACGGGGTTGGGGGAGTGGGGATAGGTCGGTAGGTAGGAACACTCGCATGCTAACCCAATAAGTTCCGTTTTGGCCGTCGATCCACAGAAATACCGTTGTCGTCATCTTAATCGTGATTCATCTTGCTTAACAGTTAATTTTTGTTTCTAAATGGTGGATTATTTATTTCGCGCGAAGTACAAGTTAAATACGAATTCATTGGCTATATTTTTTACTGAGTATGAAACTCCTTAATATAGTAACCTTATAGTGGAATATTCCGGTGGTTTAATCGAATACTCATTACAGAAAGTACTTCCACCACAATGTAAGTACTTGACATACATGTATTATTTCTTGACATGCATCGCATTAAAATCGGAAAGGACTTTTATATGGAATAATTGCTATTAAAATGATCGGAAGTCATCCTGCTATTTTTCCCTCGCAATGAATCCAATAGCGATCAATGTCTGTCGCTGTTTTTTTTAAACTTGTATTTTCTCGATAATACCACGCACTATGAAGGTTCTGGTGCTTTTTTTGTATAGTAGCTTTTCAATTTTCTCCGATTATTTTCCTTTCAGAGCAATACTTCCGTTTATTCCCTTTCCAACGCGTTTTAATAAAAAATGGGAGACATTACAAATATTTGAAAGTAATACCATTTTGGGGAGTTGGCAGGAAAAATTTAAAGGTATTTCATATTCGTGTTTCGAGGAAAATAAAGTTTGTGATTTTGAAAAGAAAACTTCATCGCATATTTATTTCATCGACCCACTATTTAATCTAGGTTTACTTTCAATTGCCCTGAGTATCATTCATATTTATCAGGATATTAAATGAATTGTATTGGTTTTTGAATGTTGTTCACGAATTTGCGCAGTCAATCCAAAGCTTTTCTCTAAGGTGTGGATTGAATTCATTCAGCATTCCATCGCATTATCATGTTATTATAATCTTCTTCAACAATGACCATCTCCCTTTCTCCAATTTATTTTCTGTAACACCATTTTACGCTATTTTCACATTTGAATGTTATTCACTTTGATTTTATGACTAACGTTCTTAGTCATAATCGTGGCCTTCTGTATTGATAGGTCTTGAAAAAATTCAATTTTTTCTTCTTGTTAGAATTATTGTGTAAATTGGCAATTGTTTTCTCTTATTGAAAATTCCCCTCGTACTAATTAATCCCACACATTTCCATTTGAAGGCTGGTTGCTCTATAAAAGTAGGCAAATGATAAATAATCTCTATTTTATCAGATAATCAAGTGAATCCTTGTTCAATCAAAGAACTTTCTAGTCCATTCATAAACATGCAAGCACGTCTCCAAGTTATATAATCAGTGGTATTACTTGGCTCCATCACGGATAAAATTAATACTTATGCCGTGGTCTACTCAATATAGAGATGCATTTTAGTTTAACTATAGTGAAAGCAAAAGAATATAGACTTACGGCAAGTATTATCACAAGGCTATTTGTGTTAATAATAAGGGCAATTCCTCCAATGATTGCCAAAACTCTTATTTTACGACATGTTTCACTCTTTTGTGACATCAATAGGTACGGATTAAAATGGTTGATCTCGTTGTAGGAATAAAATTTTGTATAAAAGTAAAATGCCCTTGTCTCCATTATGGATACAAACATCAAATATTCCCACACAGTGTGCCTGCCAGTCTACCTTATAGCTTAAGGCTTTTTCTGTACGTCGAGTAAACCTTAGCACTCTATTCAAGAACAAAAAAATGCTGTCACAGTTGCCAATTCTCAACGAATGAATTGATAATTGTCTTGAATTATTAATAAAATAATGGCGAAGAACGAAATGTGACATTTCTCTTGTGAGAGGCCTTGTTTTTCACATCTCTCCCGTTTGAATACACGACCTGTGCGACATACTTGATGCAACATTGACACCCATCACCTTCGCATCACAATGCGTCTAGCGTTCATGGCGTAAATAAAAAAATGCATTATTTTCATGTCTACCACTAGCCAGATAGATATAAAAATGTTTGAGGAGCCATCATGTTTTACCATTCGCACAATGAACTAGGGCCGTTATCGTAAACCATGAACTATCCCAGACCATCTAGCTCTCCAATATAATAAATGTAGGCGGTAGACCGCCACTTTACGATATTATTTCGTTCCACGGGACCGTCCGTTTAGTGAATACCATCGTTAGTGAACCAGTATTGTACTGGACGCGGGATTTTTTTATTATACCTGCGGTTGTGTATTCAGTGGTACACCTTCGTGAACAGGATCTCAATTCTCTGTAATGTGTTTCTTGCTATGTAACCAACAGTTAGACTTTAATGAAAATATGGCACATTGACTGGACATCGATTTTCCTTGCATTAATACGCAAGATAAACCACCTCACTCCCGTATTCCCCGTCTATTAGCGACCCTCTCAGCAACTCTATATGTAAACGCATTTTCCAGCTATGGAAAGAGAAGGTAGTCTGTAATTTAGTCATACCTATGCGTAGTAATTGGCATTGGTAATCAGGTATATTTATTTTGGCCTCGAGCCTTCGTATCTCCATCACAAGCACCTAAACGATACGCGAAAAAACGCGCATAAATGAAGTGACAAAAATTAGGCAATGAAATATGGTAGAAATGGGATAAGCATGAGAGACAAACAGCTTATGAATATGCATAGGAGAATGGCGAAGGACTAGTCAGTAACCTTTCCGTGAATAATAAAATTGTATCATTTCGCATCGTAGCTTGGGTGCCATGTGTTTCAAAGATTTTCCTTCTCCTTACGTGCCGTGACAGCTGCTTAGATATCTCTCTCTCGGTCATCCCGTGGAGATTGAATGCCGAACAACAAACAAGATGCATCAAATGGGAGATTTTTAGTGGCAGCACTATTCGAAGCAACTAAATTGACATCAAGACCATCGCTGACATTTCCAATATGCCTATCTCTTCTGACGATCTTACTTCTCCTCACTCCTAGCCTGTGGCACTGATATCTTTCCCTCGTTCAGGGACACCCCTTGGAGATTGAATATCGATTTACAAGAGAAATTTCAGCCGAGGGGAAAGCTTTCACGCAAAGCACTTACATCATAAGTTACAGCTGACTCATTGGGGTGTTTTTTGGGGCTTGTTGTTTACTTCAGGGGCCCACGGCTTTCTTGAAGGAATCCGCTAACCGGGTAAAATACTAATAAATACGTAATTGGAATCCCGATCACATAACAATTTTAGCGGAAACTTTGCAGACAACAATTCGAACTTTCAGTGTGAAATATTGGTAACCTCTCTTGCAATATTGGTGCACGCGCATTAAATGTGAATAAATGATGATATAGGCAAATCTAAGGGAAAAATTTAGTTTTCACTTTATAAATTAATATAAGGTCGTTTTTAATCTCTAACTGAAGTCACTTGGAGTGTCCAATTACTTTATGTACATTGCCACACGATAATAATTCAGTACTTTCTATGTCAGGATGTTTATTTGAAATCCTTTCGTCCGTTTCCTAAGCAACGAGTATTTCTTCAATGTCCTGAGAAGTCACGGTATTTCCTCCGTTGTTATAATCCTCCTCGCTGCTACTTTCTTTAACCATTTCCTCCAATTCTTGGAGCTCTTTTGCATTCAACTCACTCCTAATTTCTTCGATAAGCTCCACGATGTCATTTCTATCAAACTCAAGCGTTAATAGTCGACTGAGGTTGGTGATTTCCTCGTCGTTCGCGCACTCTGCATCAAATCCTGAAATCATCCTGCACCCTGCATCAAATCCTGAAAAATGGTGAACAGATTCCGGCCGGATGTTTTTCCAAGCAGAATTAAGGTATCTGGTGCACACTCGTTCCGAGACTCCGCAATTAAGCGAAAAGTATCTAAACTACTAGTTTCCGGAAATCCGGACTGCTGTTCTCATCGAAGCTCTTGGCAATTAAAAAATGTTTTCAGGAATTAGTAATTACTTTCGGATCTCTGGGTTGAAGCAAAGAAGTGGTGTTGGATGTGAAGAATCGCACTTTATCGAAATCGAATTGCGCCTCAAGGTTTTCGGCGAGATCTGGATCATGGTCTGGGGCATTATCCAATACCAATGCCGCTTTAAGGGGGAGTGCAATTCTGTCGAGGTAATTTTGACTGAGGGGCAGAACTCCTATAACATGCACTCGTTACAACTTTGGAGTGTCATCCAAGCTTTCTCCTTGCAACACCAAAAGGTACAAGGTTAGAATTATCAACTTTCCATTTCTTAATGATTCTAGGATATTCTGCGTGACAGATGAGCATAGGCCTCATTTTACAGTCACTTGAAGTATTAGCTCCCAACAAAAGCGTAAACTTATTTTTCAAGGGCCTATGCCCGGGCAAGAAAGCCTCTACCATAGTGATATACGTCCTATCGGGTTTTTATCGAAAAGAGGCCAGTCTCATCTACATTAAACAACTGATGTTAGCAATAACTTTCGTTTTCTATAAGATCATTCGATTTCCGCAAATATTTTTCTGCGGGTTCTCCATCAGCGCCCGCGGCAACGCCGTGCCTTATTACACTTTTACTGCTCGTACATCCTCGGAAATTATCGACTCTTCGACCTTCGTTATTTTTAAGCCTTCGTAGAGGGCATAACTTGTTGAAGATGCCTGAGACCTTAGATTGTCAGAAACCTGCTTGGCTTACTACATTAGTATGTCCAGAAACAGTGTCACCCTTCAACCTAATCCCTAAAAAACCCTCCTTATTCCATAAAAACAGGAGCCCCTCCATTTCGGGAATTAGTTCTCTTCCTTTCTGCTTTGAGTTGGTTTCATCAGACACTTTAATTTTTCTGTCTGCTTAATCTGCTTAATTATTTTCGATGCGATGGACTGCCAATAACTGTACTCTCGTGATGGAGAGCTTAAACGACCACCCTCATCATGTTTTTTCGCAATCTCCTGCTTGGTTTTAATTTTTATTTGCTGCTTGTGTTGCATTTAATGTTGCATGGTCACCACAGAACCTTCCTACAATAAACAACGATTTCCACAAAGTTTTACAATCGAATGCTAAACGCTGATCGAAAAGATACAGTCCACATAACGAACTACGCCCTTCACTGACTAAACCACTTCACATGTCAGACACGCAATGACTAATCTTCCCACCTCGGTCGAGTCGTCAGCGACCCGGATGGCACTGCGATACTTTTCTCTCGAACGCTTGGTGCGAATTCATACGTGACATTCATTTCGATGCAAGGTGGGTAAGCTTTTACAATACGTCCTTATTCGTCACCAAAAAGCGTTATGATGTTATTCGTCTCGTTTCAGTGATGCGATTAATAATTTCACGATTACTGGCGGCATCCAACAAGGAATCATGTCACATTTTTTTAGTCAGTGAAAACATTTTATCTCCATAATGATGAAAGCAAGCCGTAGTTTGAACTATTATAACGTATATATAGTATTAAACTATGACATCACAGCCCCAAAAAAATTCCAGTTTATAAGTCACAGTTACATATTGCCGAGATTCGAAGGTTTCCAAATATATGATCTCTGAGTGACTCGACGACAGAAGCGCAAACGAAATAAACTCGCAAGTGCCTCAAAAAATTAATGAGGCTTTGGTAACAAGAAAACTGATATCTCTTTGTGGTTGGTTCTTGTAATTTTCGTGAAATGTGGGAGTTTCTGACCTAACATTTTTCCTATGGTATCGCGAAAGTCGCACTTTACCCATATCATTATCAATAAAACACGAAAACTAAAAAAATAATGTGAAGTGTAATAAATTAGCGCACAGCCTGCTTCCTTTGAATCCACCCGTTAAATCTCATTGAAGAATACTTAACATTTTAGCAATTTCAGAGATTGATAAGTTCTTTCAAACGATTAATATAATCCGTGAATACGTTGATCAACACTGAGGTGATACTTTTAGACCAGCAGCGTAATCGAGTAGAACAAATGCTGCAGTCATCCGTAATGTGCATGAATAAACAGCCAAAGTATAGTACTTGCACCTAAAAACTCTTCACACTATATATTCGACGACAAGCCATGACTGTTATCTCCATATAAACTCACTTAAAGAGCAAGATTAAGCACAATCACTACATTTGTCGGAACGTGTCTTTAAAGCTATCAAAACGTATGCATAAGTTGTACTAAGCTTTTCCATGGTAACCTCAATTTTCATCAACCTAAATTGATCCAGGCATTATATTACAACAAAAGTTAAGATCAACACAGAAAACAATGACATTTTTCGACATACTGGGTTAACTGCTTGGTACGGAAATGGTAATGAATTACCTCAGAACATTCTTTTTGTACCATACAAAACAAATACGGCGCATAATATTAAATAAAGTTGACAATCGAGACTAATAGATAATAATCACTCACAGAGAAATATTTTATCCAGCGAGAAACAAAAATTTAATGACAAATAAGCGCTAAACAGTAACTCTACTCTCACCTATAAATACTTATATTATAAACAACTGAAGAAGTAAAACTGTAGCAGTTATATGCATTTGTAATGACAGAAACTTATTCATATTCAAGTTACGTGTAATTATGAGCTGTGCGCGCAAAATGAGGAAATGCTGCAATAATTAGCGCTTTCGTCAGTCAGTTCCAACGAGATAACCCAATATTACATGCGTAATGACGATCCAATGTATTCGTTCACACTACGGCTTGCTTTGATCATTATAGAGATCAAAAGTTTTCACTGAATTAAAAATATACGAGCTCATTCCTCGAGCATTAATTTACTGTCAATGTACAGTGGCGGAAAAAATTAACGTAAAACTCATTGGCGTCTGAATGCGGCGTACACGGGAACTAATTGAAATCGCTTTACCTTCGACAACTTGACAACAATGAGACAGCAAATGGAAACCGGGAATATTCAAACTCTCTATGAATAGATATCGATTTGACGCGTCATGTAAATAGTCATAATAATAGGGTTTACGTTCGCGAGATCGTCTGGTAGTTATAAACGTGACGAGCTTGCTTCGACCCGCACCCAGTCGAGGTTCCGAAGTCGTAGTTGATTATGTAGAGATGCTTACCATATTTTTTAGTGCTTTGGACCGTTTAAAAATAATTTTATTGATTGAAACTTAAGAAACAATACGATGAAAGAATTATTTGTTGGGACATAAATTTTTTTTATTCTCCAGATCAAATTCACTTACAATAAAACGTATTTCCGCATGCAGGGAATAGCTGATGATGAACATCGTTTTAATAGGCCTCAAACTACTTCCGAGAAATATGATGCATTACAATTAACATTTTGGCTTAATATCCTGTGAATTTCAAGTTAAAGTATGGGAAATCTGGTAGAATAGAATGGTTTCCATGTGGAGAAAATTTTTCTTTACAAGTAGTTCCAATACCTTAAAACCCTACGTAAGTTTCCGCCCTCTTGCATTCAGGTCGTCCCAAACACTTAAATTTCTTAATTCCTCCTAACGTAATATTATTTACTTTTTGAAAACTATTTTTAAAGATCCAGAACATTTTATTTGGTCCAATTTTTAAAGGAAGCATTAGAATTCCCTTTTTTCGTTGCATAGAAAGAACCACTGGACGCGGATTTCTTTTGATCGATGAAGTAGCCTAGAGGGAGAGCGTTCGTCTGCGGCCAAGAATGACTGGGGTTCAAATCCTGTCCTCTTTTTTAATGGCGTGGCCTCTTTTAGTGCCTTTATAATTAATCTACGCGATGTGGCTTAATTGCAGCCAGAACTTCGCAGGAATCCGCGAAAGGCCCAGGAAATGGATATTGACCTCAACCATGAGTGCGTGAGTTTTTCGCATATTTGGGCTTTGTAAAATAATCAGAGCGGTCTCCTTGGTCGTCGAATGAGATGTTTACTTCCCATTATCGGGTACTCGGCCCCACTTGATTTCTACGTCCTGCCTGTCGTATGATGCTCATATCCACTCAATCGCCAATTTACCACTCAATGAAGGAGGGAATAGACCGGATCTCCGATTCTGTCAGTTACTCGATTTAGTGAACTTACCTGATGCTACATACACCTTTAAATTACTTGGAAATGATTTAGTAGAGAGGGCAATTATTTTTATTAGGAATTAGAGTTTGGTTCTATCTGCCGAACTTGTAAATACTGATTACTTATCTGAGTGAAAGACCAAACAAGTGTGGAATTTTCTTCAAAATATCTTTAAAACGGTTTTTGAAGCTTTCCCAGCATTGTTTTCTAGGTTTGCTATGAGCAATACATTAGCCGTGTAGTTCAAGAGTTCAACTTATAGGATGGAGGACAATACTTAGAGGATAAGGTAAATTAATGAATCACTTAAATACCTTACGACATATTCGCAGTGAAAAATGTTTGGCTAAAATTACGCAGTTAAATTTTATGAGGAGCATTTTCATACCCACGCGTAAGTAACACTCCGACAAAAATGCATTGCGTATCTTCCCCTGTGAAAGTGATAAAATACTAAAAATCATCTTTTCCATGTAGAGACTAAGCAGTAATTAGATATTTTCCCTATGGTCATTTGTACACTCCTCATAAATCCGCAGAGTAGTCAATGGAGTACAAACTAGGAATGTGCACCATCAAAGATTATACAATTGCCACGTTCCTAAAGAATCTATTCCTCTTTAAATGTGTCGTAATATAATTGCTTCAATGGAAGCTAAAGTTGTGAGTGCCCCCACATGAATATATTAACAGACTTTTTACAGGGTCATAAATTTCATCTCTTAGTGGTAATATATTTTAACGGATGTTGAAAAGAGACACTATAATGCTTTATTTAGAACGAGTGGAAAAGGGTAAAATATATGCGTAATTCTCTCAATTTGAGTTGTATGTGCACATGATCACAGCAATTGATCATAGAGAAATATGCTGGTATTTACATAAAGAATGTGGATGTTTATTAGCCTTATAATATATCCATCCCCCTCCAATCTCGATTTCCTGACCAAGTCTTTGTGACATGGAGTTGTCCACATTTTGGTATCATCTTACTGGGTTCATTTCCCATTCTTCCACCACGACTTTCCTCATTGCATCTTAATTGGGGGTTGTTTCGTTTGAGGGGATCGAAAAAAGTTTTTTTCTCGCATTTTTCTCATAATGAACTCTGCGCTCCGTGCAGCCCGCTCCATCTATGTTACATGATTTGTTTTGAACCATCTCCTATAATTTAGACATTTGTGAACTCGCAAGTATTCCTAGTTGCGGACGAAAAATTTCGTTTGATAGTAGTGAGAAATAGGTTGTTTTACTTTTAAACACCAAATAAAAGTTCAGTGGGTGAAAGTCGAAGGCGTAACACCTCTTCGGGTAATTTTCGGCATCTGTTTGTGCCTTTTACAAACCTACTAACCGGTTCCTCCTCCTGGGAGAAAAATGAGGCATACCTAAAGGCAAATAGGATCTTTTTTCCTCCAAGAATTTAGGGAGAGGCCGCTAAAACTTTGAACAAGACCTCTGCTTGCACTGTCCGCTCTGCTTGTTCGTCTATCGACGCTCGTCTCAATGATGTAGTCGTCAGTAAACCTTAGCCAAGTTCCGGGTGGTGATAGTCGGAGTGGTTTGTTGTTGTGACTAACGCACAGGTTTCAAATACTTGCTGCACCAGAAAGAAAAGGCTCGTCGCGCTTCGAAAAAATCGGAAGCACCCATCGAATACTTTTAAGGGCGTAAGAGAAGTCAAATACCTCTTATTTCCAGTGAGTTATACGACTGGCGTCCGAAACATTATCTTTGGCAGAAAAGGTATCTCCCGCAACACAAGGCGAAAGTAAGCTCTTATTAAAGGCATACTATTTTCCAAATCAATACAATGCGCCCTTCATACATTCCAATTTTGAATGGATTAGTATTGGTGGAGCTTTGTATCGACACGGGGAAACCTCTAGGGATCCTCAAGAGTCCTCCAAGATTGCTCGTTGCTTTAACTCAGACTTAAGGTAGCTGGCTTCCAAACACATGCATGAGGGGAACTAATGGCGTTTGATTGGAGTGATCTGGGCTGATGAGGTGAAATTGTAGAACTACTTCTTTCTGTTTGTATTACCGAGAGAGTAGTATACTTTTTCCTATCTTTACAGTTTTTTTAAACGTTCGTAGACAATACCACCACTCATTTTAAAAGTAACTTAGCATACGGACGCACATAAATTCACCAAAAGAATACGAAACATCATCTTAAATTCGCCTTGACATAAGAAAGCTCAGTAGTTGTTACTGGGTTGCAAACCTGAATCGCAATCATGGTTCTTCATTATAACATTGTTCGAGTACGCTCATGATTTCGAAAACGTGATCGTCATCAAGAAAGATCGGGTGCTACATAGCAAGTGGAGTGCGCTCCCAGGACCTTGAGCATTGCCCTACCAATGCGGCTTGCCTTTTGGATGACGATAACGACCATAAGAAGAAAAGAACCGTGATGCCACCCCTGATCGAGACATTTTTGAGTTCTTCATTCAATTTCTGATCAAGTAAAATAATTTTTATTCGGCAAATTTGATCTCTTTTGTAATTAAAAAATTTCATACTATCAGCCAGTCATTACAACTACACATTACATTCATTCATATCGCCAATATGAGAAAATTTGTATAAAAACTCATTTGCGTTCATTAAAAATTGAACACGAACCACTCTTTAGCTAGCCAAATACATCTGACAGCTACAACATTAACCGTTACCTATTAATTTATTTCATTAATGACATTTTACTCCAAGCTGAAGTCTTTTAAAAGGCTTATTTGTTAATGTTATATGTGCGGTGAATTTATAGCTAAGCATATAAGATATTATGCAGTCAGGTGTAATAGAATTGTTAATCCATAACTACACCTAATTTGGGTAAACTTTTCTGAATTTTGATTTGTATATCCTGCATTTACTAGACGAAGCTTAACAGTGGACAGCTCGTCACCAAGCTTCCTGTGATAAGATGAAAGAAATATCGGGAAAATATGCCTAGATTATTCGGTATCGATGCGAGAACATTTATTTTTATTTCCTAGAATTCTTTTTATTTACGTATGTTTTCATAGTTTAATCCCATTCTGACGAACTAAAGACGGATTTATATTGGGTCAAGAACGATTCATTAATAAATATCTGTTTTGAATTTAATAAATATCTGTTTAAGGATCTTCGTCAATCTACAAATGGAAAATCGTGAAAACTTACATTACATACACTATACTTATTTTAATTAAATCTTTTTTGCATTGACATTTGGTGAGGATAAATCTCGATTTATATCGTTTCGGTGAAAAAGATACAGTACGCGTCATTCAAAATCATCCTTGGAAAGTCGACCACAATAAATATCCCCTGGTGGTAGAAGATGAAGATTTCAGCGTATATACCGAATTGGGTGGGATAGTGAATATTTTTTATAATGAGTCTTTCTGTATAAATGATATCATTCGACGTAAGAACCATGTTGAAATAAACACAGGGATACACCGTGACTGAATGTGCGAATAATATGAGAAGAAGGCTCGAAAAGGAGGCGATTGATGACAAATTTCTAGGCTCCGGCAAATGTGAGTTCCAATGCGGATTTCAAATATTTGCGGCAGATGATGTTTTCCTCTGTGTTGCCAGTTTTTCGAGTGTGTACTGCTCCTATAAGTTCCCAAGAATACCGCATTCTGGCGAGCGAAAAATTTTGCGTTAATTTCTTCCGCCACTGTACATTACCTACGAACGATGTGACACGATTCCTTATTGAATTGCCATTCAGTAATCGTGAAATTTAGTCGTCGTTTAAAAATCGTCAATTTAGCTGCTTAGAAAAATGCTGTCAGTAAAAATCTCCCATTTGACGCATCTTGATTGTTGTTCGGCATTCTATCTCCACGGGATGACCGAGAGAGAGAGATATCTAAACAGCTGTCACGGCACGTAAGGAGAAGGAAAATCTTTGAAACACATGGCACCCGAGCTACGATGCGAAATGATACAATTTTATTATTCACGGAAAGGTTACTGACTAGTCCTTCACCTTTCTCCTACGCATATTCATAAGCTGTTTGTCTCTCATGCTTATCCTATTTCTACCATATTTTAGTGCCTAATTTTTTACTTCTTCATTTTTGCGCGTTTTTTCGCGTATCGTTTAGGTGCTTGTGATGGAGATACGAAGGCTCGAGACCAAAATAAAGATACCTGATTACCAATGCCAATTACTACGCATAGGTATGACTAAATTACAGCCTACCTTCTCTTTCCATTGCTGGAGAATGCGTTTACATATAAAGTTGCTGAGATGGGGTCGCTAATAGACGGGGAATACGGGAGTGAGGTGGTTATTCTTGCGTATTAATGTAAGGAATATCGATGTTCAGTCAATGTGCCATATCTTCATTAAAGTCTAACTGTTGGTTACATAACAAGAAACACATTACAGAAAATTTAGATCCTGTTCTCGAAGGTGTACCGCTGATTACACAACCGCCGATGTAATAAAAAAATCCCGCGTCCAGTACAATACTGGTTCACTAACGATGGAATTCACTAAACGGACGGTCCCGTGGAACGAAATAATATCGTAAAGCCGTGGTCTACCACCTACATTTATTATGTTGGAGAGCTAGACGGTCTGGGATAGTTCATGGTTTACGATAACGGCCCTAGTTCATTGTGCGAATGTTGAAAACACGATGGCTCCTCAAACATTTTTATATCTATCTGACTAGTGTTAGACACGAAAATTATACATTTTTTTAAACTCACGCCATGACCGCTAGACGCATTGTGATGCGAAGGTGATGGGTGTCATTGTTGTATCTAGTATGTCGCACAGGTCGTGTATTCAATCGGGAGAGATGTGAAAAACAAGGCCTCTCACAAGAGAAATGTCTCATTTCGTTCTTTGCCATTATTTTGTTAATAATTCAATACAATTATCAATTCATTCGTTGAGAATTGGCAAATGTGACAGCATTTTTTTTTCTTGAATAGAGTGCCAAGGTTTACTCGACGTACAGAAAAAGCCTTAAGCTATAAGGTAGACTGGCAGGCACGCTGTGTGGGAATATTTGATGTTTGTATCCATAATGGAGACAAGGGCATTTTACTTTTATACAAAATTTAATTCCTACAACGAGTCTAACCATTTTATTCTGCACCTATTGATGCCTCCAAAGAGTGAAACATGTCTTATAAATAAAAGTTTTTGGAATTGTCTTTAGAAATCATCCTCATTATTGATACAAATAGCCTTGAGCTTTTTCATCCGAGGACCGTCCTAGTATACGCTTGACAATACCTAGTTTCTTTAATACTGTGCCGCATATGCTTTGTGTGTTTAATCCCCACGATTATCAGAAGTTAACATAATTCCAAGATTTGCTGTATCTGATGATTTTATGTTTACTCCAACCACATATAGGAATGGCATTTGTGTGATAACTTCCGTAGGAAGTGACCTGTGGTGCATTTGATGATATATAATTCTAACCCCTCACTCTTGGCACCACGCATGAACGTTGATAAGGTCCGATGACAGAACTTCGAAGTCCGCGTCTTCGTTTATTTCACGGTAGATAACTGTATCGTCTGCAAATAACTTATTTTACCGCTAACTCGAGAACTTAGGTCATTAATATGGCTTCAATCCGTTTGCTGGGGCCGCACAAAATTTTACCTGCTCTCGGGGCCCCGGCTCAAACGGATTTAAGCCGAAGATATAGACGAGGAATGAAGAAATATAATTTTTTTAATTAACTTGAAGAAAACGAGGCTGATGATCCAAGTTGGAGGACAAAAACTCGAGCAAGTAGAGCATTTTATTGACCTAGGTGGTACGCTAGAAGAAAACGAACCTAGTGGCAAAGACATGCGGAAGAGAACAGCGCTAGATAAGGAGGCATTTAGTAATAGATGGGAGCTGATGATGGGGACCTAGGGTAAGGATGTGAAGAAGAAGGTAAAAACCTTGATATGGAGTGCAGCGTTGTATGGGGCAGAAACGTGGACCCTCAGAAAGGAGGACGAGAAAAGGCTGCAGGCATTTGAGATAAGGATGTGGAGAAGGATGGAGTAGGTGAGGTGGACACAGAGGAAAACTAACGAGAAAGTGCTTGAGATGGTGGCCGAGGAAAGGAAACTTCGTAATGACATACGAGATCGGCAGAGTAGGTGGCTGGAGGGCACATACTGGACATATCTTCTTCCTTTTGAGATATTTATTTCACTCCCGTCAAGTCTTATGCATGAGTCGGGTAGTCGGATCCTCTAGCGCTTTGTCTCGGATGAAATCCTCCACCATATTCACTCACTCATTTCGTAAGCTTGAGTTACGGCACGGAAGTCAGGTGTGTAATTCAAAACTGAGCAGCATTGTCTTACAATGCTGATATTTGCTACCTTATCACCAAGTTTATGACAACTTACGCCGCTATCACACTTCAGATGAATCCATGGGATAATACTTAGCATAAAAAATACTTTGAAGCAATACTACAATAGGTTTATACCGAGCATTAAAATACATCGAAACAAGACAAAGCAAGAGGTAAGAGACACTAAAATGAAATACTTTCACTCTCTGGCTAGTAAAAGGTAATTGTATTCGGAGGAGACTCAACGCTATTGGCTTTGGCAAAAACAGAGGTGTTACTCTATGGAGTCTAATTTCAGGCAGCGGCGTAGGTCTTTTCGTCGACGATGTGTTAAATGATCCGTCTATTAATGCACGTTCCCCTTAATTTCGAGGAGTTCGACAAGTAATTAAAAAAATTTGATTGTGAGAAGAGTGTGGAGGCTCTCCAAAGACCGGAAGTTGTTCCCAGGAAAATACTTTGTCGGAATTAAGCGAAGTCAATCTAGGTCGATGAGGCTTCAGTTGTTTTTTTTAATAAGAGATAGAACCGTTTAGCTTTGAGATACGTAATTATTACGACAATTGCATGCATCATGGCATAGAAAGGGAATGGACGCCTTGATCTTGCCTGTAAAGATTTTCGAAGTTATCAACGAAGCTTGAGATAAATTTGTCAGTGTCTGTCATGTGCTTGAGCGGTCTATACCTCTTACAATTGGTAATTTTTCTGTGTAAATTACACCATAATATTTTTTTCCAGTTTGTCTTAGACTATAAAAAACACATATTCAAGATATATTGAGGTCACGGAATAGGGTGCCTGTTCCAAAACCTAACAATGAAGCTTTTAGAAGGTCTTACTTGTGTTTTGCAACTACAATGTTTAATCGCCTACCATTCCAAGTTGCCTCTGCAAAGCATGTTAAATTGTTTCTACGAGACTTGAAAACATGGCTATTTTCTATAGACAATTTTGAAAAATATTTCTAAAGATTGAACTACAAATTGAAGTGATTACCTAATGTATATTTTGTAAATTTGTTTGTATGTTTCTACTCTGGTTCATGACCATTGGTAATTAATGTTTCTTTCTTGGTTCTTGTAATGAACGGATGATTTCAAGAAATACTATTTCTTGAATTTATAAAAAATCAAAATTATAATGTTCTGTTTTTGGCCGCACCAGCCAACTGTTTCTTTTTTTTCCTTCTCGTCAAGATAACTTTATGGCAACTCCAACACTGGTTGTTTACTACAGGGGTGCATATATTCCACCATATGTCAATCTATTGTCAATGTTATTTGTAGTAACTTTTAGTGGAATAAATATTATCTATATATCTATATTTGGGTTTGCTTGCAGTAGGTATCTTGCATTTTGATTCGAATGAGATGTGATTGGCTGCAACCCCTCCACCTTCGCCAATAAGGTCTTAGCGATATGACCAATAATTCGAAATATTCGTCTGAAAACATCATTGGCTTCTGCCAGATTACTGCTGGCGACTTTCCAAGGATTTCATTTCGTGAGATTAGGTTTCGAAAGACAAGGAAATGGGATGACGGGCTTTGATATTCAAATGAATGCCACTATTAAGATGGCTGAAATACTTTGATTTAGCGCGGGAGAATACTGAAGGTGGTATCTGTGCTGCTATGAATACTTATTCGAGGAGGGAATAGAGAATTTCACTGAACAGAGAGTTATTGTATGCTCCAACCACCTACGCTCGGTATATTTCTTCTTACGCCGAATAAAAGTTGAGTACTCCGTAACTCCTTGAAAACTCCTTATAAATTCGCCCG
The DNA here is from genome assembly GCA_963169105.1 of Ceriagrion tenellum. Lineage (NCBI taxonomy): Eukaryota > Metazoa > Arthropoda > Insecta > Odonata > Coenagrionidae > Ceriagrion > Ceriagrion tenellum. The sequence continues at coordinate 134,515,429 of OY720637.1, forward strand.
CATCGGGTGGTTTGTTACGCCATCATTCTTGGCATTAGCAAATGACATATTGTGATAAATTTCATTACAGAGAAAGATATATATTATCGAATAACTTTTATAGGTGTGACAGATTCGATAAAAAAAAGAGAGATACACTGCTGAATAGATGGATACAAAAACTCGTTCTTTCCGCGACCAATAAGCGACCACAATAAAAATTAAGCTCCACTAAATACACTCCTATGATACATGTCACCATTTCATCTCCAAAAAACTTACACCTCTACACGGCTGGTGACCTTACAACCCCTGCCACACGCCGCCACATGCGGCGGCTCGCGGGGTATTATGTAGTTGTAGATATTAATTTGTAACGCCAATAATTCATAATTGGGGGTAGTTCTTCCGCGAGTTCTTCTAGATAAGAATGCGCACACTACCATGTTTACTTTCCGCCTTGTCCCCTTTTCGCCGTCCGCTTTTCCATTCCAGCTCGTTTTCCGTCCACGTGAATCCAGATTAATGACCAGCCATCGGTAGGTGGGTGGGAAGGGAGGGTTTAGTAAGCGAGAAGCAACCTGGTAGGTACCTGAGGAGTAAGGAGACACCCGTGAGGAGTAAGTTGGATTCTGGCTCCGAGTGTCGAATTGGTTACCCGCCGGAGGTGCGGCGAGCAACGGCCGTGTTTTGGCCTCCTCACCTCCAGCCATTTCAACCCCTCCCCCTTCCCCCAACACCTTCCTCTCCCCTTTGCATACTTCCCTGTCTTCCCTGTATTCCGGGGAGGAGAGCAGGAGGGGAATCGGGCGTTTCTCCTATTTCCCCCCTCTCCTCGAAAAGATTTTTGGCGGGAACCTAGGAGGGTGGTTTGGGATTAAGGGCGGGTAGAGGGGCGGTAGGGGACCGGCTGCCCCCCCCCCCCAAATGTAATGCGTGGTAAAATTGGAAAAAATAATAATTATCCGTGGTACTCTCATATTATTAATTCGTGTTAATTAAATTTACTCAATTATCCGTGCTTAAATACGTCGCCAGTGAGCTAAAAAAAAGGACTTTGGAAAACTCAAGAGAAAATGGATTTGGGCATATATCCACATTCACTGTTCGTAGATTGTACGATAAAATAAAATAAAATTGAATGATGATGTAATTTTACGCAATCACTATTTCCCTCACATAATGTAATCAGTGGGAAATATTATTTGTATCCTATCCTCCCCAAACTCATTATTACGTTTTTTAATCGTCCACACTCCTGTGCGTGAGCTGAATTCACGTATTGTGGCGATATGATTAAGTAACTTCGGTTTTATTTTCTATAAGGGACTTAGATATATTAGCTTGACTGGTATTTTTGTCATCTGATCTATTTAAAATCTAATCTGGAAGCGGCGTGCAGTTACATAGTTGTCAAAGAAACGACAGAGAATGCAAATATATGATAATAGATCATCATGGTCTCTTCATTGCAGAGAATGAGAATATTTTGGTCAGGCACAGCATTAAGTGAAGAAAAGTTGATGACATAAAGGGAAATGTATACTCCATTGAAATGGAGGGGAGACTGCGCACGTTGTCTCCCCGATGGGTATGTCGTATTTATTTAGCCGTGCCCGAGCATAAATGCGATTGTTTGTATATTAATGATATCACTACTATCGTTACGAGCAAATTCTCCTTTTCGCGGACGACGCAGAATTATACAGGGGTATTAACACCGAGTCAGACAGAATTGCGTTGAGGACCTAGATGCTATAAACGAAAGGAGCAATACTTGGCAGTTAGAATTAAATTTAAAAAGTGCGTGGTTATGAAGTTTTGGAAAATGAAAAACGTACCCAACGAAACGAACGCAATTTATCAAGCCGAGCCATCAAACGTGGAGTATGTTAAGTACTTAAGAACCTTACGAAGTAGGTCTAGTTTCAGGCATAGATCGAATACAGCGGAGAAAGATTTGTTAGAAATTGTCACGACAGGCATAGTAATGTTACTGAATTGCTGAGGGATTTAAGGTGGAAACATCTATCTAATCGAAAGGAAAAATGTAGATAAAATCTTTTACGGAAGTTTGACGAAGACTATTTTTTGCCGGAAGATCAACAAATCCTGCTAGAGCCAAAATTTTATAGCATAAATGATCACAGGCATAAAATCAAGTAAATAAACTGTAGAACCAATAGATTGAAAATATCATTTTTTCCACATGGTAACACTCGTTTTTATTTCTTTGTAATGTTACACTCGTTTTTCTCCCTCCTTTTTTATATAAATTTAGTAAAACACCCTTCCTTTTACACCGTCCCATATCGGACTCACTCAACACTGTATTACACTTCCTTTTCCTTCCGCACAACTTCACTACTCCACACCTTTTACCTCCTGGCTCGACACACTCCCCAACGCGTTCTTTCCCTTTTTCCACTAACTTCTCGTTGCCATGGCATTGTTCATACTGCCAGGGCTGCCAACCCAAGAGTGATGGATATGATACCCATTACTTCAACCCCATAGGGAGATATGTCAAGGAATCCGCGATATTTCTTCCGAAGCCTTCAAACTATAAATTGCCCTAGCCGCAATGCCTTCAAAATTGACCTTCCTCTTCTCTGATATACCCTACTCAGTACTTGGGCCTTACCAGCAAGATATAGCTCCTACGTGACATACGGCCTTGCATTACTATTCATCAGTCGCATTTATAATGCTAACGAGAGGTTGTAAGTAGTATACTGCATGGTAGCATGTTCGTTTACGTTGTACTGTCCTAGTTTATTGATGGTCTTACCGCGCACTGTTATCCTGACTGATTTTGGCCTGCGCCTGCCATCCGACCGAGCGTGCGCGGTTCTGATTCTAGCTGGGTTGAGTGCTGCATGCCCGGCGTGGAATCACCCCGTGCCATTGAGACTTAAAATCTGGGTCCGTGTGAATGCTAGTGCAATATTATTTTCACCACTTTAAAGATTAGTTTATTGCAATTTCAGCAATATTTTTATTATATGATAAAACCAAAAATGTACACACCAATTTAGCAGTTTTGTCGACATCATGAATTTCGCAACTCGGCCTAGGGAAAACCACGTAGTGGTGTCTTGCACTGTATTCCGCAGATGCAGATTATATTTTACATACTGACATACTCCAAACATATTCAATTAAGCCAAGACAGTAAGTGTTTCATTCGGGCTTAATCATAAATTTAGGCACGTACAACTCATTTCTGGAATACTTCTATAATTTTTCCTTCTGGAATATTTGTGGGGACATCCTTTGAACGGTTTGAACGAAAATTTCTCATACTACCGATGACAAAAGAAAGCCAAAAATGCGTGTGGTCTGCCGAAATTTGTTTTTGCATTTTCTTCATTTCCAACACATTAATGTGGCATTTGTAATGGTTTACATCTACATCTATATACCACCCTGCGAGCCGCCGCAATAGCGTGAGGTAGGGGCTGTTAGGACACCAGCCGCGTAAAGATTTAAGGTATTGGGTGGTGAAATAGTGAAGTGTATTATGAGAGTGTATTTATTGGAACTCAGTTTTAGTCAACGTAGAACAATGTAGAACTTAGTTTAAAATGTCGGTAATCCATTACTATTGCTCTTGGCTTTCCAAATTAAATCTTCTAATATATATTAATTGCTGAAGATTAAAAATTACCTGAATAATACAGTAATTTTATAAAATTGACGATATACTCGAGGTCATTTTCCCAGAATTAAAATCACGTTAAATTACCCTTCTCAAATTCAAGTCCTTTCTTGGTACGTAGAAGGGTTCCCGCCAAGACCTTATCGTTTCGATGAAAAAAGTTGGGGGGCTGACTTGTGAGACCCGACCGGCATTGCATTTCACTGTTGAGAGGAGGAGAACAAGTCTCCCCTACAGTCTTCACTCACCCTCTCGCTGGCTAAGGGGTGGGTGGGGAGACAGTGGCGTGGTGTGGTGGCGTAGGTGGGGTGAAGTCGAAGTGAGGAGAAGTGTAAAAGACGCTCGGCGGTCGAATGGCGGTATATTCCTGCCACGCGTGCCCCTCTAACAAGGCGGAGGTCCCATTCGACTCCGGGAGCTTCGTCTCTGTTTGGAGGTATGATTGCGCAAGCAAGGGACGTATGGAGGTGCTCAGGGGAAGGGGTGGCGGACTGGGGAAGGGAGGGGTAATCGCTGCATCTACTCTCCAACCAGGTCCTTAAAAAATATAATATACCAGCCTGAGCGAGGACCTAACAGCCTGCGCTGGGTTATGTTAAAAAAACATTCAACCCTCACTGGACCTGCGAAAAACATATTCGTCGAAATAAATTCGAATTATGCGGTTGTTAGTGAGGTATCTAATCTGTGTTGCAGTTCTGCACATTGAATAATGTCTGAGCGAGGACCTAAGATAGCCTCACATAGCCAGCGCTGGGTTATGTATATGAAACATTCGACACTAACTAGACGAGCAAAATAATATTCTTCGAAAGAAATTCGAATTATGTGGTTGTTAATTAGGTATCTAATCAATGTTGCAGGTCTGCTCAGTGATTAGTTGGTTTTAAGTTTGCTTTACGTTATCATTTATGGTTTACCGGTGGACAGAGGTCGTGGGTTCGAGTCTCGCCCGCGTAGCCGTTTTCACCACCCAGGACATGGGGGTTTGTGCTTAGTACTTTACAAGTTAAACGTAAGGAAAGACTGAAGCCGAAAATTCACTCGAGAATTATGGACGACATCATTATTACTATCTGTGGACATATCTAATTTATTCACCTCCAGATGGCCCCCATTGAACAATATAGATATTCAAAATTGAGCCCTGGACAACAAATAATAACCTCCTCGGTCCTGGCGTATTGTTTATAATACTCAGACGTTTAAATTTTTTCCCGCTCAGCAACACAAAATATTGGCAATGCCACTTGCTGATAAGTGGCATCATCATTAAGAAGCTAGAGTGGCAGAGATATTAACTCTGCAAACATGGCTTACAACGCAAAACGTAAGTACTTATGAAGAATTTTTCAAACATAATGCTGGATATGTCTCGAGGCTGAGAAGGATAAGAGGCTAGGCGGGTGTAACATATTTCCATATGGTGTTGATGGTGACTGATGAAGGAAGTTTTCCCGTTTGTGAAAAACATTCCGCCATTTGCCCCGTACTTCTACCACCCTCTTCCTCCCCATCTATGTCACGAGTTCCCCCCTAACTCAAATTTTGGAGGGAGTGGAGGGAGCGGTAAGGCAGGACCTTCTCTGCCCCCTTCTCCTGCTCCCAACCCTAGCACCGTCGTCTCTCTCTCCTATTCGTCGACTTCCCTACCCTCCCGCCGCCCCCCTCCCTCCTCAACCTTCCCCTCCACCAGAAAACCAATGGACAGCGTCGCTGAAAAAAGCGCCAGAATTCTGCCGCTGCTCAAGGAGGACGGAGGTGTCAAGCGCAGCGTTCGTCGGTGAAAAACTCAAGTCTACGCGCGTCTAGCGGAGTTCGTCCTGATCCATAGATAATAATCAGTCTTGACTTGCGCATTCCCTGATCGTTGATAACGCGTGCAGAATTGCCTATTTTTAACCAGTTTTTGATTGGGCGCCAATGTTCATCTCTACATAAGGGACGAATGTGGAAGAATTTGGCAGTCCTATCATTCGCTGTCCGATTTCCTTTTCAATGTCAAAGTGGAAGAAATAAGTAAGAAGTAAAGGGCAAGATTTGGCAGACCACCAACTTCTCAATTGAAGCAAGTATTGGAGGACAATATCATCAACCGACCCCATTCGAATACCGGGGTCCTCTCACATCGCGTCGTGTAATCTGATAGTAAGTACCTCCTTGTAAATTCTTATGGACTGATTTTATCGTCAATATTGAGTAGAATTTGCATAGATATTTGCGCTTGTAGAAAAGGCGGTTAATGTTACTCTATTACGGCATAATTTTCCAAGTCAAGTGTTCTACGACTTTCCATTCGCTTTTTCAGGAACGACTGCTTCGGCTCGACGTAGTAATGCTGCCGCAAGTCTGGCGCTTTCGACCGAGAAGTCTTTTCTTCGTGGTGTCAGCTCTAAAGCAGCCTTCTTAATTAACTCTAAAGCGACGCCGCTGTGATCACAGCTGTTGGTCAAATGGCTGTGCTACCGACTTCCAGAGGTGAGTACTGCAATGTCGTGAACTCATAGATCATCTGATTATGTGAACGGGTTGAGTGGGTATAGTTTAACTTTTAGTCCGGTATCTTGCAATCGAGCCTAATCAATGCAATGGTGAGGGTGGAAGGAGCATTGGCCCCTCATACAGAGTGCCTGGGTTCGTTCCTTGCCATGGCGTAGATTTTTCTGTTCTCAGATGCCTATTGATGTGCGTCGTGGGGAGCATTTTAAGTAACGCAGTCTAATTTGGCGCCAAATTTTCGCTTGAAGCCTTTCGTCGATAACGAGCAAAGTCCGACGCCGGGTTTCCCTCCACAATTCCTACATTTCTCTCAAAGTATTCATTCCCCTACCCACAAACCCTGGGATATTGGTCTTTTCCGGTACTTAAGTCAGTTGCCGCCCTAAGAAATCCCGTTGTGCATGGGGCGCGAACTTGCGCCATTTTGAATTGCATTATTTTCTCAATGTAGCGTGTTGTAAGTAGCTATTGAAGATGCAGCAGGGGCAATTTTGCTATCTCGTGTTCATGCATTTGTCCCGGAATTCCTGCAATTCGTCGCTTTAGATGATTCAATTTAAATGCACGTTCGCTTCTGCGATTACGTGTCTCGCGTGTAAGAGGCTTAAAGTCAGTTTCATACGGGATACGCAGTTGCACAAGCTGATGTATGCACGAACCCGCATTTCAAATTATATCGTGTAAAGTGGCGAATGCATGAACGCGAAATAGCCCGTGCTCTCTCGTCAATCATTACTGCCCGCCAGGTTGAGGAAATAATGTAGTTCAAAATTTTACAAGCTCGTGCCCCGCGTTAAACTGGCCTAGTGATCACCAAGCCTTAAAGCCCGTTATGATGGGGCACGGAAATGCACAATCTAAACCAGCATGTTTTTCTCTATCTGGCATGCTGTAATCATTGAATTAGAGCCGCGGGGCTAAGTAGCCATCTCGCTTTCATGCGTCCGCTATCACATCCCTGATGTACACTGCTCTTCACGACGCAGAATGAAATGCCCTTTCTGAAATGTTATGTAGTTACGTGCCGCTAGTAACGAGCTAATTCCGTCTTTCCCGTTTCCTGTAGTCATACAACTTCTGCTTCGGAACTGGTGTAGATTCTGAAGTAGTGGAGCCATCGTCATTGTGATGAACTTCGGGGACCTTGGCAAATAGTTCTCGGCTGCCTAACTCTGCAATGGAATGATGCAGCAAGAGCCTACATCAAGGAGACGGGAGTAGGAGCACGCGCCACCATCAGATCTTGGCGATCGGCGTTCACTGCAGATGCTGTGAGTACCAAATTTATTTTAACCTTTTGTTGTGTATTTTTGGTGTCTGCCTGACGTGAAGTATTCCAGAGGGTCGTGTTTGTATGAACCGTAATAAGTAGGATGAAAAGTTCTTAGGAATGTTCCTCACTTCGACAGTTTGCTAGCGTGTAAATTTATTATGCTGTGACAACTTGAGTCCCAATACTGCAAGTAGGAATTTGTGAAATGACTGTCGCGCATGCGTCACGCGCGCCGTCATCTGCGTGCTACCCAACGTTAGCCGTCACAGAGGGTGTTCGGACAAGCAATGGCAGTGTAGGGAAAAGTTAAGGGATAGGTGAATTTAATTTTAACGGTGCTTGATATTACTGCTACTATGTTTTCTGTAATCATAATTGGTACGTGGCGAGGTGGAACTCTAGTGCGTATCAATTCAGCGGTCTCATTTTCTCTTCTATTAGCGTTAAGAGTAATAGCGTGGGGTCGAAATGATACCCTCATTGTCGTGGTACCTCGTCGACTGTCAGTAAAACTGACCTGAGCTTAACGTTTAGGGTATGTCACTTGTGTATCCTAATCTGAACTTCCATCGACTGTGAATCATTCATCGTTCGCTTGTTAACATTCTTCCGTGCTTCGCTGTCCGCGTAATTTTCCAGATGCGAATCCAGTTTACTCATTACTCGTGGTTGCATAAGTAGCCTTTCATCGTTTGGTATTGCATTCATTGGCAGCTCGCGTTGAGCAGCTTGAGAGATCTTTTCATGGTGATATTAATACTTTATTAGTACCAGGGATCTTGCTTCCGTTCGTTTATCCGGTACTCAAGGCAGAGCGCATAAAAATAGTGTTTACTTTGAACTACTTAAATTTTGAGTGTCTCAATGGTGAGATGACGTGAATGACCATCGTTGTCGGCCATCCCCCACAAGTGCGCACATACTGTATAATCGCACGGTATATGACAATAGTTTCATTTTCAAGTCTTTTATGTTCTAACGGAGTTTACGGCTGTCTTATACAGAGCGCAGGGATGTTAGACCGTGGAGCAGACCAAAATCGGTGTTACCTAAATTTTGTTTTACACAAACTTATTTTAAGCAAATAATTTTCATCGGTCGGCCTAAATCATATGCGTTCTAAATTTTACGTCCAATAAGTCAACCGGCTCACCTGTAAGACACTAATCTTTGCATTTACTTAAGTTAAAAAGTCCGTTTTTGACGAGTGTTCAAGCGAAGCTGCGAATTTAATAATTCGTCAATCAAGTTCAAGTACTTTTATGCCAACCGTATTTCAGTCAATCGTTATATGGGGCATTTGTATAAGAAAAAAATATTTCAAAATTATATTAATAATGAAATCTTCAAAAAGGCTCATTGCCATTATGGAACGTCAGTCCATTCCACTACTATTGTTGCGAAAAATATATTGACATGAATGAGAATAGCTTTTCAAAGAAATATATAATAATTTATAGGCTCTTTAAGTTGTTTATCCACTCGTGATGGACAACCTTCATTTTCTCAATTTCAATTTCAACAACCTCGCCTCCTCTTTTGCTCCGGAATTTCTTTTATGAAATAGCGCAACATATTGAACCAGAGTATATTAGTGGAACCACTTGTAAATGTCGTTGACCTGCTCATTTGCCCTCTTGAGAGATTTTATTTTATTTTTCGTTAGATACACCTGAGCTAGCTCTCTCCCGAACTCCAGCCTAGTCCTCTCCTCAAGAGGATTTTTTTCAAAATCCATGCATTATAATATTTTACTTGGCTGTTGGATGTATTCATAACTATATTTATGAATACATCCAACAGCCCAGTAAGAATTGGCTACCACCATTAACACCCTCTTATACCTAAAAGATAATATTGTTCACAAATGATATTTTGTTTACATGAAATCAGAGTAATTAATTACTAGAAGTCATATTTTAATCACTAATACGAGAATATAACTTCATCCATTCTATCCATCCCTCCCACGTGTGTTGTACTGGGAAATGGCATGAGATTGTGGTACCTGATTACCTTTGTATGTTTTTTGCTCTGTTATTTCTCTTCCTTCTTCATTTCACATTTTTGATAGAGAGGACAATCCTTAGGAATTCAGTTCTCTCTAATGGTCCCTGTTGCTTGGTAAACACATAAATGTGCCAGAAAATTCATTACTAAAATGATAAACGTTTTGTACTTTCACTATCAATAATATGACATAAATGACACAGTAAATTTTTGCATATTTACCTGTGAATAAATTATCCAAAAAATATACCGTAAGGCAAGTCTTCCTTGGGAATCTCATTGATTGCGGTTATGATTGGGGCATTTTTCCATTTGCTTTTTCGTAGGTGTTTCCAAATGGATTTTTTTCCTTGATAGAGGTCAAAAGTAGTTGAGATAACTAAGTCCATCAGATTGATTACTAAAGCAGCAAGGATCAAAGGCAGCTGCCAGCTTTGGCAGGAGATCATCAATCTTCCTTCTTTTGCGGCTTTGTTCATTCAGTTCTGTCCTCCCATAAATTATCTTTTTTAGGCAATGTATCTAGGATTTGGACATAGTCATTAAATCTTGGACTTTCCTCTTTTTTTGCTTTGGTCCCTCTGGATTCTAGCTGCTGGCTGGATATGCCAAAGAGATATAAAAAAGCCTTAATTAAGCAGAATAAATATAAATATTTTAAGTTGTAAAAACACAAGGTAGAAACATCTTAAGGTAACATTGAGCAGAAGAATCAAACAAACCTGTACTTTCAGGAGTGCGATGTGTTCTATGAATCCACTCTTCTTCCTTGGTCCTCCTTGCTGCCTATCTTTCTTCTTTTTGTTGATGAATAGTGTCTACTCCAATCATGCAGCCAACATATTTTTCTTCCTGTGGATTATTAAAAAATGCTTATTTTCATCTATTTTTATTAGATCCAGCACATTTGATGGACCAAAATTAAAAGTTCCCCTAGAGACTCGAGAAATTGTTTTTGCATTGCACTTGAATATCTGTACGTCTGTGCGATAACTTCTGAAGAGCCCGATAGCTGTTGTAAAGCTTCATTAGTTCCAGAACGCAGTTATAATCTTCCTTTGTTGGAATTCTCGCCATTACCCAAAAAAAATTTGCTCTAATGACTTGGGAAGCTGCAAAAGACATGCTCTCCCTTACTTCGAGTGCAGGTGCTGAGAGCGGTGCAGGAGCCGACAAAGAACTTGGCCCTTGAAGGTAGCTTTGCTCCCATTAACTTCTCGTCAACATTAGCAATTAAAAACAGCTTTTCTGCTGACAGACATGTTGTGCTTGAATTCTTATGATAAGAATATATGTGATTGATGTTAAAACTATATGAAAGATCAAGTTATGGAGGCTTGATTTTTGTGACAGAGGAGCATAGGGAGTGATAAAGATCTTCTGTTTGTGAGTCACTATATATTTTGAAATAGTTTTTCAAAAACTATACAAAAATTGCCACAACTCAGCTTAACTGCCACCATTCAAGGTATATACGGAATTATACTTCAGACATTTGTGGAGCTTGCTTTTATGAATTAGCGTTTGTTATGTTAAGTGTGGCGATGAAGTAAACAAACATTGTTGTGTACTGAAAACTATGTCGAATATCAAGATGCCGTATACTGCTGGAAAGTATTTTTTTAGAAAATATAATGACTTAACCACATTTTCTTGTCTGAGGCTATGTAGTTTCAATCGTTTGGTGAGGATTTATAACTTTTCTTAGTTTTATTCCGCAAGTGAGGGCTAGTATTTGAGAGAACAACCCCTATTTTTGCATGTCCTTGAGGAGTACTGGGAGGCATGTCCAGTGTTCAAAACTCTGTTGTCAGTTTAAGAGCAGTCTCCCTGCCTCACACTTTACAAACAAATAAACGAAATGTATGCAAAAAAAGGTAAGTGTTTGAGAGTATTGATAAATAAAGAAATTCTAGGTGCAAACACTCCTGAGGTGATATCTCCATATTGATTTTTATTGGCTTTTGTTTAGCCTTTGCAGGGTTAATGCCATTAATAATGTTTAAGATAATTCGATAATATCAATTAACAAACATCCTTTTATTTCTAAGCTGGAAAACCCAACAAATGAGGAATGATTCGGGAAAAAGCTCGCAGCATCAACAATGAAAAAATTGTCCTGTGTGCTGCCTTGTGATCAGAAATAGTCACGGTTTTTTAAAACCATTAATTTTGCTATTATAATGGAAATACAGTAATGTTTTAGTGATACAAAATTTGCATAATACAAGGATAGGTATACCTTTCGCGAGAAATTAGCATCGATACATACAATGTGTACTAAGTTATAAAGAAATGAAACTATTCGTGCTTAAAATTTGCAACTTTGGCACCCCTGTGGCATGGTATATATCATATAGTATATGAATGAGAATAGTGGCTGGCAGATGGTTATTTCAATGTTTCCCAACAGTACCAATGAAGTTACCTTTGACTAGGCATAATAAGCTATTATTATTATTTTCAACCTACCATTCCACATGATGTATTACCTAAAAAAAGTTCATGAGGATTCTTATTTATGTCTCAATGCTTTCTTGAAGATCTTGGGAACATAGATATAGGCTAAAATTCAAATATGAGCACGATGTTGTTGAGAGGCTGGCAGGAATAGAGGGCCTATCTATTATGAAATGCAATATTTTTCTAGACTGCATCTCCATTAACAGAAATATGATCCCAGTACATGACTCAAGGTTACAATATCATGAGCATGACATTTTCAGAAATTATACTTTGCTCGCCAACGAATTGTCAGATTTGAGCTATTAAACCTACTTACCGTTGTACTTTGCCTGACACAAGTCACAGCCTGACATCCTCTATTAGCATTTAATTGCAGAAAACTATGAAATCATGAGAGTAAGTTCCGATAATATTAAAACTTACTGTAATATAGTTATGAAAATTATGGTTATTTAACCATCTGTATGGTAATTAGTAGCAATGCCCGCAATGACTGTGGGTTGTGCAACCAAGCCTTTGCCTGTCTGATACCCTTACCATATTCCTCAGTTTTAATATCTTTGTACATTTTTGTGTATAGTTTAATGATGGTTATCCAATACTTGTCAATTTTTGGCAGGAATGACTCAACTGGAGTATCCTTGCCAGAGCTGGTGCCCATAGTTCCTCCAGGAGCAACAGCTGCAACCTCAATTGCAGTATATGATGCAGAAGTGCCATTTAGTGAAATGTACAGCCATTGAGGAATCCGAAGTAAATCATGGCAGTGTCCTATGCTCATGGTGTTAGCTTCTTACCAGTAAGTTTATCTCATTACTCCTAATCAGTGAAAATTTTGCTATTGTATTTTTTTCCCCAAATCTTACTGTAAGTATACTATAGTGTTATTTATTTTTTTTCAGCTATCTAAAGAGCTTCTACTACATTTCCCCTGCATTAGAATGCTAATGCAGTAGGGCACTCTCATATTAAAATAGTACAGGCCACGTGACGACTTCGGAGATGGGTGTCCAACATTCGCCGGTCGAGTGAGTACTTAAATTTTTATTATTTTCTGTTCATTCATGTGCATATGAAAAAATCTGGGAAGAGAAGTTCCCCGAAATTGAATTCTCTTTTATGTGCATGGGTTGTGGGTGTGTGTTAATGAAATACTCTGCAAGCCTTCATGGTATGTGGTGTAGAGTTATTCCAGATGTGGCTTGTGAAATATCTTTCCCAGTTAAAGAGCGAGTACCACACACTCCTCAGTAGGACCATTGACAATGTAGTATATTTAAATAAAATAGGGTATTTTTCTTTCTCACATTAGTTTTTTTTTACATTAGTGAATTGAAAACAAACCCTTGAACCTGTTGCGGATCACTTTAAATTAAGAGAGAATTGTGCATGTTAATCCAAACTCTGGGATTTCAGATGTATTTAGGCATTGCTAGTATTTCGCCATGAGCTGTAAAATGCCCTTGAAATGTCATATTGTTCATTTATAAAAAATGTTGAGTGCATCTTTTAAAATCCATAAAGCATGACTTATATCCTGAAAAATGCTTTGAAACATCTTTTGAGCATTTAACATGCTACAGCTGCTTCATTTTCTGCTGGAGTTACCAGTAATTTTTTTTGGAATGAACAAAGTTAAAGCTGTTTTAGGGAATAGGCAAAGTTTTGGGAAACAATCCTTTTATTCGTTGACCTGAAAGTCTTTTATTGCATTACATAGGTGAAAAATATATTGTACTAAGCGTAGCACTCACTGTGCATGGGAATGAGGGTGAAGCTATATAAAGGACCTTCTCGTAGTCAAGATTTGTATTTGATTGAAAAAGGTTTCTCTTGAATAGATCTAAAGAAGTGATTATTTTTTATGGCCTTCTTCTGGAAAAAATATAAAAGCCGCAATGAATTAGAAAAGAAATGTTTACTAAGTATATGGAAGTTAGAATTGTAATCCAGGCATGTTAACTAATGAAGTGTAGAGAATATAGTTGATGAATGCATGAATACTTCATTTTCTGTTCTGGGTTAACCCATTAGAGCAAAAACAGTTTTACAATTTCACATTCTGCTCAAAATATAGTATGTACATAAGTAAATGGGAAATGGTACAAGTAGTAGCACAATATTCTAGGTAAACCATAATAGAACAATATAACGAAAATATTTAAACTACACATTCAACTCTAGATTCAAGATTGTCTTGAGGTTTTAAATACAAGTTACGCTTATTTTTAAACGATTCCACTGAAGATGAAGATTTACTGTGAGAAGGTAATTCATTCCAAAACTTAGAAGCAGTGATAAGGAAGGAGTATAGGTTGAGGTTGGTACAGGCTTGGGGATGCGAAGAAGGCTAGGGTCAGATCTAGTTAATCTATGGGAAACACTTGTTCTGTGGGAAAATAAATTGTAAAGGTAATTAGGTGTTTGGTTATGGAAGAGGGAAAAAAGGAAAAACCCCTTTATCAAAGAATAGCTGGGTGCTATCCTTGCATCTGGGGGACTAAGCCTTGAGAATATTTGTGGTGTGACTACTCGGGTGATATGAGTATGTTAGATTATCCAGAGATGGGAGTAGTCATTTTAAATCCTATCTATATTCGATGAGAATGTGTCAGTGCCATGGAAGTCATAATCTGCCTACAATCCTAAGATTGGTTTAGCACAGCCCTCCACTCAGCTCTCCCATCAGCTAATCTCTTAATATTTATGTATTTCTTCTCTTCCATATCTTTTTTCTTCTTCCACAAATCCTCTTTGGCTTTGTAGGGGTTCCTCAGCCACTTTCGTACTGTTCTGAGCGAGTTTCATCACTTCATTCATGCTCTTTCTGTGCCTGGCTGCCAATCTCTCCACATACTCTTCCCATTCCAGCCTTGGTCGTCCTCTTCCTTGTCTTGCGTTCGTCACCACTCTTGGCTTCCTTCCTCATTCGTCCTAACTGCATGTCCATACCATCTTAGTTTATCTTTCCATTGACTTGACTATCGGGTCTTGTTGGAATTGGGCTCTAATTGTAGTGTTCCTCACTTGATCTCTTCTAGTGCATCCTGCTGGTCGTCCTAAGTATCTCATCTTGCAGCTTTGGAATCTACTCCTGGGCTTGTCTAGTAGGACAGTAGTAACGGAACTCTGTTCCACACAACATTACTGGTTTTGTACACCCTCATCTTTGTCTTTTCCGATATTTTCCTCTTGCCCACAATTGATCTGCTAAGCTGATAATACACCTGGTTTGCTTTTTAGATTCTTTGGTTCTCTTCAGTCGGGCCTTCCACCACTAGTAATTTGTGTCCCCAAATATTAGAACTTGCCAACCTGTTCTGGTTCTTGCTCTTTCCACCTTATGATCAGCCTTTCCTGCACTTCATTTGCCCATTCTTCCACTGCTGTTAATTCTGTCTTATTCTTAGCAATCAATACAACATCATGGGCATATACTAGTGACTGAACATAAACATGCCTTAACCAATAATTTCCTATACTGCACCTTGTTCTTCTTTTGCATTGTTTATGTATCTGGTCCATCAAAATGATGAATATTAGAGTACTTTGGCTGCCTTCTTGTTTGACACCTTTTCTCATAGCAAACTGCCAGCATTTTCCCAGCTGTTCTTACTGCTCATTTCACGGTAATGTTGAGACTTTTTAATTCATTCTGTTATGTCTGCTGATACCCCTATTTTTTGCAGTGCTTCCTATAAGCTGCATCTTGGAACAGTGCCAAAGGCTGCCTGTAGATCTAGAAAGGGTAGACAGACTGATCCATTTCTGTTGATGTAATTGTTTGTAACTTGGCGTACTGTAAAAATGTAATCCTGGGTTTAGTGATTTTTTTCTTGAAGGCAAATTGTTCCTCAATTGTTCTTCCTCAACCTCATTTGTCTTATTCCAAGAATCCTGGTGTACACATTCAAAGTAACGGAGGACAGACACCATGATTCTTGGGGCCCATAGTTGCTGCATTGAGTAGTATTTCCCTTCTTTTAGATTGGTGCTAGAATATTGTTCTCAATTCGCAGGGATGTTTATCACTTTCTTTGCTCTTCTGTATATCTCCCACATCCAATCAATCACTGTATTTCCTCCAAATTCAATTATCTCAGTTGCCAGGCCATCAGTGCCTGCTGCTTTACTGAGTGTTGGTCCTTCTTATTGCATCCTTCACTTTGACACTTGTTAAATCAATTCCATTCCCTCATCCTATTTGAAGGTTGGTTCAACTTCCATTGTTTCTTCTTATAAATGATGTCCAAAAGTTTCAGCAAAATAATTAAACCATACTCTCAACACATTTCTCAGTCACAATCTTTCCTGTTTTGTCTGCTACATTTCTTACTCTTTTTCCGAACTTTCCTTTTAGGCTTTTCACAGTTCGCCAAAACTCTGTGGGTATGATGATAGTTTTCTTCCACTTAATTTCCAAACTCTTTCCAGTATTCTTCCCTTGCTTGTCTCACTGCTTGCTTCAACTCATTTCTCTTCTGCACACTCTCCAAGCCTCATCTGTTTTATTTCTAATCCACGATTTCCAAGCAACCTTTTTATACTTAATTTTTCCTTCAAGATGATCAATCCACCTTTGTCCTTTTAGCCCTTCTTCATTATTTGAACTCCACAAACGTCTCTGGTTTTTTTAAGAGGACTTCTTTCAATACCGTCCAACCTGATTCCATATGATCTCCATCACTTTCAACACTTGTTACTTCTTCTATTCTCTTTTGTAACTCAGCCGTTACTAGGTCTCATTCGGTTTTCTTTTGTTCATCTCTAAGCTGATCAACCTACTTCCCATGAGGAGAATTATTTCTAGGCTTCAGTGGGTGCAGCTGTTGCTTCATGACTAGTAGTCTTATGTACTGCGCTTAGTTCATTGCTTCTGTATACACATACATCATTTATATCATACCTCATACTTCTTGCTTAGGTGAAATCATCTCACAATTCTTGCTCCTGCTCTCAGACTAGTTATTTTGGGTTATTCTATGAGAAAAAAGTGTTGCCAATCAGCAGATCATTATCTATGCCAACATCAATCATCTCCTCTTTTTGTGTTGATAACTTGCTCTCCACCATGCTGCCCAATTGATCCATGTCCTCTTAAGTTTCTTCCTATTCAAGAGTTCGTCTCTGATTATCACAATGTCTGGTCTGTTCTCTCGCCTTGTCTATGGTTTCCTGCAACTGAGTATAGAAAAGATCCTTATCAAACAGTTCTGCATCCTGTGTCAGGACATATACCTGAATCAAAGATATTTTGTCTTGCATTTCCAGATTCACTTTTAATATTCTTGAATTCACTGGCTCCTATTCCATAACTCTCTCTAATCTCCCGTCCATTACTTTGCCCACTCCTTTGGCTCTGCTGAGGTGTTCTACTCAAGAGGTAAACATGTGATATCAATCTTTCAATGCTACTTCTCCAAACTATTTTTTCTCTTATACCCTGAATCAGTTTATTTTTTCAGCTCTTGTACAATTTCATACTCCTTTCCAGTGAGTGATGTAATGTTCCATGTATGGAAAATCTTGTCCATTCGCTCGCTCAGTCAATTCCTGTCAATCCATCTGGCTCCCTCTATTTGACTTTAACTTGTTTCACTCAAGTGGGTTATTAGCCTTACCAAGCCAGCAGGTTGGAGGGGCTGCCGCCTGAGCCCACAGGCTGGCAGTTTTGTCAGGGTTGTCTCCCTTAGCCTTTAAGGTTCTTCTTCAAACCACAAGGCAATGGTCTTTGGACCTTGATTTTTAAAATTTTTTTAGGATGTAGTTACTACTCTGAATCATCCTTGTCTCTGAAGACAGGCCCTGGGCTTGCCACTGGTATAGTGGAGTTTGTTTATAGGTATCTTTCATCAGTTCTATGTATCTCAGAGGCCTTTCTCTGCCATTCTTCTCTTTGACCTGTCACTTTATCAGACCATCATGTCTCATGCTGTGGCTGATGATGTCCCATCTTCTTAGGGCTTGCGTAAGACCTCTTTTCTTCCACTCTTCTGAGGTCTTCCTTGTTACTCATTCTATCTATCCATTTAGTTTTCATCATTCTTCTGTAGCACCACATTTCGAATGCTTCCACCCTTTTCCTCTCTGCAGCAGTCGCCATCTGTCTCACTACCATAAAGAAACATGCTCCATATGTAAGTTCTGATAAATTTTCTTACTTCAATGTTTTTTCCCAGCTGTAGTAGACTGTTCTTTTGGTAGAATGCCCTCTTTGCCTGTGATGTTCTGCTCACTATTTATTTCTTGCTTCATCCATCGCTGGTTACTAGGCTTCCCAGGTAACGGTACTCTTTCACCTCAAGTTTTTCTTTTCCTAATTGAACATTGGCCTTGGCCTCTTCTCTGCTGCATACTAATATCTTTGCTTTCTTATTAGTCATCAGCTACTATCTGGCCAGTGTCCTTTCCATGGGTACTGGTATCTTCTTCAAAATCTTTGTCTCTGCTATGACTGCTAAGTCATAGTCGAATTGCAGCATGCTAATTTTTTCCTGTGGATACTCACTCCTGAAGCCATCTCTTTGATTTCATTGATGACTTTCTTGATGTAAACACTAAAAATTAGGGAAGACAGTGAACCACCATGTCTCACTCAGTTATTTTTGCTTCTTCACAGCTGGGTTCAGATTTAACCACATCTTCTTGGTTTTTATATTGACTGTGGATAATTCTTTGGTTATTGTAGAAAACTCCTATTTCCTAAATTATAAACATTGAATTCCAATCCACATTGTCAAAAGCCTTCTTTAAGTCCACAAATGCAATGAATCCTGTTTTTTCTTCTCCATTCTTTTCTCTATGAGCAGGCTAAGGGCCAATATTGCTTCTTGTGCCCTTCCTTTTCCTGAATCTGAATAGGTCTTAATCTGGGAACTCCTCTGCTTTTTGTTTTATTCTCCTGCTGATGATCCAGATGTCAGTACCTTCGATGCATGTGTTGTTAGGCTTATGTTCCTAAAATTTTCAGTTCTCCACTCTTCATTTAGGGAATAGGAATGATGTTCTATAAGTCCCTGGAGACTCCTTTCCTGTTTGAGTACATGACACAAACAATTTTATAATGATGGGTTAATGTCTTCTCTCCTGCTCTTTTAATTACCTCTGAAGGAATATCGTCAATTTGAGGCCTTATTCATCCACAAGTCTTACTGCTGCGTTAAATTTTGAACTTTAGATTTAGGCTCCCATGTCATCCTTTACTTTCCTCATCGATTACTTTTGTACTGAGATTTTCTGTTGTGTAACTCTTCCAGATATACTTTCCATCGCTTCATTTAGTCCTCATTTTAATTCAAAATTTCTCCATTCTTGTCTCTTAAGGCATTGCATCTTGTTCTGCATTCCATGAAATAGTTTCTTGCTATTCCACCTTTCCAAGTGCAAAGTTACTTTGCATATCTTCTCATAGATCCTTCATCCACATTTTTCTAGCTTTCCTCGCTTTGACTTATTTCGTTCCTTATTCTTTTGTAGTCAAGTTGTCCATCATTTACCACATTCTTGTTCTTTCTTCTTTCTGCAGTCAGGTCTAAGACTACTCAGGAGAATTCTGTAGTTCAATTTTAATGGTTTCCCAGCTCTTTCACTCTTTTCTGTCAGATTCTCTCCTATGTTGTTCCCCACTGCTTTTTGAAATGCCAGCTGATTGAGCCGCCTCCAATTTTTCTACTTGCCATCTGCTATTAACTGTTTTCTTCAGTTCTTGAATTTTAGATTGCAATTCATCTTCACTAAATTGTGGTCACTGTCAGTATCTTCCCCAGGGTAGCATTTGCAGTCCTTCACCTGGTCTCGAAATCTCTGCTTCACTATAATTTGGTCGATTTGCTATCTTGTCTCCTGGCATTTGCCACATATGTTCTTCAGTTGTGATGTTAAAACAGTGTTGGTAATCCCTAGCTTGTGTTGTGTACAGAATTCCAGTCTAGTATCTCTTTCATTTCGGTTACCCAAACCCTATTTTCCAGCTACTCTTCCATCTTGACCTTTGTCGATGACTGTTCCAATCCCAGTAAATAGTGTTTTCATACTTATAGGCATACCTATAGGTCGTCTTACCTGTTTTAATACCTCAGTCTTATCTTTATAATGTCTTCCACTTATTTGTCTTCCTAGTTTGTTGTAGGCATTTAAACCTGCAACACTGGTAGCTGCAGGTTTGATCTCGATTTTTACCATTATGATCCTTTCATTGTACTGCAGGAAGCTCTTTTCCCACATTCTGGTGCTTTTTCTGAGTATTATTCCTACTCCGCCATCACCATGTAACGATCCCCTGTGTATAATCCTGTACCTTCCACTCCAGAAAGTCTCCTTTGGGCCACTTCATTTAGCTGATTCCTAGTCCATTCTTTGCATATCCACCTTCAGGTTCTCCAGTCTTCTGCTGGACTGAATGTCTATCACATTTGACTGATATGCTCTCTCATGTAGTCCCCGCCCTGAGATCCAACTGGGGGATTTTTTATCTCCGGCATATTTGACTGAAGAGGGTTCCTTGTCTTGATAAAGAGAAGAGTGGAGTAACTGAGACTCTTCAGGATAATTTGTGGTGGTTTCCCCCTGCCTTTCAACATCACATTACTACTGCCGTTACAGTAAATGTTACCTTGCCTGTAGTGAAAAGTGTTGCTGTACTGACCACTGGTCTACGTCTTCCCTCATATGAAGGAGAGTTGCTGCTCTCCCCTCCAGTTGAGATGCATAGTTGTTGGTGGCCTCCTGTCACTAAGCCATGGCATATTCACATGTTTCTGTATCGTTTAAAGGTCTACCTTACCCAGGGTTAGATCAATATCACCTTGGAATTCCATCGCTTTTTGTCCATGACTGCTTATTCGATGAGTAAACTCGCTTATTTCGCAGCAAACTTCAATATCTTAAGGATGACCCAACATCCTTAATCTGGTGGATGCACTTGGTTGCTCTTAGGTCCATCCTCATACCATTAACCAAAATTGACTGGCTCATCCGCTTTTGGGAGGGTATCCCCCTCCAAGGGCAAGAGGGTGCCCTGTACCTCTACTGGCTAATCTGCCCTGTAGGGGGCACTTGTTTGAGAGGGGAACCACTTATGCCTGCGGTTACTTAGTCTCCTGAGCTGTGTTACCTTTGAGGTGGTGCAGTTGGAATTTTTCCCCTCATTGAGAACTGACACCAATCAGCGTATCTGTCTATAGTACTTGGGGATATGCCGTAGAAGTCCGTTTTGCAGTTATAGGGAAGGAATAGATATGTCATCAATTCTGATAGCTTTGATGTGGAGATACACTCCCCTTCAATTTCTACATCAGTCATGACTTGTCCTTCATACTTGGCATGTCATCTCACCATGCTGTTAGTATGAAATTCTTCTCATGCCATTCTTTCCATAGCTGTTTATAAGATGATCTTATATGGTAATAGGTGTTCTTTGCATTATTTTCTGATTTTTAGTAGAAAATATTCATGGATCTAAAGTTTGACTGAGATATTCATCACAGATGATGCTCTTTGCCCTATTAATATTTCCCATTTTTCATTATCACCTTTACCATTGGCTAGTCTTCATTGGTGGTTCATTCATAAGATTGGTTGACTGCAGCCTCAATCCCTCTGATGCTAGGTCCCTTACCTCCTGGCAACTCTCCCGATGTGCTTTCCTCTTCATTCAGTCCATGAACTTATTCCAGGGCTTCCTCTGGGGACTTTTCTCTATTTTACCTTAAGTTACGTTCTTCACAAATCTGTTGTCCCTCAGTGTGTCCATCTGATTCTTTTGTTTGGTATTTCATATGGTCCTTTCCTCTTCTACTCTAAGGTAAACTTCATCATTTATAACTTTATCTGTCCATTGTCTTCAGCGTCCTCCTCCAGGACCAGGTTTCGAAGGCTTGTAGTTTTTTGTGGTCAGCTTTTCCAATGGTCCATGCTTCTGATACATAATACTATGCTCCACGTGAATGTTATCACATACTGTTTCCTGATTTGTGGTCAGATCATCTTTGAGCACAGCACTTGTCCTTTTCCCATGACCTCCTCCTCAGCTTTGACTATTATCTGCTTTATGTCCATAGTACTTCTTCCGTCCCACGTGATGGTACTTAAGAGGTAGATGCAATCCACTCGCTCAAATTTCTCCCCTCTCACGGTGGCTTCTACTCTCAGCTTCTCTTCTGCATGCCAGGATTTGTCTTCATCTTCTTAATTTTCATGTTGTTTTCTGGGAGAACTTGGTCGATTATGTTTAGTGACCTTGATAAATCATCATGATTTGCGGTATGACTGCAATATAATATGCGATGCAGAGCATGTTTGTTTTTTGTTAATCTCAATGCTGCTCATTCCAGTTCCTTGAGCTTTGCTTTGACATCCTCCAAGTAAAAGTCGAACTCTACTGTTTAGAGGTTGCATCCTTGTCTTACTCCTTTGTTAATTTTAGCTTCCTACTTCAGTCCCTCATTTGCATTGTGGCGACTTGCTTCCTGCATATTTAGTAGATAATTCTTCTCATCTTAATCCATTCAGTTTCTCCAGCAGTCTGAACATCTTGTTCCACTAAACATTGCAGAAGGCTTTCCACTGGTCCACAAATGTGAAATACAATGGCTTGTTCACATTTAGTTTTCTCTACCATTACTGTGACAGTATGGCCTCCTTGGTGTCCCTGTTCTTCCTAAATCCGAACTGATTTTCTGAGAGGTAGTCTTCTACTTCTCTTTCCATTCTGTGGCTTATTCGTGTATTTTTAATGCATTTGATGCTAGACTTGTGATTTGGTGCTCCTCACATCTGTCCTCGTCTTCTTTGGTATCAAAGCTATTACATTCCTTAGAAAGTCCTCTGGAAGTGTTCTGCTTTGGTACCTATCTATTTCTGATTATCTCATACAGGTCATCCTTGGATTTACTTAGGAGCGCTTTGATTAGGCCTTGATCTTCATGATCACTCTCACTTTCATTATTCATTAGGTTTTCGTCATGTGGTGTCGCCCCTTGATATAGTTCTTCAATGTATTGCTTCAATTTATTCCCAATGTCTTTATCCTCTATCAGTATATTCCTGGTCGCATCCTTGAGATTATTACTCATAGTTTTCTTCTCTCCGAAGTGTTTCTTCCATAGCTTGTATGCTGCTTCAGTGTTCCCTTCATTTTCTTTGACTTCCTTGTAGCAGTTTCGATCCTATCTTCCCATACTTTCTTGAATTCTCAATTGACTTGGTTCCTTTGCTGCTTGTCAAGGGTTGCCTCTCCTTCATTTCTGGGGTTCTTGTATTTTCTTCTGTTAATTCCTAATCTCAGTCATTATCCATGGCTTCTTCGTACTGGCAGTCTTTCCCACCAGTTGCTTCTCTGCTACTTAAGCATTTATCCACTTCAGCTCATCCCATTTTTCTCTGATGCCCATTTCTGCCTCATTTTATAGTTTTCTGTCAAAAAGTTCCATGAATATTTCCCTTTTTTCCTTCTTTAGATAGTATTTTCGTGTCCCACCTTAGTTTGCATTTTGTCTTTGTGATTTTCTTGTGTTGAAAGTGGCTGTCCATGGATACCAGGTTGTGGCCACTTTATATCTGCACTATGATAGCTCATGCACTGCTTTACTTGGTTCCTGTATGCGACTGACAAGTATGTAGTCTATTTATTATCCGGCAATATCATCTGACATCTTCTATTTGCACTACCTACTCTTATAGTGCTTGGAGTGTGTTAGCTACTACCATATTGTTCTCATTGCAGAACTCTACTAGTATTTCTCCTTTACCATTTCTTTTGCCCAGTCTGAAGTATCCTACCCTTTTTTACTTCTTTTCCCTCCCCTACCACTGTGTTCCACTCTCCCATGAAGAGGTTGGCCTTCCTCTTCACTACCTCGAGGGTCCTTCAATCTTCAATAAGGGGTCTATCAAAACCCTTATAAAACAATATCTCTTATTGTATTTCATTCATCACTATTTAAAACTTGTATTATCTATATCCAGGGAGAAAAATCATACTTGTCAACTATTTTCCCATCTTTGTAAGCTCTAAATTTCTGCAGCATGTTTGGTGCTACAGATTGAATGTTCCTCTGCTTTTAAAAGGAGATTGTGTAGCAAGCATTGTTATATTCTAATTAACTCACATAGATCAATGAAGTGCCTGTATATAGGTTATCCTTGTATTATATCTATACTATCTATGGATTTAATCTCTCCATAGTTGCCATACTTCTCTCATTGGTTGTTCAATCCAGCGGTTGGTTCACTGCAGTCTCCACCCTTCCTTACCTAATGCTAGTTCTCTTACCTCCTGGTATCTCTTCTGATGTACTTTCCTTTTTATTTGGTGAATGAACTTATTCCTCGGTCTTTTTCTGGAGACTTTTCCCTCTGTTTTACCTTCAGTTATGTTTTCTGTAGCCCATTGTCTTAGGGTGTGTCCAATCCATCTTGTTCTGCTTTACTGTATGGTTTTCCATATAGTCCTTTCCTCTTCTTACCTTCTGTGCACTTCAGCATTTATTTTATCCATCCATTTTTTCTTCAACATCCTCCTCCAGGACCAGGTTTAGAAGCTAGTCTGTTCTGGTTGTCATTACCAATAGTCCTTGCCTCGGATCCGTTGAGGATTTCACGTTCCCCCAGTTATTTAGGGATTTAGGCCATCAGGCAAAAAATACAATACTATCACTGATTGAAGAATACACTGCAAGTGCAGTTTTATGCATAACCATGGATACAGTTACGTAACAAATGACATACGAAAAAGCACTTTCTGGCGGAAATGACTCAAAACAGAAAAACAATATGGTAGCAGAGCATGGTTTCGATCCATGGACCTCTGGTTTCCCTTATTCTGACTTCGGAACCTGCACTTGGAAGCCTTGTGACCAGGCTTGCCACAACTGTGCCAATTGTGATACCTTCTTGCTGCTGTTGCTGTGTCTTCTGATGTCGATGTGCGGTGCTACTGGGACAGTTGGCTCCCCTTCCATCCTTGCCATTTTTGTTCACTTGCGAGGAACTGCTTCCGCGGTGACGCTGATTTTCGTCACTGTTGCGTGCCAAAAGAGCCGACGTGTTACTGCTGGCACCCCCTTGATCCACAGCTTCCTTCTGTCCTTCTCGTAGAAGCTGATTGGCAACCAAATCCAGAGTCAACTCTTCATCCTTCTTCACTGCTCTCTCAATTGCCTTAGCCATTTGTATTCAGATCTCAAGTTTCTTAACATGAGGAAAGCACTGAACTCGTTATCCACTGGTTTGCTGGTTTCCGCAAGTTTGTGGATAGTGTCCCACATACCCATCAGAGCAACAAATCTAAAAACACCTTTATCCTCAAGCACTTCACATAAATTGTTCCATGCCTCGAACACAGTTTTTGCAGTCCTTACGTGTACAATTTATCTGCACCATGAGTGTGATTTTGGACCTAGCTCTAGAAGTCCTTTTTCATCTCTGGGCACTGAGGATTGGCTTGTATGGTCTCTGACAGTGAAGCCAAAATGCTATCTCCGAGATTGTCAAGAGCCAAGGACAGCTCCATAGAGTATTTCCAATTCGTTCAGTTGCTCTCGCCCTCCAATTTGTCTATTGGCAGTAAATGACTGGATGCCACAGTGATTGTCGTTCCGAATTCTGTCATGATAGTTTTTTTTTTCTGGATACATGGAATAATAATGTGTCTAAACACGGTAGCCTGTGAGTTGGCGAAAAGTTTTCGTTTCACCCATGTGCTCTCAAACTCCAAAACTTTGAAGTCCACAATGTAATATTTTCCATCACATTTCTCAAAAACTATCAACTTGCCACAATATTTGCACAGTGCACACGTAATCTGGGCCCATAACCTGTTGCAGATTTCACGTTCCCGCAAAGTTAAGGGATTTAGGCCATCAGGCTAAAAATACAATGCCATCACTGATTGAAGAATATACCGGAAGTGCAGTTTTATTCGTAACCATGAATATGCAGTTATAAAACAAATGACATGTGAAAAAGCACTTTCTGGCAGGATTAACTGCAAACAGAATCCACACAAACAACAGAATCCACAGTGCTACGCTCCTCACTAATGTTTTCACTTACTCTTACCATGTTAGTATTCCTATCTTCTTGGAGCACAGCAGTTTTTTCCCATGAAATCTTAGCTTTGACTTTTCTCCACTTGATGTTCATTGTACTTCATCCATCCCACGTGATGGTACTTGCGAGATAGGTGAAGGAATCCACTAGCTCTACTTTCTCTCCTCTAATAATGACTTCTACATTCAGCTTCTCTCTTTTGCATACCAGGATTTTAGTCACAATCTTCTTCATTTTCATGTAGTATTCTTGGAGAATTTGGTCCGTTACGTTTAGTGGTCTTTGAAGATCATCATTATACCCAGTTCAGACTGATTTTGTCTGCAAAGTGGACCAAGGTTATTTCTCAGTTTCTTTATTGTACTCAGTCCAATTTTTTGTGCTTCTCGTATGGCCTCCTCCAAGTACTTGTTGGACAGTGCTGGTGGGAGGTTGCATCCTTGGGTACTCTAGTTAATTTTTCTTCTATCAGACTTCAGTCTTTCATTTGCTTCGTCAACTTGCTCTCTGTATAGTTGGTATATTATTTTTCTGTTGTCGTAATCCATTATTATTCAAGCTGTCTGAACATCTTGTTCCTCTAATCATTGTCAAAGGTTTACTCCAGATCCACGAATGCAAAATACAAAGGCTTGTTCACACAGTTTTCAATGAGATTACTCTCAGGCTGAGAATGGCCTTCCTGGTGCCCCTGTTCTTCCCTAAGCCAAACTGGTTTTCCAAGCAGTTTTCTTCAACTATTTTTTTCTATTTTTTGGGTTATTATCCATGAGTGTTCTTGATGCATGTGAAACTAGACTCAAGGTTCAGTGTCCCTCTCATGTTCTTGTCTTTAAATCACAATCATTACACTATTTTGGAAGTGTTCTGCTTTAATTGTTATTTCTGATTATCTCGTGCAGGTTCTCCTTGACCTTGTTTCAGAGCACTTTGGTGATTTCTCTGTTGTTGATGTCTGCCCCAGGTGTCTTTTTTCTTTGCATTCTTCTACTGCTCTTATCGAATTCACTCCTCAGTATGAGTGAGCTCTGTTTGCCCTCATCAGTCTCGCTTTCATTATTAATTTGGTGTTTTTCCAGTGGAATTGGCCCTTGGTAGAGTTCTTTGAAAAATTGCTTCTATCTATTCCCAAGGTTTTCATCTTCTATTAATGTATTACCATTCTCTTATCTGATGTTGTTACTTCTTGTCTACTTCATTCTGAAGTGTTTCTCTACTAACTTGTATGCTGTTTCCATATTTCCCTTTGTGTTTTAGTTTATCTCCGATGTCCATTTCTGCCTCATTTTCTGGATTCTTGTCCACGGGATCAGTGAATCTTTCTCTTTCCTTCTTTGACAAGTGTTTTTGTGTCCTATCTTGGTTCACATTTTATCTTGATATCCTTGTATCAGGTGGCTGTCAATGCTATTTGGTTGTGGTCACTGTTTATATCTGCACTGGGATGGCTATTGCACTGTTTTACTTGGTTTATGTATCTAATTCTGATGTGTGGTCTATTTGGTATGTGGCAATATCCCCTCACATCTTCCATGTGTACCTCTTACACTATTGGTGCTCGGTGTAAGCTACTACAATATTCTTCTCATTGCAGAACTCTACCAGTCATTCTCCTTTAGCATTGATTTAGCTCATTCCGAAATATCTTACACTATTTCCTTCCTTTACTCCTTTACCACTGTGTTCGTCTCCCATGATGAGGTTTACTTTCCCCTTCACAACTTCAACTTGCTCGTACACTTCATTTGATCTTCTGTACGACTAGACGTTAGCATGTAGACCTGCACAATCAAATGTCCGTTGGCTCTCCTTCCAGCTCCACCATTAGAATCCTATCATTGCACTGCTAGACTTCTCTCCAGCCCCATGCTTTCTTCAGTACAATGCCTACTCCTGCAGTCCTCTGGTTGTACCTGAATAAATCACTCTAACTTTTGCTCCAGTAGTTGTCTGCCAGTGCCCACTTGATCTCGATTACTCCCAACATATCCACCCATAGTCTTTCCATCTCTTACTTGTTCTCCAGCTTCTTTCCTCCTGTTTTCCAGCCTCTTGTGATCTTAACTTCCCCTTATTAATCAACTCGGAGTGGATATGTTCCTGCTGCTTTATTTATTTTACTGTTAAATGAA
Source organism: Ceriagrion tenellum (assembly GCA_963169105.1). NCBI lineage: Eukaryota > Metazoa > Arthropoda > Insecta > Odonata > Coenagrionidae > Ceriagrion > Ceriagrion tenellum. The sequence goes on from OY720637.1 coordinate 134,543,498, forward strand.
ATTATGATATTGGTGTGGGTTATTTTTTTATCTGTACCCAATGACTTTTATCTTTGACAATCTTTAAACTTAAAGTTTCTGTGGTTTTTATTGGCTCCAATTTCTCCCAAAGCTAAGGTTTCTTCCTCTACTTAATGCAACTTTTTCATAGTCTTCTCTGGCCCGTTTGAATTGAAGTGGAGTTTAAAAAGGGCATTGTGAATCTCAGGGTCCAAGTCATATGAAGCATTGAGAAAGAATGTTCAATTAGACTTTTGTTTTTTCTTTATTTTAGTGGGGTCAGGAGTGGCCTTAAAATTACCTGAAATCAACCTGATTTTCTTAACATTAAATAAACTGTTTAGGCAGGTGCACAGCAGCCTCACAACTGTACAAATGCAGTGCCTAGTTTTCTGCTCGCTTGAATGAAAAGGGAATGAAGAGTTTGCCACGTACTTTCATTAATTTTGTGAAATTAACTGGTGGTAAAATATAGTTTTCTGACGATAGACCTGAAGACCCATCATTGATTATTGTAATTCTTTAACATAAAATGTTAATGTCCTGTAGCTTACTCCCATTTGTCAGTAACATTATTTCTACATAATTATTCACTTATTCTTTTTTTCCCATTAAAATGAATTTTGTCTTCCTGTTTTAAATGTGTTAGTTTAGCAATGTTTTCAATGGGCTCTTTTGCCCCATTACTAGCCAAATGAGATGTGGTGTTCGATAACTATGCCATGTTTAAATTTTAATTTTCTTGTTTGGTTTCTCTACTGGTTCTATTCTTGAGACTGCCATGACTGGTAAGTTATTTGCATGAAAATAGGAGTGAACTTGAAATTAATGTATTTGCAGTTAAGTTAATTACAAAAGAGCATATTAGTATTCTAGTTTCCACGAAATCTATAAATGCAAAATTTCCTGGACTAGAGTTAACAGCATTTGAGTACCATAAAAAAAGCATACAGTGAGGGGTTAAGTTTGATCCAATTGACAAAAAAAGTTTGATCACATAGTTGCTAACTCTGACTTGTTCTCTTTTGCTAGTCCAACTTAATATCATAAAAATGTGTTAGCTGTTTAAAACTAGGGATGGGTTTGAGATCGTTTTGGTATTTTAAGTAAGAAAAAGGCAAAGCTAATTGTTTAAATAGATTGCATAATGTGAAGAATATCTCTGGGAAGATTATTATTGGTTCATGGATGCAATGTGAATAAAATACTTTTGACCATCTAGGTCAGGGGTGGTCAACCTGTGGCTCGCGGTCCGCATGGAACATTTTTCTGGCCCGCGAGATTCATCACACTTATATACAATAACTTTAACACAATAATAATAACTCATTTTGTTTCAATTTCTCACTCCAAAATAATGTCTATAGTGGGTCTAAATCTAATATAGGGATATATAATTTTATATGCGGCCCGTGGAGTTATGATGCATTTCCAAAGTGGCCAGCAAGATCATTTTGGTTGGCCTGATCTAGGTGTTAAATGTGTGTTTCCATTTTTTTTTCAGGATGAGAAGAGGAAGCCAAATTAACAGAACATTGGTCAAGATGTTTATTTAACATAAAAACATACAAAAGCATAGGAAATTGCCCTCACTATTGAATCCCACACACAGCTTACAAGCTGCCTCATTTCAGATACCTACTCAGATTACCCTTAACTGATCCCTATTTGCAGGATCTTATATAAGTAATTGATAGTTGGGGATTGTATATATGAAAGCTAGAGGTATTTTTTAAAATGAAAAATAGGTACACCTAAATCCCAGCATAAGATTATTATTAAGATTTATAAATCCCTGTATAAGATTAGAGGAAAAGAATTTAAAAAGAGATAAATACAAACAATAAAAAGATGAATTGGATGCAGTCATAATTGTGCTATTGAATGATATCAATTTGTGTAGAATAAAACCTCAAAGTAATTAATTTCAAATATTTTCTTAACAAATTAGAATAAGTCTCACTAATGGTAGAGAGTATTTTGGTTAGAAAGTATCACTATTCATCTTAATAAGGGTTACAAGGTGTGTTGAGGTTAAGAAAGGGTTTACATTAAAGATTTCTCTTAGCTATAGATATCAATGGTAAGGTCATCACTAAACAATGCATCGAGATGTTAATGTTGACATACATATGCAATATGTACGAAGACAATATGCACTCCCGAGGATGCTGGGAGATGTCTACCGGGATAAGTATTGAAGTAGCATCAAGACACCAAACAGGAATCGTGGCAAAGATGTGTATTTCGTATGCGTCAAGACATCAGGATTGGTTCCTCTCAAACCAGATGCTACAAGACATCGAGATGCTCTCAACTGGATGCTTCCAGATATTGAGAAAATTCTATTCGACAGGATTCTTCACGACATCAAAAGATTCCGTTTTGCCAGGATGCATCAAGATGTCAAAGGATTCCACTCCCCCGTAATGCATCTATACCTCAATATGGATTCCCCTTCCCAGGATACATTAAGATGGAATGGATTCCTCTCGTAAGGTGCGTTAATATTTCAGGATGGATTCATCTTCTCCGGGAATTGTGAAGTCGTCGGTATAGATTCCTCTTCCCCAAGATGCTTCAAGATATCAAATTCGATTTCACTTCTAAGGGTTGCGTGAAGAGTCTGTATGGATTCCTTGTCCCCAAGATGCGTCAAGATTTGACATGGATTCCTCTTCGCCAGGAGTGAACACGTCGGAATGGATTCCTTTTCTCCAAGATGCGTCAAGATGATGAAGACGTCGGAATGGATTACTCTTCCCCAGGATGAGTCAAGATTTCAAGGTAGATTCCTCTTCTCCAGGAATGATGAAGACATCAGAATGGATTCCTCTTCTGCAAGATGTGTCAAGATTTCCAGATGGATTACTTTTTGCCAGAATTTGTGAGGACGTTGGTATGGATTCCTCTTCCCCAAGATGCGTCAAGCTTTCCAGATGGACTCCTCTTCTCCATGATGTGTGAATACAAAGGTTTGGATTTCTCCTCCTCCTCGAGATGCGCCAAGATTTGAAGATGGATTCCTCTTCTCCTGGATGCGTGAAGATGTCTAAAAGGATTCCTCTTCCACAAGATGTGTCAACATATCAAGGATTTCTCTTAGCCATGGTGCATGATGACATCTGTATGGATTCCTCTTCCCCAAGATGCGTCAACATTTCAAGATGGATTACTCTTCGCCAGGGCTTGTGAAGATGTCTGTCAGGATTCCTTGTCCCCAAGATGCATCAAGATTTGAACATGGATTACTCTTCGCCAGGAATGAAATTTCAAGATGGATCCCTCTTCCCCAAGATGCATCAACATTTCAAGATGGATTCCTCTTCTCCGGGTTGCGTGAAGACGTCAGTATGGATTCCTCTTTCCCAAAATGTGTCAAGATTTCAAGATGGATTCCACTTCTCCAGGATGCATGTAGACCCTTTAATGGATTCCTCTACCCCAAGATGCATCAGGATTTCAAGATGGATCTCTCTTCCCCAAGATGCATCAACATTTCAAGATGGATTCATCTTCTCCGGGTTGCGTGAAGACGTCAGTATGGATTCCTCTTCTCCAAGTTGCATCAAGATTTCAAGATGGATTCCACTTCTCTGGGTTGCGTGAAGACCTCAGTATGGATTCCTCTTCCCCAAGATGTGTCCAGATTTCAAGATGGATTCCCCTTCCACAAGATGCGTCCAGATTTCAAGATGGATTCCTTTTCCCCAAGATGCGTCAAGATTTCAAGGTGGATTCCTCTTTTCCGGGTTGCGTGAAGACGTCTGTATGGATTCCTCTTCCCAAAGATGCGTCAAGATTTCAAGATGGATTCCTCTTATCCGGGTTGCGTGAAGATGTCAGTACTGTTTCCTCTTCTCCAAGATGCGTCAAGTTTTCAAGATAGATTCCACTTCTCCTGGATGCATGTAGACCCCTCATAGGATTCCTCTACCCCAAAATGCATCAGGATTTCAAGATTGATCCCTCTTCCCCAAGATGTGTCAACATATCAAGATGGATTCCTCTTCTCTGTGTTGCGTGAAGACGTCTGTATGGATTCCTCTTCCCCAAGATGCGTCAAGATTTCAAGATGGATTCCTCCTCTCCGGGTTGCGTGAAGACGTCAGTATGGATTCCTCTTCCCCAAGATGTGTCAAGATTCCAAGATGGATTCCTCTTCTCCGAGATGCGTCAAGACGTCGGTATGGGTTCCTCATCAACAAGATGCGTCAAGATTTCAAGATGGATTCCACTTCTGCAGGATGCATTTAGACCCCTTAATGTATTCCTCTACCCCAAGATGCATCAACATTTCAAGATGGATTCATTTTCTCCGGGTTGCGTGAAGACGTCAGTATGGAGTCCTCTTCTCCAAGTTGCATCAAGATTTCAAGATGGATTCCTCTTCCCCAAGATGCGTGAAGATTTCAAGATAGATTCCACTTCTCCAGGATGCTTTTAGACCCCTTAATGGATTCCTCTACCCCTAGATGCATCAGGATTTCAAGATGGATCCCTCTTCCCCAAGATGCATCAACATTTCAAGATGGATTCATCTTCTCTGGGTTTCGTGAAGACCTCAGTATGGATTCCTCTTCCCCAAGATGTGTCCAGATTTCAAGATGGATTCCTCTTCCCCAAGATGCGTCCAGATTTCAAGATGGATTCCTCTTCTCTGGGTTGCGTGAAGACGTCAGTATGGATTCCTCTTCCCCAAGATGCGTCAAGATTTCAAGATGGATTCCTCTTTTCCGGGATGCGTGAAGACGTCTGTATGGAATCCTCTTATTCGGGTTGCGTGAAGATGTCAGTACTGTTTCCTCTTCTCCAAGATGCGTCAAGATTTCAAGATGAATTCCACTTCTCCTGGATGCATGTAGACCCCTCATAGGATTCCTCTACCCCAAGATGCATCAGGATTTCAAGATGGATCTCTCTTCCCCAAGATGCATCAACATTTTAAGATGGATTCATCTTCTCCGGGTTGCGTGAAGACGTCAGTATGGATTCCTCTTCTCCAAGTTGCGTCAAGATTTCAAGATGGATTCCTCTTCCCCAAGATGCGTCAGGATTTCAAGATGGATTCATCTTCTCTGGGTTTCGTGAAGACCTCAGTATGGATTCCTCTTCCCCAAGATGTGTCCAGATTTCAAGATGGATTCCTCTTCCCCAAGATGCATCCAGATTTCAAGATGGATTCCTCTTCTCTGGGTTGCGTGAAGACGTCAGTATGGATTCCTCTTCCCCAAGATGCGCCAAGATTTCAAGATGGATTCATCTTTTCCGGGATGCGTGAAGACGTCGGTATGGATTCCTCTTCCCAAAGATCCGTCGAGATTTCAAGATGGAATCCTCTTATCCGGGTTGCGTGAAGATGTCAGTACTGTTTCCTCTTCTCCAAGATGCGTCAAGATTTCAAGATGGATTCCACTTCTCCTGGATGCATGTAGACCCCTCATAGGATTCCTCTACCCCAAAATGCATCAGGATTTCAAGATTGATCCCTCTTCCCCAAATGTGTCAACATATCAAGATGGATTCCTCTTCTCTGTGTTGCGTGAAGACGTCTGTATGGATTCCTCTTCCCCAAGATGCGTCAAGATTTCAAGATGGATTCCTCTTCCCCAAGATGCGTCAAGATTTCAAGGTGGATTCCACTACTCCAGTATCCATTTAGACCCCTTGTTGGATTCCTCTACCCCAAGATGCATCAGGATTTCAAGTTGGATCCCTCTTCCCCAAGATGCGTCAACATTTCAAGATGGATTCCTCTTCTGTGTTGCGTGAAGACGTCAGTATGGAATCCTCTTCCCAAAGATGCATCAAGATTTCAAGATGGATTCCTCTTCTCCGGGTTGCGTGAAGATGTCAGTACTGTTTCCTCTTCTTCAAGATGCGTCAAGATTTAAAAATTGATTCCACTTCTCCAGGATGCTTGTAGTCCCCTTAATGGATTCCTCTACCCCAAGATGCATCAAGGTTTCAAGATGGATTCATCTTCTCTGGGTTTCGTGAAGACCTCAGTATGGATTCCTCTTCCCCAAGATGTGTCCAGATTTCAAGATGGATTCCTCTTCCCCAAGATGCGTCCAGATTTCAAGATGGATTCCTCTTCTCTGGGTTGCGTGAAGACGTCAGTATGGATTCCTCTTCCCCAAGATGCGTCAAGATTTCAAGATGGATTCCTCTTTTCCGGGATGCGTGAAGACGTCTGTATGGAATCCTCTTATTCGGGTTGCGTGAAGATGTCAGTACTGTTTCCTCTTCTCCAAGATGCGTCAAGATTTCAAGATGAATTCCACTTCTCCTGGATGCATGTAGACCCCTCATAGGATTCCTCTACCCCAAGATGCATCAGGATTTCAAGATGGATCTCTCTTCCCCAAGATGCATCAACATTTTAAGATGGATTCATCTTCTCCGGGTTGCGTGAAGACGTCAGTATGGATTCCTCTTCTCCAAGTTGCGTCAAGATTTCAAGATGGATTCCTCTTCCCCAAGATGCGTCAGGATTTCAAGATGGATTCATCTTCTCTGGGTTTCGTGAAGACCTCAGTATGGATTCCTCTTCCCCAAGATGTGTCCAGATTTCAAGATGGATTCCTCTTCCCCAAGATGCATCCAGATTTCAAGATGGATTCCTCTTCTCTGGGTTGCGTGAAGACGTCAGTATGGATTCCTCTTCCCCAAGATGCGCCAAGATTTCAAGATGGATTCATCTTTTCCGGGATGCGTGAAGACGTCGGTATGGATTCCTCTTCCCAAAGATCCGTCGAGATTTCAAGATGGAATCCTCTTATCCGGGTTGCGTGAAGATGTCAGTACTGTTTCCTCTTCTCCAAGATGCGTCAAGATTTCAAGATGGATTCCACTTCTCCTGGATGCATGTAGACCCCTCATAGGATTCCTCTACCCCAAAATGCATCAGGATTTCAAGATTGATCCCTCTTCCCCAAATGTGTCAACATATCAAGATGGATTCCTCTTCTCTGTGTTGCGTGAAGACGTCTGTATGGATTCCTCTTCCCCAAGATGCGTCAAGATTTCAAGATGGATTCCTCTTCCCCAAGATGCCTCAAGATTTCAAGATGGATTCCTCTTCCCCAAGATGCGTCAAGATTTCAAGGTGGATTCCACTACTCCAGTATCCATTTAGACCCCTTGTTGGATTCCTCTACCCCAAGATGCATCAGGATTTCAAGTTGGATCCCTCTTCCCCAAGATGCGTCAACATTTCAAGATGGATTCCTCTTCTGTGTTGCGTGAAGACGTCAGTATGGAATCCTCTTCCCAAAGATGCATCAAGATTTCAAGATGGATTCCTCTTCTCCGGGTTGCGTGAAGATGTCAGTACTGTTTCCTCTTCTTCAAGATGCGTCAAGATTTAAAAATTGATTCCACTTCTCCAGGATGCTTGTAGTCCCCTTAATGGATTCCTCTACCCCAAGATGCATCAAGGTTTCAAGATGGATTCCTTCCCGGAAGGAATTATGAAGACGTCGGAATGGATTCCTCTTCCCAAGATGCATTGAGATTTCAAGAAGGATTTCTCTTAGCCTTGATGCATGAAGACATCTGTATGGATTCCTCTTCTCCAAGTTGTTTCAAGATTTCAAGATGGATTCCTCTTCTCTGACATGGGTGAAGATGTCGGTATGGATTCCTCTTCCCCAAGCTGTGTCAAGATTTCAAGATTGATTCCTCTTCGCCAGGAATGACGAAGACTTCGGAATGTATTCCTCTTCTCCATGATGTATTAAGATTTCAAGATGGATTTCACTTCTCCATGGCGAATGAAGACATCTGTATGGATTCCTCTTCCCCAAGATGCATCAACATTTCCAGATTTATTCCTCTTCTCCAGGATGTGTGAAGACATTGGTATGGATTCCTCTTCCCCTAGATTCGTCAAGATTTCAAGATGGATGGATTCCTTTTCCCTAGGATGCTCGAAGTCGTCGGCAAGGATTCCTCCTCCCCAAGATGCATCAAGATTCCAACATGGATTCCTTTTCCCCAAGATGTTTCCAAATTTAAGGAGGATATCTCTTAGCCGTGATGCATGAAGACATCTGTATAGATTCCACTTCACCAAGATGCCTCCGGATTTCAAGATGGATTCCTCCTCTCCCGGATTCGTGGAGACGACAGTGTGGATTCCTCTTCCCCAAGATGCGTCAGATTTCTCTTCACCAGGATTTGTGAAGATGTCTGTCTGGATTCCTTGTCCTCAAGATGCGTTAAGGTTTCAAGATGGATTCCTCTACTCTGGGAATCGTGAAGATGTCAGTATGGATTCCTCTTCCCCAAGATGAGTCAAGATTTCTAGTAGGGTTCTTCTCTACCAGGGTGCTTGAAGACATTGGTATGGATTCACCTTTCCCAAGATTCCTCCAGATATCAGGATAGATTCTTGTTCGGCTGGATTCCTGAAGATGTCATTGTGGAATATTCTTCCCCAACATGCATCAAGATGTTAACAATTTTTCTTTATTCCAGGATGGGTTAAGACATCTGAATGGATTACTCTTCCCCAAAGCGGGTTAATATTTCAAGATGGATTCCTTTTCCACAGGTTGTCGTTAGGATGGACGCCTTCTTGTCCTTGGGTCAACTGTCTCTTTTTCCTCATTTGTTTTTGATAAATCAGTATTTCCAAATTCCTCTTTTTGTTCATGTGTAAATTTTTCTTTTCCTCTTAGGATTCAAATTAATGTTTTAATATAAGGTCTTTCTTAGCTTATTTTCATTTATATAAATTATTGTTAGTCATATTTCTCGGATTCGTTAGGTAGGTTTTTCCTTCTTTGTTATCCAATTCATCAATTAGGTCTGTTAGTATGTACATATTTTCTTAATTTCCTTTTATCACAGTTCAACCTTTATACATAGACATTTCATTTTTATCTAGGATTACATTTTAATCATCCTACACTGAAACAATCAGCATAGCCAAAGATCTTCAGTCATTTTCTTCTCATTCACTGCAGTCAAGTGCTTATGGTCAAGATTCAACAGTGGTATCATCAGCCGTCCTCAGTGTCTTCTGTGAAAGTGGTTTTGTGTCTATGGTCATTCTAGTGCCAGTTGTGTGGTTGAAAGTTAGTGCTAATTGCTTATGTGAATGGAAAGCTGAGAAACTTCCGCCGATGGATCTTAGAAGTATCATCAGCTGTCACCAGTGTTTTTGTGGCTGTGTGTGAATGTTTTATCTTGTGCATGGTCATTCTTGTGTCAGTTTTTGTGCAAATTGAGTGTTAGTGCAAATTGCGTGTGCGTCGAGGGAACGTCGATGGAAAGCAGAGTACCTTCCGCCGATGGACCTTGCGGTATCACAGTAGGGACTCGTCTCCTCTCCTTGCATGCGATTTAGGTCTGGGTCAGCAGTTCCCAACCGCTTGGTTTTGACATTCCTTATTCTACTCATCCCTCTTTTAAAGTTTGTACCCCTTTTATATTGAAGCTCTTTATGATATGTGCTTTCTAACTCACCTGCATTTCACTTGGGTTTGCTTAGTCAGTTAAATTTTTTTACCACTAAGTGCATGCCTCAAAGGCAGTGCTTACCATGGGTTGGGAACCGCTGGTCAAGTGTATGCATGTCTTTCTTTTTCAGTGGCTCCTTGATATATATGTATTTATGGGAAGGGGGGTGATTAATGCTTTAAACCAATAGCAATAATTTTTTGTAACGGAGCAACAATAAGTTCAGGTTTCTAAGTGGTGCCCTTTATTTTGTTACATTGATTTTCCCATCCTTTAACAACTGGGAGCTCCTTTATTGAATGGAGCAATGCTATACATCTTACACAATTCCTCCCTTTTATACCTACCAAAAGAATAGGTACATTATACCCTAGGGCTTTCCACAGGCTCTTTAAGGGAACTAGGTAGGATTTGGAATGAGTCATTCCATGGTTGAGTGATTGTTTTGGTTTAAATAGGTTTTGATTGTTAGTAACAGTTAAAAACCTGCACATCACACCTCGTGAAGGAATTGATGCCCAATATTTATTCTGTAAATACAATAGAGAAATGCCTGTCATGGCATAAGGTCTCTTGTCTAAAGAAATATACCAGTTGAACCCTTAGAGTTCAATGAGACACAACTGAACTTCTGCTGGCCTCACATGAGGTATTAAAGTATTTCTAGGCCCATATTGAAAATTCTATCATAGGTGTCTCGCAGTTTTAGGGATTCAGGTTCATGGTCACTTAGTCGCATAGGTTCAAATCTCTAGGATTAGGGCATAGCTCTATATCTGTGGGATTCCTTTGGTAGGACTATCAATATGGGTCTAACTCAATTAGAGAAATGGTGGGAGGAATTAAAGTGATTTAGCTGGAAATTTAGGTAGGAAATTAAAGTGATCAAATTGTGAACTTATGATTGATGAGACAAATACATTTAAAAGTTTGAACTGCTGTAAAAATTGAGGTGTTATTATCCATCTTGATAACACAACCTCAGTATTGACTAATACCTGATAATGATATTGATACCTAATGACAATAGACGGATTTTTGTGCATTTGATGTATTTTCCTTGCTGTCTAATTTCTTTTTTTTTGCTACAGGTTTAAAAATGAACTCCATAGAAAATGACAATAGACATGGATTTTTGTGCCTTTGATGTATTTTTCTTGCTGTCTAATTTTATTTTTTTACTACAGGCTAAACATTGAACCCCATAGAAAATTACCCTGCTTTTGTTTAAAATTAATAGGACCACTTGCGTACATTATTTGGCCCAATTTTTGGGAATTTTATATGCATTACCTTATATTTGCTTCATGTATCACATGTTTTCTTCCAATTTTAGGTTTTTTCTTATAACATTGTAACTTCCCTGAGTAATTCTGTTTTTATTTCAGTGCAGTATTTTTTATTTCTGGCTAAATACTAATACTGTTTATTTCTTTTGTCATGACTCTGTGGTGGAGCAAATACCACTCCTATTTGTGGAAGGCATTGGATGAGGAAGTTGGTGCCCCTTGGTATCTGTCATGGGTGATGACCTCTTGGATGCGTTGACTGCCATCATCTCCATATCATCCTGTGGCCCACTCTCTGCGGATGTTCTCCTGATCTTCTATCAAGACAACCTGGCACGAAAACTTCAACTCAATCTGCAGTGAGAATGAAACGCCGTAGTACCCATTCTTCACTTAGTGGGAATTAGGCACAGCAGCAATAAATAGATCACGTAATTCATACATCATTATACTCGGCGGTCTGTGTGGGGTTTTGCCGGTTTTCCCCATGCCTCGGGTGAATGCCAGACCATATGCCATTCCGGATAAAACCAAATAAAATGATACTCAATTCATTTAAGTTTGTCATTTTTGTTTAAGATACTATGTATCTGTTGGTTATTATTGTATGTAACAGCTGGTTATTATTGTAAACAACTAAATACTTCTAACCAGGCTCTGAAGGAAAGATTTTTAAATGTTGCAATGTTTGTATATAGTGAAATGTGTGCATAATGTTATGAGAATATAAATATATTAGACCTTGGTCTATGGGCTTAATTCTTGTTTTATTACTTTGGTCTTGATGGCATGTAATGGTTAATCAAAGTTATGTATGCCTCCTTCACTCAACCATTTGCTCCTATTTCATTTTTTCACCCATTCATAGTTATAATTCTACTTATGACTCAGTTCCTCATTCGTTTGGTTAAATCATTGCCCCAACATTGATTTCATGGTGAATGATTAATAATAAATAAACTGCAACAGCTAACAGCTTTTTGGAAGTTCCTCCCATCTATCTCTCCTAATCTACCTTTTTGACGAGGTTATACACTCATTTTCGTTGACCCTGTCTGGTGTCTCAGGCTCGTGATCCTATGATCTGGTGAAATCATGTTCCATGTACTGGTAAAATCAGTTTGTCCTGCTAAGGGGTGCATATGAAAACGTATTGGTGTAGCGATTCCTGTATGACTAGTTGATTTTTGCCTCCCTGGTTCCATTTGTTTCCAATGGGAAGGAAGCATCAACTCATGTGTAATTGTGGTGCATTCAGGCCTTGAACTGATGATACTTGACAGTGAAATAGAGGTCATATGAGAGATGAAGGCTAGGAAAGCAGTGGGAATAGATAATATACCTTTGAAGCTACTGAGAAACTTGAGCAGCAAGGGAAGAAAATCCATTTATGGTCTTATTTGTTATGTCTATCGGAAAGTCTGAATGGGAGTTGTGTAGAATAATTAGCTTGGTATCAAATGCAGATGAAGTTTTGTGTAGAATAATTAAAGGCTGGAGAGAAGGGCAAATTACTATTTAGGTGAAGGCCAGCTCTGGTTCTGCAATTCAGGATATGGCTAAGAGGATAAAACTAATAAAAAGAAACTATGATCTGGATGTTATTGCCAGCTGTGGAATTCAAAAGTGTTTAACTAGTTAAATTTGGAGATGATAATGCAGTTACTTCAGAAAATAAGAATAGATTGGTTGGGATAGGAGACTCATTTTAAACTTAAACATTGATGAGGGGCCCCAAGTGAGTGGCTGACATTGAATCATGATGGGCATTTATAGGTCACGGATTAAAGCTGGAGTGCCTGTTGTTACTTTTATTTTTAAAATGTATGCTGAGGAAATGGCAAGACTACCTGGGAGCGCTTAATGTTGGATCAAAATAAGTGCTGATAGTGTTTGATTTGTGGATGACCATAATTGATTTTTCAATCATGAAAGGGATTTCAATCTTTAAGTAGATTCATTAGAAAATTACTGCAAGCAATACGGACTGAATATAAACCAAAAGAAAACTAATGAAATGAGATTCTCTAGGATGAAGAAAGAAAGGTTGATTAAGGCAGAAGGGCAGGAACTGGAGCATGTAGAGCAATTTAATTACAGAGGTAGTTCGCTTGGAGGAATTGGACATAGAGGTCAAGACAGAGGGAGGATATTGCTATCAAAGGAAGCTTTCAGAAATGGGAGCTGATGACTGGTACCCTGAGTGAAGATGAAAGGAAGCTGGTGAAAACCTTGATTTGGACTTAGGTGGTATGGGGCTGAATTTTAGACTGAAATGGAGGGCAAGGGAAGACTGCAGGTATATGGAATTTGGGTGTGGAGAAGGTGCAGTGGAGGTAAAGGAAGACGAACAAGGAAGTGCTTGGCATGGTGGGTGGAAGGAGTGGAAGCTTGTGGATGAGATAGACAAGGTAAGTGGTAGTCATAGGGGGAGGGGGGTAATGAGGGACGGAGGGTCACTCAAGGATGTAAGAGGGCTGAATATTGGGTAAGTAGGGAAGGGGAAGAGAGAGAATGGGTATTAAGGATGAAAGGGAGGAAGTAACCTGACATGAAAAAACAAATACTGTTAAACTGGGCCCTGGAAATTTAAAATTTAATGAATTTTTATATATGTGCTTACTTCAGTTTAAACGTGCCTGATCTGGAGGTTCAGGGGTGCCCCTATGCTGATAGCGCATTCCCCCCAAAACCAACAACCCTCTCCCACCAGTATATAGCTACTTACCAGGTTATAATTCGATAGCCTGTCAAATTAGTATGGAATAACGCAGAGGGGGATGGAGGATTCGGGAATTTTTTTAATCATTAGCTATCAGCTTTAATTAACTGACTAGATATTGCATAATTATTTTGAATAAATAATAGATACATTACATAATTATTTTGAATAAACTTAATGTACATTAACTGATAACTAATGTCCGTCTGAGTATGTTCCAAATTTACACAAGAGTAATACCTTTTACGAGAGCTGTATATATTTAATTCTATTCTAAATATAACTGTAAGGTTTGGTATAAAGCATCATAATAGGGTCTTTGCAGTAAGTTGACCGCATATTTTGTTAGAAACAGGATCCAGCTGTGTAGTTTTAGGGAGCGCAATATTCAATAGCCTGAATAACGTAGATGACATTACATCTACTTCTCCTATCTATCCCATGGATGTTCTATCTAATATATCATTTACTAAGGAGGAAATACTTAAGACGCTAATGAGGATGAAAAATAGTTTCCCCTGGCAAATACCGAATACCACTTCCTATCGGGAAAACCTGTGCAAAAGAATCTAGTTTTCCTTTGTTAATATTATTGAATAAAATTTTAAAGCGTCATACTTTTCCTCCAATGTGGAAGAATGCAATTATTGTGCCAGTGTTTAAGACTGGAGACAAATGCAATGTAAGTAATTATAGGCTGATATCAATTTTACCGACATTTTCAAAGGTTTTCGAGAAGATTCTCAAGGACTAAGTTCTGTCAAGCTGTAAGGGAAACTTCTCTGAATCACCACATGGTTTTCGCCCTTGCCTATAGACTTCTACCAACTTAGCTGTACATGTTACTCAGTGGCCCTCTCAATTGGGATGGGTTGTCAGATGGATTCAGTATGCATTGATTTTGCTAAAGCTTTTGACAAGGTTGACCATGGGTGTTTTATGTAAACTTAAGTGTTTTGGAATTCATGGTAACTTGCTTAAACTTTTCCAGTCCTAATTAAGTAACAGGTCCCAAACTCAGGCTGTTGAATGTTGGCTGTCTTCACCTATAAATGTTACATCTGGTATTCCTCAGGAGTCAATTTTAGGGCCCCTGCTTTTTAATATATTTATTAAAGACTTACCTGGGTGTTTGAAATCGCATTGTCTTTTATATGCTGATGACTGTAAGATATCAACCAGGGTCACATCCCTTAACAAGTATGTTATTTTACAAAATTACTTGGATACATTTTTTTAACTGGTGTGTTGAATGGAATTTATATCCTAATATAACTAAATGTAAATTATCACCCATACTTTGAGGAAGAATTTTATTCGCTATGATTATCACTTAAATGGTGTTCCTCTTGATCGTGTTACCTCAATTACAGACTTGGGAATCACTTTAGATAGCAAACTTTCCTTTAAACTGCATGTTCAATCAATATGCTCAAAAGCTTATCACCTTATGGGATTTTAAAAATGAAATTGCATTCCGAATTTTTCTACTAAAACTGTTGTGCGAGCATACTGTATGATCGTCTGACCTGTTTTAGAAAATGGTAGTATGATCTGGAATCCACACCATGTCATGTTAGAGAGGACACTTGAAAAAATACAGATTCAATTTGTGAAATGGCTGTGTTCTTTGGATAATGGTCCTGCCTATACAACATCCGAATACCCCAATTTATGTGAATGTTTTACACTCACTCCACTTGGAGTCAGAAGGAGGGGTTCAGATGCAATCTTCCTGCATAAAATTATGATGGGTGATGTGGATTCCAGCCATCTACTAGGCTTAATCAACCTGAATGCGCCTCAAATGAGGACTAAGCACACTCCACTCTTCAGATGCCAGTTTAGTCAGGTGGATGTCTGTAAATATGCACAGCTGACTAGGATGATGTGCACTGCTAATGAATTTCAACATGCAGCAGAATTTTCAGCATGGTGTCTGCATCTCTTCTGCTAACATGGCTTACCCATCTCAGTCTCCTACTCTCCACTCGTGCTTCAATGTCAGGGGCTTGAAACGTTCCCTGTTTTTATCTTATTCTCGAGACCCCTTGATCACGCACTGGTCCAAAGAGTGTCTCCAAAAAAAATTGAAAATGTGTTCTTGAAAATGTTTTGGAGACACTCTTTGGACCAGTGTGTGATCAAGGGGTCTCGAGAATAAGATAAAAACAGGGAACGTTTCAAGCCCCTGACATTGAAGCACGAGTGGAGAGTAGGAGACTGAGATGGGTAAGCCATGTTAGCAGAAGAGATGCAGACACCATGCTGAAAATGGTTGCAGAAGTTGTTCCAAGAGGTGGAGGACCACTAATATGACCATGTCTAAGCTGGAGAGACCAAATTCAGAAAGACATGGGGCAGATGAATATTTGCATGGAGATGATGCCGGACCAGGGAAGATGGCAGCAGACTGTTTGTGAGGTCAAAAGCCTTCATAGGTTTGATTGGCTGTACAGGTATGGTAAGTATATTCCTTAACCACTTCTTCAAATTGCCATCCACCGGGGAGCGACAAGAAAAATTATGATAGCTTCTCTCACATATGCTAAGTTTGCGTTTGCTAAATCAATTCAGTAAAATTTTTGAAAGTATTTTTTATAATCGCCTTATATCATACTTGGAAAAATATAATCTATTATCTGCTTTTCAGCATGGATTCAGGAAATCTAGTTAGACCTCCACCACCACTCACCATGTAATAAATAAAATATTGACTGATCTGGACAAGAGATTAGAATCCCTGGCCTTATTCTTTGATTTTTCCAAGGCCTTCGACTTCGTAAACCATCAAAATCTACTTTCTAAACTTGCCAGCTTTGGCATTAGAGGAACGTCCTTTGATTGGATCAAATCATACTTGAGTGGAAGGCAACAATGTGTTTCCCTATATGGAAATGGGATTAGATTTGTTTCACCCGCAAAAGATGTTAACCTCAGTGTTCCGCAGGGTTCAGTTTTGGGTCCAGTGTTATTTCTCCTATATATTAATGATCTCCCACTCACTTTAAGCTCTTTGACTGGCACTCTTCCAGTGCTGTATGCTGATGATACAAATGTTTTAGTATCTGCTACCTCCATTGACAACCTAATATCAAAGTCGACTAGTGCTGCTTCTCTTCTGCATGAGTGGTGTGATCACAATTCCCTCAGTTTGAATGTTGTTAAATCTAATCTAATTTACTTTGCAAACAAAAACAAGCCTCAAGCACACATTACTATTAAAATTGATGGTAAACCAATACCACAGAATACCATTTCTCATTTCTTAGGAATCAACATTGACAGCAGATCATCCTGGGACAGCCATATTCACAATTTACGGAATAAATTGAGATCTGTCTGTTACCCTATAAGATCTATTCGGCATACGGTTAACATTGATGTGTTATTGTCAGTCTATTTTGGAGAATTTTACTCCCATGTAATCTACAGTATTCTTTTCTGCGGTTCTTCACCAAAGGCTAGTGTTATATTTAAAATACAGAAAAGAATTGTTCGACTGATTTGTAAAGTACCCTTCAATGTAACATGTCGCCCTCTTTTTAACAAACTTTGCATCCTGCCTCTTCCATGTGTCTATATACATATATGCTGCAATCACCTGTGCTAAACTGAATCTCTGTAGTTATAGCCGAAATGACTTTTATCACAGTTGTAACACAAGGAGTGCAGCAAACCTACACCAAACTTATGTCAGGACTAGACATGCTGCACTAGGACCGAAAAATATGGGCCTTATACTATTTAACAAGTTACCAATTGAAGTAAAAAACTGTGAATCATTAAGTGCATTCAAATATGCACTTAATCAATATTTACAAGGAAATATCTTCTACTCAGTTGACGAATTTATGCAGCAATTACAACAATTATAACTTGTATTAATAGTGTCTTGACTTGGCCTATATTTGTATGTAAAAACAAATCGCTGGGCAGTTTAATATAGTATTTGTATTAAAATATGTATACATATTTTATATTTTGTATTGGATAAAATATTTTTTGTATTTGTAAGTGACGAATCCTATACCTACACACGTTTGTGTGGTCTTTGGAGAATAAATTCTATTCTATGCTCTCAGCGTTTGCTGTTATTGCTGTTAAGTCTCTTCTGTTGTAAGGTCTCATATTTGGCAAAGGAGATTGAATGGGGTATTTGGGGAGGCGACCGACAGCTAAGGTCATTTGCGCCATAGGGGATAGGTAAGGGAGGAAGTTTGGATAGAAACCAGGCGTCGGTATTAGCCTGCTCTTAACGATAGGCGTCAAGGGGACCACGGCTTAACGTCTCATCCGACAGACGGGAGTACTGTACTTGAAGTGCCCTCCACAGGACACTCAAGTCGGGATCGGGTTTCCGCTGAAAAACATTCTCTGCAGGGATTTGAACCCTGGCCATCCGTATGGTTAGCCAGTACTCTATCCACCACACCAACCCGATCCCTTACAAAGGAGATCTCGGTGGTCTTGGCCACCACTTCTAGACAAAAAACCTAACCTTATCCTTATCCATCGTTCTCTCATCTTCTATGTCCAAGTTCACAGATCTATTGCTGCTGTCATGTAGCTCTACCACAAATTTAACGTATAGTTTTATTTTTGTTGACTAATAAGTATCTAACATAGAAATCATCAAAATTGATAGGACAAAAAATTCCCTAAAAATATATAAAAAGGCATACGAATGTGACAGGATTTCAAGTATTGGCTGATATAAAGTAATTTCATGAAATGCTGCAGCTAGATTCCAGAAATCTTTTTCATGCTCTATTACGCTCTGTTTAGCAAGAGCTGTTCAAGTGTTTTGTGAAAGATGAGATGGATGTAGAAAGTTCCAATTGGCTGGAAAGTAGTTGTATATTATGGATTCCCTCAACCTATCCTGGATATCTTCCTGTTCGATTTACACATTCCCTGTTTTGTTCTTGACCTTTTTTATCAGTTGCCCTCTCTTACCTCCCAATAAAATCGGCGAGATTGGCCGCCATAGGCACGAATCTCCAGGACGTTTGACGCATCGGATTCTTTATTATGTCATTATATTGGATACACAAACAGGATCAATGAACAAGAGGCGCGTGCCCTTTGGCGCGCTATGAAGTACAGACATATTATCAATGTTTAGGATGATATTCGAGAATTAAGGCACATTGTTCTGGAGCAGCAGCATCCCCATCAAGGCGGCCGTCCCCTCAGCATAATATATGGGTGTTTGGTGCTCAAACACCTCGATGTGTTCGATGTCGAACTCCTGGCACACCACCTCCCATTGAAAGGGAGCGGCATCTGCATACGCCACATACTCCTCGCTGAAAGGCCCACCTGTTCAGTAGAATACATCGGTTCAAGAGAAAACACCGGTTCAGGAGAAAAAACCGGTTCAGTAGATAAAACCGATTCGACATATTGAACCGGTGCATCGCCGTCGCAAACTTATTTTCCGAACCGAGAACGGGCTCAGTATTTCCTGCACCGCCCAGCCCTACATCTGCTTATCTGGTGCCATTTAGGCTGTAAATGAGTGGGTCATGAAAGATTGTGGGTTGGTGCTTCAGTAATGGACAAATAGGAAGGAGTGCGCTTCTTTTATTTGGCCATGCCGTGGCGATAGATGAGAGTCGAGTAATGAAACCAATACATACGAGTGAAGTGAAAGATGTAAGAGGGAGGTGTGGACCGAGAAATCCACTAGTGAATTTATTTAATAGATTCTTTAGAGGATTATTAGGGGTCTTAAACATAAGAGTGAGGTTATAATGGGTATGCGGGTAAATTTAGCAAACTATATGTCACCAAGAAAAATCTTTTTCCTGTGCCTCTTCAAAACGATATGCCATATGTATGGCGGGTGTGTTATGTATGCATACGGCATGTGTATGGGGGGTAACAATGCATTGTGACAGACAACCCGGAAGGCAGAGACCGCTCCTGGCGACGCAATACCGTGGCGCGCGGTCTTGTGAGCGGGAAATCCGAATCTTAGATCTTTCACGTCCCGTGATTATTCTGTCCTATGAAGTCCCTCGAACTCAGTGTCCCTAGCACGAGGTGATGCAGCATGACTCCCCGCCATTGGCTTCTTGTTATTTCCAATTCAAATCCCACAGAAGCTTCCTAAAGACCCCTCATGTCCTTCCCTATTTTGCCGCTAGAGCCTCTCTTCGTCGGTGCGTTATTTAGGTAATTCTTATTTTACTAATAAGTGAAGAATTACTCAACGCTTTGTTATTTTGTGATTGGATGTCTAATAAATAAACAATGTTATTTTTTGCTTGTATTTTTTTTTGAAAAGCCCTAACTTATTTAATTACTTATTTAATTTTCAATTCATAATTGCAAAGTTTTATTCACCATAAAGTAAAAATTCAAATATTTGGAAAAGATTTCAACTGTAACCCAAGCCAAGCAGTGACATTCTTTTGCGGATATCTCAATTCCTCCGTCTGCAGGAAGTAATACCGTTATCGGGGCAATCATATTACGCCGTTTTAATCACGTTTTGATCGCCTGTATTAACTTTTGTTAAAAACGGAATAAATTCCAAGTTAAATATTCCTCATCTTTATTACAATGAAATCCCTCTTGACGACCACTGCTATACAGCGGCCACGCCTGTCAACGACCATTTTTGAACGGAACCGTTGCGACGCGTCGATGGTCGCTTAAGCTTACAATTGTTACGGGTTTCACTGTCACTGAAAAACGGATGTGTGACTTAACGATTCTTTGTCTCTTCGACTTTAACTCGTTCAGTGGTGGCAAATGTCAAATACATCATTGAGTAATCGAAGGTTGATTGACCAGCTATTTCAAATAAATTCCCTCGAATTCAATTGTTCAACAAAAACATGCAACATTTTCATCGTTTATGTTAAGTTTTCTATTCTTTTAATCGTATTTTATTATTATCATATTATGCTCAATTTATAAGGTAACAAATTTTGTTGGTGGCTACTTAATAATGACTGGGCCCTCATTCCAATAGCGTATCATCCTTTCCACCCTTTCCTAATCAGGAAATCAACAAAAACAAGTGGACGTGTAAGGTGGTAGATGTGACAAATAACAAACCAATAGGATTATTCCTCCATTCTATTTATTTTCGGCTCCACAGCGCCAATCAGCTACCCTGCTAAAAATTCTGAATAGTTTCCTTATAAATAATTCTACAGATCTTCTTAAAAAGTTCTGTAGATATTTCTTAAAGTGTTGAAACGCCATTTTACGGAATTCCCTACGACATTCTGCAGAATACCTTAGGATGCTCTGCAGAATACCTTAGGACGTTCTGTGGAATTCCCTACGACTCTCCATATAGGTCCTTAAGGAACTGGGTCAACGGAAACCTCACATATTTCCGTTGAGATGCTGAAGTTCTACAGAACAGCTTGTAGGGTGTTATTTTGCTCTGCAGAAAATAACTCTACAGAAAATATGTTCTGTGGGGTCAGGCTGTCATTTTCCGTACAGATCCTTGAAAAAAGAACTGGGTTCTGAAGAAAAAGTCAATTTCTGTAGAATTCCTTACGTTCTGCAGAAAACCTTTTACGGATTTGTTTTAGCAGGGTAATATGCTTACAATAAGCAATCAGGGCCGAATTTTGTTTTGCTTGAATGAGTATGAGTGAGTTGTCTCTTTATCCAGACTGCTCAGCCATTGTTTTCAGGTTTTTGATTCAAGTACCACTCCTTGAATTGAATTCGGTTTCTACTGGACAGTAGCCTTTCGCTTTACCCTCTAAGCCACCTCGCTCCTCAGAAGTCTAAAATTTCTCGGCAGAATGCAAATTTCTTCTACAGTGAAATTCATTGTTTACGTATTTTATCGCGCTGATGACAAAATGGAATTCCCAATGAGGAAAATCCGTTTCCAACCAACTCTTTTGCCCGCCATAAAAGATCGGCTTTCCGTCGTGCATATATTTTTCAGCTTTCTGTAAACCTACGATCAATGACTAACACTTCTTTAGTAAATATATTCTTACGCACAAAACAAAGAAACTTTGGTGATCTTTTTAATTCAGGCAACGCCATATGTTCCTGTCATTTTTTTTGAGTAAACAGGCTAGCGTTTCTTCCACGTCCTATCTCTTAAAAAAGAGCGAAATTCCCAGAAGCAGAACTTTCTTGTGCGTGCGAAATTTTCTCGTTGACGTTTCTTCGGCTCTTGGTACGGTCCGAGTTGAAATAAGACACGGCAGTTCGGGGTTTTCCCAGAATCCAAGCCGCGACCTTTATGTGCATTCAAAAATATTGATAAAACTCATAACACGAATTTTAAGTCAAAGGCGGAGTCGCTGCGAGAACCGCTAATCCAAGTCCGGGAGTCAGCTCGCGGGTCAGCCATGGGGCATTGGTGCGAGATCCGAGTGAGGCAGGTCGGAAATCAGCAAATTGCGCTTTCCAGGGGAATAAAAGTATTGACATTGAACTATGTTCAGTGTCTGCATGTAAAGGTCTGCTTGCATTCTGTGACTCTTTATCATTCTCCTTGCAGGTGGAACACGCGCCTAGAAATACTTGATAGGAACTCAATCCGAGTTATTATGCCGTTTTAATATCAAATACGTAAAACATCGATGCCAACCATTGTTGTCCAATCTGAAAGCATTTTTGCATGGCACCTGTTAGATTAAATAACATGATTGAGTAAGTTTCTCGGGTTAAAATCCGAGGATGAAGTGATATGAGTGGACTGGGAGGAAATGGAAAGGATATAAATAATTGTTTAGATGAGGAATTAAGATTGAATGAAACAGATTATGGTCGGAGGCATGATGATGATGGAATAAAGCGATAAACCAAGTGTGTCTGGAACATTGAAGAAGGAAAGCGTATGTTTTAGGCGGAGCAAAGCGAAAGAAGAAAGGAAAGAGATTAAAATAATAGATTTTTCATTCAATATTTATATGTTTACATTCTCCTTAAATGTGCTGCAAAGCTCAGTATAAAATGCATCGTCAGCTGAAAAAAGTTAGCGGATATGCCACGTTCAAAATTAGCTATTTTTTGTGAAAAAGTGAAGTATGCGTTTTTAAAAACTAGACAATTTTCAGTTATTCTATTCCAAAAATTAAAAAATTTAAGATATCAACTTGGAATACCACCAAGTGAGACTGACGAAAGTGAGTGATATTCTATTCCAAGTAGGTATAAACAGGTACACTACTCTCATTGTATTTCCATCACATTCTTAAGAAAGGAAAAATTAACCTTATTTGTAGTTACCCTGGTCAAAATGTTTCATACCAAAAGTCTATAGTGCGATGTGGACGAAGTGGAAAATGATGTGGGCAATGTGGGAAAATGATGTGGCATGAGGAAAAATGATGTGGACAGCCCTTTGTTCCACATTGTCCACACTGTTCCTGATCAAGTGCCAAATGGCCCCATGACAACTTACAAAGGTTTCAAATTTGGACAATTTTTCCGTCTCATTTTAAGAATGCATTGCCACCTACTATCACTTAATAGAAACAAGGAAGATGAAAATGGAAACATGGAAAATGGAACAAAAAGAATAACAGGAGCTAGTGAAAGGGAACATTGAAGAAGCAATGGAAATAGGAAAAATCGAGGAAAATTGAGAGAATACAAAAATAGGCATTGTAAGAGAGGCGGAGAAAACAATCGGATCACTGAACACGAAGAGGGTAAAGAAGCAGTGGGTTTCGGAAGCAATGATGAGGAAAATGGAAGAGAGAAGGAAGTGGAAAATCATGGAACCGGCCAAGATAAGTAAGGAGTTAAATAATCAACTCTGACGAATACTCAATCGGGCGAAGAAAAATTGGTGGAAATGGCAATGATATTCGAAACAGCTTTCCTACCTTAATTCACTAAATTCTCGAGCAACTCGGAAGGTATGTCATCTACTCGGGCCGATGATATTCGACATTGAAACAACGAGAGAGCGCATTGAAAGAGATGGAGGCAAGAAATGCTGTAGAGGGTAGATATACCTTCCGAGTTGCTTTAAGAATTTAGGAAATAAAGATAGGCAAGCTTTTTTTCCAACCTAGGATCCACGTGAAAGGGATAGGGTCAGGGGACTTTGTGCAAATAGTCCTGATCCCTATCCTGAAGAAGATGAAAAAATGATTATGCAAGAACTATAGAACAGTCAGTTTGATTTCACACGCCGGCAAATTTTTACTTAGTATTATCAATAAAAGGTTGGAGAGTAAGACCAATTACTACTTGGGCGGTGACCAGATTGGGTTCTGGAAGGGAAGGTCAACTCTGGATCCAATTGCAGCGATGAGAACACTTAGAGAGAAACACAGAGTATAACCAGAATGTTTTCACTTTTTTGTGGATTTAAAAAAAGCTTTTGATGGAGCAAAATGGGAAAAACTAACTGAGATACTCAGAAAAATGGCAATTGTTTGGCGAGACAAGAGACAAATCCGTAACTTGTACATGGCGCAAAGGGCACAGGTGAGAGTGATGGACGTAGTATCAGGGTAAGTAAAGATCACTGGGTAAGGAAAGGGTGCCCGTTGTCGCCTTTGCCTTATAAAATTTATGCTAAGGAAATGGTAAGACAGGCATGTGAAGAACTTGATGTAGGAATCTTAAGTAGGAGGTCAGCTGATACAGTCGGTTAGATTCGCGGACGATCAGGCGTTGGTTAGTCGATCTTTGAAGGGACTACAAGCTTTAGTAGATGCTTAAGAAATGCAGTGCGTGTAATTCGGAATGAAGATAAATCATGAAAAAACAAAAGAAATAAGATTTTATGGGGCAAAGAATGCAAATATGGTTATTTAAGTTGGAGGACACAAACTCGAGCCAGTAGAGTATTTTAATTACTTAGGCAGTACGCTAGAAGAAAATGGGCATAGTAGTAAAGATATGAGAAGGAGAATAGCGTTAGCTAAGGAGGCGTTTAGTAATAGAAGGGAGCTGATGACGAAGAGATTAGGTAAGGATGTAAAGAAGAGGCTGGTGAGGAGCTTGATGTGGTGCATAGCGTTGCATGGAGCAAAAAGGTGGACCCTAAGGAAGGAGGACGAGAATAAGTTGCAGACATTTGAGTTGTGGTTTTGGAAAAGAATGGAGAAGGTGAGGAAGACGAACGAGAAAGTGTTTAGTATGATGTTAGAGTAAAGGGAACATCTTAATGAAATCCGGAATAGTCAGGGTAGGTGGCTGGAGAAAGTAGGTAATAATGGGCGATGGGTTGCTCAAGAGTGTGATAGAGAGAAAGATGTTGGGCAAGGAGGAAGGAGAATAGGTTTCATGGACGGGATGAAGAAGGGTAGATCGTATTCTGAGACAAAAAAGGATATACTCGAGGGACATATATATAGGCCCCCTGAAAGTGTAGAAAACCGAGAGGAGATTCTCTGACTTTCATTAACACTTTTACCGGTAGAATACTCAATAATAAAAATGAAAACTAGTGACTTACCGTGGGCCACAGAAGCTCTAGTCCTCATGCGGAGTTAATTAAAAAATAGTGAATTGCATAAGTAGATATCTCAGTGATCAAAAACGGAAAGTTATTGATGGTTTTAGCTCTGATATGGTCGAAGTCACAGCCGGTGTTCCTCAAAGAAGCGTCTTCAGCTCTCTTTTATTCATTATTTATATTACTGACCTAAGTTCTCGAGATAAATTAAGATTATTTGCAGACTATAAAGTTTTCTACCGTGAAATAAGTGAAGACATGGACGTAGAAGTTCTGTCATCTGACCTTAACAACGTTCATTCGTGGTGCCAGGTGTGGGA
The DNA here is from genome assembly GCA_963169105.1 of Ceriagrion tenellum. Taxonomy (NCBI): domain Eukaryota; kingdom Metazoa; phylum Arthropoda; class Insecta; order Odonata; family Coenagrionidae; genus Ceriagrion; species Ceriagrion tenellum. Next base: position 134,568,719 of record OY720637.1, read on the forward strand.
GTTAGAATTAAATATCGGAAAATGCACCACAGTTCACTTCCTGAGAAAGTCGTCACACAAATGCCATACCTATATTGTGGGTGGAGTAAACGTAAAATCTATAGGTTCAGTAAAATATCTTGGAATTATCATTACATCTAATTATCGTGGGGAACACACATACAACACATGCGGCACAGCACGATAGATACTAGGTTTTTTAAATGAATATAATTGGAAGGTCCTCGGATGAAAAAGTAAAAGAGAGATGGTACTTCTCTCTGGTTAGGCCACACCTCGAATACGCCGCGAGCATTTGGGACCCTCGTCGTAAAGATTTAACCAAAAAATTAATAAAACACAAAGAAAAGCAGAACGCTTCATTAAAAACTGCTACGAGCACACAAATAGTGTCTCGAAACTTTTAGAGGGGTTAAGGTGGGAGCCCCTATGGACTCGGAGGTTACACCCTAGGCTCAGGTTGCATGATAAATTCAGAACTGGTGGAGTTTCAGAGCGACACAGAGAATGTTATGATGTCGCCTCAGTACATCTCTAGGTCTGACAGAAGTGATAAAATTAGTGACATGCATTGCCAAACGGATAGTTACAAAAACTCGTTCTTTCCGCGCACAATAAGTGACCAAAATAAAAACTGAGCTCCACTAAATACACTCTCATTGGACATGTCACTATTTCACCTCCAAAAATTTTACATCTTTACACGGCTGGTGACCTACCACCCCTTGCCACACGCCCATGCGGCGGCTCGCGGGGTAGTATGTAGAAGTAGTGTCTCTCTATTTTCCTGGAAGCTTCCCTTGGCCAATTTCTTAAAAAGAAGTTTATCGAAAGGAGTTGAGGCAAGAAAATGAGAGGAAAGGGCAAATTCAGAGGGAGAATGTCTAAAAAGGCTCAATGACTGTTTTGAAGGTGGTATCCGTGGTATCACTCACTTATGTTGGTCCTTCCTGCCATTTTGCAATGAACCTTTAGTGGCTCATTTTCAACTTCTTGACCTCTAACCTTGCCTCCTTCATCAGTTCATCTTCTTAGAAATTGTTTATATCCAATTTTTATCATATGACGAAGTTACTGTGCTAATCATCGTTATCTTTGAGCGTATTTTGTGACAATGATGGCCGTTTTATCGAGTGGGATTGTATTTTAGCTTTATATCAATGGTTTCTAAACTTTTTCGAGTCATCGTCCCCGTTTTTCCACAGCCTGTAAGTTATGCCTCCTTGGCTGCAACGTTAAAAATTAAGAGTGAAGTAAAACCACTGTAATTTGATTGATTTTTATTTCAAATGCACTTGATAGATAGTTTATTCAACTCAAGAAATATGTGCATGGCACCGTTCATTCGGGACCGTGCCTCCAGCACACCACAGATGCTCCCTTGTTTCTATTCGCCTAGGGGGTGGTAGTGCCCACTTCGGGAACCACTGCTTCATATGAATTAAAAGAGAGCGACGCTGTGAGGGCATCCAGCAAGTTGAGACATACCCACATCCAATCGAAGAGACAAGTATGTCTTGAAAGTTTAGTTTAGCTGTCAAAGTTTAGTCCGTAGCGCTTACGAATCTGCAGGAGAACCATCACTGAACCATGTAATGGATGTTCCAACTTGGATGAATTCAACAGACGATATTATTGGAATAGCGCTTGACATGAAGAGAGGTATTTCAATCCTATGCGAAAGAATCAGTGACTTGAAACGCCTCCAAATCAGCAGATCGGAATGAACACCGCTTGAAAATGTGCACAAAGTTTTAAAAAACTTTATGTTCTGATGAAAAAGTTTGTTGAATAAATTAGAAGGTGAAAATTACGTTACCGTTCCACTCGTTACCGTTCCATTCAACTCGTTGTGGGATATTCTAGGAAATATGGGAGAAATACTCGACAACAAGCTTGGAAGAAATGAAGATGATGAATAAATGTCGCTTGTCTTTCATACTAATCGGGACAAGATGTTAAAGAACTCCCGCCTGACGAGCTGGATTTATTGTGGGGTATTAATAATTGATCCTTGCCATAAATGTGAAATATTCTCCATGACGCCATGGGAAAAGAGAAGCAGGATAAGTCCCTATTGTAATATCGATAAATGTTAAAAAATCTATCTCGATAAGTATTCCACTCGAATGCAGTCCGCTTAGTCGATGGATCAAGAAAATCTTGAGAGGTCTGCTTTGGTATAAAGTGATAAGGACGACCTGCTGGATGTGTATTCTCTGTATGAGCAGGCAAAACCCATTATTGAAAGGTATATTCTTTCGACTTAACTTTTCCCTTTATTTACCCCTTGTCGATTGAGTTCACTTATTTTAACTATTTTTATCATACAGATCAGAAAAAATGAAATTAACATCTGATCTATTATTGAAATTTTTTGACTGTTTAATAGAGTTTTCGCCCCTTTTTGTTATCAGATGATTTTAATGAATTTACTCCTAGTCAGTCATGCCAGCATGAAGAATGGAGGAAATAACTTGAAGACTGTCTTCAACAGCCGAGATCGCTTAGGAATGTAAACAGATTGACTTGGAGGAAGGCGAATGAGCCAACGTTACCAGTGCTGGCAAAAATGGGGAGACTGATCCTTAGCATACCCGCTACATCTGTTCTCACGGGCTGCATTGACTATGAGAAAGTATAATAAACCGCTTGGGCCACGAATTTGCCATAAGTTGACTCTGTGTGAACTCGTGGGTGACGAGCTACTTGGCCAGTCATATATAAAAATTATCTTGATTTACAGTTTTAAACATAGACTAATTGTAAGAGTGAAAAAATAGGCAACTTCCTCTGTAATAAATTTAATCCGACCGGTTTCGCTTTTACAGCATATTTATCACAGTGGAAGTTGCCTATTTTTTCATTCTTAGTTATGTTCCGATTCCACTGCATCAAGCCTGAAACCACAGAGTTTTAACCTGTAAATTATTTATACTACTTTTTGAAGCAAAAATGTTCATTCTTTCCTAAACCGATTACATGTTTTTTCAGTCACATTTTTTAACTTTCTGTGGATTTTTATGTACTAACGTTGTGACTGTATAGCCATTTTTCACCAATTTTGTTTCATATTTCTAGTTTATTCATTGAGTATCATTAAAATCATTGATTGTACCTACATGCACTTGGATGTATTTGGTGTCCAATTTAATATATATTTAAAATTCTTATAAATGTCACTACTATTTCGAGTGTACCTATTCCGCGATTACGTACGCAAGAGAAACTGGGCTATTTATAGTTCTTAATTTTTGGGGGAAACGAGACGAGACAAGAGTCCCGTCCGAGACTCGAGACCGAGAAGAGACTGGGGTTCACGAGACGATACCCGAGTTCAGAAAACGAGACTGAGACGAGACTGGCTCAAGTCTCGTCTCGTCTCGCGGCAACACTAACTGTGATACTTGCGAGCGTGCCAAAACCTTGCACTCACCTATATTAACTCTTCGGTCGCTTTTAACTCTTCGGTTGTTTTAAAATCAGAATGATTGCGCTCATGACTTTCCAATAACTCCTATTTGTTAAACTTTAAGAAGATATATCTTCTATTTATATCAGAACACACAATTCAGATTTAATTCACCGGTAATTGGCTATTTATTAAAATTAGCAATAAACAAAGATATCATAGTGAAAAACTACATATTTCACATTTTTTCACACTTTGATTGCTCTACGATCATTGAAATTATACCGTAACAACTAACGACATTCCAATCACTCGATCGAAGACCATTCGTAGTAAATAATTTAGTGTCATCAATTACATACTTTGTACTAAACCTTAACTACCAATGTAAGAGTATCTCATTAGCCGCCAATTTAAAATATGAAAATGTTTGGCTCAAAATTAACATTGTTCTGTACAATGTAAACAACATTATTGAAAGCACCAATCGGCCATCAGTTGTGAATTTGAAAAACGGCCAAATCACGTAAGATGTCATCTAAACAAATTAAAAATGTTATATAATGCATGGAAAAGTAAATTAATCAGTACAGTTTAGAATTTTCAAGTGATACTGACGAAAATAATAGCCTCTTGGCAATTGTTAATAAAGACTCACTAAGGTAAATACAGCGAAAAATGAAACTCCCCGAGCGAAATCGGATCACTTGAATATCAGAACATACGCACTGTTATCGAATGAAATTACACTGTAAAGAATTAAGATACTGACCAGGATTAAATCTACTGACACTGCAAATTTACCTCTGAGGCCAAATACCGGCTTACGGATAAACGTACTGCCCAATATGGCCGACCTGGCTTCAGTGCTTCCTAAACGGGGCATAAGGCGATCGTCAATCCATTGAGCTCAGAGTACGCGGTCCCATATTGAGAGATCGAGTCCCCGTCAATACGGATCACTATTCCTCTGTACTTGCTTACAAGCACTTGCGGCTTACACTGTGAAGAGAATACCTTGGCTAGTGCGTCTATCCCCTCTCTTTTATGTAATCTCTGCACAGATTTTACATCGACCTCCCTATTACTCCGGCCAGGCCCAGTGTAGGCAGCCACCGATTCTTACGAACCTATCCTCCCCTAACCTGCTGCATCTCACCCCGTCCTCACCTAAGTAAGTCCCCGCACTCAGCTGCTAATACGATGGCAGCCGAACGCGGTAGTGAAAACTGCAAATCTGCGACAAGTCTCCAGCCATTTTGATGGCAGCGGAAACTGATGTTTTCCGGAGAGACTGACGGATATCTTACATACACACTATTCCTGCCATTTACTTTCGGTGTCGGCATAGTCAATTAATATAATTATCGCCGCAAACCCTGCGAAGAGGAGAATATTCAATACTTTTATCCGTAGTGCCCTATTTTTACAACCATTTTTGCTTTCCCTACACTCATGCATTGCTTGCGCTCCTATTTTTAAAACTCCTAATAATTCCTCTCATTTGAGTATCTTAGACAACATTAATCCATGATTCTCGCGGTTTTTATCTTCTTCTCACAAAGACTTATTATACACAAAATAAAAATGACTTATCGGAGTAGCTATGCTGCGGCTGGCAAGTTGTTTTGAGGGGCGACGGACAGCTAAGGACATGTTCACTGTTAAGGATAGACGGTTAGATAATAAGGGTCGGCAGGGGTTGGATGACGTGGGGCACGTAGTAAGGATGGACAGGAACATGGCTCTGATAGCAGCCAACCCTTTACGAAAGGTACCGAGCAGTTCATAGCTTGTTTACACACTCATCATACGAAAGGAATCATGCACTAAATGTGTTCTTCATAAGGTTCTCATCATGGGACTGAGGTTACATTTAAAAATATAAGCCCCTCCCTAGATTCTCACCTCGGACTTCGGGGGTGGGAATCTGGTGACTTAGCAACCTCACCTTCGCCATCCCCTTAGGTACGTAATTTATGTAAATGTAATGAAAGCTTGATATGCAAATTTGAATGCCAAATTTTTGTTCACGATGAATACATTTTTGGTTTATTTGATTGCCATGGTTATATTAATGACAGCAGTAGCAAGATTTACAATGGTAAGATAACCAGATTAATGCTTTAGGTATGATGTGAGAGGTGTGAAATAGCCATAAGCTGACGCTGACGCAACTTGATGACATAAACTACCTGTCTGACCGGAGAAATTCTGACTAGTCGGTAACATTATTATAAAAACAGGTGGAAGAGTAGAAACGACAGTAGATGTTCCTGGTCTCGAAAAACGATTTACGATATTTACTAATCAAGATAATTTATTAAAAAAAGGTGAAAAATACTATTTTAAAAATGGTCAGAAGTAGATTTTCGGTTTGTCCAAGATCTCCAGCTTAATTAGCCGGAGACTCATACTTGTGCACCTGCGGATGCTTCTGCCTAGAGTTTTATAAACTAGTGGCTGGGGGTAAGAACCCATTACTTATTACTTCTCGCGAAGTGATTTCCGGATATTTATTTTTGATTTTCGCCAATGCTGCAATTCATCTCTTGTCTTGATTTTTATAATTTAAAGTTAACCCCTTTCGTTTTTGTGTACAATGGTGTTGTGTTTTTGTCTAGTTTCCAAGTAATTTGGTCAAATGCCTCATCGAAGACAGGAATGCAGGACTTAAAGGCTACTCTTTACGCATCTTGAAAGTAGCGCTCTTTTAGTAGTTATTTCATGAAACATGATTACGCAAAAATACGTACTCGTTCGGTGAACGTGCGCATTTCTGTTTTTGCGTGATTCCTTACTTTTCGAGTTTCCACTTTTCATGCAAGAATTAGTGTTGGGTTTCCCAAGTAATTTATGTGCTTGGTGTTAACTCTGCCTAATGTATTCAACGATGAGCAACCACCATTTCCCTGCGTTGAAAGTGGCTAATTAATCTTGCACAAGAAACTGTGGACCTAGTGTTTTCATGCCTAATGCTCTCGCTGATGGCCGCCAACATAAGATAAGACTCATGATAGTGACAGCAAAGCAGTGGATAGAATCGGAATCCCTTGAGTATGCAATTTAAAAATATTTGTCATTCAATGGAAATAACCCATTGAATGACCCCCAAGACTCTTTTTTGTCTTAAAGCGGGTCGTAAAGGCTTTCATCGCTTCCACGAGATCACCACATGTCGACGCCAGCTTTTCTCTGAATCAATGTCAAGGACACCTCTGAGAGACCAGTGATTCCGAATGCACGACTAAGAGACCGTGGTTATCAGCTGTGTTTACCTATGTTCCGCTTTTACGGAGAAGCGTGGCCAAACTATAAATGAAAAATACGATGAACGATTATTACAAGATGCGTGAATATGATCGAAAAAAACTGAAATGGAGACATTGGCTTAAAGTGTGCCCAGTGAGTCAGAAAGAAGAGTTGAAGGAAATAGTAATTCAAAATGGCTACTAAATGATCACATTGAAAGCGGGATTCCGCTCCAGCTGCCATCTTTTACGTCAACAAACTGATAACTCATTAATTTTGGGCATCAATGCGTACTCATTATGCTAAATGGAGAAACGATAAGGTCGATGCTAAACAGAATATATGTACAAGTATCCTCCTGAAAACACGTAAGTATTGTATTATCATGAGATGAGATGGTCTGTCGGAAGTTGAACCCTAATGTAGTAAATTCGTATTTTCGTCGAGTAATACATTTCCGATGAGACTTATTTGAACCTATAGACTAGAATATACATTTTTTTATTTGAGGCTTTTTATAAAATAACAACAGCTGTAAAATAGAGGAGATTTAAATCAGTGGAGCCTAATGAAAATGAATAATGATAAATACTAATGGGCGACTCACGGACTAATAAAGTGATTCGTGAAGAAAGAGTTTGACTAAGAGTAAGCAAGGAAAGATGTTTGATGAAAACTGTGACTGAGTAGAGAGCGCCGTAAGGTGCACTTTCTGAGGCGATGCGCCTTCCTGAGAGGAATAATTGAGGGAGAAATGATTGGGAAAATTACCGAGGAAGACCAAGGATGGAGTAATGCAGGCAATTGAGAGGGATGATCAAATAAAGACTGAAGAGAACTTCAAATATTGAATTAAGCGGTGTGATTGGGAAGTGAAGTGTTGAGCTGCGGCATTTCAATCTCCGGATTGATGACTGCTGATAATAAACGTAGAAAGTGGATACTGCTAAAAGAAAACTGCTATTCAACAAATTCTGAAAATGAAGAAGGTAAATTATAACTTTTTTGGTATAATTGATCGCAGTCCCTTAGCACTTTAAAGACGAAAAGTTAAATGACTTGGAAAAGCAATAGTTTTTAAATTAAAACCCTTACTAAAAGACTAACAATAAGTAATGATAATTTGGAAAGTATCTGAGGTGGAAAACACATTTCTTGATTTTTTATTAAAGAGTTGTGATTATCGAATTCAAAACATGGACAACGGACACTTAGAAAGAATGAGAAGAAATTTTTGAGAGATAAAATCAAAGCAACCTTTTTTTGAAAAATGAGTTTTTAATAGTCTTTTCTCCTAAATAGCCAACTTATGGCCAGGTGCAGGAACGACGAATATGTATTCTATTAATTTATGGGACCCACAAGTCTTGACAACCATTAAATAAGTGTTGCAGAAACATTCGATAAATTTATTGGTTTCATAACTTATGGCATGGAGTTTATGAGTTCCATAAGTAGCCAAGATGGCGGATGCGCAATGGACGTTTCGGAACTTAATTACTAGATAAAAGAGTTGTCCTAAGACAAATAACCAGTTCATTTACTCTTACTGACTAACTATTATATGCATTAGTAAGTATTCATTGGCTAAATTTTCATGAATAATATCTGGCGGTAGAAAATGAGATCGAATATTCGAAGGTATTGACTATTGGTAAATAAGTTGTGTAACTAGCAGATGTATTCCTGCAACCCCCAATATCTGTAACTTTATTGGTCTCATAGCTATTGATTCCATTACCAAATGTTCTTCCAACCGGCCATTAAGCGTTCATAGTAATACTTTATTCATCTACATTTTCATCTTTTATATTTTGTCGATTTCCTTGATATGATCGGTAATTATGAGGATGTAACTAAATATGATTACTTTTAGGCTAATTTCCATTCAATTATGCATTTGAGGCAGGTCGTGGTTTGTTCCATCACAGGTTAAATATAACTCCTTTAACACATGCTTATGTATGGAATAAAAAAGCCTAAGTTTTTTCCACCCAAGTATCAACAAAAACTTTCGGATGCTCGTGAGAAGTGAATTTATACGAAGTTATTCATTATCGCCGCAAGAGAAACAATTTTTGAGCGCGAATTGAGAAAAGGTAAAAGAATGGTATGACCCTCGGCTTTGAGAACAGTCATTGAGAAAATGTTAATGCCTAAAACTTTTTCATATAGTTTTCTTACCCCTTTACCAGCTTCATTCAGTCCATAGCCACAATTTAACAAACAGTTGTGCATTTGGTCCAAAAATTCTAATTTGTGATTAGAATTTTTGGACTTTTGGAGAATGCGGACGATGACAGAAGTAATTTTTCATACCCATATCGAAAAGATTAATTCGACTACGAACGGTTAAGGCTTGAAAAATGCAGACTGAAGGAGGACGTTAAAATTAATTAAGGTTTATGAAGGGTTAAACTTAATTAAGGCCTCCTCTAGCAAATCAAAAGTCAAGTATAACAGCCTATGATGGTAGTTCTCCTAACCAGCCCCTGTTAATTTATTTTGAATAACTAAGTTCACCATTGACGCGAAAAAGTCCGAGCTACCTCAAATGTAAAATAGAATAAAATAATAAAGCTACTTTACAAATGGAAGGATATTCGGATTACTTTTCTCTCAAAATAGGGGGATGTCCTGTACGTAACTCTTCCTCTCAATGAATTTTTATTGCATATCCTTGACTTGCATAATGAATTCGTCTGTGTAACAATGGAAACTATGGCAAAAGAAAGGGCTTCAGCTATAATTTTTTCACTTTTTGAAATATCCGGAGGAGATCGTTATTCCAGTATCTCGTCCTTACAAAATTTAGATTATATTTCGCGCACATTACCTACGAAATTGCTACTTCTTTATGAAAAAATAAATGCTTGTTTAAATGTCTAACTTATTTAAATTTAAAATGTTAAAACAGCTGTCTTATTAACCCACTACGCCACCATTATGTCTTCCGGTGGTTTGCTGATAAGTGGATGGTTGGCTATCCAATGGGTGATTTCCAGGTATTACTCTGGGTTTAAAACTTAAGTACCATATTTAAGGTATAAATTTGTTAAAAATTGTCACAAGTTTGCAATTTTCATGTCTGAATCGCTGTTAAAAACTGTGGCTCGTTTAAAATCAACTAAAAAGTCATAAAATTCCAATAAAATTGTGCGTTTGGATTGGAAAAATTTAAGCAAAGGAGCTTTACTATTGTAATAATAATTGTTTAAGTAACTATGCGCATCGCCCGTATGAGCAATCACTAGCACAAAGTTATTCCATTTTTTATTCAGTAAAAATTGCATCTGAAATATTATTAGAGCTAAAGTGAGTCCTCACAAACACTACTTTTCAGTAGGTAACTTGTTCATAATTATGTTTATACCTCAGGTGGAACAATTTCCCCATTTTTCATGTCATTAGAAATTTCTTTCCTACATTAAAAGAATTATTTTCTGTTCTTAATTCTAGTTAAATGCCTTAATTACCGCATTGAATAATGGAAATTCCTGGTAAAAAATACTTTTATCTCAGTAAATAAATTGAAAAAACTGATAACGCGAGAGTTTTTTCTGAATCGTTGGCAATTCAGTCGACACTTTGGGAGCAGCGCATGGTGGCTTTGTAACATTCTCTATTTTGTGACACTTAAGAGAAAAAATTGGCCGGACAGTTATTACATACTTGCATTTTCTGCCGACAATATCTTTTTTTATTTTCCAATAAAATGAGTTACGAAATATAGGACTTGACTAATTGATTCTGGCTTGAATCGAATCAAATCGTATGGAAATTGACTTGCTCGAGAAATTCAATGTGCAATAACTAGTCCAAACGTTTTTTTCTGCAGGATTTTCATGCTGGGAAATCTGGAAGAGTATTAAGTAGTAGGTCATACAGTGGCACAGTTTCCTTCTCAAGCGGAAAATCATGAACATCCCCGATGAATGTATTTCAGCGGCCCGTTATGATGATATGGCGCCGACCAAAACTAAAATTGATGCGGGCTGACTGAACTTGTTTTAAAAATGCCAATAAAACCAGTGATTACTTTTCTTCTCGCGATGCTGGTTTATTTCGGATGATGATGAAAACTATGGCATATGTATATACGTTGTGAACTGAAGTTTGAAAGGGCAACATTGTTGTTCAGTAGAGGCAAACCCGGAAGATATTTGCCACGATATCCATCTTTTTCATTCCACCAACTTGTGCTAGGTTAGCTTTAATAACTCGTAACATTTCTTGTGCGTAAATGTTTCCGAGATATTCAATGATGATGCATGAAATGGAAGCAGGATAATCAGTCCCTTATCTTTTCTTCGAAAGCAAATATATTACAACATATATTTCCACACCATTTCCAAAACGTGTCGCCATAATTGTACGAGTACTTGAAAAGCATCATATTTGGCTGGAGGATTTTTCAGAGTCTAAGAATTGACTTCTTGCAAATACACCGGAAAATTTAATGTGTGTTCCTTTTTTGGCCAAACCTGCTGGCTCATTCAATCCTCACTCTCTGGCTCAGTCCTCTTCAGATATTTTTGGGGTTCGAGGACTTCGTTGGTCCTGGAAAATGCATTCCGATGTAGTTATCGACATTGAATCGGTGCAACAGTGCGCAATGAACTTGAGGAAGGCCCCTACTACGAAAGATTTGTGTGGGATAAGAATATATTATGCCATTAGTACGCACAGGAATGTTTCTTCATGGCTGTCGACAGTATTTGCCTCCTCATTTCTAGTCCGTTTCACACGCATGAACGCCTAAGACAAGGAAGAATGGCATTCAGATCATGGAGGAAGGAGGGTATCTGTTTGGTATGTTGTATTAAGGTTGTGCGAGCGAGATAGTTTCCTAATCATAATAGAGACCATATTCGATATGTACGTTTTAATTTCACCATCTTTAGTACACACGAAATAAATATTGCATTATTAATGGTGCAGTAACATTCTTTTTATATGACAGAAATTGTGAGTAATCAAGTAAAAATATTTAAATAAGTCTTTAACTTGACTCATTTTTCTCACGCGGTACGTCTGAAACTCCATCAAAACGGAAGGTTTATTGTGATCCCGAAGAATTTACTGTAGTGACAATATGATTAATTTTCAAAAATAGTTGAGAAAACACGCAAACTAAACACTGTCGATATTTTAACGAGATCTAGGTGTTAGAAATTCCTCATTTGTTAAATAAGGTCTCCCTGGAGTGCATACACTTTCCATTTCCCATGTAAAAGGGCTGGTATTTTTTGTCAAATATCTCGGAAAGTAATGAGGTAAGGGGTTGAATTTTTGATGTCAATGGAAGGGTGAGATATTTTTCTTTAAAATGAGACCAAGTTTATTGATTTCAAGGTAAAATTATATTTCGCTCAAACTACCTTACGGGATGATATCTAATCTTGATGGCTCGGGTTCGAATCTCGACGGTGGTAGAGATTCGTGTCTAGAGTACCGGTCCCATCCTTAACACCTCATGAAGACAACTTATAAAAGCAGCACTTCATCCGTCGGATGGAAGTTAAATTGCAGATCCCTTGGCGTCATTTGTGGGCCGACCGACCTCAAGCTGTCGGCCTCCTCTTCAGCGTGTCAACCAGCATTACTGTAATGGATGTACTCTCCACCTCTCCACATAGGATTCGCATTGACCCTAAAAAGTTTTCCCCCCGTCAAGACTCGAGTTCGGATCCTCTATTTGGGAATCCAGAGCTCTGGCTACCGCACCAGTCAGATATCATGGGTGACACTCAATGTACGTAATTTTCCTCTCGCCAAGTCTCGTATGGTGTCTGCGGCATACATGTGTAGCCCTCATGAATTAGAATTTATACCAGGAAAATATCTAGTACCTACAGCGGAGAGCAGCTATATTTGTAAAAGTTGTTGCAATGAACTCAACGGTATTACCAAGTTGTTGCATGAATTTGATTGTGAATCTCCCAATCTGGGCAAAATTAAGCTTGAATCTTGTACATTTGTTTAAAGAGGAATAGTTTTCGAGAGACATTCAGCAGGTTTGACAAACTCCATCGCAATGAGTTAGGAATGATCTTAAGTATAATTAGCATCGGAAATACAGTGCTATGAAAAAAACAATGTCTTTTTTCGCAGACCTATTAGCCACCATAACAGTTGTGAGGGATTTTTTTCTTTAAAAAAAATTTTTTTAATTGAAATTGTTCTTAAATTAATTTTAAAAATTTAAATTTAAAAAAGTTAAAAATTAGTTTTAAAAAATTAATTAAAAAAAAATTTTAAAAAAATTTTTAAAATTTTTTTGACAGATTTACTTGACAGATAAAACTGTGTACTTTTGATCAGTGATTTCTAATTATTAAAACAGTTCACCTCGCGTTAATCAATTCCGCGTACATCCAAATCCCTTTCAAATCAGTGTCATCATCTTAACCATTGTATCGAAAGTGCGTTTCAAGCATGGAATCGGCCTAATTTTGTTTCCTCTATGCAAAGCTTTCCTAGCATTTTTGACTTGTTTTTCACGTAGCGGCCAATCCGACCTGACAGACATAGGAAGGAGACGAATATTACTCCCCTTGGGTGTCGTGCGCTAAGGTCTCAAGAGTTTCCAAGCCTCTACAGAGGCAAAACTATGACGTCATAGTCAAGAAAATTTCAAGCAGGGCCAGCCCAAAGATGAGATTTATTGGGGATTTTCAACCGTGTCGATTCCTTACTTAATAGGCCCCTGGAGTGGAATCTTCGCGTATAGTAGGTATTACTCGCCAGCTACTTCATACATATAACTAAACTTAACACTCTGCGAGCCGCCAATTAGGCGTGTGGACGGTGATGCTAGGACACCAGCCGAGTGAAGGAGAATGTCATAGGGAGGTGAAATGGTGAATATGTATTTTGGAAGCGTTTAGTGTTTTGATGAGAGCTCAGTTTTTATAAAGGTCACTTGTTTTTTGGAGGATGAACGGATATTTGTATCTATCTGTTCTGCAGGGTATCTCTCTTATTATGTCGCTTCTTTCGGACCTATGTAGAGATGTTGTACGGTGTCAAAATGATGCTCTCTTTTTCATACTAAAACACCTGTTTTGAATTTCTTAAGCAATGAAAGCCCATAATGCAACCTCTAAGTCTCTAGCGGGACTCTTAATCAGTTCATAGATTAAAACGGAAACAACAATTGCACCTCTTTTCTATTTTAATGTGACGAACTTCCACTATATCTCGCCTGAATCTGTTGAAATTATGCAGTTCATAGATGTTGACTAGTGTTCTTCAACCAATGTTCTGCGGATATTCCCTGGCGCCACTAATGTCAAAATTTCTACCAATAAAGCAGCTTTCACGCATGGTAAAAATTGTAATTTTATAACATAGGATGATTAAATAAAATATTATGTAGTATATGGGTTATCAATTATGTCTCAGCCATCCCGCGGTCCGCAACTGTAAACCTGTTGATGATTCCCGATGCAGATCGTCAGAGGGTCCTCTCTTGGAGATTGGCAGTACTTGGCAAGGCTTGTATGGGTCCCTTATTTTAAGTACGAGGGGAATGCTTTTACCCTATCAGTCATACATACTCATGTTTGAAGACCAGTTGTGTGGGACTCAGTCAAAGACTAATACCTAGTAAAACCCTACGTCCGCTCCTCGTCAGGCACTATTTTTGGTGAAAGGGTCAGATAAAAGCCTACGTCAGGTGTTAGACCACGAGGAGGCAAAGACTCAGTTTGTTTGCTCTTATGAGCCACATGATCAAGTCGGTCTCTTAACTCCTAGTCGCCTGGGAAACAATCATCTGGCGAGTTGTTTACCGGATTCATTCTTTGCGGAAGTAACTCCTGCAACTCCCTGAAGAACTGACGAAACTAGGGTATAATGTTAAAAAAGACATGCTCCACCTCTTCAGTCACAGCATGGTAAGATGGCCACGACTCACAATCGCTTGTTCCAATGCCCTGGTACACTCGGAAATGTCTAAGATCACTGAGAAACACTGCGAGAGTCCTCTGAGAGGCTCTAATGGGACATACTTCCGTGAGCCTCTGGTCCGAATCTGTCAAGAGAGTCTCTCGGCTTCTGCGATCTCATACTGCGGTGGGTAGAGGTGGTTAAAAGGGGTGAGGGGAGGTGGGGAGAAGTCGAAATGGCAAGTGAAAGCTACCTCTGGGTCTCTTCGGGAGTGGGGATTCCCAGAAACCCATTCCACTACGCGACAGTGGCACCTCGGGAGCCCCTTTCTCCCCCTCGACTCACCTCGTTCCCCCTACCTGCCTCCTTTAGGCCCTCCCCCACCCATCACTCTCCCTCCCCTCCCCCCTCCCCCCACCACTCATGTTTCCCCGAGCAGCGCATTATTCACCTCCCCCCAAAGAGCAGAGCTCTCGCGAGTCGACGAGCCGCAGACAGACGCGAGCCGCAGACGTCGTCTCCACAGGCCGCGAACTCTCCCGAAGGCTCTCCGGTGTATACGGTTGGCGGGAGAAGGAACCACACAGCACTCGGCGATCGCTACTGGCGCCTCCCGAAGTCTCCCCGCGAAGAACCGGGAACCTCTAAAGAGCACCGGAACCAGAAGCCGCATAGCACCGCACATGGGATGGCGAACCCTGAGGTAGGCAGCTATTCCTGAGTGCTCCGTTTGAGAGATTTACTCGGACTAGTGCTCCCATTAGAACTGGATGAGTGCCGATGTTTTCATTTGACATTCGACCACAGAGATTCATTTGTATGCATTTGATTGAAATTGTGGTGTTCTGCCACATGCCCGGTTGTAAAGAGTAGCTCGTTAACTGTTTGTGTTTAATGTTTAATGCGACGAGTAAGATTTTAGTATATGCTAACCCTGAGGCAGGGGCATAATCCGTTTTGCCTAATTATCATCGCCCATTATTTTGTTCGGGATATTCAGTTCTTTATTCGTGCGTACTATTGGCAGATGTAACGAATTAAACTGCGTTTATGCTTTTATTTACCATGCATTGTGTTAGTGTATTATGATAACCCTGCGATGTTGTGCAAATCACTCAAAAAGTATTGAAGCGTTTGACGTGAACGTAGTGTTCCCACTCGAATATATAAATGCGTCTTCAGCATGGTGTTTTTAACCCTGGGATTTTCGAGAACATTTGCTTGCACTGAGCATACTTGCGGGATATTGACACATATCGGATTATTACTACCTCACAGAAAATCCTCGACCTGTCACTGCGCTTTCTTTTAGAAGCGCTGACGCACTAAGCGGCAGTTTTTGAGCAATTCTAACCCTAAGGATTTGTGTGCTTAAAATTCACTTCGCCCACAGCCAGTGCATTTAACACGATCAGGGTTCAACTTAGAACATGTAAACGCGTAGTTTTTCGTACTACTCACATTTATTTGTAAATATTTAAATAAAGCGAAGGTGTTTCGCCGTATAACCGGATATTTCTGATTCACAGCAAATCTTTAGTCATTATAAATTCTCATTTTACGCTGAAAATGAGAAAGGGTTGCATATCAAGCGTTTTCCACTGCTTTAGATATTTATCTTGTGGTATAGAGAATGAACCAGGTATCCAGCTATCGTTCATATTTTTTTTATTATTTCAATGAAATGTTGTCATTCTTGAGATAAGCTTAATGCTGGTCTAGTGCCCTCGAGCGTTAATTTTCTGAAAGTTTTGGTTGTTTTTTTTTTACATATTTATCACCTGTAAGTCATGAGGCTGGAAATTTTAGCCGGGCAATACGTCCCAAATCGTGTTAAGTGACCTTCTGTGGTGTGGATACAGTGTTTCCATTCATATTAGTGGTTTACATTAGACGGTAAGAGACTACCTTCTAAGAATTTTGAATTTCTGGAAAATTCAGGGGAAGGTCAGGGAATACTCGTAACAGTCAGGGGGAAACTGGGATAGGAATCCTCGTTATTGTTCTTCCATTACGTTTATCGGCCTGTCTTTCCCGCCCTTTATTTCACCAACTAAAACTAAAGTCCGTCGCTGACGTGCATGGAATAAGCCCCATCAATTCGTGGACTATTCAGTTGTGAATCTTAGTTATTTAGTTGTTAATCAGACGTAGAATGTATCCCTTTTTATATCCTTATTGCGATATTTGCATAGTTGTGTTAAAATTCACGATCACAATGTATTACGCTCATCACAAGGATGCGAGGCTATGTTGTTCGGAAAATTTTAACTCTCGTTTTTTTTCACTTATGAAACTCAGGTTGAGAGGTAGCTGGAGCACACTAGCATAGAGTAAATACATGCTTGCTGTTCAAAAAATTAAAGACGATGATTGGAAAATTTAAAGCTGCTGTAGAAAATTTAATTCAGCAGAAAAAATATTCCATTAATAAGTGACCTTTCCGCAATCGGTCAGGGAAATCGGTAAATCCATCAGGGAATTTATAAATTGGATATCAGTAGCCACTCTGTCTTAGTTGGAGCCCCTTAAGCCCAATTTGGGCTTGGTCTGACTGCAAACAGTTACACCCACATATTTTCAATTACATTTCACCAGCTATTTTTACTCAGTGTTCACCGAAGTCAGTCAGGCTCATTTTATAGGTGAAATAATTGCTTCCAATGACAATGTCACAATTCGATTCACGATCCCACTGTATAATATTTGTTTGACGGATAACAATGGAGTAAAATATCTGCCCCTAATTATGTACTTCTTGCATTGAATGTTTGTGGGTATAGCTCTTCAGCCACCGAACCCTGAATTATCTTCTAAATGTTGATATTGTCCTCGATAACCAGGAGCTAAAAATGGCAAGACCGCGCAATTTTTCTCGCGCAGTTTCCACGGACATCAATCCTGTAAATTACTAAAAGAGAGCGTAATTGTGTAGTTAATTGGCAGTACTAATGGAGACGTAGAAACTCCACGCGGAAGTCAAACTATGCATTGGATCTGGAACTGTGAAATAAAGTTTGTTTTCATGCATCGAGGGATCTTTATCTTCGTATACACCTCAGGGGGTGACCTATATTTTATGTGATAGATATTAGCGTTTATTTAGTCCACGGAATGTTTGTTGTTTTATGTAATTTACTCAAGCCTGCTATGTTTTGGGACTCCATCGTTAAAGACATGAACTTCGTTGTTTTAATCCTCCCTTAAGTGCGGCGGCGGCGGCGTGCACATTCAGTGGCATATTTCGTTGTTTGGAAGGAATAAAACTTAACCTTTTTTCAGGATTAAGTGACATGCTTTTAAAAAAAATATTTTTACTCGTGGTTGTTCGTCCGAGGTTCGTCACCATGATTCATTAGGAACCTTTGATCTAACCCCGAAATGCAAAACGGGCAAATATTAGCGATTTTAACACTTGGTCACATTCAATCATGGTGCAAAAATAAGTGACATGGATGCCTCAGAATAATATTTATTACTAACCTCAATTTTTCATCTTCTAATGTGAAAAAATTTTGGTGGTAACCCTTTTTTCACCATCGTGGTTGCTGATACAAATTGCACCAATTCATCTGAAAATTAGAGCCGTCTCCTCTTAAGTATTTTATAATAGCTATTGCATAGCTATTGCCAACTACTTTTTCTCAGACACACGCTTCGTTCATCAAAAAATACTGTACCACCGATGAAAACAATCACCATAATAATAATATACCTTATCAATGAAAGGTTATTGAATGCACTCCATATTCCAATCCGATCAATAAATAAAACCATAACCAAAGGCAGTTGTGCATGACGATGTGAACAGATTCCTTTTATGGTGCCCCTGTGTAAATCTGGTTCAGATTCAATGATTGAATGTGCTGAATTAAAAGCTATAGTATGGGGGTCGAGGCATGACTGACTCTAACCGAATCCATGCAATATTGTACCTGCAAAAAACAAAATTTTATTTGTATTAAAGTTCTATCGGGAGTTCCAATCGTTTTTATGGGTCTTATTAAGTGATTCGCCACTCTAGAAACTTAAACACGCCAAAACAGAGAACAAGGGACTGGTCATTATTTGATATTTAGAGTTTACGTAAAGTTATATTCGT
The DNA here is from genome assembly GCA_963169105.1 of Ceriagrion tenellum. Lineage (NCBI taxonomy): Eukaryota > Metazoa > Arthropoda > Insecta > Odonata > Coenagrionidae > Ceriagrion > Ceriagrion tenellum. The sequence goes on from OY720637.1 coordinate 134,587,378, forward strand.
AGGTTCATTGGACGAGTCACCTTCTGTTTTTATAGCATATTATTTATTCTAGACTGTTCAGTCAGCTGAATCAGCGAACTATGCGCAGTAGACTTTTTATGACGATGACTTGGGCTGAACGGAAATCGGAGCGAGTACAATTGAAAACGCGACGAAAAATTCCAAATATTTAATTCCTAAGCTCCAGCATCTTCATGATGCTGGAGCTTAGGAATAGAAGCTGAGCTTAGGAATTCATATACCAAATTTGTGTCTAAATCAGAATATACAGTTGGTCATGACCTAAGGGTATAAGGAATTATTTTGATTATTTAAATTGTCTGTAAATTGAATATTTGATTTTGTCAAGTAAATTGCAACCGTATCTCTAAACCTGCAATGTTTCATGTATTTTCTTTTCCGACGAGAAGAATAGCGCTTTCCGTGCAAGTCCTCATGGTGCCATGTAAGTATACCAGAAATAAAGAATACCGTGGAAAAACAGAACTAGAATGAAAAATTAAACAGATCCAATAAGAGAAGGTAAATCTTAGTAGAATGCATAAGTTTAGCTCCTCGGTAGTTCTCGAATCGAGTTACTTCGTTAATGCTCTCGTGAAAGTGCAGGAACTTCAGACAGTGTAACTTAAAGAGCATTGAATGTGGAATTCATTTCTCCGATTCTAGGCTTTCACTTAGTTAGTGGACTCACCCTTGAGGTGGCCTGCACGATAGTTCATGGATGAAGAAATACATTGAATTTTTGTGTATGTGATAAAAATACAATTTACTTTTTGCGTTTTGCAATTGATTTTATATTTTGAAATATAAGTAGTATGCGGTATCTGGTGTAGGAAGGGAATTATATTGACCCAACTACTTGAACAGTATCTTCCGCCGAGGAAATTCTTGTGAATGTGCGATATTTACAATGAAATAATTTTTGCCTTTACTGATAATCATACTCATTAAGATACAGCTTCTTACATGGTCAGGGTTGACGATAGTGACTCTGTGAATGAGCCACAACTTTATTGGAAAATAGGCATTCTGTATTTATCTTTGAAGAATATTGTGTATTGGTTCGATAATTTTTTACATCTACTTGAAGTTTTTAATTTGCTAAGAATTTCATAGGCAACCTTCTCATGCTATAATTAGAGCCTCTCAAAGTACTTCACGACCAGAGCTATAATGATTAGGCATCAGTCGCGGTTAATAAAAGCATTGAATAAAAAACGAGGCCATGAAATTACCAGCTTATTGGCTGATAAATGTATCTTATTTTAATATAACACCTAGGGAAGCCACTATAGCTCTCCACCTGGATGATTTTGATTGACATCGGTAAAATTAAAGGACTATCAATTCGGTGGTGTGTCCTACATCAACTCATTACAGACACACATTCTCTCATCTCACTTGCTCAGACCTTGTGTTCTAATGATTCCTTGGTGCAGCCTCAATTCCATATCCGCTCCTTTATAAACTCTTGTGATTGGCGATGTCATATTTCACAATCTTATTCTGTATTTACGATGGGGATAAGTTTGCGCATTAACGAGTCTTTAGTATACCAAGCCGTGAATACCAGAAGTTTTCCTATCCACCTAAGTGACGGTAAACAGGTCCATAAATGTTTGCTCCATTTTTTTCACCCTATTTCAACATCGCATGAGGTAAGGCGTTTGTTTTTTTTCGCTTTCGAGAAAAAGGAAATAATCGGGTTATAATTAGTATCCTTGCACGTGTTCAAGCACTCCCTTGAAGTTTCTGCATCATCCGAGTGTCCCTTCAGCGAGCGAAAGGTGAAAATGAAAAAAATTCAAAATGGCATTTTTAATGAGACTAAGAATTGTATGATGAAAAATGTACATCAATGAACTTCTATTGAAATGTAGAATAACAGCCCAGTATAAAACAGGTGAAATCATTGTAAGAAAATCAAGAAAGATAAAGCCACTGTTCCTTCAAGTTTGTGCTGGGTGGTTCCAGATGGTACAATATGCGATTTGTCCTGAAAATTTCCATTTAATAACATTCTAAGAAAAACGAAAAGGTAAACGCGCTACTGGATAAACGAGGACTTCTTCCTATTAATTAGGTAGAAAGAAGGATACTTGAAGAAAGGTATTGAGGTCCCGATTTTTCTTCTAACATCGTCAGTTTTACTAAGATCATTCACCACTCCGATAAATTTGACCACGGAGATCAATCGCTTGACGGGAAGGTTTAAATAATCCTTCTACCTCACACAATTTTAGATTATAGCAGGACTACGACATTGTTAGAATAAATTTACTTATTTTTAAAAAAATTCAGCACGTTGATGTACTAAGACTGGAAGCACGTTTCTTATTTCCAGAAATAAAATGATGTCTGGTGCCCCAGCAATTTCTGAGAGTCACCCTCATGTTGTTTCGATAATTACAACATAGTTCCTATTAGTGATGAGATATTTTAGGGGAAATGATTTCGTTTTGTTGTCATATTTACATTTGAATCTTAGGATACCAAGGATACGGTAAGATTTTCAGAGAGCATAGTCCTCGCAAAGTAGTTTGATCACCTTCGGATGAAAGGTTAGTTGCTGTGTACTTTAGCTCACTTCCGACTGACATTGGTTCAATGAGCCAATAATCCTTACTACTAGGTGAATCAGGTTGTCAGAGGAAGCCTTTTCAACTGTCCCTCCTCCGTCCTCACGACCCCCAACACCCAGTCAGTCCCCCATGTTCTGCTTATCCGTTTGCCATAAGCTTTAGCGAAGACCTATTGCGCCGATGGAGAAAAAACATGAATTGGCATAATTCTCAAATATTATTGGATATGTTAGAGAGGTAAACGTCCCTTCCGGTGTAAGAAATTATGTGATGGACACTTGACTAGTTTTTGTATCAATTAGTTCATTGAAAAGTAAACTAAACATTTAAGTGCTAAACACAGAGTATGTAACTCATTCTCGTAGATAATTACCCTCTGGTCAGGAATATGACGCCTCCCTTCCATCGTAAAAATTATCGCCAGCTATCCATCTAGGAAGTGGATAGGAGATGCGGAGATTCTCGTGGATATTCACGAAACAAATCTAGTATTGGTGATTAGTTCCTGAAAAATGGAAAATATTATGATATTTAGTGTTGAATTTTCGGTTACTATGAAATTAATATCATCAGCAAACAAAGAGTTTTTGCATGTTTTTTTCTGACTATCAAAACTCGCGGAAAGTATGACGAATAAAGACGGTGAGAAACTTTTTTTCTTTACTAAGTACTAAAACAACTTCCTTTTTTAGTTTTTCTGGAAAGCATGGGCGAATATCCGAGGCTATTTGCTCATTGATCACTATCAAGCATTAAGTTAAACCATAATGAAACAACCACCGCATCATTCATCGTCATCCCTAACCAATATTGCTTTTGTAGTCAAAAGTTACCCATTACAGATGATTATTTTGGAAATCAATTTGATTCTTAGTGAATGTAATGCCTTTCAAATGCGCAGTTAGAGTTATGGCACGTGAAGTTGCGTGTTGTATCTCCATGCTTTCGACATGTCAGAGAAACTTACACCGCGCGGCTTTTAGTATAAGTGCCATAATCAGTAGTTTCAGAAGTCAGAACGTACTTCGCCATTGTTTTCTCCTTTAGAGGGAATCCACAGTCATCGAACCGAAGGTTTAACTGAAGGCTATAAGGGGACAAATCTCACCTTGTAGGAAAATTTGAAACGAGCATCTGCGGAGCTCTTTCTGGATATTATGTCATCGTAGGCATTGGAGACACTTTTATCGACATTTGTAAGCTATATATCACCGACGGTTGTGATAGGAAGATAATACTCAACGCCCTTTATTTTTTATCTTTTCCCTGAGCTCTTATGCGCTTACTTCTCTAAATTCTCAAATCTCCCAGCACCTTCATTACCATTAAAAATACGTATAAATTATCCCACACTCTCTTGCTTGGCAGAATACTTCATTCTTCTGAGTGGTTAGGGCGTTGAGTATTATCGTCAAGCGGGGTTTATCGTAAGTCGGGGTGAACAGACTTTAATCACAATGTCATTTTTTAGAACAAAACTAGTTTTTGCGCTCATTTCAGTTCGAACTTAAGTTGTCAAGGTGCTAGGGTATTAGGGCATTAGGGCATAACTATAACCGTATTGTTCTCATGCTTTTGGCCGGTGTTTGTTACTGAGTTCTTGGAGGAAGAGCCAGCATAAAATAGTTCCGAAATCCCTCGTTTACAGAGCTTCTTACAACTTTCTATCATAGGTTAGTCCTTTTTTATTTAATACAAATATGTACTAATATATTTTCAGAGACAGAATCTCAAACATCAAAATTGAAAGGCTTTTGCGCCCGATCGTGTGCATTGTTTTTTTCCATTTTGTGTATCTTTAAATTTTGGATTTCTATTTGGACTTTGGTCATCGCAAGGTTCACTCAAACTGATTTCCAAATGAGGTTTATACACAGTGCGAGAGGTTAATTATGAATTAACTTATGTAATTTAACAGTTTTTGACGGTTTGTTATTCAGTTAACGAAGTGACACTGTTTAACATTCCTCTCGTAGCTTAACAAAGTTCGCACCTAAATTTGTTTGAGTTCATTTTGTTCAACAGCTTCAAAACGGCTCAATATAATAAAATTTAGGGTTCATTTCATTCAGTAGCTTTAAAAAAAGTCTAATATAACATTTTGTGAGTTGAGATTGATTTCTATAAACCATTTCTAAGGTTAATAATGGGAATTAAACATCGAGTAACTTTGATTGACACTTCAATCTAATTTTTTGGCATGTTTTCGTAGGTCAGAAAACTCGCTTCACGGTGACTGATTTTTATTTACTTCTTGAATATAATGCGTTTTCAAATTTAAAAAAGTAACTTGCAGCCCATGCTAAACAAAAAAGATGTACAAATTATGGAAGTCACCCTTAATTTATTTATTTAATCACCTTATGGTAGTTCGAGCGAGATAGTTTCAAAATCATAATAGAGACTATATTCGAATTATACGTTTTAATTTCTCCAGCTGTGGGACACACGAATTAAATATAGCGTTATTAATGGTGCAATAGTATACATAGTTTTATATGACCGAAATGGTAAGTAATTGAATGAAAGTATCTAAATTAGTCTTTAACTTGGCTCATTTTTTTCACGCGGTACGTTTGAAACTCCATTAAAACGGAAGGTTTATTGCGATCCCGAAGAATTTACGGCGGTGACAATGTGATTCATTTTCAAAAATAGTTGACAAAACACACAAACTACTCACTGTTGATTGTTTTTCGAGATATAATTGTAGGAAATGCCTCATTTTTAGTAAAAGGTCTCTCTGGAGTGCACACACGCACCATTTCCCATGTAAAAGGGCTGGTATTTTTTGGCAAATATCTCCGAAAGTAATGTGGTTAGGGGTAGAAGTTTTGGTGTCAATGGTAGGGTAAGATATTTTTCTTTAAAATGAGACCAAATTCATTGATCTCTAGGTAAATTGATATTTCGCTCAAACTACCTTAAAATGATTTCTTTGACCAAGTTTTCCTCCAGGATTCATAGTTCGTCCGAGCCTCTGGATTATAATTTGTGTTGTATGGGGGAGATGTCCCAAGTATATACCAGTCTTATCAGAAATGTTGTAAATCTTACTTTATGATGACATACTTGATATAGTTGGTGTGAAATTGATTGGTTGTAGATTCAAATTACCTGCGTTAACGAAGCACATGTTAAAAAGTTATTAAGATCGCCGTGAATAATCAATTCTTAGATTGATAAATGCGTGTAATGGCTTCTTCTCCATTAATTTTCCATCTATAGTTACAAAGGTTTAGGTTAGATCCGAGATCTGTGATCAACCACAGTTACGGCGACCTCGGAAACAATTTCTACTACAACTTTGAACTACAAGTGCAGATGTATTGAGCGCACCGACGTCCTTCATCACGGCAGTCGGTTACTTTTTATTTTCACGAACTCCTTAGAAGAAAAAATAGAGATTTATTATGAATTCCGAGTTCAAAGCGGGTTATCCTTGCGGTCATCAGTTGATACTCCGTGCGGATCTTTGGCCAAAGTTGTGGGGACTTCCCCGAAGGAAATCCGCGTCCTTCGCCAATCCACCTGTGAAATCCTTTTCTCGTCACCAATGTCACCGTTGCCTTCGTGACTTCGGGGATCGCGTTCAGGTTTAGGAATTCTCTGAGAAGTTAAAAAGAAAAAAGAAAATCTTTTCTTTCTTCCATCGCTTCGCGTGACTTTGCAGATCAATTTAGACCTGATTTCACTCAACTATTCATGTCGTTCTTTTCTGTTCGATGAGGTGTTTTTTTTAGATGCATACATTTGTTCGAGGGTCAATCGGCACTCTTTTTGCGCCTGCGTCGCCGTATGTTGTGCTGGGCCAAAGTCCTCGCATTTCATCTACGTATTATTCCGCAATCCACAGAAGGGTGAGTAGCAGGGGGTGAATTATCACCAACATCCGCTAAACCTGTAAAATCTTTTCATAAGGGTAACTTTCTTTAGCATGCTCTACACTACAGGCTACCGATGCAACAGAAATTATTTGCATTAATGTAATATGCAATTCTGAACGATATACAATAGTCATATAGAAATCATGGAAAACGTGATGTCAGTACTAAATTGCAGATTACGAAACAAGCACTATGGATGAAACTAACTTATCAACTACACTCCCAGTCGACTAACCTGCTTCAAAGGTTCATTGGCCGTCATTATGGTCACTTATGATTCGCGGGAAAAATGACATTTTAAACCTGTCTGTTATGCAGTTTATTTCCCTCATTTCATTCTCATTGTCTGATCTTCCGTATTATGTCTTAGATCGTAAAGAATTAATGACGTTGTCAGAAATGAATTTGACGTGGAGTTTGAATAAAAGATAAAATATGATTTTTAATCTACCCACAGGAAGCAGTTCCCATCCAATTCTTTGCCAAAGTCAATACCACTATAAAGATAAGTGTAACGGCCTATTATGTACCATGCAGATGTTCCCTGCTCGTATTCTAATTCTGCTTTTCAGCCCACCTCATTGGGATCCAAAATCCTAGCAGAGTACTCCAAGCTAGCATGGGAGAAGTACAGAATTCCACAGAGAAGAAATCATCTGCCTTGACCGGGATTCGAACCCGGATCCATCGATTTCCGGCCGACTGCTTTAGCCAGTTAAACTACCGAGGCGTCCTCTTCCCCTGTGGATTTTTCCCCGTTTCCCCCTAAAGGTCACTAAAAATAACTGGCTTAAGTACTCGGCCGGAAATCGAGGGATCCGGATTCGAATCCCGGTCAAGGCGGATGATTTCTTCTCTGAGGAATTTCGCACAAAGGTGTATTTCGGGTGACTCCGTAAAAGTGGAACTCCGTGGCTAGTCCCGGATAGCTTAAAATCCGGGAGAAGTAGCTGATTTATCGATTTTATCGTCGCACTTGCCGGGAACTCTTAAAACGAAACAAATTAGCGTGACCAGTTACATTTCCGAATAGGTTTACTCCACGAGAGATCATTTCATGCCTACTCAAATCATTTCCACCTATTCGACTTCCTTTTGCGCGGGTTTACTCAATATAATAGCTCGCACATTAGTTGTGTGTTTTGAATTGCTTTTAGTGAAAACCTATTTCGACCATTATGACCACTTTGCACTTAATATCTGCCATTGTAGACAGAGAAAATAGCACTTGTCACAAATTGTGCGATCGAAGTTGTTTGGTTATCTGGAGAGGCGAACGACCACCGAAGACATTTACACTATTAGGAGGGAATTTTTTTCTCGTGGCAGTTTTAGTGTCATTCAATAGGCACTCAAATCAATTGTTCTAAGGAAACGCAACTCTTCTCTTGCCATAATTACGTGCACACCATTTCATGTTCAGCTTTGTGATCCTTTTCGGTCCTGAAAATTCACACCATACAATGACACACAACTTCGTTTTTTATTACCGAATGACCTAATTCAAAACACGTTTGGTAAAGCAAGACGCAAATATTCAGAGAAATATTACAATATTCAGAGAAAAATAACGAACCCTTGCTTAGCGAGTAATTTTTCCATGTAAATGACTTCATTTGGAGAAGATTTCAGGGTAGGAGCGTTTAAGGACATGGTCTTTAGGGCGTGGAAACCAGTAACTAACCCTTATTTTACCCTAAGAAACTGTTAAAGCTGACAATGAGGAACGAGATTTTATCGAGCATCATGACCCATCATGGTGAAATTGCGTGATACGAGACAGGAATGCATTCTTCACTTAGGCCTCAACCAAAGATTAGTATATATCATGTTGCAACAATTTTTTTGCAAAAAATGGTTGCTGGCATTTCTTGCTTCCGTTGATAGAAACCAGTGAATGTTGTCAAAACTGCATTTCAGCCGATAAATCTAATGAAAAATGGCTGCAAAATTTAGTGGTAAGTTTTCGGATGTAAGTAACTTGCACCGAATTACTACAGCTCATTATAGCAAGTTTATGCGTCAAAGCAGACCGAACAACTAATAATTGGACTGCAATGTTCAAATAAGTCGGATGGTGAGTTTTTATGGAGATCTACTTTAGAAAATTCCATCTTTCGAGCCTAGGCGTTCGTGAAATTTGCATGGAGCAATCATTGCTTAAAAAACTAATCATGGTAATAGTGACGATTGGATGAGTGGTTGAAAGTCATTGATTCTTTGGCGAGAGACGGGAATATTTCAGATAACCTTGGAGGTGGGCTTTATGAATATGGATTGAACAACGAGAGATTTGAGCCCGGCCCTGGGGAGAAATCATTGAATTTGATACCTAATGCCTATTTTAAAAAGAGTCAATATTTCTAATTTACTCTATATTGGCATAATGATGAGTAACTTTATTATGCTGTCTATGCCGGAGGTAAAAACGAAGTATGTCGCCTGATTTATCTGCCTGGTCGAATCTACCAATACAGAGAAGCCTTCGGTGTCGAAAGCAAATCCCGTGTTTTTCTGCAGGTTTTAATCTCGCCTTCTTTCTTTGACTTTTGGGGATTCCCATCGTAATACGTAGGACTAATTAACATTTACTTTGATTTTTCCAGATTCTATGTATTCTTTTTTTCATAAGCTTTTTGTTCATTCTGGTGGATAAACTTTGAACTTAATCTGATACTGAAATTACTTGCTCCTCTTGAATCCGAATATGTAATTGACGCGTATTGTACCTGTGGCCTTTCATTTTCAGAGTAGCGTGTTTCAACGACATTAGTATTATAATACACTTTGGTATATTACAATAGGACAGAACGAAATCGGACAATTATGTCAGTTGAATGCGACAAAGTTCATGTCATTTCTATTCCAAGATTGTCTCAACAAATCTCTTTTCACAATCTTTATCTCAAGCAAATCTAGCTATAGCTCTCCTCACTTTCACCGAAAATACTTTTGCGATCGCTGCTGTCGATTGGCATACGAAGTAGTATAGTATCCATGCTATCTAGGCATGGAAATTCTTATCCCGTTGTCCCATCGCAATCACTGGCATTAGCTGACGGAAATATGACGCCGCACTCGTGGAAGTTGTTAATTTCTGTCATGAGGCTGTGTGGTGAGGATACTTTCGTTTCAGGGAAGGGATAATGAACAGTTAGGTGCGCGGTGTGACCTCCAAGCCGTCGGACGCTCGCAAACCCAAACCGCACCCTTCGGAATGCGAGAGATCTTCGTGAAGGTCATTTTGCGGGGAAAAGGAAGTCTTGGATAGGAATGCGAGTTCTCTTTTCATTGGGAAAGAATATTTCGTCGCTTCATTGAAGAGCGCCCAGAAATAGCAATAAATAAGGAAGGAATTAAAAGAAAGTGAAAAATAATTTCGCGAAAAAATAATCGAGCTTTGGAAGAGAGAGCAGGAAGTCGGAAAACTAGTGAAACCGAGGTTATTATTACGAGTTTTGTAATTGCTTAGTTGAGAATAAGGCATAAAAATGAAATAAGACCGTGGAGGTGGAATCTTGAAGCGATATTGATTAAAAATTTCCCTCTTTTGCGTTTGAATACCAAGTCTCCCTAGTACAGTTTTGGCAGTGTCGGATGCATGGCCCTTAGAGAAAAAGTGAGCTACTCTTAAATGACAATTTCTGAAGTAAAAGCTTACCTAAAACTTAAACTTATAAGTTAAGTATTATGATAAAAATGGCTCGAATAAATGGCATCGAATGATCATCGGTGTGCGAATACTAATCGGCAAACAACCTCAATAATCTTGTGAGTTACAGTGTGACTCGTTTCGTCACTTTTATCGTCAATCGCTGCATCTCGTTACTCTTCATTTGATGTCACGAGTCCTTGGAAATATCTTCATTTGAAGAGGTTTTTGGAATAGGAGTATTTAAGGACATGGTCTCAAGGGCATGGAAAATAGTATTTGATATTTATAACCATGATGAGTAATTATTACTTTGTAGTATTTTCACTCTTACTGTATGTGGCGATCAGGTCTCAACCTATTGCTGTGATAATCAAGGTAAAACGTCTAATTTAGTGAGACTCCACTATAAAGGGAGGGTTGGGAGTTCGAAGAAGTACGTAGGGGAGGAATATAAGTGTACGGATTGATCAAAGGGACGGAAAAAACTTCTTTCCATTCTAAAAGGTAGTACACACAAGCTTGCTAAAAAGGCTGTATTAGGTACCTTGATAATTGCGCTAATATTTTGAAACTTGGTGCGGCAAATATAGCTGAAAAAAATTTCAAAGCGATTAATTATATCCTCTCAAAACTTAATATTTAGCCTAATTATATAGGGGAGTATATGGAGCCTAATTATGCTGAACAGATGTGGCAATTCCAAGTGGATAATTTACCGGATAATCAATTTTCTTGAAAGATATGTAATCCAAGTCTGAGCAGGAAAGATATTCGAGTTACTGGAATGGACGATAGCTGTTGAGTGTCACGCATAAAGGAAGAAGGCATAAATTAAAGCACGGCGGAATAAATAACTTCTTTGATCAATATTTTGGGAGGAGATGAGTGTTGAACGAAGGGTATTAAGAGATTAACAGATTTGGCTCGTGAGTGGTTGGACCAATATGGATTAATATGATAGTTGATCTGAGAAGTATGTGTATAAAGAGGAATGAAGGCGATGTTGTGGACTTTAAGGACGACCAAAGAGGTATTCGTTGTGACGGGGAACGTTGAGTCGATTAAGGAAATTAGGATAAGAAAAACGAACGGAAAGATGGGCCATTCACTAAGAGGATAAAGTTTATGGGAGAGTGTTGTGGAATGGATGATATTTAGTGGAAAAAACGGAGGGAGACATAGGCATTTTCTACATCTACGTCATACCCTGCAAGCCACCAAAAGGGTGTGTGGCAGGGGGTGCTTCCACACCAGGCATGCATGAATGATACGGTAGAACACCGAAACTACATTGAAACCAGCGTACCACACATGAAATGCGCTAATTAAAAATCTAATAACCAAGAAACATTCTATCAACAATCGTTCCAACATGCAAGGGGTACAAGGACTACTACTACATATTCAAAATATCATTCATATATAAGAACATCAATATTTACATCATGCATAAATAAGAGCGTAGAGAATATAAAGAAAAAGATTTACTGTCTGCCTATTGTCACAATTCGAACTATTCATGACGACGATCACAGCTGTTATGGTCCCGAATGGTACGCGGAAAAAATGACATTTTATACCTATCAGTTCTACAATCTATCTCTCTAATTTTATTGGCGCGATCTAATCTGCCGTAGTACGAGGGGGTTAATAGTATGTTTTTTACGTCGTCAGAGAAATGATTTTCCTGAAATTTAGTTAGGAGGTTAAGCCTATAATTTAATCTACACTGTGATAGCGATTCCCATCCTAATTCTTCTAACAGTCCAGACACACTAGCCAACTTATCGTAGCATCGTTGCACAAACCTAGCTCCTCTTCGCTGTACGCGATCTAACTCTGATATCAACCCCGCTTCGTATGGATCCCATACACTAACAGCATATTCCAGATTTTAGATATGTCTAAGGGATAACAACTCTGCCATGAGCAGGTGTACCAAAATGATGGATAAAACATGTTATTCATTGTTAGTTAAATCATAATATCATGCAATAATTTTCATTGCCTATCCAAAAGAACCTTAGTGGAATTATTAATCACTAATATCGACGATGAATGAAAATTGTACCACCTTCTTGTAGTTAGTAAATTGCTTTTTCGGTGAATACGACAAATTTTTATGAAAATGTCTGTGGATATTCCAAAGGTGATGATCTTTCTCAGAACTTTACTGACTATCTCTCTGTGCTGTGTCACCTCATTTACGCCCCTTTCCCAATGAGTTTTTCTTTATTTTAATAATTTTTTTGTTTTAATGCCTGAATGAGAAGTGGAGCGCTTTACCTCTGACGTGAGGTACGTGATTTTCTGTCCTCTTCGATATTGTATTCTGTCTGGGAAATGCCAGGGCTCGTGATTAATCAGCATCGGAATTCTCCAAGACTGTCTTCACCGACGTAAGAAACTTGATTGTGAGCAAAAGATTGCCTATCGCAGGGGCTGTCGATTTGATTCACGTGGATTATAAAAAGCATGAGTCGCTCGTCGCATTATAGTGAAGCAGTGAACGGAATCCGATTCTTAATAACGCCTCTCAGTAAAGCTCTCGTGGAATAGTTTCCACATTCCATTCACTCTTTCTCCTCCTTTACCGGGACGGAAACCTTTTAAGCTGGTTATGAAATTGAGCAACAGTCGTTTATGTTATGAAATTGTCACAGAAGGAGAAAACTAAACTGTCATACACTCTTCTTTCCCAAGGACGCTGCTCTCTTTGAAGCACGGATCATTTTGCCCCAATATAACCTTGTGTTACCGTCCACATCGTAAATTGAAAGTATCATCACGTTGGCTTACAAATACCATTCTTATCGTCTAATGAACTATAATTGACAGACTAGTATTACCGTTCACACGAAGATGATAATCGGGGCTCTTCGTTTCTGTTACTTCAAGTATTCATATCGATATTCAGCTGGACGATATATAATTATAATAATATAATTTATTTACGGGCTTACACCCTTGTTCCAATTAAGTACAAAACTAGTGACACATTATTAATACATTTAAGTCATTTCATAAGTTATACGTGGTTATACATATAATCAGTTAAGAGGAATAAAATACAAATCCTATATAATACAGTAAAGTTTCATTTTAAAATTTCCCATAATTCATGATTCACAGTACAGTTGTATTAAAATATTGTTTCAGCGGTTATGCTGTTTGACACAAACCTCTTAAAGGTCGATAAAGAGGAGTTTAAATGATCAAAGTCAACACAGTGCACATCAAAATCCATCATTGCTCGATACACAAATAAGTTTTTCATATAATTGGATGGAAGGTAAGGGATGTTAATTAGAGTAACATCCCTTGTTGTTGACCTTAGGAACCATAACTGTGTCAAGATATAGTAAATCTGAGGATTTTATGTAATTATGTAACACTCCGTACTCAAATAATAGTCCTAATTGTTTTCGACGGACAGATAAAGGTAGGAAGGGACATTGGTAGGCAATGGTAAAATTAAGATAATTTTTATTCTTTTTTATGCTGTAATCAAGGAGTTTTAAGAATTTATTCTAGATCTTCTCAACAGTTAGAATATGTATATTATAATAGGGATTCCAAACCCCGGAGCCATATTCTAGGATGGGCCTTACCAAGGTAGTGTATAGTAATGATATACAGTTTGGGTTCTTAAAGTCTTTACATGTACGGTTTATTAATCCTAACATTTTTACGAGCTTAAATTGAAATTTGGTCAATATGCATTTTAAAACATAAGTTACTTTCAAATATGATGCCATGCAGTATATACGACGGGAACATATTGCAAGAATCTGCCGTACCCGAGTTGAAAGCGAGCTCACCTTTGTTCCATCGCGCATTCCTAAAATCCTTTGTGACCGTAATTTTTCTTCGGTTATAATAAAAAATAACTTCGGAATTTCGAAGCGGTAAAGCAATTGCCGACTTGTAGTATAAATATTTGTATTTTTTGATCGGCGAAAATATGGAAAAAACTTGAATGTTTTTGCTCTCAAAAAGTTCAAAGAAAGTATAAGAGAAGCATCAACTGCTATTTTCTTCGGCGACTGTATCGGTTTTTGTAAAAATTTGTTACATTGATTGTGAGCGCGGCCTAAAATGACGTAAACAACCCTGGGACTCTTTATGAGGCCTAACAGTAATTCATACTCGGTATTCATTGTGTTTATATTAATTTGCGCATTACTTTTGGCAGATACTAATGGCAATAATTTACTGCTCCAGTTCAATATAATCTTACATTATATTTTTTTCTCTCAGGATTCATTTTTGTAGGACCGGTTTGAAAGGTATCATCAGAGTAATATCCTTTAACAGCATTTGTGACACAGGACATGTCTTAGCTGGGAAGGCATTTTGTGACGTATATCTATGTGGAACTTAACTGGAAGAGATCTCATCCATAACCGACAAGTGCATATTGAACTGACTGAATATCGTAATTCACGTCTGTCTTACAATTACGAGTTGAGCTATAAGCCGTGACGAAATGCTTTATTGTGCTTGTGTTGAACCTCAGCCACCGAGAACTCATTGCAAGTACTCTCGGAGGTTACGGCTGAACGCGCTACAATTCAGCATGGAGGAAGGCTGGCGCAATGTTCGCGATAAAATTATTTCTTTACTGTTTCTTCCTCGTAAGTAAGTCTCTTCAGACTATGGGTAGTTAAGAACTTTCTCCCTATATGCAAGGTCATTCCATTATTTGACATAATTCAGCTCTAACGTTTACTCAAGTATAAAGCTTATTTTCTCCGCGTGAGATTGAATAGGTGACTGTTTTGCCGCACACGAGGCAGGATCATTGCTCTGTAAACTGATAAGTTATCCGATTAGTTCTCGACATTGTTTCAATGAGTGAATGACCTCGCGCGAAAGAGAGATAAATCAGGACTAACAATATTTCCACCATGATTTTACATCGTCTTTCTTTTTATATTGTGTATTGACACAGCCAGAATTCCATTCGTATAACAATCGAATGTGCATTTTCGTGAAAGGCTGTGTTCCTCCTAATGCGCTAATGTTTACGTTTCTGAGAAAAACTTGTGCCGTTATGTAGTCATTTTTATTGCTGAGCGGTAACGAAGAAAAAGAGGTCTGAAAAATGTAAATGGACTTATGTATATCCTTTGAACGCGATCTTTCTGAGAAACGGCAAAAACTTTACATTTCACCAGGTCAGAAACATTTTGTCTCAAGCTTATATGAAATAGCAAGTATTCGAGATGAATTGCTGAAAATTAGTATAGGTTACTGCGCTCTTAACTCTTATTTTCAAATTTGGAATTCAAAATGGCTCTTATTGAGGAAATTCCAACTAATTGAGTTCGGCGTACACTTCAAGGTGATAGGTCAAGCGCCGTGTTTGTGCGGTAGAGTTGATTTTTATTCAAAATAATCTAACTAAAGTGAAGGTCTTTGAAGAAACATTTTCTATTTGGTCGCAAGCATTGGACACTCTTCTACACTGTGGAAGAAAATTTGTTAATTTTGTCTTAATGAGTAAGAATCCACTTGACTTCAAAAAATGTGATTTCCCCAGATGCCTTACCGTATTGGATCTTATCATTAATTCCATGTTAATTTCCTTCCATTGAGAACTGCATCGTCATTTGGATCCTTCTCTAATGGCCCTGAGAACTAGGTAGCTTCTTTTTAATCGAGGTATCCGAAATAGTCATGACGCAAGGGAAGGTTAAGTTCAAGGGCAGCCTCAACCATTCTCAACTGTCCTCAGACAAGGCACCTTGACTTCAAAGCCACCACGAAAGAATAGAAAGGATTCTTTGCCTTGGTGAACCCAGCTAATGCTTAGGCGCTGCCAGAGCAAATTGGTATACTCCAACGATAACTAAGCAGGCCATCACAGCACTAAAATCCCTTCTTCCGACCTGACCATATCTCTAAAATTCTATTCTTCTATACTTAAGCACGAAGACTAGAATGTCTCTTTGTCGACGCAGGCAAGAGTCGTGGCTTTCCTGTTATGCTCTAGAAGGACTACCTCACGTTCGATGATCACGTGCTACCGTAACCAATATCCGCGCGTGGGTGAGGCAAAGGGATACTTATTAAGAAAACTTTTGGAAGGAAAGGAAGTGAGTCGCGTTGCCCAAGACATCTCACCCATGCATTCGGGTCATTGTCAATTCTTATTTTTCCAACACGAACGGATCGGACTCCACAATGGCGATGCGTTGTCCAAACAGTCTCATGATCTGAGCCGGGAAAGGAGAATGATGAATGAATGGGATGAAGATATTCACTTGAGATGAGACGTGTAGTGAGGCGTCATGATAATATTGTCTGTGTCGCTCTGAAACACAACAGGTCTGAATTTCTCAAGCAAGCTATGCCTAGCGTGTAGCCTCCGAGTGTCTAGGGGTTACCACCTTAATCCCTCTAAAAATTGGGAGACACTAGTTTTTAACGAAGTGCGCAGATTTCCTTTCTATTTTATTTATGTTTTGGTTAAATATTTCTGTACAGGGTCCGAAATGCTCGTGTCGTATTCGAGGCGTGACCTAACCAGAGCGAAGTAGCATCTCTCTTTTACTTTTTCATCCGAGGACCTTCCTATTATACACTTGATAAATCCTAGTTTCTTTATAGCTTTGCCACATATGTTTAGCATGAGTGTTCCTCACGATGTCTGAAGTTAAGGTTATTCCAAGGTATTTGGCATTACCTGAGGACCTCATGATTACTCCACCCACAGTTTGGATATGGCGTTGATGAGATGACTTCCGCAAGAAGTATACATTTACTCAGATGTAGTTCTAGCCCCCGCTCCTGACACCATGAATGAACGTTGTTAAGTTCCGATGTTAGAACTTTTAAGACCGCGACAGTTCTAATTTCGCGATATGTGACCGCATTGTCTAAAAATAATCTAAGTTTACTGCTAACTAGAGAACTTAGGTCATTTATATAAATAATGCATAAAAGATGGCCGATCACGCTTCCTTGGTACAACACATTGAGGGAATAGGTGTCTTACAGGCGAATGAAGAGGAGCGTATTACATCAGAGTAGATTGCAACTAACACATTTATCTCCAACTCACAATATTTTTTCCCTAAACCACCTATACTTGAGAAATATGTCACTTTCACTTTCAAAAGTACAGCTTCCTTGTTTTTTCTTTTAAAGTAGAAATCTATTTGGTGAATTTTTCTCGGGCTTCACACCGGTTTAGATTAGTTAGTACTGCCGACGTTTCGGGCTACGACTCGTCACCCATCCTCAAGGCAAGAATGTTGATAGATTTTGAACTGCCGCTGGCTTATATAGCTTTAGCTAAGTCTCTCCTGATTGGCCGGAGGCGGATTGTTGGCTCCAGAGACCGTTGGGATATGGAGGCTGAGATCTTGCGTCCTTTTGCGTCTTTTTGAAATGGGAGTTCCAACTCGGCTTGATGTAATACCCTGTATCACTATTGATATTTTTATCTTCCATTTTAATTTCAATCGCCTCTTTGGTGAGTCTATCCCAAAAGTTTCCTGTACGCCAAAGAAATATACAAGAACTCTATTATTTGTATTTTATTTTAAGGCATAAAAAGGGGGCAACTGCCTTTCTCTAACCTCAAATGATGTTGCTTCTATTTTTTTAAAATATGCGTATAATTTGTTTTTGATATAATTGGTACACAGCTATAATGAGAAACTCCAACTTAAGTGACCCATAATTCAATAAATATCGTTTCTCGATTGAATATGCGTTACGGAAGGATTAAAGCTATTTTTTATGGAATAGAGGAGAACGTGTAGAGGTTGTAATTGCGGGTCTCCCCTACACGTACTCCTCTATTCCATCAAAAATCGATCTAATCCTTCCAATAGTTTCTCATTTTAGGTGCTTAGAATTTACTTGAAAATGTCTCAATGGAGTGTTCCTGTTTCTCTATAATCAAGATTTTATAGGTGGAGAAGTTGAAGTAGATTTCTTTAATTGATTCATTATAATTCCATGCATGTGATGAGCGTATTTTACTAGTTGGCTCAATCTTCCCACGCTTTCAGATTAAGATTTTAGCTTAAAAGTATGCGATAAATTCGGACAGAACTGCAGATTGGTAGTAAAATTAACTATCCTTAATCAGTTTTTCCATTAAAGGTTAGTAACTGAGAAAAATTTTCACAAAATTCACAATGTCATTGTTAAGACATGCGCGCACAGATTCAGGTGTTAGTATATGACATTTATGCTGAAATAAATTCGTCATCACTTAAAATAAATCATTGGGACAGCACGTGAGTTTTACTATAGTTCTTTCATTCAAGACATGCGAGCTGAGTTTCAGCTTTGAGCAGTGCATTTCATAGGAGTGAAGACAGGAGATAATTTCAGAAAGCCCACATTAAGACCCGGCTTCCCCTTCCCGTTCAGTGCACGGCCGAAAGTTTGTAAACTTTTACATTTTTTATTGATTCCGACGGTGAAAAATATCACCGGGTTTTAATACCTAAATCGAGATTCTATATTTTTTTGCTCAAGGACGCAAGGATGACGGTTTCAGGATCACATCCGCCGTACGAATTATTTCCAGCTTTTGTTTAATACCACAACCCTTTGCAAAAAGTGCATCCAAATCCCGCTGACTGTAATGTATAATAACAGCCATCCTCTAAGGCCGGTGACCGGGTTGTAGTTGTCTCGTCTCACGCAAGAAAACTATGTTTCCTTTCATAATGGAATCCTCGTTGGCTAAAGTTTCATCGTTCGAGAGAAGACAATTTCCCTACCTGGCACTCAGTGTAGATGAAAAATAACAAAAATATAAACTCCTTGCTTTTCCATCCGCTTTCAAGAGGTTGTTCGTTATCTTCGTGCACCACGGTACCACTATCCTTGGTTCAGTTATTTTGTATCGATTGGTATTATCCGGGACCGAGATTAGTTTTTTCCATGGATAACATTTTTGTGTCTTTTAACGACGGCTTGTTCATCAGGATGTACTTGTGAGAGTTATAAGAAGAAAGGTATTCAAGTGTATATTTCTCCAGGAGGAAAATCATGAATGATTATTATAAATCTAAAGGTAATTATGGAGCCAAACAATTACAGAGAATAACTAAAGATGGACAGATTACATACAATAGGAGCCAAGTTGGCAGTACGTCGTCCCAGCAGCTTTAAGGTCGTAGGTTTGTTTCCCACCTCAGAATTCGATGATGTGTTGATGATGCGTCAAACTTTGGGATTCAACATGAGCAGATGGAGCACCTTTAAAACCCCTCTTCTAGCACACCCTTAAAAATTAACTTAAATTTCTTAAACCCGCTTATTTGCTGAATTTAATCTTCGTTTCTTAAAAGATTCCAGGCTCTCTATTTAAACCTTTCAATGTGCTTGCTTTAGTTATCTTTCCCAAAAAAATAATTGATTTTCCTTTCGTGGCCAGGGGAATTTTTTTATTTGTGATAGTAATTCAGTTGTGTGTTTTGCAATAAGTTTAAATTAATGGAACCACCATCCACTGAATTGCAGAAATGCATCATTTCTATCACCCTATCTTTAGATGACCTGGATCCATCGCTACACGTCAATCATAATCTCTCTCTCGTATAAATAGAACATATATAAACATATTTTTCAAAACTGTATTCTTAAGCTCAACAAAATACGAGCGGGGTAGACTGCGGGGATCTTCACGCCCTTGCATTGCCCAACAAAGGGTTTGTGACACGTTCATGTTCATTGAGGAGGTTACGTATATGATGGAGAAGGTAAAAACAATATTTCTTAAGATGGTCTATAGTATTTGTTTCAAATGGAAATGAACTTCGAATTACGGATAATTGTTGATAAAATGAATTATTTGGCTCAAAGGTTATGCTCTAAAGTGATCGATCTTTTTCAAGCGTGTATATTCCATAAAGAATAGCCCGACGCCTACCAGTGAAATATTTTCTTCTTTTCATGTATTATTTTCTTTAAGTGGAAGACATACTCATATAGTAGAGACAATTTAAGTATTTTCGCTCAAGATTACATGTTTCGTATAACATTTCCCAGAAACAGTTCATCAAACTGTCAGCATCAGAAGAATAGAATTACAGCTTAAGCTTTCGGTGAAATCCTGTCTGAATTGCGATTTTCATGGAATATATCTGATTCATTCTCAATTAAACTCATTAAAAATGATAATATATTCAACGGAAAATTTTTAAAAACATGTGGACAATTTAACGAAACTCTTTGAGGTTCCGTAAGTTACATGAGCTCCGTGCGTCATATGTCCGCGATATAGCAATGAAGACATTACCTCGAAAAAGACCCGCAACTCGGGCGGAAAAGTGTAAACTGGTGTTTCCTCCTTTTGGCCTACTCTGCGGTACTTTTTTTCAATCCGACGACCGATGGAGGAAATGTGATCTCGCGCCAAGCTGCTCCACTTTTTGCCAGTGGATTGTTTTCCTCGGTCGGTGGCTTTCGGTCATGTCTAACCTTTCGCCTTTTTTTACGCTCCGTAATCGCTTCCAATTAAAAACTAGGGCATAATTATATTTTTCTGGATCCTCCCACGTTCCTTCATGAAGATTAGCTCAAGGTAAAGCCTAGTTCATACATCTTCAAGGACATCTAGAGTGAAACCCTTACATTTCAAAAGGAAAATACGCCTGATACACGGATATATCCTTAAACATTAAAAAATGCTTGTTTTTGATTCCGCCTCAATTCTTGATTTCGATTTCAGTTAAAAGTTCAACATTTTATCTCCTCCCCATAGCCTCACGAAATTAACGCTGACCCTATGAAATACATTTTTCCTGAAAACACTATTGATGCGGTCATCTCCGATTATCACACACGATTTTGAACATATTTTACTAGTAAAGAACATTTACCGAAGAGAGCAAATTATTTTGTGATCATAATTGCATCATTGCAAATAATATTTCCCCAGTTGTAGAAATAAGAAAAAACGAATTTTTATCGCCAGTAAGTTGTAGGGGTTTTCCAAGTTTAAAATAAAATAATGTTTACCTCAGCTATCGAATATCATTTTTTTTAAATCAGCTAACGTAGAAGATATTTCAGCCGTAGTGCTTGAAAAAGTGCGTCATTATAAGTTTTTTTTTTATCCGTCCAGTTGTTAACTTCTTTTGGAGGTAATTCGACTGAGCTAAATTCTTATGAACTTACTCAAGTTATTCTCGCGTCATTTACTGATGCAGAAAAGGCGTTCCAAATCTGTATTACGGAGAGATCAATGATCTTCTCTTTCTCCGAAATGCATAGGAGGAAAACGCGCCCCCGTTCCACGCATTGGCGCGCGACCTGAGCGAAAGGGAAAGTCGTCAATGGGTCGCGTTGACGACTACTCAACTCGCGTGTCGCAACCTCATTTCTCGAAATACGTCACGCGCTCGCGAGAATCAATTTGCTGATATCGCCGCAAATTTCATTCTTTATTTACGCCCTATTCCTGGAGATAATAAGCATGCAGAGCGATGGCGACAAACGTAAAGCGCATGATTCATACCTGGTGAATTCCCTCCGATTCATAAAAAGTAATAAAAAAAAGGTTTGGGAAGGCGCCCGCCAAAAAAAGGATGAGGTTATTTTAATAAGCACAACTTCTATTAAAATGCTTGAGGAAATATTGTAGAAAAGTATGCTGCCCAAATTTGTATCCACTAGGGCTAGTCAATTCTAATAACAACAGTGTAGCAAGTTCAATAAAATTCGATTTTCTTCCGGAAAAAAATCTTTTTTTTCAATTAGCGGCTCTTTGTCCTGGTAGCTGTCGGAAGATAATAGTCGGAAGACAGTAGAACCGTGGAAATTAGCTGACTCTGAAATAATGATGGGGAATGGCTGTGATTAGGTATTATGAGCATATTCTATTTAGCACCAGTTTCGTTGATTTTTTTCGGTGGGATTGAATATATAGCCTTAATTTGATGGAAACTAAGTAATTCGAGACGTGATGCAATTGATAAATTACAGCGGTGAGTTTTTCTATGAGCCATTTTATAAAAAATAAGAATCAACTGTGATATTTCTGACTTTATCAATCATTTTTTGAACTTGTTACCACTGCAGTAAATTCTTTGGGATCACAATGAACCTTCCATTTTCATGGAATTTCAAACGTACCGCTTGAAAAAAATGAGTCAAGTTAAAGACTTATTCAGATATTTTCATTTGATTACGTACAATTTCTGTCGTGTAAAACTATATTATTGCAACCTTATTATGCAACATTTAATTCGTGTGTCTCACAGCTGGTGAAATTAAAACGTACATATCGAATGTGGTCTTAATTATGATTAGGGAAGTATCTCGCTCGCACTACCTTAAATTGAATATTTTTTCGACTCGCTTAAAAATATTATCGAAATGTGCTCTCAATGACGCCATGATTACCGCCTCAAGGAGTCAGCCTCCATTTTTCGATCGGGACGGTGATTTTTTTTCTGGAGATTTTTTTTAGTTCGAGGCCGCTCTGGGATAACAATGGTTTGGGGGTTTCCTCGTGGACGCGAGCCAATCCCAAGAGAGGCGGTCATACCTTTCTTCGGACGGGTGGAACTTGGAAGGCACACGAGCTGCGTGGAGCGAAGGGGAAATCCCGTGGTGATTTCGACCGTGCGTCTTCCTTTTAGATTACGTCGGCAAAGCAGCGGGCAGCATTCATTCAAACTCGAGGCTGTCGCTTGTCTTCCTCTCCGAGAAGAGGCGCCACTCAGGAGGGTCGGACCTTGGGGAGGAGGAGCGTTGGGGGTGGCTGGAGGCAGAGGGGGGGAGCAGGTAGGGGGGAGATAGAGGGTGGGGGCCAGGGGAATGCGGTGCAGTGACGCAGGTTGGAAAAGAATTGAGGAGATGTGTATACACGAAGTCATGGAGTGACGGGTGAGAAGGTGAAAAGGTGAACATCGCAAATCCTCTGCCCTTTTCCAATGCGTTGCCACTCGGAGGATCCTTCGCCTCCACGCCTAGAGGATCGTCGGCTGCTTGAGTCAAGAGAAAAATATTGTCGTGTATTCCAGTTTATTGATATTGCTTTCAATCATGGCATAACTTAGCTGCAGGGGAGCGATTTTAACGTATATCATCCATTAACACGGAAGCACATGTTAACTGTACGCTTCAATGTGGTAGTGAAACTTGAAAAATAACTGTCGCAGTAATTATGCGATTTTTAGGCCACTGACTGGGTTGGGCAAAATACTTGCTCTCCAGCATTTTAAATACAAATACGCAATACTTGAAAAATGCCGTTTTTAAAATAGTTACAAAATACATAAACGTCAAAATATTTATTAAAAATACAGTATTTTCAAATACTTGAAATATAATTGATTTGAAAAAATAAACAAGTAGGTCAGTTATATAAGTTTTTCTTTAATCAAAAATAGTCATTACAGTAAATCATATTACCCTTAAGTACAATTAATTCCTCAAACAGTTCATCAGAAATAGCACCCCTTGAAGGTGAATTTATAAATCCGACAAAAGAGAACAGTCCTTCCACAGGTGCTGAGGAACACAGGCTTGTGTTGTACCAAACAAAAGCCTCTTTGACAGCCCCATATTTACTTAGGATGTCTATGGTTTTCCCTTTATCATTAAAGAATTGTGCCAGCTCGCACTCTACAGTTGAAAGTTGTTTTTCTCTGTCTTGAACAGTCAGCCTTGTTTGTCGAGCTAAAAATAAAGAAATTACTATCATTTTCTGAAGCTTCATCTTCTGAACTCTCAGTAAGTGTTGAAGAGAATTGTTCAAGTGAGTTCACACATAATTCATATATCCTCTTCCTATCATTTTCGGAAGCAGTGTTGGGAAACCATCGCAGTTTGAAGGCTGGGTGATAACAAGCTGCTAAAATGGCATCATTTACTTGTGGTGCCAGATAAAAATAATTTAAACCTTTCTGTGAGTGAATTGATCAGAAGTGTAACAACATTAGAGAGGTGTAGAAGATTTATTTCTAGCAGCATTGAAAGTCGGTTTTTGAGAGAGACTAATGTAGGTAACAGTTCCCCATAAAACCATGTCTTCTCATTCTGCATTAAATTCAGGGCCACGGATATCGATTTAAGACTGTGCTGTACTCTTGTAAATATTCTAACTCAATTTTTTAAAGTTAAGGCAGTTCCAGTTTTGCAGTCTGCATGTTAAGTTTATTCTTGAACTGTAATATAATCTGACTGATAGTAGAAACTGACACAGAATCAAAAAGAGAGTTCCACCGTGTAGGACAAGGAAACTTTAAGGTACATTGCAAGATCTTTGAGATTATTTAAGATGTTTTATGGCGCCTAGATTAAAAACTTTATTTCCACTTGAAATGAGTGGTAGGTCATCTACTTTTTCTCCATCCATTATCATGGCGTATGAATAATTCTAAGAAGGTATAGCAACTAATGCAAATGAGCCACTTATTACACTAAATAATACATCTAACTTTCGTCTCATCTAACGCCATGTGTACTTGAAGGAATGCACCAGAATGTATCGGGAGAAGAGTTGTTGTGTACTAAACAACAAAAGAACGTCGATTGCCGCCTCCGCGATGTTTGTATTTGAGTTCATTTTCCGTGAATACGTCGAAGGTGGGAATTGTTAAGTTTTAATAACCTGTGGTGTAAAGCTGAGGTTTTTAAGTACTTGTTTTGGAAGATTTCGAAAACTTTACCGAAAACATTGAGCCGTGAATTATGCGCACTCTTACAACGCTCCCTACCGGGAGGATACCAAACATTCCTCCCACGCACATCGTCCCAGTCGTCGTCTTTCACGATCGCTTAATGGCGTTGTGTCCCAATGTGCGCTCACTTCAACACCTTGAATGCTAATCTTCCAAAGAAAAGAGCTGAATATCCTCTGCGGAATGGTGGAACGAAGGGCGTAAATTTACTCTTGGCACACATTTCAAGTGTTAGCATGAGGGCAAAAGTAGCGCTGCACTCGGGAGTGAAAGTGCGGAGAATGCGATAGTTGCGAAAGCATTTAATACAATTTAAAATCCCTCACTAATGAAGTCCTCGCGTTATTTCATTCGTAATAGTGTACGAAGACCTTCCTAGCCTCTCATCTGCCACTCAAGCAGCATTATAGACTTGATGTTATAAATATGAATCTGATCCTGTTTTCAAAATAGGAGAAAAATGAGGTACATTGTTTTCTATTCAAAATACATCTCCATCGATCAAGTTTCAATGACTTGTATGATTATCTGGTCCGCTTTTTCAATTGCCAGCACTTTCGGACTATAGTTCAGGCAAAGGCATGGCTAGAGAGTGGACGAAATAATTGTGCAAATTCAGAGCGAATATCTGCAAAATAATGGTTGCTAATTCGGAATTGGTTTCGTAGTTTATTTTGAGAAATTGTTTCACATAGCCAGGTTCACTACTGTGCCATTATATTCAATGATCGTCGGTAGTTATCATCTCTTCATTTATTAGTGTGCACCGTCTTGCAATAATATCCTCCGGCTCCTTAGTCTGGCCATAAACACTGTGACCTTGAATCAGTAATTGAATGATTAAGTCCATCAACGGCTATAATAGGTAACCACTCCGCCAATTGCCACGCTAATACCGAGAAAATTGTTGTGTCTGATCCATTAATCTTTAACGGTAATTGGTTTTCTATTTCCCACTTGACGCTTCTTTCGATTGTCTCTTGATCATTATGTGTATTATCATAAGCAAGGTTATATTTATCATTTGAGGGAATTACTTATTATTTTGACAATGAAATTATTGGAAAACAGCAAAATTAAAAGGTAATGATTTTACCACGAGCTTCGATAATGCCTTTATTATTTCATAGCTTCAAGATCTTCAAGACTGTCAACTCGTTAGGGTATCATCATGAATTAGTAAATGTTGCAGTTAGGACATTCATCGCGCTATCTGTCGACTTTTTTAAAAGTAATTTTTGTCAACTGTTTATTTCATTTATATGAGAGGTTTGCTTATGAAATATCAACCCGGAGGCACAAATGTTAGTTTATAATTCTTAAGTTGCGTAATTAACTGTCACTCCAGGTGATCACGTTTGTGTTATTTATTGTTAGATCCTGTTCTCTCATGTTGAGCGACTGTGCTCGAATTCCGGTATTTTCAATATTAAATGGATTCTCGAGCCCCTCTTGGATGCTTTGTTGAGATCACTTAAAGAACAATTCTCCGCACTTCGAGTGAGGCCTGACATACGCATGCAAACATCTTTTCGCTGTATGTTTTTAACTGGCCGATGCTTTTTCCGGGCTTCACTCCATCCTACGACAAGTCCCTAAATGTCAACCCCCTACCGAGCGGCTCACCTGCCCTTGATAGCACCAATAAACTCCACTATCGATTAGTCACCTTCCTTTGCTACTACTAATGGCACTTATTACCAGCGCTGTGGCCGTGTTGAGGAGTTTTTGTGATAGTAGTCGGACTCAAAAAAATAAGAAATGATCAAATTCAATGAATGGCAGAGTATTTAATACAGACAGTGATTAATTAACTATGCATTCTATCCGCGCAATGCATGTTGCGCTGTAAAAATAATCAACACTGCTAATTATTTTGGCGTAAGCACTGCATCACAGTGCGCCTTATAATGAAGTACTACATGCTGCTTTGTAACTCTGATGTGCCCTTCCACCTTTAAGAACGTCAACCCAAACATATCACTACATTACATCAAATTTCATTTCACCGTAAAGTTGAAAATAAACGAAAAGAGAAACATTTAAAGGAACTTTAATCGCCGACTTTTTTTCGTGAATTTACTCTTTTCAATCGGAAAGTTTCCGGGATAGCTATAATACGAGACTCCGTAAGAGGGGTCTCCAGAATACACAAAAATTCGGATCCGTCATTATCGATCTACATTCACTCTAAATTGGGCGGAATAATGGATTAACACTCCTATCTTAGCATCAAAACGGATTTATTTTTAGGAAATCAATGCTGATGACTCTCATGCTTTAGTGTTAGTCGACTAAAAAACGCATTTCGTCAATATGCGAGGCAGGAACTAGTAATGCTTTTTTAAATCCTGCCGGTGAGGTAAAAGAGATGGAGCAAAGGAAGATTAAATTCATTGGTCATGTTCTTCGACATAATACATTTTTAGAAAATATAATGGAGGGAAAGGTGCTCAGCTAGAGAAGCAGAGGAAGGCCAAGAAAGAAGTTCCTAGATGATGTACGAAGTACGATGGGATTAAAATCATATACTGATTTGAAGAAACCTGCAGTACACAGGGACACATGGCTGCAGAGACAAGGCTTAGCCTTTAGAAGATGATGGTGAGGTTCATGGAGAGCTGATCTAAAGCTACATTTGGATTCTTAACATCCAAATGAAGAGGGTATATTTATTCGTCGTTCTAATGATACTTAAAGATGTTTCATTTGCGTTTAACACGGATTTTATGGAGTTCCTGAACCATAAAAAGTACAGTTCGAATGAAAAGTACGCAGTTATCAAAATCATAGCATTATAACTTACGATTAACGAAATTACGTAATGAAAACTTCTGCGCAATTTGTATTTTTCTTCGCGACTAAGCATGGGTAATTTACCATAGCAGTATGTCATGTTTAACATTTCAAAGGGATTCAAATATAAATTACCTCATGTAGATTTTAACTTTAATTCGGCTCAAATCTAAATCAAAACTCAGTAATTCGATTAGGTGGGAGAAAAACAGTGATTTATATTTTTGCAGAAATTCAGGGTATGCATAATGAACGGAGAAAATCACCCATGTACGAAGAGCTTGAGGGAGAATTTCTTATAATATTCCAGGAAGTGAAAGAGAAAAAACTATCACTTTCTCAAGCATTGGAGCCTTATGAAACAAACTGTAAGAAAACAAAATTGAGAAGAAAATCTAATGAAGTTGAAATGTGAAATATATCCAGATAATCGTCAGAGAAACTAGTAAAAGAAACTATGAACAAGAATTGGTTTCCTGCAGTGGAGAGCTGCAGCGAACCCACCCAATAGATTCGAACGGATGTGTACGGATTACGCATTTCTCCTGTCATTACTCGAGTGACAGCTCAGATACGTATAAAGGAGGAATATTTTCTAACTCCTTAATGTTGGATGTTTCCTCAGTTCTAGGGGAAATGGTTGTCTTTGAATCCAGACTAGGATTTCCCCTTCAGTGGTTAATTTAATGACCGTTTAATGGCAAAAATATCGCTATATTAACATTGGAGTGGACTTAGCGTGAGTGCCCAGCGTTTTATTGACAATGGCAGAGTGCAAATACAACCTTAATTGCAAAAAAACCTTTAATGGCAAAAATTTCGCTATATTAACGTTGGAGTGGACTTAATGTGAGTATCCAGCGCTTTATTGACAATGGCAGAGTGAAAAATACAACCTACCATGAAACCCATGCCGAGTTCTGAAAATAATTAGTCTAGGATTTGGTCTATAAAATTTATCTTGCCATCATTTTAAGCCTTCATGTTGGGAGGCGTTTGTTTTAGCGCTTTTTAAAATTTGCAAATTTGTATATTGTGAGCTATTGTGTTAATAAAAAAATTGAGGAAAAACGAGATATTGCGTTTCTATTCGCCAGATAATGTTTCATTCATCGGCCCATTTTCATATCTACACTCTCTACTTCCCCCTTAGAATTTTTAATTTATTCAACTGATTCTAATAGATGACGTTCAGGACCCATTAATGCTCATCACAAAAATCTTAATTCTTATACGCATTTTTAAATCCATAAACGTAAATTTCAAACTCGTGTCTAATCAAAGTAGAATTATAGCTATTTTGAATGACGTTTGCTTAGTGGCAGGATAATTTGCTCGCAACAGTACACAATTCTCCCTTCATCATTTCCTTCATGTCCACTGTTCTCTGTGTCGTTTTTTGGAGTGAGAAGCATTTTAAAACGCTCTTTTTTGCTGCACTGTTTCAATATTTATTTCCGACCTAATCACGGGAAATGAAAAAAATATTCGCAGAACGTTTTCCGTGTGCTGAGGTGTGCGAGACAGGAAATTCACAATTTTCAATGAAAGGGCGTAGCGTCTGCTTTTGTGTCGAGATGCGATTGCACGAATCCTGAGCGTATGTAACGGCGTTGGTGGCGAGCGGCCGAGCCATTATGCGCGGGCATCATATGTGTCGCAACTGTGTCGCATCTGACCTTCCGTCACGTATGCTGGCTGGCGGTTTACGATGGGAGGGAGTTGGAGTGCCTATTTATTCGTTTCTCGGAATCCGAGGCGTATTTGTTGAGATCCGATCGCGTGAACAATGTTACGGTTGGAAAATCTTTTGAACGCATCTCAATGAACGGCAGGACCGTGGACAGTTCTGACAAAAATATAGAGTAGATCCCAATTTGATAGGACCCGAGGGGTACGCAACTTCAAAAAAAGTGCCATTCAGCCATTTTTATCCATTTATAACCATTTCCATCCATTTCCGTCAATTTATGTCCATTTCGGACCATGTCTAACCATTTCTGTCCATTATTATCCATTTCTGTCCATTTATGTCCATCTCTAACCATTTCTGTCCATTTATAACCATATCTGTCCATTTATGTCCATCTCTAGCCATTTCTAACCATTTCTGTCCATTTCTAGCCATTTCTGTCCATTTCTAGCCATTTCTAACCATTTATGTCCATTTCTAGCCATTTTTGTCCAGTTCTAGCCATTTCTACCCATTTCTAGCTATTTCTGTCCATTTCTAGCCATTTCTGTCCATTTCTAGCCATTTCTGTCCATTTCTAGCCATTTATAACCATTTCTGTCTATTTCTAGCCATTCCTATCCATTTCGCGACCATTTCTCAACAAGCGTACACCATTTCTCAGAGTTGCATACCCCTCGATAGGACCCAAATAAAAGCTTGAATCTGTCCATAGGAGGGAAACTCCGGACTTAGATTGAACCGTAAAAAGATGTACCTAACTGTTAATTATGTGTTGGAGAACATGAGATGGGAAACCATTAAAGTAGGAGGGACATGAATAAGTTTGCGACAGATGTTAAGCTCTCACAACAAAACCTCGCGCGGAGAGATACATGAATGTTTCTAATTTCTTACTTAACTTTTAAAATTATAGACAAAAGAGAAAGATATAGTTGCCTTGTTTGGTAGTTCATTACACCGTATTCGAAAATGAGGTTCGAAAAAAACGAAGGGATATCAGTGAGGTGCATGCGAAAATTTCCAATATTTTTTTTTGAGACTTCCATTTTATCAGTTCAATAACCTACATTTTCCAGTTCATCAATTCGATCTCAGTATACGCTCGCTTTTTCTCTGGAAACTGTTTTAATAGCTAGCTTTGCATTATATAGCAGCGGTTAAATTGCTGCGAGAGAAATCTTCAGTGATCCTCAGTCGCAGCCTACTTCTGGGTGTGGGCAGACATCGATATTTTTTATCTTCGCTTTAAATTCACCACTGAAATGGCTCATCGTAGTGCTTCGCTGTATTTTATTTGCCTCTCAGTTTTAAATGCTTACCCGGAATTTTCCGCCTCTGTGCAATGCTAGTGGATTCTCAGCCACGACTTACCTTACATTCCAGAAGAATTTACTCTTTCTTGAATTGGGTCTTAGATACCACATTTTTACTCATTCAGAATGCGACACACCGTCAAAAGGACTAATTTTCGTCATTTCGTTGGCGACCGTACCCTAGTAGCAAATAATATCTATATAACATCTGTACAATATCCACAATATCCAACCATAACATCCGTACAATATCCAAATTTCATCCAAAGACATTGTATGGATATCTATACAATATCCGAAGTTGCCGCCAGTTGCCATCCACACAATATCCAAGTCGGATATTCACTGAAAAAGGGTTCTTGTCAGCTCTTTCATATCTTTTTGCTATTAATCTACTTTTGTGATTACATTTCCTCTTTGAAGATAAGTCACCAGTTTGAAAAATTATTTCATTTCCTTGGGAAAGGAATTAATTGAAGTAAAAACATCTAAGGACAGCGTTTTGCATTGCAGTTTAAATTACTAAACGGTTGATACTGATTGATGATTAACTATAGTAGTCACCTAAAGCACTTATAGTCACCAATGATCAGGCAGAATAACTCTTATTGGCAAAAGTATTGTTAGATTAACTATACCTACATCATTTTTATTAACTGAAATTGAAAAGTTTTTGAATGACAGTAAAATGAATACTAAAATGAATCGGACCCATTATAATTGGCAGCATTTCTACCTTATAAGGGAACAAACCGAATAATTGGAATGTTAGACGATCTCAAAATGCGTTTAGAAAGTATATTTTCCTATGGTTTTTTCGCCCTTCAACATTATTGCAACTTTCTGTGGTTACTGGGTTAATATCCATGTAATATCTATACAACATTAAATGTGGACATAATGCTTTTTGGATATTGGTAAACCTTTATGGATATTGTATAGATATTACTTGCTACTAAGGTATCGAGGAAGTATTTTCCTTATTCAGTTTCATGTGTTCATAGTTTATTTGATTACTACTTGCTATTTGTTCATTATTATTTACATTGTTCGTCCGTTTCAATCGCGTCCAAGGAAAGGCTAAAGAGGAGATGTAATCAAAAGATGTTAGGTGCCTTACGATAAATTTTCCGTCGCACTCGGGATCTCCAATTGCTACCGTTGAATTTACAACATTTTCCATGAAGAAATCGTGTGACTCGGTCGGGAATCGAACCTGGATGTCAGGGTTTTTCACCAGGCGTGTTTAAAAGCTACGCCACCCAGCCATGGTGTAGATTTTAAGCATGTTCCCATACACATAAGATATCTCCCACCTGTGCGCGGGAATGCATGCCATGTTTTATTTCTGCATCTCACCGAATAGTTATTTTTGAAGAGGTAGATGCTCGACTGAAGAGACACTTTCGGTATTGCACAGAGTACATTCTTTTTTCACGATCACAGTTTCGGACAATGTGGCGTTGTGCCACAGCGGAGCCTATATCACCAAAAATCAAAATGTATGTGGAAGATATTTAATTTATTTACTGTTATTTCTTGATGAGAGAGATCCTAAAAATTAACTTAGAATACAAATTAATTTACTCATATTAATCCGGGTTTCTTCCCCCGCCATCTTGGCTTATTAGCCTGCGCCTCGGTATACACTGCAGACAAAAGCACCGGGCAAGTTAAATCGTCCTTGGAAGTTGAAATGAATTTTTAATGGTGATATGTTCACACGTTGGTGTCATGTCTTCCACCCGTGCGCGTGACTGCGTACAATGTTCATTTACGCAGTTTGCTTGTGACTTACTGTCCAATTATTAGCTTAAGGCCTCTCACTTGAAAAAACATTCTTCCAGTTTCTCAAATAGTGTTCCATAGTGTTGACTACCGACCCAACCAAAAGACGAGAGCTGAGAACTATCAGAGGAGAGGAGACCACTTTTTAGGCAGCAACGAGTATTCGCGAGTCATCCAGGTGAAGAGTTCGCCGTTTCATTCCTCTGCGCGTCTTTTCCGCCTTTCGTTCAATGACTTGCTACTCGCATTTCGCGCAGGTCACCTTGCTATCGGATACCTAACGCCTCTTGTCCCGTTCGGACGACCAGAACTGAATAATGGTGTAATGATTACATCCAAAACTTGGGGAATGTCACGGTGAATTTTTATTACTCTGTCAGTTTCGTTGAGTAGTTGACGTCGTCTCCTGATTTCTTCTTTGCTAATCACCATGAAATTTCATGAAGTTGAGCAATCAACTGTTAAATATGAATAATGGTGACTGCGTTGGCTTCAACTCAGTATTCAGCCAACTAGGCTACACTACTCAACTTCAACTAATACAGTATTCGTACGAATCACTTTTCACCATCGCAAAAAAGCTGATGGCATCAAGAAAAAGTGGAAGAAATTGCAATACTCGGTAAAAGGTTTCTGGTTGCTGAATCAAATGAATCCCTATACCGCGAAAGATGCATGCACTCGAAGGAATATGGATACAAAGACAAAAAGAACAAGAACAGAGGCAGGGCCATACCCTTCACCGGGTTAGGGCGGAAACAACGATACCCAGACTCCTGAAACAACCAGCACGTACCACAAACTTGCCAGTGGGATCCGTTCCTCCGCCTCAAGTAGTCCCTTGAAACTCAGAGGTCGCTGGGGCATCCGTCCAACCTCTCAGTTGGTGAAAAATCAATCCTGCTCCCAAAAATAAGTTTTAATTTCAGTCGACCCACTGGTTCACTTAGCTTTAGATGGAAAAATGTTTACTCCACTAAACTTTGCAGCCGTAGGCCCTTATCTCCATACACGCTGCATTTCCTCTACTCAGCCTCATAAATTTAAATGCATGAGCAAATAGTGGCTTAGAATATAAATATCTAAAGGTAAACTTTCCGACTTCCACCATTTACAGTATGAGTACTTCTGGTTTAAGCTATCCTTAGTGTACTTGTTGAAATCAGAGCAACGGTAACGGTTACCTAGTCATATATAAAGCATGGGAATCGGAAACTATCTATCAGGTAGTACGAGCGAGATAGTTCCCTAATCATAGTAGAGACCATATTCGATTTATACGTTTTAATTTCACCAGCTGTGAGACACACGAATTAAACATTGCATTATTAATGATGACATAATATATTTTTCCTTGACAGAAATTGTAAGTAATCAAATGAAAATATTTAAATAAGTCTTTAACTTGACTCATTTTTTTCACGCGGTACGTTTGAAACTTCATCAAAACTAAGGTTTATTGTGATCCCGAAGAATTAGCTGCAGTGACAATATGATTAATTTTCAAAAATAGTTGAGCAAACACACAAACTACTCACTTGATTTTTTGACGAGACATAAGTGTAGGGAATTCCTTATTTGTTGAATAAGGCCTGTATGGAGTGCATGCACATACCATTTCCCATGTAAAAGGGCTCGTATTTCTTGGCGAATAATTCCGAAAGTAATGAGGTAAGGGGTTGAGTTTTTGGTGTCTATGGAAGGATATATATTTTCTTTAAATGAGAGCATTCATTGATTTATAGGTAAAATGATATTTCACTAAACTACTTTAACTGACAACCTTCCTAAAGGTTAAAACCCTTAGTTTTCATTTTATTCTTCCCGGCATTCTTTTTCGTGATTGAATGCCCTCAGTGACGCATTCATTCTGAAGAGCCTTCATCTTCTTCTTTTTACACGCGTTCCTTTCGCTTTCCATTCCTCTCCATTTTTAAAAACTCCGTCCATCCTCATTTCAACAATTTTACGTGCGCATGCTTCACAGCAGTCAGCACCCACCGCCCATGCTGATAACTCAGATTGTGATAAAGTTCGTTCAAGATAATAGCGCTGCAGACAGAAAGGCTCCCAATTTGTAAACACCTCCAACGTCGTTTGGGGAAGTGAGTAACGTGACCGAAGAATCCGTAATGGTGACCTTTGTTTAAATCATGCGATAGATAAAATGATGATTACTTTTAATGTTTCTCCAAGCCAAATCTGTGACTTGCTCAAGTATCTTGAACGGGCTTCATTTAGGTTAATCAAGTTTCTATCTGCGATGGTACGGATTTGTACTTGCGCATGTATTTCGAATGGGGAAAGCTATTATACATTGCCATGGATGGAGCCTCATGGTTGCATGCTAATCGAGATGCTTCTCCAAATCTCACAGTTTTGAAGGTACAATCTTCCCCTACGACGTTAATTTTCCATCGAAATTCCAATCATTGCATTGACAAATGGCATAGGACGAGGTCACTCGCACGGGTGCATGTACACCAAGGGTTGGAATTCGCCACGAAAAAATCATTTGACTTGACCAGATGGGAAATCCAGGTTCGAATCCTGGTCAAGTCAAATGATTTTTTCATGGTAAATTCAAACGCTTAGTGTTAATTTTCCATTTCGTTAAAAAAAAGATGCCCAAACGGGGAATGCCAGGATAATTATGGTCGTCTTTATTATGTTGCAATTTCACATATTCCTCCGTTTCCACGACCTCCTCCTTTGAAAAATTATTTTCAGCTTGCTGCAGTGGCTAACCAGGTCACGCACCTTCCCGAAAACCCTTAACTTACGGGTCCAGATCCCATCTTAGGATTGAATGGACTTAATGTTTGACGGTGTGACACAATCTATGCAGCTGAAAAAAATATGTGTGAAGTCTACCGCCACCATGAAACTGATTCAGCGCCACGAAAATGGGATAAAAACCAGAATCACAATTTCTATCAAGTTTTAACCATTGTTTAAATTCTTCCTAATGATTGCCAGATTAATTCAATGAGTAGGAGTTCTTGGGAATGAACTATGGTGTAGGTTTTAGATATGTTTTTAATGTGTGTAATTACTAATTTGTCAGTCTCCGTTACGTTTTTAGGCCAATAGTTTTGGGTGAGAAATGCGGGCAAAATAAAATTCGTGCCTCAAAATGTTATCTCCTTTCTCCTCGGATTGGAGGAAAACAATACTGGTAAAGCATTTTCTTCGTATTTTGACGACAATCACCGGAGTATTAGCACACTACAAACTGTTCAGTCGGCCCAGTTTCACGGGAAAAAGGAATTTTCTGGTGCAATGGTCTTCCCCTTTTGCATTCGCGTGAGTCATGTGGCGAGGCAATGTCGCATTTTAATTCTGGAAAATCCTGGACGAAGAGAGAAGTAACCCGAGATCTTTCCTGCCCCGTCTAGCGTGTAGACATTGAGCTACTCCAGTAAGCTACGAGTTGCCATTGCGGCCGCGTAATAAACTGACTTTGTTGCGCGTGTTATTTTTCCACATAGAAACCTGGTCGTGGATGGTTAGATTTCTTTTCTGCGGATAAAAAGATTAATGAGAACTTCTCCTTGACATCATAAGGGGACACATTGGGACAAAACCTAAATTCCATTGAGAGAGTAGTGGGGAGGGTGGCATAAGTATCACTCGCGGAATTCTTTTTCCTCTTGGCAGGGACGCTAAGGCATTCATTATGCGCGGGTATTGCAATGCGCCGCTGAGCCGAGGTGCGTGCGCCGACAAGGGAAATCACGATTGGAGGCCACGAGAGAGGAATCCGCTGGAGGTGACAGCCGAAAAAGAATTCCCGCCCAAATTGAATCGCTTTTGAGGGCCATTTGAAGCGAGAGGCCCGCGCGATACACATTGAGCAGCGATTTCATGCATGTAGTACAGGCTAAATTACTCGTGGAAGGTGTGGAAGTCTTGAGTTAAGTAATTTCTTGTATATTGCGTCTGTTCTTTTTTGTGAGTTATTTAGGCTCTGGTCACATCAATGTGACTTGAGGTAGTGCGAGCGAGATAGTTTCCTAATCATAATAGAGACCATATTCGAATTATACGATTTAATTCCACCAGCTGTAGGACACATAAATTAAATATTGCATTATTAATGGTACAATAACATAGTTTTTCATGACAGATATTGTAAGTAATCGAATGAAAATATCTAAATAAGTCTTTAACTTGACTCATTTTTTTCACGCGGTGCGTTTGAAACCCCATCAAAATGGAAGGTTTATTGTGATACCCAAGAACCTACTGTGGTGACAATATGATTAATTTTCAAAAATAGTTGAGAAAACACAAACTATACACTTTTGATTTTTTGACGAGATCTAAGTGCAGGAAATGCCTCATTTGTTAAATAAGGTCTCACTGGAGTGCATACACGCACCATTTCCCATGTAAAACGGCTGGTTTTTTTTGGCAAATATCTCCGAAAGTAATGTGGTAAGGGGTAGAATTTTTGGTGTCGTTGGATTGGTGAGATTTTTTTCTCTAAAATGAGACCAAATTCATTTATTTATAAGTAAAATGATTTTTCGCTCAAACTACTTAAATAATCTGCGAACCAATTTATTTGCTGGCGACTTACTTGAAAAGTTACTAAAATGTGCACTTACTTACTTGAACAGTTACTAAAATGTCGACTCACGGTAACCACTCCAGGCATCTTAATAACCTCCCCGCTGCCATGTCTTCATCAGCTCTATCATCTCGAAATCCTATTGTCCATCATTATTTGCACAAAACATCAACTCCGCCATTAACGATTTTCTTCCAACGTCGTCCCGTCCTCATCCGTCACTGGAAGCACTTCACCGTATGTTTTCTCTTCCGTCTGTCGCACCTTCAGCATTCTCCTCCTTACACAAATTTAAAAAACCTGCCATCTACTCTCATCCTCATTCACCAGCGACCAGGTTTCTATGGCGCAGCACGATCCTTGTTAATTTTTTCTGTAGCCATTTTTTTACATCCTTACACAAGGTCCATGTACAAGTTCTCCCCTGTCAGTTTTCTTCAGCAAATTTTCAGTACTCACCATCGTAAGTCAATTGAAATCATTTGAACCAATATTCCTACGTACTTAAACAACAGATTCTGTCGTGATGCGGTGGCACCGTTCCACAGTGACATAACCCAATGAAGCTGAACGATTGCAGTTTTTCCCTAATGATAGATAAAATTCGACAATTTTGGATGTTACTTCATCATCGTCAAATATTTCGAAATTACTACACTATCTTCAAGTAGCTGCATCTTCTGGAAAATGTCGTAGTGACAACAAAACTCGTCAAATAAAATCATTCTAGGTAGAAAGCTGTGTTTTCCTGGTCACTCGTCTCCATCGACTTCCGAGGATCCAGCCAAATTTTAAACGCTCTCCTTGTTCCAATTTTTCCCTTCCCTCGTTTTCTTTGTCCAAGTATATGCAATTTATTTAGTTTTCTGGATATAATATGTTTTTACATAGTTAGATATCGTATTCTAAGATAAGTTTTCCTGGTCTGGCGACAGTAATTCTACTGGTTGCTCTCATTTCGGCGAATTAACTACTCCATTAATCATTTTAGATTGGTAAACTACACTTTTTAACTAATCTATTTTCTCGTTATAACGCGCTATGTTCTTCCACCTTTTTCCCATTTATTCTGTATCGAAGTAAATGCAGTACCGATGGTCGTTTGCGACTTCATCTCTTAGGCTAATTTTGTTTAATTAGATATCACAAGCATATTGCAAAGACTTTAAACAGTTTTCAATTCAAAGATTTGCTTTTTAAACTTCTCTTGTACGAAGGGCTATCCTCATTTTACCAGTACACACTACAGTTTCAGGCTTCACTTCGTGGAAGTTAATAGTATCCATACTTAGAGAATACAATTTCGTACTTTTCCACCGAATTTTATTTTGTGTGGTACAACGCGTTTCACCGACTTGCGGCATATTTGGCACCTGATGATGCCGCAAGTCGGTGAAACGCGTTGTACCACACAAAATAAAATTCTGTGGAAAAGTACGAAATTGTATTCTATAAGTATGGGTACTCATTTTGCCACTATCTTTGTGAAAAAATCACTCGTAGCTTTAATGCACTTGCTTATACAAAATAAATGGCATTCACTATTTTTAAAAAATACGAGCTAAATTCTCAGCAATTTCTCGGAGTTTTGACAGAGGATCTTGTTGGTGTCGAGAGTGGAGTGATTGCTTTCCATCTGGCGAGAGAGGGCTGAAACGCCGATAGTGGTGGTCTTGAGGTCGGATTTCAATCCCTACTTACGTGCCACATGGAGAAAATCCAAGTTCAGAGCTCCATCTGACGAATAGGACGTAAAACTGGGGACCCCTTGGTACTTATCGTTCACACAATAGTAACGTCGTCGCTGTTTGTCTCTACTGTTCGTCCATTGCCAATCGAATTCTTCCCTAACCAAAAAACCTAAGCTTGTTGACTCAACTGACCTCTAATGTGGTTCACTATCCCTGCTACTTCGAAGTTCTAGTACTTTTATTACTATTACACTTCAATTTTGGATGCGAACAGTTGAAATGTTTTCCCCTGGCTTTCATTCTGTGACCATTCTCTCACTCGTAGCATACCACTTTCAAACGGAGAGAACAAACTTTAAGTTGGTGTTAAGGTCCCGTATACTGAAGAATGATTTGAAGTTTTCCGAGGTATGGCTTGAATGAAGATTTCTAGGGCTTAACGCTGGCTTTAGTTGTCCTACCCGATGCAGTCTTCCAATTACTGCGAGCGTCTTCATGCGTGAAGAAATGCATTTCTGTGTCTAATTATATTCCTACCTACCAGGCTGTGATGCTTTCTCTTGCTTGGTACGGAGGCTTCCGCGGTGATTTGTTGTGTTCAGTTTATTCGGATTTTTCCCGCGTTGATTCATATTGACGGACAACGGTTTCGCTAACGTTACAGCTAGCATCGTCAGGTCCTGAATCCTGAAGGTCCCTGAAGCTAGCTCTAACTTTAGCGAAACTGTTATCCGTTAATATGAATCAACGCGGGAAAAATTCGAATTAACTGAACTCATCCTCTTTCTTATTGAGAAATATGTTCATTATAGTGCATCTCTTTATCTTGTTTGAAAAAATCCATTTAGTCGCTGCACTTTACGACCTACAACTGCCCTATAAATCCTCTTGCACGGATAATTTCTAAGCTGCGTTAACATCTCAATGTGAGCTTGAGTGTTGGGAGTCGTATAGTGTCTCAAGGAGTATCCTTCGTGAGCAGCCATTCTTTCTGTCATTTTCCTACGCTGGACGTCGTTCTTGATGTTCGCGACCTTTAAAAGCTTGACCTTTGTAACACCTGTCCACTTCTGCATTCTAATACGCTTTCATTTAACAATGGGACGTTTCCTCATCCATAACCTCATGTTCGTCATGAGGACTTGTGACTAGTGGGATTCCCAGAGGGATATGAAATTGGTTTGCCACTTGTCTTAATTAACATTGCGAAGGGGACGAAAGAATTAACAATTTTCTTCAGAATATGCCAATTTTATTGGCTTACTGGTCGTTGTATTTTTCTTTCCTGCATATACTGCCCTGCGGTATTTATCGGTTTGGGAAACAGCACTTTTAGGAACAGCTAAATTAAATGAATATCTAGCTGTCTTTAAGCCCGCACTGTCAGAATGTTGGGTGGCAAAAGTTAGCCACTAGCGAGCGATCCCTTAGGGCTCCGAATCGGAAGTCCTTTGAAGTTTCCTAAGCTGCCAACGAGATACAAATGTTTACGTTGCATTGCTTCCCGAAATGTATTTAATGTCAATTTCAAAATAGTACCAGTAGCCTTGGATGGAATGCTACCTGGTCAGTTATAAGCGGGAGCTGACCGACAACTTAGTCCTTTGCTACTTTCAGGAGCTGTACCAAGGAAGTGAGACAGAGGATAGCGATGGGTAAAAAAGGAGTTGAGAAGGTGAAAGAACTTCTGACAGCATTTAGCATTCCAATAGAACTGAGAAAGAGATTTCCTAAATGTTTTGTCTGGAGTGTGGTGACTTACGGCAGCGAAACATGGACAGTCAAAAAGAAAGATGAAAAGTACTTAGAAAGTTTCGAAAAGTGGTTGTGGAAAAAAATGCTTAAGGTGAAGTGGACGGATAGAATGAGAAATGAGGAAGTACTAATGACAATAGGAGAAGAAAGAAAACTGCTGAGAGAAATAAGAAAGAGGAAGGCAGCTTGGATGAGACATATATTACGCCAAAATTGTCTTTTTAGAAGAATTATCGAAGGAAAAAGAGAAGGAAAGCGAGGAAGGGGAAGAAGACGAATGGGAATGCACGATGTCATAAAAATGGCCGAAGTTACAGGCAAATGAAATAAGATGCTCAGGACCGACTGCGATGGAGGGCATCCAGTTGAAACCTGTCAGAAGACTGATTCCACTAAGAAGAAGAAGAAGAGCGGGTCGCTTATGGAAGGATAGTTGGAAAAACGGAAGAAGGTTGGATTCGACGCTAGCCTTTTCTCGGTGAAGGGCTACAGGGGCAAAAACTTTCTCATGCTCCATCAAACGGGCGTAGCGCCGCACTTGACGCACTCTCCAAATAGCACCCAAAAGGGATCAGAATTCCAGTGAGATATATTCACCCTACCGGGATTCGAACCATGGCCCCTGGAATGAGAACCAAGGGCTACCTGACCACTTTATAGACCTGTTCCGCGCCTTCCAATCCTATCTCTACGGCTTTCCTCCTCCGTGCGAGAAATTCATTGTTCAAAAATATGTCGGCCGCAATGATAAAACCCATTAGTATACTCTCGGGGAGAAAATGTCCTTTCCCCACTGTTAAGTTTTATAATCGGGTTTTGAAGTCCCCCTGCGGACCGAGCACTGCGATAAAAACGCCATCCATACAGCGCCAATTTGGGGATCATGGGGATTCCACTAGAAGATAACAGCAACTGCTACAGGCCGGATCCTAACCCGAACCCATATCATAGTTGGAAACCAGCACTGTTGACGAAACACGAATCTGATTTCCGGGATGGATTGGGTTCGATAGTATTGAATACATGAGTTTGTCACGAAGAATACGTATTGCCCTCTCCGTCATATTGCTGAATTATTTAGAAAAATTATATTTTGAGTGGCCTTTTCGTTGCTTAGCAGAGAGATTATTGAGAGAGGGAATGAGAGGGAGAGAGGTGTTAACAACATGTTTCAAGCCCAAATTGGTCGTACCAGTGTTTTAGTTTGATCTTGGCATTTGCGATGCAATGTAGCAATTCGTAGGAAGTGGCTGTTAACGTGTCACCTTAAGCCGAAATCTATTTTCCTCCGCTTCCTAATGCGGAAAACGACGTTATTCTTTTTGTGATTGAGAATGAAATAACTCACCCTTGCGTTCAAAATTTCCATGAATGAGGTAAAAACATCATTTTAGTGCTACGCCAGTAATTGATCTCTTCCTCTGCTGAATATCGCCCCTTATTACCGTTTGATGATAGAGTTGGGTGAAATATTGAAATTTGATGGCGTCATGAGAAGCCGAATATATATTTTTAAAAAGTGAGGATCGTACGTATTTCCAGAATGCTTCTTTGCTTTAGTGCCTGTGTCGACATTTCAATTTCTCAAATGAAGTTTGGGTCGACCGTGCTTACTTCGTTGGCTTGTGATCACGAATAGTTTCTTCAGCCGCACATTCTGACTTGAAAATATGCGTGATTAATGCGTGCTTTCGTGTCCTTTCGAGTATCTTTCATCGTGAGACCCGTGTCAGTTATCTCAGGCGGTAGTCGGCTGCGTCGTCTTCGAGAGGTGTTCGGAAACTAGTGAATGCGCACTTACCTTTCTCTTTCAAGATATGCATGACCCAGAGTATACATATATACAGCGGTATCCCTGCCCAAAAAAAATATTTTGAAACCATTATGAGTCAAAACACTTACAAACTCCTTTACTGTTGATAAGACTTCACCTTTTAGTTGAGCAAGCAAGGCAAAAAAATGACTGGAAAAAATGTCATTTGTTTTCTGTCCAAATACCGACCACTTAGGGAAGATTTTTTTAGGTGGGTTAGCTGACATTTCTATTGGAGGCTGTTTTTGTCGGCTATTGGTCGTAAATGGAGTATATCTAAGTCCCTTGCCAATTCAATTTCTATTTTCAGTTGTTCCTTCTTACGTTAGTGCCAATTTCTTGAATTGTATGGAGTTCGATGCATATAAACATTGCCTAGTCACATTATGTTAGTCCTGTACCAACTAAGCAATGCAACGATAACTCAAATTTTCGTTTTATTCTGAAATATTTGACAGAAAACCCTTGGTCTGCATTTTCAGCTCAGAGCCTTCGTCTTCTACTTCTCCACCAGGGCAGGGATTTGTTAATAACTTTCCCGCATCTCTATTCGTACCAACTAAATCTAATTTGCACATATTTTAATCCATCTACAGCCAAGTTTTAACATACATGATTATGAATGCTTTTGATGCTTTATATAGAGTTTGAAGTAGGAAAAAGAAAAAATATATCTCTCCGTTTCAAGTCTGTTATGAGGATTTCAAATATCATGGTTGAATTTTACATTTAAAATTTCATTTAGTAAGCATAGTCCAGAATTCCTGTTGAAAATATTCATCCATGCCGGGTTCTTGTTATGAAGGGCAATTTTCGTACTTGAAGCAGTTCTCAAACATGGTACAAACAGTAATTGTTTTCTCATACAATGCAAGTGGGAGAATAGGGGGTATCGATCGCTGACATATTCTATCCAGTTTTTGCTTAAGGTTCCTAAAAAATGGATTTGCGTCACCCAGTTCGATTATCAATGATCTAAGACGAGATAGTGTTCCAATACTCTCATGCACACCTCCTGGTTTAAATTTCTGGTATCCGACTTTTCTTGGGTAAACAATTCATAGCATTTTATCCTGGTTTTATCAGTTAGCGGCAATTTTGTTTTCATCAAACAATGCATCGAGTCGTTCTCAGACGGCTGTTGACTGCTTACGGGAAAGAGGCTTTGCTCTAGCAGAATATGGATTCCCAACACGAGATAAATTGAAGGCATTAACGGGGGGGGGGGGGGGGGGGTGAGGTCGCATGAAGAAAAGGTATAGAGCTTACTGGGAAAGTTTTAGGTCAGAAAGTCATGGACACGTTTGGATCGCTGTGGGATTGATTGTGAGTTTGATACCTCCTGCTAGGTTTCTAATTGTTTGTGCTCTAGATTATAACCATTATCTAGTTATTCACCCCTCTGAAAAATCTATGAAAACTGGAAAATTCTTGAAATCGATTCCTTATTGAAAAATCCAGATCTCTTTGTTTTAACACTAGGGCACCCGGACTAGTCGACATCATTCAACACCCAAAGCGGGTCAATTTGACCCACAATAATTAATGAATTAATTCCTCACTTTGCACTTTTAAGTTTACATTTTCCGGATTTTTCTACAAATCACCACTCTATTTCTTTACATACATCGATTTTTTCACCGTATAAAATTCATAATTTTGTCATTGTCGATGATTTTTTGGTGGTATTGGGAATCCGCGTGGGATTTTCGGCATTTGTATCAATTTATCGTTATTTTCAATTTTAGTTTATTATTATAGCCTAAAATAACATAGCTCAATATACTGCTTAGAGCTTGTACTTTATTGTGTATTTTTATTTCATTTTTCAAATTTCGATCGTTATTAACAAGCTCAAATTATTTTTTGTGGGCCAAAGTTGGAATTTACTGCAAACTTAAAAGAAGCTTAAATTGTTTTTT
Organism: Ceriagrion tenellum; assembly: GCA_963169105.1. NCBI lineage: Eukaryota > Metazoa > Arthropoda > Insecta > Odonata > Coenagrionidae > Ceriagrion > Ceriagrion tenellum. The sequence continues at coordinate 134,631,518 of OY720637.1, forward strand.
ATTACCGTAATGAAACACATTTATAAAAATTATGCTTTTTACATAAAAATATTCTGTATTGTTTATAATATTTCCTATATTTTACTGTTTTTTGGTGATGATACAGCACGCAAATCATTGCCAAATGATGTGGGTCAAAGTGGCCCGCATGGGCGTTTAGGGTAAATTCTAAAATATCTAATTTATGGATAATCCCAGGAAGGTGAAACATTTGGGACGAAAACGAGTGTTAAAATAAATGAAAGGCACGGTAGGAAATCCTGCTCTCAATCAAAATGAAATTTAAAAATGAATTTAAAATCACGTTTGGATCAAAATGATCCGCCTGAGCGTTCTAGTGTTATCATAGTTTGGGATTTTCCGTTTGATTTTCACAGATAATATGGGGCCTGTTCTTCTTAATTATTATGTCTTCTTTCTACCTCTCGTAAAATAATGAAGCCATTACTTCTTCCAACATAATATCACTTGCTTGAAATAGTCACAACTAATTAATCTCATGTACTTGATGGATAACTTTTTTTCACACACTTCTCATAGAGAGGCAAGCCTCCATGTCGAAACGATGTTCAGATTTGCCGAGTTAACTATATTTATCTTTCTGGGGTAGAAGTTTCTTCTTTTCTCTTGTTTAAGCATCTTCAGTAAGTTATAATGAAATAGAAACTATCCTCAGGATTCAATGTAGAAAAATACGGCTTTCACACCGTGTCAGACTATCGGGGACAACGTTTCAACAACTTACTTAGCCATCATCATCAGGGTGAAGTCTGACAGTGAGAGGTAATTCTGCCAGTTCTGCTACGCACGGAGGAGCAGATTGTAAATAGAGTCCTTACGTCCTTTTCTGATACTTTTTAATTTGATGCTGTTATAGCGCTTGTTGTTATCTTTATCTATTCTGATTTCAATGGCTTCTTTTGCGAATATCTCGCAACATCCCTTCGCACGGCAGAGCAACTCAGTAGGTACTTAGAAAATCTAAATGTATATATATTAAGACCATAGAGAGGCAATTAGCAGTCGACCCATTCCTATGTATATAATCGTCGATTTTCTCTTTCTGTCGCATTTATTCATAATGACATTGGCTTAGTCAGTGATTAAAATGTTGATAATTCAAGTGAAGTTAAGCCCGTGAGGTTAAGCGTTAAGTGAAGATAAACCCGTGAAATCCACTATCTTCAGTTCGCCTGGTAAGCATTAAACTTTATTCCTGTTACGCAGGATAAACAAGTTAATTGAATGTATACCATGTTAGCGATAGACCCATTAATTTGTTGCAACCTCCTTGAAAGCGAGAATTTCCCCCCAAAAAATTTGGAATAGGGAAGTCCGTGCAATTTGAACAAGGTAGCATGTAATTCGGACCGGAAGCTCCATTCTGTGTTCACTAAAACTAGCAACACTTTCGATAAATATCGTTTGTGTGTTTCTTTTAAACGTCTTCCCTCCAGATTCCAAATTTCAATAGACTCGAAAGATTGAAGCTTGAAAAAGCGGATTAAGCGGAATCGAACGCGTTTGATGTAATTTTTTCTCCCAGGATGATGGCGGACTTCAACTTTTTTGTATAGGAATTGTTATTTGTTCCTCATAATTCAACGAGATAAGTGTGTAGAAATATGTGTACCTAAAAATACTGCGGTGAATTCAGCCTCATTTATTTTAGTTTCTCCAATATTTCTTCGGATAACCACAGATCGTATATTTTGGCCCAATGATTCAAATTACACGGGAATACGTTAACCCCTTCTATCGTTATTTGTACAATAAACAACACATTTTAAAAGGTAAATGTTTCAGCATGATTTCAACACACTTTCGTTTTCCATTATGCTATGGTGATAGTCTTCTTGGTCTGTTACAAATTAATGATCTCTGACATTTTTCCTCCGGGTGTGAAGAGGTTGATAGTGACCATTTATAGGACGGAATATGCATGAAAATCGAAGGGGATATATAGGCAATTGAGCTAAAGTTATTAGTCGGACGCTTTTGAAACCGTTTTTCATTTTTATTCGACATGTATTGCTGAAATAGCACTTAATTTATTTCTAAATATATTAATAAATTATTAAACAAAATTATAAACCAAAATAATTTCTTGTAAAGCCTATGAAATAAAAATACTTGAATAGCAACGGATGTGAGCCATCTCGTCGCTGAACGAAATTTTAGGTTCATGTCCAATTACAAAGCTAACTGGACCGAATTACAGTACGTCTGTCCAAATTACACAAGGATGGATATCAAATGCATTGAGATAATCGCTTAAGAAGAAACCATGCGGTTACAATGAGAGAAAATGAGTGTAATGAAAACTGCGATGTAAGTAAACTCAAGTTAACTAGATACATTAACTTTTATTAACGCACTAAAAAACAGAAAAAAACATTATTTACGCACTAAATTAAAAATATATTCTTTTTAATGCTATGCATATAAGAAATAGTGACGACTAAGCGAACCAGTGTCATCTGAATTGGGTATAATTTGTCGTGAAAACATATCGTCTTTGTAATGCTTTAATAACGAGAGCCTTATGCAATCGAAGTTAGGTGGTCTTTAATGGTTTAATTTATCAAGGCTGGAGCGCGTCAAAACCCTTAATTTTATCCCGCCTGGTTGTTATCAAATCCTGTCTCATACTGTGATCCTTGGCACACACGTATATTTCATGATTAATTTAAGTGACTGCATCATCATAAGCATTCATAAATCCGAAGATTAGCCAACTGTGTCTCTCCAATCCATTCTCCTCTTTATTCCCTCGTAATTCTTAACTTAACAGTCCCTCATAATTATTATTCTGTCCGAGATCTTTCCTGGAAATTCCTCGCATTCAATTCTCATTCCGTGATTTTTCCAAGAGCCCGTTGTGTCTCATGTTTTCTTTTTCTCTGATAGGTATATTGCCTTATGAATTTTCCGATTTTATGTTTAGAATTCTTCATTCAAGTCACTGAACGAAAAATCGAATATTTTTCTTGTCCACCATTGGATGAATTGAAAACTACAATTCTATTTCTCTAGAAAGAATATCATAATAAGGCACGTGGATATTACAAGGAAATGTTAGTTCCCCAGGATGATCCTCTATTGTTGACGCCGACGGTACAGCTCGAGCTGAAGCTAATGATCCAAACAGATCCGTGGAATACTGCGTCTCGAGAGGGTTTCGTCTTGTCTCGTGATTCGCCCATTACGCATAACTTTACGCTGGATATCCAGAAGTAAACAATGGTCCGTAGCTATTCTCTATTCATCCGTAGTGATCGGTTTTAAGAAATGCACGGACCCTTCCTGTCCCACGATCGTCCATTACGCATTTACCACTTTAAAGTTCTTTAAAGCTCGAGAAATATCTCCCGTTTAACTATTTCAAAGGCTTGTCTAGAGTTTTTTTTTTATATTTTGACGCTTCTTAAATAACGTGGCAGACATTTGAATTCATCGCTCTCATTTCGAATCGCACGGTTCAATGTGTTCGTGCGAATTGAAAGCAAAAATACGTATGGAAAGGGGAAAGACCGCTATTTTTAAACCGGCAAAAATTTCCCGAGGCAAGGAAGAGGTTTTAACTTCTTATGCGCGCGTCGTAAATATCCAAGATCCTGGGATTCACCGGCGCTTGAAAAGTTAAGAGGAAAGGAAAACACGCCAAATAGGGAATCGGTTGAGTGAGAGTGGCACGCATTGATAAGTGTGCCGTGCCGTGTCTCCCGCTGAATGGAGGCTTGCGTAATGGATTCCCGTGTCTCGCACGTGTCCTGCACACTGGCGCGTTTGATACGCCGAGATGAGACGGGGCTCTTGGGCGTCTCCACCACGCAAGCGCAAAGACCATCCCTCTTTCCGTAAACCCTTTAAAATGAGTTCACGCGCGAAGTATTACACGGCTCGTGTGCTGTTAGACCGTCGCTTATTTGTCTTTATCTCGGGGAGCAATTCGCGCGCTTATGGGGGGCTGTAGCGGTAATCCTGGGTATTTGAGTGCACATTTTCAAAATTTTTTATGCTAGTCGTAAAATAATTCGTGGACCACATTTCATTTGAGTGCACAAGTTTTGCGTTGAACCTCACTATGCAGGCAGTAATGGGAATGATGAAAGGTTAATATTTTTTCCTAAGTTAAGACGCGTTATGATTTGAGTTTTTGGTGCGGCATTAAAAAAGTTGACGAAATTTATTTGAAATATGTTGTTTTTCGAACTAATTTACCGCGCTAGAATTACCAGAGCTGGCCCTGGTTGCCGATAATCGAAGTGCATGAAAACGGAAGTTAGTTGAAATTGTAGTTGGAATAAGAGTTAACAATGAAGGACGTAGCAGTAAAACAGAACCACTATAGTTAAAAGGAAAATAGAAGCTCTCTGGGAATAGTTTGTAAGTAATCGTACTACTGCTGGCGCCTGCGTTGCTTCAGTTGTTTTTTTCAGTGTTTTCTTTACTCATCAGCGATCACCAGCATTTTTACCACGGTAAACATGAGATCGTAACAACGCTAGTAAGTTTAAGGTTGTGAGAAATCATTTAAAAGTCAATGATTTTGGTCCCGTTTTAAATAAAATTATCTCACCTATCCAATGACACCAAAAATTCTACCCCTTACCACATTACTTTCCGAGATATTTGCCAGAAAATCCCAGCCCTTTTATATGGGAAATGGTACGTGTATGCACTCAGAGAGACATTATTTACAAAATGAGGTATTTCTAACAGTTAGATGCTGTAAAAAACCAGAAGCGTGTAGTTTGTATGTTTTCTCCACTATTTTTGAAAATCAATCATATTGTCACCACAGTAGGTTCTTGGGTATTGCAAAAAACCTTCCGTTTTGAAGTAATTTCAAACGCACCGCGCGCAAAACCTGAGTCAAGTTAAAGACTTATCTAGATATTTTCATTTAATTATTTACAATTTCTGTCATATAAAACTATATTATTGCACCATTAATAATGCAATATTTGATTGATATGTCTTACAGCTGGTGAAATTAAAACGTATAATTAGAATATGGTATCTATTATGACTAGGGAACTATCTAACCCGGACTACCTTAAAGCACCACCGTAACCATCATTTAACACTAGTCAAGTGAACTGGGCATTACAAGGCATTGGCTTTCGCGTCATTAGGCATTCTCGATGTGGCCCAGATATTCCGTGAAGGGAGGAAGTTCGCGAAGGTGTTCTGCTCCGGTGTGTGTTTCAGTGTACCGCCGCCGCTGGAATCTCCGGCGATTCAGGCCGGCTTCATAGGTCGGCGGCGGAAGTGGTGGTACTCAGCCAATGAGGACACATCTTTAGAAATCATGACGTCAGACCGATGAGCTGTGCTATGATAGCAAGCGGGGGCCGCAAGTATTCACACTGAATCTGGACTGAATTCTGTGACGGCTGAAGCTGGCCGAATAGCGGGAAAACCCACTGCCTTTCAAAAATGAATCCTCTTTGGATGGTTAGCGAGCCCTTCTGTCTCAGTAAAAGATTCTTTGACGCGTTAAGCGATGCGTATGTTTACGATATATTTAAGATGTTAAGACTTTTAATTTATAATGGCTAGCGAAAATATGGTCTGGTATCCAACGAAAATAGTCTTCCATAAGGTTATGTAGCATCATGAATCTACTAGCGTTAACCAGAGAGTGGCTTAAATCAGCCAATTGACAAATATTAAGGCAAAATATTAGTTATCCAATCTTGATGCCGCAACCACGGGTAGACAATTTTCAGGTTTTGGCTATTGTTTATTGCATGTTTGGGCAGTGGAGCTGATCACGCATAAATGCTGATATGACATTGCCTAACACCAGAAGGACCGGATTTTTTTTACTACCTAGAAGGACCGAACTGTGGCTTATTTGAATTTTTCTCAACTTCCTTGAACTTCTTCTTCCTTCCTGAACTTCGAATTTTGGCTCATTGTGTTATAATACAACTTTTTTAAACTTTTGTTGATTTTCCGTTTACTTTGAAAGAATGTACGATGAATTATGTTTATAATACATTATATAAGCATAATTTATGCAACTTTTCGACTATATTTTAATTCTGAAGAATCTTCTTAAAAACTCTTTGCAGAAGTTTAGGGCTCATACATTTATGAGTAAAATAAAAGTAAATGATAGTGGAGCTGATCACGCATAAATGCTGATATGGCATTGCCTAACTAGTTAAACAACGACCAAATTACATATGTCACTCGCTCGAATGTAAGAACCAAGCACAATATAATTCTTGAATTGAGTGGCGAGGCTTTTTGTCAACTCATTTCAATAAACATGTGATTCAGACTGAGGCGTTGCACGTTAGCTCGACGAATACGGTTATAGTGAAACTACTACCATCAAATAAGCATTAATAAATAATTACATACTAATCTTTAACCAAATTTATCATTATATAGCACGAATCATTCTCAAGAGTAAAAAAATGTTGGTTATTCCGATGACATGCAAATACTGCAGTGACAATGTTATTGTACGCCTACCGCCTTTCATTTGTTTTCTCGCCGCCGACCTATGAAGGGTCCACCGCTACAGGCCGCGGCGAAATCCATCGTTATCCCCGCCGCCGCCGACCTATGAAGCCGGCCTGAAGGGTCCACCGCCACCGTCCGCGGCGTAATCCTTCGTGATCCCCGCCGCCGCCGACCTGTGAAGCCGGCGCGGCGATTCGAACGCACATCGCCATTCTTCCGATGGTTGACACGGTTGAGCGGCCCAAACGAGATCTCTCGGCAGTGGACGTGCCGAACGGGGACGCCTTCACTCGATTCCTCTTTTCGCCATACACGCCTCTCGGCATTGAGGTCAAGGCCACGACGTCATCCCATTATGTTAGCCGCCGCCGTTACCATCCAAGTTGTGTCGTCTGTCTTCGCATTTGTAGCGCTTACCTTGATCCCTCTCGCTTTGTTCATCTCGCTGCAAAAACGGCGAAAGGAGAGGATTCCATACCACACGGTATTTAATGCCTCTCTTGTAACCCGTCGAAAGTATCTTAGAACTACCTTCAGATATATCGTGGGGTTTACATATACAAAACAAATGCGGCGCAGCATAAAAGAAACCAGGTTTTGTTAAGCGAATAATAGGAAGGTCCTCGGATGAAAAAGTAAAAGAGAGATGCTACTTCGCTCTGGTTAGGCCAGACCTCGAATACGCCGCGAGCATTTGGGACCCTCGTCATAAAGATTTAAGCAAAAAAATTAACAAAATACAAAGAAAAGCTGCACGCTTCGTTAAAAACTGTTACGAACGAACATATAGTGTTACACAACCGTCAGAGGGATTAAGATGGGAGCCCCTAGAAACTCGGAGGCTGCACGCTAGGCTTAGGCTACTTCAGATATTCAGAACTGGTGTGTTTCAGAGCGACACAGAGAATATTAGCATGACGCCTCACTACATTTCTAGGTCTGACAAATGCGATAAAATAAGAGAGATACTCTTCCGAACAGATAGGTACAAAAACTCGTTCTTTCCACGCACAATAAGCGACCACAATAAAAACTGAGCTCCCCCAAATACACTCCCATAGGGCATGTCACCATTCTACCTCCAAAACTTTTACATCTTTACACGGCTGGTGACCTACCACCCCCTGCCACACGCCCATGCGGCGGCTCGCGGGTTGGTATTTAGATGTAGATGTAGAGAGTATCGGAAATCGTCTCTTGTATCTGATCGCTCTGTCCAGTAAACCCCAGCCACATCAGCGCTTGACGGATGGAATTTGTTTTATTGCTTGGTTCAGTTAACGCTCTGGATTAGAACATATTTTGTCGTTGGCCAGTACCGACAATCGGAGCATTTGGAGGAGATTCATGGTAATGGAACGTTTTAGTGTTATATAAAACATAAAAAAATTGTGGTATCACATTTCTCAAACACTTTTAGGAGATTGGCAATGATTTTTTTTACGAAGAAACACGGTTAATTAGTACAGCCCTTCTCAATGTACCTGATAGGTCCTTTTTGGTTGTGTTGTCCATACTATCCCAATCTAGAGCATTATGTTTAGTCCCTTATCAGTGACCTACTAAACGTTTAGAGGGACTGAAAATCAGTATAACCAAGCGCGTCTTAACGAGATGTGGAAAAACGTACCCCTTGTATTATTCTGTTACTCGATAACGAATATACAGGAATGTAATAGACACCGGCAAGCACGTAATAATAAAAATTAGGGGTGACCGGGGAACCGTCTTAAGCGATGACCCTGATTTTCTTAGCCGTATAATATTAGTTTTAAAGAATGCTGAGCTTTTTAATGACATTTTAATATTATTACTTGCAAGTATTAAACAGCAGTGCTTGTGTAAAATAAAACTTGTCGGAATAAGCGTTATCTTAAACATATTGTTCAGTAGCAACTCGTGGTGTTGCGAAATGACCACGTTGTCGGCGTACTCTCAAACTGAAAACCTAACCTAACTAATAAGCAAGTCGATTTTCCATGTCTTTATGTAAACATTGTAGTAGCATCTGTCGAATTGTTATCATTCTTAACGGTTTGTAAGTTCAAATCGATATAATATGAATTATAGTTATGGAAAGTTGATATCGTTGGCAGCAAGTCACAGCCATCGACAGTCGATCGGGAGAATATAAATATTGCCACTCAATTGGCTTTAGCGTCATCAGATAAAATCCATGCAAAGTAATGAAAAAAAATTTTTTCGTCATTAAGAACCAAACTTTCGCTGCAGTAAATGTGACGATTGTATGTCGTAAGGACCAGGTTTGTAATGAAGTCGTCGACCGGTGATATTTGTTGTATGCAAGGGTAATAGCGACTTATAGGCCAAGGTTCATTTACGTGTTCATAAAGAGCTTAGCAAAGCATGGGAATCGTATAATTGCCAATAGAAAGAATTTTCTTCTCAAAAGTACTGCTTTTCCTGAAGTTTCAGCGAAAAAAAGAATTAAACGATATTTGAAGAAGGAAGCTTGTATATCTTTGGTCCCATAATATCGAGCTTTCCAATACGTTTTTTTGCTTAACTTATTCGTAATAGTTTTGAAAGTATCACTGTAAGGTTCATGATAGTACTGATTAATATGGTGGAGATCAAATTAAATTCGTATGAATCGACGTTGATTAAACTGTAAATTTATTAAGGAGTAAAAGCAGTTTGACTATCGATTTTTTAATTAATAACCGATGATCCTCGTTTATTTACCGAGAATAACTATCTAAGAAAGTCAAACTTTTACCCAAAATAGCCTTGATATTATTTCCATTTAATGGCGTCTTCCCTATTGGTCTTTTTTCCAAACGTCTCTTGACTAGGTCCTCTTAGAACTAAAATTTTGCCATCGCGACCCCATTATAATATTTTTTGCTAGGTATGTAATTGAATTTTGTTTGTTGAATGAATGAATGTTTGAAAATGAATAAATGAATGTTTGAAATGCTATGCACATGCCAACACACGCATTGAAGGTTATACACTTCAAACGTATTAGACTACGTAAGTATAATGGTAGGGGTGAACTTTCTTCTTTCCTGCCGAAAAAATTGTTAGAATTCGTAATTGTTTTCATTGATTAGGTGTTTTGACATGATATTTTCATTCGAATCGACCCATATTCCAGCAGCATATCATATTTCTAATTTGGTAACCTAACCTTAAGACTTAAGACGACAAAATGCTCAGAATTTACTTACAGCTACCGACTACAATTGGGTAAACATTATGTGTAGTCCTCAAAACTGAGCCGAAGCTTCCAAAATATATCTCTGTTCACGACAGTAGTCGCCTGTCCGGCCATGTAATCAGCGTCCATTAATATATCGTTACAACTCTGAAGGGCAGTATTATCACGTTCGTCGAATACTCTTGTTTTTTTTTCACAATGAAGCGCATTCCTATTCCATCGTTCTCATGAAGTCGTAATTTCGTGACACCGCCGGCGAGCCGCCAATATCCGATCACTGCCCTGTCTCAACTCTTGGCTCATTGGGTTATGCCCTGGCAATCATGCCGGAAGTCGCGAACGACCTTTTATTGGGACCTCATTGAAGAATAAACAGAAGTGGCGTGTTATCCGAGCGGAATGAAAGGAATATGAATGACTTGGGGTGGAGATAGAGCTTTAATGGTTCTGCCTTTAAATACAGTGGCATACGAGACGGAACGTGAAGTTTTAGTGGTAGTCGCGCAATAAATGTGTACTTCATATTTTCCACACAATTTAATTTCCAACCGAGGTTTCGGCAACAGCTGAGGTTATCGAGGCCGCCTAAATGTCTATGATTTCCGCAAACTTACGCCATAACCTCATTTATTTTAGTAAAGCGTTCGTTTCCATGAGCAGAATTATTACTCAAGTGAGTATGCAAGCACAACCAGACTTGCACTGGTGAGCGTAGCATCTTGCAAGAAGTCCTTTGTAGCAATAAGATAATAAGTTATGGAGATAAAATGAAGCGGCCAATGAAGAAGTGCCACGAAGAGTCGGAGAAAAAGACGTTGTTCAACCAAAACAGCACGGAAGAGGAGAGAAAATTATTGGAGACATCATGAGACATAATTCAATATCTTGAAAACTATAAAGAAAGGTGCGAGTATAAGGAAGATTAACTGAGGAAGACAAAGAATGGCATGCATGATGCAAATGATAAAGGGTTTGAAATGAAAATTAATTAATAAATGAAGAGCTCTCGGGTTTCATACCGAGTAAGATCCGCAAAATCCAAATCATTGGATCCCTGAAGACGAAGGGCGAGTCGCTTATCGAAACTTCAGACGCTATGGAGGACCTAACCCGGTGTGAAACCCTGGCTCTCTTCATTTTCTCTATTTTCCGAGAAAGCCTGCAGTCATGTAAGAATAATGACGGCGCTAAGAGATTGGCGGAAAAGAAAATGCATCGAAGAGCAGCTCCAAAGCAATCTTCGGCGACTGCTGATGGTGGTTCTAACATACCAAAAATGTTAATTCCTCTACAGTTTTCCAGAGCTACTCTAAAAGGAAAAGTCAACTCACCGGCCAGTGACTCTCACAAATCGTAAATTCCTACAGCCCGGGTACTTAAATGCCTACCACTGCTCCTGAGTTCTTCTAATGATGATGACAGCAATTTTCATTCAAAGCATATATTTTGTCTTATTTAATCACTTTGTCAATTGAAGATTTGAAAAATAATGAATAGCTGACCCAAAACTATGGTATCATGGACTTTTTTGTAAACATATAAATGTATCCAATTGACAGTTAAGGAGAAAAATAGGGCTAGATCCAAAGCGCAATGGTGAGAGAAGCATATCCCGAGTGCAAAATCACGTGCGTTGTAAACGTACGTGATTTTGCACTTGTTATAGTGGGTGAAAACGCGGTACAAGAGAAGAAATATCACTAACGCAAGGAGCAGCATAACTTGAAACTGACAATTAATGTTACTCATGAATACGAGGAAGTGCAGAAGGAATCATCGAAGCTATGTTTATCGGCTTCTCCATCTTTAATTATCCTTATGTGTTTTTGTATACTCAAGGAAGATCTGGTCACGAGAGAATCTCTCGTTTTAGGTTTAGCAGTACGTCCCCGAAGACCTTTGAATTAGTAGTTATGGTTAATTCTTATATTAGAAACTTCTTTAATTTTACATGACATTTTTTATTTGAGAATTCACGGCTATTTTGAGTATGGTACCTAAAATTCCCCGCTCAACTATCTTCGCGCATCGCTAAACCAAGGAGCACATACCACAGAACGTAAGCGTTTTCCAAGAGCGGAACCATTGTTTTTGATGATTATTCCTCGATACACTCTTAAAATGTAGATTATTAAAGCTTACTACCAAAATGAGAAGAGCCTATCTATTGATTTGTCAAATGCACCGCACTCATATTCTTTGCTTGTTATTGGAAAACACTGAATAATATTGGAGGAATTATCTATACATTAAGAACATAAAGTACAATATTTTGCTGTCTTGGGATCTGAACGTCAGCCTATTGACGTGAAAATATTCTCATTATCCAAAATGACAGCGATTAAGTGCCATTACAAAGAAATATCTATCTTTTCTAGTATTACTCCTTCATTTTAACAGCTAGACATTTGGAGTTTTTATGTATTTTTCTGTGAAAGTGATATATTTTGTATGACATCGATAAGGGGAAGACATTTCTCATTTTATTTTTCCCAAGCAGTTACGAACCATCCCCCTTAAATAGGTATTTTCAGTACAAATCAATAAGTCATATCGTTCAAGTTTTTTGTACGCGGAGTGGGGAGGGCAGTGGAAGAATACGCTCTGTGGATTGCAGTCATGCGACCTGCACAGGTTCTGTAGCTCGCGTCCTTTACACAGAGGCACAAGGGTGGGAACACGACCTTTCTGCATCTCCTTGTGAGTTCCTTCCGCGAGGCTTTGCCTTTTTTTACTGTGAATTCTCGTGAGATTTCCCTCCCGGGCGGGTGAAATTCACCTTCTTCGTTCCCGTTCGGCTGCCCTGGGCCAGTCGGCGCACGGCTCTAAGGAATTGGGGCAGAGTGTCGGTAAGCTTTTCCTAAACACTCGGGTCTGTGGCGAGAGAGAGAGATAATGGGAGCGAATGACAAGACTCTTTTAGATTTTTTTAACCGCCTCGAGAGCTTTCCCTTCGCTGCTGAGTGATAATTGTAACACTTCCTTTCTCCTAGAGATTCAACTAGAGAGCCGTGGGTAAATAATTCTCGTTAATCATACCGCGGCATATACGTCACCTTCAGTAGGGCTTGCAAAAAGGAGAAGATGCTTCTTACTTACTTACTCCTCAGCGCTACAGCCCTTGTAGGGCCTTGGCCTCTCCGACGATGTTAGCCCAGACATCACGATTCCCGGCATGCATTCTCCATCTTCTAATTCCCATCTTTCTCAGATCATCTTCTGCATTATCCAACCACCTTTTCCGGGGTCTCCCTCTCAATCTTTTTCCACCAGGATGACCACGAAATATTCTTTTCACCAATCTATCCTCAGGCATTCTCTCGACATGTCCTAACCACCTTAATCTGTTGCTCTTAATTTCGGATTTTCGGCAAGCGTACGACAGTGTAAAGAGAAATAAGCTGTTTCAGACTATGGTGAACATGGAATTCCCAACCAAATTAATCAGATTGGTACAGATGGCCTTAAATAATACGACATGTAAGGTCAAAATAGAAGGGAACCTCACCAGGGAATTTGAAATTAATCGGGGCTTTTGAAATCAGAAGAGGCTTCAGATGAATAAATTATTCCGCTTTATCAATTTAGTTATCAAAGACGGAAAATTCCGTCTGTTAATTTGTATTGAATTTCTTATTGCGGTGACTGTCGTGCCGGAGACTGAATCCGTATGTCCCGTGTAATATTTCACAACCAACTTTCTTTATAATTTTACGCAAATGGTAATCTGGAAACCTGTCAATAAGGTCGAGAATTTCATTGAGCGCAGGGGTCAGTTTTACGAGCACAAGTAACCAGACGCCAGTATAATTTTGCAATTATGAATACAATTCTACAGTTTTTCAAGTGCATTACGTAAGGTACAGCATCCATTAAATCTGACATCCCTCTCTCTTACAGAAGTTTTTAAACAGACTTTTTACAATAAACTATGCATCGGTCTGATTTAGCATTCTCAATATTACATTCGTTGCCTATCAATGTCAGAATACCTACGTGAATGTTTCAATGTTTTTGTTACATTCTATATTATAGAGAATCTATCACGTTTTAAAATGTCTGGTCATCAAGAGAAAACTAATCTAAGAGAGGTCTAATTGCAAGCTAGACCAACCTTGATTGATTTTGTGTGCAATTACGCCATGACCAGTGCCAAAGTGAAATTTCCTAGGCAGTTATTCATATCCTAAATGACGAAACCATTCCCAGCATTTGTTTAGGCACTGAGGATTTTAATTATACGTTTACTTTTACTATTGAGAAAATATTTTTTCTTGAGGGTTACTCATTATTTTACCTCGCGTGTTAAATTATTTGCTCATCAAATTTATACAAGTCGTAGCTGCGATTCATTTAATTTCTTCATCAGGGCTAAAAAATGTATCACCGCTATTTCTCAGCGTAAACATTGTTAGTATCATTTTTAACGGATCAATTTGTACTGGTATCACTTGTTCATGCAATAAAAAATCGGCTCCATAGTTAATTATCTCGCCAATGAATATGCAATAAAATGACTATTGTTGAAAGTAAATCTTCGTAAACTCTTCAAGTATTAGGGATAGAAGAATTAACACAGCAATTCCACACCTGATTATATGCTGCTCCGCGGCGGAACCTGTCGTGTCAATAAATCAAATACCATGTGGAATTGCAGTGTTAATTCTTATATCCCAGATATCAAGGAATTCCACCAAGTAAGGTCCGAAACTATCATCTTAAAGTATTAATTATAGCATCTAATACATCAAACGATTTTCCAGTTTGAGACCAATTTGGCGACAATATATTTGTAAACACAGCCAATAATGCCAACTAATATCACAAAGATCACTGGGATCAAGAGAGTTGTCAGAATATTCCTCGGGGGGGGGGGGGGGGGGTTATATTCACTCGAGTGTGTCTCAGTGACCTAGACCTCGTAAGGTTTCCAGCTCTTCTCTTGCGGGAATTAAATATAACTGGCTCGATTATCCCCAGTATATCACTTCGCCGCACCTCTCAAGCATAATACAAATAGCATTTCACTTGAGATACCCTCGCTTCTACCCATCTGGACCACAACACGTGATCACTCTCCCTTCAAAATTGCATCGATACGTTACTTTTACTCTTTTTAACTCTTACTTTTTCGTTTGTCTCGTCTAAAAGATACTACTCTCGCCTATGAACTTTCTAATTTCCCCAGCTGTAGGGCACATGAAATAAATATTGCATTATTAATGGTGCAAAAATATAGTTTTAAATGACAGAAATGGTAAGTAATGAAAAGAAAATATCTAAATAAGCCTTTAACCCTTTATGGACAACAATTTTTCTACTTAAGAAAAAAATTTTTTCCTTCCAAATCCCAATCAAGGGAGATAATTTAAAGCACGTCCATTCATTTTTGAAACATTTTTCTCAAAATAGCCTAGAATTAAGGTACGAGCGTGCCGAAAACGTCCCAGTGCGCTATAGTGGAATAACTTGCATGATTAATGAGGCACAACGATTCTGGAGGTATGTGCCCAATTCGGCACACCTGACGTTAAAGGATTAACTTGACTCATTTTTTTCTCGCGGTGCGTTTGAAACTCCTTCAAAACGGAAGGTTTTTTGTGATACCCAAGAACCTACTGCAGTGACAATATGATTAATTTTCAAAAATAGTGAAGAAAACACAAACTATCCGCTGTTAGTTTTTTTACGATATCTAAGTATTCGAAATTCCTCGTTTTGTAAATAATGTCTCTCTGGAGAGCATACACGTACCATTTCCCATGTAAATGGACTGGTATTTTTTGGCAAAAACTCCGAAAGTAATGTGTGTGGTAAGGGGATGAATGTTTGGTGACATTAGAAGGGTGAGGTATTTTTCTTTAAAGTGAGACCAAATTCATTGATTTCTTGGTAAAATTATATTTCGCTCAAACTACCTTAAACAATCAAGTTTACTAGGAGCCTTCTTTCTCATTCCCATCTGTGTGCACTGGACTTCAGAAAAAATAAAAGCCAAATCTCGGATCACGCCCGCGGCTGTTGACGAGTCGGTGTGCGATAGAGAGGCGAAAAGATGAAAGCCGAAACGCGCAGTGCGAGTGGGGAGGAGGGTGTTGGAGTTGGTTGACAAAGAGAAGACAAACACTCTCCTCGTTAATCAGCAAATACCTTCCCCTTCCGCCAGCCGCATTCACACCCTCTCCGATAACGGAAGCCCTTGAGTTCGAAAGGGGCTGCTTTCCAATGCCACCCTTATCTTCAACCACCCTTCAATCAGTCCGTTTTCCAAGCTACGTCCCTAGATGGGCCAGGAAGTCCCTCGGCCACATTTTGAACCTCACGTTTATTGAGGTCCTTTTCCCTTAGCAATATCTGAGTGGTCCCGATTTAAGTTTTTAAATTTTCCCTTCAATAATCGTGCCGTGCTTGTTATATAAACTTAAGTATACTTCATGGAAATGACGCTGGGTTGGTGATCTCATTAGAACAAAGCAGATCGGAAGTCGTTGGAATGTGGTGCTATCGAAGGACGATGAGAATCAAATGGACGGAAAGAATCAGCAAATAAGGTGGTTCATAATGCAAACTTTAAGAAGAGATAGATACTCGCTTACGGAACACTTGCAGCACTCCAGCCTCTTAAAGCAGTAGTGTAAGGAGCAATGAACGGGGAACAATAACAAGAGAGAACTAATTATTTAAGAAAACACTCTTTGCTTCCCAATATTAAATGCTTCTGTTGTTATGAAACGGTTCCATTACATCGCACCTGAACCTTTACGTCGAAAGCAGACCTACCATTAAATATATGAAGCAAGTAATAAATAATAAATGAATATAAAAGATGCTTACAAAGAATCAAAGCTGTTATAAAAAGAGATAATTGAGTAAAGAACGGCAGAAAATTTATCTTCAAATTATGAATACTTAAATAATCAGGTTTTACTCCTTGAATCATATTGCAATGCCATAATATTTGTCATACAGGTTGAAGAGCTTCCAATTCGTGGTAACTGAGAGATAGCAGGGTTTATAGAAAGCAAAAGCACAAGAAAAATTTGGTCTAATCGTTACAATTCAGTTAACAGTGAAACTTGGTTGCTTTTAGATAGTTGTGAGACGGGTTACAACTTATGGTCGAAGGAGAATGTGCGCAGGCTGGAGGTTTTTTTAGGTTTTTTATATTGACGGGACTAGCTATGGTATTACATTAACGAAGTCACCCGCAAGTCCAAATAAGTGCACAAGTTCACAGAGGGACAATCATTCGCCTTGACTCGGACTAGAACCCAGATCCCTCAATATCGTGCCGATTTCTTCAGCCAGTTAAGCTACCAGCAAAGGCGTCCTTATTCCCTACTGAGTTTATTCAGGACAACCGGACAATTTCGCACTCTTTCAACACAGATAGTATCTGAGAAACGCCTGATGTAGGTATGTAATTGCAAGCACTAAAAGCAGAATGACTCCTCAAAGTATTTTTAATACAATGAATTCTTCCATTTTTACCAACTAGTGAGGAACACATGTTGAGAAACAGTAAAATGCGATGAGAAAATGTTTTTCCGCGATATGAAGAACTATTCAAAGGGAGTTAAACTTCTCAGGACTGGAAGAATCCAATGAAGGACATTGCAAAAGAATTTAAACAAGGAATATGGAATAAGAGGCTGATATTGAGGATAGGACGAATTCTCTTCCGTTCAGCAACAGTTGCGCTTTGGCGATATTTGATTCTGTACTTTACATAGTGATTTAGAAAATAAGTGGTAGAGTAGCCGTTGAAAATAGCTGCGACTTACAGAAATTTTTACGACTGCTACTTTAACACCTACTTCTTGAAGTGTGGCTTCAGCAACATCTAGCACAGCTGCTACCACAGTTTCCACCCAACCCTCTTAAGAAATGTTAGCTTGGTTGAAGATAAACTTTTTCGCTCGTATTCCAGGACATGAACAGAATTTTCATAAGTCCTATACCTATTCACAAATGTGAGGGATGATAATACTTTATTTTTCAGATCTAATTCTGAAAATAATTTAAATGCATTTTATTTGCTAGGTTCTGCAAGGTTGTTAATTTTTTTCCTGTGGTAATTATCCAGTAGTTTATTCATGAAAGGTTTAATAAATTCTGTTTCTTTTGATTAGATTTTATCATCCATTAAAGTGAACATTAGCATGTGAGCCGCATTATATTTGTTTTTTCTTTATCTTTTATGAAATGATGTCTCTCTCTCGGTTTAAACCATGAACAATGTCTTGAGGAATATGAGCGTGATAAAAAATCAAATTTTTGTCCAAATGAATACAATACATTCATAATTTCCATGTGGCATGACGTCAGATGACTTCCTCCTGAGAATTGTATTCAACCATAAACAATTGACAATTACACTAATTTTCACGTTGGGAAAGCGATTTGAATTCCTTATTCCTGAAAAAATAATAAAATTGCCGACATTGGCTCTAAAATTATTTATAAATAGTGATTTTATTTCAATTTTTGGTTGAAAATCTTATTGTTGTATCACCTACTTCTTTCAGAAACCTCCAGTTGTAACCAACAACAATGAAACCATCAATGTTTCATCTGATATCGACAGCATACAAAAGGCGAAAGGTAATGTGACTTTTCCTTATGTTTTTATCGTACAACCTCCAACCGCAGAGTTATGTTGAAAAAATCAGCCACCGTAGTTTGAATACTCTTTATGACCTTAACATGTGGATGTTCTCAAGAGTAAAATTACTATCTCAGCTGCAACCATGACCGTGAATCAATGCCTGGTCTTAGGCGTGGTCAGGCATAGTTACTTTCTAATGATATGAATGGTCTTATAATTATGGCTAAACACTGTTTTCTTGGATTTTCAACACCCCATATATGTGTCACTAACTGCAGCCATTTCATTGTTTATCAGCTTTGGTTAGGTTCCGCTTCCGGAATGAACAACACAAAATCCAAGGGTTGCCAGAATTATCGTCGTCATATGCCCAGTTCTCAGTGCTCATGAGTTAAATATAATTTCACAGTTATTTATTGTAGCCTTCCCATAAAGCATTTTTGCGCTACTTCAGCTTCAGCGCATCTGGCGTCGGTGGCCCCA
Source organism: Ceriagrion tenellum (assembly GCA_963169105.1). Classification (NCBI taxonomy): domain Eukaryota; kingdom Metazoa; phylum Arthropoda; class Insecta; order Odonata; family Coenagrionidae; genus Ceriagrion; species Ceriagrion tenellum. Next base: position 134,650,279 of record OY720637.1, read on the forward strand.
CTCTACTCTAGCGATGTGAATAATTCCTGACCTGTTCCTTGTCACTAGGAGTCGTGCAAATTTCCTCTCACTAATCAATGCCTGATGGCCATTGGAACAATAATGATTAGTAACCGAAAAACTATAATGAATTCACTGGAATTTATGGCAATTATATGTAATTCTTGGTCTATTAATCAATTTAAGGTCGTTAACTGCTATCCATTATTGGTCACTGAATACTTATTCGAAACTATGACACCTTAATTTTTATTTGATTGGAATTACGCAAGTTCAGGAGAATTTAAAGAGGATAGGAGAGGAGAATGCCAGTTTATCGATCACTTTGCTGTAATTATTATTGGAGAAACTTTTGATTAGAGTGGCTAGGGGCCACCAACAGATACTGTGGAGACCTGACCCTTTCAAGAGAAGAAACTCCGTTTGGGAATGGAGCGCCTCCATAAGTATCTTCCACTAATTAGGAAATATATCAGCCATCTATAATCAATTTTAATATTTTTTGCGCCATTTATCTTTTGATATTAATTTTTTAATTTTCAGTCTTCTAAGCATTTAAATGGAAAATTCGAATGTGGTATCTATATTGACTGAATGAAACATTCTGCTCAAACTACAGTAATGCATTATAACACCGATAATGTCTCGTTACTTAGGAGAAGTTTGAATATTCTGTAAATAAGAATGATGGCATTTTTTGAACTCATTTTCTAACCTTGGAATGAAGAAAACCTCTTCCATTGGCGAATTCTTCGTACTGTTACCTAACCCTCCACTTCTTTTTTACCTGGGGTGACGCGATTTCATAGATGCAGAAAAGCATAGTGGATTGAAAAAGAGAGGGAAAAATGAATCGATGAAACGTCGTGCGAATTCATAGTAACCCTCTTGTTTAATGTTTAACCTTGATTTTTTTCTTTCCTCTGCGGCTCCGCGGGGTCGTCAGAAGATGAAGGAGGGACGAGGCGCGGCCGAGGTGTCACCATTGCCTTCGGCATCGCGAGGACGCTTGCCCTTGTCTTCCTGCTTTACTTCTTCATCTGCTCCCTTGACCTGATGTCCAACGGATTCCGTCTAGTCGGCGGCAAGGCCACGAGTAAGTTAACCCACCAATCCTGGTGAATAATGTCAGCGTCGCGAACGGGTAGTAAAGAATGTGTCATACCGTCAAAGGGAACATCTGAGATTTCCTTTGGACGCGATCCTACCTTTGATCTCATATGATCGCTGAAATATATTGACTTCCAATCGGTGATCAGATAGAGTTGTGTAAGTTTAGGTTCACTTTATAATTGAAGGCCACTTTTATGGACAGACACAAGAACATCATCGATGTATTTCAATTTTTAATGTTCAAAGTCTACTGTTCACATGGAGTTTTTGAATTGTTTCATGAAGTAGAAGTTTCATCATATCTTGGCTCTCATACTCCTGTGGACTAATCAAATGTAACTCCAAAACCGACGTCATGCGAATTCATAGTTACCCTCTCCTACTATGCTTAACCTTGATTTATAGGTTTGAAGAACTTTAAATGAAATACGAATTTTCGGTAAACTTTTACGATCAATGATAAAGGGAAATTCCTGGTCTCGTGTGCAGTCCTTATCGTCTGCTAAAACAATACGCATGGCAAGTAAAGGTACAAACTTCTGATGCGTAATTTTTATGCGTCCATTATAATTTTTAATCATTATGATGAAAAACTGTTAGAGGTAGGCAATTAGATGCATTATCGCCAATGACTGTCCTCATAGGGGGCAAAAATTAAATGAAACTGTTGCTCACTGTATCATGGCTTTCAAATTAAGTTCAACGCTTGAAAACATAGCTAGTGGAGCAACATCATTCATTTTCGTTGGCTAAAAAAATGGGAAGGCCTTGGTTATAAATAGCCGACATCCGAATTATGCAGTTTAATGGAGTTGAATACCTGTATGAATTGCAGTCTTCCAATTAACAGTATTGTGATTTTCGATGCAGCCGTAAGTATCGCAGAACATAAGCATCGCAAAAATGGAGCTAGAATGCGAAAACTCGAAAACAACACAGCAACTATAGCTAAATAAAAATGTCAAACCGCGAGTAACATCTCACCAAAAGTAATATGGCGGATAGGGGTCAATTTTTTTAACGTGATAGCAGCTCCGCTGAATTCCTTTGCGTGAACCTTGGAGGTTAAAACGAAATGAAGGAGGCATGACCGTGAACACTTACAATTAGTCGCGAAGGTGAGTAAAGAATAGGGGTGCGTGGGAGAATTTTGCGCCGAGTAGGCTTGGCATTCCAATCTCAAAATATCGCATTACCACTGGATTTCAACTTAGATTTGATGCAAATCAAACGCCAGCCCCGGAAAGGTAAACACAAGCGATATCTAAACTTTGGCGACTATTAAGGCGGATTTGGCTTAGAGAATCAAGTGGATTGTCGCCTCCATTTCGTTTTTAACCTTATTGTCGTAAGCTGAATCAGTGACTATATGATTTCATACGGTATTTTTTCCTCACCTTTTGCAGGCACCGTCTTGCAGGAAAGCATCGGGCTGAGCAGTCCAGTGGCGGGCCTGATGGTCGGCATCCTCATCACAGTGCTCGTCCAGAGCTCGTCCACGTCAACATCGATCATCGTGTCCATGACTGCTGCCGGATGTAAGTACCTCTGGCACATGCGATCCCCACGGGACCTTGATTGACGCGATTTAATTTTATGGTTTTGCGTATACATCGGCCGTACTCACTTGTGCGTTCACGTGCTTGCTACAGACCTAGAAATGTCATGGAAAATCGAACATCGATCCGGAAAACATATAAAAGTCGTTGAAAGTGATAAATAAGTCTGTAAATATGCCTTTCCTGGCCAAAATATTTTTTGATTAGCACTGTTGATAGGGCTCTCCGCACGTAAAATCTAAAGGATGTTTGCTCTCTGTTTTTGGAACGTTGCTTGAATAAGGCTGTGAAGCTATTCTTAATGTTTAGTGATTAATAAATGATGCCCCTTAATAACATACGGAAGAGAATAGCGCTAGCTAAGGAGGCATTAAGTAATAGAAGAGAGTTGATGACGGGGCAATGGGTAAGGACGTGAAGAAGAGGCTGGTGAAGATCTTGATATGGAGCGTAGCGTTGTATGGGGCAGAAACGTGGACCCTGAGAAAGGAGGACGAGAGTAGGCTGCTGGCATTTGAGATGTGGGTGTGGAGAAGGATGGAGAGGGTTAGGTGTAGACTAATGAGGAAGTGCTTGAGATGGGGGGCGTGGAAAGGAAACTTTTGAATGAAATCCGGGATAGGCAGGGTAGATGGCTGAAGGATGTAATAAAGGTTGATGGGTTGCTGAAGAGTGTGATAGAAGGAAGGATGATGGGCAAGCAGGGAAAGGGAAGAAAGAGAATAGGTATCATGGACGGGTCGAAGAAGGGTAGATCTTACGCAGAGGCGAAAAAGGATATACTAGAGGGAGATAGGCCCCTGAATGTGTAAAAGACGGGGAGAAGATTCTCTGACATTCAAAAAGCCCACCTTCACCGGTAGAATACATAAAAATAAATACGGAAAGAGTAAGCTAGGTGAACAGAGTACTTCAAATTCATTCAAGATTCTCATATTGGCCTCATGTTGACAAGTGCGAACAACACTCGGGGCCAGAAATCCGTCACTGACCTGGACCTCTCGAGACATCATCTTTAGTGTTTTTCATTTCCTACGTCGAGGCTGAGACCTAAGAATGATAGACTTTCAGAAAGGAAGTCTATTTTCCCCTACAACGATGGTATCGGTGTTCTCTTTGTTGGGAAACATAATTCCCTCTTAGTAAGTGAATTAATATCTTGCGCAATTATTAAAATACTTACAGAAAATTGGATATTTTCACCGACAAAAAAAATTAGTATATTGGCCAGAAAAGCCGTGAAATCCCATCATCTTCGGTCTGAATCAACCCTGATAAACCTATACCGATTTCGAAGGCACGAGTGACTAAGGTCTATAATTTATAATGAAGTTTAAAGGAAGAATTTCTCCAGAACCTAACAGTATCGGAAGACCTTTAATAGCAGTTATATTCAAACCTGATTCTCAACTCAATGAAGTAAGTAAGTGGTTCCAAGTAAATGGAAGGATTGAGCGGTGAGCATGTGGAGAGGTAAAGAATAAGGGCTCAGAGGGGGGGGGGAGAATATTGGGAGTGAGGGTACGAGGTTGGGAGGCAGTGAGGGGGTTCTACATCTACATACTACCCCGAGAGCCGCCGCATGGACGTGTTGCAGGGGGTGGTAGGTCACCAGCTGTGTACAGATGTAAAATTTTTGGAGGTGAAATGGTGACATGTCCTATGGGAGTGTATTTGGAGGAGCTCAGTTTCTATTGTGGTCGCTTATTATGCGCGGAAAGAACGAGTTTTTGTACCTTTATGTTCGGCAGAGTATCTCTATCGCATTTGATCGCATCTGTCAGATCTTTAAATGCATTGAGGCGTCATGATAATATTCCCTGTGTCGCTCCGAAACACACCAGTTTTGAATATCTCAAGCAGCCAAAGCCTAGCGTGCAGCCTCCGAGTCTCTAGGGGCTCCCACCTTAATCCCTCTAACAGTTGTGAGACACTATTTTTACGCTCGTAGCAGTTGTTAACGAAGCGCCCTGCTTTTCTTTGTATTTTATTAATTTTTATGGTTGACTCTTATTTGACCCGGGTCCCAAATGCTCGCAGCGTATTCGAGGTTTGGCCTAACCAGAAAGAGTGCTGGACGGCCGAAGAGCACGATAGAGAGGAGACGATATTAAGAAGGGAACATATAGGCTTCATGTTATTAGTAGCGGGATTGACTTTGTATTAAGGTGGCTGGATAGGTAATCGTGAGTCATTGAGTTCACATTAAAATAGTTTTTCAAGTGAGTCGAATAAATATTCTTCGAACACGTTTCAATTAATTACACCTTTTCATGCGGTGGAAATTACCATACATGGGGTAATGATATTGATGCAAGAATTATAGTTTTAATTAAAGCATGGATATGTCTTCAATTTACAGCGCGAAGTTCGAAATTTAAGCAATGTTATATGTGAATACGTGTTTTTTTACTTTTTATGATACCTTAAAATATGTTAGCAATCATATAAATAATATGAAACTTATTATTTCGCATAAAAAATCTGTACACGAGTGACCGAATTTCGAAATACGTGTCGAATGTCACAAGGCATAGTGATAAAAAGCGTTGCCTGGAAGCCAAATCGGTAATATGCATTTATTCACTTTTATCTTCATATATTAATAATAAGTACACATATGAAAAGTTTCATACTACTCTGTAGATAAATGAAAATCTCTCCAACAACCTTAAAATACTCCACACGGAGGAGCGCCCGAAAACGGATATTCTTCATACTAAACGTCGCGGAAACCGTCGCATCAGAGATTTGGTATTACTTGTAGATTTAATGGTATTGTTTTTTGTGATTCGTGGCAGGACTAGTCCTTGACTTGGAGGTGGTAACCTAGGCAAGGACTGAGACTGTTATCAATTACTATAGGTAAAATATTTAAGGTAGTCTAATCGAAGTATCATTTTACTTAGAAATCAATGAATTTGGTCATTTTAAAGAAAAATATCTCACCTATCCAATGACACCAAAACTTCATTCCCTTACCACATAACCATCGGAGATATTTTCCAAAAAATACCAGCCATTTTACATACGAAATGGTACGTATATGCACTCCAGAGAGATTTTATTTACAAAATAAGGTATTTCGAACACATAGATGTCGTAAAAATTACTATCAGCGTGTAGTTTGTATGTTCTCTCCACTATTTTTGAAAATAAATCATATTGCCATCGCAGTAGGTTCTTGGGTATCGCAAAAAACCTTCCCTTTCAAAGAAGTTTCAAACACACCGCGGGAAAAAAATTAGTCAAGTTAAAGACTTGTTTAGATATTTTCATTTAATTACTTGCCATTTCTGTCGTATAAAACTACATTATTGCACCATTGATTACGCAATATTTAATTCATGTGTCTTACAGCTAGTGGAAGTAAAACTTATAATTCGAATATAGTCTCTGTTATGACTGGGGACCTATCTCGCTCGGACTACCTTAAGTGGTGATTTTAACTTGTTTCAATTGGTGGAGCAAACATCTGAATGATAACCGCTCAAATGTTCATCACCAAACCTCTGAGCTCTACTCGCTCTGCTCTCCCCACTGTTATATGTATATCCCCATATTGTTTTCATACACTACCTTCCCACCATGTGATTATTTATTTATTTAAGCTCCGGGTACTGCTTTACCAGCAGAACTTACTTTATTGTTAGCATTATAAAAGTGTGTATACAACTTTTTACTCCTAGAAGTACATAAAGTTTCTAAAGATCCATATGAAAATGATCAAATGTTTATGAGGAACATTTTTTTACCTTATTACTGATATGTCCAGCGCTAAAAAATAATACACGCTCAGTGTACTGGGTTTTTATTCCGTTCTTAATGGCGGACTACACAACGATTCAGAAATGAGCATAAACATAACACATCGAAACAGATTTTTTCAAACATAACACTCAAACAAATGTAACGAAATGCATGTATATCCTACAGTAATCAAATTTCAAAGTGGTGGGAAATTCAATCAATCATTATTTAAGTAAATTCTTTAGATTATAATCAATATCTAAGCCTTCTTTCTCTGCTGGGCTTCTGTGCTCGCGTCGCCGTTCACTTTGTATTCGCTAAGTCCAGGTCTCGCCGTCGGAGACCCTTGTGATAAGACCCGCGTGTGAGGATTCTCCTCTTACCTTACACACTCTTTCCCCTACCCCCCACTTCCCCCTCACCTCCGTCCCCCGGCAATACGTGAAAGTGATTGAAACGCACTGCCGTTTGGTCGAATTGGATTGTCAAACGTTGCGCAAGAGACATTCCTGTGTGTCGAGCCGAGTGGCATTGACAGTGGAACATTAGAATTCAACGGAGGAATGCTTAATCGGAGGATAATGGAGGTGTTGCTAAAGGTCGTAATACCACGAAACTGATCCAGACCTTTTAATAGCTTCCGATCGCTCGTGCCCAATCAAATCTTCTCATTTGCATACATACCCATCACGCCATTTCCTTACCGTATTGGCAAGTCAAAGAACTTAAGGTAGTCAGAGCAAAATATCATTTTGCCTAGAAATCAGTGAATTTGGTCTCATTTTAAAGAAAAATATGTATCCCTTCCATTTACATAAAAAATTTAACCCCTTACCATATTACTTTCCGAGATATTTAGTAAAAAAATACCAGCCCTTATATCTGGGTAATGGTACGTGTATGCACTCCAGAGAGGCCTTATTTAACAAGTGAGGCATTCCCTACACTTAGATCTCGTCAAAAAATCAACAGTGTTTAGTTTGTGTGTTTTCTCAACTATTTTTGAAAATTAAGCATAATGCTACCCCAGTAAATTCTTCGGGATCACAAAAAACCTTCCGTTTAGATGGAGTTTCAAACGTACCGCGCGAAAAAAAATGAATCAAGTTAAAGACTAATTAAGATATTTTCATTTGATTATTTACAATTTCTGTCATGTAAAACTAGATTATTTCACCATTAATAATGCAGTATGTAATTCGTGTGTATCACAGTTGGTGAAATTAAAACGTATAATTCGAATTTGGTCTCTATTGTGATTAGGAAACTATCTCGCTCGCACTGCCTTAATCGGTGGATAATGGAGATGTTGATAGAGTTAGTAATACCACGAAACTGATCCAGACCTTTTAATAGCTTCCGATCGCTCGTGCCCAATCAAATCTTCTCATTTGCGTACATACCCATCACGCCATTTCCTTACCGGATTGGCAAGTCAAAGAACTTAAATAGTCCAAGAAAACTGGCTATATTTTATTGTTTTCTCCCATGATGCCCTATCCTTACTAATCTTATTAGCTTCTCTTACACCCATACGTTACTTCATACGCACTCTCCTATTTTTAAGACTCCTGACGTTCCTTCTTCTTATAGTCTCATCTTCCACTCTTACCCGAGATTTGTGCGGTCTACCTCTCATTATCTCTCCATTAAACTTTTCTCTCGATTATTAGACCCTCTTTCTCTCTCTCTCTCTCTCGACATGGCCAAACCAACGAAGTGCATTTCATTTCATACATGTATTTATCGGAATAATTTCAGTAACATACCAAAATATTTCTGAGTGGTCAACTGTCACTAGAAGAGCTAGGTAACAAAACTCTATCAATCGAATCAACTCACCAAATGTAAAAAAAAATTTTATCAAAGAAACATTGAATATCAACCACAACATCAATCGACGGCGACAGAGACAGTAACAAAACAAGACAAAGACACAAGAAGCCCCTACCACCACAAAAACATAATTGGTACAGGAACCAAGAAAGTAAGAGGTCGCCTACACTCCATGGACACGGGGAGTGAGGGGCACTGCGGGAGCCCGGTGTTCAGCAGGCAACCTACGGAGACCTAAGTCCCAATGGTGCTCAGCCGCAGACCGGTGCTCATCAGGAGACAGCAGCCCAACTAAGACGCCCACGGACATCCAAAACAGCCATATAAACATGTGCAAACAACCCTGACAAATCCAATACATAAAAACCAAAGACTTTTTGGAGTGAAGTGATAAATCAAAGACAATATAAATATGTCATAAAACTAAGAATTAAGTCACCTGTATATATAACTAAAAATTACATCGTGGAAAGATGTGAGAAATTATATGACAATATAAATCAGTCAGTGATAACAAGGAAAGACACTTGTTTAAAACAAATGCCTTGTTCATTGAAGTGAGAATCAAAAGACAATCTAAATCAATGTGCTGACTAAAAAGATTTTTGCTTGCTTGTTTCTTGTATATAATCATCTTAAAAACAGGCGGGGTTAAAGGTTTAGGTACCCTCCAAAATGTACCATTGCCAAAGAAATTTGCAATCAACAAGGAAGGGACCTCCAGGGGCCACTTCCTTTTTTTTGTCACCACAGGGGGTGAAGTCCGCAAGAGAGTCAATTCACTGATGAGAGGAGAAGAGCTCTTGATGGGCAAGCGACCGCTCGTACGACCTCCTCGTGGTACCCGGTGGTAGCAGAGTCATTTGTGCCTCCTGCGAGTGACGGGAGTCACTTGCTCCAAGTATCCAACCGACCCGTGTGGCGGGGGTTGACCCAAGGAAACAAACCTCTTTCGCTGTTCGTATGAGGGGGGCACAATTGGCTGCTGGCGAATGTATATACGAAGGCACGAACTCAGTCAAAGGAGGCTCGGAATTGCCTTCTTCCATAAAGCGGACTTCTGGTTTCTGTTGCCAAAAAGCAAACATCAGGTTTCTTGGTTCACTACGCGATCAAACTAATTGTGACCGGGTTTTGAATCCACCCTTTCCTAGAACCCCCTTCCTTACCCTTTCCCTATTGGTTCGGAGCAACTCCTTCCCTACGAGCAATCCCATGAGATGAAAAGCTTGGCGTAGGTGCCCGGGGATTCATCCGGTGATTCCTCTACCACTAACGAACTGTCACCATAGGGGCTAGCAGCAAGTACTTACTTAGAAGCAAGATTTTTGGCGCATTGGCTGCACAGCGTATCTCACATATTTTATCGCTTCAGATCTTCCAGAAATGTGGTGCAGGGTAAGTATATTATCCTTTTTGTCACCGTGATACTCTCATGATTAAAATTTTTGTAGTTATGAGCGACCTAGTTTCGAAGCTACCTTACTGGGCCATTCAAGTAATGCGTAAGGCGATTTTGGCCACCTTTTACCCCTACCCCCGTGCAAGAAAGTTAAGAGTTCCTGAACCCCCCTCCCATATTCCATTTTTGTATTTTTGTAACCATATTCGTAGATAAAAATTAATTGGCAATACCATGTCCCAGTGTGCAGAAACTGACCTTGCCCCCTTCAGGTTATTAAGTTTTACATAACCATAGGTTTTAAAGATAACCCGTAGAAATCCAAAATATTGTCCGACTAAAGATAGCGGTTTTCCAGATTTCATAATCCACAGAAGGAGCATCCATAAAACAGCCAATGCGCCATTAACAAAATTGTAATATTTTCATGCAAATAAATGCCAAGAATTTACCATATGTTTGTCTCTATTGCATCACAAATTCAGGCATACCGTAGCGGCGGAAATCCTAAAAAATAAGTTTTCCTCCGATAATAATGCAAACATATGGGGGAAATACAAGCTCAAAAGGACCTTAGGTTGTTGTCTTACACGTATGGGAATCACTTACTCCTATACGTAAGACAGTGTAATAAAATGACATTGCTTAAAGGGGATTTTATTATTTTATGGAGCAAAACATTTTATCAAATTAAATGTTTGTGTTATAGTGGCTCCGTGCCCTCATAAGTGTCGACCACATGCTCAATGAAGGAAACTGCTTGAACTCATGTGCCTGAAACTCCCGGACTATTATGCAACGACTACCTTACTTCTAGATACTATCTACTACTATCCACTTTATTACCTACCATACTTGTGGGATGAGATTTTTCTTTCAGAAAGGTTGCTTTTCGAAATAACCTATCGGCGAACGCAAACTCATCGATCGGGTGAAGTGGGTCACACAGGTGAGCCATGTAGAATAAATTCCTGATTTTGCGACGCCTTTATCGATCGCTGCCTGCATAGCCCAACTTCCGAGGAATCGAGATAATAAGCTGCGCAATTGTGAGACACCGTGGATCTCTTGGCGTTTACCTGCTCTCCACGACGCACCGCTTTCCAACTCCGCGAGCTATTGTCCATTAAAAAAGTCGAGTCCGTTGAGTTTAAGACACTGTATCTTCAAGTAGGGTCAACTGATTTTAACGAATTAAAATATATATGATAGAATAATCTCTTCTACGTTTACTGATGCGTGTAAAAATTATTTCCTATCCTTATCTACACTTTTACGAGATTTGTTTTGAAAAAAGGCCCTGTTTTTGGTGCTTAAAACTCGATATCCCGACTTTATGTTATCGCCATTCTCTTCATATTTTTGTAGAGATGAGAGATTTTGCTGTAAGTTAGCCAAACATGTTTCTGACATATCAAAGGAAAAAAATGTTTTTATGTTGAATTTTACACGAGCTATTGTAAAAGTTGTAAACCTTTGCTAATTTGGACACTAACGATGCGATCGAGGTTTGAGTTACACCGTTGTAACCGCAATGATGCCAGATGCCTTTATAAATATGTACATAACCGTAGTAGTTTTTTTAGTAATGATAACGGCCACTGATTTGTTCCGTTTCCGAGCGGAAATGGGCCCCGCATTCGATGCAATCGGTAGACATCCCGTTTAGGATCACATAAATCCATTTCTAACCCGGGGCAACCCGCACTTTTGGGGAAAGACTCGAGATTAATTAATCTTTGCCTCGTTTGCCGGATTCAGAATCGCCTCATGAGGGCAAAAGCTTCGTCCCGTGACCGATTTATGAAATGAACTTGGACGGACTAGGGCTCGTTAAACGTTTGCGGATGCAAACTCACGACGCTCGCAAAAGCTTGTGGCACATGCTCAGCAGGGGCAGCTCTCGCATTATTGGGAATCTTGTTTTCCAAAGATAGTACACTACCAGTAAAAGAGCCTTGATTTACATGGGACCGCCTTGCGTGTTAGGCGCCCACCGTTCTCAAGGTGGCAAACTCTGGCACTAACCGGGCATGCAGTAACGAAGAATTTTTCACTTCCATTGCTCCCTTTCCCCTCTCCCTTTCCGTACACGTTATCCCTTCCTTTAGGCTCATCTATTTTGGCTAGTATCTGCGAGATATCATTTTGCATAAAACTCAATGTAATTTCCCCAAACCTGAAGAAAAATTTTTGACATATAGGGGAGAGTTGCCTATATCGCACCGCATCCCAAATCGATGTTACTTGATGGTGTTGACGATGAACACTTACATCGTCTGCATACATAACACTTTTATGTGTGACACTGTACTGCAGCTGCCCAGGTAGTTCATTAATAAAAATTAAAAACGATATAGGGCCAAGCACTGATCCCTGTGGAACTCCTCTGTTTAACTCAAGAGGGATGGAGAGATAGACATTCCCTTCACGATGATACGCAACCCTTTGGCTTCGATTTTCAAGATGGGATGTCAACCATCTTAATGCCACACCCCTTATGCTCAGTGACTCACATTTTGAAATACACTTACAGTTATCAACAGCATCAAATGCTCGGCTCATATCGAAGAAAATGCCCATAACCTTACACTTGGAATCAATCTCTTGAATTATATAATCTACAGCTTCAAAGAGAGCAAGATTTGTTGACTTCCCCTTACGAAAACCAAATTGGTTATCGGATAGCACATTTTGGCTTTTAAGATAATCTAATAACCTTTTACAAAAAACACAAGAAAAACAGAAAGAGGTGTAAACACTGCTGTTGTTTGTGGCACAAATGCCAATGGATTTTATGGGCTTCCGTTGATTATTTCTAAGAGGCTAAGGATGGATTGCTCGCTTTCTAACGGCGCATCTGCCGAAAGTTTGGTGGAGGTTTCTTTAACTGGGTATATCAATTCTGACCTATTTATAAAGGGGTTGAAACACTTCATCTCGTATGTCAAGCCGTCAACGGGGAAAAAAGGAGCCGTAAACATTGCGAGAGAAAATAGTGTTTTGCTACTTCAACTTTCCGGCCGCACGACGCATCGTCTCCAGCCACACGACCTGGCAGTATTCAAACCATTCCAGCTCTACTATGACGAGGCTGTTACTAAATGGCGCAGAAATAACCTGCCTCCTCTAAGACAATGTCACGTTTCTGCCATAATTGCAGAGGCCTACCCTCGAGCTGCGACGATGATCAATGCAATCGGTGGTTTCAAAGCCATTGGTGTGTGGCCTACTGACCAATTTGTCTTCAGCGACGCTGAGCAATACGGTCAGCAAAATCTATAAGAACAAGATGTACCCACTGCCGATGATCCAAGTGAGAGACATGATCATGCTGGGGAATCAGCGGAAAACACCGAAGGGATAGCCCCAAATTGTGGAATGGAGAAAGGAAGTTCTCTCAAAATTCTCGTCAAGAAAGTTTTTGAAATCAGCCCCTTTCCTAAGCTTAAACCCGGGAGAAACAAAACCAGATGCAGGGCGGGAGGGCCCTATAGAGCGGAACTACTAACGTCCAGTCCCTACAAGCAAAAGCTTGAGGAAACGCAGTAGAAGAGAATTGATCAACTATGAAAAACCGACTTCGTAGAGGACGGCCATCCTTCTATCTCATCGCAGGAAAAAATAAAGGGAAACAGGAGACAAGAGTCAAGCAGGAACCTACGTCCCTAACTCAAGGAATCAAGCATGCGAAACGAAAGAGGAACAAAAGAGAAAGAAAAAAACCGTGAGGCCTAATGCAAAGAATCAAAATGACACACCATGGTTTTGTATGTTATGTGAAGAGACTGTGAAGGAAAACATGGTGCAGTGCCTCAAGAGTAAAATATGGGTACACGAGTCGTGTTCTGGACTTTCAAATTAGGATCTTCTTTTCTACACTTTTGAGGTGTGCCAATAAACTTCAACTCATAAAGAAAATTTGAATATAATACAAGTTAGAGATTATTTTAAAACATTCAAACTTTTTTAAATACTTGTAAATTTTATGTGAATTATTTAAATGTTTTAGTTTTTTCAATCAGAAAAAAAGTTCATATATTTTGTTATTACCATCAAATAAGCATTTCTTACTTTTCTTATACCTACTGAAGATACATTAATGCAAATGTTTCCTTCCATTATGCTTCTACAAAATATACTTTAAAAAGATACTTGCTACTGCCTTTAATTGTGGTTGAATCTTGTTATATTCATTGGTATCTTAAACTGTGGTGCGATTTGGGATACCTGTGGTGCGATTTAGGGAACCTGTTGCCTAAATCGCACTGCTTACAAGGGTTTGAAGTTAATTTTTTATTTAATAGTTCAAGCTGAAATAAAACTTCCTAATTAAAACTTTTAAATAGGGAAAAATTCTACTTTACACGTCGGAATGGAAAAACCTTAAATTTTATTGCTTGTTTTTAAGTAACGTCAATTTTTTGGAAACTGGTGCGATTTAGGCAACCCTCCCCTAAGTCTCGTACGAAATTTAGCAGTATGTAGGTTATTTTGTTCTTCGGCTATTTTTCAATCCAGGTCAATTACTCTCAGTAATTTTTACAGAATCGCTAAAAAATATTGGGCTGTGAACGCGTTTTCTGCGTACAGTGTGAAAAAACTGAGCCGAGTTAGAAACTTTTGCTTAAAAATTTAGTTATTTAATTACATTAATCACCATTTTAGAGACTTCTCATAGAAAATCCCGAACTTTACGAGTACTGACAGACTGTGATAACTCTTTTTGCCTAATTTTATGATGGTGATGTGTTAAAATACTATATCACGATAGCTATTTGAAATAATTAATCATAACTTCTTCGAAAAGTTGTCATATCTCATTGTGTTGTCTGGAATGAATGTTAACCCTTAACAGCAATCGTGGTTTTTGGCCACGAACACACTGCCCTCGGATCTTTTTGACCCATTTTTTCGAATTGCTCGTAAACAACAACCATCTCCTCCAATGCCTCAAGTTCAACTGGCTTGCTTCCCCCTCCCCTTGGATTACATTGTAGCCAAGGTTGCTGCGAGCGGCCGTTTTCCCACCACAGCAAAAATAAATTACGTAGGGTCAAAAAAGACCCGACGATAGCTGTTGAGGGTTAAGACAGTTTACTACGACGAGATTGCGAATATTTGTCGTTAAAAATTACACCCACTTTACTTTATTCTTAAAGGATACTTGATGTACAACAATTTCTTAATTTTAACGCATTTTTTAATATAAATGTGATGGTGAAATTTTTACTTAGGTACGTCTTTTTACGCCGAATCTCGATGAGTCTACAGAAGAAATTAACTAGCCCATTGAAGGCGGAGCCACTCTCAAATACAGTTAAATAATTCATTTCTCTTGTGTTTCTCATCCTCAGTGCTTGACGTGAGGGCCGGGATCCCTGTGGTGATGGGCGCCAATGTGGGCACTTCCGTGACGAGCACCATCGTGTCTTTCACGCACGCCGGCCAAAGGGAGGACTTCGGCCGCGCCTTCTCTGGCGCCACCGTCCACGACTGTTTCAACTGGCTCACCGTCCTCGTGCTCCTGCCGCTCGAGATCACCACGGGTCAGTCGAATCGAATCGAAGCGAATTGGTGCGCGCTGGTTTACAACCCCATGATTCAATTCAACCCAATTCTTTTAATCGATTTTCAGCCGAATTACCGTTTACCCTGTTTCATTCACCTGTAGAATTTCAAAAACATTTCCCACACGCTGTACTTCTTCACATCTTAAAATACTGAGAGCCAAATATTTTTAATAGATCCCTCCTCGGAAATAATGCAGCCTTACAATGGTTTTTAAACAAATTCACTTAGTAACCATTTACGAGGTCTGTTCATAAAATATCCGAACTTTATTTTTCTAAACTTTTAAATTAATATTAGAGATTATTGGTCCTTGTTCCCTTCAAAGTACTCCCCTCCCCTATTCACACACTTCCCGGCAGTGTTTCTATTTCGCGAAGCAGTCCTGGATAGCTTCATTTGAGATAGCCTTTAAGGTCTGTGACGAATTTGCTTTGATGGCTTCAATACTCTGAAAACGGCGTATTTTCAGCGATGATTTTAATTTCGGAAATAAGAAGAAATCGCAAGGAGCCAGGTCTGGCGAGTAAGAAGACTACGGGATTCTTAACATAAATGTTTCATCGTCATTGGCTTGTTCAAGGAGAACCCGACTAACATCTGTTGTTCTGTTATCAACCGAAGAACAAATTTTGCTGCAACTCGATGCATGTTCAGTTATTCCCTCAAAATTCCATGGCATGACCCAGTTGAGATGCTAACCTCTTATGCAATTTCTCTGACAGTCAATCGGAAATCTCCCCGCACCTGTCGAGAATCATCTTCAATTGCCTGACGACCACTTTTAAATCGTGCAAACCATTAGTAACATTGCATACTACCCAGGGGACCATCTCCGTAAGCTTGTTTCAAAAGCTGAAACGTTTCTGTAAAAGTTTTCCCCAGTTTCACGCAAAATTTTACGTTGCAGGAAAATCACACATTTCAAAAATCGCCACTAACCCTTAAACTCGTTGCACTCAAATAACAATATCACGAAAACTAAACAAGATATAACAATCCAAAAACATGTTGTTGCAATGGAGGTATTGCTCCCAACCGCGTATCACTAAATACCTCCTTTGGCGCGTAATTCAAAATTTTCGGTTATTTTCTGAACAGACCTCGTACAAACCATCATAATGTGCTTCCACCAACTGAAGTGTGAGAATTTGATATATAAACATTCATACAATGGTTGATTTTATGTTCGAACACAATTATTTGAAAAAATTGATTGCATGATGGGCGCAATATTCTGAAGTGTACAATTACAACTTTGGGGTGCGAAATTTTGAGGAGTATGGTCATTACAAGTGAAATAAATACTTTTAAATTAATGCGACTAAAAAGGGACCGTTGATGATGATGTGAAACCTCAAAATCATGGGGGTCAGTAACAATAACAAAATTGCTTAGTTTCATCGTGTCAAATAAAAATACTTGACTTCCAGTGAAAAGTTCAAAAAAATATCGAAAACTCTTTTTTAGGGGACTTGATATTTATTCCAAGTTTATTAATATATATTAGACGATATGAAAAGAAAAAAAAATCGTTGTCCCCATGGAAAACCCTTCAGTTTGCACCGAATAAGATGGGTTATGTCTCTATCGTCGGCCATAATTAGCTCTTGAGACCTCTAAGGTAGTGTTACCATTAAAATTCTGTAAAGATTGTCGGTGCAATAGGAGGAATAACGAGAGCGAGAAAGCAAATAAGGCTATATTACCCAAATTGTCACTTTCAATCGTAAATTGAGAGGCATGCGAAAAAGAAATCTGAGCAAAAAATTTCATGTGTCCATATTATTTTTCATTGAGTAAATTCACACAAATTCACAGCACAGTTTCACAGCCATAATGCGGAATTTAACCATTAACACGAGATACAACACCAAAGAGAATTTCCGACTCTCGTTTAGTTATTGCAAAATCCTCTGTGATAATCAGCTTTTATCCAGAAAATCGTCACAAGCGTGTGTCTGGAAAACGGCCATGTAGCTCATTTATCCAATTTTCGCTTCACATTAAGTTCTCAATATCTAAAAATCTCCTTAATGCTAAAAGTAGAGTGAATAAAAGGTGTTGCGTCACTATTTATTGTCTTTCTGAAAATGCTTCTTCGTTAGTGTGGATCGAAAAACAGTTTTTTTCGAAATCGGTCTGCGGCTAGTGCTTAAAATTTGTGTATCCTGGTAGTATCATGTGTAGCCTGGTTTATTAAAAAACTTTATGGTGGCTCTTTGCAATCTCTTTATATCGATGATCACTATATGAAAGTGTGGGCCCGTATCGTATCCACACACTTGCCGCATCATCGTACTCCCCGTCGCCGGCGGGCGGAACCGGACTCGACCGCGCGCTCGAAAAAACGATGTAATATTAGGGTCGCGGATATGCGCCAGGGTTTTCTTTATATTCACCATCTGGAAGCTTTGAAAAATGACGTGGTATGAGTTACTTAGCGTAACCAGGCGGCACCAATTACTTTTTCTCAACAAATATGTAAAAATTTGACTGAAAATAGGCTCCGCCATTTTGTTGTGTTTCTATGGTTAATAATAAAATTAAATCTTTATAAAACCAATAAATGACAGAGAAAAAACTGTTATAAAATGGTTTAAAAACTTTTTCCATAAGTTAATCCATTAAAGTACTGATAGAGGTTAATTTTGGTAATTCACGGAGATAATCGAAGGTGGGCGTTTTTAGCGAAATTTGTTCAACTTTGACCCCATATATATTGTTAATGTGCGAGTACGAGAAAAAAATAAATACGGTATGACATGCACAAACTATTTTAGAATGTTACTGTGAAGTTTCAACTTCCGGACTAAAAAAAAAAGTTTTATAGGTTTTGGCCAGCTTTTTTCGATTTCAGCCCACTGTGCGACGGTCGTTTCCGTCCTCGCGTTTTCCATCACTTTTTTGCCACATTCAATGCATCCGATGCTGGTATGCTCGCAAACAGGTTGTCCACATCGAAGGACACTAGTAGGCTAAAAACATTTTTTTGAGTCAGTACCTGAGGATGACACCGCTGTGTCGAAACATGTTGTACCAGAATAATAAATCTGTGGAAGGAAACAAAGTTACTTTTTCATTTGTGAAATTCAACTTCCTCATAATTGAACCTTAAACTATGGAACGTACTTTACATTCACCGTAAGAATGTTAGATTGGTCGTCGAAAACGTTCGGGTCCATAAATATCAGTGTGAAATCGCTCCTTTTCTTTTGGCCATTTTCAACCTTTAGCTATACTTTTTACTAACGATTTTAATTTACATGGTGGAATTTCTCATTTACTCTCAGCCACGCAGTTGCAAGCGAATCTGATATCCTTACCATCATTAAACAAGATGCCAAGAGCCGGAGGTGATGAAACCGAAAGGCGCCATTGTCGGAACATTCTTCCGTTGTTTTGCTGATTTGCAGGCTTTGCAGCTCTCTTCCCATTCGACCCGGATTCATAGGTAGTAGGTACAATTGACCCTCGGGTTACGCCTTTGTCGCGTGTGACCACGGGCGCCATTATGATAGAAGGAGTGAAGGAGATTATTTGTAACTTTGTCGAGGAACAGACAATACGGGAAACACCGACCTCCGTGATGTTTCATGCCTAATGTGAAAGCGTGGTTAATTCTAACGGGAAGAGGATGACTATGTGTTTTCAGGGAAACATAACGGTGGAGAGTAATCGTTTTAAAATTCCCGCAGAAAAGGTTGAAACGGGATATATTTTTAGTCGGACCTCTACTCCGAATTGATTGAATGAATAAACACGGGAGCTAAATTCCGAGAACCAAGAGGTAAATTCCCGTAGGTGATATTCATTCGGTAGTCAATAGTGATACAACGAGAGAAAAACTAACTGCATAATCGATATAGGATGATTCCGCGCAAACTCTGCCAAGTGACCGTACACTTGTGGATCGACCCTGTTTGATTTTCTCGAGTTTTGGATCTTAGGTAGACAATAACACGAATTTTTGCAAAATACTATAGTCCTTGACCTAAAAAAAATCCTTAGGAGTAGCCAATGCTGATATCTGATGTTAGCTAAAAGCATCGTAGGCTGTGGCTCCAAAAGTAATAAATATTTCACGGTCGGATATTTTGGTCGGATTGCAAATATAATGTCATTGTTATATTATTATCAAATCACACATCTATGTGGGTCATTCCACCTCTGTTAAGCTAACAGAGGTCCTACAGGGTCTCCAATTTCGCCCAAACTTGGTGTAAGAGTAGCACATGAGAGACCTCAAACGAAGTAACTTGAAACCGTTATGAGAAATATTTTTACGTTTAAAAATTTGTTAAATAACGTTCCTAAGTCACTCCTTAGAATCTCCCGAAACTACTTTTTTCATAATTTGTACAAGCCTAACTAACTATTCAGAAAAAATATCCCACAACGATTCATAAACACACTTGTAAATTTTTAATCATTTGCATTTTGCTCACGCCCGCCTCCTTGGGCTTAGCACGTGAACGAGAACGTAGCAGAAATGCAAGACGTGCATAGGCATTCACGGATAGCTCCAGAGTTTCATATAGCGTGTTATAAACCGTGTAATAAACAAGTATTTATTTATAATATAATAAATTCTCAGGCTTCACTTGGTGGAACAACATTGCAATGGTTTGTAAATAAATTCAATTTGTAATATTCCACTATGGTTTTTATTATTCTGACCTAGGTTTCGACTCAAGTTAAGTCATCAAGTTATCAAGGTGACAAAATTACACCACGAGCCACTTATATACATTGTCAGGGTGTAGGGGAGGAGAAGTAGGGTAGGGGAAGTTGGGGAGGGGAAGTATTGGATGGGAAAGCAGTTAATTGGACGGAGAGTGGATGACTGGTCTGAATAAGGTGGGGGGGGTGGGGGAGAAAGCTTTCAAACCTTGAACAATACTGAAACCTTTCTCCCCCTCCTCCCACCACCTTATTTGGACCAGTCATCCTCTCTCCGCACAAATAACTGCTTTCCCATACTCTCCTTCCCCTCCCCTACTTCCCCACCTCTACTTCTCCTCCCCTACACCCTGACGATGTATATAAGAGGCTCGTGGTGTGATTTTGTCACCTTGATAACTTAACTTGATGACTTAACTTGAGTCGAAACCTAGGTCGGAATAATAAAAACCATTGTGGAATATTACAAAGTGAATTTATTTACAAACCATAGCTATTTATTTATTTTAGTCATTTAAAATGTTAAATAAATGCCATTTGCCAAATTAGCCCGAGGTCTCATTATAATAATACTGGCCACTCACCATTAAAGTGTAATAGTGTTCTAAAGGCTAATAATAATTCTAAAAATTTTAAAATATCAATTGAATCTGAGTTGGAAATACAATTGCGCATTTGGAACTTAGGCTGCATAAGGCAACATGTTTTCTATGAAATTTGGCTTCAAATTTTAACTGTCCTACCATAGTATGGGGTGGTGTTCTGAGAAAATTAAATTTTTAAGTTCCAGCTTTGCTGTGTTTCTACTATAGCTGGGTGTTGTACCCGAGTTGAGATTCCTAGTTGAGAAGTTGCATCCTCGTGGTCAATTATTCCCAATTATCCTGCAGTATTGCAGCAAGGAACTCCCATATGCCTGCTATACAAGCTACTTGAAAAAATCTTTTTGCAAGTACCGGAAAATTTCTTCTACTCCCTCTTTCTTAGCCAAATCAGTCTATTACTAAAATGTGCTCTATGGCCTTGTTAAATAGTTATGTGGGTGTTTATATTTGATTCTCACTCAGCAGCTCAAGAATAGCACAGAGCAGAGAACTCTACTCTGAAAAAGACAAGTCAAAATATCAGGAGCTTTTTGGTGAGAGTTTTTTCTTTCGTGTGTTTATGTGTTTTGTCTGCCTCCTTGTGGCATTTATATATTAATACATCGTCACTCAAGTGATCCGTCATGCACCTGTTTGCAAGGACATAGAAAAATGAGAAGGAAGAGAGGATTGAGGTGGGTGGAAGGAAAGGAGGGGAGGGACAGAGTGGTAGGGGAGGAGGGAGAGAGAGAGGAAGGTAGGAGGCAAGAAGGCAGGAAGAAAAGAAAATTTAAAAGGAAAAGGTTGAAATGATGGAGGAGGTTAGTGAGATTTATTGAGTCCTGGCAGAGAGGAAGCTTGGAAAAAGTAAATACAGAAAGACTCCAGATCTTTAAGTTGTAGGGGGGAGGAGGAAGGGAGGCAAGAATACCAATCTTAAAAATATTATTGAAAGTAGGGTTGTGGGAATAAACATGGGTGATGACTGGGAGGGAAACGGAGAGTGAGGGCGGATCATTGCAGCTAGAGTGGTGGCCATTCATACTAATATTAAGCGCAGCCGTAGTTAAACCTATGTAGAAGCTGGGGCATAGTTGACAAAGGAGGATATAGACAACATTATGAGAGATGCAAGAAAGTGAGGTCACGGACGGAAGATGAGAAGCAAGGAATTTATCAGGCAGAGGCTGGGTGATGAGGATGCTACAGATTTTGTATCATGGGCAATTGCACTGGGTCAGAAGGATACATATGTATCTCATCCACAAATTTCCTGATATCCTGGTTCTTCTCCAAATTCTTTTGTGGCATGCTTTGCATTACGACCTCCTTTTGTGGTCACCACTGCTTATAGGGGCATTAAGGACACTGGTTGTCACCACACATCTATAGCATAAGCCAGTGATTTGTGATTCAGTCTAATGGTATTTTCTTTGTTTATTTAGCTATCTGTCTATTAATATTGTTTTATTCCTTATTGCTCTTTTCTTTTTTTTGACAGGATATTTGTATCACACCAGCTTGGCAATAGTAAACTCTCTATCATATGGCAAAGATTCAGGGGGCATTGGTGTTAACATCTTAAAACAAGCTACTGATCCATTTACACGCTGCATTGTACAGGTAGGTGAAAAAAATTATTTATTACTTTAAGTTTATTGAAGGAATAAGTTGAAACCTGAGGACTGATCAGTACCTAACCGTTCCAACCACATTTCCAAATTATATTCCAAGCTATGTTTTGTTCATAAAGGATAATAACAGTGGTAATCATCCTCAGACTTTCTTAATGAGATGTTTGTATAACACCAGCTTGGCAATGGTAAACTCTCTATCTCAGGGCAAAGGTTCAGGGGGCATTGATGTTAAAATCTTCATTAGGTTCTTGTGTGTATAATTATCATGGATATAGATAACTTACACTGAGATCAATCTGATGTGGTTGCATTTATGTTCCATTGTTTACAGTGTTCGATTTGTCAGAGACTCAGTCACAATCAAAATCCTCAAAATTATATTTGAACTCTGCAAATTTTCTCTCTTGATTAATATATATATATATAGGTTTGAACTATAGGATTTATTCTATACCATTTTTAGTAAAACATTTATACTTCAGAGAAAAATAATTAATAATGTAAGTAAGTGACATTTTTCTCCCTGCAAACTTCCAATCAAACATTAAAAATGCTGATTATTCCATACATTTATACATGCATGCCAAATATCTGTTGAAAATATCTACTATCTATTGGGAATTGACTGACTGACTTAGACTGAATAAAAAAAATGATTGCTCTTCAAACAATATTATACTTTGTTTCTAATCACAGAAATGATAGCCGTAGTAGGATATAATGGGTGAGCAAAACACTGGCAGCATCTGGTTTCCACCACTTGCCTTTAATACACAAGACATTTATAAACTAGATGAAATATGAATGGAAATATATATCTAGGCTGCCAGTTTAAACTTATAGCAGGCAACATAATATGGTGTACAACGTTATACTGATGATGAGCTAATGAGGGACAAAATATCAATATGCATTGTAACTCTAAGAACTTTTGAAATTGTTTGTATATATTATTCTTTGTTTTTTGCCTAGAATGTCATTTTAAACTGCCTCTGCTAAATCTTTACGTATCCTATTCATACTGTTGTGTGTGTCAAGTGAAGATAAGATTTTTGCTACTATTATTATGAAGTGCAAGGGTTTTGACGTTCTGGTTTTCAAAGTTGTGAAATTTATGCGTCTTGCTAGGTTTGTGACTTACTTCATGTTGCTTGGGAATATCGGAAAGCACACCCAAAGCAAATAATATTACATAATCAAAGGTGTTTTCTTGTATTTTTTCCCAAGTAGTTACTCATGAATTGGAATTAAATGCTTAGAGATGCACAAATGTTAGAATTATACTGAAATAAAGTAGTTTGCCTGCCCTTGAACCCCTGTTCTTGGGGCTCATAGGTCAATGCATGTTGAAGTCATCATATAGTCATGAGGACAATCCTCCACTCATCAGCAGTATTCAAAAATAATAAAATTTGGAATTAATTCTATCCACCATTGTTTTTTGTTTCTGTATTTTCAAAATTGGGATGCATAGTACCTATATTTGTCTGAATATTTGAAGTTGTGGTTGGTTTAAAATAAGTTTATGTAGCCTATAATAATGACCCTCTTTTGATTCTAATAATTATAAAATGTGGTTATTTTAATTTCAAACTAAATCAAAATGGCTAAGAGAGTGAAAGTAATTAATAATCATTTTATTTATCTTTAGCTAAACAGCACTGTGATCACAGCATGGTCCCAAAATAATCCTGATTATGACAATGCAACTCTTCTGAAAACATGGTGCAAAAAGGATAATATTACTGGAGAACTTGTTGAATGTAAGTTATGAAAATTGTAATTATGAGCACTGTAAATGATAAGAACTCAACTAATAACAAATGTCTTCCAACATCTGATACACAATATATTTTTCTGCTCACAAAATAACTTTGTATGTACATAAAGAAATTGCAAGATGGTAAAGGCCAAAAAAAAATTTCACTCTCCAGAATCGTTGCTACACTTTTTATTCATATTCATTGGATAATCCCTGCAGTTAGCGTAGCGATCCTCACTAAATAACTTCACAGTTACACCCAGTTAAGACATGACATCTCGCCATCTTTATTGAACCTCCTTTGTTACACTTTGTAACTCATATCGAAATATCACAGTGTTGCCAACACATAAATATAGAACACTACATTTACTTCTCCTTTTTTTTAAAAATAACGTCAAAATAAACCACTTATGTTTAATATTTGACAACACATACCAACTCAAATCATACAACATTTTACTTTTCCATAATATACTCTTCATGCCACAAGGGCTTACATACACACCATTTTGGTTTATGATTATCTTGTGATCCTGAAGTTGTAACAACTTTGTTCTCAATTGATTTATTTGGACTACCTGTATGCAAACTAGTTACAGTTGATTGTCCTGTATTTAAATACCTTTTTTCATTTTCACTTGCATCAGTCAGAACAGAATTTGTCTCATTTTGTCTGTATTATTTTACATGAGTCGAATTCCTAGAAAATATTTTTCCACTAGGTGATTGCAACATCTCAGAGCTCCCTATTTTACCAACTATTTCCATTGGAATAGGATTAAAAGGAGTTGACAGTTTGTTTTCCCTATGCTGATGCATTACCTAATACCTGATTTCCAATTTGCAAGTCACAAACTTTAGCTCTACGAACTCCATCTGCATACTCTCTTCCTTTGTCTTTCAGAAATGTATCTCTATCTCTTAATTCTTCATCTAGATGATATTAATTAGTATTTGATACATCAGGAAGTTTTCCCTTAAACTTCCTTCCCATCATTAATTCTCCTGGTGGAATCCCAGTCATGGAGTGTGGTGTAGTCCGATAAGCTAACAGAAATTTTGTTAATTCCTCCTTCCAATTCTTTTTAGTATTGTGCGCAATTCTAAGTCTTTTCGTGATGGTCCTATTTTCTCTTTCAACTTGACCATTAGCCTGTGGCCACAAAGGCGTGGAGCGGTAATGTGTCACCCCATTTTGCTCTAGAAAAACTTTAAAATTCTTGTCAACAAATGTACCTCCATTATCTGTCATCACACATTTTGGTAGACCATACCTAGCAAATACTTCTGCAACTTGTTCTATCAAAATGTTTGCTGACAACGATTTCGTGATCACAACTTTAAAGAATCTGCTATAGTTATCTGCTATTACTAATAGATAATCTCCTGTGGGAAGAGGCCCTAGATGATCCATAGATATATATTCCCAAGGGCTAGACAGTAATTTTGTCCTTGCCATTGGTTCCGGCGGATTAGGAATAGCTACTAGTTGACAACAATGGCAATTTCGCACCCATTTCTCAACATCTCTGTCCATTCCGTTCCACCACACTTTGCTACTCAATAATCTTTTCATGGCAGTCATCCCTAAATGTCCTTCATGGCTTATTTCTAAACGCTTTGTTTGCAGTTCACTTGGACAAACTATTCTGGTGCCTCTGAGCTTCACTTTTGCTTTGAAAGCTCCTAGAATTTTAAGAGATTTCTTATCCCCGTAAGAAAATATTTTCCTATCAACCAGATAAGAATTACAGTCAATATTTTCTGATTTCAGCCTTTCCCATTCAGATTTACATATGGTATTACACTCTGCCCCTGAATCTATTAAAATAGACATCTTTACTTTCCCCACTTCAATAGAAACATAACAGTCCATTACATCACCATGCTCTTATTTCTTACAGAGAATACATATTTGTCTTTATCACTATTCTCTACCAGTAAATTTTATTTTCTGAACATGATACTCCGCTACACAAGTTCTCTGCACATTGATTGTTCATTGCTCTAATATCTTTACGATATTTCTTACCTTGCTTAGTTGATTTTCGACACACTTTCATAAAATGACCTATCCACCCACACTTATTACATACTTTATTTCTCGCTGGGCAGTCGGGGTCACTAGATAAATGACCTACTTTCCCGCACTTCCAACAACTCTTGTCCCTTGTCTCTCGTATGCTATCACATCCTCTGGTTTCCGGGAATTTTTTCCTCGGCCAACCACTCATGTGCAACCTGTTGATTTGGTCTGCAACCGCTCCTTCAGGAGTGCCCATTGCTAGAGTACTAGGGGAGACTATCATTAGATTATGACAATTTTCAGACATCCTAAAAAAACTATAAAACTGTTACATCATACAATGAGTATAATAATAACTATTATACTTTTCAGATCAGTAATCAGAGTGTTTAATGTTGTATTTGATAACTACGTCTAGTTGTTAAAATTGTTTTGTAAAACCCAAAATTTTGGGAGGGGGAATGTATCTCCTTTATCCCACCCCTGGGATCACTCCTGTGAATAAGGGGGAAGGTTGACTTAGGTTTGATTAAGGAGAGGAGAGGTCGGGGCATAAACTTTAACATCAAGTCTGAGGGACTAAAACCACCTATGGAAAGGGGAGTGGTGCGGTATGCAAAAAGTATTTTCTTAAGAACTCCTTGAATGCCTTTGTGACCGAAGGTACCCATGCATAGTTCTTTTTTATGGATTTTCTTAATTGTTTGCACTGCCCGCTATGTAATTCTGTTAGATTGAGGGTGGTAGGCAGGTGCCTTTGTAACAATAATACATTTTGACATGCAAAACTCATTATATAATTTGAGTCAAATGGAGGGCCATTGTCAGTCACAATATGTAAATGGAAGCCAAAAGTGCTCAACAAAATATTCAAATTTTCACACACATTGTGGGTATTGGTCCCATTTGACACATAAAAGACTTCGATCCACTAATTACCACTAATAACAATAACAATGATAAGAAAATATTTATGCTCCATTACAAATAAATCTAAATGCACTCTGCACCAAACATCAGCCTAAGGCCAGGCTGCATTTGCTGAACAGTCTGGCCTGAAATTTACGAGTTGGCATGGTTCACAGTTATGTACCACATCTTCAATATCCCTATTCATATTTGCCCACCTACACAAAGAGTGAACTAATGCCTTCATTCTTACTATACCGGGATGAGAATCATGCAACAGTTTTAATGTAGATTCCAGAAGGACTTCATGAATGATCACCCTGTTACCCATTAGAAGGCAGCCATTTTCCACTGAAATCTCATACCTCTGGCAGAAAAATGGAGCAATGGCATGGTCATTAATATAATTTGGCCAGCCTTGCGTAGAAAAATCCATTACCTTACTTAGAACAACATAGTTGGTGGTTTCTGCTGCTACATCACTGTAAGTTAAGGAAAAATTATTGGGAAGCACACTTATAACATTTTCCACACTGTCTTATGAGGCAATTGGTTGCCTAGGTAGTGCATCAGCAGGGCACATCAAGGCAGACTTGCGATATTCATTTTTATACTGATAAGCTGCCAGAACAATAGACCACCTTTGAAGTCGTGCTGCCGCCACTGTTGGGATTCCTTTGTCAGGTGCAAATATATGGCAGAGGGGTGGATAGTCAAAAAGGGGAAGAAAAAGAAGGGGGAAAAAAGTAAGCGTGGTCATTAGCAAGGGAAAGGTAGTAGATTGCCGGCACCAAGCAAGTACGGGAGGGAGGGAGGAAGGAGGGAATGGGAAGCCCCCGTAAGGGTTAGCTGGGAAGGGAGTGTAATCATAGAATGGGCAGGAGTTCCAGGAAAGGATTACTTGTGGAAGGTGGTCAACACAAGATAAAGGGTGGAGGGAAGGGGTGGGTGGATGAGAAATCCATGGAGGGTGAAGTTGGTTGGAGAGAATGTTAAGTGGGAATTTGACCCTTTGCTTTTGGGAAGGGGACTTTCGGGAAGGAGAGGAGAGTGGGTGATAAAAATTTGTTCATTTAAGAGAAAATTCACATTTGATTGTACAATTTCAAATTGTTCCAAAATATATAGTCTTATACACTTTTTTTCAAAGTGGAAAATCTCTGGATGGTATTTGCAGGAATGGGAATTTTGTAGTAGGTGCTTAGCCGGATGTGACGTTTCATCACAAGTTTTCCAACATCTTTCATGTTCTTTTATTCTTGTATTGAAGCTTCTTCCAGTCTGTCCTATGTAACACACATGCCAGAATAAAGATAAACCAAAACCTTTGCCGCGATAAAGAAAAAAATTGAACCCCTCTTACAATCCAGCATATATATAGTGAAATGTGACTCATGTGATATACTGTGATATGAAAAACAGCCGACACCATGTCCTCACCCTGTGTCCACAGTGTCTGCAGTGTGTGTGCTCAGTGTCCTCAACGTGCGCACAATCTGCTCATGCTGTGCTCATGGTGTCTGTGTACTGTGTGCAAGGTCCTCAACCTTAGCAATATGAGCTCATGCTGTGTGCCCAGTGTCTGCACAGTGCATGCATGGTAACTGCGCATGGTACAGCACAGCGTCCTCATACTCTATGTACAGTGTCCTCACACTATACTGGCATGCTCTGTGAATGCTTTTGAGTTACAATTTATGCTTTGGGTATAGTGTCTGCACTCTATATGCACACTGTAATAATTGTGCTTGTCACACTCTTTGGCAGGTTTTTGTCTCATTGTTCATCACAATTTGTCTTCACCAGGGATGAGAATAGAATGATGTACAGTGGTAGTCCTGCGCTAGGCTCTGATTAAATTGTACTGAACCAATTGAAAAATTATGCCATAATTTTCTGAAATTATTAGTCATTAACAGAAAAAAACATAATCCTTAATATAATACTTAAAATTTTACAGGTGAATACTTGCTCAAGTATTTGGAAGGCATTGGTGATACTGCAGCAGGAGCATTACTTTTGGTATTCTCATTAATTCTTCTCTTCCTGTGCATGGGAACCATGGTGAAAATGCTGCAGACAATGCTGAAAGGTCAGTGAAATATGCTTGTGTAGTCCTATCATATACATATTTATATGTACCTGGAGAAAAGTAAACGGGTTGAGCCTCTTGGAAATATTTTGAAGCTTATTTACAAAATTCGTTCCTATAAATTTATTCTTGAGCCATAGTTATCCAGTAATGCAAGGTTAATATCTTTACTTGTGAAAAATTTTATAATTATATTTATAATTATATAATTTTATAATTTAGAAATATTTTAATGGCATCAAGATATTGATGCCTCAGAGTTATTCCTCACAGTTGAATATTTTGCCCCTTTTTATTCAATTGGTCTTTCTTAATTTCTTTTCCTCTGCTTGCACTATCATCCTATTACACAATATCTTTAATTAACAAATGAGTATCCTGCAGATATTCCTCCTGGGTTTCCCACCTGGGGGCTGTTTCTCAGAGCTACAAGTCTACAAGTTACAAGTCACGTGACCATTTTCACAAGGCAAATGGGTTACTCAGATATACCTAACCGAATACTTGCACAAGTCCAAAAAAATGGCGGGCTTAATGAAGACGTGATTTGTAACTTGTAGACTTGTAGCTCTGAGAAACAGCCCCCTGGTCTTGGTCTCCATACTGACCAAAATTTCGATGTTTGGCTTGTGCATCATCCTCAAGGCAATTAAGAGTCCTGCTCACTTCTGTCACACAAATTGTTATTAATATTTTAAAAATTTAACCTTAAGTACTTTCTCAAGGATTAAAATTTCACTTGCTTGAGAAGTATGTTGGCTTACCTTGAATTTATGCATTTCTTGAATGAATAATCAATGGAAAAACTGCTTTTGTGTTTGAACTGATTTATA
This sequence comes from Ceriagrion tenellum, assembly GCA_963169105.1. Classification (NCBI taxonomy): domain Eukaryota; kingdom Metazoa; phylum Arthropoda; class Insecta; order Odonata; family Coenagrionidae; genus Ceriagrion; species Ceriagrion tenellum. Next base: position 134,680,039 of record OY720637.1, read on the forward strand.
ACAGTTTTACTTAGTATTCAAGCTTTTTTTAGCTGTGATTTCATCTTGCCAAAGTCACATAATTATTTATTGACTCCTTAGTCTACTACTGCATGAATAAGGGCAGATCTTGATGAATAATGGTCGGTTTCAAGAACCTTTAGATATGGTTGTGAAATGTGAAAGGACCTAATATGTCAATGAACATTTCATTATTTATTTTAAGTAACTAACAACATCAAACAATTTTCATCAGTTTTATCCTAAGTCATCAATTATTATATAAGAGTACTTACATTCATCTCCTAATTGTAGTTTTGGAAAGTGAAAGAGATATTGATGATATGTTGTTGGGATGTTTTTGAACTGCACCTAAATTTTGGTAATTGGATAAGTATTTAGAAGTCATGTATGCATACAAAAAGAATTGTAATGTGAACATTAGGAATGCAAAAATCGTTTGATAGGAGATAAAACTTTTTTTATCTTACATGAAATATCAAACAGTCTCGTTTGGTTCAAAGTAAATGGAATCTAAATTGTTATAACTCATTGATGTGAAACACATGCAGTAGCCCTAAAATTTTGGTCAAATGGTTGTAATCCAGAGGTTGTGAAATTAATCAGAAATAGATTAAGTATCACTAGTTAGTATTTGGTGAATTTATTCATTTTCTTCATTACAAGTTTCCTAAGATTTTTTTAGTTGGTTAATTTTTAACTATGGGGCACTTTTGAAAGTTATATGTATGGCTAACATGTACTTAACTAGATAACAAGAAAAGAGAAAAGTAAAATCTTACTTTTGAACATTTGGGACTAATATGAGACTAACCCTCAACAGCTGAAGAAGTACCAACAATCATAAAATATTCCAAGTAGTCCTTCCAAGAAAATGCAGCTATTGACATTTGGAAATGCAAGCTATCAGTAGATATATCCAATGCTGTTTTGAGAAGGGAATCACGTGCTTGAAGAATCCTAGGAGTACTTGCTTAAATCATTGGATCATGAAAAAATTCTTTACTTTTCATTTTTTACTTTCTTTCTGAGAAAAATCAGTTTATTTTAATCGTGCCATTATCTTGGACAGACTCATAAGATTTTGCTTTCCCCTTTTTCCCTTGTTAAATATTTTTTGTATTTGTTGCGTATAGGTGAACCTTTGTCTGTGTGTGTATGCATGTGTGTGTGTGTGTATTGGGAAAAGCATTAATCATATTCCTGAGTTCCACCACAGTTACACCAAACTTCTCTATACACAGGACCAATGGCATCAGCCATCCGCCGAACTATCAATGCTGAAGTCCCTAAGGCTCCATGGCTGGGAGGATACATTTCACTTATAGTTGGCTGCCTGGCAACTGTTCTGCTACAGTCCTCCTCAGTCGTCACATCACTCCTCACTCCTCTTGTGGGGCTTGGTCTTGTCTCATTAGAACGAGCTTACCCTCTCACCATTGGATCCAACCTTGGTACGACTGGTACGGCATTGCTTGCTTCACTCTCCAGCTCAACAAGTCCTCCACTCCAAATGGCCCTGACACACATGCTTTTCAATGCTACAGGGATCCTTCTTTTCTACCCTGTACCATTCATGAGGTGGCCTGTGCCGATGGCTTATGCTCTAGGCAGGGCAGCCTCGAAGCGGCGTTGGATGGCAATTGTCTACCTCATTGTGGCTTTTCTATTGCTCCCCACTGTCGTTTTCGTTCTCTCAAAGGTGGATGAGACATACATCACTCTCTATTGTGTGCTGAGCATAACCATATTAACAATGATATCTATCATTGTGATAAACTTACTCCAAAAGCGTCACCCTCAAATATTGCCCCAATTCCTGAGGGACTGGAAATGGCTCCCACACTGGATGAGGAGCTTGGCGTGGGCAGACAATAGCATAGAGTCAGCTGGAACCTTTTTTGCCAGGCACACGGAGAGATGTAAGTGCTGTTCACGAAATAAGACTGACAGTTTGAAATCTGTTGAAATGAGTAGGACTGATCTGAGTGAGGGAGTTGATAACAGTGTGGTAATCATAGGCAAAAATACGAGCAGTGAAATGGATCTTACAAGGACATCAGAAGTGAACAACAAAAACCAGGGGGTGCAAGGCTGTGTTAATCTTACCTATGACAGTAGTGTGTAGAAATTGTTTTTGAGTCAGCTCAAGTCAAATTTGTACCAACAATTATTTTGTTTCCTGTTAGAGATATCCAATAATAGGAATTCGACTCCAAATACACATATGCAAATATGGTCCAGGTTTATCAAATGTGACAATGATATAGGGTTAATATACTGCCTAGGTCACAAATCATGGTTTTATCTGAGATTGAAATATGAGCAAATGACTTTTACCATTGGTGTAACATTTACATCGATTCCAAGTTCCCTATATATTTTAATACATCATTGAATGAGAATAATTTTGTATGAATGATGATTATGTACAGTGAGGCTTTACCATCATAATTTTTAGTAGCATTCAATGCCCTGCATTTATATGGACTTTAGTGATTTTATCTTAGTGACTCCTTAATTCTTTGAGTGCAGCATGACGTGATATCATTTTACGCTGGTGCTGGTAATGTGACATCCGGGCATGGGTACCTTAAGTGTTCCACCTTTCACTAGGGGGCCTAGTGAAAGTTCCCTAGTGAAAACTGGAACATTCACGGTACCCATGACATGATGTCACACTAGCGTAAAGACAACCATGGCGTGCTATCATGTCATGCCACACTCAAAGGGTTAACTAATGTCATCTTTCACCTCCTGCTTTATTTGCATGGTTAAGTGAGATAAAATATTTCTCTTTTAATGCATACCTACATAGTTAATTTGACCAATGAAACCAGAGCAAGTATCTCAGCATATACAGCCTAACTCATGACTCTCATTTAGGATGTGTTGGCATGTTGACAATCTTTTGCTGAAAAACTTTACACATGTTTCTTAAATGAAGTAGGCATTCATATTTCTTAGGTTCTTTCTGTGGCAAAACTCTCTTGGCATTTATTAAAATTGCTATGATTGCCAATGCAAGGTATTGATCCACATCTACTATTTTTTAAATTGCATTTTGTAGCTATGTATCCACATAGTCAAATTCATATAGTAGAAGAATATTGTTACTACCAACATACCAATATCCCTTGGTTTTTTTGCCCCACAGTTTGACTGTGAACTTGGAGTGAGACACTATATTCTAATGTGAGGTTGAATAATTGCCATCTTATTAGATGAGATTCATCCAACCATTCATTTATCACTACATATTTTACTCCAAACATCTCAAATCCTCATTGGTGGTTCAAATGTGGTCAAAATTTCAGTCAATTTTTACAACTGAAAAAAAACTATAAAACAAAATTTATAAACAAGAGTAATCAATATACCTATGTACATATTGAGATACATTGGGGAATGGAAATGCAATTATTTATTCACTTCCAATGTCCCAATATTATGTGAAGCGTAACATATAGTGTCAAGGTTAGTACAATTACTAGTTGAGTGTGATATTTTAGCAATGATGTAAGGTACATATAATGAGGCATCAAAACAGGAGATCTTATCCATATAATCGTTTAAGAGTGTAAATAGGTATCCTGCATTAACCAATTCTGTCATTATCAGCCTTTTGTCATAATCAGAATTTCTGTCAGCCTTTTGCCTCCCCTCTGTTTAAACTCATGTCTATGTGAAATGTGGTAAATATTAAATAATTGCTTTTGAATGACAGGTATTGGTTATAGTCAGTATGAGCATGGTTTTACATGCGCAATGAATTAATAGAAAAGAGACTGAGTTTGAATTGATTGAATGAAGATCAATGCAGGTGTGCATGTGAATCTTTTACAATGCAACTTTAATAAAGCATTTAATTTTGTACTCAAATATAAATGAACTATTTTAATAATTATTCATGTCCATTTTAATTTTTACTATTTAAAAACAATAATATTGATTAAAATTGTTGTAACAGGGTATAAAAATTGTATTTTTTTAAATTTGTACTTGTACTATGTTTTATCTTCATTAACTAATTAATATTTGTGAATTTCCAAGAAAAACTGTGATAAGTCTTATTTTAGTATTTAATTTATTTTTTGCATTCCATCTGCTGATATGCAGTGTCATTTAATAGCAATTGTCATTGTAAAAATGTTTGAGGGCATTAAAAAAAGTTTTACTATAATTAGTCCTTATTCTTTCCAAAAATGGAACACTTATTTGCTTACGTTCAATCATCTTTTTGTTTAGCAAGTCAGCACTTCATGATACCAGATACTTCGTTAAGCATGGATTGAAAGTACCATGCCACAATATAGATGTGTCATCTTTCTCTGATTATTGGAGTGTAATGAAAGTGAAATTGTAAGAATATGTCGGACAAGTAAGTTTTCCCTTCATCTGAGTAAAAATCACTAAAATCTCAAACCATTCGTTGTTATACCATGTGACTCCATAGTTCCGTACTCAGAGTCATTCCAAGATTTTTCAAACACAATCCCCCATGGGTTGATCTTATCACTCTGCACATTTCACAGTTTTTATTTTGCACTTCAATATTGAATTTTATTAGTAATTAGTGTATGGTGTTTTTATCTTTAGGGGATCATAAATACTAGAGTGAAAATAATTTATTCCCCTGTTGTCATGACTGAACGTGACATTTGATATCAAACATATGATTATTGAACTATTTTGAATGTAAGTTTTGATAAAACTTACCTGAAAATAGCTCCCAGTGTGTGAATTTAAATGCCAGTATTCATTGCTAAGCTCATAAGAACGTGAACATTGGAGAAACTTCAAGTGTAATATTTTAAAGTTTTTAGCAGTGATGCATTTCCATTACTTCATGCATTAATTTGTTTTATAAACTATTTCATGCAAAACAGCGTACAGACATCTTTTTGAATTTTAATTAACTGTTGCTTTAAATTTAATTACTCCTATTCATTTAAAAATTTCCATGTTTATTTTAAAAATTTCCATGGTATATTTATTTAAAAAATTTCTATGGAAAACTTTAGGTACCTAGGTTAAATGATACTTATGGCTCATTCTTGATTTTAGTTTTGCTCTTTTTTCATCCAAGTAGGGCAAATACTTTATTTCAGAGGATTTAATGGTAACATTTACAAAACCACATACTTACGTAAAATACTTAAACCACATAAGTATGTGGTTTTGTAAATGTTACCATGAAATCCTCTAAAAAAATGGAATACCACAAAGTTACCAAGGAACTTGTATTATTTAAATACTTTATTGCCTACTAAAGGATTAATCCTTTATTTTTATATGTACTTTTTACATTTTAATGGGAGTAATCTTTTTACTAGCCTTAACTGTGAAAATTTCAAATTATTGCAGAATGGGAACTGGCCATGAAAAAAATGCTAGGCAGAATTTTGTCAATACTGATTAGTTATGAATTTTTTGCTTTATGGTTCATTTGGCATTTGGTTATTTAGGCATCTTGGGATCAGGTTAATTGCTTCAATGCCCTCTAAGGAATGTATTTAGTCACTGTTTGCGCCGATGCGAATTCTTTTGTTTTGTGCATTTGAATCTCCCTCCTCGACCTTCCCCTAACCTTGATCATTGCCGTCTGGAGGGTGGGGAGAGGGGGTGTGCAAACACACCTATGAGATGCGGGAGGGGCAGAAGTCAGCTGGCTGGCTCACGGAGACGAGAGGCGAACGTCTCAATGTTTTCTTTCCTTTTGGGGCAGAGTACTGATCGGGGTGGCATGCCGACGGCCGGTGAGTTTTGTTCCCATTCCCTCTTCTTCCCTCTTTCCCTTCATTTATTATCTTAATTAATTCCGTGGGTCTCGCGTCCAGGCTTTTCCCAGCCATGCATGCCTACTGTCTCGTAAATGAATTTATGTGCATTCAAAACTTTGTTGAGGATATTACCAATATTGAGATGCATGAAAGACCAGAAAGTAGTCACTTGGGTTTTTATGACTCATATTTTTCTGTGAGAGTTGCATTTTTATTTTTCTGAGATTTCCAATGCCATCTAGTGGAATGGGTTCTAGTACCCGTGATCATCATGGGAGCATTGGATGCTGTACATGATGCACTTATATAATGGCTCAATGTCAATATGACATACTTGGTGCAATGTCCCTAAAGTGTAAGCAAAAAAAGGCTGGAGGGCAAGAATGATAATTGTCTTATGGTCGTCTAAGGTGTGATTTATGAGCTGACTATACATTCAGAGAAGTCAAGTGAGAGTCTAAAAGCTCCATACAAAGCAAGGGAGCTGGAGAAACACCTTAGGTTGCAAATGCAGTTTTGGAGTAGGATTTGAAACTTTAATCCCTCTTATTATTGCATCAGGCTTATTTTCTGCATGGTGAATGTAGATTTTTGATAAATTTGATGTTTCCTCTATCCTTCATATATCAAGTGCTATAATCATGACTGAAGGAAGTTACTCTAATCATACTGTTCTTTGAAAATGTCACACACTTCGTTTATATTACTCTTTTTAGTTTTACCATCCATGGTTGTTGAAATTGGATACTCAGTCAACATTTTATCCATTAAAAACTGATTTTATTGGGAAAACTATGCAGGGAGAAAGTCTACGATTTAAGAGTTGGAGCATAATAGATGGCTTTGCAGGGAGGGGGGGAGGGGAGAGGGCAGGAATAGGCTGAGATGAGATAAATTCAAGTATTTCTTGCATATATTTTGAAATGATGGGGAATGGCATCCGTCAGCTCATCCGCCTAAAGAAACTTGAGTGTTATTTTCAAATTAGGCAGACCAACTAACATGGGTCCTGTTGTGGGCAACCAAAATTCTGGAGTGTCAAATGTTTAAAACACATAACATTTTGCTTAAAATTAAAAATAAATATACATCAATACCTAAATAAATCTGGTTACTTAGTCAGAATATAGCAAAACCTACATACAGGCTCAGGGATAGTTCCATATTCTCTACATAATCAGTAAAAGGGTTACATGGTTGGGAAGAGTAGAAGTAGGAAGGGCATCTCTCAAAGTATTCTTGCAATGTATTCTTGGAAAGACAGTTATTCCAGGTCTGGCACACAAATTTGACTTAAGTCAGACGTTTTTCAACTTCATTTTCAGCTAAAGTAAGATTTAAGGCTCTAGATCTTGAATAGAACTCAATTCTCTCCTCTTGATGACCTATTAAAATATCTGACTCCATGTTAGTGATCTTACAATGATAGTGTACCCAGCATGTCAATTGAACTGTGTTCTGGCGGGCTGTGGAAGTCAAGTTGCAACCGCACCAGCCATTGAGATTATTTGTTCCGGAGTCGACTCCCCCCTCGAGCATGGATGCCATGTGAGTCGTTGCATTGAGGTCTTAGACTGGACCCAGCCCTTTAGACCCTTAGAAGTTGTATAAATTAAAATCCAATTACATGGAAAAAATTAATTGGAGCCACCAGATGTCCATGATCACCGTCTGCAGGGTTCACCATACAGCTCATTAGCTGTAAGGCCTGGAGCATTAGTCAGTAAGGACCAGACACTGTCAACCTCGTGAACCCGTGGATAATGTCGGAACCTCAGAATAATCTACACTTCTGAATGGCCCCATTTAAAGATTTGGAAACTTTGGCGTCCAAATTTCGTCGCTGTCGACGCTCGGAATCCCATAACCTCCTTTAAATCTCCAATCCCCCTCCGACGTGACCATCGAGGACGTCTTTCTGCCCCAATCCTTCCCTGCGCGTGTTGAAAGGAGCACTTAAAAGTTAAATGGAGTTCCATGCGTAATAACGAGCGGAGGGATACCTATCCGATCGTTTATTGAGGTGTTCGTCCGTCTTGGACGGCTAACTGTGAAGGACTATTTGATGCCCGTTCATGTATATATACCTCTACTTGCGATATCGCCACAGCAGACGTTTGCCCGCATTGACTCGGGGAACGTTTGATACGGTGCTTTCCCTATACTCTGTTAAAGTTACTAGTTTCCATAAATGGCTGTGTTCCATCTTCATTGTACTCGACGCTTCCAGAATTTACCCTGCCGTCTAACACGCGAAGTGTACCACCCGATACTCCCTTTCACCTTTTTCCTACTTATTCAATAACACACGACAGAGTTTCTAGTCAGTCTAGCGTGAGTAGCTCGCGCTTGATATAGTTGATCTGAGGACATGCAACTGTACTGTCCGAAGCTTCTTACATTCGAAGACACAGCTGTGGAAGCAGAAGAGAAGGTGCCAAACGAAAGCTACATGCGACCCTTCAGCATCCTTATGCGGTGAGTGTTTCAATTATCCCTTTTTGAAAGAATGTGACGATAAACTATCCTATTAACCCTCAGACTACCAAGGTATTTGGCATCTTTTCACTACCAAGTTACATAGAACTTGGTTACCCCATTAATTATGTAACATAAAAATTATACTGTTCAGTATTGACCGGTAATAACAGTTTCTTATGATTCTTAATATCTCTATTTACTATTAAGAACATTCGCATACAGTAAAAAACAACATTTATTTAAAAGATATATTAAACCAGCACACATTCCATCGTGAAAAAATCGATACAATGGCACACCATTACAATTAATCAAAAAAATTAAAAAATTAGTTAACCTTCTCTCTGGAATCAGCTAATGTTGCAAAATATTATTAATTGTGCTTGACCCATATTATGACTTATTTCAATGGATTTACTCATGAAACTGCTTCGATACTTTCGTTACCAACAGGAGTAATCTGGTTACCCCAAGAGAATTTTCTCCGAACATATTATGGAAAATAATAAATATTCCTTCGTAATTAGGATCTTAAATCGCCCAAGAACAATTGCTTAGAAAGTATTACATCACCAAAAAAAGTCAAGGTTCTGCGATTGAAAATGTTACCTGGAATAATTTCGCTACCCCCTTGGAAGTCTGAGGGTAAAACGGGCACAGTCAAATTAAATATAACTGCAGTCTTAGGAAACTTGGAAAGTGTGAGTCATCTATCTCATTTACGGCGCGCGAGCCTGGAAAAGTGGACTGCCCTCCCACGAAGTCAAATTATTATCGGTCGGTAGTGAATAATTAACTCGTCTCTTATGTTATACTTATGTATTCTCTCCATTCCAATTCACTACCTGCCTATTTCCACAACGCATTTTCGTTAGTTTATGTACATACAATTGTTATTTTAGCGTGAAGAGTAATATTTAATACTCACATAAAAGTTCAACATTATTATTCTTCTGTGGAAGCAGAAGAGAAGCTTGCTCTAAGCTTGTAAACCATTCCCGTGAATTCTCACTGTTGATTAAGCAAATAAGCACAGAACTTCGTTCTCACATGAACATAAGCTTGTTTCCCCAGCGTTGAATCGAAAATTTCCTAATCGTTCAGTCTTTTTTCGACTGATACACTCGTAATCATCTGCAATATTATTTTATCTTACGATCGTGTCGTACGAATAGCAATAAATATGATCCCGGATTTCATTTGGCATTTGTAAAGGTCGCAACAGAGCGATCGATGCCGATAAACTGGAGGGCATAGTATTGTGACGAAAAAATCATAAATTCTAAGCCTGCAACTTCAGTCCGGCAGTGCATCTTCTAGGTTACGATTCCTGAAGGCCGTGCTGAGATATTTGGGGTAGTTCAGATTATTGCCTCATCCACTTTGTAACCGCTGAGTGGACTTTGGGCAGGCAATGGTTTTCCTGCGGCACAGCGAGCGACCATGTTAAGCAGAATGGCGAGTCACTCCATGCGGCCAGCGGATTTTCAATTACTGTCTCTCACACAACCTGCTGCCGTTCACGACTAGAATTTTCAACCGTTGTGTGGAGAGTTGGATGGTTTCGGAGGCTAATGTACTTGCTGTTTTTGTGTTTTATGTGGGGCACCATCCAGAAAAACACCACATTAAGGGTACACAGATGCATGTGACCTCCGGTTCCCTCGATTTGGGAAGACTCCGAGTGAGCACTGGGCCCGAGAAGAAGAGGGATTAATTTAATATGCGATGAAACCAATCCTTGGGTTACCTATCAGTTGGAGACCCGATGCAGAACAATCATGAGAAACATTGTTGAAACCGAAACCCAATGATTGATGTATTAATCTCTTACTGAGCATTCGAGTGGCCAGGTGTTTTTACACACATGATTAAACCGTATGATTATCATTCTCCAGACCTTTGTCAGTGATTGATATTTTTGGAACTCCAAGTAAGGGCTTGGATATTGCCCTAAAATTAAATAAAAAGTGTTCTGGTCAATGTTCTTCTCCATATTGCACTACCCAATTTTTAGCATATTCCCATTTTGAATAGGTATACTTCCGTTTTAATCCAAAGGATATTGTTAATAGTTTTAATTAATTCCGAGCTAATGAAAAATATTCGAATTAAAGAACACAATACTCTCTCAGACTCTTTAAACATTCATAGGAAGTTCACGAACCATTCCGTTTCTTGCAGTATATTAGAAGCATTTTAACGAAGCTAATATTTACCCTATAGATTACTTTTTATTCTTCTTATTCCGTTGGCACTAAAACCCTCCACACGTTTTGACATTTTAGAGTTGTCGCACATTTTCTTCTATTTTTTCCTAGCTCCATATAGTTGATTGTATTCACTCTTCGTCAATTCACTTCGATAACGTCTCTTCATCTTCTCCTAGGTCTTTGTCTATCATCATATTATTAATTTGTTATTTGCTCCTCTTATTACCTCGTGTATGTCTATCCAGGACGCTGTTGCTATTTCCTCATTATATAAGTTGAAGATTATAGGTACAGTGGCGGAAAAATTAACGCAAAACTCATTGGCGTCTGAATGCGGCGTACACGGGAACTAATTGAAATCGCTTTTCCTTCGACAACTTGACAACATTGAGACAGCAAATGGAAACCGGGAATATTCAAACTCTCTATGAATTGATTTTCTCTCTATTAATTGATTTTCTCTCTATGATTGAATCTACGATTTTTCGCGTCATGTAGGTATATAGTCATACTAATAAGGTTTACGTTCGCGAGATCGTGTGGTAGTTATAAACGTGGTGAGCTTGCTTCGACCCTCACCCAGTCCAGGTTCCGAAGTCGTAGTTGATTATGTAGAGATGCTTACCATACTTTTTTTTAGAGCTTTGGACCGTTTAAAATAATTTTATTGATTGAAACTTAAGAAACAATACGATGAAATCATTATTTGTTGGGACAAAAATTTTTAATTCTCCAGATCAAATGCAATTACAATAAAACGTATTTCCGCGTGCAGAGAATAGCTGTGGATGAACATCCTTTTAATAAGCCTCAAACTAAATCTGGTAGAATAGAATGGTTTCCACGAGGAGGAAATTTTTCTTTACAAGTATTTCCAATACCTTAAAACCCTACGTAAGTTTCCGCCCTTGTGCATTCAGGCCGTCCCAAACACTTAAATTTCTTAATTCCTCCTAACGTAATATTATTTACTCTCTGAAAACTACTTTTAAAAATCCAGAGCATTTTATTTGGTCCAGTTTTTAAAGGAAACATTAGAATTCCCTTTTTTCATTGCATGATAAGAACCACTGGACGCGGACTTCTGTTGATCGATGAAGTAGCCTAGAGGGAGAGCGTTCGTCTGCGGCCAAGAATGACTGGGGTTCTAATCCTGGCGTGGCCTCTTTTAGTGCCTTTATAATTAATCTATGCGATGTGACTTTAATGAAGCCAAACCTTCACTGGAATCCGCGGAAGGCCCAGGAAATGGATATTGACCTCAACCATGAGTGCGTGAGTTTTACGCATATTCGGCTTTGTAAAAGAATCAGAGCGGTCTCCTTGGTCGTCGAATGAGATGTTTACTTCCCATTCTCGGGTATTCGACCCCACTTGATTTCTACGTCCTGCCTGTCGTATGATGCTCATATCCACTCAATCGCCAATTTACCACTCAATGAAAAGCTATTCATGAAGGAGGGAATAGACCGGATCTCTTGTTTCTGTCAGTTACTCGATTTAGTGAGCATACCTGATGCTACATACACCTTTAAATTACTTTGAAATGATTTAGTAAAGAGGGCAATTATTTTTATTTGGAATTAGAGTTTGGATCTATCTGCCGAACTTGTAAATATCAATTACTTATCTGAGTGAAAGACCAAACAAGTGTGGAATTTTCTTCAAAATATCTTTAAAACGGTTTTTGAAGCTTTCCCAGCGTTGTTTTCTAGGTTTGCTATGAGCAATATATTAGCCGTGTAGTTCAAAAGTTCAACTCATAGGATGGAGGACAATACTTAGAGGATAAGGTAAATTAATGAATCACTTAAATGCCTTTCGACATATTCGCAGTGAAAAATGTTTGGCTAAAATTACGCAGTTAAATTTTATGAGGAGCATTTTTATACCCACGCGTAAGTAATACTCCGACAAAAATGCGTCGCGTATCTTCCCCTGTGAAAGTGATAAAATACTAAAAATCATCTTTTCCATGGAGCGACTTACAGGTAATTAGATATTTTCCCTATGGTCATTTGTATACTCCTCATAAAGCCGCAGAGTAGTCAATGGAGTACAAATTAGGAATGTGCACCATCAAAGATTATACGATTGCTACGTTCCTAAAGAATCTATTCCTCTTCAAATGTGTCGAAATATTATTGCTTCAATGGAAGTTAAACTTGTGAATGCCGCCACATGAAGATATTAAAAGACTTTTTACAGGGTCATAAATTTCATCTCTTAGTGGTAATGTATTTTAACAGATGTTGAAAAGGGACGCTATAATGCTTTATTTAGAACGAGTGGAAAAAGGTAAAATATATGCGTAATTTTCCCAATTTGTGTTGTGTGTGCACATGATCACAGCAATTGATCATAGAGAAATATGCAGGTATTTACATGAAGAATGTGGTTGTTTATTAGCCTTATAATCAATCCATCCCCCTCCATTCTCAATTTCCTGACCAAGTCTTTGTGACATGGAGTTGTCCTCATTTTGTGTCCTCTTACTGGCTTCATTTCCCATTCTTCCTCCACGATTTTCCTCATTGCATCTTAATTTGGGGTTGTTTCGTTTGAGGGGATCGAAAAACGTTTGTTTCTCGCATTTTTCCTATAATGAACGCTGCGCCCCCTGCTCCCGCAGCCCGAAAAATGAATATTGATAAACATTTGATTGAACATAGTTCTTATTATAGCGTACATGAATTTAATGCATTTCGTTTGATAGTATTGAGAAATAGGTTGTTTTACTTTTAAACACCAAAGAAAAGTTCAGTGGGTGAAAGTCGAAGGCGTAACACCTCTTCGGGTAATTTCTCGGCATATGTTTGTGCCTTTTGCAAACCTACTAACCGGTTCCTCCTCCTGGGAGAAAAATGAGGCATACCTAAAGGCAAATAGGATCTTTTTTCCTCCAAGAATTTAGGGAGAGGCCGCTAAAACTTTGAACAATACCTCTGCTTGCACTGTCCGCTCTGCTTGTCCGTCTATCGATGTTCATCTCAATGAAGTAGTCGTCAGTAAACCTTAACCAAGTTCCGGGTGGTGATGGTCGGAGTGGTTTGTTGTTGTGACTAACGCACAGGTTTCAAATACTTGCTGCACCAGAAAGAAAAGGCTCGTCGCGCTTCGAAAAAATCGGAAGCACCCGTCGAATATTGTAAAGGGCGTAAGAGAAGTCAAATACCACTTCTTTCCTGTGAGTTAAACGACTGGCGTCCGAAACATTATCTATGGCAGAAAAGGTATCGCCCGCAACACAAGGGAAAAGTAAGCTCTTATTTAAGGCATACTATTTCCCAAATCAGTATAATGCAACCTTCATACATTCCGATTTTGAATGGATTATATTGGTATAGCTTTGTATCGACGGGGAAACCTCTAGGGATCCTCAAAAGTCCTCCAAGATTGCTCGTTGCTTTAACTCAGACTTATGGTAGCTGGCCTCCAAACCCATGCAAGAGGGGAACTAATGGCGTTTGATTGGAATGGTCTGGGCTGATGAGGTGTAATCCGAGAACTACTTCTTTCTGTTTGTATTCCCGGGAGAGTAGTATGCTTTTTCCTATCCTTATAGTTATTTTAAACGTTCGTAGACAATACCACCACTCATTTCAAAAGCAACTTATTTCACAGTAACGCATACGGACGCAAGTAAATTCACCGCAAGGATACGAAACATCATCTTAAATTCACCTTGACTTAAGAAAGTTGAGTAGTTTTTACTGGGTCTCAAACCTGAATCGCAATCATGGTTCTCCATGATAACATTGTTCGAGTACGCTCATGATTTGGAAAACGTGATCGTCATTAAGAAAGATCGGGTGCTACGTAGCAGTGGAGTGCGCTCCAAGGACCTTGAGCATTGCCCTACCAATGCGGCTTGCCTTTTGGATGACGATAACGACCATATGAAGAAAAGAACAGTGATCCCACCCCTGGTCGAGACATTTTTGAGTTTTTCATTCAATTTCTGGTCAGTTAAAATGATTTTTATTCGGCAAATTTTATCTCTTTTGTATTAAAAAAAATTCATATTATCAGCCAGTCATTGCAGCTACACATTACGTTCATTCATATCGCCAATATGAGAAAATTTATATAAAAACTAATTTGTGTTCATTAAAAATTGAACACGGACCACTCTTTAGCTAGCCAAATACATCTGGCAGCTGCAACATTAACCGTTACCCATTAATTTATTTCATTAATGACATTTTACTCCAAACTGAAGTCTTTTAAAAGGCTTTTTTGTTAATTTTAAATGTGCGGCGAATTTATAGCTAAGCATGTAAGATATTATGCAGTCAGACGTAATAGAGTTGTTTATCCATAACTGCACCTAATTTGGGTAAACTTTTCTGAATGTTTATTCGTATATCCTGCATTTACTAGATAAAGCTTAACAGTGGACAGCTTGTCACCAAGCTTCCTGTGATAAGATGAAAGAAATATCGGGAAAATATGCCTAGATTATTCGGTATCGATGCGAGCACATTTATTTTTATTTCTTGAAATTATATATATTTACGTATGTTTTCATAGTTTAATCCATTTTGACGAACTAAAAACGGATTTATATTGGGTCAAGAACGATTCATTAATAAATATCCGTTTAAGGAACTTCGTCAATCCACAAATGGAAAATCGTGAAAAATTACATCACGTAGTCTATACGTATTTTAATTAAATCTTTTTTGTATCGACATTTGGTGCGGATAAATTTCGATTCATATCATTTCGGTGGAAAAGGCACAGTGCACGTCATTCAAAAAGATCCTCGGAAAGTCGACCTCAATAAATATCCCTTGGTGGTAGAAGATGAAGATTTCAGCATATGCGATTATATACCGTATTGGGTGGGATAGTGAATATTTTTAATGATCAGTCTTTCTGTATAATTGATATCATTCGACGTAAGAACCATGCTGAAATAAACGCAGCGATACACCGCGACTGAATGTGCGAATAATATGAGAAGAAAGCTCAAAAATGAGGCGATTGATGACTAAGTTTAACGCTCCAGCAAATGTGAGTTCCATTGCGGATTTCAAATATTTGCGGTAGACGATGTTTTCCTCAGTGTTGCCAGTCTTTCGAGTGTGTACTGCTCCTAGAAGTTCCCAAAAATGCCGCATTCTGGTGCGCGAAAAATTTTGCGTTAATTTCTTCCGCCACTATACAATGGGCAACTTTTCCTCACTCTTTCACGAGCAGCTTCCCATCCTTATTATCCGTCGACCGCTCTCAGTTTCGCCGTATTGGCCACATACACGTTTCTTTTGAGCCTCCTCTATTTCCTTTCTACTCCCACTTCTCAAATAGCTTTTCCCAATCCACTCCATAAAATTCCATTCACAAATCATTGAAATTAGTGAAAATGTTCCAATTTCATTCTAGTTTCCCTTCTTGAAGTTTTCTCATACCTGAAATATCCTCTCGTTAATCCATTTACCTACCTGACTTGCCGTTGGAGAAATATAAAATTTATAAATGAGTTTTGTCTCTCCAATGCATTGTATTTTTAAGAGGGTCATGATTATATTTTTTCTAATTTAAGCCATCAACCACCATAAATATAAGGACGAAGAAGCACTGTGATTATCCTCTAGGAATCTTTATGGTTTGTGGGAACTAGTGGGATTTAATCCCGGGTTTCTTTCTTGTTACGTAATCGCAAACTGATCGTCATTTAAGCACTAATTTCCTATGATGGATGAATTAAAGGTATGGATACAGATATAAGTAAGGGAGTTTGCATTAATTCCTCTTGCTTCTGTTTGTCTTGTCTTAACTATCACTATTGATGATAACTACTATCTCCTTTGACAATTAGACACAGTAGACCACGATCAATACTGTGTCGGCATATCTACTTCAGGTTAATTTATGTGTGCTTTTCCCAATTTCCTTCCTTTTAATTAATTCCTTCAATGCATAATTTCAATCCTATGTCTTGAGTAAAATTTTAAATTTGAGAATAAATAAACCTCCATCCGTAAATCTGTGCTTTTTTAATTGGAATGTAAGTTTTAAAAAATGAGGAAAAAAATGAAATTGCTGTACGTTGCTTTTATTTCGCCCATGGTGATGGTGAGTCATTCGACGGCCTGCGAAAAAAATTAATTTTTATGATCACCAGGAAGTCCTGAATTTATAAACTTGATAAACTATGAAATAATTTCATTAACAGGATCACAAACGAATGTTCTACTATATCTATAAACAGTGACAAGAATACATTCCATTAAATGAAGCCAAATTTCAAATAGCTAGTCAGCACTAAATTTTTTCGGCCATGACAGGACGGAATTTATGGAACAACTAGAGAACAGACATGGGGTCTAAATATTCGCCATCGCTTTCTCGTTAAATTTCAACTAATATGCATATAATTAATATTTTTTCAAGGTTTTATTTTCACTCTCTCAGAACCAGAATATTGATTTAGTAAACCAGACTGCAGCTACGCAGAGTATTAGCCACAGACATTGTTACTTGGTGCTCACATTTCCATTGCCTTTAAATACTTCATCGGGCAAGAGAAATGTGCTATTTTCTAGGATTCTTGTTGTTTGCTGTTTTAGTAGCCTACAATGAAGTGTCGCTTGACAATTATACCCTTGAAAAAGCTGGTGTTGACTAGCTTCTCTCTTAAACTTCGTTAGCTGTTACTTGTACAAAACTAATTGAAAGAATTTCACTTCTGCTTAGTATGGCTATAAAATTGTGCGCTGAATATGTCACGTCGAAAACACCTCGACCAGAAACTGAACCGCGGACATTTGGCTTATCTGGCCTGGTCGCAGATGATTAAACTGCCAACACTCATATCGTTCTTATTTCAAACGCTGCAGCGGTGCTTAGGAAGAATTAATAGCATAATCTACATCTACATAAAATCCTGCGAAACGCCGCATGGGTGTGTGGCAGGGGGTGTTAGGTCTCCAGCAGTGTAAGGATGTAAGTTTTTGGTAGGTGATATGGTGACATGTATTATAGGAGTGTTTTTAGTGGACCTCTTTTTATTTTGGTCGCTTATTGTGCGCCGAAAGAACAAACTTTTTAACCTATATGTTCGGCAGTGTATCTCTCTTATTTTATCGCATCTGTCAGACCTAGAATTGTGGTGAGGAGCCATGATAATATTCCTTGTGTCGCTCTAAAAAATATCAGTTCTAAATTTCTCAAGCAACCTAAGCCTAGCGTGTAGCTCCCGAGTCTCTAGGAGCTCCCACCTTAATCCCTCTAAAAGTTGTAAGGCACTACATGTACGCGTAGAACTTTTTAACGAACCACGCTGCTATTCTTTGTATTTTATTAATTTTTTTGGTTCAATCCTAATGACCAGTGTCCAAATGGTCGCGGTGTATTCAAGATGTGGCCTAACCAGAGCGAAGTAGCATCTCTCTTTGAGTTTTTCATCCGAGGACCTTTTATTATACGCTTAACAAATCATAGTTTTTTAATGGTGTGCCGCATATGTTTGGTATGTGTGATCCCCACCATATATCAGAAGTTTAGGTAATTCTAAGATGTTTTACTGTATGTGAAGATTTTATGTTTACTCCACCCACGGTGTAGGTAAGGATTTTGTGTGATGACTTTCGCAGGAAGTGAACTGTGGTGCATTTACTATTATTTAGTTCTAGCCCCGTATCCTGGCACCACGAATGAACGTTGTTAAGGTCAGATGACAGAACTTTAAAGTCTGCGTCTTCGCTCATGTCACAGTTGATAACTGTATCGTCTGCAAATAATCTTAATTTATTGCAAATTCGATAACTTAGGTCATTAATATAAATAATGAATAAAAGAGGGCCGATCACACGTCCTTGAGGAACGGCGGATGTGACTTCGACCGTATCAGGGAATAAATCATCAATAACTACTTTTTGTTTTCGATCACTGAGAGTCACTTATCCAATTCACTATTTTTCCATTCTCCGTATGATTACAATGTATACATGAGTTATTGGCGAGGAACCTTGACGAATGTCTTCTTGAAATCAAGGAATATCGTGTCAACTTGCTTAATTGATTCACCCGATTTTAGGATATCATGAAGGAAGAGCGCAAGCGTTGTATCGCAGGACCTTCCCTTACGGGAGCCGTGTTGACTGCTATGTAAGAAGTGTAGATTATCCAGGAATGTCATAATATTACTAACGACAATGTGTTCAAGGATCTTGCATAAAATTGATGTTAGCGATATAGGCCGGCAATTTCCTGAGTCATTTCTATTTCCTTTCTTTTAAAGTCGGAGTGACGTTGTGTATTTTCCAGTCTTGGGGCACCTTGCCCTCGGATAATTATTTGTTAAATATAATTTATAAGAATGGCGCAATCTGTGCCGCTAACTCCTTGAGCACGTGAGCAGGTATTCCTTCTGGACCTGGTTACCTGTTACTTTTAATCGTACGCAGTGGTTTAATTATTCCATCATGTTGAATTGTTATGTCAGCCATCGGCTCATTAAAGTCAGGAATGTCTAAATTTTGTATGTTGTCATCCTTAGTGAATTCATTTTCAAAGTAGTAGTTTAATTAATTGTCTTTGTCGATATTGTTGGGGACCACTTTGCTGTTTGTGTCCAATAAAGACTACTGTCGAAGATTCGCCCTGCAGCTTTCTCGCGTAAGACCAGAATAACTTGCATCTAGGATTTTTATTTTGAAGTTTCGTAAACTAATTCGTATGGTTTTCTTCGTTTTTGAGCGGTAGGCATTGTAAATTTCTCTTGCCGCAAGTTCCATTGTTTTGATACCTGACTAAATTGATTTTTATATAGGTTGTGTAATTACCTTTGTCTCCTGAGCTCTCGCCTTACTTCGTGGTTATACCGACGAGGTGCTTTACTCTCTGAATATTTGAAGATCAAACGTTTGCATACGGTGGCATAGTATTAGTCAGAACCACCTAGGGATAGATTCAAAATGGCAGTCATACCCTGTGAGAGATCGCCAGCTTTACTCCCTATTGCACAATTCTGAGGTCCTCGCAGAAGTTTTAATTCGAGCAGCGGCGCTTACTTCGCCCATATGACGGCCCTGACTACCTGCATTGTGGTAGAACCTTTAATCCGTGGTTTTTATTTAGTATTTAGAGGGTATTTAGTAAGTATTTAGAGGGTAAATTGAATATAGAACATATACGAATAGTAAAAGTTGATGGCGCAAATTCATTGTGTCATTTTAAAAAACGTTTCGTAAGTTTTATTTAATTGCTCCAATCGGAAACTCAATTTATTTCCACTCACACATTAATTTACAGCCTCATTCATTGAGGTACAGCTGAAATGTAGTAATAACGACGAATTCTTTACAACTTAAAAGATATGTATTTCATCTTCTTCATTGCAATTAAAATCAACTTTGCAAAACACATTCCCAGAAAGGACCAGAAATTGCTCATCAGTGATTGCCAATGCGTCTTACTTGCCAGGACTATTATGAATGAAACGATCTTTTCGAACAAGGATAAATTCCATAAAATGAAGCCAATTTCAAATAGCTACTCAGCTCAGCTAAATTTTTTGTTTGGGCCATGGAAGGATGAAATATATGGAATGACTAGATAAAGTATGAAGAAGGTTAGTGGGCGAAGTCACTGGTGTCATTCAGTGTGCTCTTGCGCTGGCATTTCCTCTTGCGCACACCGAAAGAAGAAGAAGGGGTCCGGTGGTGGCATGAACAGCTCTGCAAGAAGGTGGGGGAAGGCTGGGAACCTCCAAGGTGCCACGCTGACCCCGGAATCCATGCAATGGAATATATGCTGGTTGTCACCGTAGTATGAGGGCCAGTAATGGCGAGGCGGCTGGCTAATGGTTGATGAGGTAGTCACCAGTCCCAGAGGCCCTCCCGCCCATGGTTCGGTAATGGTTTCTGGCATCGGCTTCTTCACTGCAGCCTAATTTAACAATAAGTGGAAAAACACGTGATATTGATGGCATATACTTGCCTATACGCATTACTGCCGTTACATTAGGAGTCCCTACTGGTGAAATATTGCCTAAACAAGGATTTCTGCCTTAAATATTTGGCATGATATTCTTAAAACCTAGGGATTATGGTGCCAAAGAAATCCCCGAATGAGTTTTTGAGAATATAAGTAAAGTTGACGAACGTAAACACGTATCTTTCACCCAGCAAATTTAGAGTAATAAGATAATTATTGCATCCTCGAGAAAAGCGCTTTTTGTAACAGCCGCGATGTCTACATGCCATCGCATCCTCGTTACATTTCTACTACTATACATATACATTAATATTTTTTCAAGGTTTTATTTCACTCTCTCAGAATAAAAATACTGACTAAGCAACAGCTTCACAGAGCATTAGCCTATGAAAATGTTGCTTGGTGCTCACATTTCCATTGCATGTAAATTCTTCACCACGCACGAGAAAGTGCTATATTCTATGGTTCCTGTAGCTAGCAGTTCCATAAAGTGCCGCTTGAAAGTTATATCCTTATTGAAAACACTGGAGTGCTTTACAATCTACTCTCCTCAACCTCGTTAGCTGTTACTTTTTTAAAACTAATTGAACGTATTTCACTTCTGCGAAGCACGGCAATTAAATTGTGCGCTGAGTATGTCACGCCGAAAACACCTTGGCCAGAAACTGAACCACGGACATTTAACTAATGGTGTACGTGTTGGCCGTGCATGTCAAAGGTCTATGTTACAATTGCCGCTCTGGATGGAGCTCTTTCTCAAAACGGAAGCTGAAAGATATTCACTTTCCTCTAAGTAGGTATATATAACCCTATTACTGTGGCGCGTCAGATTGCAGAATAGGTCGGCTGACGTAATCGATCAATGGCATTTTGGAGGAGTGTATGCTCAACTTACCCTCGATGCTGTAATCCTGGATTCCTCACAGTTATCGATGATTTCGGGTGCAGCCATCTCACCTTCGAGGGATGCTGACCTCCCGTGACCTTTCGGCCCATCAGGTCTCGCGTCTTCCCGCTCATCCTCGTGTGTCCTGGCGTGGGCCCGCAAATTGCACGAGAGTGCGAATTTCTTACCGCACACTCGGCATCCGTGGGGTTTGTCTCCTGTGTGAGCGATGCAAAAAAAGGGGCAAATGTAAATACATCTCAGGCCATTGGAAAGAAACTCTGGTAACTTCTTCAGGAGCAAAACTTTTTATGGAAATTTATTATTAAATGCAAATACTTTCGCCTTTTAAAAAAACATTATATAAAAATAAATATATGTCATATAATGTTAGAAAAAGCTGCGGTTTAAGAATAAATATGGATATAGTATGAAATATAGTCTGAAAAATACCTTGATATATAGGCTGCCAAGGCTTGGTGCGCAAAGTGCACATTGATGCCTACCCCATATCTGAGCCAGGGTTCGAACCTTAACAATGCTCACTCAGCAGTCAGCGGTCGTTAGCAGTAATATTATCGAATATTCGTTTCATTAGGAAAATAGAAAAAAAATTGTGGGCATTAATGGGTTAAGAATCGTTGGGCTGGCCTAAATTGAATCGATCTTCGCACAATTCACCTAACACACTGTCTACCTCGACTGCCATGGGCAGGCTGTAATAATGGAATGAAATTAACTTTCGACGTGTTTTTAAACTTATGATAGCGGTAGAAAGAAACAAATAACGTCTGATAACATTATGGATTCTCACCACACAGAACTCAAAAATATTTCTTTCGCAGTCACCCAATGGAAGTCGCATAACTGAAGAAAGTGTAATTTACAGGGGCTGAACTAGAGTTCCAATTTCGGAACGGGAGCCATACATTACTAAAATGGTCTTTGAAAAGTAGGTTTCTTAAGATGACATCGAGTAAGTTCGAAAATAATTATTTTTTCATGTGCGAAATCAATGTACCGAATGACGTTCAGGCGTAATGCTGTGTCTCTTTATTCTTCAGGTTAAATTAGATTAAAATATTTTCTCATAGATTTGGGAGGAGCGCGCGTATTCACGGCGCACAATTTGAGAGAGCCTTGCGAGCAGTACACTGACTCAATGGTGAATGGGAATGTAGTTGATTAAGGGGTTGGGAACGTGAAGTTTTAAATATGCCCAAAAGTCACGCAGCGGTGAAACACCGGTGTGGAGCAGAGCCTGGCGGGAAACATCCTCGGACATGTTGAAGGAAGTACTAGAAATATCATCGCAGTATATAGTGAGCAAAATGAACTTAAGCAAATAATTAACTCTCTCCAAAACGTCATTAGTATCCGAGCTAAGTCGCTTGAGCACATAACTAATAGTACTAGAAAGTTAACTGATGGATTCAATGTACTAGTTGAGGAAAACAGGAAAGCAACTAAAGAACAGAGTGTGTGACCTTGAGTACTATTTGAATGAATTGGATCAGAACTCACTTAGAAGTACAGTAGAAATCCATGGGATACCCAAAATTGAAGGCGAAATTCTTGAGGGTGTAGTATGTAAAACAGGTCTTGATCTAGGAATTAAACTAGATGTGAATGATATTGAGACTGCCTTCAGAGTTCGTGGAAAGCTTTTGAATGCATCTTATTTCCAACCCATTGTTGTGAGATTTGCTTGGCCTCATTCTGCCTCCAAGCTATTACTCGCTCGAAGAGTTAAAAGAAATCTGTTATTACGTGACCTTAACCATGATGTAAGCGAAAGTGCTCACGAAAGTCTTATTTAGGTTATTTAGGTATACAGGTTATATATACTGTACATCTTAGGTTCTTCGTCGAGACGGTCGTTGACCATTGTTTACGGTTTTTAATTTAAAAAATGATGCGTACCGTTAAAGATATTCGGTGGTTAAGGCCATATACTGCTCAGGCGATGGCCGTCTTCCCTATTAAAATTAGATGGTCGTTAGGCTATCTCGATTGCTTCCCTTATTAGTTGAAGATAATAAAGACAAATTTTGGCCAGAACTTTAGCCTCATCGAAGAGTACCTTGTGTCCTGGATCTGACATAATGTGTTCAACGACGGCTGAAGTCATCCACTGCCTTGCCTGTAGCGCTCTTTTATGCTCTTTTAGCCTGATCTTACTTGGCCGTTTGGTTTGTTCCACATACCTTGAGCCACAGGTGCATGGAATCTCATACACACCCTCCATATTGTGAGGCGGAATAGCATATTTCACAGATGGCAGCATATTCCTAATTTTCTTCACTGTACCAAATCTGGTCTCAATCCCAGCTCGTCGTAAGATGCGAGCTATATGGTCCGTTGTACCTGAAACGTATGGTAACTTGGCGAAGGCTATAGGCTTGGTCTTTTCATTCTTCTCGTTGTCCTCTCTTTTTCCTGATGGCGGTCTCAGTATGCAGAACGAAACGTTGAGTCAACTTAAAATGCTCAATACGCAGCGGGATATCCCAAAAACTTTAATATAATATTTTCTCTCCGTTTATATCGCTAAATAATGTAATAGTCGAAACACTTGCCCATCAAAATATGATAAATCAATCAACTTTTTACTGAACCAGGTTGCATTAGATGAGGTCCTTGAAGCCTTAAGGCGACTAAAACGAAAAAATCCCTGGGACCTGATAATATTCCGATGTACATGGTAAAGGGTTGTGCAAACTTAATTGCCCCGGCGCTATGCCATATATTTTAATCTCTTTTTGCGAAGTGGGGCATTCCCTACCAAATGGAAAATAGCAAATTAATGCCCAATTTTCAAGAAAGGTTATAAACAAGAGGTGGAGAATTATCGACCTGTAAGTATTCTCTCAGTATTTTAAAAGATATTTGAGTCCATTATCTACAATTATATACAGTTTCGAGTGAAAAACCAAATCAGCGAGCTACAATAAGGTTTCAGGTTAAATAGAAGTACAACTTTAACTTAGTTACTTTTACTAAGTATATTATGAATAATATGAACATTCATGCCCATACTAATGTCATCTATCTTGATTTCAAGAAAGCTTTTGATACTGTTAATCATGGTAATTTGGTCAGGAAACTCCACTAGATTGGTATAGATGGTACTTTGTTAAATTGGCTATCCTCATACTTATCTGATAGAAAACAATATGTAACCTATAACAAATGTAAATCTAATGAATATTCTGACACGTCAGCGATTCCACAAAGATCTAATTTAGGGAATCTCTTATTCTTAATTTTTGTTAATGATTTGCCCCGATCATTACAGCACTCACAATGCTTAATCTTTGCCGATGATATTAAGGTGTACAAAAAAGTGAGTAGAATAGATGATTGCTTAAAAATGCCAGATGAATAGGAAAATCTAATTAAATGGTCTCATGAAAACAACATTTATTTTAATGTAGAGAAAGGTTACTGAATGACATACTCTACGAAGAAGAATAATGTCAATTTTGAATACAGAATGGAAGGTCTGCCATTAATGTAAGTGCATGAAACAAAAGACTTAGGTGTTATATTTGATTCTTCAATGGCTTTTACTCCACTCATCTTTGACATAGCTCTTTCATCTCAAAGATTATTGGGTTTTGTAAACCGAATGTTAAGGTACTTCAAGTCAGAGATTTCACTCAAAATTTTGTACTACTCCTTTGTAAGATGTAATTTGGAGTATACTTATGTGGTATGGAATTCTTATTGTAAGAAATATGTTCAAATATTGGAGAAAGTACAAAACAGGTTTTTACGTTATCTATACTACACGCAAATTACGTTTATCCTATCTATGATAGTTATTTTAGTTACGAAACTTTGGTAAAAATATTTAATTTCCGTGTCTGCAAAAAAAGAAGAACCAGACGTGACCTATCTTACTAATATAATTTACTTGACACCTGAAAAAATGTTGCTGATGAAGTCCTCTCTGGCTTTGCATCTACTCGGGTAATGATTCAAGGAAATATGGAGGTCCTCAGTTCCATCCTTCCTCCTTTGCACACCTGGCACTCTATTGAAGCAGTTGAGTGAAAATGTCATCAAAAATCACCTAACTTTTCATTTCCGCTCATTCCCAATTTTTTTTACTTTCTCCTTTCATTAATCATGTGTGGTACCGTAGCACACCCATCCCCAAGTTCTTACAGGGGATAATTGATATAAGTCCGTAAATATCAAGTTGAGGAATAAGTAAATTACTTACTTGAACTTCAGTAGGATGAGATCTTGTAGCTCCGAACGAAATTACGAATATCGTTTCGGTGTCAAATCTAATTATTTATGTATTTGATCAGAATGCTCTGTCTCTGAATTTATGATTTTAATAAATAATCCTCGGCTATATGCATTTTCTAAGAAATTCCTGGATACCATGGGAGCAATTTTTTTCATTTCAACCCAGGACCTCGGTGCTAATGGAGGATTAGTGCCTCACAGCCGGGTTATCCACATAACATCTCATATAGGTAAGCCGCAGAGACATTAACTATTCTTAAGGCCCACCATAGGGGGCCTTTGTGGGCCCTGAGGGCTTTTTAAAATAGCCTATGTTACAAATAAGTACATTTTCTATCTACATGCCAAATTTCAGCTCAATCTGTTGACTAGTTTTTTCGTGATGGAGTAACATACAGACAGACAGACAGACACCATTACATTTTTATATATTATTTAGGATTTGGTCGTTGCTGCATGTAATAAAGAAAATAATGGATACTTTGGTACACTAATGACTCGTATAAGTTTACAGTTCTAAGTTTTTGTTGAGGTATTTTGCTATTTATGTATTTAATAACTGTTGCTGTTTATGTTGCTTACTAGTAACAAAAAAACGTTTTTTTGCATTCTTGCTGTACCTGTACGAGGGACCAGGACGCTTCCACTACTTCAAATATTAAAATTTCACTTTATTTTAAAGGATAGAGACTAGACGTGGGTTATTAAAAATACCACAACAGATTATGGACCCAATATCGCAAGTAAATTGAAGAAACACGACTGAAGTTTGAGTACTTTTTCTGCATCTATATCTACATCTACATAATATCCCGCGAGACGCCGCATTGGCGTGTGGCAGGGGGTGTTAGGTCACCAGCCTTGTAAAAGTGTAAGTTTTTTGGAGATGAAATGGTGACATGAATTATATTAGTGTATTTAGTGAGCTTAATTTTTATTGTGATCGCTTATTGTTCTCGGAAAGAACGAGTTCTTGTACCTATCTGTTCGGCAGTGTATCTCTCTTATTTGGTCGCATCTGTCAGACCTAGAGATGTAATGAGGAGTCATGATAATATTCTCTATGTCTGCCCTGAAAAATATCAGTTCTGAATTTCTCAAGCAACGGATAAGCCTAGCGTGTTGCCTCCGAGTCTCTAGGGGCTCCCACTTTAAACCCTCTAAAAGTTGTGAGACATTATATGTACACTCATAGCAGTTGTTAACGAAGCGCGCTGATTTTCTTTGTATTTTATTAATTTTTTTGGTTTAATCTTTTTGACCAGTGTCCTTAATGCTCGTGGCGTATTCGAGGTGTGGCCTTTACCAGAGCGAAGTCTCTTTGCCTTTTTCTCGGAGCGATCTCTCTTTGACTTTTTCATCCGAGAACCTTCCTATTATAAGTTTCACAAAACCTAGTTTCTTTAATGCTGCGCCGCATATGTTTTGTATGTGTCATCCCCACGATATATCAGATGTAATTCCAAGGTATTAAATGTGTCTGAATAATTTATCTTTACTCCACCCACAGTATAGGTTTGGCACTTGTGTGATGACTTTTGCAGGAAGTGAACTGAGGTGCATTTGATGACATTTGATCCTCACCCCTACTCCTGGCACAATTAATGAACGTTTTTAAGGTCCGATGACAGAATTTCAAAGTCCGCGTCTTCGTTCATTTCACGGCAGATAACTGAATCGTCTGCAAATAATCTTAATTACTGCTAACGCGAGAACTTAGGTAATTTATGTAAATAATGAATAAAAGAGGGGCGATCACGCTTCCTTGAGGAACACCGGATGTGACTTCGACCGTATCAGAGAATAAATCACAGTAACTACTTTTTGTTTTCGATCACTGAGAAAGTCCCTCATCCCATTCACTCTATTTTTATAAGCTCTGCATGATTGAAATTTATAAATGATTTTTTTTATGAGGAACCTTGTCGAATGCCTTCTTGAAATCAAGGAATATCGCGTCGACTTGCTTAATTGATTCACCCGATTTTAGGATATCATGAAGGAAGAGCGCAAACTGTGTTTCGCAGGACCTTCCCTTACGGAAGCCGTGTTGACTGCTATGTAAGAAGTTACGATTATCCAGGAATGTCATAATATTACTAACGACCATGTGTTCAAGGGTCTTGCATAAAAGTGATGTTAGCGATATAGGCTGGCAATTTCCTGGGTCGTTTCTATTTCCTTTTTTAATAATCGGAGTGACGTGGTCTACTTTCTAGTCTTGGGGCACCTTGCCCTCGGATAATGATATGCTAAATATAATTTCTAAGAATGTTGCAATCTGTGGCGCTAACTTCTTGAGCACGTGTGCAGGTACTATTTCTGGACCTGGGGACCTGTTACTTATAATCGCTCGCAGTTGTTTAGTTATTCCATCACGTTGAGTTGTTATGTCAGCCATCGGCTCGCTTAAGTCAGGAATGTCTAAATTGTGAATTGTTTCATCCTTAGTGAATACACTTTCAAAATAGTGGTTTAATAATTTGGCTTAATGACGCTGTTGGTGACCATTTTCCGTTTGTGACCAATAAAGACTACTGTCAAAGATTCACCCTGGAGCTCTCTCGCGTAAGACCAGAAAAACGTGGGATTTTCATCTAGCAATTCACCGAGGATTTTTTCTTGAAGTTTTGTAGAGTAGCGCGCATTATTTTCTTAGTTTTTGAGCGTTTAGCAACGTCGAATTCTCTCGCCGCAAGATCCGTTTTTTACTCAATAGAATTTTTATACAGATTGTGTAATTGCCTTTGTCTCTTGAGCTCCTGCCTTATTTCGTGGTGATACCAACGAAGTTCTTTACTCTCCCGTTTGAATTTGTATGGAATATATTCATCGATTCCTGACACTTTCGTCGTGGTACTTTCGTCTTATCTCTGCCACATTCCAAGATATTTCTGCCAAGCAATGGATTTAAAAAATAACAAATATTATTCTTCTGTAAGGAAAGGCTAACCGGAGTACGTGGAAATAAGAAGAAAGTACCAGTTTACAAGGTATTCCTTGAGCTCTCGACGTCGTTGAAGGCAGTTTTTTTTAACATATTGAACCCGCAAAGGAAGCAACCGCGCCAGTAAAAAACGGAATATGGAGCTCGATTAATGAGCCATAATTTAAAGCTGAGAGATGCTTTAGTGCCCGATTTAGACCAGTGGTAGGATGTTCGACTCCCATTCCGAGTAGCCGACGCCTCTGGAAGAAAACCTAGTAAATGACGAGAGCGAGGTTGGCGAGGTAGATTGGGGCCCATCATACTGAACAATGAATTTGATAGAGCAATGAAGACCTCTAGATGAACACAGCGCTTGGAGATGGCAACATCAATGGAGATATCATGAAAGCGCCTGGAATTAAAGCCAAGGATAACCTGTACGAGATAATCAGAAATAGCTACCAATACGGAACACTTTCAGAGGATTTTCATAGAAGCGTAATGATAGCGATACCAAAAAAGACAAGGACTGAGAGATGTGAGGAGCACCGAATCTTGAGTTAGAGTTACATGCAACCAAAATACTCACACGAATAATAAGCCGAAAAATAGAAAGAAAAATTGAAAAAAATCTCTCAGAAAACTGGTTGGATTTGGAAAGAACAGGGGTACCAGGGAGGCCATACTCGGCCTGAGACTAATCGTGTAGAATACGATACATGTGAGCAAGCCATTGTATGTCGCATACGTGGACCTGGATAAAGCCTTTGACATTGTTGAGTGGAACAAGATGTTCAGACTGCTTGAAAAACTCGGAATTGAATACGACGACAGAAAAATTATCAACCAAATTAACAGGAAGTAAGTCGTCACAAAGCAAATGAGAGATGGAAGTCAGACAGAAGCTAAAATTAACAAAGGAGTAAGACAAGGAAGCAACCTCTTACCAGAACTCTTCAAGATGTAGTTGGAAGAGGCCATACGAGAAGCGCAAGAAATTGGACTGAGCGGAATAAAGATATACGGTAAAGGAATGAACATGCTCCGCTTCGCAGATGACATAGCAAACATAACTGGAAATTGCGATGATCTTCAAATGTCACCAAATGTAATGGACCAAGTTCTACAAGAATACAACATGAAGATAAGTAAGACGAAGATAAAAATCCTTGTATGCGGTAGAGAGACGTTGAATGCAGAAGTCACCCTAAGAGGAGAGAAATTAGAGCAAGTGGATTCCTTCAACTATCTCGGAAGTACCATCACGTGGTACCAAAGAAGGACAACGGGCATTTAGCGCAGAATAGCCCAAGCTAAGAAGAAGTTTATGGGAAAAGGACAATTGCTGTGCTCAAAGAAAATAGGACTACAAACCAGGAAACAACATGTGAAAACATTCGTGTGTAGCGTAGAATTTTATGGATCGTGAGCATGGACCATAGGAAAATCTGACCAGAGCAGACTAGAAACCTTGGAAACCAGGTGCTGGAGGAGTATGTTGAAGATAAGTGGAGTGAAAAAATAAGAAATGATGAAGTGTACAGAAGAGTAGAAGAGGAAAGGGATATATAGAACGCCATACAGCAAAGAAGAACCAACATTTATTGGACACACCCTGAGACACGATGGGTCAGTGAGGAACATAATTGAAGGTAAAATAGAGGGAAAGGTCCCTAAGTCTTTAATGAAAAATATGAAGAGAAGATGCAAGAGGTGACAATTGTAAAGTACCTGAAAAATGTCGTCACAATAATCAGGGTGACATTGGACGACTGGGAGATCGATCTACACTTGGAGGTTTGGTTTGAACGAGAAAGATATGAAAGCAATGTGACACACATTTCTAAAGAAACCGGAGTCTCATAAGGAGGCCATCCAACCAGACGAACGAATTTACTGGAGGTATGCAATGGACAAAGAAATTAAAGACGCGAAGAAAGAAAGCACATGAAGAAAATCAAATATGGATTCTAGTAGACCTTCCTCCCGGAAAAAGAGCCTTTCTCTGTAAATGGGTCGATAAAGAAAAGAAATATGCTGATGGGTTAGTTGACAACTACAAGGCAAGACTTGTTATAAAGGGTTTTTGACAGCTAAAGGGTATTGATTAGGATGACACCTTTATCCCAGTGGTTAGAATGTCTACAGTTCAAACACTACTCAATGTTGCTGCTAAAGAAAATATTGCGTTGGCTCAAATAGATTTATCTATGTTATTTCTTCATATTGATTTGGAGGAAACTATTTTCTGCCTAAAGCAGCCTAAGAGATACTATGATGTTCCAGCAGTCTGCCACAGGAAGAAAAGCTTGTATGGTTTTAAACAGGATCCTCGGTGTTGGAATAAACAATTCAGCAGCTACGTAATCACCTTAGGATTTCATAGAAGTGAAGCTGTTCCTCGTCTCTTTATAAGAAAGTAAGGCAGCAATTAAATTTTCTTTATTTTGTATTTTGATGATGGTTTGATTGCTGTCAACAGAGACCAGGAGTTGCAAAAATGTATTGATGATCTCAAGAAGGAATTCAAAATCACTTCAAAACCAGCCTCAGATGACCTGAGAATGAAAATCAATAATAAAATGATGGTTCTGTACAAGTTGACCAATCTCAGGGCACAAATGAAATACGGGAACGATTTAGCATGAAGAACAGCAGAGCCATAGCGACCCCTATCATCAAGGAGAACAAAATAGGAGAGAGGCCTACTGGCAATATCTTCCCTTGTCGGCTAGCCATTGGAGCGTTGATTCACCTGATGTGCGGGACTCGGCCCGAAATTGCATATTCTGTTAGTGTGGTTTCAAGAAACCTTGAAAAACCAGCATGCCGTGATTTACAGAAGAGGTACTACTGATTATGGCATTGTTTACAAAGTCTTGCAAGCAACTTGGAGTGTGACAGAGATACAGATCATGTTGGTGATCTAAATACAGGTCATTCAACAACAGGAATACTCTGTCTGTACTTATGTGCAATAATTACCTGGACAAGTCAACAACAGGTCACAACAGAAGCTGAAATTGTCGCAGCCAGTGCAGCAGCGCGGGTAAAATTTTGGATTGAGAGATTTTTATTCGAACTGTACCAGTGGAGGACATAGCCAGAATCACCACATGACAATGAAGCTCCTATTCGACTTCATTAAATATCCTGAGTTTCATTTCAGGACGAAGCACATTTGCATTAGGCATTTTTTTCATTCGAGCTCTTGTTACAGGAGTACAAATTGCCATCACAAGAGTCAGCACAGAGAACCAGCTTGCAGACGTATTAACTAAAACCACTGTTTACTGTGACAACGAAAATTGTATTTTAAAATGATATATTCTTGCATTTTTTCGTTCTACTTTGGGGAAAATGAAGCTACTTCTACTTCGAATATGAAACTTTGTCACTTTCTTTATAAGGATAAAGTCTAGTCGTGTGTTATTTAATATACCACAACAGTTTCAACGTCCTCAAACCGAAGTCTTTGAGTTATCTTCTCAATGCAGATAATAGCTGCTAATCACTAACGGCTGCTGATGACACATTTATGCATACATCAGAGGTGTGGTGCGAAACCCCTTCGCCCTCTTTGATCTGCGACTTTCGTAGGTCTTTAAGACCTCTCACCTTCATTTCTTGTCTCCATCAAGCGTCCTTCTCGGCTCCATACCAACCTTCCCTCTCAAAGCGTTAAATCGATTTTCGATCACTCTACGGTGATTCCATCTCGCTTGACACATTCTGTTGTAAGAAAGACTACAGGACTGTTTGTTCTATAGTTTTTTTCAGTTGTAAACCATCTCTCCATAAGGTTGTTGAATCCGTCTTTGTTCACAAGCAGTTTTTCGCTAAACTTTACGTACTTGTTCTCATTAGTGATATCCAGATATAGAAAAGAAAAAATAAATTCATTTCGATTTATATATTGGCTATTCACCGGTATCTCAGTACGCAGCCTTTTAGCTCAGGAAATTTATTTCAAGTTGCACTCGAAAAAACTATTTCAAATACATATATTGTTGTTCAACAATCTTGTTTTTTCTATCTAGTTAGGTCTGTGGGAAATTTTCATATTGTTCTCTTTTACAATTTTCTCGAAAGCAAATTTGCTGCTCTGTAATCCTCTTTGTATTACCCAAAGAGAATAAGAAATCTGTGGATCCTAATTCACTGGAGTGCGCGGAATTGGAGAATTTTTAAATGTTTAAATCGGGGATCTCAGGGTCGGAGGGAATTCAGTTAGTTAATAAATGAGTTTAGTCGCCTCTAATTACCTGTCCTCATGCAAATAATGTCATCAGCACATATAAAATAGAAAATTTAGAACATGAATTGAAGAACATAAAGAGAGTGTTAAACTCAAACACTTCATGTCGTAATTCGCCAAGCCCCCCATACAAACGGGAGTGAAGAGCGGTTGTAATATTATTAATTTTATTCTTGTATTTGAAAAAGGTTTAAACTGGATGTTTTAGAAATCCTAGAAATAGCCAAATTCTCTCTTTCGCCTGATTTTACTGTATTAAATGATGTGACTGAATTTAAATTGTGTCCAATTTCGGTCACAGTTTTTAAATATGACTTCTTTATTGCTAACCCTACCTCCCCCTTTTTATGTTATCATTATCTAACCTTCCTTCCGCTTCCCCCATTGTCCTTCTCTATGCTCGTAAACTTCCATTACTCGTCCCCTCCTCTCACACGCTTCCCCTTCCTCTACCCTCCTTTTGCTTGAGTTAATATAAAAGGTTCGCATTTGTAATGTTTCCCTTTGTACGTCTTGAAAATTAGGCTATAGACGTTGAAAGCGGTAGACAGCATTAAGGCATACTGTACATACTTTATATTATGAGTTATTCCGGGACTAATAAGTCTACGAATTCAGTTCTATTGGTGTATATCATATATCATCTGTATAGTTCACGATTCCTTAATTAAGGCTTTGCTGAGAATTTTTGGTTGAAAGCGAAATGTCCCTAGAACCTTATATCTATGAAACCTTTGAGTGGGGAGTAAATTAAGCAATTTTTCCACGGGTGCCTAAGGAGACCTTATCGCACAGCATTAAAGGCCACTCCATGCGCCCTGTGACTTATTTTAAATGCTACTTCTGTCACGCGCCGTTCGCCTTACTATCGTACGTACGATGGCCCGTGCGACGGAAGGCTGAATTCGTAATGTGAACGCTTGTCCGTATCATGGTAATCCGTAGTTCCTAACGCTGTCACCTCACAGTGGTAGCGCTGGTATTGTGACCAGAAACAGGAAATGATGAATAATAACAATGAAAAAAAGACAATCATTAACATTAAGCAGATGATATTACTTTAAAAAATAAGTCTAGAAATGTGTCATTTGGTTAAAAAAAACATTTCGAAAGCCTCAAAACGCCACAGTAATACGGTATTCCTCATTTCGTTTGCTTTTCCCGGGGGATCTGTTTGGAGTGGTGGCTAGAGTAATCGCCTACCATACGGGCGGCCAGGGTTCAAATCCCTGTTGAGGAGGATGTTTTTCAGAGGTGGGTTTCGTGGATCCCTACTTGAGTGTCTTGTGGAGGGCACTTCAAGTACAGTACTCCGTCTGTCGGAT
Organism: Ceriagrion tenellum; assembly: GCA_963169105.1. Taxonomy (NCBI): domain Eukaryota; kingdom Metazoa; phylum Arthropoda; class Insecta; order Odonata; family Coenagrionidae; genus Ceriagrion; species Ceriagrion tenellum. The sequence continues at coordinate 134,714,122 of OY720637.1, forward strand.
GAGACGTTAAACCGTGGTTCCCTTGGCGCCTTTCGTTAAGAGCAGGCTAATGTCGACGCCGGGTTTCTATCCACCCATCTTACCTTACCCATCCCCTATGGCGAAAATTACCTTAGCAGTCGGTCGCCTCCCCAAAACTCCAATCCAATCCAATTGCTTGTCCTTTACTGGTTCGTTACGATGACATGGTGAGGGGGTTAAGGGTAACGCTTGTCCTCGTTCAAAATACAATCGTACGTACGTTGGTCCGCTCGATGATATTATGAAAGAGTCATTAATGTGTATGCGTTTGCACCTTGGACTGCGGGCCGTCCTGCTTACCCGTGTGCAGAAAGAGGTGGTTCCTGAGGTTGGTGTGCTTGCTGAATCCCCGGTTGCAGATGGGACATCGGAAAGGCCAACATCCCGAGTGCACATAGGCATGCGATCTCAAGTCTCCAGGAGTCGGAAAAGACTTCCCGCAAAGTGAGCATTTGTGTGGCTTGTCCTGTGAAGAAAGAAAATTTGTTTCGTGGACTAAGACAACCATCTCTTGGATGATAGACAACCTTCTACTGTCTACCATTAGAGCGGCTACATAACGATTGTAGTAGTCTGGGAACACTACTGACATTATGGCGACATATTTTTATATATCTTACTAAAATGAATGTGATAGAGTCCTTCATTGGTTGTTCAATCCTAAGATTGGTTGACTGCAACCCTTTACAGTGGTAGCGCTTGGTAAAAATATGTCCCTATCTAATGCTAATTCCCTTACTCCGTTGTGGTTCCTCTTATGCACAGCCTAGTTTTATATCTACATATTGCAATGCAAGCCACCTCAAGGTTGTTTGGCAAAAAGAGAGTTATCACCAACATGCACCATTATGTACAAGTGACTTCCTTCAACATACGCTACACTCCAGGTTTGATAATAAAGATATAGAAACTATTGAATTAATGTGAACTGCGACTGAGTAAATGAGATGCGAGAGTCACGCAGGGATCATGCAAAACGTGATATTAGTGCTACGTGGCAGACTAACAGAAATTACAACCATTAAGGAGCAAATCAATTAATCAGCTACACTATCTGTAAACTAACCTACTTAAGATCTCATCAGCAACCATTATGCTCTCTCATAGATCGCCGAAAAACGATATTTTGAACCTGTCTTTTCTGCAGTATAGGGTGATTCAAAAGTCTTGTTATGAACACGGAAACTCAGAACTTGTTTATTTTTCAACATAGATTCATGAAACAAAGATGAAAATGTTACTAAGTATATCAAGTTTTATTTGTTATCGCTGAAAATGTTCAATGTGACCTCCATTTGTAGCACGGCACACATCCTCACGTTGGGAGAATTCATCCCAGACGTATTGTCATGAATTCATCTATCTATGTTGACAAATAAAATAGTTCTGATTTTCTGTGATCATAACAAGACTTTTGAATCACCCTGTCTATTTCCATAATTTTATTCTGATGATCTTATCTACCATAGTATGTTGGAGTTCGTAAGAAATTAATAACTTCGTCGAAAAATGAATTGGTTTTGAATTAACATGAAATAATAAGTGAATTTTCAATCGAGGTTCTTAAAGCGATTCCCATCCCAGTTGATACAGAGGTCAGTAGCACTAACGAGACTATCATGACGGCCTTTCACGTATCTTGCTGATCTTCCCTGCTCGCGTTATAACTCTGTTTTAAAACCCTACCTCAGGAGGATCCCAAATACTGGCAGAGTTTTCCAAGTGGATCTGAAAAGGGAGAAATAGCTGATTTCTCTAACTTTCCCTTTGCACTGTCCAAGTACTACTTAAATAAATTCTAATTTACGATTAGCTCCACTAGTTATTTCACTAATTCGTTCGCCCCGCGAGAGATGATTACACAGTTCAACTCCGAAATATTTTACAGATTATACAGTCTCTAATTGAGCAAGATGTATGCAATAGGTGTATTGAGGGGAGTAGTTTCCTTTTCCAGAAGTTCATTGCAACACATTTTTTCTTCTTCAATTCTAGCTGCTACGCACCGTAACGCGTTTGAATTGTCTTGAAGTCCTTCGTTAGCGCTTCCTTATCATTATGGCTGCGAGTTTCTCTGTACACTGCATAATAGTTTGTTTGGTCTATGTATCTATCCCATAGCCTTCCTCTTGAGATAGTCCCCTCTATTTTCCTTTAGTTACATTCTTCGCACACTCATTGTGCCTCATAGTGTGCCCTACCAATCATAGGATTGAACAACCAATGAACGAATGAGAGAGGGTATAGGGCTTCAAAATAGCTTTTATATCAGAAAGATCGCGTGACTTGAATCTCAAGTTGTGTTAGCCTTGCACGTAGCCTCAGAGTCTCTAGTGACTCCAAAACGAATACTTTTATCCCGTGTGCTACCTTTTCTGTTTACTGGTGGAGATAAGACTTTTCTTCGCATTGCATTTCGTGAATTAAATATTTCAGTCCTGGGTCCCAGATGCTTGCGGCTTAACGCGTTCGGGTTCAAGAGATTGGTTAGGGGATCAACGCAGCATTACGTACAGTCCTAGTTTCAAAACATCATGTTAATTATTGATGTATATTTCTCTTCCATATATTTATAATATACAGGTATTTTCTTGGTATTTACCGTATGTTTATAATTTACCAATGAACTTGGACGATAATAACAGTTTAGAATTGCATAATGGTTTTAGACTATTGGATTATTTCTCTAAAGAAAGATGTCGTGAATCCTATTTTTACTCCCCTTTCCCATAGTGTTGAACTTTGACTTTCAAAAAGACATTGACCAACGAATTGAATCGTTTTACTGTAGATTGTGTTTTCTTTGGAGAGGTAATGAGAGAGGTTGGTGGTGCCAGGAGTGCGGGATAGACTTAATAATCAGCAAATGCACCGCAGTTCACTTACTGCGAAAGTCATCGTACAAATTCCATACCTATACTGTGGGTGGAGTAAACTTAAAATCTTCAGATACAGTAAAATATCTTGGAATTACTCTAACTTCTGATATATCGTGGGGATTACACATACAAAACATATGTGCCACAGCATTAAAAAAAACTAGGTTTTGTTAAAGTTTTAATAGGAAGGTCCTCGGATGAAAAAGTAAAAGAGAGATGCTACTTCCCTCTGGCAAAGGCCACACCTCGAATACACCGCGAGAATTTGGGACCCTGGTCATAAAGATTTAGGCAAAAAATTAATAAAATACAAAGGAAAGCAACGCGTTTCGTAAAACAACTGCTACGAGCGTACATGTAGTGTCTCTCAACTTTTAGAGGGACTAAGTAGGAGCGCCTAGAGACTCGGAGGCTACACGCTTGGCTTAGCCGTTGCTTGAGAAATTCAGAGCTGATATTTTTCAGAGCGGCACTGATAATATTATTATGACTCCTCACTACATCTCTAGGTCTGACAGATGAGATAAAATAAGGGAAAAACTCCGCCGAGCAGATAGGTACAAAAACTCGTTCTTTCCGCGAACAATAAGCGACCACAATAAAAACTGAGCTCCACTAAATACACGCCTATAATACATGTCACCATTTCATCTCCAAAAACTTACGCCTTTAAACGGCTGGTGACCTAACATCCCCTGCTAGACGCCCATGCGGCGGCTCGCGGGGTATTATGTAGATGTAAATGTAATAAAGAGCCAAGAACACTTGTGCCAGTAAGGATTGGGGGTGTATTAGAAAACAGAGAGTGAGGGTGGAGGGAAACATGACGTTATTAACAGTTAGAGAGCCAAATGTTAACGAATTACACCGACGACTTCACAATCTATCGTTCCATCCTACGGATTGAGTACCGACTGAATCTCGATGTTCTCTCCACAGACAATGAGTCCACAAATCGGATGCCATTGGTAATTCTGAAAAATCTCCATCACCGCTGAGCTTGAAACCAGAGCCCGCAAAATATTAATGACTTATTAATGCTCTGATTACCACACCAACCCGATACACCTTGAACCGGGTATCTGTGGGGCAGAGAGGTGGTATTAGAATAAAGTTTTCTTCAGGCCATCCTGTAAACTTGTTGAATATGTTGAGATAACGAATGGTTTCACACATATTTACATCGTAATCGTGTCCCAATCTTATGCTGCGAAGCATTTATATCTGCTGGTGAGGCTCTACCATCAGGTGATCGTTTTTTCTTCAGTTATGAAACCGATTCCGGCCATAATTCGTCTTTCGGTTTCACGGGCAGGGGTTAAACCTGCACATATTATTTGAATTCTTTCTCTAAATACCTGCCCCCCAAGCGAACTGCGCAATTTAATCGCTGGCAACTGCGGCGTCCGGCGTTTGTGTAGACGTTTGAAGAGGTATAGTTTCCCATCTGCCAATAAAGCTGACGTAGGAAGTGATGTTTCCATTACACAAGAAATTTAAATAAAAAAAACAGCCAATTATATCAACCAGTCAATATTTCGGATTTGAGTATCCCTAAAATAACTATTTTTACAGTGAAAAACTTGAGGTTACTTCACAATGAATTATAAATCAACCGTTTAGAATTTTCCGCGAATGAAAATTAAAACAACATGTTTTTACATTTGACTCGTTTTCCAATCGATTGCTACAAAATCTTCCAATGGCTACCCTAAATAATAATGCTGCTATGACACGTGTACTACGGAATCCCGAAAGACAGTCATCTACCTAGCAATAATTTCACCTTATTTATATATAATTCTATGAATGTCGTTCACCCTACCAGTCGCCACGTTCGGCCGATTTGAACACCCTCGATCCTAGTGATCACAATCGATTCTGGTTGGGCTGTTCTTATCTAAATCCAAACTTTCATTTCTAAAGTCCACTCTAATCCACTTTCGCCGCAAGTCAGTGTACATGTCTAGTAAGGTACTGATTAAAAAGAAAACATTTAACCCGTCTCCCTCCTACATGGCGTTCAAGAATCGCATTACTTATACCTCTTTCAATCTTGCAAAACATTTTCCCTCCATCTTTTATTTCACGGCACATTACTCCTCCTTTCACCATAAAATTAATTGAAGAAAAGGAAACAATGGAAAATCAGTGGAAAAGTACAATATGAAAAAATGTTTTGCAGTGATGGTCTCAAAATTGAGAAACCTTTGAAAAAAGACTACAGAAATATTGCAAAAAGCCAATTGAAACTATTTTGAACGAAAAGATGAATCATAGCTCAGTAAAGCATAGAAAAATGACATTTAGCCATGTGAGTGCATATGTATTAATTCATTTTATCGCTGAAATAATGCATTCATTCAAACAAAACGTACAAAAATCCATAGAACTTATATCGGTAATTGATCGCGGCACTGTTTCTGGACCAGCATGAGTGGGCTTTGCGAACCAAAACGGTACTGCTGCTCAAACCTTTGGCACTATGAGTAACACATTTCGGAAGTAGTCTGAACTAATTATTTTTCGGTTGTGGTGCACACAATTCCGATTTCAAACAGACCAATTAGATTCCTTGAGCGCGCAGTACCTTGGTGTGCGTCATCCGATGGTAGTATAGATTGGAGCTGGCGGTGAATCGCTTTCCGCAGACGAGGCAGGCGTGTGGCCGCTCCCCGCTGTGGATTCGACGGTGCGTGTTCAGCGAAGACGACGTCGAGAAGCGTTTGCCGCACTCCTGGCACCCGTGCGGCTTCTCACCTTTCATCGGGCGAATCGAGAGGGAGAGGTGAAGCAGCCCACGGCAAAGAAAAGAGTGAGAGAGGATTGTTAAAAATAGAGACTTCCTATCTTTAATTAAGGTGGTGCGAGCGAGATAGTTCCCTAATCACAATAGAGACCAAATTCGAACTATACGTTTTAATTTCACCAGCTGTTGGGCACACGAATTTAGTATTGCATTATTAATGGTGTAATAATATATTTTTTACATGACAGAAATTGTAAGTAATCAAATGAAAATATCTGAATGTCTCTAACTTGACTCATTTTTTTCACGCGGTACGTTTGAAACTCCATCAAAACGGAAGGTTTATTGTGATCCCGAAGAATTTACGGCGGTGATAATATGATTAATTTACAAAAATAGTTGAGAAAACACACAAACTACACACTGTTGATTTTGAAGTGTAGGGAATGCCTAATTTTTAGTATAATGTCTCTCTGGAGTGCATACACGTACTATTTCCCATGTAAAAGGGCTGGTATTTTTAGGCAAATGTTCGGAAAGTTGTGTGACATGGGGTTAAATTTTTGATGTCAATGTAAGTGTTATATATTTTTCTTTAAAGTGAGACAAAATTCATTGATTTCTAGGTAAAATGATATTTCGCTCAAACTACCTTGACGAAATGCTGGGAAAAAGAGCAAGTTACTATTTTGACGATGAACCATTTGTCTCCAGGAAAGGGATGTGATTTCGGTTACGGGATCACACAATGAAAGAAACAAGTACACAGAGTAAATTCGGGATGGCGGATGCGCAATGAACCGCTTGGAGAATTAATTACTTGATAAAAGACTTGTTTTGAGACAAATGGCCGTGATAGGTATGTATGTTCTAAACTTCCATAATTTTTTTTTCTTTGAAGGCTTCCGCGACTCATATACTTGTTAATATTGCCGTTTTCAGGTATTCTCGTCGCGTGTTTAGTTTTGCTCACTATAGTTTCTCCCCTCTTCCTGGGGGCGTCTTCAGGTCCGTTTGGCATTTTGTAATTATTGTTATTATTTATTTCCTGTTGTTATGTATTTCGTTGCTAGTTCAGTTGACCATTATGTTCATCTGCTTGACATAGATTCAAAATGTGTCTCCATTGGCCGCTCCGCGCTGTGGTCCGACCACTCTATTCCAGGTTCCATAAATTCTATCCAGCGGTAGTAGATTAGAACGAATATTCGAAGATAGTAACTATTGGTAAATTAGATGTTATGAAACAATTATATGTGTTCCTGCAACCCACATATTTTTATGAAATCTATAACTTTATGGATCTCAGAACTATTGATTCCGTAACTAAATGTTCTTGCAGATGGCTATTAGTCTGTTGAATTCGCGGACGACCTGGCGTTGGCGATCATAGAAGGGATTGCAAGGGATCCATAAAGCCTTAGGTATATACATCAGAAAGCCAGTGTGGAAAATATGTAATAAAGATAATTCTTGAGAAGACCATGGTAATAAGATATTCTAGGACAGGGCTGCCCAGCGCACGCGCTGTGCCGTGCACCCGTGCACGGTGCAAACCATGACAGTTTCGTGCGCGCGAAGGGAGGGCTCGCTCTGTCTCTTTCTCCCTCTCGGTCAAACTGTTCCCGTGCCCTCCCCTCCCATTCTGTCGTGCACCTCACCACCACTACGCTAACGCCGCGCGTAGCCACATTCAACAGGACTGAGTAACGCGTTCATAAACAACTATTGAGGTACAACTGGGATCGGTTTCTTTTTAATGCTTCCTTGCATTTATTTTCGTCGAGACAATATCGTTTATGTTTGGTACAATGGTTCTGCTAACAGCAACTCTTAGTGTGTTCTTCAAATTGATATCTGTAATACTCTACCTTACTTTAGTCTTGGTGTTGTTTAACACAGAAAAAAATCTTTCGCAAATAGCAGTAGATCCAAACATTGACATCACTTTGGCCACTTCTCTGCGGATTTTGGGAAAGTTTTGCGGCGGTAAACATCGATAAAATTGCACTAGCTGATTGGAGTTATAAAATATATCTCGCAAATTATCGTCACTTTGGAGCTCTAACAATTCAAATTGCAGTTCTGAAGGAACATTTTCAACATCTACCGAAAATGGTTTCACAAAACGATCGAGTCTTGAAGCAAGTGCAGCGATATCCTGAAAAAGACATTTATCATAGATTAATAATTGTTCCATATGAACTTTTATTTCCTGCGTTTTCAAAATAGCAAAATAATCACGTTTTATTTCTGATGTTAGTTCAAGTTTAGGGGCACTTAACCTGAAATCGGTTTGAGAACTCGTTCTCGAGGGTTTCGATCATCTTCACGTACCGAGGAAATTCTGCGCCGTCTTTGACAAGTTCTGTTAAAAAACACGGAAAAATAATAAGGCACAATTTAAGTATAACCTCCGAGAGTAGTTAACATTATTCATTTTTGATTACTACTTGCCTAGCTTAGGAAAGTGATCCGTTTTGCTCAGCGAGAGTTGAGTTTTGATGAGCTTTTGAAAGGCTTTAATTTTAGTCACCATGTCAGTGATAAGGAGGTTATCACCCTGGAGTTTCAAACTTAAGTCATTTAGAAGGGCAGTTAGATCGACCAAAAATGCTAAATTAGCAATCCATTTCGGATCTTGTAATGATGGCACTGGCCGTCCTTTTAGATCTAAAAAATAAGCAATATCTTCTATAAGATGAAAAAAGCGGTGGAGTACCTTGCCCCTGCTTAGCCACCGCACTTCGGTGAAATAGGGAACATCAGGGTACTCTGCCGATAAACTACTAAATTGGCGGTTTGTGAGACCGTGAGATCGAACGTAATTCACACTAGAAATCACTGCTTTCATAACTCCAAGGTCGTCAATCCCCTTAGCACAGTTAGCCTCTTGATGAGCAAAACAATGTAAGGCCGGTAACGTAGGCCCTTTAATGTTCTTACGAAGCAGACTGATGAACCCATTTTGATTTCCTCTCATGGCTGGCGCCCCATCCGTTGTAACTGACTCGATCTTGGTCCAATCCAACATAACTCCATCGGCGGCTTACTTAGTTGCCTCGAGTATATCCACCCCCTGCGTAGTATCCTTCAGCGATACCATATCAAGAAACTCTTCTGTTACAGTCAAATTTTCGTCTACGCCCCGGAAAAAAATCACCAATTGCGCGGTGTTTCTAATGTCCGTAGACTCGTCGAGCGCGATTGAAAAGGCGATACAGTTTTGCACTTTTGCTTTCAATTGCTGGTGCATATTGTCCGCAATATCACTTATTCGAGGAATAATTGTATTTCTTGAGAGTGGCACGCTTTGATAGATAGGTACTAGAGCTGGGTGCAATGTTTCCACCTGGTCAATGACAATACCCTTTGCTAGCTGCCCGTCTACGCTGTACAAAAAAATACGCCAGTTCCCATTCATTTTTAAAAGGAACCTCTGTCTTTAACCTTTTACTCGAGGATGGGGTAGTATCCATGAGCGACGTCTTTTACGCTGTGCTATTCAACTTGTTATCACGCTGTGTCCCGTCTACGGCTACGGTGGAAACAGCAACCGCAGCAACGCCGAAACACTCACGGCGAGCGCCAACCCAGGTGACCCGAATAGAGCCGAGCCGTGTATAACCGATGCACCTGTGCACCGAGTGCACCCGTGCGCGCAGTTTTGCTCATGTGCATTTTCCAGCGTCTGGGCAGCCCTGTTCTAGGACAACGAAAGCCATGTTTGTCCCACACTTAGGAGGGCACAAGCTGGAGTAAATGGAGATTTTTACTTCGGGTGTGCCCTTGAAGAAAATGGGCAAAGTAACAAAGACGTTAGGATGAGAGTCGTGAATGAGCAGGTAGCGTTAAGTAATTGAAAAGAGATGACGACGAGGGCCTTGGGTGTGGATATGCTGAGGAGGCTGACGAAAGGCTTGATATGAAGTAAAGAGTTGTACGGGGCAGAAACGTGGATTCTGGTAAATAAACACGAGACATTCGGGATGTGTGTGTGGAGGAGGATGGAGTAGATACGGTGGACGTAATGGAAGACAAACGAGGAAGTGCTTAGTTAGTGGGTAAGGAAGGAAAACTTCTGGATGTGATTAGGGGGATATGAGTTTTGTTACTGCAAGAGGTAATGAGGGGCATTTGTTTGCTTAAGGTAGTGAAAGAGGGAATATTGGGGTTGAGGGAGGAAGCATGTTGGGCTAGTGAGAATAAGAAAGAAAGAGAATTAGTTTTATAGACAGAATAAAGAAACTCGTACGCTGAGACTAAGAAAGAAATATACAAATAGGTTGGGCTATAAAAAAATCTAGAGGATTTATACTGACTTCAATTGAAACCTTTCATTCACCTTCAATTCATTACAATGAAATACCATGGGGCTTATATGGATAAATGCCTTCTAATTTCGTAAATGTATTGAACGCATCGACACTAAATCGTGAAGAAAATGGTTCTATTTGAATGAGATAAACGGTAATTACGTTTACTAAACGAAGCATGTTTAATTCAATTGCCTAAGTCTATTGTATTGGTTAAATTTCTTGAAATACCTTTAGGGATATTATAAACGTTATGAATAAGGGCTGTGGAGGGTAGTCTACTTTAATGCATTCAAAAGATTTTAATGTGTTGGATCGCGTTCGTTCTATCGGTCCCGTGGAAAATTTTAACATATGTACCTCAGCGTCTCCATACTTTTAAATCATTTATTATTTTACATATTTATTTACCTTATGTCTGATCATAATTTACTCTGGAAATGCTACACGTAAAAGCCAATCCCTCTTATTTATAGTTCGATAAATTAACAATTGACCATTTGGGATGAAGATAGGAAACACCCACAAGACCACATTTCTTAAGGCCGCTTTATACGGTACATTTTATTGTATCGTACAAACGAATGTATCATAGAATGTACAAGAAACAATAGAATTGGAGCAGGCTCTATTACCCGTTAAGTCATTCAGACAATCACACAATTTGCCGCTTTACACGGTACAATTTCCTTCGTGAAGGAATTCGTACATTCGTTTGTACAATAAAATGTACCGTGTAAAGTGGCCTTTATTATTACGTTCCATAGTTGGAGGTTCAACTATGTTCTGTGGAAGTTAAATTTCAAAAATGAAAAAGTAACTTTGTTTTCTTCCCCAGTTGTATTTTATTGGTACAGCATGTTTTGATATAGCGGTGTCATCATCAGGTACAAACTCGAAATATTTTTCAGATGTATATATCATCCTTGATTTGATTGTCACGGTTCGGTACAGTTTGGCCTTTTTCGCTATACTTGCGTTCTTAATACGTTCCATTGTTTGAGGCTCTACTATGTGAAAGTTGAATTTCACAAATGAAAAAGTAACTTTGTTTCCTTCTACAGTTTTATTTTCGTGGCACAACTGTATCGCCAAACTGTACCGAGCCGTGAAAATCAAATCAAGAATGATAATACATCTGAAATTTTTTTTGAGTGTGTACCTGATGATGACACCACTGTGTCGAAACATGTTGTACCAAGAAAATAAAACTGTGGAAGAAAACGAAGTTACTTTTTCGTTTGCGGCCTTTATTATGTTCAGTGACGTTGTAACTGTTGGTAAGTCTATAGTTTGGACGAATGAGTATCGTTGCGTGATGTGGCTCACCGGTGTGCGTCCGGGCGTGTCTCTTGAGCAGCGAGGGCCGGTCGAATCCCTTTCCGCACACGGCGCACGGCAGCAGGGGCCTCCGACGCCCCTTCCTCACGGCGTCCTCCGCACTCTGCGGCCGACGCTCTCGCCCCCGCGGAGTCACCACCGTCGCGGACCCGAGGTCGACCGAGCCGCGCGGTCTGCCGGCGGCGGCGAAGGACGTGCTGTCCGGGGACTCGCGCCGCGGCGCCTCCCCCTCTTCCTCCTGATCGACGACAGTGTGGTCGTGCACCTGGCCAGGGTGCTCATCGCTAGCCCCCCTTGAGGCCGCCAACTCCGACCCCTTGCCGAGGCTCTGGGATTTTCCAGCGAGAGCATCCGAATCGTCGGGGGCGATAGGCGAACCGGCGAGCGAGAGGTCCAGTGGACAATCTGGAGTACAGGGATAGGCATCAGACAGGACAGTAAATTTCTCATTGGATAGACCCAAAATATGGGCCCATACGAGTTTTTTTTTAATTCTTAACCTGCGGTATTGCATGGAAAACACTCCACCAAAACAAGTAGATAGGTTATCTATCGGTGGGATAGGTTAAAATAAATTTCGAGCAAAAATTCTAATTATTTTTACATACATACATACCAATCACGCCGTTCCCTTCCGGGGTAGGCACAGTCACAAAGTTTCACTCAAAAATATATAACTGTACACCTAACTCTGCTTCAATAATTTCCTCCAACCTGACCTATCCTTGCAAACCTCTTTTGCTTCATTTACCCCCATACACTGCTTCATACACGCCCTCCTGTTTTTAAGACTCCTAATTTCTCCTCCTAAGAATTTCTTCAACCACATTCAACCACACCTTTCTCGGCCTACCTCTACCTCTCGCACCATTTATTTCACTCTTATATGTCTGCTTCGTTATTCGACTCTCGTCCATTCTCTCAACATGGCCAAACCAACGAAGCACACTCCTTTTATATATGTCCATACTGGAGCATTTAACCCACATTCATTTATTACCCACTCATTCCTCACCCTATCCATCCTACTTTTGCCGCAAACACTCCTCATACCCACGGCGTTTAGTCTACTCTTTTAATAGTATTAATAATAATTTTTTGCTCCCATAATGTACATACATTAAAACAGCAACACACAATTTATGGAAGCTCTAGGTAACCCAAATACCGAGAAAAATTTATGTATCAAAAGAGTGATAAGATTACTGTATTATACCTGGTGCCAGACTATAATTTACAGAATTGATTTATAATTTTTTGTAGTATGAAACAATTTTGTGTACATTTTTAAACGATAATTCAATATCTTCGTAATCGAACAGCTATTTTTTAACTTGCTTTTAAAAATAACATAACTTTTTTCCTTTTTAACATTCTCTGGTAGTAGGTTAAATATTTTTGGTGATAAATAAACAAAACATCTCTGAAATAAGTTTGTATGAGGTCTAGGGGGTAAAACAACTGAAAGCATGCGGAGGCTCCACTTATATTCCCTAGGCAATGTGCTAAACAAGTTTCCATTCCACAAGTAAAATTTTTTAAACTCTTTATAAACATATAAATATCTTCAACGTTGAATTTTCAATCCGCAAAGAAGTGGAAGAGAGTGGTGAAATCGCTTTTTAAAAGTGACTGTTCTTATTATTCTTTTCTGTAGAACCAAATCAGGTTATAATAGTGCACTTATACGCGCCACCCCAAGAAACCAAGCCATAACTTAATTTTGAGCTCTCAAGAGCATAATATATCTGCTTTTAGAAGATAATTGAGCGTATATTGCGTAAATAATATAAATTACTTAAACATTGTCTTAAAACTGAAGCTACGCCAGAAATTTTCTCATTCCACTTCAACGCGTAGTCCAGATTTTCACCTAGATAATTAAAATGAGTTACACATTCAAAAACAGCACAATTTTCACAGTTAACATGAGTACTATCAATAGTGTGATATATAAATTCACAATTAAAAACGAATCCATTACATAAATCATATATTAAATATTTGGTTTATCGCTTAATTGCAACTTATTATGGTGAAACCATTATGGTAAGAACCTTAAATCTCCATCGTATTTTCTTTTAACATTTTTCCATGAGGCATCCTTATGACTTAAGGGTAAGTCATCCGCAAAGGCAGTTACGCACCCATTGAAACTGCAATGACATAAATCATTGATATAAATAAAAAATAAAATGGGACCAAGCACAGAACCTTGCGTAACACCTGCCTTAATTATTTACATATTCGCTCCAACACACGTACACATTGACTACGTACGTTTAAATAGCTCTTGAACCAGTCCAGCACACTGCCTCTAATTCTTACCCTATAAAGTTTAGTAAACAGAATATTATGATTTAACGATTTGAGTTGGTATTCGCTGATGCCATCCACTCCGGTGGATTTTTGACTTGGGAGATACTTAATTATTGAGGAGATTTCTTTCGTTGAAATGGAACCAAGAAAAATCGATTGTTTATTGCCATTGGTGGGAAAAAGGGTTTTCTAATATGCTTGTATTAGCAGCATTACTTTCTGCCGAGTGAAAAACAGAAATAAAATAATTATTAAATGCTGTAGCAATTTCAAGGGTATCAGTAACTCCTTGTACTTCTAGTACCAAAACGAACTGTTTACCAATTGTTAATTTTTCCCCAGTGATTTCTTGCATCAACTACCATTGGGCTTTAACATTTCCCCTATATTTTTGAAATTGTTGCATATAATTGCTATTTGATGCATGTCGTAATTTCACACGAAGGAATTTGTAAATTTTAACATTGTTGCCTTGAATCTAATGCATTCAGGATATCGCTTAGATTTCTTCAACGAGTATCTTTTCCTGTTGATTTCTTTAAGTAAGGTGTCAGTGACCCAAGGCTGTAATTATTCGGGATTATTTCTGAAGGTTACAGTGTAACTAGACCTCAAAACACTTTCAATCAATATGTTCATAAAAATTGAAAAAGGTTTAGACGCGTTACACTCATTATATAATGGAGTCCAATCAACATTTTCCATTAAATTCTTAAGAGCATTGCAATTAACTTTAATTCGGTTGCATTCGATTCTTGATTCGCTTTCATTATTTCAAATTTTGTGTCTTTGGCACATGAAATGTTGTGTCGTCATGGAATGATCTGTTATACCTAAACGCCATACATCAGCAAAGAGATGTAACTTATACAAGTTGTAGAATCTGGCAAAAATGTGATCGATGCTTGTTGAGGAGCGAGTACTTATTCTGGTCGGTTGATTGATTTAGGAGCAAAAGCCGTAGGTGCTCATCAAGTTTTTAAAGAGATCAGTATCACATTTGGTGTTTAGAATATTAATGTCATGTCACCAACAACAACAAGATTTCATCCAGTAATCGACACAATTGGTCGATGGCTGGAAGAAATTTACGTACATAGGACCTATTCGATCGACATTTCTATTTTTCTCTCAGCATACTACCTATCCTTCCACATTTCGTCCTAATAACTCTTTCTCTTTCTTCCCCTTCCCTAACTTCCTTCCCTCTATTACATTCTTAAGTAATTCTTCGTCCTTCATTACCCCTTCCAGCCACCCAACTGGCCTATTCCTATTCTCATTCAAAGGGTTACTTTCCTCACCCACCATATCAAGCACTTCCTCATGTGTCTTCTTTACATTCATTTTTATATATCCATAGCTAGGGGGGCATTCCCATCACCACTCCCAACGCTGTTTTAACGCGACACCATCACGTGCACTACCTACCGTCTGGATCCTGCCCTTCAATCCCTTTCTATCCCCTACCACCTATCTGACATGGGTGGCCCTACCGAAAACAATCGTAATTGTCCCCGTCAGTCTAGGGATTGTTGGATGACGGAAACAGGCATAAACTCTGTTACACAAAGAATTAGATTTTGCTGTAGCAGAAATCAACGCAAGATTAATGTCAAGTTTGTATTATCAATTCGAAAATACATACTTAGGAAAAATATAAATCTATTTATGGACAAGTTCGACATTTTGAAGGAAATCGGTAGGTACAGAAAACGAATTGAAACCCGATGCTTATTTTTTCCTTACGAATAACAAAGGAAAGGGGTCTCAAGAGATTAACTTAATAGTTTTAATAGAAAACAGGACTGTACCAGAAAAAAAAGAGGCGGAAGGGTGAGGGGGTTTGCTGTCATGGCGGTAATAACGGAAAACGGCGAGTGAGTGAGCAATTGACTTTGGTCGATACTAGGGATGTGAAGAACAGTATGTTCACTACGTCCATGAAATACACATTAAGGACAAAAAACTTTATACCGGTTGTTTTACGCTGGTTTTGTACACTTTCAGTTGCATGAATTACCAATATGGGGCAACCATAGATAATGTCTGAGCCCAGGAAATTCTCTGGTTTTAAAGATCGAATAGGATCAAATTTTGATTGTTGGATATTGAAGAATTCATTTATAGTTTTAAATGCTATTTATTTTTCACACACTAAACAGCAGTAGAGGGTAATTCGGCAATAAACTTAACTTTTTAAGAACTTCAAGTAAGACAGCGATTTAAATAATTCTATGTATCAGTGATTAAGAAAATTTCCGCGATCTCACTATATATAAAATATATTTATTGGGTAAAACATCTTTTCATGAGTCTGGGAAGAAATATCGCCTCTTTTTAAAAAGGTTTCCTTTGTATATTTTGGGCTTGACAATGTTAAATAATCTGGAATTTGCAAATCCTTCGCCTCCTAAATATCAACATGCATTATTCGCTTTATTTTTCCATCGTGTCTGGCACTTTTCTAAGTTTAATTCGTAGTTTTTTCGTTATGTATTCATTTTTTTCATGCCTATCGATTTACTGCCAATAAGGGAGGCGGAAATGACAAAATTCTGGCCCTGGTATCTCAAATGACAAAAGACTAAGGTCCCACGTATCTCAAGGTATTCCTGAAGGGAATTCAATCTTTTTGCTGGAATATCATTTGATGTACGCTTTACGGATCATCGAGATGCTTTTTCTCACATTCCTATGCTGTTAAAACAGTATTGAAATGCTTTTTATCTTTTAATATTTATTTTGGCGAATTCGACACTTACCTACCAATGAATTTGTCGTTGCATTAACTCATTTGCTTACTGTACTGTTACTTTAAACATATTGCCGTGGGCAAGTATTAATATATTTCTCTTTTACTGTATTATTTCTGTATTTGAAAAATCCTGCACTTTGCTCATAAATTGTCGACTGATGGTAGTAGTAAAATCACCCAAAAAAGCTGTCAGCTTCACAGAAATATTATTGAGCAAATTTTGTGTCAAAAATATATTAACTCCAGATAAAGAAGCCTATATCAAGGCAATTTTTATGTGAGTTTAATGCAGTAATTTGTGGTTATCTTACCTTGATAATAAGCCGATATGTCTTTACAAATGTTAAAATGCTGGTGACAGTCAATCGATGTAGATATCTTCCTTAGACATTCGCCGCTCAAATCCGTCGAAGTGTTGGCGAACGGTTCCTCGAGTCGAAGGAAAATCTTTTCGCTCTCGGGAGTGCCTACAAGCGTCCTAAATAGCAGGCCATCAGCTAAGGCGTGGTTGGCTGCCATTTTAGAAGTACCCAGCGAAAGTGACGCTTGGATCCTAAGAGAATGTCTTCCGGGAGATGTGTGGGCACTCGCCGAATCCCAAGCTCCTGCATGAGAAAGCATGTGTATTAGTAGTTATTACTATACCATCAAATATTTCATTAGATATATATGATTATGAACTAATGAATTGCAAATTTACACACATACTTTGCTTATTTATGGACTTTAAAAAAAGAATTCTACCGGTTAAGGTAGGTTTTGCTGAATGTCAGAGAATCTCCTCCCGATTTTCTACGCTAACAGGGGCCTATCTCTCTCTAGTAGGTATATCTTTTTTTCGCCTCACCATATGATCCACACTTCTTCATCCCTTCTATGAAACCTACTCTCTTTCTGCTCCTACCCCGCTTGCCCATCATCCTTCCCTCTATCACACTCTTGAGCAACCCATCGCCCTTTATAACAACCTACAGCCATCTACCCTGCCTATCCCGGATTTCATTCAGAAGTTTCCTTTCCTCGCCCACCATCTCAAGCACTTCTTCGTTAGTCTTCCTTTCCGTCCACCTACTATAACCTTGTCCATCATTCTCCACAGCCACATCTAAAATGCCTGCAGCCTATTCTCGTCCTCCTTTCTCAGGGTCCACGTTTCTGCCCCATACAGCGCTACGCTCCATATCAAGCTCTTCACCAGCCTCTTCTTCACATCCTTACCCAAAGTCCCCGTCATCAGCTCCCTTCTATTACTAAATGCCTTCTTAGCTAGCGCTATTCCCTTCCGTATGTATTTGCTACTAGGTCTAGATAATTGGGAGGAATAAAGGTGCATGAAAAGCTAGAAAAGATGTAGAAGGAGGCGTTCAGTAATAGAAGGGATCTGATGACGGGTACCTGGGGTAAGGGTGTGAAGAATAGGCTGGTGAAGAGCTTGATATGGAGCAAAGCGTTGTATGGGGAAGAGAGGTGGACCCTCAGAAAGGAAGACGAGAAGAGGTCGCAGGCATTTGAGATGTGGGTGTGGAGAAGGAAGGAGAGGGTGAGGTGGACGGAAAGGAAGACGAATGAGGAAGGGCTTGAGATGGTGGACGAGGAAAGGAAACTTCTGAATTAAATCTGGGAGATGCGGGGTAGGTGGCTGGAGGAAGTAATAAGGGACGATTGGTCGCTCAATTGCGATAGAGGGAAGGATGTTGGACAAGCGAGGAAGAAGAAGAAAGAGAATAGATTTCATTGACGGGATGAAGAAGTATAGATCGTATGCTGAGCGAAAGGAAATACTAGAGGTACTTACGCCCCTGAAAGTGTATAAAACCGAGAGGAAATTCTCTGACTTTCATTTACACTTACCTTTACCGGAAGAAACCTCCATAAAAATATCTTACGTTCAATACAATAAAAACGACTTTAAATAGTGCTACTGCAGATATGGGTTTGATAATGTGGACGAAATAAAAAAAATTATAGAAAAAAGTAACATTGTTAAATCACTGAGTGTTAAATACCCAGGCGACCGTACGCGAGGGTTAAGTAAGAAGCTGTCCTCCAAAGATGACGTCGCAATCACAGCAGGTAATCGTGAATATCTTCAAAAATCTCTGAACACATCCTTAGGAGGCCGGGAAGCCTATAGGTTTCGTTTTGGGCTCACAAGGGTTACAGGTTTCAGACCAAAGGATGGCAAATATTTCCCTGGCTTTGAAAAAATATATTGATGGAAATAATCGTCTGATTTTTCTGGAAAGAGAATTTCCGACCCTCTGCATTCTACATAAACTTTCTTCAACTCCCTTGAGAGTTAGCAGTCTCAACTAAAGCAATGAAGGTGCAGGGCAAGAAGATCAGTTCGGTATCAAGCTGCAGCCTTAATGCGCAAGTGAAGTTCACGGATTTGGTTCGGTTACTTTATTATGGAAGACAACGGGAAAGCACCATATTAGTCTCCTTAGAAGGCTCTGCCTTGCATTCATCAATGTATGAGGTAAAATATTACGAAGGTAAAATTGTCCCCCGATCGGATATTCGAAAACACCTCCTTCTCGATCTCATTAAAACCTCCTCTTGGAGTGTGGTGCTGAATGAGACAAAGATTTGAAAGGATCGGAAAGGCTGGCCAGAAATGAAGAGATGCCTTAGAGACCAAGTGTCGAAGACGAAGATGAATGGTGGGTATGGAGCATGGTGAGACAAAGAACCAGGTGGATTGGGACACCTTGAGACAATACGAATTCGTCAAGAACATAGTTGAGGGAAAAATCGATGGAAAGTTTTTACGAAGGAGATCAAGGAATTTGTTCAAGGGTTAATACAAGAGAGATTTGGGAAAGAAGTGCCAGGATGTAACAGAGTTAGAAAATGAATGGGAAAGAAAAGAGATTGGCAAACTGCAGGTAACAATTTTTAGGATTGAAACAACATTGAATAAATGAAATTACGAATTCTTAATACTTCTTCTTGAATATTGTCATATTGAAAACGCTGGAAAATATGGCTGTTTTCTTATAGGAGCGTTAAGCATAATAATCGCGAGTATTAAAAATATGTCAACGAATTTATTTTTTCCGATCCTCTGATCATTAGATTTTAGCTGAACATCAGAAATATTTTTATCTGGGGATGTTGTTTCAAGCTTGATTGTGTGCTAGTTATTCACCACAACGAAAATGAAAAAATAAACTTTGCTAACTCCACTTTAGGATTTAATTGACACCACCCGGGTTCCGACACTGCGTCTTCTTCAGTCGAAAGAAGTGTCGAAACTCAGGCTGAAGAAATATCAATAAAATCTTAAAGTGCAGTTAACAATGATATTTTTATTTTCCGCTTTTCGACAATATTCTTTACCACGCTTTGACTACTTACCAGTTGCCTTAATTGTGATACATTTTGGTGGTCCTTATTTGCACGCAAAAGTTCTCCATTCTCTGTTTAACTCTTCCCTTATCGACACTCACACCTATACTCTGCGGTGAAAATGATATCAGTTTACCTCTCCCCTCCCTCCCAAAGCCCTCCCTCCCAAAGATCAGGCTAATGTATGCAAATAATGGTTGAGCATGTTGCTAAAGGATATCCCCCTAAATTTTTTCGGTCAATTTCGACGGCTACACTTGACATAAGCTCCATGGGTCGTTCATAAAGCCCATTAATGCATCTAGTTGTAAGCACTTCCATGATATACCTAAAGCTATCAATTGAAGCTGCGGCAGAGAGTTGATCGTTTAAATATGCCTGCATGCCCTTGAACCTACTCCGATTAATCAAGGTTGAGAAGCTTTGTAAGGCATATGATTGTCCAGAAAATTCAGCTAAAGGTTTGTTTTTCTTGAAGGCCATCGATTCGAAAAAGTCTGCACCAAGAGAAATATGTTATCAAAAGTCATAATGAGCAACAGAGCAGGGGATCGGGTTGGTGTGGTGGCTAGAGTACTCGCCTACCACACGGGCGGGTCCCCAGATCTACCAGGAAAGCAAGAAAGGTTGCGAAAGTGAAGTCTCCGCCCTTCCCCGTAATGAATGAATAGCACCACGCTCCGGAATAAGACATCTTAAATGAACACTGAGAGTAGCTGGAAGAGCGTATGGCAAGGGGAGCTACGATAACTGCTGAGATCGGATCCAGTTTAGTAAAAAAATTGGTAAAATGGTTGGCTCTTTGGGGGTGGTGGCCGACATTTGAGGTCATCATTGACACTAAGCATAATTGGGTTATAATTTGGGAAATAAAGGAAGATCGAAGAGAAACCTGTCTACAATATTAACATACTCTTACCAAGGTGCCAAAAGGTACCAAAGTCGACTATTTTATATTGACCCCCAGTAATGATCAGGATCCCGATGAAATGTCTCCCCTACAGCGGGAATCAAACCTGGGCTCTTTGAATAGGAAGCCATCAACCCCAAGAAATTGGAGGAGGGAACTACGGAAAGAGGAATGTGTTGGAAGGATGAGTTCTTCACGGTGTAAGAGGCTGGTTTGAAATCTACTGCCACCAATCGACCTGTCACTAATGTTGAAGATGCGCTCGTCAATAGCTGAAGAGTATAAGTTACAAAGGGTCTAAGTGCCAAAACCAAAAAAACTTAGTTAGATGCATAATAAGGTAATATATGCCAAGCCTAATGATGTGATAAGGGGTCAAATCACTATTCAGTTTACATGTATGTTCATAATGTAATGACATTTAACATTAAAAACCTTGTTTTGGATTGCACCAAGTGTTTTTCATGTTTTCCCGTGAATGAAAAAAATGGCAATTAGACCCTTTGCAACTTATACTCTTCAATTGATAAATTGAAACCTGTATAAAGAGCTAGTCAGATAATATATTCGAAGGTTTCGGACTATATTTTGTGAGAATCTATTATGAAAACTCAAAATTCCTTCTTAACTTTTTCCTGAGTTTTTATTTTGCACGTCCGGTTTGGTCGCACATGCGACATCATCAGGCGATCTCATCATCGTATGCGACATCATCACCTGATATGGTTGCCTATGCGACGAAACCGGTCATGCAACATGAAAACTATAATTACAAAGGCATTTTGGATTTCACAATTCAGATTATGTTAAGTATGACCTCAGACCTAGAAAAATGAACTAGAATGAAGGTGACCCTGCCCTCAGGGTAAATTACTTTAAAAGATAATTTTTTCCAATTTTAAGGTTTTTAAGTCATTTCGTATCTAGAAATGAGATTAATTACATCTTCCCTTGCCATTTTTTAAGTCTCCCTTGAAGGAGTGATATTTACGTTAGCTCCCAGTGACCATGCAAAGCTGGGACTAAGAGCTGTTAACTAAAATAGGAAAATATGCGCTTTGTATGATATAATTTTTACGCAATATACTACTATTAGCCGGGCCTAGTTTTATGGAAACTTAAAATGGAAATTAGGAATGTTCAAATCTTTCACCACCCTACCAAAACGGCGCCATATTCCTTATTTGTATATCAACGTCTCAAATTCGATCTCGTCTCAGCGTTTTCCTCGCCATGCTGACATTTTTTCTTCAGAGCTCATTTAAATAAATTAACCCTATTTAAGAGCAAGATGCACGAATACAGTTGGATGTTCGAACTGAAAATCAATGGCTTTATTATTTATGAACATTTCTTGAATAAAATTCTCAAACAAAATTATTTATGGCACTGAAAACGCTTCATTACCGTATTTTCCTCCGCCGATCTTCACTGAAACATGTAGCATTAATAAACGTTAACGCTATTTTACAGATTAGGTCTTAAAATTTATCAGTAAAAATTCCCTTAGTAAATATGTAGAATTTATTGAGCACGTTTTCTTCACACAAGCGTCAAACCACACGGAATTGGTAGAAGTCGACGTAAGCCAATCCTTTCAATGTAGCAACAGTGATAAATTATGAGCCGATTTAAAGTATGAAATGGATAATGCATTATGATTTCTTGATTTGAGGCTTTATTATTGAGAATGAGTGAAGATGTTATATTTAAGAGTCTATTTTGGGAAATTACAAAAATGGGAAATTGTCACAAGTAAAATATTTTTTACGTCCAAGGCTTTGCATATTTCAGCATCATCAGGTATCATTTATCTGATAATGCTGTAATGTGCAAAACTTTACATAAAATAAATATTTTAAATATGTAATTTGCTCATCTTATACTTGCAAAGTTTGCCCATAAATACTCAACGCATGAAACTAGCTCAAAATGGAGGATTTTCACTGGTGAAATATTTTTTACGACCTAGGTTTCGCTTAATAAAGCATCATTATGCACCTGAATATGCTTTGATAAGAAAACTCTTGGTCGTATAAATATTTAGCCCGTGAAATTTCCTTACTTTTGTGATTCCTCAGTGATGCTTCGTTTCCACACCATAGCGGCTGAACTTAAAAATTTGCACCACTCTGAGCATCGATGAATATCAGGCGCATGATCTCGCATTTGTATATCAACGCCTCAGATTGAAATTACAGATTTGGTGTAAAAATTCGGAAAACCGAAGTAATGACGGCAGCAAAAAAGAATAGAATTCAAAAAGTAATTATTGACGGAGAAAGGCTTGAAACCAATATCATCCTTTAGATACCTTTTACGTATCATCACTGTGTATGATGGAAATTTTACGTTTGAAAGCTGTACATCCACTCTGGGAAAGAAAGTCTTCAGTTAAGTTGAGCAACTACTGACAGCCAAATATTTGCAAATGATCCGAGTAAACCGAAGTAATGATGGCAGTAATGGAAAACAAAGAAAGAAAGAAACTTCGCGGACTCAGGGATGGGAACCACCACAAGAGTGGAGAGAGTGTGTGGAAGAATGCATGCGACGGCCTACCTGTGCGATGGCGGCGGATGTCCGTCGCGTCCCCTGCGTCGCCCTTTGATCGACTGATCCGATGGGCAGCGTCTCCTGCGATCGAGGAAGCCGCCCCCCGCACCACCCCAAGTGGCAAACGCCTCCCCGCCCCCCATACCGATTGATTGTGTCGTCCCCACGCCCCCAGGCCACACAATCCCCGCCCCCACAATGCGTACCCATCCCATTTCCCACCCATCCACACCCTTCCCCTCTCACTCCTCACTACAAGACTCCGCCATTTTTATTTACGTCCACATACTACCTTGCGAGCAGCCGCAGGGGTGTTTGGAAGCGGGTGTGAAGGTACCGCCCATGGAGAAGGGAGGATAAGAGATTTGGCGGTTGGAAAAGTCGTCAAGTGACGTGAATGCTAATAAATAACACAAGATTACTTGTAACTTGTAAGTATGACATTTATCAATAAACAAATGTATAAATTTTACAATACCACAATATAAAGAAAACTTGCACGACCCGGGTTTCATTGCATGAGCACCATCTTCAATGGTTTTGTAAGTATGACATTTATCAATAAACAAATGTATAAATTTTACAATACCACAATATAAAGAAAACTTGCACGACCCGGGTTTCATTGCATGAGCACCATCTTAAATAGTTTTGTATAAAAAGGAGATTCCGACCATGACTTTGCACCTTAAGATGGTGTTCATGCACTGAAACCCGGGTCGTGCCAGTTTTCTTTATATTGTGGTATTGTAAAAGTTATACATTTTTTATCGGTGAATGCTAATGTCATAGTGTTTCATTCTGTTTTTGTTATAATCACTAATGATGCAAGCATGTCTTAAATGTATTAGTTGGGCAGATGATCAGACGGTAATAGTAGATAGTGAAAAACAGTAGCAGGAAATGCTGGATGAAATCGACGGAGGAGAGAAACATTTCAGAATTAAAATAAACGTTTAAGAAACCCCAAGTAATGACGGCAGCAAAGAAGAATAGAATTCAAAAAGTAATTACTGACGTAGAAAGGCTTAAAACCAATATCATCCTTTAGATACCTTTTGCGTATCATCACTGTGTATAATGGAAATTTTACGGATGAAAGCAGTACATCCACTCTGGGAAAGACAGTCGTCGGTTAAGTTAAGCAACTACTGACAGCCTAATCAATTTGAATTGGTTTAACAAAAAGATTTAGCAAAAGGTTTTATTGGGAGTGCATCGTTTTATAGAGAAGAAACATGGACATAGTGATGAGGAAAGAGGAGAGAGATCGAGGGGGATTGGAGATGTGGCAATGGAGAAAAATAGGAAAGATCACATTGAGTGATAACATTGAGATAAAAGAAGTGCTGGAGGGAAAAAATGAGAAAATAAATTTGATGAAAACAGTGAGGAAGAGGAATACCAACTGAACGATAAACATTCTGACAAAAGACTGCCCTCTAAAAATAAATAATTTGATGGGAAGCGAGAGAAAGTAGAAGGCGTAACATGATGAGCAGGCGTTGCAAAGAGCTGAGGACAGGTCAGCATGGAGGGAGCAGTTCAGTTACATCCAGTCGGAAGACAGATCCATCAAAATAAAGAGGGAGCTGGGCAGTGTATTTGTCTCGCAGTTTCTCTTCCATCAGTTCCAGAGCTGTAGTCTGGAGTCAAACTAATGCTCGTATTCGCTCTGAAACTCGCGTGATCTGAATATTTCAAGTTAACTTAGCTTAGCGTGCAGCCTCCAAGTTTATAGCGTCTCCCAAACAAACCACTAAGGTAGTCCGAGCGAAATATCATTTTACTTAGAAATCAATGAATTTGGTCTCATTTTATAGAAAAACATCTCATCCTTCTAACGACACCAAAAATTCAACCCCTCATCACATTAATTTTGGAGATATTTGCCGAAATATACCAGCCCTTTTACATGGGAAACGGAAAGTGCATGAACTCCAGAGAGACAAATTTTACAAAATGAGGTATTTCTAACACTTAGATGTCGTAAAAAAAACTAACAGCATGTAGTTTGTATGTTTTCTCAACTATATTTGAAAATTAATCACATTGTCACCGCAGTAGGTTCTTGGGTATCACAAAAAACCTCCCGTTTTAAAGGAGTTTCAAACGCACCGCGCGAAACAATGAGTCAAGTTAAAGAATTATTTAAATATTTTCATTTAATTACTTACATTTTATGTCATATAAAACTATATTATTGCACCTTTAATAATGCAATATTTAATTCATGTGTTCTCCAGCTGGTGTAATTAAAACGTATAATTCGAATATGGTCTCTATTATGACTAGGGAACTATCTCGCTCGGACTACCTTAAGTCGGTTGAGTCACACTTTTTGTTCACTAGTAGCAGTCATTATGGAAAGGTGCGAGGGACGCCTACATTTTTTTATTCTGCGCATTTAATCTTTCGGAGTTCATGTTCTGGCGGAATTCTTGAGATGTGGCCTAACCAGAGTGAAATCACTCCGTCCAAAGATCTCTTTCACATTTCATCTGAGACATTTTTTTTTGTTTCCGTCCCTTCATCCGCATCACAAAATATTCCATACGTTGTCAGCACGTAAAGATTTTGAATCAATTCGAATTTTCCTCTGGTTGTCTTTTACACGTGAATATAGAGCAGTAAAAAAAAACCTTTTTCCGATGTATTCCATGGAGTATCCCTCTAATTACCTTTGCTTTAGTCAAACCTCCAGGTATCGTGATAAGCTTGAATTATATGATTTAGTTCTTTCCCGGCGTATTATGCTGATGAAGTCTTCTCGGGTTTTCCACCGGGTCAGGTCGTTGTGGGCCGACGTTTCAATAGCTACCACCGTCATCGTCCTTAGGGCATGAGATCTTATTCATCCCTAAAGCCCTTATCCTTCACCTCCTTACTCTTATCCTACTAATATTCAACGAAGCTCTTGGTCGCTCCTCACATATAGAGGTGCAATCAAGTGGTGGATAGTGGAGTGGCATATTGCGACACTCATATCATTACTACGACTGCTACAATAGATGACTCACCCGAGATATAGTTCTTGCCAACGGACAACAATGCCCTGAGGACGATGGCGGTGGTAGCTATCGAACCGTCGGCCCACAACGACCTGACCCGGTGGAAAACCCGAGAAGACTTCATCAGTTTGAATTATATTAATAATTCATCCTGAATTTCATGGTAATTCAATTTGCCGAGTAAAGACGCACCGCTACATTTATTTCACCGATGACATTCTCATTTACTCCATCTCCAATCCTTTTTTCCACTAATTCATTCCAACTGGTATTTTCTAATACTTACAATTACACTCATCTCTCCAGTCTCACCCGAAACTAGCTGCTTGAAATAGAAAACGTAATTACCAAAGCGTAGCTGGGCTACGGTTTCCAACTCTGTTTTTACGAGACTATCGGCAATGTTATTTCGTTTAACGCAATGCAACATGGAGTGAAAAACATCATCCAGCGAACTGGTTTTCAGCCGTATCATTTGTACACCATGTTACAACTTCGGTGGGATGATAGAGACCCCGCTTTGAAGTAACTCTCTTCTCCTCACTCGCCGTAAGGGAGTGCAAGAAATAAACGCGAGGACATCCCGAGATATTCCGTCATCATTCTTCTTTTTGTCGTCCTTTCCCTCTTCCGATTCTTTATCCCTACCTTTGTCATGGCTGGTGTCCCGACACACCCCATACCTTACACCTCCTTATTGACAAGGGGACGTCGAATGTCGTCGGTGGCCAATGCGAAGCCCGCTCTTCGATGCGCAGTCGTCGCTGCCAGGTGATCGCGGGTGACGGTGACCAATCGAATTGCCGGAAGTGGAAGAAGCGAGGGAAGACGTGAAGTGCGCAGGATCGCTTCTTCTCCTCCTGTCCCCTCCCCTCCCCTCGACTGCTCGCTACCCTGAGTGAGCCACCACGAACGGAATCGGAATTTTTGATGTCACGGTGAAGGCGACGAGAAAGAAAATATTTACTGGAATATCCATCTATAATAATCAGGATAAAACAAAATACATGAAAGTGGCAAGAAGGGCTGGAGTAAATATACAAGAAAGGCTGAAAGTAGACGATTTGTCATTTGAAAGAGTGACAGAATTTAAATATTTGGGAGTAGTCATTACAAATGATAATAGAGAGGAAAATGAAATGAACAATAGGTTAGCCGCAGCTTCAAGGACTTACTGGTCCTTGGAAAAAAATACTGAAATCTATGGTTCTCTAGAAATACCAAGATAAATATTTATCATTCAATAATCATCCCAGCACTGCTATATGGAACGGAAACATGGGCATAAACCAAAGACTCTGAGAAAAAGCTGATTGCTTTTGAAAATAGTGTTGAGGAAAATCTTTGGCCCAGTTCAAGACCAAGATGGATTATTTTTATTTTTTTATTATTATTTTAATTTTTATTATATATTATAATTAGGAAGAACAGAGAGTTAAGAGACATCTATACATACCCAGATATAGTGGTAATGGCTAAGAGCCGAAGATTAAGATGGTAGGACATGTGTGGAGAAAAGAGGAAACTGCAATAATCAAGACTTCATACCTGAGAAACCCTGAATGCAGAAGACCACCTGGTAGACCAAGAACGAGGTGGAAGGACCAAGTTGAAAAGGGCGTAGATAGACTTGGGGCTACACTTCAAAGAGCAGAAGATAGAACAGAATGGAGAGGCATTGTTGGTGAGGCCAAAAACCTGCTGAGGTTTCAATGGCCAAGGAGATAAAGGTAAGGTAATACCTATCTATTTCCCATAAATCGGTCTGTTTTGGCAGGTAAGAAATATAAATTTGACACATGATTCTTTCAGCAATTCTAAAGCGCATTAAGGGAAGGAGGCATAGCATGCTAGGATACGAAAATCATTATGGAAATATATTTTCCGAAATGGAACCCCATCGGATAATCAGTCCAATGAGTTTCCGAGTCATAAATCTAGGAGATGTACGCGAGGCATCCGTGAAAACTGAGGTCGATAGATTGAGTCTTAACTTCGTAAGATCTTCTTGATGTACTAAAGATAAAAACATCGTTAAAGATCACTGGCTTCCTAATAAGACGACCGCTTCCATTCAACAGTGCCGCGATAATTGAGGTGGATGAAGAGGGCATCAAACTGCAACCTAACAACCTCCTTAACGACCATATTATTTAAACCCTGATCTATCCCTACTTTCCTATGGATAGCATGACGGAATGGACGAATTAGCGGATATATAGCAAGAAAATCAACCGTCTGATTGAAATGTAAGGCTGTTAATTCTTGAAACATATGTTGACCTGTTACAAGATATTATTTGTAATCATCATTTTGGTTTGGACTGGGTACTTTTTAATAAATGTCATTGTCTTGGTTTTTGACAGATATTTCCAAGTTATTACCTTTAGATATCCGATTTCATTCATGGGCCACCGATTGCAAACGGTCTTCATTTCCTTCAGCTCTAACTTGGTCATCGGCAAATAGTATTGAGCTAAAATAATTCGTGTTCTCCGATATGTATTCCCTGTGGAGTAACTTTCTTCCATTCTTGTAGACAATCACTTAAGTATGAATTAAATAGTGTTGGCGACAAAGTACAACCTCGCCTAACACCATGGTTGGTCATAATTTCCTGTGTTGGGTTTTTGTCAATGCCAGTATCAATTACAATTTGCGTATTTTTATAGGGAGATTGCATATTTTAGTTAAATGACTTGGGTATCCTCGGTTATCCATTATGGACCAAAGGTTCTCTCTACGAGTGCTGCCGAATGCCTTCTGGTAATCTTTTGGTGATAATTCACATCCTACACAGCACCCTTGATATGGCTTGCAGAATAATATGTAGAAGTAGATGAATCTATGAAGGCTCTGTGAGTCTCCAGATGAAATTCTATGCGCTTTTGTATCATTAGTTTCAAACTTAAAATATAGTCGAAATCATGCTTGTTCTTTGTAGAGAAGAGTTTTTGAAGTAGTTTGGTGTCGTTTTTAGAGAGATTTTACTATGAATTTTGTAAGCTGAGTTAAGCAGGCTTATACTTCTGTAATTCTCTAGTTCATTTTGTTATCCTATTTTGGATTTGGAATTACTTTTGCAATTCTTATTAATTTGGTATTTCAAGGCATTTTCAGCACACATTATAGAGATTTAGCGATCGCGAATCTAAAAAGGGGCTGCCATACCTAATGAACTCTGAATCGATATCATCAGGCGCTTTTCTGTTTTGTATTTCTTTAAAACCTTAAATTAATTCTGTCATATTGATAGGATCTAAACTAGTTGTGAATATTTTTTCAAATATAGCTACTTTGAATGGGGTGTGCCAGAGTTGTTAGTAGTGCCTTATCAAATCCTCTTTAGAAGTTATATTTTTCCGTTCTACATCCCTTACTGATTGGTTCAGATGTTTTAACATAATATGAGCAACTGCCGTGTACATCGTTTTCTGTACTACATATATATGTATCCTATGCTGTCATATGTACTTATCTTAAAATTGATTTATCTCCGTTTCTAATTGCATGTTAATTTTCTTTCATTTTTCATTTCATTTTTGAGTATTCCATATATGTTCTGACAGAGCATATAACATGGTTCTATCTTTTTGTTCGATAGCTTCTGTTATTTTCTCATTCCATATTCACCATCTTCTTCTTCTCTCTTTCTTTTTTATCCATATGCCTATTATTTCTTTCCAATTTTTTAAATGCCATATACAATAATTCTTCATTCATATTCGTGCCTTTAGGTTTTCCTTGGTGGAGTTGTGTTAGTCTCTTTTATTATTATTTATGAATAAAGAACAGTCTTTTGATACTAGTTTTGGAAAAATGTAACGGATCTAAAACCGACTCTTTGTGGGGATGGTTTCAGAACTGTTTGGTTTTAACCTCAATTTTGTAAGCCTAAAATTGAGTTCTTTAGCCATCAAATTCAAGACCTGGTTGATCAACTGATGAAGGTTCATGTAATTCATTTTCAATAAATGGCTTGATTGAATGAAATTTATTTTCCTCATGATAAGATATGAATATACGCATATATTTATGGAATATATGTCAAATGTCAAAAATAACAGCACATCTATATTGATTCATATTTAAAGTTGAGGACTAAGTTATTTATTGGTGAACAATGTTTACAATTAACTCTATACTCGAATGAAGAATTATTTCCAGAATTTTTTATGACTACAAATAATTTTTGTAAAATATAAAAGCCCAAATTAACATCTCATGAATTTAGCAGTCCTCATTTTTTTCTTCCATAAACTGAATATATTTATGGATTTTATGTCTGTCTTTGCGCCGCATAGTTGGCTGTGGCTAATGTCGACCTTAAACCACTTTCCACAATCGTTTTACAGTAAAGTAAAAGTGTTATTCATTATTTTTTAACTGTTGGGGCACAGAATTGAATCTGACCAACAGTATAAGTACGTCAATATAATACTGTGAGGAAAGGGGCAAGAAGCTAGAATTCACGGAAACTACGATGAGATTCACCAAACCCAACGCCATCGTTACCCGAAACGCTACCGTTGCCCGCCCTATATTCATGTGAAAAATGCAGGATTTGATGTCACTCTTCAAGATTGATATAAAAATACGTCCCATTGCACAGTTTAGTTTCAGTCTCCTATTACTGCTCAAAATCTCCATCAGCTGATGAGTTTGAACATGCAAATATAATTTCTACATACGACTTGGAAGGATCTTTTGGCACATTCAAGTAATCCAGGAGGACCAGTCAGCCTGCTACTGCGATTGTGACAGCGAGCCAGGCTGTCCTTCATAATTTCAACAGTGTGAGAAAAGAAATGAAAAAAAAGTCTCGCAGATAAAATTGATGCGTAAAAGTGATCACGAACGTAGAATAGAGAAAAATATGAGAAACAAAAAGCAATCTAAAGATCCTCTCAATGATGACCAGGTCTCCTGATGAAGATGTGGAATGCATTCTGGTCTAAAGCCACAAGGGTGTTCTAAACAAGGTTTCAGTGGAAGTCAGCAAACGTCGTTTGTATTCGCGGAGGGTGAAAAATGGGCGATAATAGTGAAGGGTTTATATCTATTCTAATTACCTCAGACACGAAGACAAGTCAGTAGAGAAAGGTCTCTCTGTATTTGAATCTCAAGAGTATATCTACCACTAAAACTAACTGTTTCTATCATCTGCCATTCTATTATAGTCATGGAATGCATGCCGCCATGCCATATTAGCATGCCACGTAAGTTATTAGGATCTTATTTTTTCTTGACTGCCGTCTTTCTTACATTCCGACTGAGTCAGTATTTGTCTTGAGTTTGTAGTTGCTCCTATGAGTGGTTTTCTCACGTTTTCAACTCAGATAACGGCTGAAATGTAAAATTTAGACGTATGATACCCTTAATCCGCAAGACTTGAGACTACATTGCAAGGGAAGGTTGGAAAAGTATGTGCACTTCTCAAAAGATGTGAAGACAGAAGGACCAGAATTATGTATTTGGAGAGCCAAAAATCAATGTGGCACATTCAGAAGAAGACCTCTTTTACCATATGTGTTTATTATGTGAAATTTATTCAAAATATTGATGTAAACTTATAAAATATGGCTGTAAAATTCTCGTTAAAACTCACGTACATAAAGAAAATATCTTAAAATGATCGTTCATGAACGCAGTAGGTATGTAACGTGTGAGTATTAGGTGCTGATTTCGTTGATACCACTCATGAAATAAGTGATAGTTTACTTTTTGTTTTATGATGCTTAACTCGTGCATTGACCACCCCTGTTTTCGCACTGTTCTCCCCACTAATTTACCGCCTCAAGTTTACCTCCTCTTGAGTGGAAAGCCAAAGGTCACTGCCAGACATTGCCACAATAGTCAGTGTTTTTTTGCCACACATGCGGACGCTAGTGATCGCCCGCGACGCTCAATTTCACGCAGGAAAGTGAAGAAATGGGCGTAGGGTGGGGGGTCCCCGGTGCCGCGGCCCCTATTCATTCAACTTTCCTGCCGAGTCAGTGGCCGTCGCTTACCGAAGGGACGCGACGCCTTGTCATCGAACGGTTGTGCCTCCCACAATGGCCCGAGAGGAGGATGGGTATAAATGCCGAGGAGGAGGTGATGGTGCGAGGGTGGATTGGATCGGGCGACCGGCGCGGCGCACGCTTTTGAGTGGCGCATCGTAGTAGTGGTGCGGGGGACTTGGGGTGGGTGGGTGGGAGGGAGAGACGTTTATTTAGGCGGGGGTGGTGTTTGGGAGCGGAGCAGGGGCCTCCCGCGTGAAATAAGGGCGATATATTGAGAGGTGTGGGCAGCTGCTGCGGCCCCCCCGCGGGGGACTGATTGCCGGCGCCCCCGGGGGCGTCCGGGGGCCACGATTGGATCGAATCTCTTGCCCATAGGAGGAGGGATTTCCCGGACTCGGATGGCACCGACATGCGTTGTACAGTGGTCGGACAAGAAGAGGCAAAGGTGAAAGTCGTCGCCGGGAATTTCGAGTGGTGTGAGCCGGGAAAAGTGTAAACGATCAATATCAGGTGGAACCAGGGCTTGTAAAACCCAGCTGACCAATTTATCGCTTGAAAATTGGCAAAAAACAACGGTAATAGCCTTAAATTTTTATTTAAGCTAGTCCGAGCGAGATAGTTCCCTAGTCATAATAGAGACCATATTGGAATTATACGTTTTAATTTCACCAGATGTAGGACACATCAATTAAATATTGCTTATTATCAACTTGCAAATGTAGGTAAACTTTTGTTTTATAGCTTTAAACATTACTTTAAGAACCTCTTAAGGTGAGCTTTAAAACATAACGATTAAATTATCAAAATTCCTTGAGTAAAAAATCATTCGCCATGACTGGAACTCGAATCCCTCGCTTACCCGCTGAGTACCGACCGGCGCGGCGCACACTTTTGAGTGGCGCATCGTAGTGGTGGTGCGGGGGACTGGGGGTGGGTGGGAGAGACGTTTATTTAGGCGGGGGTGGTGTTTGGGAGCGGAACAGGGGCTTCCCGCATCTCCTCAACCTCTAAAGGTAGTCTGAGCTACATAGTTCCCTAGTCATAATAGAGACCGTATTCGAATTATACGTTTTAATTTCACCAGGCAAAGGTCACATCAATTAAATATTGTATTATTAATGGTGCAATAATATAGTTTTATATGACAGACATTATAAGTATTCAAATGAAAATATCTGAATAAGTCTTTAACTTGACTCATTTTTTTCGCGCGGTGCGTTCGAAACTCCTTCAAAACGGAAGGTTTATTGTGATAGGTGGCAAGAACCTACTGTGGTGACAATATGATTAATTTTCAAAAATAGTTGAGAAAACGTACAAACTACACACTGCTAGTTTTTTTACGACACCTAAGTATTATAAATTCCTCACTTTGTAAATAATGTCTCTGTGGAGTGCATACATGTACCATTTCCCATATAAAAGGGCTGGTATATTTCGACTAATATCTCCGGAAGTAATGTGGTAAGGGGTAGAATTTTTGGTGTCATTGGGTAGGTGAGATATTTTTCATTAAAAATGAGACCAAATTCATTGATTTCTAAGTAAAATGATATTTCGCTCGGACTACCTTAAACCACGACTAAGTTACCTGAGATCCAGTCTAAGTGAAGATTCGTATAGAAATAAAGTTATCGTTTGGCCTCGCCATGGCATTTATCAGCGGAAATTTGTCCGGCCCATATCAATTGTTAGGTACTCTTTGAGAAGACATACCAGCATGATATTGAAAAAATTATAAATAACTTTCAGATAGCTTGTAATTTATCTTCCTTGCTTGAGACTCGAGCTGGAACCGATGCTTGCTCAGAGTGGCATAGAAAAATTATTAGAAATGCGAAACTGACTGACTGAAACTCAGACAGAGATAATCAATGTATTATTCCTGCTGAAAAACGAATGTCAAAAAAATATCTTTGCTCAATGGGAGACGTACACTCCAGTATTTTAGGGAGCAACTGGTTTTCCTATTCGTATTTCTAAAATACCATGCTATTCGACAGGCGAATTTGCACAGGGTTTCAGAAATCGGAAATCGAGAGATTGAAAGCATAAATTATTGTAAAAATATTTTTTCTCGGGTTTTTGCTGAGCTTTGATTTCTTTCCATTAAGGGAATTCGGGTTTTCTAAAATTGTTTCTTTTCTCGGATTATTCAATGATATAGTATTATTACCGTAACCTAGAACTTATGCTGTAAAAAATTAATTTAAATTTATCATTACTATTCATTTTACCAAAATTTCATAAACAGTCGATTTGCGAACGGATGATGAATAAGATGTATTCTAAGGAATGCAAAATTATGCACTATAATGAAATGAAACGATGGAATTCATTCATGGAAGCTTACGAGTCATTGACGCTTAAATTAAAGGGTATTCTTATAGAGGAATTAGTTAAATGCATTGCAAATAATTGAACGCTTTACTTCTATTTTGTATTTAATGATCGTATTTGAAGTCATTCGGACGTATTACTAATACTGTTCTTGAGTGTCTCTGCGAGCATTTTTGAACCTATCCGTCATCTTTCTCTCGACTCTGCCGATGTCGAGATCAGCCGCACTCCGAAACCCTTCATATCTTCTTTCTTTCCTCGAGTTATCAAAAAATCATTCTTCTTTTCTTCTGTCTTAATTGACCAAACGCCACGGAAGATCGTTTTCTTCAATATTATCGAATTTTCATGGTTTCAATCTATTGACCTATTTTCAAGGAATGGACGAAAATTATTTTGATTCTTCTTCACCATCGTGGTGTATTTGGTATTGTCCAATCGGATAATATTTCATAGCCAAATTATGATGAATGGTCGAAGGCTTTCCCTGCGTATGGTGTCGTGGAAGGTAACTCGGGTTTTGCACCGGGTCAGGTTCTCCATTTCTGCCGACGTTTCGACGAACGAGTTGTTTATCGTCCTAAGCCCTGAGGACGATGAACAACTCGTTCGTCGAAACTTCGGTAGTAATGAGAACCTGACCCGGTGGAAAACCCGAGTAACCTTCCACGACAAAGTATGATGTTTGCACATGCTCACTGGTAAAGCAATTGTGCGCATCATGGTTAATACGTCATCTCTTTTTTTCGCTGTGCTGGTGTATTACCTTTGTTTGTTTCTTAGGCCAGATACTTTCTTAATAACAAATGAGAATTGGTTATCACCAAGATACCATTGGCAGTAAAATCGTGACCACGTATGATATCTTTGGTGCTACTTGTTTTTATGGCGATTAAATATTTAGGGCCTTGTCCCTGCTGTTGCATAAGTTAGGCGCTAAAATGTTTTGAAAGTCTTCGGAAAGGGTTCGCTATCCGGGGTGACGATGGCCCGACACTGGCGCCCTGAGGCTCTGAGGACAGAAACGATAGAGTGAGTGACCAAGAGGGTTGTGGGTTGGGTGGGGTGGAGCCTCGTTTGGGAAGACTTCATTTCGTCCCGTATCGATGCGATTCGCCATGCACACACAATTCAACCGGGAAAGCGTTGAACCGGCCTTCACCTGTTCACGTGGGGTCCAGTGTTTGTCGCACCTGCCGTTGGACTCCTTCGCAGCGCGGCCGGACACGTGGGAAAGCGGTGGGTATTGGTAAGTAAGGTATAAGTAAAGAAGCATGGGAGACCATAGGTCTCAAGTGGCTGGCTACTTCAAGTGTCAAAGTGGCTGTGCCTCCAATCATCTACATATACATCTACGTAGGTACTACCCCGCGAGCGGCCGCATGGGCTTGTGGCCAGGGGTGGTAGGTCACCAACCGTGTAAAGATGTAGAAGTTTTGTAGGTGAAATGGTGACATATACTATGGGAGTATATTTGGAGGAGCTCAGTTTTTATTATGGTTGCATATTGTGCGCGGAAAGAACGAGTTTTTGTACCTATCTGTTCGGGGCAGAGTATCTCTCTTATTTTATCGCTTCTGTGAGACTTCGAAATGTAGTGAGGCGTTATGATAATAGTCCCTGTGTCGCTATGTAACACAGCAGTTCTGAATATCTCAAGCAGCCTTAGCCTAGCGTGCAGCCTCCGAGTCTCTAGGGGCTCCCACCTTATCCCTCTAACAGGTGTGTAACACTATATGTTCGTTCGTAGCAGTTTTTAACGAAGCGTGGTGCTTTTCTTTGTATTTTGTTAATTATTTTGGTTAAATCTTTATGACCAGGATCTCAAATTCTCGCGGTGTATTCGAAGTGTGGCCTAACCAAAGCGAAGTAGCCTCTCTTTTGAAAGGTATCTTCTTGTCGCTCGTGTGCGTGTAAATTTATCCGTCATATACAGTTGCGTCGCAACTTCCCTTCATTCATTTCTTTCTCCTTCGCCCGCTTTTATCAACTGCAAGTACATGATAAGTTATCTGGTATCTTAGAATATTACTTCTTCTTTTTTTTGCTTACTCCGTCATAATTGTTGATTCTTCAGGATCAGATGTCGTATCACGAATACTCCTCCCTCTTCTGATGCCAGTGATTCAAATTGAGCTTAGAGAAGTGGAGACAGTGGTAATGAGTTTCTTCTTGAGAAGGGAAGTTAGAATTTTTATTAAGATCGGCGTGTACGTATCTGGAGAGTGTTACAGATGAAAATGGGCTTTGAGGTATGGACATAATGGGAAGAATAATGTTAGCAAATGAACCGTTTACTCAAATTGGGAAACTAACGAGGGAAACAGGAATAAAAATAAGTTAATATTTTTAAAAACCATAATTTGAAGTACTGAAAACGTTGATGTATCAAAAGATATTCGTGTGTAAAAGGAAGATGAGGGAAGGTATTCGAAGCGGGAGAGGGAAATGATTAACAGAGGGAAGAGTAAAACAAATGAATACGTAAGTACCAGATGTGATGGGAGAGGAAGTGAATCAGATGGGAGAAATTCGATGGAAGCATAAATTGAGAGGAAAACCTATCGAGATGCTGATGGCGGGTGGTCGAGGAAAGACCATGTGGTAAGCCTGGCAGAGGTAAGATGGGAAAGCGGAATTTAGGCAGTTTGAAGGGAGAAAAATACGATGAGTTGGAGCGGGATTATGCATAAAAAAGAGGATATTTTTCGAATGAAGCGTTTGAGGAGTCGCCACGCGTCCACAAAAATTATAGTACGGCATCATCGTTAAACGATCTAACATTAAACCGTGGAACATTATTATTCGTGAGTGGCAACTGAGAGCAGTGGATATTTTAGACAATTTGGTCTAATTTTGATTGTTTAGGAGAGGAGTAAGGGCATGTGGGAACCTGGAAACTAAATGCCCCTTCTCGGAATTCTCTAAAGTGAATGTAGATCCGAAAACATTGACGAAATAATTCTGAAGATATGGAAAGGAACCATGGATTGTTTTTACGATAAAAATACCATCTAGGTTTATTAGTTCTTGATTGCAAATGTAATTATTTAAAATATTAGATTCACTAGTTTATACAGGTACTTATTTCTATATAATATGACTACAAAATATTTTTTTAGAGAACTTAAAGGTTTTGGCAATAACAAATGTATCTTCTGCTAGCATGCTCCAAGAGGAAGTTGGCAAATTCATTTTACAAGTCAGTAGTCACCCTCTGGAGAAAATAACTGAAGTCACAATATTCCACATGTATTCACAACGTATTCAATTTCCCACGTGAAGTAAAACACTGCTGGCTGATGCAGTTTGCGAGCAGGGGGAAGGGCTGAGCTACTATAGATAATTATTGGTTTGTAGAATCAGGTGTCGTTTAAATCCGGTGCTTTTGGATCGTCGAACCTATTGGCAAATGAGTTTACAAATAATTCAGCCATTTGAAGGCCTGTTAGACTCCATATTGCGGGAGTGCGCTCTTCTCGTTGTTTCCTTTGACTAATTCTTTTCCGTTCGACGTGTGAGATCCGACGCGATCGTTTCCGAAGTCCTTGAACGCAACCAGAGTAATCTCCGGCCCGTGGTGCTCTCGTCCTTGCATTAGGGACCGGGCGTGCAGTCGGAACGTGCGGTGCCTGAATGCCTTGGGACATCAATGCGCTGATGGCGATGAACCCGCTTTTTCCTCGCATCGATTTAGAAAATAAAAAGTGTTGAACTCGTCGCATAATCGAGTCCTTGTGTGCGGCGAGGAATTGTAGCGGGTTCCTAATTCCTCGAAGAGATCTCTCTATTCGATTCACACGGTTTCTGAAATGGGGTAGTCTCATCTTCTCTCCGCGGGGAGGCAGCACGCCCGTGGCAGTCCCCGTGATTGATGACCGGAAGACAGAGAAGGATAACCAAACAGCTTCTTTCAAACACGTCGCCGCGTGTCGCCGCTAATGCTCTCTTCCTTCCTCCCCCGGTGAATAGCGCGCGCTCTCCAGAGTGGAGTTTTCCCATGGGATCGGAGGGTCTTTCATTTCGCATTCTTCGCTTCGTGGTGAGTGGGAGCTGATCCCAGGTCCGCACCCTCTCAACCAAGAGGCCAGGAGGCACGGTTGAATGTGTCGGGTTCAGCAACCACTTCGCAATTATCGACACAACCGAATCATCACTGGGAAAATGTCGATGTGACGATTTAAAAATCAGCGATGTACGTGAAAATACACTACCATTGAATGTTGTACCTACTACCATTTACTACCGTGAAATGTAAAATATATTACCATTGTTGAAGGATTGATTCAAATTGCGTTCTATCATGGGGGAAGCATGTACGAGAAATTTGTGTACATGAAAGTCGTAAATTAGGATTTATTAAAAGAATACTAGAAAAGTGTGACGAGAGGGTAAAGGAGCGTGGTTATTTTTCTCTCGTGAGACCCCACTTGGAATACGCCGCTAGTGTATGGGACCATAACGAAGTAGGACT
This sequence comes from Ceriagrion tenellum, assembly GCA_963169105.1. NCBI lineage: Eukaryota > Metazoa > Arthropoda > Insecta > Odonata > Coenagrionidae > Ceriagrion > Ceriagrion tenellum. Next base: position 134,753,155 of record OY720637.1, read on the forward strand.
AGTTTCAGATATAGATCGAATACAGCGGAGGGCAGCTAGATTTGTTAAAAATCGTTATGATAAACTTAGTAGTGTTACTAAATTGTTGATGGAATTAGGGCGGGAACCTCTATCCGATCGAACGGGGAAATATGGATTGAATCTTTTACGAAAGTTTGATGTAAACTATTTTTTGCCAGACGTTCAACATATTTTGCTAGAGCCAAACAATTACGGTAGAAACGATCACAGGAATGAGATTAAGGAAATAGACTGTAGAACCGATATGTTTATAATGTCACTTTTTCCCACGCACAATAAGGGACCGTAATAATTGCGATAGATCAGTTTTAGGACACTGAATAGGTTTTTTCAGTCGTGCTTAATACCTTAATATGATTATTAGCTACTAAAATCGCATGCAACCTCCGGCATGATATACTCTTGCATGATTTAGTACCTTGTAGTGCTATTTATCTGTCGCATTAAAAAAACTAACCCGTAGTTTATCCTGAGTAGTGTAGTGCATGGCAGCATGTTCTTCTATGTATAACTCTTCTGGTTTGTGGTCTGACTGCTTACCGTTTCCCTGACTGTTTTGGCCTGCGCCTGGCATTCGGGGGAACGTGCGCGGTTCTGATTTGAATTGGGATAAGTGCTGCATACCTGGTATGGAATCACTCCGTGCCACTCACCCTAGTGGTGGCTTGCCCGGTATTTCGTAGATGTAGATGCAGAAGAATGATTTTAGCTTGTGTAAATGTCGGTTCATCGTCATTGACAATGGTCAATCCGAAGATTATTATTGAAGTGTATTCGGGATCTCTGTCGGGTTAAACTCAGCGTTGCTGCTGACGCACAGTTGTCTAGAAAGCCCGATTTTCCGGACAAAATTCGATTTCCCGAACCTGTTCAATTGACTCCAAAATCATGTTTAGTGAGAAGTTAAAAGATCATTTTACAACGCTCGACTCTTTCTTTTCCTATAACACAGTTATTTTCCAAAATACAGAGCTGAATTCAAGGGAAATTTATCGTGATTCAATTTCTGAAATTTTGAATGCTTTTTTGCTCCATCCATATAATGAGTCTGCGCTTTATTTAAAGGGTTGAATGAGTTTCAGTGGCATCTTTACCTTGTGTTTATTGAGTTTTTATCGTTCATTTGGTAATTAAGTCTTTAGGTCCCTTAGGACAGTGCTTCAATTAGCCTCAGACGGAAAATCTGTTCATGTGTTCAGAATTGGCAGAACAAAAAAAAATGCACTACCACCACCCTGTTAAGCAATGGCATAATGGAAAGAAAAAAAATAGTATTTAGTTACAACGTAAAAATCTTTTGCCTTTAATCGCTTTTTTCATAATATCTCGTCGAAATGTGTTACTTCGCCGGGCCTCAGGAACGCCCTGTCATGGGCAGGCGACAATTATGGTCATAGAGAGGGATGGTCGTACATTGTTTCTGTAATATTGAGTCAATTATATTTAGGTTTATTCGTTATTATTTATTTTCATGTTTCAACTAAGGTTCAATCTCAATAATTCACTCCTTGACTCCAACAAATATTTATCTACATGGTCTTCACTATGGCATATCCACAACATTAGTATCAGTATAAATATACTACTATTACACTATTGCTATCATTCGTATGGTGATGTTTTTATTGCTTAAGTACAGTAAGCTATACTGTTCTAATTCTTTTCAAATGCCGTCAAGAAGGGAGTGCTTCTACATTTTACAGGAGAAACAGGCTGCAAAGTATAGTGCTCGTTGTCAGCATATATATGAGCATATAATAAGGTGTGTTCAATTTTACCCAATGAATTTTTGTGCCAAGTGATACAAACATATGGGAAGCAAAAGCCATCGGCAAATATGCCAGACTCACCCAACCAAAATTTCTTCACATTCCAATGCAAATTTTATAAACAAGAATATGGAGCTACGATGGGCAACCCTTTATCCCCCTTTATAGCTAATGTCTTCATGAATCATGTCGAAGAAAATTTTAAGAATAAATTTGTCTATTTCCCAGCGGTTTATTTACGGTATGTACACGCCAATTTCGCCATTTTTTACGATATAAAATGTTCGCTTGATGATTTCATTTGCAACCTAAATATTCTGTTCCCTTCGATTAAATTCACTCACGAAAAAGAATTCAACGATAAGCTTCCATTTCTAGACCTATTAGTAATAAGGACAGGCGGTAAATTATCATTTGTATTTATAGACAACCCACACACAAAAAACTACAAACATAATGATTCCTTTGTTTACCCCAGCGAAAAATTATCAGCATTTCATTCATTAGTCCTCAGATTAGTATATACTCCCCACAGAAATAAAGATTTTTCATAAATAATTAAATTTACATGAAAAATATTGCCAAAAAAAATAGCTTTTAGGAAACGGTAGTCAAAAAGCATCAGTATAAGAAAATTATCGTGGACTCCATCACCGATCAAAAGAGAAATACGTCCCGATACATTAAAATTCCGTTTCATCCTCAACTTACTTGGGGTTTGATAGAGTATTTAAAACAGTGGACACTAAAGTCTCTTACTGTAGTAATGATAAATTGAAACATCTGCAAGGAAACACGAAAGACAAAATTGATGCATGAAACAAATCAGGTATTTTCAAAATAACCTGCGACTCTAGCGATAAGGCATATATTGGACAGATACAGAGAAATATCTTAACAAGATACAAGGAGCATATCGCTCATTTCACATACAACAGGCCAGATAAGTCCAGTGTAGCGAACCACTTAATTGAAACGGGCCACCAAATTTCTCTATATAACCTGTATTTATTAAAACTAACTCCATACCATTTACTCGATGCATACGAAAGCCTCCGCATACACAATAAGAGAAATAACATCTTGAATAGCGATAAAGGCTCCATCGGATTCTCGCCCTCGTTATCACTATTAGAATAACAATGTTGCGTTAATCATCCTAATCAGCCAACCGCCCATACCCTTTCCCCCAATTACCTTTTCTAGTTCAAATGTTCGTGAATCACTTCCCCTCTCTCCGTCAAAAGAGTCTTACTCCCCTCCCCCAATCCTTCCCACTGCATGTTTACAAATATCTACAAGCACGGACAGATTGCTCCGTCCCGGTACTTCAACTATTAAGGTTGTTAGTGACTTATCTTCCTTCAGTGCGCTGAAGAGGGCCATCGTGTGGCCGAAATACGCGTATACGATTTGCACCTCACGTTAATCTCTTCCCTTGCCTCGAGTGTTTAGTGTGTTTACGTGTGTTCCCCTCAGTGTTCCTTTCTCCCATCAAAACTATTTGGACCTTATGATTTCTCCCCTTCCCTTGTGTGTTTCGTGAGTGTTCCCGTCAGTGTATCTTTACCGGATCCCAAACAGCTCTGGTATATAACCACAGGGATGTGTGTTATCCGTCTTGACCTGGAGGCCTGATGCGTAATAGATTTCGGTGAGTGCATGTGTGTCCCCGCTTGAGGTGCCAGTACTTTACGGCCATTTGGTGTTATTTATATATTTTGTTATCACAGTGTGATGATCTTGAGGTCTATTCTGTGTAGAGGTGAATAGGTATAATAGACTTGCCACTACAATGACAATGTACCTCGTTTGCCTTTGCAATTACATTGTGCCCATGTCATTTTAAATTAATTCAAATTCAAAATATGGGTTCGTGAAAATAAATACAGCTCTGGCAATTTCTTGGCGATATAATACTACTGAGTTTTATAGGTTATTAGTCGTTTTTTTTGTTGAAGTAAATCTCACCTGGGGTATTTTATAAGTTTGTTACGTTAACATATCACATCGACTACCTGTTCGTCGCAACTTCCCCATTTGCTGCTTGATACGAATAGATTTATCATAAATGTATTTACCTGCACACTTAATTTTATTTTATCCTTGCTAAAACTCATGAACAAACCAATCTTTATGGAAAGGAGAGAGTGTTTTGATTGGTTATTATTGGTTTTCTACTGACCCTGTATGTTTTTACTGTCATAGTAGCCGGTGGCGAATATTAACCAATTAAGACACAATTCTTCATTTAATCATTGCATAAGTGAAAGCTTAATTTACGCCAGGTTCTCCTCGTCGTTTGAATTAAAAGCCGTAATTGGTTCCATACATAGAGGAAGCAGAAGTCCCAATACTTCTTGAGGGATGAGGGTTTTTTTCTTCTTTGGAAGCTTGCGTAGGTTCAATAAAAGTGGATCTGAAAACTGAAGAAGGATGTGGAGAAGGTCATCGTTTGTTAGCTCCCGGTTCATTTTCCGAGTGTGAAGCTCTCTATACCTTCAATGGTATCAGGCTCAACTATGTGGAAGTTGATATTCACAAATGAAAAAACGACTTCGTTTTCTTCCACTGATTTATTTTTTTGGTACGACATGTTTCGACACATAGAGGTCATTTTCAAGTACAAAAAATTTTAAAATTTTTTGCTGATAACCCACCTCCACCTTAACGACCCTTTCCAAGTTAACCCACCCCTCCCTCTACCTTCCATCCCCCGCCCCCACCTTTCTCACCAACGCGGTCCTCCTAAGGGTTTTCCCTAATTCTCACCATAACCGCCACCCCTCACCTCTCTCCGGGTTTCCCCCTCCCCCCCCTCCTAACACCCATTCTTCCACCCCTCTCCAACCTCCCCCAAGACCCTTCCAGTTATATATTTGCTTGAATTTTAAAATTTTTTGTACTTGAAAATGACCTCTATGTGTCGAAACATGTCGTACCAAAAAAATAAATCAGTGGAAGAAAACGAAGTCGTTTTTTCATTTGTGCTCTCTATACCTTTTGCAGTCCTTATTCCTAGATTCTTTCGATTCCTCGGAAAAGTAGCCGTATGGAAGAGGTATGGCATTTATTATGATTTATTATGTCAGCACCGTGTATGAGGATTTTATGTACAGTGACCAGCATTGGATACCAAGGATAAAGATTAGAAACATCGCTGCTGTACTTAAGCCGTATTCTCGAAAAGCATTTGCATGCACAGCATAATTAGTTCATAAAACACGGAATTTAACGCTCATGCGGTGAATGAGTCGCTTATCTAATCCGGTTATTTCAGCCAATTTCTCAGATTCTAAAAAAAACCTGCGAGCAGTGTTGCCATCATTGGTATTTCAAAAACCCTTGCTTAGGACAATCGACTATTAAACTCATGCCTTCTTTAAACGTCATTTTTATTTTCTTGGTGCGTTCCTCGAGTTCTTTTTTTTGCGGATTAGCAATGCGCCACTTTCCTATTTCCAACTTTTAACCAATTCGAAGTAGGCATTCGAAAGAACGAATCCATCCAGGAAGGGGAGAAATACCAAAGGAGAGCCGCTCACGATTGATGTTCCTTCGTAGAATTTCATCAATATGTATTCATTTGATGAGGCGTGCTTCCACGTATGTACCATCTCTGTGATGCAGTGTCTGTTAAATAGTTAATGATCTTGCCATTGTGAAATGGAGTTGATTACCTTACTATCACGTTTGTACCAGCAACAGTAAATTCTTTTTTTTCAGTCTTTTTGAATCTGAAAGATTTCTATATTTTTAAAATTTATATTGATGGATGCGGGTTTTGCCAGGCTATTGTGATTATTGAATCATGCAAATGAGCATGTAACTGAATAGGTACCTGAGAGATGCTAGATTCATCCAAGCTGCTATGTGGAACATCCTGCTTGTAATTAGAAAAACCTGTGTGCCATCAAACCCCCACTTTGAAACAAGCGTCAGATTATTTAACTGAAACAGGTTAAGTTGGACGAAAACTGGAGCCTGTACCATGAGAAGCCTCTCAGTGGTAAGGTCAAGCAATGCTTGTAAATTTACTTCTGCTCCTCTGGCAACTACTTCAATGTTGTCCTTAGGGGGATAACACCTTTATTTGGCCTTAAAAATTTCTACATGCAGAGGGTATATATATCCATTCCTTTGCAGTCCACCTTGTCTAATCATACAGTACTGGCTTTTGGTATGTTTGGCCTCTATTAAGAAACTTAGAGCCTTATCAGGAGTGTGTTTATGCATACAGACATCCGGTATACTCCTTTTCAGCTTTGGAAAAACTTTTCTTGGTCTGGCGGGGGTCACGAGAGCCTCTTCAGGAAGGGTGGACACGGCATGGTTACCTTCACCTCGATTCATTTCCACATCAGATAACAGCTCTTCAGACTTTTTCACCCTAACTTGCTTCGCATGTCCCCGCTTGGAGCGCACGCTACGGTCCGTGAAACATTTTTCTGAGGTCCCCACGAAGAAGCTACATAAATTAAACATTATTATAGATCACATCTGATATGAGACGATTCACCGAATGTTTTTCATTATTGCCTAACTTACTTTTGACAAAATAGGGTGAGAATATTTCTCCAATGGTCATAACTATTGGCACCACTCGTCAAAAGATAGTACAGAAAATATTTACTGTGTTGGATTGACGGTAGCGTCAGTGACCAACCACAGCCTCTCAACCAGAATACCCTTGTGAAGGTTTACGGAACGTCAGTTCTTCGCCAGTGACCATTCACAGACATACACACTTAACTCAATTGGAATCCTTCACCGGGCTTTGGAGACCTCGATAAGGATTCCTGAGTTATGATCACAAACACACAGAGCAATCACTCTCACAAGCACTCAAAAATCACTCACGCACACATTTCTGCCATAAGGTGGCTCTCTTCAGCGAACTGAAGGAAAAAGACATTAACAACGCAAGGGTAATAGTGAAAAATTGCGAGGACTGACGTTCCATAAATACGAAATTTGAAGAAAGCTAGAGAGGGGTGAGGAACTAATGACAGTAGAAATCAATGACAAATACGCGTATACGACGCACACCCTCGTCTTTTCCTGTTTCATTCCTTTGACCAAGCTCATCTCGAGCCTGATTCTCCCAGAAGTTGGGCCCTGTTGAATGTGTGCGTGAGTAATTTCTGAGTGCTTGTGAGAGTGATTGCTCTGTGTGTTTGTGATCATAACTCAGGAGTCCTTAACGGGGTCTCTAAAGCCCAGTAAAGGATCCCAATTGGGTTAAGTGTGTGTGTCTGTGAATGGTCACTGGCGAGGAATTAACGTTCCCGTAAACCTTCACAAGGGTTTTCTGGTTGAAAGGCTGTGGTTGGTCACTGACGCTATCGTCAATCCAACACAGTAATATTTTCTGTACTATCTTTTGACGAGTGGTGCCAGTAGTTACGGCCATTGGAGAAATATTCTCACCATATTTTTCCAATTCTACGAGGCCGTAGACCTCAAGTTTCCTTGATTTTAACTTACTTTTGTCAGGAGGTTTTTCATATTTTCTGCGTTTCAATAAAATCCCTGAAATCCAAATGTGGATAGAGCCATTTTCTCAAGTAATATACTGGTTAGTCTTCTACGTGGCCTTCATCACAATTTCAAATTGTGTATATGGGTCGGATGTGTTTTATCACATGCACAATATTCGCTTTCACAACAATTTCTCCACAAAAAAAGGATAAGGATCTTTAATGTAAGTTAGTAGTAATGACAAAGGATTTACTACTGGAAATTCGATATAAACAGCTTTTACGACTGAAAGGTAATTTTCCATTTCTCGTTCGACTAGCAACACAAACTTATAACTCATGATAAAAAGAAAATGTCTTACCTATTCATGAGTTGAAAAATTCGTTCACTCCTCTCTGTATCGGAGTCGTTCGAATTTTCCTTAATTAACTCGAACTGTCTTTTCTTAAACATGCTCGGTCCCGGTTATATAAGATTTCAACAACACTTGTAAAATGTTGAGAATACGCGGGAAGATGCTACTCACAACGAGCTAAGGTTGACTCAAACGTTTACTTAGAAATAAATAACTACCAGTTTTCAAGGTAAATAAATAATTATGACAGAAAAATTCTGCAAATATACATTTTTTATGAACCGATATAAGTCGTATTTGTTAATATTGCAAATGGAAGCGTGTCGATTTTCACCTACACCTAGTCTTTAACAATAATAGTTATGCTATGTAATATGCCAAATGATATGTATTATTTAACTTAGAGTTTAAAACGTGAATATATATTATGGATTGCTATTTCGTCGTCAAAAATTGTTGTTTCGAATTCCGTAAACAAACAACTTTTTGGAATGTGGCGCTGCCTAGTGATGAAAGACGGAAGTTCAAATGTATAGTCGATAATTTGTAAATTATCACGTCTTACCGGTTTTACTTACAAGTAATCATAAAGCAGTGGATAAAAAATGTAGTACTAGACGCGGGACGTAATTATACACTTTTTTAATATCGTTCGGTCTACAGATAAATTTAATTACTCTCCAAAATTTTATTAAATAAATGCACGATTAACTTCTTAGTACTTCGTGAATATCACTACACGGAAATTTAATAATAATGAGAGGTGAAAAAGTTGGAATGAATCAGAAGACGTATACAAGATTTCAAAACCAAGAACCGAAAATATCATCTATGGATAAGGACTTACCGCCTCCTTGAGCAGATTCTTATTTTTCAATCCAAGTCTCCTATTTTGGGTCCTCATAGGCACATACCCTGTTTTGCAGCCTGGTACGAAGCAAGTTCTGTTTAAACAAGACATTTTAAATTCTTTATTTAAGCCGAACGGGCGTATTGCATTCAAATTGGAATCAGAGTCTAGCAAACATCGTCATCGGCACACAATGGACGTTTCATAAACCTCTTACTTATTTCCTGTAATAGATATTTCCTCTCTTTCATTTACAAATTGACTTTTAGGTCACAAAAATAGCAAGGTATTATTCAAGGTATAAAGTAATTCATATCTCATCGATCGTTATTGGATATTCACCACAGTCTCACGTTAACAACAATTAACTACGTCTATTTACATTTCAACTGAAGAGACTTTTTTCCAAGTGGCGTCAAGGGCTAGGTGAACTAAAAGTGGAAATTTATGCTACACGTAACCTAGGCAACAATTCCAAACATTTAAATCCATAATATATATTCATGGTGTAACGTAATGAATTTACTTCATTCTAAGCATCTTAACTTCTTTGAGAATGTTAACATACCGCTATATCTCAGGACGGACTACTCAGATGGAGCGCGAGAATGAGCAACTAGCGGCAGCACCGCTGCCCGCGCTTCGGGATAAAAGTGCCAATAGCTTAAAAAATGGCACTTAAAAGCACGTTACTCTTGCTTCTTCCTTTAGACAAAAGCTTTCACTATCCCTAGCTTATTCTCTCGTCACAAGATACTGTAATATTTCTTTTAAACGTCTAATTGATGCCGGTAAAGTGCATGGCGTAGGACTATTTGAGAAATCTTGCCGCTGTCACTAAAAAACGACTAGAATAGACAACTTGGCCGAGTAAAAATGTAGTATAGGTTTCAAAATGAGTGGGTCGTCTACTTTTATGGTGGAAAAATGGGTACGTCGAGTAATATTTGGCTTCCATTTCGAGCGCGAGAAAATTATTTTGAAGTGGTGGCGCTGATCCCCAGGATGTCCGTCTGTACTAGTCGGACATGGGTCATCAAGGGATGAAATTTCATGTCGTTTATAATGAATTGGTCATTAGGTTTTATTATAAGAACATCTAGGACGTGAATTCAACATTTTGAGAAAATCGATTTTTGACCGCTAAAGTGGGTTCTCAGACAATTGTTCGGGGTTAGCGGGTAGACTCCAAAGATTGCTAGGATTCAATGATCTGTGATTTTTATAGCTGGGGATTTTGATTCTCACTGTCCTCCCAAGTTTCCTTAATGAGACAACATCACTGGCCAATGGAAAAACGATTCACCCAGTCATCCTGTCTAAAAGATTTTTTTATTACCTATTTCTTGCTAATATATATAAATATTTTGGTTGTGTACTTAATATCAACGATAATCTTTCTCCCGATTAATAATAAACCTCATTCATAACTAAACATAAACCTAAACTGATTCATATTTAAACTGGCAAAGGAATGAATTAAAAAGACCGTTTGTACGCACTCGAGCAAAATCAAAGTGACAAACTCCGTTGAGCAAATGCTGTATAATAAATTAAGTAATGAGCTTAAACCAACGTAGTAGGTGATCCACCTACGGCAGCTCGACCGGCCCTCCTCGGTCCTCTCTTGGTATATCGAGCACAAAAACCATAATCTGGTACCTCGGGGACATGTCTTCCGGTTTAGATCACGGTCGTAGAGAAGGAAAGGTAAAGTAATTTCTTTGATCGTGGACTGGTGGACGATGGCCTCCGGGACCCCATTCTCATCCTCTTCCTCCTCTATTTGACGCCTGCAACAACAGCAGGTGCCCGCGGCGGCGGCGGATGAGTAGCGCCATCAATCTGACGCTGGAGAGGCGCCATGTCCCAGCTAGTAATTTTAAGTTTCCTAAGTCATGTGGGGGTCATAGCTCCGTTACTAAGTGGTTTGAGGATTACAAGTGGCTAAATTACGTGGAGGACCAGGATCATGTCCTGTGTTTTACCTGTTTTCAAGCGCAACGTTTAGGGAAAAGTGCAACTGGGCGTGGTAATGACCAGTCCTTTTCTCAAACTGGTTTTAACTCGTGGCGGAAATCCGCTGAGAAATTTAACATTCACAAGAACTCGCAGTACCATCGCGATTCCCTTAGTTATAAAGTTGACGTTATAAATAGGAATTCTGTCGCGTCCTTGCTAGCAGCGTAGCTAAAAAGGTCCCAGAAAGATGCTCGCACTGTATACAAAATTGTGATGAGCTCTTCGAGATACTTGGCGCGTAGTGGCCAAGCTATTCGAGGCGCCACCAATGATAGCGGCAATCTGATAGAACTTTTGGAGGACAGGGCACTCGAATATCCTGCATTGGAAGAATGACTAAAAAGAAGGGGTAATTGGCTCAGTGGTGACATCCAAAACGAGATCCTGGAAATTATGTCACACGAGGTTCATCGCACTCTGGTCCGAGATATAAAGGAAAGTTTATTCTTTTCGCTGATGGCCAATGGTACCACCGACGCCTCAGGTGATGAAAAACTATCCATTTACTTCCGCTATGTCAACAAGACAACTTTAGAAGTGAACGAAGTCTTCGTTGGCCTCTATTGCATATCAAATGGGACTGCGTCATCTGTGAAGATGACAGTTTTTAATGTTCTTCTGCGGCTAGGCCTGAGCCAGAATTATCTTCGTAGACACTGCTTCGACGGCGCAGCTACCATGTCCGGAAGACTTAATGGTGTGCAAAAATTGATTACTGATGAGCAACCAAAATCAATTTTTTGTACACTGCTCGAATCATGCGCTGGACTTAGTCATTAAAGAATTAGCCGAACAATGTGACATATTTCCTGATAGCATATATCTCGTAAAAGAGTTTCAAAAGCTTTCATGGAGTCTGCTAAAAGAAAGCAGATTTGCAGCGACATCGTTATTTAATCATGCTTAACTGATTCTGGGTCTGATAATATTCAAGCCCCTACGATACTACGAGTACGCATGGTGTGTCCGACTCGTTGGTGTGTACGCACTGCTGCGTTGCAAAGATTCCTGGAGAACTATTCACGAGTGAGGCAAACCTTAGATATTATGCTCAATGACAGCTCCATCAACATGACTGTAAGGCCTCTCTTCGGCGTTATTTGGGGAAAATGGGAAAATTTTCAACGGTCATGGCTTTGAAAATTCGCTTCTCATTTGTGAACCCGCCCGCAGCTTGCGACGGCTTTGCAGAAAGAAGACTACTGGAGCAAAACAGTCCTCTCATAGTCTGCTTGGCACATTCAGTGCAATGAGCGAGTAGGACTTCGATCGTTTGTGGGCAGAAACCGAGACACTAAGCAATGAACACGATCTTGGGCTTACGATTCCCGACCTCCCAAGGAACCGGGCCCCTCCGAGGAAGTTGGAACAGCTTGGCGGAAGAGCACCACCCTTACCCGTTCGGCTGACCACAAAGTACCAGTTTCGGAAAGACTACATATTTCTGCTGGATTGGGTCAAGTCCGAGTCAATACGTCGATTTCATCAGCCCGGTATGAATCAGCTCTTCAAGCTTGAGCAAATTATGTTTCCGAGTGGTTCCAGAGGGGTCACGGAACTCAAGGAGGCGCTTGGGGTTCATGTGAGTGACTTCAACGTAGCCGAGTTGACCCCCAACATCAAATTGTTGAGACAATGCTCAGTGAATCAAAGACCCTAAAGCATTACGCCGATTCACTGAAACTGGTGTCGCCTATGATGAGGGAGGATCTCCTCGAGCGAGTGACTCGCCTCATTATTTTACTGTGGAATATACCTGCTACATCTACTTCTTGCGAGAGATCCTTCAGTGGTTTGATAAGGTTAAAGACCTATATGCGATCCACTATGCGGAAAAAGAGATTAACACACCGGCTCTTACTCCATACGCATAAAGAAATTACTTTGAAGCTGTCGCTGGAGGAAATTATGAATGAATTTGTGAATAGGACCACTGAACGAAGGAAAGTTTTTGGAATTGCTTTGAATCCTTTTTTATCTTAATCGAATAGCATGAACAATATATTTCCTATAAAAATTATAAGAAATGAGTAGTTTTCATCAGCAAAAATTAAATTTTACTTATTTCCAGCTTGCTTCTACCTATCTGGCATACAGACTCACGCCTTCATATGCTCTTTTAGCGAAATTCTTGTCTCCACCGCCTCTTATCCGCAAAAAAATGTGGGCCCCTGGAAGAATAACCAATAGTGCAGCGTGTTTTTACGTAAAGCTCTTAATCTTGACGTATCCTATATCACTGTATGATCGCATCGGATAAATAAAAGTCATTGTGATTATATATAATTATTATTAGTATGTTATTTAAGGTGCAGAATGCCTAGGAAACAGCCGATGAAAATGGGGACCATTGCGAGTGACAACTTGTTTAAAAAAATCGAAGTAAGAAATGTGATTGTGGAGGATACATATAATAACTTCATCTGTTAATGTGATTTTACAATCCATATGTCCATTCATTTGGAATAAATGTCTACGAAAATCAAATAATAATAATAATTTTTGCCTAAATATTTATTTAGATTGTGTTCTTCTAAATAAATCTAAATATTTATTTAGATTGTGTTCTTGGTACATAAAATATTCAGGTCTGCCTCGAATACGGCGATGAAATGCATTGAAATTATCATGAGAAAAATTTCTTTTTTTCCTCATGGCAATTTCAATGAATTCCAGGTGTCACGCCGAGTCTATTATACGAATACATCATATTTAAATGTAATCGCCTTTGAATTTTGAATTCTGACTTGAAAACTCAAGCTATAAGATGTTTAAATTAAGGGACAGAATAGCTTAAAATTCATGTATCATTTTGATTACGGGATGCATGGTGAATTCCATCGCATAAACTAATGTGGTTCGAAAATATCCTTCTCAATATCATTCAAACTTAATTACCCGCGATTACCTATCCTGCCGCCTTGAGCCTATGAATTGAGGTGATAAAGATATTTAGATCGGAGAGGACTGCGGTATGAAGGGTAGGATGGAGAAGTCCGGTAGTGGTATTAGCTTGATCTTGACGGAAGACGTCAAGAAGACCACAGTTGGGCGTTCCTCAAAGCACGGAAGTAGGGATTCGGTAATTATTGAAACCTTTCACCGTCTCCAGGACCAATGAGCATCATCTGAAAACGGAGCCCATTATCGAGAAGCTAGTCCTATGGTCGCCTCAACCCCAACTCATTGTCAGCCACGACCAAGCCAAGACCAACCAGAGTCTCCCGATGTTCGTGACTCTGCGGCGTAGCAGTTTACAGTTGGGCCCAGATTCTAGAAACTCAGAATCCGCCGGAATAACGGGGCATCCGCACCCCTGAATTACAACGAATGAGGCCTGAAATGAACAAAAAATAATGCCTTCCTGCATGGGCGTAGCCAAGATTGCCAGGGGGGCAGAACACCCATCCGTAGCTGTAGATATATGCCGGGGGTAGGGGGGGGGGGGGATGGGGACATCATCCTGTCCGAATCCGTATAGCACATTTGGTGTGAAATGCCTCGCCGAGGGTGGGGGAGGGGATCAGCCCCCCCGTCGCCCCTTGGCTACGCTCATGCCTTCCTGTATACTAAAATGAAACATGTACGAGAGGCGTGTTTAGCCTTTCATACGGCACGCTCGTTTTTTTTCTTTTTCAATCGCCCCGAGGTTTCAGGGCCCTGCTGTCGGCCCCCACTATCAAGGATTTAAACTAATGGGAAATTATTCAAACCATCGAAGATGAAATGATCCCAAAGGCCGATCAACGAGAGCAAATTTATATCGCCAGACAAATGCCAGGGAACATATACCCAAAAACGGCACCAAAAGGTGTTGCGGACATTGCAACACAAATGAGAAAGTGAAAAAGATCTGTGTATTAACAACTAACAATCAAGTCAATAAACTAACCGATTTCAACCGTAGTTATATTTAAAGCATTATTTAAACGAAATTTGCTAATTTATTTTAGCGCTTAGGTCATACATGTAACGTTGGTAACGGTTTTCTCATAGCCTCTACACGGACACATCGGAGGAAAGTATAGATGGCGCGCAAGTCGGACAAACGAGCGTCATTTTCTCAAGTTGAATTGGTAGAATGGTACAGAATAGTGGAAGTTGAAGAAGCAGTGCGAGATGCGGAAGTTCGGAATTACTACTCGTGTTATGTGGATGGCAGAAATGGAGACTGTTTACGAAGTCTGATTTCTACAATGTGGGTGTACCACCCACGAAAGGAATTATAGTGTTTCTGGAAGTACTCGTACTTGAGGTAAATCATTTTAAGTTAATGATGATTCGCATTCAAGCGGGATTTGAATTGTCTGGCTTGATTTTTGACTGGTATAAATTCGAGGGGATCATGTTTTGATAATCGTAACGAATCTGTGGAAAAGTAATCATAGCTTGTTTTGTAGTAGGATTGGAGCTCTTGGAGATAAATACATTTCGAATGTGACCGTAACTATATTCTAATGTTCTCGACTCTCTCAATTTGAAGTTCGCATATCACTGTGGAATAACCATAATAATAACCATAATAACATTGAATGTGCAGGGCCAGTCACAATCACATCACTATTGTTGTCTAACCTATTTAATTTCATCCTTCACATATTTATTTCCTGGTCCCTGGAAAACCTGATGACAGGCTCAGCAGCCTATCGGGATTCCGGGGATATACGGGCCAACAGAATCGCCCGGCAGGAAATTAAATTTAAAAATAATTATCGCAGGACATCTTGGATTTAATGTTATGACGGCGAGAGTTTCTTATTTTATTGCCCTAATGATGTGTCTGTAGGTCAAGGGATTGTTTCAGTAGCGATCCGGTTTTCATTTTTGTAGGTTTTAAAGGAGCTATAATTTTTTAACTTGTATAGTTTTGTCGAAAAATATCGTTCTGGTCACTCTTCTATGAAAAAGTTTCTCTACGAGTCTACATGTCTTTTCCTCGCCATGTTTTTGGATGTTACTGGAAAGACTTAACCTTTGATCTTGTAACATTTGTTGCTTAGTTTTAGTGTACACGAAATAAGCTGTGTGCGTCTCTTTCTTTTCAAGCTATGGTGCCTTTTGTGAAGATATATTTCCAGTGCCAGGCACAATATTAACTCCTTTTTTTGATTTTACTGCCTGGTTTACTTTATTTGTAAAAGATCTTTTTGCATTAATGTTTTGGTTTTTATTGCTATTTACTTGTTTTTGAGAAAATAATGTGTGAACTTGTTTGTGTGAAAAGGTTAGAGGATTGTATGGCACTAGAGGATCAACGAGGGTCCTATTAAAGAGATGGTAGGGGTGTTAAGGAGTTTGAATGAAATTTAATTCTTAACACAACCTAATTTCCAATTCGTCTTTTGTTGTTCACAATCATGTATTTGTTACAAAACTCTGTCAGGCTGTAAGGTAGAGATTTTATTTTATTTTCCAATATGGTGAGGGCATATGAGGGAGTGGGAAAGAAACCCAGAAAGGTTAGCTGGATGAGTAAGAGTTGTACTTTGTCACATTAGGGAATAAAGGGAGGGATTAGAAATGGAGGCAGAGTCGAGGAGATGCAGCATGGATAAAAATGTTCATTGGCAGCTTTTCTTATTTTTTTATATCATCCTTCGATCATATCATCAGTCTGTTGCTTTTTATTGCAAAGCATGTGTGGTAAAGTCGCTCCGGTGTCCATTGTCCTGCAAATGTTTTGGGATACAGGATTTTGGGGCACTGTGGGGGATAATGCGTGCATTGATGGGAGTCACAGCATTCCAGGGAATATATGCCACTGTCTAAATCTATCTTCTTCACTCATAGTGAAACTCAGTAGATTTCTTAAAAAGAAATCAACCTTATGCTGCCACTTCATCCCTAATAAGTAAATTGTTTCATACTCTTGTCCTTGTTTTGCTCACACTCACTGAATTTTGTCTCTCCTCTTCCACAAGTAGAGGGCTGAAACACTATAATCAGTCCTCAGATATGTTGATCTAATGTTAGGTCTCAAAGGTTCTGGCCTTGCATGAATCGCATCAGCTTCACTCACATAGATTACCGGTTCTGTGAATTTCAAGGCCTTCTCGTCATCAACAATAACATTGAATGTACAGAGCCAGTCACAATCGCATCACTATTGTTGTCTAACCTATTTAATTTCATCCTTCACATATTTATTTCCTGGTTTTCCCTCATTCCCACCATCATATATTTAAACTTGGCATCTTTTGAGTCTTTCATTTCTCAAATACTCTAGAAGGAAGCTACTACCTCATGTGCACTATTCCTTTAACCCTCTTAGTGCTGACCCCTGCCAGCGGTTTTAGTGAGAAATGCGGAGGGTAACTTAATGAAATGTACCACTCTAGGAAAATAAATATTATAAAGTTATTGTTTTAAATATCCATATGCAGTTTTTCTTATTGCGTATAAGTACATTGAATTCGGTAATAATAAAAAAACGCTTATACTTTGTACAAAAAATAATTGTAATTATATTTGTGTGCAAAAGTTAAACAATATTTTGCCTATGAGCCCATATATCGGCCCACCGCACTTTACGCCTGAGATGCCAAAGCCGATATATCGGCCTGCGGCACTAAGAGGGTTAATGAAGAAGACTCCCTGTTTTTCATTTAAGCATCATGGTTACCAACATGGCATAGCATTGTAGCATTATGAGCTACCATAATGATGGATAAAATAGTGCTGCACATAGCATCATGACTCCCCATGTCTCATCGTATATCAGTATAAAAATTCATTCTTAAAGTTGGTCTCCGAGTGATTCCTATCATAATGAGCGAAGCTAAGAATCATACCATCAAAAAATGACTAAAAATATTCCGGAGGTTGTCTACTGATACCATTGGCTCTAGTAGTTCTCCTATGATATCACACCCTAAAGGCCGAGTCAGGTTAGCACTGTCAACCTCCTCCCAAGTATGATCGTGATGTTCTTCTATTACCTCTTCAGAACTAGAATTGAAAATGTATCCCTTTGAATCTTCAGATTTTGAATCCAAACTGGTTATAAGTAGTCTTTTCTTCTAAAACATTAGATATAAGTGCTCAGACAACCTTTAAGAGCAAGAAGCCATGGCAAACTGAAGAGGAGTTCCCAGTGGAGATGGTCTCCAAATGGAGAAAAAAACTAATGCTATGGTAGGCATCATGAAAACTTGAGCTTCAGCTTGTGCCATCAGCAATTAGGTCCCAAATGAAAAGGACTCTCATAAGCAACCAAGATCTCTTGATATTTCAGGCATTAATGTCCTCCTTTTAGAAAGCAAAGCAGTGATGAGATGGGAACAAAATTATGACCAGAAACTGCAGATAACAATGAATAATAGGAGGAGGCAGACAGCATCAGCAGGGTGTGAATTGTACCTCCAAAAGCTCACGACTAATAGCCTATGTGACACTGCCTGGGGTCGCACAATGCCCTTCGTGCAAGCAATTTTTTGACCAGGACGAAGAAGGGGAAAAATAAGAAAATATATTCTAACACATCTGCCGAGGCAATAATGAACCATGGAACGAAAGCAGGCATCACTAGTTTGCACTGACTATACCTTAATGTGAAACAGAATGTTAGCTCTAAAAATTCTAAATTATAAGTCAGTAGCATATAGTGTATCACAAATTGAATTTAAAAAATGCATATGCTGCATCAACTGTGCTGGAGGAGTTGAGTTTCCATTCTGCCTTATTTCAGTACTTTGTATGTATGTATGCTTGTTGGCGAAGTCCACCCTTTTCCAAACTCACTTCTTGGCCAAGTCTATCCTTAAGCTTAAGGTTGTGGTCATGAGAAAGGATGGGGAAACAACTGTATTTTTTTGTTCTCCTTTATTTATGGCTCTGCTGTAAGAGCATGGCAAGTGGGGGATCATGAGTGGTTGCCAGCATGATTTATTTTTACTTAATAATGGCTCTCCTCTTGTTCCCAGACACAGCAGAACGTGCAACTTGTGTCCATTTGAAATCTAGGCTTCCAACTTCTATCAGATACTTATACATGTAGGCCCATTATGCTATTGAGTTTTTACTGCAGGAGACACATGGCCTCACCTAAGCCTAGGATGTATTCCTTGGGCAATCCCCTACTGTTCAGAGGTTCTTATGTAAGTGTATTATGGTAGTATTTTATTTTTCCTTGCAAGTACTGGGCCTTTTCAAAGGAGACTAGAAGTTGTTCCCTCATCTCCTTACACCTATTACATCTCCGCATCTCTTCAATTTCTAAGGTGTGAATATACTTGATTGCTTAATAGTGGCTTGTTAAAAGCAGTATCCTTGCTCTCTGTTTGTTTATATCTAATGATTTGAGCATTTTACAGGGTTGCAACAGACTGGAAAACTTAGAAAATGTTTCAGAAATTGAAAATGGGCCAGGAAAACTTGGAAAAGTCTAGGCAAATGATAATTTAGCTTGGAATTTTGCTTTCCCAAGTTAAAATCTGTTTAATTTGAAATAGAAAAGTATCATTTTTAGACATTTCTTGTTGATGTGTGGTCTTAAGACTTTTTTACCTTGCCTGAATGAGGCTCAGGACCTATTATTTGGTCTGGAGAATAATTAATATTCTCTGAAACAAACCTTCAGGTCCTAGTCTTTGCACTCCATTGGAGGAAGATGGATTTGTTTATCCTTAAATTGCATATCTCAGGTTTTCCGAGCAACCATGGTGTTAGCTCTGAAAGCCTTACTCCTTGGTATGAAGTAAAAATTATGAAGTGACTTCTTCCTGTTACATCACAAGTTTCCTTTGTCATCATCATCACAGGTCATGAACCCTTGGGATGGTTTGACACAGTTTTCCTCTGAATGCCTCTTCCAGGTAATCCCTTCATCCTTATGGTTCTTCGTTTTCTCATCATTGACTATTGGTTCTATTTTCACCATCCAAGGTCTTACTTTGCTGTTCCTCTCATGTACTCTCACATCATATATTATCTTCGTTTTACACCAATGTCTTAAAATATGACCTACCTTTTCCTTAGAGATCTGATGAGATACCTTTCCTCTCCTACCTGTCTAAATGTGGACTGTTTCATCAATTGATTAAATGATCTAAATAATGTTATCTATTTTCTACCACACCAAATACTGTATTATCCCGATCTTTTCTTCTGCATTTTTGTTCATATTTCCCTGTCATTGAGAGGAATACTTCAGATGTATGACCTGATGTAGCGTTTCTGAATTTTCTTTGCTAGAATCTAAATCTTTGCTGTCCTACTTTTACTAGAAAACTTCTTCCACTTAAAACCAATTTTTCTGAGGACAATTCGAAGGCTTGTCCGTCCACCCTCAAAAAGATCTGCTTCTTTCATTGACATCAAAAGTTTTTCAACAGGTGGATACTCCCTCCTCTCGTAATAGCTGTATACCTGCCTGTGAATGGCCTCCTCGTCGAAATTATTAATGGAAGTTTCAATACTCCTCCTTGATCTTTTCTTTGTGGGTGTTCTTAAAACATGAGTCTGACTGTTTTGGTGATTCATTTACATGTGACAACCTCACATGACTAGGCGAGGGTGTGAGGTGCATTTCGGGGGTCAGCAATTGGCTGAGATTCATGCAAGCATAAAGGGTTTTCTGCTCCTAAGACTTTTTTTTGCCCTTTCATCAGACAACTCTCAATGGCTGAACTGTAGTAATTTCCTTATTTTGTTCCTCCATGACTGGTGATTCTAACTCCCATTGAGCAAGAATAATTCTTTTGCTGATTCCAGCTTCTGTTTCCCATTTTATACCAGTCTCCTTCATGTCTTCTTCTTCTGACCACTTCCCTAGTTTTGTCTCTTTTATCATTTGAAAATAATTCTTCATTGGCATTTTTAGGCTATGAATGGGCCTCTCATCTACTGAAAGATCTTCTAAATATGTTGTCTCTGCTGCCACAGGTATGCCATTGGAAAAAGGTAGCACGTCTCTTTCTTTATGTATATGGCTACCTAAACACTTTCCTTTGACTATTTATTTGCCATTTTCATGATATAGACAGTAATATCTAGGGAATTAGTGTACATCCATGTCACTCGCCTTCTCTAATCTTGCTTTCTCAATGATAGGTCTTCATTTTATCACTACGATCTGGTCTTCATAAAAGCTGTATGTCTCCTCTACCATTGTACGTTACTCCTATGTCCTTTTCAATTCTGATAATTCCATTTAAAATTTAGACTGCACATAGGCAATGAGTGCCAATTGACGTTTGACCATTTCTATCCCCTGTGGGGAGAATGAGGTCCAAAATGGCTTTTTTTGTGTGCCCCTACATTTTCTGCTACCAAACTGATCTTCATTCTGGAATTTTCAGTGATGAACGTAATTTGAGCCTGTAGAGCTTAGAGTTTTTACACAAGTCTGCTGTACATATTGGTAGGTTTTTGTAGAGCTTGGTGAATTCTTATCTCAAGCATTTTAACTAGCTTATTATTAGAAGCAACCTCGTCAACTCTGGGGCCTTGTCCCAACCTATACTTTTAACTGATGCTTTGAATTCTTTTCTAAGGTTATAATCCTAAATGTTGTCCTCTTTGACATACTTCTCCTTGAGATTATTTTTGTTGCTGTGAACTTTTCCAGTAATAAGTGGTTCAAGAAATCTTCCTCTTAGGACAATCTTGGTCTTCTATAAATAACTGCCCTTTGTCATGCTAAATGGCATTGCACTAGCCCTGTGTTCCTTTAAGTGGTTTCTCATTTACCTGTTCACAGCCTTATCTTTCTACACAGATAAATAATTCTACACTTCTTCACATGTAATTCACACTCGCATTTTGGTATCTATTCATGTTTTCAAGTTAATATAATTTCTTATTATGTTATCGACATCTACATAATACCATGCGAGCCGCCGCATGGGCATGTGGCAGGGGGTGTTAGGTCGCCAGTCGTGTAATGGTGTAAGTTTTTGGAGGTGAATTAGTGACATGTGTTATCATCATCATCTGGTGTTCTGCCTGCTGGCAGGTCCCGTACACCACTGCTGTCTCCATCCGCTTCTGTCCCGAGCTTCCTTCTTTGCTTCATCATAGCTGATGTTCATCACCTGATCCACCAATTTAATTCTTCTCCTTCCTCTCTTTTTCTTTCCTTCAATTGAACCCTCAAGTGCCACAGTTATTATACTTTTCCCTCTCATCACATGGCCCAACCAGTTTCCTTTCCTTTTCCTTATTTCCTTTAGGAGCGATCTTCCTTCTTTTCCTTTGCTCAAAACCTCTTCATTTCTCATCTTTTCTACTGGCTTCGGCAGTGTCTCTCTCTCATTTCATCGCATCTGTCAGACCTAGAGATGTAGTGAGGAGTCATGATAATATTCTCTATGTTATTGTGCACTCCATCTTCAGTTCTTGTTTCTTGCCATTCCATCTCCAGCTAGTTAGTTCAAGGACTTCCTTCATGACATGCAGTATTTTCTTCGTGGATTTCCTTCTGTCATCTGCTACTTATGTGACCTCTATCAGTCCTTTATTAATTGGTATGTTCCTATTTTTCTTTTTTTCCCTGCAGCATACTGCTTCATATTTTTCCCCAAACTTGTGTGAAATTCTACAGATCAAAATTCATTCGACTTGAATGGGATTCGAACCCGGATCCCTCAATTTCCAGCGGAGTGCTTTTGCCAATTTGGCTATCGAGGCATCCTCTTCCCCTGTGGATTTTTGTAACCTTTACGGGACCAGTTGTTCTCGACTGGCGGACAATTTTGAGAGGTCATGTTTGGCTGAGTTTTCTTTCACTCCCTTGTTTTCTGTTCATCCCCCTAAGTTTCTTCAGTTTTTTGAATGAAGATTCTTTTTCATCATCATTATTTTATGTTCACTGGTGATGTATGTATATACCTTCTGCCTCCTCCGCTACTGCCTGGAAAAGGTCTCTCAAACATGTAGCATCTTTTCCTTCATCAGTAGTACCACTAAATTTTTATTTACTCTTTTTGTTTTTTTCAGTAGTTGCAGATACACTAGTCATGTGTTTTATTTTATGTAGATGCTAAATTCAGTGGAAACTTACTGTTGGTGCAAAAATTATGTAGACTCTAGTTTGGACACTGATTAAAATTTACCGTGGTATCTACATGAATGCAATTTATGCCAAATTTTAGGATGTTTAATTTTGCGTTTAACTGTGGTTGCCGATTATTTTTACATTACACACTCAATATTTTATTCTGGTGAGAACAAAAAAAGTGCTGGTTTTTTGTAGTTTTTGAACGGAGCGCTCTTTTTGACATTTAATAGTGAATAAACTTGAAGTTAAATCATAATTAACCTGTAGTATTGTGTAGGAAAAACATATTGAAATGTATCCTTAAACATTTAGTTCTTTCTAATGTGCCATAAAAAAGTTATAACAAGTTTATGAAACGACTTTTTCTTGGTTTTGAAAAGTAGTAGAAGTAAGATCTTGGTCTTGTTTTGAATCTCTTTACAGTAGTATTCAATAACAATTACCATGCTAAACTCACATTGTGATATCCATTTTTAAGTAGTTAATAAACAATCGAGTATTTTAGCGGGCTCATGCCAGCAGTAAGGCAGATGTTTTCGTGAGAGGGGTGGTGAAAGTTTTTTGATAGTCTAAAATGCTAGTTTCCTTGAATGTACACTGTTAATTTGACATTTTTGGTAGAATTGCATTTGTTTTCTTCATAAGACAATTTATTCCTTCTCTTCTTTCCTTGTGTAAGTGGTCTATATAGATTTAATCATTAACCACTTGGATACTGTTGGACCAGTTGTCAGTGGTGTTTTTGTTTTGTATGTCCTATTGTTTTTTCTGAGCTACTCAAGCAATTACATTATTGATTTGACAGTTGGAAATGCCCTTCCCAATGGGCTTAAGGATTACTTCCACTGTATTTGTCCTTGTTATCCTTGTGTCCATCAATTGCTTGTCAGAGGTTGTGAACTGGTGGTTGAAGTTTTGAAAACCCCTCAAAAACCAGTGAGTTCATGTAGTTCTTGTTTTTGAGACCATAAATTCTAATGTAGCCTTGAAATGAATGAAAATAACAGTATACTCATGGCTGAATAAAATTCTTTTCCTAGGAAATCCTTTCTAATCCCATAAATCTTGATGAATTCCATGTCCTAAATGAATAGCACCTGATAAAACTAGAAGAACGATGAAAACTTAAATTGGCAAATTAATCAATCAAATTTGCACTTAGATCACAACTGTAGAGTAAAGTAATTCAGGTAATGTAAACATTATTACATGTGTTTTTAATCTGTGCAGTCATTACATTTATAAAAAGCTGTGAAATTCATTGGGAGATTTGCAATTTTTGCCCCTCCTACCACTCAGGGTAAACTAAAAATAATGTCCACTACCTGGATCCTAACTCTGGATAGAAGTGAAGGGTGCAAACCTTAGAAAATTACATCATATGTGCCATGGTTACATACATTTTTGTGGAGGTCAGAGATACTGATCCATTGCAAAAACCAAGTACTATCACGATGACAATGCAGCATTATCTTGGTCTTCATTTACTTCAGTTTATGTTGATTATAGTTTTCATCAATTCTTTACGTGAAAGCTTTGTCTAGCTTTAGTCAGTTGCCTTGGATTTCATTGGTGCACCCTGGTAACCTTGCTGCTGATTTTGGAAAAACAAAGGCTACTCAAGCATTATCCGCTGTATGGCACTGATCATCATTGTGTGGGCATCATCCTAACAAAAACATACCTCTTTGGACAGCTTTCTTATGCGACTTGGGTCTGCTGACTCTGACACTGGTCCTAGGGCCATATGAACTAAAGAGAAATGACCCCAGATAGTGCCTAGATACTTCATGCCTTGGTCCTTATGGAAGAGAATTCCCCCTCCAAATACACAAATCGTCATATTCATTTTTTTTTGTCGTTCAATTTTTCAGGATTTTTTATTCATGGTAGTATTGAATACCTACTATGCTCATTATATGATACATTGCGCATACAACAAATAGCACAGTTTTGAGTTTTCTTGTTTTGATAACTGAGATTTTGTAACGTTTGACATCACCAAGGAACACTTATCAATATGAGGGATCAATAAGGTGTTGGCAAGTTAAATCTCAGTGGTAAGGATACAAAGTTAATGAAAACTTGTCACCTGGTGCAAGACTTCCAACTGCTTATTTCAGTAGAAATATGTGCTGTATGATCATCCCAGTTTTGTGTTTTGTTCATAATAAATCCTAAATCATTAATTTTGTCTGAGTTTTATATTTATGTATTTTGAATTTGAATCTTAGACAGTGATGTCATGATCACAGATTTAAAGGCTTTAATACTACCTATTATAAACCTCTTTGTTTTTTGTGGCTCTAGTTCAAAAAGTTATCTGATGCCCATTCACATTTAGTAGATATATTTCTGTCAATCCGTGCAATAGCATTGAATATTTCATTGTATTCTCAGTCTGTATAAAACTGCAAGTCACAAGCATGTAAATAGAATTTGCAGTGGGATCTTGTATGTAAATGGCAACTAGTAATGGACAAAGTATTGAACCTTGGGAGACACTGGGTTTCGTGGGAAGTGATTGTGAATGTTAATTATTCTTCTGACCATTCACTGGCTCTAGGCAATGGCTCAAGTAAGAGTGAAACCATTGTATAATGTAGCGATTACTTAAGTTCACAGTGGATAAAGTGGAATTATTAAATTATCGGTGGGGCCAAGAAAAAAAACACACATGGCTCAGGTTGACATGACCGGAAGTAGACTGTCATTTATTATTTTATCTCACACAATACAGAGATAGATAGCACAAAGATTGAAAATTAACACCTCGATTACAAACAGATAATAAGTTATAACAGAATTATAAAGTTGCCTTACAGGTAAATAATGTGGTTTACTCAGTCAAGTAAAGTAGAAATGAGTATGAGCAAGGTACTGAAAATCTCAGCTAGGATAGTGTTGCATGAGGTAAAATATAGCCTCAAGTTTTACAATACCCTCTGTACTTTATTAAGGGTTAACTTATTGTAAAATGCTGATTGCCAGTGTTCTTCCTTGAAATGGCCACTGGTTGGTGGGGATGAAGTAGATAGAAAAATCATATCTTGATTTTTTTAGAGAAGAGTAATTTAGAAAAATGTTTCAAAATTAAATTTTTTGTGCAGCAAAGGTAAAACATACTTGCCAGAGCATAAGTGCATCTAGTTGGCTTGCATTCCCAGTCAAAAGGTCTAAAGCGTCTTTCTTCATCATGCAGACTAAAGAATACAATTCATGGCACCATTTGGAATGCAACTCACTTGAAAAACCGAATGCAATTGCTATTAGAGTCAGGAATATGAAATGAGGAGATGGAGTTTGATTGGAACTATTACCTCTTGAAAGGGAAAGAATGAGAGAAAATTGAAAACGAGCCTTCCAATCCAATCACTCTTAGACAAACTTAAAAATGCTGTAAGGGCATTCAAAGGATGCAATTTGTCATCAGATCAGTTCAAATTACTTACATTACTCTAACTTCAGTTTAAATTACTCCCTTTTCTTTTGAAACACTTTTTCCCCTTTATTGATGGTCTTCCTGAAGAAATTCTTTCCTGTGGGGAAGTGTGTTATTGCTAAATGCTAATTACTATAGTATCAGATGTACGTTGCACATTACTCTTGTTGTCTTATGACAATGTAAACCCATCAGCATTCATGACACTTGGTGCAGTTTTTTTCATTATTAATGCTCTCAACTAATAATTCTTCCTGTGTCAGTTTTACTGAGCAAATGGATAACTATGTATATATTATTTTGACCTTAATGTATCACTTTTTTCTCTCAGTAGTGCCATATAGAAGCTGGCCAAGTAGCTTAAGGTACCTAGCATAGTAGCTGAAGAATTGCATTAAGGTGACTCATTCCATCTGCAATTAGTCCACTCAAATTTTAATTCGACATGTCCCTGTTATTCTGCCATATATGTAATGACATTTGAAGGAAAGCACTTTTGTACACAGAGATTTTTGCTTCTAGAAGAATCCTCATTCCATGAAATTCACCGCTATCTACATTCGACTTTCCTACTTGTATTCATGGGCAGGCAATATTTTTATCCTTCTGTATTTCTTAAAAAATTAGCTAAATTTAACAAAATCGTCTACTTGTTCAACCACTTATTCACCTTATACTTCAGTGAAATTGAATTTCATGTAAATTTACCTATTAATAACTACTGCTTATTTAACTACTATATCATCAAATCTATTCTCCTTGTTTCTTCTGGGAGATCATCTAGGAGACTAAGTAATTCTAATGGACCCTCGGACAACACTAATGCATCAGCTGTGTGCGATTGGACTCACACATTACTATCTGCCATCATTACACTGACCTTATCTAAAAATAAATCTCTCTCAGATTTATCCGTGAAAACCTTGAGTGGCTATGGTGACATTATCCATACCAACTTTACTCCAGTTTATTTTATTTGGGTTAGTTTTATTTTAAACCAGTCTCTCCATACCCTGTTAACTGTCATACATGGCTTACTATAATCATGCTAAGTCTTCTTAACTATCAATGGGATTAACAATCAATCTTTCTTTTCACACCCCTTTAAAACCTTACACTGCTTACCTCAATATACCCTGTCATTTGGCTTCTCTAAACCCGGTAATGCTCAGTATACGTCTAATGGACATCCTTATATTTCTTTATCTACCGCCTGCTGAGGTACAAACTGCTGATCACTATATCTCCTCTCTGGTATGAACCAAAACTGTACACCCTAAATTCTGCTGATAGTAAATATTCCTCACTCTTTTGATTCTTATTTTACTGAACACTTTTACCAGAATATTTGATGAATTAATGGCTCTATAATTTTTACTTTAGGTCTTCCAACCCATCTCTTGGTGCAATGAAACTGTTAGCACATTCTTCCAATCTTTTGGAGTAATGGAAGCTTTTGAACATAATATATGCAGTCAACAGAAATGAATTCTAATAATTTACTCACATGCTGCTACATTTCACTGGATAATCTAGCTATGCCTGCAGCGTTCCCATTTTTAAAAATTCTCGCTGCTGTTACCACACCACCTCACTTATTTCCTTTTCCATACTGACATTCTCACACAGTAATTTGCACGGCTTATCCTCATTCCCTGAACCACTTTTGTGTATTTCTTCCAAATATTCTCTGCAACAGTCCCTTGTGTTGCTTTTGTCCTATAGGAACTCACCACCTTTGTTCTTTATTGCATCTGCTACCCTAGCCTAACCTTACTCTGCCCTTTAGGCTCATGATTTTTAATTGCCTTTAAAATAACTGTATTTTGCTAGCTTCAACTGCATCGATTCTTTCCATGCTCTCTCTCTCTCTCTCTTAGCAATTTCTCATTCTTTGTTTTTCTCTCTGTGTTGATAACATGGCTTTGCTCTTCATCAGATTTGGCTGTTATTGATCTCTAATACACCTTTTCCTTTTCACCTACTGCTATCGTCACTTCTTACTACTAGGCTATTCATTTTCCATTTCACTCCTTTTACACTTTCTGCACATTCTACATCTTTTCTGTTCAAACCCAACAACATATCTTTCATGTTGCCTCAACTCATATGGTCATCCTATTAACTCTGTATTGAGGGTAGCATATTGAAAAGCATGCATCCATACCTTGTCATCTACCTCTCTTCTTTTACTTCACTTTTCATATCACAACCTCTATACTTTTGATTCTTTGGTTTTTCAGGGTTTCTGCTGAGTCCTTTCATCTTGAGGACGATAAATCCCCTGCGGGATAGCCGGTGAAATATTGCACCCAAGATGGAAAGATGTGGCAGAAACCCTGAAAAATAAAGAATCAATCTCCACCCAAGCCCTGTGGAAGCCTCAGTCACAACTCACCCCATATAATTTAATTTGCTATCATGCTCTTCTCTTCCCCGAAAGTTACTTAAACCTAGGTCTACTGTGTAGAGACTATTGCTCTCAATCTCTGTCGTCATATTCGATTAAATCAGTCTTGCTCTTATAATCATCCCTTGACCTTCCATGCATATGGGTTTTCTTATGTATAAACCATGGTTTAGAAACTGACTATCTTTTTTCCAAGTCCTAGGTTGCCAAGGTTCCATAATTATCATTTACTTGAGGATAGTAAAAAGTCTCTACCATTCTCAGAAGCATTCCATCTTGCGCTAATCCAGCCATTCTCTCACCAGGGTCACAGATATTCTGTATCTCTCAATTTTCTTGAAAAGTCATCTTTCACACAGTCAAATTCTCTATCTATAATATGCCACAATTAGTACTCTTTGAGTTTTTTTCTGTGATGCAAAGCCTGAGCACTTTAACTCTCACATTGAGGACCAGTTGTACACATTGACTGCTATGGATACTATTTAAAGCTCCTGACCACAGTGCTAACCCACCATCAGTAGTTAGTTGTAATGACATGATGCCCTTTGCCATTGGTTTCAGAAACACGCAAAACATATCCTTGTCTCAATAACATTCATCAATTCATTCCCTTTTTTATATGTACCTCTCACGTTCCAATCACATATTGTCCAGTTTGTATCGCCATGTGTCTCTTAATGGACCAGCAATACACAGCTTCTGCTGCCAATTGTAGCTTCAGACTTCCAAGTCTATTCTTTAACACAGTAATTTTGGATGGAGTAAGCAAGTTTACCATCCTTAGCAGTACCTGCCCCATGGGCGGCTTTTCCTGGTTACTGTTACTCTTTGGACCAGTTTTGACACATTTTCGCCAGCATGCCTGTAGGTAAACCAACACTTAGTGATACCCTAGGACCACATTCATTCTTCTACTCGACTTAAGATCCCCTCTAGAAGGACTGCCTTGACATCCAGCATACCATTGCCTGCAACTCTGTACTGGGATGATTAATTGACGTTTGCTCTCGTGGAGCAAATGTTTATTAGCCATCTGTCTCTAAGATGATGTATTCTTTCTTGAAAGTTACCTTAATCTTCAATGAAAGCAATGAGCCATATGATTAAATTGGTATCGTTTAAAAGTAGATTATTTTTCCACACACAGTCCTGTTGTGCTAAAAATGCCTCATGGTTAGATCTGATGACGCAAAATGGTCCCCTTTTAGTGTAGTAGGATCGCTCCCAAAGGACTGATCTTAACCAGTGTGAATGTAACATTCTCTGATTACTCCTCACTGTTGATGCCCAGGGAGAGTCGTCGGGTTTCAACTTGCGAAGCTTGTTTTCGGCGAGAGCTCACCAACAGTCATTTCATCTGTTCGACACTAATTTACTCTGAACATGCATTTTTATCATTCGACGGAGTTTTCCGTAAAAGTTCTCTTAGCAACAAAATTCTCTCTCTCATTTTAATGTACATGACCAGTTACTCAGACTGTTCTGACTTTCCCATCTCCGCCTTGTATGTTGTAGAAATTTACGACCAAATGATGAGAGGAAGCAGTGATGCCGACCTCTTGTACTACCCTCTTGTGAATCAGTATGGATTGAATGTGACTCATTTGCAAATTCATTGTGCTCTAACACGAGTGTGATGGCAAAAAGTTTGGATGTAAAAGTACTACTCTGGGTTCATCATCATTTTGACGTGATCTCGCCTGGGGACTCGATGGCGTACGCGCAACATAATCGGATTCGACTTAGATCATTCAGAAAAAATTGGAATATATTTGGATTTCTTTGGGTAGTAAAGATTTCTTCCCACGAGTTATATTTTTTATTTCACTATTAATGTGTTTCGGCTATTATTATCTTTGGAAAGGGCACATATACAGTAAAATTTTTAACTGTATATTACAATAGGTATATATTCTTTTCTCTTACTCGAGACTTTTTATCGTAGAGGAAATCTATCTTTTGGGCTAATGCGGTGAAAGAGTCATAGGAAGAATGGTGAGGAAGGCCACATTTTGCGACAAATCAACCTCGTTAAAGCGATGGTGGTAGGATAATTGAGAAAGATCATGGTGAGTTATGACGGTCGAAAAGTTAAAACTTTGATGGGATTGAAAGGGTTAGCTGATTGAAGAGTGAAGTGATAACCTCCTGCCAACAATGATTTAGAATGATGACTGCTGATGATGTTGACAGTACCCATGAACATACCCGAACATTATCCATTAGCTGACACATAGGGAATGTTGGAATGAAGGTGCAATGAAACCAATCGTTGTAGAGTCATGGGATATTTTTATGCAAATCATTCACTCTCAGATACATGATACAGTTTAACCTTCCCGTTGTTTAACTGGAGGTTGTGCTGCTTTTCACTCACTCCGTGTTGTTGGTAGGCCTTTTTCAGTTATGCGGTGGGTGTTCTCCTCGGCCTTGCATGTGAACTAGCCGAGTTTTTAAGCAATAAACAGCATACGTCGTTAAAAATCTCAGTTCTTACATTTTCTCCAATCTCATTCTCAAGGGACTTAGAAGCTTGTATGGTGTGGATGCGTACTGTAATTGATGTTTGAGAGATGCGCGGTTTCGTCTGGCGGAAGCAGCAGCCGCCGCACCCGTTTCTCCGCTCTCCTCTTGTCGGTCGATCCATTCCAAGGGTTTATTCTTTTCTCGCGGTCTGTCCTCACTTGGGGAGATGAACTCCTTCGGGCCTGTAACCGTTCTCGTCCGCCACGAAGTTGACGGTGTACTCCTTGCCGTCGTCTCCGATGTACGTGAAGGTCCCCCGGACCACCAGGGCCTCGTTCTCCGTGCCCACGTTCTTCAGCTCACCGTTCTCCTGCCGGGAAGTGCCGTCGCTCAGGACGTAACTGAAAAGATCGACGAAGAAACAATTTTTTGCTGAGCTAGAGATACTTCATGGTTTCTGGCATAATTTTGCGTCGCTACAAAGAAATTTGAATTTGTCAATCCACCGGCTAGTATGTCGGAACTAAGAGGACCTTTACACCAGGGTCTCGCTTTGTTAAGGGGCTTCCGAGGAGTTATGGTTTTAAGATAAATTATACTGAATTTGCATGTATAAAAATTTTGAAATAATCTATTATTTTATTTTAAAACAATCGGCTTTATTAATGAAATTTAATATTTATTAATATCCGCTTAAAAGTGTGCATTCATTTAACGTTGTATAAGCAGAGCCGCGGGAGACTACACGCTAGGCTTAGTTTGCTTGATGAATTCAGCACTTATATTTTTCAGTGCTACATAAAGAATATTATCATGAAACCTCACTACATCTCTAGGCATGACAGATGAGATCAAATAAGGGAAAAACTCCGCCGAGCAGATAGGTACAAAAACTCGTTCTTTCCGCGAACAATAAGCGACCACAATAAAAATTGAGCTCCACTTAATACACTCCTATAATACATGTCACCATTTCACCTCCAAAAAACGTACATCTTTATACTACTGGTGACCTAACACCCCCTGCCACAGGCCCAAGCGGCGGCTCACGGGGTATCATGTAGATGTAGAAGTGTGTCATTACACTGGGGTATTCCAATCTCTCACCGTGCATTATTTTCGCCGGCTTTGAGTTGGATCCAGATCTTAAATAATTTTATAGCCGCAATTTCATCTTGAAGAATAGCAAAAAATGTATGCCGTTTAAAAATTTTCAAGCTGTATTGAATAATAGCACTTTTCGTCGACACTTTAATTTTTTCAGCGCTCTTTTCTTTTCTTCTTCCAACCTAGAAGTTTGCTAGTTAGGATTCTCTTGAATACAATGCCGCCCTATCAACCGCGTTCATTTTGTCAGTTTCAGCCAATAATGGCAGGTTACGGTGAAAGCATCGAACGAACGCCTCGTTCTCAACGTTCTTGCTGGGTTGCTTAACCTGGATTGCGCTCGAACATTCTTCTTTTCCGTGAAGGAGCTGATGGTATGGAGGATCTGCTCACTTGTAATTAACTACTGCATTTGCCATTTTCACTGGCCATCTGACATTATGTAGGAGTTCATTGCGAAAAAATGAGGCAGAGCACGATCTTCCGTCTGTTTCAACTTTTCCCCATATTTGCCTGAATTGTAAAACCTACGCTCGACGGAACCTCAAGAGAGTTCACAAAAATTACGAATAAATTCCTTGGCTACCCTCGAGTCCCAAGCACAACTTTTCTGACCCCAATCTCATTGAAATAGGGAAAAAAAGGTTTTGACTATCATCCCTGATATAAACCTGTGTACCACCCTCCAAAACGCATTGGGGTGGTACGAAAGGGGTGCTTGGACACCAGCCTAATGAAGGAAGGGCGTTGGAAAAAAATAGACCGGGGTAATTTTGCTCGTCTTTCGTTGTAATCGTCAATGCTACTCGGAACGAAAACGTAATTGAGCATCATTTAATGACTATCAATTTGTTAAACCGAGGTAGGAATTCAATTAGTGGTACAGAACATATATTTCTATCGTATTACCCGTTTTGAAATAAGAGACGAGCTCTTCTTGGCATTTCAATGAAAACAAAATAATTTTGGATACTAGGAGGTAATTTTGGCTAGATTAATGGCTTTTAATGTAAATTAGCCCGAAATCGAATCCATGCAGTGGCCTAGGTTTTTTATAAGGATGAGTCGAATCTAAATGTCGATTCTCGATTCCACCAATTCTCAGGATTAGAATCGGTATCGATAATCGATTGCCTAAAGTCGATTCCGATTATATCGATTCCAGATAGATAAATATTCAAATCAAATTTCATTTATCACATCATATTTGTCTCAGTAATTTATTTACCTCAATAAGCTGAGGATATATTTGCTATTTGATAATATCTAAACATACTTTTTGAGCGACTTAATTGTCTTTGTTATTTTATTTCAGCCAATACTTAAATTTAAGTTATAGTCGTACGCTACTGATATATCAATACCCCACCTGTTTTTAGGAATAAGAGTCGATGGAATCGGAATCGAGAATCGATTCGAAAGAATCGGAATAGAAAAAAATTGGAATCGAATCATACCTAGTTATTTACTTGGATCCCATCACGGTCCTATCGGTCGATGTGTTAGGAGGGATCGCTGTGGAATGCGTATGACCACCACTTTTTTCCTACTTTACGAAGAATTACGAGTAGGAGGGGGGAGGGTGCCCCCGCACCTTGTCTCAATCCGCCCTTGATACCGTATTATGACCACTTCAAGTGCCGTTTACTCTGTCCATTAGATGACATGTCAGATGGGGTATAAAACTTATGTCTTCCGTTAACAGTGGGAAAATTCATTGCATCTCTTTACCCTTTCTCCAGTCTCTAAATAATCCTTTCTTAACCACTCGACTCTCCTATTTTCGAATTCACAAATAGCGTAAGCTGTCGTTCGCCCTCCGAAATATCCTACCCACCAATAATAATACACCCACTGGCATTTCATCCGGGTTGAAATACTGAACATGAAATAATTTTTAATGGCGTAATGTTACTCGCTGTTGTTGTAACCCACGCTGATTATCAAGCGGCGTTTATGCCTTGTTAACTCAAATGGAATATATAAGAAAAGGAAACGCACAATGTTTTGGAATTATAGATTGTGAAATACTTCTCAATGCTTTGAAACCCTTACTGTTGTATATTTTTTATGATTTGATTTATATCAAATTACTCAAAAACAGCTCGCGTCTGCCTTTACAATAAACATTCAAAGCACATAATCTGCAAAATAAACCAAAAGAAAATATATCACATGGATAGATAAATGTCATCATAAATCAATTGCGCTAGTTAAAAAAAAACTAAATTAATAAAAGGCAAAAATACGGAAAGAATGCGGGGAGTTGGGAAGAAAATACTCCCCTAAGG
This sequence comes from Ceriagrion tenellum, assembly GCA_963169105.1. Taxonomy (NCBI): domain Eukaryota; kingdom Metazoa; phylum Arthropoda; class Insecta; order Odonata; family Coenagrionidae; genus Ceriagrion; species Ceriagrion tenellum. The sequence continues at coordinate 134,787,370 of OY720637.1, forward strand.
TAGTTGCTGCACATTCGAAACGGTGTGGATAAAGGGGAGTGCTGTCAACAAATCGTGAAGTCGGTAACGAAAGGATCGCTGGTAGGGAGAAACGTGGAATTTAGGCAGGTGTAGGAGGTTGTTGTTGCTCTCGGTACGGATTGAAATATGAAAAGAGAGGTGCGTACTTATTTCGATGGAGAACGACCCATTTACTGCGGCGTAAACGAAGGCGAGGTAAGTGATATTCCTAAAAATAAATTCGGACGTAATTGAGGTTATTTCAATTGCGCCGAATTTGTGTACGTCTACTACGTGCAACATGTGTTGCGAGACGAATGCTCATCTTTTCCCCTCACGAATCAATGGCCTTTTGCTGTCGAGTTCTAGTGATACAAAACGTCGTATTTGCTGGGAATTGAATTCGAAAAATTTTGAAATAGGAATTTCTCCGGCAGTGATTTTTCTTACTGAGAGTTTGTTGTGTTGAACAATGTTTTATCTACTCCCTTTAAAAATGTGCGCATGAAATTCCCGTTAGGTTGAAGTCTGCTAAAGTACCAAAATTATACCAAGATGATATAAATAGTTGGAAGGTAAGGCTGGACAATTCTAAAACGTGAGTCTATATTAAACCAAAATATGACGATCATTAGTAGTGTTAATGTTTTCATTCGTTACTTTGTAGTGCTCCTGAACAAAAGAGAAGAAAAACATTGCACAGAATTTTCCTCAACTAAGTTATCAGTAGTCATATTGGCAGCTTTCAATGAAGTTTCAGTCCTGAGGTAATGAGACGAAGAAACGCTATTCAGCCGCTGAAAAGTGCAGTATCTATGCTAGTTTATCGACTCCTACTTCTAGATTTAGTTTATATATTCAGTCTAAATTTGAAAGAGTACTGTACCTATATTATTTCTGTTATTTTTACGTAAATTATCGTTGCATTAGAAGCCGTTGTAGCCTATTTGAGGACAGAAATGAACATGACTGGAGAAAAGTTTTGTCCTATCATTTTCACTTCCCAGGTTTTTTTTACCCTTGTCGAGTGGTCACAGTCGCGGGATGTCTCCTTGTCTTCCGTGAGAAATCGCTCTAAAAGTGAACCCAGATATGGCCAAAGGTTATTATTGGCTTAAAAGGATAAGGATGAATATGTTGTTTCTAAAATTACTGCTTTGACCTAATACGACTGTGCTTGGGAATGTGTTAAGTCTTTTAGGAGCAAACTTCATCTCATCCATGTTAATAAGTGTCATTGAAAATCTTCCCTTTTCACTGCATTGTGATTAGTCATGCTGTGGCAAATCGTAGTCAGGGGTCGTGCCGCGTGGGGTTGAAGTTTGAATTTTTAAGTTCTTTTCTTGTGACTGGGGATCGTTATTACTTTTCAATGGTCTCATCCCGACTTGTTGTCCTTCAAGTCCCGTCATTTGAGAATGGCCTCCGGCGGGGGAACGACTTATGACCTTTTGAATATAAGCATGCATATTTGAGATTTTTTTTCCTTACCCAAAGTTATATCCGTTTATGCCGATATTGTCGCTGCTGTAACTGGTTATGGTTACGTCCTTAGGGTTCTGCGGTCGAGCCAAGGTTACCGCGAACAGGGCAGCGAAGATGATGGCGAGCTGAAAGCAAATCCTCTCCCATTATTCCTCCAAACTCGGTGGAGTAAGCATAAATGTTCATTATTCTAATCAATGAGATATAATTAATTTTTGGATGATCATTATATACCAATGCAATGTATTAGATATTCATCACTTAATATTTGACGGTTTTTAAATTATAAAGTTTGGGATTTTCTTCGAAAGCAGTGACTATGGATAACAAGATGATTTGAAGTTCTATTCATTAATAGTTTGAAATGATATTTTGCGAGTATTGGTGTTTCTCTGACTTAACTCTGTCTGTATACTCGCTATTCGTAAGTTTAATGAGCACCTGCTGATTGGCCAAGAATGGCTTCTCAGGACCTCTACTGTTGCACTATTGCATCAAAATGGAACTTTTGTTTGTAGAAATAGAAATTTACATTTGGATACAATTTTAATTTAAAATACAATCCCCAGCCTTTGGATTTCTACAAAAATCAAGAATTTAGTGGAATATAGGACATGGTGACTGATGAAACCAGAGGCATAGAATTTATTGAAACGGTTTCAGCATAATAATGTGGGATGAAAATTAAGGAAAAGATGGCGATTTTTTGAATGGCCATCACTCATGAAGAAGTGAAAGGGACAATCGAAATTAAAAATATGCTGGCATCATTTTATGCGTAGAATTTTCAAGCGTAAAATTGAGACTGGAGCTAAAAAAAATTTAAAATGTATTATCTTGCAGTAGGAGGAAAGTCAACCAAGGTTATGACGTGTCGTTCTTTAAATTTAAGCGTATTTACATAAGGCACTATGTCATCGGTTTAATCCGTTGGGTGGTGTAATGCTCGAGATTTGCTACCAATCGATGAGACTGCAAATTTTTTTCGTGTTGAGAATATTTGTAATGGAGACTCCAGGAAAGGCATTAATATGTGGTTAACCCTATCTCAGAACTTAAATGCCTCGATAATTTTCTTTCATCTTGGTAATTGTTTTATTGATTCATTTTGGTGGGTATTTACGGATTCATGGATAGATTTTACCCCTTCTTTTTAATTAAAATCTTTTGATTCGGGAAACAGTCGTGCTGTGCTTGTGCAGAGCTTAGTGGAAGGGATCTCAGGGTAAATTTAATCACAGTGTCATTCTGAATGCTAGTATGATAAGGACTAATGAAACTATTGTTTTCGCAGTCAACTTGAAAATAGCTCAAGTTTAAACTTTAAATGGGATACTTAAGTTGTTGCGATGCCTCAGAGCTGCGTGTCTACGCCGCAAATAAGATTCACTGAGGTGGTAAACTATCTGTTTTATCCTGATCCGTTATTCCGTGCTTTATGAGTGTACCAGCTCTAGTTCGTCATTGCAGTTTTCTTTACTGCTTACTCGACAAATCGAGCATTTGATTGCCGTCGTACATTACGCTTAGCTATCCAGATCACGTCCATGATTATCTTCTTTTAGTGCTAATACCCTACATTTCATGATATTTCCCTAGGCCCTGCATTCTACAGGTAGCAATAACTAGGAGGAAAACCAGTCACCCTGGCACCCATGAGCTTGCAGGTTCGTAAGGCTTTGTTTCTTCTGTGGAAGCTATTCCTATACGATTTATCCTCAGTAGTATATCGTCCTTTTTCGTTGATTTGAAAGCTCTTTCCTTAATCTATTATGCACGTGCGTAATTTTTAGTCCCTATAGTTGATGTTCATTGATGTACGTATAGCTATTACGTCGAACACATATGGTATTTAATCTGTATTAAAGACCTTCATGTATAATACAATAAAATATACTCCGTACTAAAATAATGAACTCTCTTAAGATAATGTTTCTAATTCGTGCTCTCTGGAGTGCTTCCAGTAACTGCGGCATCGCATATGAGAAAGGCCCTTCAAATTGACGATGATATCATTTCCTGTATAGCGTATACTTACTTTTACTCTATAGTCACTAAGTGAGTGTGACATAATGAGTAGAATCAGTCTTTGCTGATGAGATGAAATACTTCAGTATAACATTGCAGTATACGTTGGTTTTTATTGACCTTATTGTTAGCAATCAATATTCTAGTTATTCGATTCGGATAGGTTCAGCACAATTTAACCTAAATTTAACCGTTTATCACTTCTTGGAATTTTCTTCTTTTCCGGTATTTTTGTCAATTGGGCTAATGAATAAATGCGACATATCAACGAGGTAAGAGTTGAGTGGTTCGGTTGGCATTACTTACCGGAGAGAAACCAATTAAAAAAGTCGAGGAGCAATTGAAGTTTAATCTACAAAGAGTGATTGAGTTAGATATATACGAAATAAATACGGGGCCTATTATAAATACGGAACAGAAGTAATAATGACGGCAAAAAGATATTGAAAATATTGAATCGGAACTTAACCATCTGGATCGCGGAAATGTCTGCATAGCGGTGCAGGAAATTGAGTGATGATCAGTTAACCCGTTTCAGCCAGCCTTGGAGGATATCTTAGCTGCTGCCGAGTGAGATGTCAATACTCTGCGGCTGACCATCGACTCGGAGCGAGTAAGCGACCAAGTAAATCTGACTCGGTTGACTCAGCACTCGAGTTTGTGTATTCGATTGAGACGGTCGTCGAGAGGTGGACGAGATTAGCGGCGTTTTACGGGGATTTCACCATGAAAAATCAATATCAAAACTGTTATAAAACCCTATGTCCTTTCCAAATACCTTTTTTAAAGGACTTTCTTCGAGTGTAAGCAGGCCTTGTCTCTAACTCTTCTTTTTCCTCACTCGTTCTGCATGCCATTTTCTTTAAGTAACTGTTTACTCTATAAAAATGCTGTGCCTCTTCTCCATGGCAGATTCGTATTTCTTTTTCTTTTGAAAAAAAGTAAGATGACTGAGAAAAATGAATTTTTAAAATGTTTCTTTTATTAGGGGTTTGAAGATCGTTTGAGATAAGGCGCCTCTCTCGTCTGGTTCACTCGTGGTTCAGAATAGTACATTCATTTCTTTTGAGTCCGTGGTAAATTTTTATGAATTTGAACCGATATTCGGAACTCAATTGTCTTTCTAGCGTCGAAGTGCTGAAGTCTTTAGCCCCGTGCCGTCGAAGCTGGGCAGCCTAATTGAGATTCCAAGTAACCTTGGCTTTCTGAGAGGCCAGGTGAGCTCTTAGAAGTTGTTAGATACTTCATATTAAATAATTGATATAAAAATTTGAGTGATCCGTATAGTTCGTCATAAGTTGAAGAGTTTATGATATAAAATTAAAATAAATTTTAATGATATTTGCATAATTAATCATTGTTAATGGCCAATGACTCATTAATTATTTATACAGTTAAAGGTTAACGTTCATATTAATCGCCAGCAATTAACAATCCAGGAAAGGAATACGTTGGCAGAATTAGTAATGCTGTATTTCCAGCGAAGGTTTTATCCCTAGCCTTGGTGACGTCTCCCGTGGCAATTCTAAGTGCTCATGTCTTTGGAGAGGATCGTTGGGAGATTTAAGGGCGATGAGACTCACAGTTCATACTGATGGATATTAATAGCGTTGAAGTCACACTCTGGACCGCGGAAGTTGGTACGAAGAATAGAGGGATGAACGCATTGCCATGAGTACTTAAATTAGGATTGCGAACCTTATTTTAATAAAGCAGCAAGAATACATTTATGTGTCATCACTTGACAGCGTGAGCCGTATCTGTATAATGTGGTTTTCTATTACCATTTCTCTGAAAATTAAGTTCAAAATGTTGCCATTTATGCTTCCACTGATGATGAACGCTCCTACCTGCTTCTCGTTAGGCAGCAATTTTGCCTCCTTATTCAGGAATGTCTACTCATGTGATCCTCTTCTATGGTCAAATTTTTAGTGATAAATACAAGTGACCATTGGAATGCATCGCTATTTCCATGAGACGAACGGCTCTTTGGGGAAGCTCATGTTCCTAATCGAGACTCCAGATAGTCTCAGGTGGTATAATAATTCCGCCGGCGTAAGAAGGTCTTAAAGCTATGCATTTCTCTCTAGATAGTTATCGACTTGCAAATGTTGGTACACCATTGCTTTATAGCTATAAACATTACATTAAGAACCGCTTAAGCTGAGCTTTAAAACATAACGAATAAATTATGAAAATTCCTCGAGTAAATAATCATTCACCTTGACTGACACTCGAATCCCTCGTTTACCCGCTGAGTACTTCAACCTCTTAAGGTAGTCCGAGCTAGATAGTTCCCTAGTCATAATAGAGACCATATTCGAATTATACGTTTTAATTTCACCAGCTGTCGGACACATTAATTAAATATTGCAATATTAATGGTGCAGTAATATAGTTTTATGTGACAGAAATTGAAAGTAATTTAATGGAGATATCTAAATAAGTCTTTAACGTGACTCATTTTTTTGCCCGGTGCGTTTGAAACTCCTTCAAAACGGAAGGTTTTTTGTGATGCCCAAGAACCTACTGCGGTGACAATATGATTTATTTTCAAATATAGTCGAGAAAACAACAAACTACATTCTGTTAGTTTTTTAGGACATATAATAAGCGTTAGAAATACCTCATTTTGTAAATAATGTCTCTCTGGAGTGCTTACACGTCCCATTTCCCATGTAAAAGGGCTGGTATTTTTTGGCAAATATCTCCGAAAGTAATGAGGTAAGGGGTTGAATTTTTGGTGTCATTAGAAGGGTGAGATATTTTTCTTTAAAATGAGACCAAATTCACTGATTTCTAAGTAAAATGATATTTCGCCCAAAATTCCTTAAGCTACCGAAACGTCGTTCTCCCATGTAGATAGCTGTTAGCTCTAAATCAATTAATAAGTTCTTTTTGACTGCCGGACAAATTACTAGGTAGTCCAACGCGTGCGCTTGATGCCACTGCCCACGAGTTTAGACCCTTGGGCTAGCGCTAAATCTAGAAATCCGAATTTGCCTTCTGGCTTTGAGGCGAATGCTTTTTAGTGTATTAAATTTTCGTGATTCTCACTCTTGCGGGTGATTTCGCTCAGGGAATACCGTGAGTGTCCTGGTGTCCTTTAAAAATTAAAATAAATACGGACTTGAGCTTCTACCAACGAAATGGATATCTACTTAACCGAAAACCAGAAAGTGAGCTAGAGAAAATTTGTTAAGCGATATTCACCACGTTTTACATGATTTTGCGCAAATGCTTTCCTTGATTCGCGTTGTAGGCTGATAATGTTGTTTCTTGAAAAAATTGTCGCATTTTATCGTTTTTCTCTGCGGGTGGTTCCTTCCAAGTTTCGCGGTATCAGCGGAAGTACGTCGAACGAATTCATAGAACCTTATTTGTACGGCTAACAATTCAATACACAATAGATTGTTAGAAAATTAATTATATTTTTCACATTATTTGAACGAAGGGGTATCTAATGGATATCTCCCCTTCAACAATCACCATTTGGCATGTTGTTTGGAAGGTCCGGCTACCAGATCATTCCACTAGCAACAAGGTGAAATATAACATGTGAATGTTTTGCTATTACTTTCGGACCCAGTGGAAATATTAAAGTTTGCTATTGTTTTGAATCCAAAGTTGCAAAATCACTACCAAGGCCTTGCCTTGCGCCCCGAGATGGTCATGCTATGCCCCGTATCGTCTGCGCTAGTTTGTCCTAACGCTGGTTAAATGGGGTATGGAAACGCCAGTCAACTTCCCCGATTGGTCAAAAACCCCGATTGGCTGTCCCTAGCTAGCCAGGAAAGCTGGTCAGATATCGCTATGGGTAAGCTTAGTCCGGTGTTTCGGATATATCAACAAATGGCAAACGTATTTTACACTTCGACTGGCCTGAGATCCCGCTACGGTAGTTTTAGTGAAGCTTTACACAATTGGCCTCCGACAGGCCTTTCGTTACGTGGTTCATAACTTCCCTTGTGGAACGCAGGCCAAACACCCAGATTTCGCTAAATTCCGCGACGAAGAGCGAAGTGGAAACGGGATATTACTCACCAGCTTCATGACTGGAGCGTCCTTTTTGGAGATGAAATATAGAATTCGACGAGCGTTGTAAAATCCGGCCGGACGGAGAGGATGAGACAATCGTCGTGTTTGGAGGCGTTTGGCGGAATCGGCCGTTTATATACCGCCGCCTCGAGCGGCGTCCCTCTTGTCCCGAGGACGGCGGAGGAAGCGGGGGCTGGTCGCCACGGGGGGGGGGGGGAGGAGTGGGAGGGTAGCGGCGGCGATGGTCCATTCTCTCATCATCCCCCTGCGTGATGATGACTCTCTTGTGTGATGAGAGGGAGAGGAGGGTTGCTTGAGTTGGAGGAGGTGGTGCAGGTGGGTGGGGTGTCGAGACGGGACCTTCCAAAGTGTGGAAGGAGCGGATCCTCCCCCCTGCGCCCATGGACATGCCAGGGGAGGGTGGCCGCTGGCGGGCGAGTGGGGGGAGCTGCATGATTGGTTGCCCGTGAGTGGGAGGCGTTTTTCCGCGGGGAGAGAAGCGTGATGTCTCTTCTGACGGAGATTCGTGCAAGTCCACATCTCCTCTCGCCCTTCCCACTCAATCGCAGTATTCACGGACTCGTATTTTACTTAATTCAATTTCAGAGTTTTCAATCATTGCACAAACAAATGATGTGGTACGAAGTCACTCGCACGGGTGCATATACACCAGGGTTGAAATTCGCCATGAAAAATTCATTTGACTTGACCGGGATTCGAACCCGGATCTCCCAATTGCCTGTCAGGTGTGTTCGAATTCTCCCCATGTGCTGCAATGTAGACTTGAGGCGTGAACATCTTGTTCGCATAAACCCCCCTCGAAATTTGCCTTGAAGGAAGATGGCTTGGTGGTGTAACTGGCTAACACACCGGACCGGCAATTGGGAGATCCAGGCTCGAATCCCGGTCAAATCAAATGAATTTTTCATAGCGAATTTCAATTTCTGAGGTTGAACAAGAAGGATGAACAAGGGTAAGATCCGCAGATATAAACTAAGAATTCATACATGAATGTATAATGTACCCTGAGAGCCCCCGCAAGGGTGTGAAGTCGAGGATGTTCGAATACTAGCCAAGAAGAAGAAAGAGAATAGGGTTAAGACATTGGAAGAGAGATTAGGCAAAAAGCGTGATTTGTTTAGGTGTAGGTTGTTTATTTCTCGCTCCATTTTTACTGAAGTCAGTCAATTTTATTTAGCTTTGTTTGTTGCGTGAGAATGAGGATGTTCACACCTATCTTTTTAGCCTTGTACGTGTCTCTCTAATTTAGATCGTGCAGTCAGTTCTTGAGATGTGCAGGGGTAAAATTTTCGTTGTAGACACTCACTTGATCTAAAATTTTTAGCAGTCTAAGTGTAACATGTAGTCCCCCGAGTATCTCTCGACTCCCAATCAAGGCTATCCAAGAACTGTGTAAAACTTATTGTTTTTTTTGTAGTTTTTAACGTTTTCTCTTGCTAGTAAGACATCCGTGTCCCAGGAAGGAGTAGAAACTACAACCATTGGATGGATTGTCCAGCGCTTACAGACTGAAGGTCGGTTAACTCATGGACTTGTGTTTGCAAATACTTGAGGACTTATTCTGTACATCTTTTACGAATTTTCGCCATGTGCGGATCTCGTGATATTTTTGCATTCCTGTTTTCATTTATTTCTGTTTTTTAATCTTAGCTAGTTTAAGTGCATGGGGCATCTCTTGTTGGACTGGTGAGTTGAATCTTTTTAATGAGCGCTCTCATTTTTATCGGGTAATATATCCCTTTATTGAGTTTTCCCTACGATTTAGAGCGGTTTAAAGTTGGCAGAGTTAAAAAATAAATTTAAAATGTGGAAGTGTTCATATTTCTATTTTTTAAGTAATTAATTTTTATAATACGCAGAGAGAAGACAACGCGTCAGTCGGAAGCATAATGGATGCGATGTGAAGTGGGAAGGCTTGGCTCTCTCCACCTTGACCCAAGTCTCAGTATTTTGTGGGTCCAAATATTTTTTCTTGTCTCCAAGGTGGTACTGTCTTTGATGGAGAGAGCTGTTTAGCAGACAATGGTTTACTAGCGATTCATTCATTCATTTGCAAAATCACTAAGCGACGCAACGTGTTCATCAGGCGTTGAAGTCTCTCTTGAAGTGAAATATTTTGTAAACATTCGGAGATATGAATGGCTTGTCATACGTGCGATCTGTTTGAGCGTTTCTTTGTGAGTGTAGATTAGTTTGGGCTCTATTAATGTCTGTGATGTAGAATGCATTGCCTTATTTGAATAATTATTCATACAACGAAAATCCCGAAGTAATAATTTTAATAGTCATATCGAGAATAAACCTAAACCTACTAGTGGAACCTATTGAATTGAAAGAACTACTAGAACCGTACCTCAGCTACTAGGGATGATTTTGAAGAGGCTGAACGGCTCCTGCAATTTTTATGCTTAAAATTAGTTTTGTATTTACCTTTTATGTTAAATACTCCTATTTAACTTAATTTCAAGTCTCGCCTTTGATAGTTTTGGAATTTTTGCTTAATGTTTCGAGTATAGTAGTGAAAGTCCGTTTCGACAGAGCTGAATAGGAGAAAGGTGAGGTTTTAGGGCATTTACTAATTTGAATGAGTGCTTGCATGATATTTTATGAGGTCATATGCAAACTCCTAGATTCCCAGTGCACTCCCAAGAGTTTTCATGGTTATGTTTGAAAATCTAGGTCCTTCTCTTGCCATGACTATTAATTCAGTTTCTCTCATCGTCCAAAGTGTAACTTTATTGGTTTCCTCCGAATTAATGAGTTTTCCAGCCGTCAGATACATGCTGCGATTTTTTTAAATGATAAGTGTTATCTAGTTTCTCTCATTTTGTATATTAGTAGAAGAGATGCTGATTGGGTATAACGAATCCTGTGTTTTATTATGTCATAGTGCTATGGTAGTTATCTCAGATAAAAAAGGATCATCAGGTTTATCCATGGAATTAACCTTAATTTTAAACTACGTAAGATTAAGTGCGTTTGCATTTTCCCGTGAAAAAAAGCTTTACTGTGAAAGCACAGCATTTTAACTATTTGTTGATATGTACATATACGTGGAACATATGCGGAGACGAAGATAGAAACTGGGTTGGCAGATAAAACCATACTCAGGATTTATCCGTACTTCCACTGAAATCTGTCTTATCCGGTAGATTATCTTGTTGTCCACTGTCAAAATATGAAGAATCAGGAGTACAACCGGGTCTCTGCGTATCTGTTGAAGGTGTATATAGGATTTCTAGGCGTATTTAGTGCTATTCAGATACTTGTGCGTCGAAGTACCTATCATTACATATGGGTTTAAAAATTCCTACTACTTTTAAGTATATATTAGTACTTACTTGCTGAGAGAAAATGAGCTAAATACATAGATAGGAATTGAGAAATTCAACCATTCTCGCATTATTAGTGTTGGAAACATTGCTGTTCGAACGTCGCTAAGGATTGATCTTCGTAATTTTATTCATTCGCTTATTTATTGCAGTAAGAAGCTCTGTTGGCGTGATAATTGTACTTCTTATGCAATACTTCAGCGATATACCATTCGTCAGTCTGCTTTCGTCCACCTTTCGACCAGTTAAACTTTAAGTAAAAATTGGCATGCGTAATACACGTGTCGCTTGTGTGATGAATGTAAAAAGGGAGGAATCTCAAAATTCAGGTTTCAAGGTCTTGGCGCTCGTCAAAAGACAAACTGCGGATCGATTTTCCTGCTGGTGTGAGCATTTCTGTGACCATTTAAGCTGCTGATTTACTATTGGGGAAAGAGCTCCCAATCATTAAAAATTGACGTTACAGAAGGGACATTAACTTTTTAAAGTATTATGTAATTTTTTATGATACTTGTTAGTAATAGTAAATGAGCTGACTCCCAAGGTTTGTCCTTAATCTGGCACACCCGATGGTAATGCGAGAAATCAATTTATAAGCGAAATATATGCAAAATATTACTGTCGCGGCATTTCCTTTCTTTAATGTTTATTCCCGGCTAGTTGATCCTATCATTTTTTTAAATGAACTCTTAAGAGCAGGTTGACAAAAATTTTTTGAGTTTTCATTACCGTCATTGTCACCGTATGAATCAGCATATACGATGCGTATAATTTATTGTCACATTTGACTTGGTTTTAGTAACTCTTGCGAAAAGTTGATGGCTCCTGGTGTACCCCCCAATGAGAGCACGAATTTTGTTAGCCGCCTGGTTCCATATCTGTTTATTTTATTTGCTTCCTGGTCAAGTGATGTTTATAGAAGTTAAATTACGTGTTTCCGAAACTTGCAAATAAATCGAATCATGACCTTAGGTGAGTCGATGATCTCCATCTTGGTTCGCTTGTTCATGTCTGAACTTTTTCATTTCGTTTCACCGGACGTGTAAACTTCATAACTCTTGCGTTATCTATCATTTTTTCACGGAACTTTGGATAATATTGGGGAAAAACGTAATGGCACGAAAAAAAATCTTAATGGACGATTTAGAGAGGCTTAAATCGACTGACATACTTAAAGTATGTAATTTATATCGTATTTATGATATTATATCCTTAAGTGCCTCTCTGTGAAAGTTTTCATCAAACTTCCTTACTACTTCTCTCATGCAAAGCTAGTTCTTTTCTTGACTCACTTCGTAGATGACTTTGCGAAAGAACCTTTATATTTAGGGCAATTGTTTTTTCAAGAATAGAGTTATGGAGGTCTAATTTTTGAAGGTCCATATTGTATCTTCTACGCAGAAACACTTACGAGAGTCGTGTACTAATGCGTACAAGATTCCCATAAGGTAGTCTTTGGCCGCGTTTCGTATTGCTTTGAGCTAGAATGCGAATCCTGGGTTCTATTGAAACTATTTATTCCCGACATTATTCGGGTCTTCCCTCTCCAAGCAGCGGATCAGATTCCTCGTTTGGCTCATTTTGCATGTATCCTCCCAATGGTGCGCATCAGTCATGCGTCCCGCGGACAGCGCTGATCGCTCGTGAATTGCATCCGTTTGCATATGAGGAAACTTAAAAAAAGGAACGTCTGGCCCGACCTTGGAGATAAATTTTTAAAGCTGGGACGGCCGAGTGTTTGAGGTGACAAAAGAAGCAACCGAATTAGCGCCCATTAAACGAGCGTTTACGGCCACGAGTGAGAGCAGCCTTCCCTAAGCGACGCGACGCTTCGTCTCGCCACTCGACGTTTTATCCACTTCCTTCTTGGCTATTTTCATGTTCCTCGCTTTGCTCGGTACACTGGCCAAGTCCTCCTTCCTCTCCCCTCGCACTGTTTACCCGTTGCTTATCTGCAATCCTTCCTCCAAAATTGAGCGTACTATATGGCCGCCAATGCTAAAGGAAACTGGGAAAACCACCCTACCGCTACGTGAAATTGAAGAAGTTAAAGGTGGTTATAATCTTTCTTAGAGTAAACAAGACTGACCTGTAATATACAGAGGGTATTTGGAGTTTAAAAATGGTAAATTTCCTGAGTGATTTGGACTCTCTCTCTTCAGTTAGCAGCCCTGGGGCTGGTTTGCAGCAACTCACCATTCTTCTCTATTATCCGCCATCCTCTTCAGTTCGTACTATGAAGTTGTATTAGTGTCCGTCATTATCTGTGTGATGCATGCAAGTGGTGGTCTTCCTCTAGTGTTTCTCCCTTCCATCATCCCTTCGATGACTCTTGCTAGCAGGCCATTAAGTCTGAGTGTGTGTCCTATCATATTTGCTCTTCTTGTTTTTAGGCTCCTCATAAAGCTTCTGCTTTATTTTGCTCTTCTGAATACTTCTTCATTTGCTATATGCTCTACCCAACTGATCGTAAGCATTCTTCTGCAGCACTAAGCCTCAAAAGTCATCAACTTCTCTTCTGGATTCCCTATTGTCCATGTATCGCTGCCATACAAAGCCTCACTCCACACCTCCGTTTTCAATAGCCATTTTCTTATGTTTATGTCTATATTTCTGGTTGTAAAAAGATTCTTTCTGTTAAAGGCGTTCTTTGCCCGAATAATTCTATTCTATATTTCTTCTTTGCTGGTTCCATCGTACGTTATCAGGCTTCCCAGGTACTTATTGGTTTGAACTAAATGCATAGTGATATAGAAATTGCGCTTCTGCCTCGAAGACGATGCACGACTCTGCCATCGTTTTCGTAAAGTCGGAAACGATGGAATCTCTCACCTGATGGGCTTGCCGAATAGAACGGTTAAATTACACTTTTTTGAGCTGTGCAGAGACTCTTCTTTTAGGGTGCATCTGTCCTCTGACAAGTATCATCGAAACTGCTCTCTCCATGGTGCTTAGTCCTGTGCTGCCTCCCTCAGCTCTTCGTAGCTCCTTCCCATCTTTATGCCCGTCGACATTTTATATCTCCGTCTTCCCTTCCCTCTCTTCCACTCGATCTTTCCTTCTAATACTCATTTCAGCGGGCAATATTTCCTCAGGACGTGTCCCATCTAGTTCGCCTTCCTCTCTCATATTAATTTCACAATGTTCCTTTTCTTATTTATCCTTGCCAGCTTTTCCTCTTTCCATTTTTCATCTTTTATTCTTTACATTCTTCTCCATGGCCACGATTGAAATCCCTCTAAATATTTGTCTCCTTTCATACCGACTTTTCATGTTTCTGCTCCATAAAGCGCTCCACTCCAAAGAAATCATTTTGCGATTCCTTCCCTTAAGCGGACGTTGATTGATTTGGCTGATAGTAGTTGCTTGACTATGCTGAAGGCTTCCTTTTTCTGAGCTATATTCTACTTCTTATTTCCTCCGCACGACTTCCATTCCATGTTTTAACGCTTACGAGGTGTCAAAAGGATGGGATTCTTCCTAGCCTTTTTCCATCGATAGCCACCTTTAAAACTCCTTCCTCTTTCCCCGCCTTCATTTAGTTTTCCTGATGTTTATTTTCATTCCAAAATAATGTAATACTCTCTCGATTTTATAAACCATATCATGTAATTGTTTCTCACTCTGTTGTTATCGCCTGATCAGCTGCATTTTTGGCAATGTGTGCGGAAACTAGGAAGACTTTTAAAATTGCTAACTCCCTGAATCATAGGTGTATCCTAATTTTGGTCTAATTTTTAGTTTTTAACTTGATTTGTCCCGCATTTTATTATGCCATAGAATGATGCCAATTAGGCTTTCTTTAAATCTCTAGTTTTATCCAATATGAAGTTTTCGAGAGCATTACTCTAATACCCCTCATGTAATGAATTAATAAATTTTATCGGCGAGTGATTATTTCTTTCGTTTATTATTAGTTACTCTTCCAGTTATAGTCGTTTTAAATGGGAAAAATTTCTCGTCATAATTTCTAAAGTCGCAGGCTCTTGTCTTTTTACATCATTTCTGTCTTTAGCTTAGTGTATGATGTACACCTCTTCGTCACATCAATAAAACTCTTTCTTCCCAGTCCTTTCTTATCCGTCATCCGCCAGATTACCCTGGCCTTCATGATACCTTCATTTCTTATAAACTTTGCCAACCACCCACCCTGCCTCCTTAAATTTCATCCAGGATATACCTCTCCCCTTCCTGCGTACCGAACCTTCCTTCGTTCGTCTTCCTTTCCGTCAATTTCTTTTCCTCTATTCTCCTCTATATTCACATATCAAACGCCTACAGCCTATTTTCATTCCCATTTCTGCACCACGTAACGCTAAGCTCAATATGAGACTTCGTCTGTCTTTTACTTATATTCCTACTCAAGGGCATCTTCATTATAACGCAATACGATAGTGAACGACTTCTTTGCTGACGATCTTCTTATTGTGATATCTATAATTCTTAACTAAGCTTCTTCCAATGTAGTTCTTCAGTAGGTACTCAAGCACGGGAGCACTTGGAGCATTGAAATAGCTCCCGTTTGTGCTCTCCGACTTGAATTGGCCAACCATGATTTCTTTGACATAGAAAACCTCGGTTCATATGTTTTACAAGATTGATCTTCATTTCGTATTTCCCGTGGTGACTTCCCTAAATATCTTCTCGCGTATTCTATCCTCGGGATGATTGACTTACTAATGCTTGGTCGTCAGTGAGTCTAACATACCTTATAAACTGATTTATGCTTTAAACAATTAATTTATTAATATTACCCTAATATATTTTTGTTATAACCTTATCAAAACATCACAGCTGAATTTCAGGTGAAGTTTCTTCGCCGAGTCCCTTATGCAAAAGCACGACATCGTCCAATGCTTTCTCAGGGGTACCATTGAAGTACTTTCAAATTTGTAATGCATAGGTTTACCCGGCGTATTTCCTCTCGTTTACATCTAGAATGGTCTAAGGTCATTTACGGCAAAATTAGCGAAGACGCAGACTTAGAAGTTCTATCATCTGACCTAAGCATCATCAGTGGTGCCAGGAGTGGGAGCTAGAACTAAATCTAAGTAAATGCACCACGGTATACATTTTGCGGAAGTCTCATCTCCAACGCCCTATCTACACTGTTGGTGGAGTGAACATACAGCCTTCCGGTGAAGTCCAAAACCTTTGATATCCTCGACTTCAAACTTGACATGGGGAGCACACACAAAACATGTGCGGCATACCTGTAGAAACTAGGATCTACTAACGTACAATAGGTAGGCCCTCGGATAAAAAAGTGAAAGAGAGATGCTACTTTGCTCTGGATAAGTCACACCTTGAATATGACGCGAGCATTTGGCACCCCGTACCAAAAGATTTAACCGAAAAATAAATAAAATACAACGGAATGCTGCGCACTTCGTTAAAAACTGCTACCAGCGAACACACAGTGTTACACAGCTTTTAGAGGTATTGTGTTGGGAGCCGCTTGAGACTCTGAGGCTGCACGGTAGGCTTAGTTTTATTGAGAAATTCAATAGTAGGTATGTGTCACAGCGACACAGAAAGTACCATTTTGACGCCACACTATATCTATAGGTCCGACAGAAGCGATAAATAAAATAATCGAAATATATTGACAAACGGATAGACACAAAAATTCGTTCTTTCCACGCAAAATAGGTGACCATATTAAAAACTGCTCTCCACTCAAAACACTCCCATTATACTCTTCACCATTTCACATCCCAAAATATTATCTTTTATACCTAGGCTTGTGCGATGAGTCGATTCATCGACGATGATTTTAGTCATCGCGTTGCGATGAACCGCGTCGATGACAATGAATGTCATCGATCATCGACGTCGATGAGTCAATGAATTGACTGACGTCGATGAGTTGATAAATAAACTGACGTTAATGAGTCGATGAATTCACCGATGTAGATGAGTCAATGAATCCATCCACATTAGATGATAATTATTTGTGTTGCGTTGCCCGCCCGTGCCAATACGTACCTTTCCGTCGGCGATGAATGAATTC
The DNA here is from genome assembly GCA_963169105.1 of Ceriagrion tenellum. Classification (NCBI taxonomy): domain Eukaryota; kingdom Metazoa; phylum Arthropoda; class Insecta; order Odonata; family Coenagrionidae; genus Ceriagrion; species Ceriagrion tenellum. The sequence goes on from OY720637.1 coordinate 134,804,287, forward strand.
ATCGACTTATCGAGGTCGGTGAATTCATCGACTCATCGACGGCGATGAATTCATCGACTCATTGACGGCGGCAATGAATTCATCGACTCATCATCATCGATGACAATAATCGAAACCGGATCATCTCGATGATTTTTTTTTTCATCGACCCTCGATGGGCAAATTCGTTCATCGCACAAGCCTATTTATACCTGTACACGGCTTGTGTCCTAACATCCGCAGCCACTCGCCTATGCGGCGGCTCGTAGAGTACTAGTACGCAGATGTAGTATCTTCCCACTATTCCAAGTGGAATAGGAACTGCAAAATATCCAGGATGCTTCTACGAGGTATTTAACGAGACTGGTGTTGTATTTCTATTCTCGGGTACTACTAACTAATCTTTTTGCTTTCCTTTCTTCACCTTACTTCCATCAACACCTACTGACAAAATGTGACTTATACCTTGGATCTCCAGTACTTTAGGTTCCCTAGACGTAGATCTATTCTATGATGGAACAGGAGATTGTCCTCAACAACTACAAATGTAACTCTTGTGGCCCGATTTCCCAACTTCACTTCAGCATGAAACTGACCAATCATACTAAGGGAAGTTGTTTGTCCATAAGCATAAAGAAAATTCTGTTGTCCTGCTTCACTTTTGCATTTGATTTAACAAGCTTTCAAGTACGCCCACGTTTTCCTACTAGGCGATTCACTTTATCCAATACTCTGTCATTTGGATTTGTAAGTATAAAATGCGTATCCCGATGCTTCTTCGACGTGTTCACCAGTAATCTCGTTAATTTGCTGAACTCTCCCGGCTATTAAACGACCTTTTAAACTGTCCTCTTTTAATACACTCTGACTTACAATAGCGGGCAACATTTCCAACCTTGTCACACTTTCGGCATGTTGTATTCCTCGCAGGGCAGTTAGACTCGCCGTAACGTCCCATTCCGTCATGCCTTAAACACTTTCCTTGACGCTCTTCATTTAATTTCTGCGTACTACCAACCTCTCTGCGTGGTTTGAAACTTTTCTTTATGAAGTTCACACTGTGCTTGTTACCTCCTTCTGTGCTTCTAACTTGCAGTTCCACTGCTTCGAGGGATCTGGCCAAGTCAACGATAGTTGGAGTGCCACTGTACCTTTTTGGAGTAGATGTTTCCTCAATTCATGAGACTTGCAAGCTGAAGTTCGTGATCCCTTACCTGTTTATCAAGCGTTCTCTCAAAATTGCACTTTTTGCCTGTACCCGTAGTCTCGCTAGGTTTTGGTCCATATTTTCGTCTTTCAACTGTTTCATCTAAAGCTTGGATAGCTAAATCATATACTTGCATATAATGTTCCCCAGCTGCAGTAGCTGATGCGGAAGGGGAAAGAGGTGTTTTTGGTTCCAATACATCGTCAGGTAGGGAAAAATATATCTCTTGCTATGCTATACCCCCAGAATGTAAAAATAAAGCCTTTTTTTATTGTGTGTGACCCCTTTTCGAGAAAGAGTTATAATTCTCGTTCCCATCTTCTAGGCCAGTTCTCTCCTTTTGATACGTCAACTCCATGGCAGAAGAAATTAAAGTCAATACGTAGTCACGGAGGATTCCTCTCGTAATCTGTTGTTCTGTCCTCTTCCGCAGTGCGTGGAAATCCCTCGATCACAGCCATCACTCTTATTGTGCGATAACGCTTTGTTTCAAATTTGCAAAGCCTCACCCTAAGGCACTCCGAGTGACAATCAGACTGTTCTCCGTCTCCGAACCATCGTCTCGGTTGTCACAATCGATTGCTCGAACAATATTCGATGCATTACGCAGCTTCTGTAGTCTTACATCATACACTACAGATGGTTAGAACTTCCTTAAAGCAAAGAGGGAAATGCAAGATCAACGTTGTATTTGGGAGAAGGGATTCTTTCCAATTTGCCTTTGTTGACGCTTGTTGATATAATGGCGTGACTCATGATTTTTCAATTTCGAGTTTTCTCAAACAAGCTAATAAGCTTGTCATTAACGCATTAAAAATATTTAGGTAAACTGAGTTGGCACCTTCACTGAAGGCAAAGACTAGAATATGTAACTATTCACCGTTTGATTCCTTGTGTGTAAAACGTCTGAAGACTTAAACCATCTTAGGACAATCCACGCTGAGGCGTACTAGCCATACTTAATATTCTCCACATTCAGGAAGTGACGTCACTTTCAACCCATGGAGCAACTTGACGTGCATATACTCAACGACTTGACACGGGACAGTGCGAGGCGAGACTGACTCACTAGCCGCATTGGTCGTAGCTACCATCATGGCGTCCTCGCGAAGCCGCGCTAAATATTTCATATGCTTTAAAAGTGCATAACGAAATACGACTTAATGTGGGTTTATTCTTTTAAGTTATGTGTGAAAATACCTTACACTCTTATGTTACTGGTATCGCATTGAAAACTCATTCGTGAGTCACGTGTTAGCGGGTCAGTGCAAAAACTGTACCACGTGTTTGATTAGTTGTGAGCAATTCTCTATTTTCGTTGCCTTATCGGATACTTTAATAGCGGTTCAGCACCCCTTGCAACTTTTATAGGGGTTTTAATTTTTGGTTTATTATTTACGTTTATTTATTATTTTTGTCAGTTTGCCTTCGTGCCCTCGTCGATAACGCTTATGAACGCGTACCGATATGATTTTAATTTTACTTCGGCGGCGACCGAATGCAAGGACGAGTGCCAACTGTCCGTTCTAGTTTGCCGTTACACCCCAAATATTACTTGCTCGTAGTACATGGCATATACATATCAATGGCTGAATTTGGATTGCAACTCACCCTTAAACGAGTGGTAAAGGTTCTGGAGCAGCTTTTTTCTAATTAATCAATTTTTAGGACCTGAAATGGTGTCATGCGGGAAAAGCAATTCAGTGAAAAGCAAATATCAATAAAAATTACTCTACCTTGCTACGGAACAAATTTTATAGTAATATGTTTTTCTTGGATAAAAACTAGCGCTTTGGTCCGGACCGGTCCGAAATATGGAGGCCTTCTCAGCTCTCCGCTTTGGTAAACGCAATTTGCACCTTTTGAGAGTCATAAGCCAAAATTCAAATGGAAACTGGTTATGATATTTAGTTTTGTGTTCATTTTTTACTATTTTAAAGGCCATTTTCTTATTTGTCTCTCCTGCATTCCCTCAGCATCGGAAGTGATGGCAGGTGCCTCTGGATGTGTGGGATGTCTGTTGTGGCAGCACAATGGAGTAAAGAGTAGGCTACTTCAAACAGTTTAATCCATGGCATCGCTGAATTTACTTTAGTACCTTGGTTCGGGGCATTTTCTGGAAAGAATTTCCGATGAAAAAATTAATTCAAAATCTTGTTGAAGTCGAAGCAAGGGGTCAATACCCCAAAAAAGGGAAATTAGATATCTAAGGCGCAGTTTTAGTTAAGGCTAGCGTTATTTATTATTCAATGCAAAGGTCTTTATATTCCATGAGCACATAATTTCGGACAACTTCGACTTGCATTTGACTTGATTAGGAATTGATGAATTTATCCTTGTCGCCCCCAAAGTTTCTGGGGAATTACCTTAACTTCCATTTGCATGTTAGTGTAGCTTTTCAAACTGCATTATCTTCTTCATCTTGTTTTTTAAGGCCACTTCGCAATGGGTATCGTCTTAATACATTAGAGGATTAGTTGGCATGGATGCAAAAATTTGTTTATAATAGGCCCATAACTGTTTTTATTTTTACTTCTGATGTTATTTAAAATAGTGTTTGTTTGGTTTCAACAGTATGTACCACACAATATAGTGAATAAAACTATTTATAGAAGCAAAGTGCATGTCTTGGTGAAACTAAGCTCTAGCGACTCCGTTGTCAAAGACTTAAAAGTGATAGGAAGTCTCAGCATATCCATGTATCGGTGGCGAAAATTCCTTCGTGGAATCCTAATCACCGCTTCATTGTATTTTGAAAAACTAATCAAATATTGTTAATAATCTTCCGTAGAATATATCCGCATGCAATTGATCTCTTAGCATTGTTCGTACGGTTTGAGACAAAGGTGACGCCGTGTTGGTTCCATTCTTTCTTTATTCTAATCTTCATGGCATAAGCAGTCTCAGTGGCTGGTCGCTTTAAAAAAAACTATTTAGGTAACATGAATTTAAGCGAAAGTTTGAGGTCCGCATTGGAAGCTCCTATGTCCGATGCTGTATTACTCTTGTGGTGACATTTTCAAGATGGTCACGCACAGGCTAGACCACAGACTATCCAAGACTTGCATAAGGCGTATATTATATTTAGATCTTCATTTATTGATGAGATTAATCATGAAGTACAGCATTGTTATCCGTGGAGTTTAAGTAGTAAAGGAAGGTTGGGAGGAGGTCCATAGGACCGTGGGAATACATTCTCTTTCTGCTTCTTGTCCCTTCGGATTCCGAGGATTGAGATTCATTCGTGACAGGAGGGTCGTTTGTCTCCGCTCTCAGTTTACTCCCTATCCGCTAGGGCGCGCGCGACTTCGTATTACTCAACTTCAATCGATCCTTTTCTCTCTTCCACATCGGATATTCTCATTTCATTTCCGCCCAATGGCGTGCTTGATAGGGCAACAGAATAATATATCACATGCGTAAATAGCTTCCTCGCAATGATAGTTTGGTCGATTATGAGAAAAAAGGCAAACCAACGAAGAATTTAGGGCGTTTGGCTGGGTTTGCGAGGACTGTGGGCATGGAAAAGGGTGAGAATAGGGGAAGGTATCCAATTAACGAAGGCGTAAAAAGTGAATTTTCGATTTAGCGGAATAAAGGCGGGGCCTTTTGATTGATTGATTGATGGTGAGTCTTAATGTATCATTTCGTGTCGTCATGAATTATGCAAGGAAAGAAATAATGTTGATTGGAAGGCAGTAGATGGTGCATATTTGATCTGGAAAGATATCTAATATCATTTTAATGCTAAGCAGCCCTTTTGAAGCCATAAATATTTGTGTTTACTTGTTAGACTGCGAAGAGTTATACGCTGTTTTATTCCTCGTCGTTAAATGCTAAATTGACCTAATATTTAGGAACCGACATTTCACATGGTTTGTCAGCCATCGCTTGCCCCCGTCCCACCATCCGAATTTAATTCCAGATCTGGCTCCGTTATTGAATTCCCAGTTTGCATCGAAAGAGAAACCATGCCCAAGTAAAATGGTCTCTAGACATTGTTGCTTGGTTATTCCACATCAAATGGTCCGGGGGGATAGCTCGACCATTTGAGACATAAATTTATATATTTAGTCTTTATGTTTCGATAGCTCGAATCAAGTTTTAATTTATTTTTTCTGGTTACCGTGTGGCGGCCATTTTTCAGTCGAAGTGCAGAGCATTTTCTTTATTTGCAAACGTTCTTTTTCTTAGCTGTGGTCAGTTATAGGACAATGAAGGAGAACTTCGTTGTCCTATAACGGACTGTTATGCTAATTAGGTTTAATACAACATTTTCTTTTTATCCAGGGATTACTCACGTTCATTATTAATTTGACTACTAAAATGTGGAGTTGAAATAGCAAAAACGACTATTATACGGAAGTTTTTTGAGATAGAAGGCAGCTCACCAAATTCTTCTTATTGGTCCATTATGTACCCTTGCTAAAATACTTAAGGTAGAAATAATTTGAAGTTGGGAGCTGCTTGCATGAATTTACTTTTACGGCGGCTTAAAAGTGAAAATTTTTAATGCTATATTACTAAAAAAATGTAAGTGTTCTAAAATATTTATCTATTGTAAAAAGTTCGAGTTTATGTTACTAACCTTGTTGTAAAGTTACATCCATGTAAAGTACGCAACAATTCCTTCGCGCTCAGAACCAACCTATTTCAAGACATCATTTTCTTCGTTAGGGGAGAAACTTAAAATATGTTTATCACAGAATATAAATATTTGCTCAAGTACATCATGTTAAAGCCACAATTTTGAGTAAAACAATGGATAAGGTAAAAAAAGTTTTACTAAAACCACATACATCACATAATATCTGTGGTTTTAGTAAAAGTTTTTATTACTTATCCATTGTATTATTAAATATGGAATACCACAAAGTAACCAAAGACATTTTATTTATTCACCATTTTGAGATTTAATAAGTAAGAGTTTTCAGGCAGTTGAAAGTAGGGGGAAATTTATTAAAAATTAATCGATGGAACATATATTTTTGACTGTTACCAGGTGAGTCCAGTAATTACTTTCTAGAAACTCTTTACCATGTTGTATGCCCTAACACCCCATACCACTCGTCCGTGTGGAGGCTCTCTGGGTTGTGTGTAGGTAGAGGCGTAAATTTTGATATGAGTAGCTTATAACTGGCATATGAATTTGTTTCTCCTTCCTCCGGCCTATTTGTTGGTCTCCAAGCAGATAGTAGTTCTTAGATTCAGATCTATGAGTAAACAAAATCCATTCGGCGTTCACCCTTCGCTGGATGTACTCTTTCATGAATCCGTCATCCGAACTTCTTATCTTTCTCTGGTTTTTTGTCTTTTCTCCATCTCTCCATTTTCTAACTTGCGGCATGAATATATGTCTTTGCGGCGCAATGGGCGTCCCGTCCGAAAATATTTATGAGGACATGTTTTTATTCAACAGCGAAAATGTTGCCATTTCACATAATACCCTCCCAACATTACTTCGATTACTTTCTGATTCTAAAGAGAAATGTGTCATCAAAGTGAAAGAGTATGTATTGGTGGCAGGCCATTTAAATGTCACGCTTTCTAACATCTGTGAGAATCATGGAAAATGCGGATTTTCTAAAGTATCTCATGAAATATGCGGTTGCGTCCCAGTCAGCAAGCCTCATCTCACATTCAGTCCAAAAACGACCCATGCTCGACTGTTTGAAACTTCCACCTGCGGATGGGAGTCGATGAGATCAAAGGTGTCATCCGCTGTCGTCTGATTTCTTCTGGCGTATGACGCCGGTGCGCAATTTGATCGTATGTCTTTCGCAGAGTGGTTAGCATATGTAGTCGTTGTGTGGGTATTTCTCTGTCCTTTTGTTCTAATGGAGAACTTGCAAGGTTTTTTACAGCTCTTTTAACTCATTCATCATATAGATAACCAAAAATTTTTCGTATATATCCTTTCCTTTCATCTAAGCAACCCATATTTATTGAACTACAGTGAAGTGAAAAGATGATGTTGTTTCAAACGCAGCTTTTTCGCGCCATTTTGGAAGTTATACACGTGACGTCACACCTGCCATCTACCATACGAGATACCGGCAAATAGTTCGGCGAGTATCACCGTTCACTTACCGTTCATTTATGTTTAGCCTCATAATATTTAGTTGAAATATTGCGTCTGAGTTTCAGAAAGTATATATGTATTTTGGTGTGCAATTGTTAAGTTGGAATTTCGACAACTTTGAGAATTTATATCTTGGGAACTGAGCATTACTTAGGCCTCGGGTTTTTTGCGTTGGGCAAGATTCATCGTCCTCTATTACCTCTATATTTTTTTTTAAATCGACATGTTCTCCATTCCCTTTCTTCGACGAAGTTGTCACTCCGAAGATTATCATCCTCTAACGAATACACTGAGCAGTTAAAGCGGCTTCGTCATTCCAGTCTCACTCTAAACGCTTAATTGAAGTAACCTACTCCCTCCAGCCATTTTTCTAGGATGCTATTTCATTTCTTCGGTTGGGAAACGTCTTTGTGTAAGCTTTTGTACCCGAATATTCTATTATTGTGCCAACGGCCCCGAAATAGTGTCAATCGAGTCAAATCTGTGACGTAAATAATTCTTTGAATCAGGAGAATTTATTAAATCATTGGTTTTGTATGGGATTCAATTCTTCGTTGGGTATTGAGAGGTAGTCTATCTTCTCCGTACTTCGTTTTCTAAACAACTAGATGAAGTATTCAGAAGGTTCGTGTCTACCAATGACATACCCAAATAAAGATTCAAGCTATGCCATTCTTGTCCCTTTTTGTTTTCAATGCAAACAAGTGGTCGCATAAATTCGGAGCTCATTTCACTCAATATAACACCCCAAGGGGAAGGAACTTTTTCCGGGGATAAAATTGTGTAAATAGGTACGAGAAACAGGCAAGGTGGCAAGGCATAGACAGATTCACGATTTTCTGAATCAACGCCATTAATGTTTGTTTATTACCTATCGTGAAAAGGGCCCAATGGGAATTGCAATCGTCAAAATAGTGTCATGAGATAATGTTCTTTCAATGGAAGGGAGGTGATGACGAAGACTTAGGGAAAGGATATGAAGAAAACGCTGGTGAAGAGCATGATACGAAGTGTTGCGTTGCACGGCACAGAACGAGGCAGTGCTTGTGTTAAAGAAATTCAATGCGATATGGTACTTTTTTCACAGTTTTTTATTTCAGGTCGACCGGTTTCGTCACATAGGCGACATCATCAGGCCTGATGCAGGTGGTACAGATGATGAGACATAACAGACCTGATGATGTCGCCTATGTGACGAAACCGGTCGACCTGAAATAAATAACTGTGAAAAAAGTACCATATCGCATTGAATTTCTTTAGAATGGATTTTCACAAAGTTAAGCCAGAAGTAATCTAGTTTAGTGCTTGTGTTGGTGAATGAGGAAAACAAACTTTTGGATGAGATTTGGAGTTGAAGAAGTTGGTGGTTGGAAGAAGTAATTAGGGGCGATGGGTTGCTGAAGGCCATGATTGTAAGAAGGATGTTGGCCAAGAGGGAAAAGGAGAATAGATTTTATGGGCAAAATGGCTTAGGGTAGAAAGCACGTTGAAATGAAGGAGTAAGTATTTAAGGTTGATAGGGGCTTGCCTTTGAAAAATGTTTGTACAGATTTCCTTTTGAACCTTTCCTAACCGGTAGATTGACTTAGTAAATTATGAATGAATCAGCCAATATAATGGGTATCTCTATGTAGTGCTCTCAATTTTACCCAAACCCACTTATTTATTTCTTGTTGAACTTCCCAACGCAACTTTATCGGTTTAGTGAATTTATGACTTGCATGTAATTTTTTGCTGATAATGAAATAGCAAAGGATATTTTTGTTATTTTTTGTTTTTTTTTGCTACTAGGAAAAATTTGTAATGTATTTGCACCAACCGCTGCTTCTTTGTTATAAGACGATGGTAACCCCGAAACAGGGTTTCCTATGGGGTACCTATATTCCCCTTAACCAAAATTGAATGTTGTCATGTAAAAATTGTACTTATGTAATTAGTTAAGGTGGAATAAGTGTTATTTCTATTTTCGAGGGGATATTTGGCCGAACAGATAGGTACAGAAATTCGATTTCTATGCACAATAAGTGACCATAATATAAACAGAGCTCCACTAAATACACTTCCATCATAACTTCACCATTCCACCTTCTAAAACCTTATCTTATTCTCTTTAACTCGGCTGGTGTCCAAAAAACCCCTGGAACATGCCTATGTGGCGGCTCGCTGAGTAGTATTTAGATGCATATGATTGATGAAGTGGCTTGAAAAATATCGAGTTTTTGCGGATTGGATGTTTCTTATAAATAGAAAGAGACGTTTCAGAGGCGTAATCTGATGGAATGACATAATTAATTAAAGTTGGCAATTTTCCACAATATGAACTTTAATACGACCGGTTTCGATGTACTACATCCCTTGGATTGGATGAGAAAGAGGAGGGGAGGAGGGGTAGGAAGGGAAGGGGAAAGGTGGAAGTTGGACGTGGGTGGCTACGTATGTGGAGGAGGAGAGGGGGTGGCGAAGGTATCTCGGTACTGAGGGTTGGGTATTGGGTTAAACCACTCATTAATGCAACCTGGAAAGGTCCCAACCGTTGAGGAGTCCGAAGGCGCGTCATTAGTCTGCCGGTCCAAGGGAAGTACACTATGAAAGAGGGAGAGGGAGGAGAGGAAGGTGGCCGCCGTCCTGGGGGCGATAATAAAAATGGATGTTCCTTCTTTGGAAGAAAAACTTGCTCCTTGCTGTCAGACTATAGAATCGCTTTTACGATTGCACGTTGAATTGGAAAAAGTTCGTCTGTAGTAAAAAATCATACTCTCTCGCATGGGGATTTTTCCAATCATATCGGCATGCATCTTTGGTTTTACCATCGGTGTCATTATCCTTTTTCCTACAAAGTTAATTTCTTTTAATATTCCAAGATTTAGCTCTGTATTACGGATTAGTGGCCCTTTTGTCAACTACCTATCTATTTCGACATGTACTTACGACTACAAATTTGCATATTTAGGTGCCTGTGACAAATTGAATCATTTTATCATAGATATTCCTCTATAATCCAGCGTTTTATTAGCAGCAATGTAATTGATCACACATTCACACTTGACTTACCATATTTACCTGAATATAAGACCCCCCCCTTTTTCCGACAAATAGGTTTCAAGAGTGGGGGGGGGGGTCTTATACGGGGAGGATAAGCCAGAGGGGGTACCTATTAAAGTTATGTAACACGACTATTTGAAATTGTAAGCGCGTTCAAACTCATCGCAAAACAAATTTGAACTTCATACCGAGTTTAGAAACACTTACTGCTAAATCACAAAACATGCAAAGCATCACACATTCTTTCAAAACTGGCTGGGTACTTGCCTGAGGGCTCTCTCAACTAATTTATATATATTTTCCTGAAATTTGAGCCTCAAACGTGGAGGGGTCTTATATTCAGGTGAATACGATACATGAATAAAGAAAAGAATGGTATAGGATCCTAAGTATTTTCCCCCGTAAATTTGATGAGCGATAACTAGAAATAACATCTTATTCATCTGCACCTACGACAGACAAAACTGGTCCAAGTCTCCTCTAGGGTGTGAGGCCCGGGATGATCTCACACCAGGCATACAGCACTCATCCCAGTCCAAATCAGAACTGCACACGTTCCCACGGCCGCTAGACCCAGACCATAATCTATCAGGATAAAAATGCGCGGTCAGATCAGAAACTAGGAGACTGCTATGTAGACGAACATGCTACTATGCAGTACTTTAGTTGAGATACAATTACATCTACATAATACCCCGTGAGCCGCCGCTTGGGCGTGTGGTAGTGGGTGTTAGGTCACCAGCCGTGTAAAGGTGTACGTTTTTTGGAGATGAAATGGTGACATGTATTATAGGGGTGTATATAGTGGAGCTCAATTTTTATTAACAACTATTGGTTAGTTTTATTAATGCGATTGATAAATAGTACCTCGAGGTACTCAATCATGCCAGAGGTTTCATGCGGGGAGAGTTGTTAATGATGATGGTAAAATATTAAGCACAAGTACAAAATGTACTGCAACTAGCGCGGCCCATAGTTTCGTAGAACTCATCAATCGCAATCGTCTTGGCTCCTGTGTACAAAATGACATTCTAAATCTATCGGGTCAACTGTCTCTTTTCTTCATATTTTGCCTGTGATCATTTATACCCAGAGTACTTAGGCTCTCGCTAAATTTGTTGAACGTGCGGCCAAAGGTAGTGTACGTATAACTTTTGAAGGGATGTAAACTACATTTTACCCTTCAATCAGTTAGAGGTTCCCTCCCAAATTTCTTCAACGAGTTGGTAACACCGCTAAGTTTATCGTAACAATTTTTAGCAAATCTTGCTGCTTTCCCCTGTATTCGATCAATTTCTGGAACTAGTCCAACTTCTTAAGTGTCCCGTTTGTTTGCGGCGTATTCCAAGTAAGGTCTCACGAGAGAAAATTGATTCGCTCCTTTACTTTCTCGTCACATAATCCTGGTATTCTTTTAATAAACCCCAATTAACGTTTGGCCTGTCAGCAAATTTCCCGTATGTGCTTCCCCCATGAGAAGTCATGTGTAAGGGTCACATTTAAGTACTTAATTCTCTACTTTTGATCAATAGGTTTGATTAATTATGTACGTTTGTTGTACGAGTTATTATTTTTCCAAAAATTCATATAAACGCACATTTTAAAATTTTTTCCGACTCCCAAGTATTGCTCCATTCGTTTATGTCATCTTTTTCTTTTTCAACGCAATTTTGTCAGACTTTTAGTTAATATCCCTGTACAATACTGCGTCGTCTGCGGAAAGGTGAATTTTGCTCTTAACAACGGTGATGATATCATGAATATGCGAAAGGAATAATAAGAGACCAATGGCTCTTATTTGGGGTACACCCGATGTTACTTTCCTTGCATGTGAACTTATGCTATCTAGATATACCTTTTGTTCGCAGTTGTCTGAGAAATCTTGAATCCAACATATTGCATGGTAATGTGTCCATAGGCTTTTAGCTGAACAAGTAATTTCGAATGCGGGACTTTGTCGAAAGCTTTGTTGAAATATAAAAATATCGCATCCATCTGGATGAGTGCTTCTCCCGAGGAAAGAACATCGTGAAGAAAGAGAGCTAACTGGGGTTCGCAAGGTCTGCCTTTCGGGGATTCATGCTGATTTTGAATAAGTTTTGGTTATATATATACTCGATAACTGAACTGACTCTTACATGTTCCATTGCATTAATGCATCCCAGTAGAAAATGCTACAATGTGCTGATGCAAACTTTGTAAGGTTGATGACTTCTAGCATTTTCCAGTATAATGGCTTTTAATGGGCACTAAATGTAATGTATCCTGTATAAATATGTACTTATGTATTGGATTGCTACGCGAATACTTCCACCTGAAGACTTCTGTGTGAAAACTGAAACGTTTCACGTGAATCAATAGAACGCGAGCGAACCCGATACTAAAGTAAAGCAAATTTCATCATTTATGAATGATTCAAATACAAATGCCTCCGCGGGAAAATTTGTTTGTGCATAGTGTCACCGTTTCTTTTGCTAAATTATTTTTAAAATATCTTTTTTGTGTGTTCCGAAATTTGAATATAGGACCAGGTGGCGTATTAAGCAGTGTTATTTGCGGATGACTTGAATTTCATTTCATTTCTTGCGCCAGTGATGCCGTCGCATTCACCTGATCTCTGACTGTGGGTCGAAGATCAACGGGTTTGATTATCGTGACATAGTTCACCGGAGAAATTCAAACGGTGTGTTTAACGGGCAGTTTTTAAAGTTGCAATTGTATATTTCTTTGATGAGAACATTTAGATGCCACAGTGCTTTTTACGGTGCAGTTTCGTATCATTTCGATATAGGAATCGTCATCTTAAAAACCACTCGGCCGCTGATTCTCCCTCGATTGATTACGATACTGCTTAGAGACGCGTTTAAATTTGAATCGGACCAGATATGCACCCATTATGACATTCCAATATTTCTTTTCGGTTTGCTCTGCCAAAGCGCCTCTCTCGCAGTTCTGCAGCACCGTGAATTTGAATCTCAGGCGTTTCAGGAAATAAATACCATACTACTTAGTTTGAAATGTTTATTTTTTAAAAAATATAAAAGGTAATACTCTAAGGGGATGGGAGATGGGAGTAGGTGGCTATGGTACGAGGGCATAACAGTCATCAATGCTCGTGGAATCCTGTTTGTCCGTGGATCACAGTGCTGTTTCTTCGCCCTCCTGGATTTGAGATTTTTTTAATCGTTGCCTGTGATCACGGACGAAAGAAGACTCCGTCCACTTCGGTCATCTCTCCGGCTTCCGACTCCGTTCCTTCTGGGGAATCGTACCATCTGGAAGTAGAGTCGTTTCGCAAAGCGGAGTTATGCTCTCTGCAGTGGTGTCCGTTGGAGCATTTGTCCTCTGCCCTCTGTCGTTCCACGCGCCGGTGCACGAAGTGCATTGGGTTCTGCAAGGTATATCCTCTTCGTCTTATGCGGGCGGGTGATGGGCGATGTTTAGGTGGGCGGGTTGCTTAGCGACCGAAGTTGGGCCTGAATCCTTGCTGCTGGGGAGGGGACTGTGGGCGAGCGTTCACCTCATCAATGGCCCTCTGGAGCGCCTCTGGGATGGGTGGAGGGGTGGGAAGGTGGGCGCCCTTAAGAGAATAAGAGAAAAACGAAAAATATTAGACGTGTTTTCGTAGGTCGCTTTATGAGGATAGCACCGCATGCGTTTTTCGATTTGAGTGACTTTTTTTCGGCTTACAACATCTATTTCGTGCAATAGTTTATATTAAAATAAGAAACGCTCATGCTCTTCATGAAAGGAAAAAAAAATACCCAGTTTACACCACTCTAATGAGAAATTCAGTTGGAAAAACTCGTTCATATGTCAAAAGTACTTTTAACCAGTTCAGTGGATCTGAGTCCGTATCACATTCTAGCCGAATAATATTATAATTGAAAATGTAATGCATTCAAATTGCCAAAGGAATACCGTACCAGGGCAATCCCCTGGCCGGTTTGGTGACCTGGCCAGGATTGCATTGCTTACATTTGTGTAGAAAATGTTTGACAATGCCAGTAATTCACTGTACTGCTATGGACATTGGTCATCGGTATGTGATATGTATATATTTTGTGGTTTTGTTATTAGCAATGAATCCTTTGAGATATTCACAGTTATAACTTGGAAATTTTAAGCAATATTCTCCCATGAACCATATCTCAGTGCTTTATTGTTTGTGAATATAATTTGACTCACCACAGCACGGAATCCATTCTCATCGGCGACGTATTGGATGGAGTAGAGTACGCCGTCAGGCCCGGTGTAAGAGAATCCACCTTCGGCGACCTGGGCCTCCAGCTCAGGGTTCCCAGCGTTCTTCAGGTATCCCCTCTCGTTGGCAGCGATGCCATTGCCAGTCTCGTAGCTGTGGATAAAAGGAGTGAAGTTTTTACGTTAAGGTTTAGATAGCCGCCAATTTTGAGGATTATTGTAAACTCATTCTGAATTTTTGTTTATCGTAGAGTTTCCTCCCGTTCCTAAAGAGGCCTCGGGCATCTTTCCGACCATAACGGCCTCCAACCAGTCATCACCTCTTATTATATACAGATTGCTACTATTCAATCTTCTCGTGGCTATCTTTTGAAACTTCTTTTCCTCTTCTGCTATAAAAAGCGTTTTTCCGTCTGTTTTATTCTGTCAATCGAACTCTATCCGTTTCGTTCAACATCCGCGTCTGTATCACCTCCAATCATTGAACACTGACCTTGGGTGCTCTACCTTTCGCGTTTATATTGCACCATCTTATCTGAGAATACCCTCAGTCTTTAAGACACACCACACGACAAGCACATGCGAACCCACAACCTTTGGCCTGTCCGACCGTTGCTTATTCAGTAGCCAATTCGGCTCTTTAAGTGAGAAAATGTTTGTCAGGTGGGAAGTGGGTACCCTTTCATATTATTTTCATCTTATAAAACTGTCGCTTATGTTATGTCTCTCTTATTTGAAATAAATCTCCTATGTTTATTGCCGTACACCACCGTGAAGTGTATTTGTACCTGTTATATTGCGTAAGGTTTTACATAATGCTGTCAAAATCCCGCCAATTCAACTCGCCTATTGCCGGGTTCAACTTCAGTCTCCGTTGGCTCCTGGTTTGGGATATTCAATAGCGAGAGACTTTTAAGTGGCCATATTTTGCCCATCCCTGAGCAGGTGACAAGGGCACAGTCATGTGTTTCGGGGAAACCTTCAACCCGGTTTATCCTTCCCTTCCCTTCTCCCCGATTGCATTCCTCGACAATATTCCCACACTGGCTGAAACTCGTCCTCTGGGATGATGAGGGGGAGGGGAGGACTGATGCTCGAACGGTGGTCCGTGTCTCCAGCGAGGCAGCCTCGAAAGGGGTTGCGCAATGCCGCGGGAGCGTCTCATCCAGGGAACAGGAGTGGGAGTGAATGGGAGACCTTTAAATGCCAAAAGATCTCTGACCGGGATGCGGCTCTGAGGTGAGAGTTTAGGCGGGGACCCCGAGGGGTCGCCGCGGCGACGGGTGGCTCCTCGTTGCTGCTGCGGGGGTCTCTGAGGGAGGACGATGGTTTGAGGGTGAGGGAGAGGAAAGACGTTCACACGTACGCACTGGTCTTCCTCATGTTCTGGGGGGGTCACCTTGACCCACTTCGGGGTCGCCTCCTTCCCTGCGTTTGGGCCGCGCATGATGGATCGCCCCACCGCTCAGTGGAATCACTTTCCCTTTCTCCCGTCTTCCCTCCTCCTTACTCTCTTCCTCCTTTTACCCGCGATGGTTTAAAGAACTTCCCACCCTCCCCAGATGACGATGATTGTGATGCGCCAATGTGGAATGGGTCTCTTATCCCTTCTTCCTTGGAAACGGTTTTATCGAAAGCGACGAAATGAGAGTTCATCCTCCAATTATTTTTCAATTTGTGCGACCATTAAAAAGTGAAGCGAGAGCCAAGGTTTGGCGAAATCCCATGCGAAATGGTTGAACATATGTCTCCTATTATGGCAATAGTGAGTCGACTGTTGTGTGCTGATTTTGAAATGGGTAATCGTCGCGTAGGTTTCGTAGTATTGACGGTGCGGCGTGTGATCGGACGGTGAAATACTTGTTGTGTTATTTCGCAAGTTTGCGTGGTACTTTATAATTTTTTTCCTGCTGAAATTGCGTAATTCCTCATATTAGACTACCGTGCGATGTCAGCGTTTACTTGGTGTCACCTAATGCTTTCATGTTTAGTTCTCATTATTAGGAGAGTTCTTTTTGAATCGCTTATGTAGATGTTAATGCCGCATAAAGAGAGGCTTGGTGAGTAATATTTCCCCGTTTATCTTTATCGCTTGTTTCCTGAACAGTCGCATTTCTTAAAGAATTTATTCGTATTTTGTGGATTTTGTAATGAATGATATGGTTTTCTATCGATTAAATTTAGTTATTTCATTGGCCTGTGCTTTGTGACAAAGCTACGTGTTTCCCTTCGATATATTTTGCATTAAGTACTAGGAGTTTTGGAGAATTTTTTTTCATGTTTTCCTTGAAGTTTTCTGAATTGGAAGTCGTCAAATGTTCCCCAAAATCGGTTTTTTTATTGTTATTAAATTTTCAGCGGAATGCCTTTAGTCGATGACTCCTCGGTTGCTTAGCTCGGTAGCGATATCGAGGAGTCCAGGTCCCGTTCTAGACGAATGATTTCTCCTCTGTGGAATTCTACCCTAAATTATATTTTCTTTGATTGTTCTGGACGGAAACGTCTTTTTCATTCTCATAATGCTTTAAAATTAGCCAAACTATCCCTATAATTGATAGATAGTAGGTTTAAGGCGCTAAAAAAACCAACGACATGTCAAGTCTCTTCTTTGTAGCCTAATTTTGAGTTCTTTACTTCACTACTTTGGAATAATGAACCCAATTGCATAATATCGTAACCATTTAACGAATACATTCACACCCTGACCTGTACCCCGGACAGGAGAGCTGCCTGGCCCTTAGTGAGCGCAACAATGGAATCAATTGTCTTCGCCCCCGAGCGGGATCCCTTTCTTGGGTCTATCTCTCTCCTTCCGTTGTCATGTTCTCAGTCATTTCTGTCTCTGCAGCCTCCTTAGCCAGAATCGTGCGAAAGGAGAGGCCATTATCATCCATTACACCGCTGCCGTCCCTATACAATTCCCACTTCGGATATCGTGCCTGCCGCCCTCCGCCTGGGCCTCTTCTTACCGGGCGAAGATGCATCATCACGACTATGGCACTGAAGGCACAATGAGATGTGGTGGTTGTGAGAAGGAATAGAGTAAGGATGAGTCGAATCCAAATGTCGATTCTCGATTCCACTGATTCTCAGGGTTAGAATCGGTGTCGAGAATCGATCGCCTAAAGTCGATTCCGATTTCATCGATTCCAGATAGTTAAATATGCAAATCAAATTTCATTTATCACATAATATTTGTCTCAGTAATTTTGGGTTTAGGCTATCAATTTGTACTTTTTATCTACCTCAATAAGCTGAGGATGTATTTTCTATTTGATAATAAATATACTCTTTGAGCGACTTAAATGTCTTTGTTATTTTATTTCAACCAATACTTGAATTTAAGTAATAGTCGTACACTACTGGTATATCAATATCCCACCTGTTATTCGGAATTAGAATCGATGGAATCGGAATTGGGAGTCGATTTGATAGAATCGGAATCGAAACAAAGTGGAATCGACTCATCCCTAGAATAGAGTATCACATTCTATATACTGTGCAAATAGCTATTTATTCCTGGGACTTAAAACCGCCTCCTTAGAGCAATCTTTTTAGAACAGAGTAACATATGGGAGACATCCATCCATCATCAAGGGAAACATCCATTGGAGATAGCCTGGTTTTTTACTTGGCTCTGGGACTTCAGGGTTAAAACTCAGTTGGTAGGATAGTACATCAAACCAGTTGGTCTATGCGCCATAGGGAGGGTACTTTATTGTGCCTGATGCAATCTAATTCCTCCACTTTATCTCCGAGGGCTACCTCTGGAGGAGCATTCCTTATCGTTTTCGTCCCTTTTGCTTTATCCCCTTTCCTCTTTCCAGTCAACTCAGCTACGACACAACCCCGCTGTAAGTTAAGTTTTGGTTGAAGACCAAAATGACTGGAAATTCGCGATGAAGAAACTCGGGATGCGAACCCTATCCTCCCAAGTGCTGGCCCTGACTGTTCGTTAGTTGAACCATCGTGAATGATTGACATACCTGACCTGCTCTTTATATATATGGCTTAGAACCCTTTTCCTGGTGATTTTCCTCACATCGACGTTCCACCTCGCATCTGTGCGCTTGACGGCGTTCAGTTTTTGTTGCATGTCATTCCAAACGATATATTTTGCTGAAACTGTAAGTTAAATGCGAAGCATGAAGGTAGCTGCTTCTACGACTGCAATTTATATATCCACGGAGGTTGACTCTGCGTAGTATGTGTCAACGTGCCCAATGTTTACTTTAAATGCACAGCCATGCGTTTAAGTTGCGGCAGTGAAATACCGTATTCAGTGATTGTCTGGCGGAGGAGCCCTTAAGCTTTCTTATGTAGGTTCTGACGCCTCGTTATTGTCGGTGCGTAATACGCTCGAGTTATATCCTTAGATGAACGTGTCCCAATGAACGTCTTCCACCTGCCTGCTCTCCCCCATCCTCGCCCCTTTGTGGCCGCTCATCCCATCCCCTGATTCACGTTCTCCCTTTCCTCGCCACCTCCTTGAAAATGGAATGCATCACGCTCGACTAGCCTTTCCATCATGGTCAAGCAGAGGACTCCCTCTCCCCCAGGGCTCGAGAGCTTTCCTCTAGGGTTGGTTCGGTGCTGCCATCCGTGGCGTAACCGGGGACTGCGTGGACGCATTTATAATTACGAGAGGGAATGAGGTTTTCCATCCGGCAGGTGCCGCTCCTGGCTCTATTTCATTTGCTCTCGGCGCCATCGCTCTCTTGTGGCTTATTAGCTCACCCAAGATGGCCTAGTACCTGAGTAATACAGATGTCACTCACGACAGCTGCTTAGCAATTTTGATTACCTGAATTTATTTCAAATTTTAAAACCCTGCGGATTGCCTTGCATCATGAGACGTTCAGGTCGACGTTAACTCTTAAGGTAGTCCGAGCGTGATATTTCCCTAGTCATATTAGAGACCATATTCGAATTATACGTTTTAATTTGATGTAAGACAGCTGTAAGACATCAATTAAATATAGCATTGTTAATGATGCAATAAAATAGTTTTATATGACAGAAATTGTAAGTAATTAAATGAAAATATCTAAATAAGTCTTTAACTTGACTCATTTTTTTCGTGCGGTGCGTTTTAAACTCCTTCAAAACGGAAAGTTTTTTGTGATATCCAGGAACCTGCTGCGGTGACAATATGATTAACTTTCAAATATAGTTGAAAAAACATACGAACTACACGTTAGTTTTTTACGGCATAAATACGGCCTTTTGTAAATAATGTTTCTCTGGAGTGCATACACGTACTATTTCCCATGTAAAAGGGCTGGTATTTTTTGTCAAATATCTCCGAAAGTAATGTGGTAAGGGTAAGAGTAATGTGGTAATTTTTGGTGCCACTAGAAGGGTGAGATATTTTTCTTTGAAATGAGACCAAATTCATTGATTTCAAAGTGAAGTGATCTTTCGCTCAAACTGCCTTAAAAGCTCTTTCGATGTGATGAAAGGTCTGATGCTTCGCGGTTTTGATCGGTCATTTTTAATCATCTCTATATTCTTTATGTATGTATGGTTAATAAATGCGTAACGAGCCAGAGTAATGGAATGTCCTCATGCTGGAAATTAAGCCAAATGTTGTTGTGGCGATGCTATGGCCAATACATTATAGCGTGCAATCTCAAACGTATTTTTTTCAGTGAAGAGCCCCAGTACTAAAATGCTAGGGTATTCAAAATTGCTTTAGCGTATTGAAATGTTCCAAGTATTCCCGTATACCCCCAAAATGTTAACGTACATGCCCTAAATTTTCTTCGAATGTTGGGAATTCTGGTATCGCAATTGGGAAAAGAAGGATGGAGAAATATTTCCTTCGCCCTGGATATATATTATTTTATCTTGATTCATGGGAACTGACTTAAGAGTTGGGAAAATTATGGAAATTTATGTTGGCAACTTGGTGTTGAAAATATGATATTAATTTTGAAACGCACCAATTGTGTGAACCCATTTTACGTTGGTCTTCTGTCACAATGGCCAATTCAACTTTAAATTGAATATCAATGAAAGAATTCAAAGTAGATCAGCACATAGAAGATGAATTTTGGACTCGATGAAATCCCCTAATGAAGCCAAAGGAGACGGGGCAGAGCGGAAGCAATTCCCAGGAAATACATAATTCCGTTGTATTCCTATTTTTCCTATTTAATGTAAGTCTTGTATTGAATCCCTAAGTTTTTCTTGAACATCACACCTGTCGTACGAATTGCATCAGTATTTTGATTGAAATATTTCATACTGCTTCCTAACTTTTACCACTTGTGGAGATTAGACTTGTAGAGATTCATGTCACTTCATAAGATCCCGCAGAGAAAAAGCTATTTCTTAGATTTTCGTGATAAAAAGTTAAATGAAGTGTAGCCTGGCACGGTAAAGTTCATTTCTTGGATATCTCCTTGAAAAAGATTGCTGTAGAGGAGACGTGAAATATCAACAAAGTGGCTTTGAAAAGTGGCGGGAATGGGTGAGCCTGGTGGTGCGCATGGGACAAAGGTTTTTTGGGGCCTATTTCACATCTAAGTCAGGGGTACAATCGTGTCCCTTAGAGGTCTTGGTCGCGTCACTCTAGGTGTGACTCCGGCCATTGGCCGATCCGAGTGGGTGTGTCTGACCCTCTACCTCTCAATGAATCCTTACCGCCTCGCATTGGACGCAAAAAGGATTCACGCACCGCGGCGTGCGCCGCTCACTTGTTTCCTTTTGACACCATTCGACATCGCACTTCGACGAGCTCCGGGAACAATCACTCGTTATTTCCTCGGCGGCGTCCAACTCGCCTTGTGCTCTTCACTTGTTTCGTATGACGCCTTGCTCATTGCATCCTGGAAGGTGCTTACTATTCATCACGGTCTTTTCACCCGAATCCCTACCCGTTCTCCTTCCCAACTGTCTTTTGTCTGAAATTAACGGGGACACCTGCTGGGAGAGGCGGGTTATTACCAGCGCAAATGCCCTGCTTTTTTCAAAATTCTTAGGAATTCATTTTAATTCAGCAAAACAAAATGCTATTATGCAAGTCTGCTAGCACGTCTAGTAGAATAAGATTTTTAGAGTTGAAATAGATTCCGGTCGAGAATTACTTCTCTGGTACGTTAATCAGAAAACTTGAATGTATTAGCAACGAAAACATTCTTTCTAACCACATGTTCGTAATGTAATCCTTCATGTGGTGTTTCCGGGACTTGAGACAATTTTATTAACCCATAAACAAAATAACCGTGTTTGTAAGATTCACCAAAATGAATTATTATTTTTTTTCATGGCACCCAGCTAAGATATATTGATATATTTTACGAATACGACTGAACGCGTTTGTATTCTTTTGTTTGTATGGCACGTCTATGTGAATGTTATTTGTACTGAAAGTGGTGTGACGAGTTTTACTTCGGCAAAAACAGTGCCTTTTTAAACGAAGCCCTGAAAATCGTATGGAATTGTGATTTTTATGCGTAAAATAGAGTTACTTTAATTTTGTGAATGGTTTCATTGCAATATGTTCACACCTTAATAAGGTAATCTTTTACTTAATCTTAATCTTATTACTTCTTAATCTTTTACAGCTCGATATTTTGAATTGACAGTGGGTTTATCAGTGATTCGAACAATATTTCAGCCCGAGATTATTATGGTACATAAAGTCAAACGTAAAGTGCCCATCGTGAACATCCCTCTGGGTCACCTCATATTAGTGGCATCTGTATCATCTAATTTCTATAGTTTAGTTGACTGAGAAATGTTTACCAAAATATTGATGGCCCAGATTAACTGTAATATGAATAATATACGCCCTCTGTCGCATTGAATTTTGTGAAACTATATTTAAAATGGATAATTTTAAAATAAATTTTGGATAATTTTCGTGCAGATACATTTTCGTGAAGTACATACAAAAATTTTTCGCCATGCATTTTGATTGTTTTCGCGACTCGAAATATGGAGGTGCTACAGGAAATCTGAATCCGAAATATTTTCACTCTAGTGATTTTTACCATTAGTAGTTTTGCATGCGTCGCATAACTTCCGTTAACTTACCCGTAGTTGTAGGTTCCATCGAAGTTAACTTCGCTGTTGTACTTGAGAATGGGAATAGGTGTGGTGTATTGCTGCTGTCCGCCGAACTGAGGCGCGGCGTATGCCGCAGCCATCAGCGCCACAAGAACTGTTGCTACCTGGAACGGATCGAAATAAATTATGGCATTACTTTCAGTATTATCTCTGCCGATAGATCAACGCCTGATATTTTATTGACATTTTTCGGCATCGGAATGAAATACGAATGTGCGCGAAATCTGATATGCAAAATCTGTACATCATTATTTGCCCTAACTCAGGTTTTTTTACGAAAGCCTGCGTACTTCGCGAAACTTATCGTACCAGATAATATGATTTTTTTAAACTTTTCTTTCCTTGAATGCTAGTTATCCTAGAATAGAAAAATTTGGTCACTGTGATTTGCTAATTCGTGATATCCTTCATTGCATCCGAATTTAATGGTATCTTTTGTTGCAGTAGTGTTTGCATGGTGCTATTGGCTCAAAATGTTTCAATATGTTCGTCTATTGGTGAAAGTAGTTGTGTGTGCAAATTCAGCAGAATTGAATGTTTAGTGGGTTTTTAAGCAAATGGACCGCGACGTGAGTTTCTTTCACCAGACATAAGCGGCGCAATTAGGATTAGCCGTTGCTTTCGAAATATAGTATGCATTGAAAGCCTCACTATATTACTGCGATATCATTTTTATTGCTGCATGATTTTTAATTTGAATTAATAATTAGTTTGTGGAAAATTTTTATTGAGGGGTCTCATGCGCGTTTTATTAAAGTTTCATGCGCCAGTCGTTTATGGAATATGCAATTCAGGGTAACTATGCGAGAAGACAGTCGCGGTACGCTTGAAGGAGATATCGCGATCTTTTCTTTTTCCAGAATATGCTAATGGGAAACGGAACGAGCGATTAATTAGCGCTATGAGAACGCAGCGAGGTCGCTGCCGTGGTCGTCGTGGGGACATAGAGGCAGTCGCGATTACGAGAACCCTTTTATGAACTCTTTGGTCATCTCGCGTATTTAAATGCCTAATTTGAATTTTAGGTCGTGCACATTAGTCCTTTATGCGTCTACGCTTACGTAGATAAGGTTAGAATGTTCCTGTGAATTAAACGATGGGAAGGTTTTCACGCTTTTATGATATGGTATTCATGCAGTAAATTCTTTATGTATTAGTCCTTTATTTTCTGAGTAATTCCTCAAAAATTTAGAATTTATTTTTGTACTTTGTTATTGTTCCGATTCAATATTTAAGTGGGTATCGTTTTGCGTAGCCCTACCCTTAGTACTGCAACTGTCCAAGGCTCTGTCATTGATTTCACGGAATAGATTACGGAAATAGGTTAATAATTAATGCTACCAGAATATTTACAGTGATAACTCTTGAAATCAAGGTTCAGACCGCATAATTGAGTAATATCGTTGAATTTCATCTCCCATTGTTTGTTAAGTGCTATGGCTATGAATTTACAAACTAACTATACTCTGTGTGAGTATTAGAATTCAATTTTAATGACAAATAATTAAGAAACTTTTTACGATTACTCAAATATTTTGAATTATATTTAAGTTAAAGTCACGAAAAAATCCAAATTATATTTAAGTTATAGCCAAGAAAAAATCCGACTGAATATAACATTTTTCTGAGTTTGTGAACGCTAGTGTGTTCCATTTGAAAAGAAGTTAGTCTTCAATTACGGTGACTAATATTTTTCGGAAATATAGTATTTGTGGTGAACGAAGAAATTATTTTGAAACAAAATTTTTAAGTCCGTTTTATTCGAGAGAAAATGCTTGCTTATGATTTCTTTCCGAGAACTATTTGCCAAAGTATCCGACTGTCTTGGTACTCTAATAAAAAACAAATTGTTGTCCTTTCACTAGTCCAAGTGTCTAGAAATAATGTAGAAATGAAAGACTGGTCTCTGTGTACTATGTACTAACTTCGAGGATTGCATGGTAGTTTTAGTCTCCTGTTTATCTAAGTGCATCCATGGTTTGAAAGACGTCTCCTGTGTGGAGTAAATTCATCATGAGTGAACCATGAAGAAACTGCTGCTCTCCACTCGCACAACGTATCCTAGAGGTTCCTCCACGAACTAGCGTCTGCGGCACTGCGAGAAGCTTCTTACACGTCTCGCGAATGTACATCACGTTGGTCCTTTTGCTTTGCGGAGTGGAAGAAAGCACTGCGGTCGTCGCGTCACGCGTGAGCCTTTGACAAACGTGCCGAAGGGGCCGTGGGGATGAGGGGGGGGGGGCGGATGATCCGAGACGTTTCGACTCTTAGCGAATCGGGAGGGCGGATTGGAGGATGGCAGAGAGGGCTCTGAGTTTGTGTCGCGGGGCTTCACGTGAGGAAACAGCTCACCCACCTTGTACATGATGATGAGTGGAGAACGAAGGATTCCTTCTTCTTTGCGATGTGTCGAGAGGGTATTCGCTGCTGCGTCTCTTCTCTTTCTCTCGCCGACCTGGCTTTGGTTGGATCTGGTCCATCAGGCGTTCGGACGGGGCCTTTATAGCCCAGGGAGAGCCATCCGACCTCTCCCCCACCCCGCTTCGAACCCCTACCTCTGCTCCATCGCCCGCCCCATCCCGTCTCGCCCCGCTCCGGAGTGGGGCAGCCCCTCCCACGCCAACAGAGGCCATTCTCGCTTTCATCCATCCCATCGTATGCAGAGGGGGCCAAATCCACAACACCCGCCCCAAGGCGGCGTCCTCCTCCCTTTCATAGCCGAGTGCTCCAACACCCCCCACCATAAGTCTCAAGGAGGATCTCCTCTCCCTCCCTCCCCCTTGCACTCTTCCCACTTCTTCATCTTTCACCGGTTCCTCGTCTGGAATTCCTTCACCTTCCCTGCTCTTCGATTTCGGCATCCGTCGGAAAAATATTGGACGCGTAAGAATGTCGGAGGAGTAAAGAGAGCGATGTTTCGTACGATGGAAAGACTAAAATGCTGCCGTCTTTGGCGTTTTCCCGAATCTCGCCCCAGTAAGTGCCGTGGAGTTGTTCGAATCTCCATTTAGGGGTCCTGGAATAATGTGCAATATGTATGCTCTGAATTTTAACAGGAGTTTCTCTGCGTTTGGTAATCACACTCTCATGAAATGGTTCTCTCATGAGTATGGAGTTGCACCACTTTCACGGCGGCAAAGAGAACTCCCTGAGTTTTTGTAGATACGAATGTATTGATTGTTTTGCATGCTTAATGATGCAAATAAATCAGGAATGATTATTCATAAAATCTGTGGGCTTCGGCTTTATCTGTTGTCCTAGTCCCATATTTCATTGGCATTTTTTTCATAATTACCGGATACCTTACCGTAAAGCATTAGAATCGAATCACTGGAGTTTTGACTCTCAGGAAATGCTATTTTGCTAATTGTATAAGTTCCTCGTCTAGTCTGTTCATCATGACCATATTTTATACTAATGGAGCATTTATTGGCTTTCCAATGGCTTATGGACCTTCTAATTTGTCTTGAGAATCCGATAAGTATTTCTTAGGACATTCCCACCCATAAACATGCTGGTGTCCTCCTCGAGGAACAGTTGAAGCCTTTATTCATTTTTGAGTC
This sequence comes from Ceriagrion tenellum, assembly GCA_963169105.1. Taxonomy (NCBI): domain Eukaryota; kingdom Metazoa; phylum Arthropoda; class Insecta; order Odonata; family Coenagrionidae; genus Ceriagrion; species Ceriagrion tenellum. The sequence goes on from OY720637.1 coordinate 134,830,439, forward strand.
GCTGCTTCCTTCCGTACGGTCTTTCATTGAAACCTTGCTCGTCGGCACTTTCACACATTCATTCTGTGACTCATTCGGTGACACGTTTGTGTGGGTGCGGCATATTCTGCGTATGGATTCACTCTCTAGGATTGCCTTGCTACTTTGAAATCAATTCATCGTCTTCACAATACAACACCGCTCTCTTTTAAGCCTGGTTTCATCATATTCCCTGAGTTAGCCCCTGATTTCAGTGCTATTTTTTCGTGATGCGACTGAGCTTAAATATTCGTTGATCCTTTTCTTTCGATCCCACGCACTCATACGTTTCCTTAGAATTTATTCGTGTAAAATATTCGTCGTTTTTATGTCTAATTAGTATTTGTGCCACATAGCTGTGCTTATATAGGTGTTAATCTTGCTCCAAATTGAGAGTAGCTGCGTTCATAATAGCTGATCACTATCGCACTTCATTTTACGGAATGAGTGGATATCATTTATTATTACTCGTGTGCTTTCTGTCAACCTGAATGCTGTGAATGGTACGGCCCTTGTTTGCTACTTGCTCTTAGGAGAAGCAGTCGACCAATCACGTCCTTCTACTCGGTCGGTAAGGTTGCCTATTGCTTACGCCGCAGCATAACAATCCAACACGTTTGTACAAATTTTGTAATTGTTTGCCTGCTTAGAAGACGTCCAAAATCATGCTAATCACCCCATCCTTCCCCGTGTTAAATTGCTGGCTAGAATGCAGTGGAGATATTGGTTACACGAACAAGTTAATTTTTCTTAAAAAATAACTGAGAAGGTTTGATTAACGGTTAAAATGCCAAAATCTAAAATGGATAGCTGTAATATGAACTAAGGACTGTGTGGATAGTGTACCCTTAAGAACGGAAAAGGTGTACCTGATAGCACATAGTGATAACTTATGGTTAAGATCAGGGATAAGTCGATTCGACTTTTTTTCTATTCCGATTCTTTCTAATCGATTCCCGATTCTCGGTTCCGATTCCATCGATTCTTATTCATAATAACAGGTGGGATATTGATATACCAGTAGCGTACGACTATAACTAAAATTCAAGTATTGGCTGAAATAAAATAACAAAGACATTTAAGTCGCTCAAAGAGTATATTTATTATCAAATAGAAAATACATCCTCAGCTTACTGAGGTAGATAAAAAGTACAAATTGATAGCCTACACCCAAAATTACTGAGACAAATATTATGTGATAAATGAAATTTGACTTGAATATGTATCTATATGGAATCGACGGAGTCGGAATCGACTTTAGGCGATCTACTTCTAATCCTGAGAATCGGTGGAATCGAAAATCGACATTTAGATTCGACTCATCCTTAGTGAATATATCTTCATTTTGTGAGGATGCCCTGGTTGGTTTTTATAAGTGTTTCAATTAGTGCGGCATTTGTCGAGCATATCGCATGTTGCGAAAGAAGGCCTTTCCATATTATAGTATTGCGAAATGAATTTTCGCCAGGTGCCGGCATCCAGACGACGACGTGATCGCTTTCTTCAACCTCGCGCCCTCTTCCTCCACCCACTCTCTCCCCCCCCCACTCTCCCTCCCTCCCGCCCGTCTCATCTTCTTTCCCCTTCCTCCCGCTTCTCTGCTTTACACTCTCACACACACACGCATAAGTATCCCTCCCACCCCGTCGCCGGGGTGCCGCGGGAGACGCGAGGCCTTTCGCTCGGCGGGACCCGGGATCGCGCCACCCCGGATGGAATCGACTTCGACCTCGAATCGGCCACTCTTCTGCTCGATCAACGCTGCTCTGTGGAGATGACCAAGCTCATTTGACGAAGAATGCACGTTGTCCTTCTCGATTTCATTGCCAGGTTACTTAATTAAGGTAGTTCGAGCGAATTAGTTCCCTGGTCATAATCGAGACCATATTCGAATTATACGTTTTAATTACACCAGCTGTAGGGCACATCAGTTATATATTATTAATTATTATTGATAATAATAATTGTTAATATATATTATGCATTATTAATGGTGCAATAACATGGTTTTATATAACAGAAATTGTAAGTAATTAAATGAAAATATCTAAGTAATTTAGTAACTCATTTTTTTCTCGCGGTGCATTTGAAACTCCTTCCAAACGGAAGGTTTTTTGTGATACCCAAGAACCGACTGCGATGACAGTATTATTAATTTTCAAAAATAGTTGAGAAAACATACAAACTGATCGCTGTTAGTTTTTTTAGGACATATATACGTTAGAAATACCTCATTTTGTAAATAATGTCTCTCTGGAGTGCATACACGTATCATTTCCCATGTAACAGGACTGGTATTTTCTGGCAAATATCTCGGAAAATAATGAGGTAAGAGGTAGAAGTTTTGGTGTCAGTGGAAGGGTGTTATATTTTTCCTTAAAACGAGGCCAAATTCATTGATTTCTAGGTAAAATGATATTTCGCTCAAACTATCTTAAGCCGTTCACAAGCTGAACTTCACCATCGTGCTCCACCAAGTAGATGTTTGGTACATGAATAGTTCTCTCTGCGATTCGGCCGACCGGCCGGAAGTCATCTAGAACTTTTTTCTCAACACAACCTATTTTTTTTTGCACTAAAGGTCTCTGAAACTTGTCTAAGCTTATCCTCTCATTTTTGCCGCCTCTTGACGTCAAAAGTTTTTTCATAACTTATTTAAAGGAACCTTTTTAGGCGTAAATGAATTATTTATTGCCACTTTAAATTTTTTCAACCAGTGGTTTGGGCAGGAGAGCATGTAGTATATATGCTACAGTGGGACTCAAGCTTGTCAATTTGTTCGTGAAAAATGAAAACACTAACGCTCATAAAATTTAATGATCATTATTTTTATTGCACAAACTTATATTTTTACACAAACTACCAGATTTGTTTAAAAAATAAATTAACATTATTTTTTATTGTAATAAAATAATAAATTATATAAATTAGACACAACATTTTAAGAATTGCAAAATATAGTAATCAACTGCAGTTTGGAGATTTGGATGTATTTTTTTGTTTTACATTGAATTTCTGTTTATTATCTTTGGGATCATTCGGGGAGCAAGTAAATTAAAACAAGCAAATTGATTTTGATGGAATTTCTTGAAGCAATTGCGATCAGCATTCATGCAAAGGAATATTTTGCACTTATCACATCTCACTAATGTAAAACTTTACATCCTTCATACCTACATCGTGACCTGTTCTTCCTTTATACCGTGCAGGTTTCCTATTCTTCTCCTCCCTCTTATTCATTTTCCCTCATGCCACTATCCCAATCATGCGTTTCAAGTGCTTCACCTTTGTCGCTCTGTATGTCATGCTATATCTTTGCTGTTCTCCTAATTTATTCATAAAGCTGAATCTCTTTATTTTACTTAATCTGCGTTCTCTACTTTGCTCTTTCTTTCTTTGCTTTCTCTACTTCGCTCTCTCTTCGCTTTTCTCCATCTTTCTGCATCTCCAAATCATAATAGCCTCCTATCTGCGGTCATTTTCCTGACAGTTGCCTACCATTGTAGGGTATTAACTTACCTTTTATGAAATTTCTTGTTAAAATAAATGAATTTTCCCTGTCATTTTAATCACTTTATAAGAATCCTCTTTTGCAAATGCAGGGTCCCAGGAAATATAGATAACTGGAATTCCAGAGGACTGACACTCCTTAGGTTAGTCAAAGCAGGGTCCACTCCCCCCCACTCATCTACGATTTTTTTTAGCTCTCGAGTTGTTACTTCTTTTCGAGTTTCTTTGCCAAACTACATTGTGGCCAATAATGGTAAAAAAAAGTGAGATAGACCCCTGATTTTATGTCACATTAGCTGGATTTTGGTAAATAATTGGGTCCCTGTTAATTGATTCATTGATTTTAAATATTCCCAAAATTGTGAATCAGAAAGTATTAAAAATTGTTAAAGTTTAAATCCTACAAATAGGCCAGTTAAAAAGGACCGTTCTGAGTCGGATGTTTCCAGGGTCACTTGAATGGCTGGAAATTTAGCGAATTGTCTTTTTGATGAACAACCGATAAATTTTTTTGTTATTTTTGGTCTTATATTTTTGTGCTCCAGTGTCCAGAAGATATATCCACACCCGGAATGTAGGTGCATTGACGGGATTGAGCCTAAGGTACGATTCCCGACCGATTTTAAATCAGCGGACATACGACTTCCCCCTCAAATTGATACAAAATGAAGCCTCAATCCGGCGCAAATACGGTCGTTTCATTGCCGGTTTTAACGAATTGTGTTAATGTTGTATGCAACAATGACGGCATCATATGTGAGGGTTATTCGCAGCGGCCGAAATAGGCGAATTCAACTAGACATTCGACCAGTTCCTCTATTCCAATATCATTTCTGCTTCTTTTTGTTGTGCGATGATGTGATACATGATGAGTCATACATAGAGATTTTGGCAGGTAATTCAAAGATACATGAATGAATTTTATCTCTCAATTTCCCGATCACCTGTGATATACTGGTAGTGACGTATCATTGGTTATGGTGCCCTTGTCCCACCATGATATCGTTCAAACCGACAAAAAAACTGTATTTGCGATATTATGGGCTATATACTGTAACTGCAATGCGGGCGAGACTGTGCAGATTGTAGGCAAAAGACTCAGCGCAATCACTGAACAACAATCATACCTCGGGAACCCGTTGTTTTCATCCGTTGATTCCTACCTTGTTTTATCCTTCTTGGCAAAGTAGAATTTTCCCTGCCCTGACTGATTTGTCGAGATTCAAGTTTCCGTTCGAATGCGTTTATTCGCATGAATCTTCTGGCGCTCATTTGACTCATTTCGCTTTCGCGCGTTGAAATTCCACAAGCATTTCCTGGCCATTTAAGCACTCTTATACTCGTCAATACTGGGTTCAGAGTGTTTATAGAACTTATCACAATGTCACAATGCATCGGCAGTCGGTAGCCTAACATAATGATCCGTATTTTAAGTTCATTTATTCGGGAAAATAGGTTTTTATTTATCTTTTAACGTTACTAGTTTGCTGTGGTTCGTATTCACAATCACGGTATATACTACCTACTCTTCTTTCAAGATTCGGTAATTAAATACTATCTTAATGGCTTATTGTCATTTAAAGACTTTCCATTGTGTACTCAGTCGAATGTTGCTTTAAGCGCAATCTTTATTCAGAGCAGAGCTGGTAATGCTTCACCAAAGCTATAATGTAAATTGAATTTCCTTATTAGGTAAATGATTGACTGATCAGTAGCCCATCCATCTGCCAAGAAGACTTCCACGATTGAATTTTATTGGCGAAATTTTAGATTATACACCTTAAAATACAACCGGAGCGATGCCGGTTGTCTGCTGAATGACGTAGGTGGTGCTCTGCATCTTAGGAATATGTTGTTTCTTCTACTACTCGCTTGTGTCATTTAGCTTAAAGTTGTTATTGGCAAACAAATGGATCCGTTGAGAAAACGTGTCTATTTGGAGCCCTCATAAAATATTCTACGAACTCGGACATGTAGGAACGTGCATTGCGTTCACGATTCGCTTTAAAAATGTATGTAACCTTGACTTCGTGTTTCGTTGTAGGGAAGCACTCAGCATCTTCGCCTCAAATGCTTATTCTTGTGAATTCTCATAGTTTGCCACATTTCGATGATAAAAAAACTCTACAGACTTAGTGACGAACTCTGCCTAAAGACTTAGAGCCTCTCATAATAGGTACCAGAAGAGTAGTCCGAACACTCAGACTATTCTCTCGTCCAAACCCCTTTCCATGATTAAATAAAATACGCCAATTTTTTAGTAGTCCTCACTTTTATTTTTTGATTTTATCGCGGTGCATATGTACAAATTTTCATACTAAAACCTAGACGTTTAATTATGTGCAGTAAAATGAGTAATTAGAGGGTTGTTTACCGTAGCAATATTTTATCGTCACGGGTTTGGATCAAGGTTAGGCTTATCACGAAATAAATGGCCCTTCAGTAGAAATTGATGGATTCGGTACTGAAGTTCTCTAATTAGCATCACTCCACCATGAACCGGTGATGAGGATCATTAAGTTTGTGTCATCGACAGCCCGTCAATAATGGTATAGTCTCTTGTTCCTCTTTACTGAGTTTCATCTCTCTTATTATGCACCAAGGTGAAGTTTTGGTCCATACCATAATTGCATTTCCATGCCGCCTGTAAGCTCCAGGTGTGTTTAGACTCAGGGCGATAAGTGACATTCACGCTTTTCCGGAATTCGTGCGACCTTCGTTCCCCAAGGAATGTGATTTACGGAGTGTTCGTGGAGTGTTCTTTCATGGTGGCACGCTTTTTTTGTCCAATTCCAATTTTTATGTCATTGGTATGCGATCAAATTATCCTTGGGTTTATCTTTTTGTGCCAGGTGGCGAAGTTAATATCGGAGGGAGGCGAGTCTTGTGTTCTCTCTTTGTTAAAATTCAGGTCTGCTCTACGTCCGAAACGATCTCTTTGATCTATGATCTAAAAGTTTTCCTATTGATTTTTTAAATTTTGTTTAGATGAAAGGATATTGACGAATGCGTTACCTACCACGGCTTAACTTTTGAATTAAGACCGCATCAGGAATTTGTAAAAAAATTTTGCCTCTTCAGCATGTCATAATATTTGCTTTATATTAACCGTAAACTTCGGCAATGGAATCCTCGGCATTGGGTTGCTAACTCTGCTAGTGTCGTTAACTTCGGTGATAAAACGTGGGCCCTGAAGAAAGAAATGTCCTTGCTTGTTAAAATTACGGAGAATATATTCCATCAGCTGTAGGAGTGCTAATTAGTTATAAAGCGTTCGTAGAGTGATGAAAGGATGGAAATTTGTCTTATAAAAATGAGTATCTGTTTGTTCTACGATATTGATGTTGGTCTTTTCTAAATCTTGCTCATCACATGTGCAACAATTAATGAAATAAACTCTAGGGTGGTCCTTATTTTTCAAATGGAATTTTTGCAGTGAAATCCACTGATTTTGTTTTCACTGGGATGTAAATAAAATATGTTAAATATTAATGTGATCAGCTGATGGAAAGACGTGCTACATCGCTCGCGAAAGTTGAGAAATTTCGGAATGTTCAAAAGATTTCTTGTTTCTCCTTGGGATGACGGGACATCGGTGTTTTTTACCGCTCTTTTGTTATCAGTTATTACCGCTTATGCATTTGGTAAGTTTCATCTAAAATATTTTTAAATTCTTCCCCCTGCCCCCCTTAATATGGCCCAGTGAGTAAGAGCATGCCACGCGAGCCGCTGGGCTCCCTCGCCTACGCTCAAATTGGCTGTCTGCTTTCCTTCGTCACGCTGTTCCTCCTCGCGTGAATAATTTATCGCTCAGTGAATAATTTATCCCATCGGAACATTTAAATATTATGGTATACCTTTAACTTATAATTTTATTTGGTTTTTACTATTTAATTGATCTCCTCAACATTCTTCTTGATCCCCCACCGGAGCTTATGGCAGATTGATAGCAAAACAGGGATTGAACGCACTTGTTTTCAAATGTTTTAAGATAATTGGTTGCGATAATCCTTTAAAAAACAATTTTTTCTGCCGAGTTAGAACGCGTGCTGTTAGAGGGATTAAGGTGGGAGCCCCTAGAGACTCGGAGGCCGCACGCTGGGCTTAGGCTACTTGATAAATTCAGAACTGATAATTTTCAGAGCGACACAGGGAATATTATCATGACGCCTCACCACATTTCTAGGTTTAGCAGATGCGATAAAATAAGAGAGATAATCTGCCGAACAGGTAGGTACAAAAACTCTTTTTTTCCGCGCACAACAGGTGACCACAATAAAATCTGAGCTCCTCCAAATACACTCTCATAGGACATGTCACCATTTCACCTCAAAAACCTTTACGTCTTTACACGGCTGGTGACCTAACAACCCCTGCCACACGCCCAAGCGGCAGCTCCTGGGGTAGTATGTAGATGTAGAATGGCACCCTTCTTAACTAAACAACATTCAGTCCCTGAGTGTGCCTGGCAAACTTGATGAAATTCTAACGAAAAGAAATGCGGACATTTTATGCATCTTTTCATGTCTTTTAGGAATACACACCAAAGTTTGGATTTCTCATTGAAGTTATTGTTTGTTCTTGATTCCAAAATGTCTACTCCTTTTTTTTTAGCTTTATCGATTACTGTCAATTACAGTACCTTTAATACGCAGCTCATGGAGTGAGGTACTACAAGTCGACTCGACGTACCAAACAGCTCATTGATTATCGGTTTTGCTGTATTCAAATGCATCTGCGAAAGCACATCTTGTACACGATCCCCATTGTTTACTGACATTGTTGTCTTAGTCGACACCCAAGTGAACTATTAATGTATACTTGTCGTGAATTACTCTTTTTTTTATTCTGTGGATGTGGGAAATTTCTCCCGGGTAAGGAACTTTATCTGGCAGTATTTGCTCACCACTTCGTGTGACGCGTCCTCAAGAAACCCTGATAATACACCTCATGAATCGAATAGAGTTACAGTGAATCAGTCCAAGTGTTACAGCTCAAAGTGTTATTGTAATAATGTGGAATATCTCCGTAGTGTCCGAAAAGTCTTCTCCATTTTGCCAGTGTGGCGTTATTTTGGTTGACATTTTCCTTATTTGTTTGAGGATACGCTTTCTGAAAATATTTGAGGAGAGGAACATTTTAAGTTAAAGGTGCTCCAAATTTTTCGTCGCTGACATTAGGTAAATTCATTTCATTGACTTAGTTCAAGTTTTTTTTTAATTTTCAGCAGTTGTTTCAATAAAACTCCGGTGGCATTCAGGATATCTATATTTACTTCTCCCACATCGCAGAGGCCTACTTAAACTGTCGTAATAAAAGTAACTTAAATAAAACTTTGTGTACTCCACAATAGGTTTAATAACACGACCCGGGTTTCGACACTTCGTGTCATCTTCTGAACTGGACTGAACTTCAGGACTGAAGATGACACGAAGTGTCGAAACCCGGGTCGTGTTATTAAATCTATAGTGGAGTATACAAAGTTTTATTTAAGTTACTATGAATTACTTCCACAAAATCAAGCCTGAAACCATTTACTTTGTGTCGTAATAAAGTTGATTCTCCTAACGTACCCGATATATGGCGATGACTTCCGTCTTCCTCTTAACCGGCTTACCATAAAGGTTTGGTGTATACCTCTATAAGTTATACAAGATGGTTGAAGAGTTGACTTGGTGGAATTTCGACATGATATAATAATAATAACTTTGTAATATTCCTCACTGTTTTATTACTGGCAAACACGCCTGACCGGTTTCAATGTATACACATAATCATCAGAGGAAAATTCAGCGTACAGAGGTGGTTGCTTGATATACATATATAAAGGGTACCACACGGGGAAGGAAGTAAGGAGGAGGTTGGGAGGATATTAGTAGAGAGGCGGGGGTTAACAAAGCGGTGATGTGTGTACATTGAAACCGGTGAGGCTTGTTTACCAGTAATAAAACAGTGTGGAATTTTACAAAGTAAATACTATTTCATCAACTCTATGAGTTATTTACTTCCCTAGTAAGCAGCTTTAACAGGCGACCTATGATGTAGTATTTTGATAATGATTGAAGAAGGCTCTTTGTATTTCATGTCACGTTAAGTCTATCCAGCTTCATTTTAGCATATGCTCACATTGGTTAGCTGCATGTAAATAATTTAGAAAGGCATTAACTTAAAATTTAAATCGTGATTTCTTTACTTTGATACTTTTTTTATTGAAGTCGTTCTCCCATATTTAGTGTAACACTGCTTTCGTTCACTTTATTTATAGTATTGCATTTTCACTTATAAATGAATACAATTGTGACATTTTTTATGCGGGTGTTCTACTTAGCCTACTTTGCATTTAAGATTTACAGAGTAATTCTCTGTTTACATAAAAGAAAATGAAGTTGGTTGTCACTCGTCTCTTTATCTGCTTTGGAGCGCTCCCACTGTCATTCTACTTGTCACCTTCGAAGCAGTTTTATAGTCTTTTTGTCTCGTTCAAGAATACACCATCGTATTCACTTACATCTTATATTTTTCGTATGGCTCGGTGTAGCTCCGACACAAATAATCCATAGTACTTATAAAGTTTAGAGATTTTTTGGAAAAATCCGTAAATGTGGAAGTTCTAAAGTTGAATAATCTTTGATATCTCTTTTAAAAAGATTGGTTTATTTCTTTAACATCTATTGCGGCGAACGCGACACGAGCCAGCGCACTTAGTAGTGATGAGCGTTGCCCAATGAGCGTTCCACGACTAGGGCCGCACACACTCTATGTTGGGTCTTAATCTCGGGGAGTACTGGGAAAAATTGTAAAATATTTGGGAAGAAACTTATAAAATCAGGAAAACGTTGTAAATTATAACAGAATATCTATAATAAATGTAGTGTTCCATAATCGTTAGGAATAGCACGGTAGGTTTTTATTTTGACTGGTTACAAATTATTTAACCTATTTACTATCCAACTGGAATAGAATCGGGAATATCCTTAAAATAAATTCAAATATTTAACAATCAGGACCAACCTGGTTTCGGCCAGTCTCGGCGCTCATCCTAGTCCTGCGCTGAGTGGATGCGCTATTATTCTACGTCCATCTTGTTTATGTGTTTAGGGTAAAAACGTGAAGCAGTTATTCTGCGTTAATAGTTTTATGGGAATCCTTGGAGAATGAGGAAGGTTAGGGTGAACGACAAAATGACTGTAAATGCTGCGCCTCACCTGCGGATTTCTCTCACTGGTCTTCATCACTTTTTAACCATGGCTCCTGAATTTCCTCACGCTATTTAAGTATAAAACTAAGGAGTTTTTTCTTTATTCATACATAGAAGTTATCTCTGCATCCTCCTTATTCAACGTTCCACTGAGCTGAATACATAACCATAAAATCTGGTATAATCCTTCGTAATTAATTAATTAAAATAATTTCTCCTTCTCTACTGTTGGGTTTTTCAATGAGGAAGTGGTGGTAGTGGCCGGTATTATGGAATACAACTAAGTAGTTAATTTGAGTCGTGGTTTGGCACACCGCTGAAATATACCTACCATTTCAGGGACATGAACGCCGGCCTGACATAGAAACAGTCAGGGCCGCTTCATCAACCTGATCTCCTTGACTTCTTAATCACTCCACATTGAACTCGCCATATTGACTCCATGTTTGAGTTGGATGAATATTGACTGGGACGCCAAACAGAGGCACTAATAAGAGTTGAAAGTACTTTTCAATTTTTTTTCTGATGGTAGAATTGCATTTGTTTCTAATAGTCAGTACTTACCCCTTGGCATTAAATAGCCTTTCCCTTCATCCCAAGGTGCTATTCATAATTTCATTAGCCTTGACAAGTGGAGTTTGTAATTGATTTTCACCGTAGAGTATCAATTATGTAGTGCTTACATTCTCTTTTAAATGGGTATGATAAGTGATGAGGGGGAAATTCCTCCTTACTTTGCTCAAGTCAAAGCCATTAATCAAATCCCCTCGAATTCCGTTTCTTGAGTTCAATATATTTGTTCGCTATCCATGTGGTAGTAGTTTTAATCCGAAGGGAACAGTTTTAACCATTGTCGTTTGTATAGTACTAACTGCATGGAAATGTGAGAAATTGTGGGTAAATATACTTGTATGATTGGACTTAAAGCAGTAGCATCGAAAGCTTTCTTGGGTGTAAATTTTGGTTCTTCGAACATATAGATGTGACCGGATAAAATGAAGCTACGAATGACGTAAGGTATCATTCGTTAACTCAAAATAAGTTGATGAAAAATACCTCCACTGGATAGCAAGGAACAAGCTCATTAAGGAAAATGAACGGCACATGAAAGGTCATCTGTTGCAGCAGGGAAATTAAAGTATTTAGGAAACTCCGAAATGTGTTAGCAGAGGAACGAATTGGAGGAATGAGAATAGCTGGTTGGATCAGTGTTCCGAGTGCTGATTTTCTAAGCTGAGGATTCTGAATTTAATTATTTCCATGGTGGACATTTTTTTAGAATAATTGCTAATCTTTTGTTACCATTTGCTAGTTAGGTATTGTATGCGGATCTACTCAATGCTGAACTCCGTGCGTCTAATGGGACCAATGAAATGTGGATCTTGGTTATCATTTATGTTGGTATTTGTTGACAAATATAGGCTCTGGATTTTCTCTATTCTTCCTGTTTTGTCAAAAATCACCCCCATTATTTTTAAAGAACGATTTATAACTATGGGCATAAATGAATGAACTATTCTGTCGCTTCCCTCGGTACCTATTGCCTCAGGATTGTGCGTACTCTGTCCTACTGCCTATTAAAAGGGAACTTATGCGGTTTTTATCGAAGTCAGGTATTTGAAAATGTACATATGTGGAAAGAATGGAAACAAACCCGACTCAAACAGATACCGGATTCCGTTTGTATATGGAAATAACTGGACAGTCTAAAAAATGAAACTGTTGATTTATTTCTATGAAGGTCCGCCTAATTTAATCTATTATCCATTGAGAGGGCCTTTGAAATTAATGCATCTAAAATTATTTGCTCTTAGAAAATGTGCAGAAAGTGTAAATCCGCCTTATTTGTGTTATCATGCCAAATCAAATACCTACTTGAACTAGGTTGGCAGCGGTCTATGCTCGGTCACCTCTGTTTTTCCTCATGTTTATAAAATCCTTCTGCAAGAACGAGTATTGCTCTTCAACATGGAAACATCTAGGAAAATTTTCGAAAATATTCGGAGTGTGGAATACTTAATTTTTGCTAACTTTCATCTCTGGAAGATTATAATTCCACGATGCACCCTGAGATCTGCTCTAATGACCGCTTTACTTGGCATGTTTTATTGTACCAACAAATGTTCCATAGAGTGTACAAAAAATGAATGTTATTAGTGCAAGTTCTATTTTCCATTCATTCATTCAGACATTAAAACATTTTGCCGCTTTAAACGGTCAATTTTTTTCTCTTGAAAGGATTCATGCATTCTTTTGTACAATAAAGTGTCCCGTGTAAAGAGACCTTTAGGCTATGTGGTGGATGCCGTCTTTTATTCGTGTTTTCGAAGACAATCTTAGTGGTTTGGTTCGAAGTGACTACTTAGCCTTAAAATTTTTGAGTCTGTGATTTGTTAATATCTCGGATTGTATGAGGAACAAAAGAATGTTTTGGTTTATCCAATCTTATCTACATCCCGTATGTATTTAACGCTGTACGAATTGGACTTGATATTTGGTCGGTGCCAAAGTTAGTATAGCCTTCTCTTTATCGATTGAAATTCTGAATCGGCTTTGCTTTCTTCGTGATCGAGTGGCCTCCCATCCTTGTTTCTCAAATAACCGACGTTCACTTTAATTTTTTTGTACCGAATGCGTGACTCAGGGACTCCTCGACTCATGTCTCAGGATGCTTTCTTGTCATCTCTCCAGCTCTCCGGACTTGCTGTTGAGCGATTTCCATCTGCTTATGCAACTCAAGATATTCCGCGGCTGCTAGGCGTTTGATAGTGAGAGAGACGAAGGAGAAAGTCCAAATAAGATTCAAGTCGTCGGCGGTGGAATCCTTATGAATAGGATTTTTTTCCGAATGGAAATTATTGCATGATTATTTGTTTTTTTATCTAATCGGCTTTACTTCAGAACGGGTATTGCCCGTGCTCATATAATCTTCATTGATGCGTATTAGGCCTAATTAGACGTATAAAATGATAGGTCGATGGACACCGTAGCCACAATTCGGGGGTGGCTGTGACTCACCCAATATTTTTGCAAAAAAAGTGAAATTTCGTCATATTACAAGATTGGAAATAGTAATTTTACAAGCGCGTTTTTCGGTTCATTGTCTAATTTAGCAATGAATTATTATTTTAAACCGATGAATATCGAATATAAGCAATAATTTTGTGACTTCATATTGATCTCAATAATCTTTAAAATCTATCGTTTTTATCCTATTTTTTCATGAAAGGAGTCCAAGGCTCCGCTCCCCTTGCCCCCCAGCTCCACTCGGTAGTACTTGCCTCCAATCAAAATTCTCATATTCCAATGGATACGTACTTCTGCAAGTAGTTCGCGTGGTAGTTTATTGCTTCATAATTGGCACATTGGTGAATGCCTCAACATGAGCGTTGGCACGTCCATTGAAAATTCAATGCTTTAATTGGACTCATTTACACGTGTTTCCAACCATATATTCATCGTCAGTAGGTACGTATCTTTAATGTCTTAACTGGCATCGTGTAAGACACGTGAAGACGACCGGTGTAATATTGCGTATCGGCATTCACATCTGATTGAGCTGTAAAATCACTAAAAATAAATCCTTGGAAATGAAGACAGACTATGTTTGGCCTTCGGTGAAGTTGAAGGTGAAGCTCAGACAACATGCTATGAATGGTAATTAAAGAGTCCATTGCCGAAGAGATTTGATAGCATTTTATTGTTTGAAATTTTTTAGGAAACAAAGAATAAGAGAGGTGAGCCGAAACTTTACTTTGGAATCACTCGTCTTTAAACTTCGCACTCAGACAATCAACATTGTTTATTATTATAATGAAGTAATATACCCGTGAGAGGAAGTCAGTGAAAATCCTCTGTATTTTAACAAATAGGGTCCTCTGTTAACCTATTAGGTTTTTCTTCTTTAACTCAGCATATGAATAACCTCTCCTCATCCCGTCCATAAAGCCTTATCTCTTTCTTCCTCTTCGCCGCTCGCCCAATATCCTTCCCTCTATCACGGCCTTAGGCAGCCCTCCACCCCTCATTGCCACCTTCCGCTCCCTACTTTGACTACACCTAATCTCATTTGGGAGCTTACTTCTCTCACCAAGCATTCCAAGCACTTTGATGTTTGTCTTCTTTTCTGTCCCATATTTTTTATCCTCCTCGCCCACATCTCGAAAGTAGCTCAATAATAGGAAAGTTTCGGCTTAGCCTTAGAAAAGTAATATACTCACGAGAATATATTTGGTACGAAAATGGCCTTAACCCTTCAAATTAATAGTCCAGTAACTTCGTTGAGGACATAAAGAATTATTTATAGGACTTAGGGCGATGTACAAGGTTTTTCAATACAAGGAGGATGGAGTCGTCGCCGATCAAACCGAAGATGGAGGAAAATTTGATGGTAAAATGTTTTAGAATGTCAAGGATGCAGCCTCATTCCAGGAATTATCGATCCTCACTTGGAAATGGCATTCATAGAACAGGGAGGAATGAAAACAAAGTGAAGGCGACCGTGGGGAAATTGATTGAGACCTAGTTTTTTAGAGTGGATAATATTGCTGTTATTATTTTGATGAGGAAGACCTACGTACGACCTCCAGCCCATTGGAACGCATTTCAGAACGGCAATTGCTTTATTCGTCGTTAAAGTGCTCCTAGATTTTTGTCGGTCGCTGAAAATTTATGACGTCAAAGTGAACGTAACCATAGCTTTCCACTGTGCAACTCATATATTCCTTTATTCCTCGCACAACTCATTTATTCCTTTCATTAAAATTATGTGCGCTTATGTGAGTCTCGCATGGTCACTGACTCACGTCGTAATGGGAATAGTGAAGGGCGTTATAATTAGGCTATAAAGTTATCTTTTATTTAATTATTACTATAGTTAATTGGTGAATCATTTGACGTATTTCTCCATAGTCATAAAGAGATTACATAGCGTATGAGTAAACCGTGTTGCCGAGTTACATAACGTTTGTGTGTGACCATAGATCATGGTTTAACAGTGTTCTATCGAGCGTATTTTCCCGAGGGAAATACCTCAGGGATTCAGAATTATCCTATCATAATAAAGCCCACCGCCTTCACTTACTCTTTATTCTCGGATGCTATACATCGCTCCCCCCGATTATATATTTTTTTCCCTCTCTCCTCGTACTAATAACGGGTATGGTGGTTTTTGCTACCATTCGGCTTCGTTGACATGAGGGGTTATCGATAAACCCATATAAGTGAATATAAATCATGTAATTTAAAGAAATTAATCCTTATTCCTCGTAATAGTATGATTTTAAATCAATACACATATTTCAGGACGTTTCTCACTCGTACAGCTTATTCACAAAAGAATTTTTCCTCTAGTTACTAAAAACTCGCATTGGTGTTCACGGAATCTTCTTCGTCGGATGCAACTTTTTTCCTCCTTGGCATTTTTCAAATTTTAGAGCCAAGATTCGATTGAGGAGTCCTAATTTCAAGAGTATCAAATTGGGGAATGGCTATGATTTTCTCGCCTTGATTTCAATAATTTGGACGTAAAAATGTCAGACTCGTATGCGGGTAAATTATTCATTGCGTGAGTCATTGAGCGTCCATTTAAATTATCTTTCAAGAAAGTCGAAAAAAACCATTGTGCCATTCTTTACGACGAGCATCTGTTTATGCTTTGGAACTCGCTATTCAGACAGTGATAGAAATAAGAAAAATAATAATATTCTAAACTCTTTCCTTAGCTTAAGAATGTCACGTCAAAAGTTTTTGTCCTAGAATTATAAATATGAGCGAAACTTCATTGAATCATGTTGTTTTAGAGTATTGGACTTGTTGAGACTCCTTGAAATTACTTAGCAGCTGAAAAATGCATCATTTCGCTTTTAGAAGATAATCTCTGCGTATGAGCGAAATAAATGATTTGTGCCATTAGACTTCGTGTTAAAATAGCTTTGAATTTCCAAAAAATGAAACCTCTGTTATGCAATTTTTTTTCTCTTTTTGGTAGGGTTTGTAGTAATGAGAAGACTCGTTCAAAGTTTCAGACGGACCAGTAGATAAGCAAAATGCTCCCTTACCCCAAGTGCATGGAGTTCATCTGGGATCTCTTCATCCCTTATCCACCGCCGATCTGAAAGTCGCTTCGCGGCGTGTTCCTAGTCCCTTCCCCGCTCGCTGACTTGGTTCCCGCCCCTCTCACGCGCACGAATCTCGACTCAGACACGCCATCTCAACCGATCAGATGCTTCCGGGGTTGAAAACGCCTCGCCGATTGCCCGCTTTGCTAATTGGAAGCATCCAATGAGTTGCCTTGCTAATAGACTTCTCGTAGCTCTGAGATTTCTTGGAGCTGCCTATGCGATCGGGTTGGTGTTGTGGCTAGATTACTGGTTTCCTATCCCGAGCGGCTTGTTCAAATCCCGGCTGCGAGAATCATCCAGCTGCTTACCGATATCAGTTTGAGTGCTATGCGGAGGTCATTTCTTGTGTCGTGAATCGTTTGTCGGGTGGGACGTTGAGCAGTGGTCTTGCGACGCCGCGCTCCCTGAGTTATTGTTTGTTTTGTGTGTTTTAATGTTTAATTAGTATATTGTTTATTTTAAGTGTTTTCTCTTATTTCTATTTTTTGTGTTTTAATGTTTAATTTGTTTGTTTTGTATGGTCGTTGTTGGTTGTGAGGGAGTGGTTCAATTTTGGAGAGGGCAGATTGTTGGAGAGAGAGGAGATAGGTGGTGTACTAGAAAACTGAAAATAAAGCGCTACCAAAAGAAAACACCAAGGCTTTGCAGTCTCATTGGCGTCTTTTGCTGACAGCAGTCGACGTCAAGTTTCTCTATACTTCTCTTCACTCTCCGACAGTTCCTTCCGTTATCATCTTACTCACCAGACTTAATTCCGAAAATGATGTCTAAGTTGACGTTCGTCTCCTCAAATATTCACTCAACCAATTAATCTAGCTGTCATACGTATGCATTGATCACTATCTCCGGCGGCTGTTTCTAAAACAAATGAATGTGCGTCAGTGCGTCTTATTTTGGATCCTTTGAGTCTTTTTTTTATTCTTTGCAGGATCAAGTGACCTTTGAACTTGAGTTTTACAATCGTAAATAGTCATATGTAAAGTACAACAATTTTTATGCGGTAGAAGTAATAATTATAGCGCTTATGCCGGTTATTTTTTCTTTAGTTGTGAATAATTTACAGTTTTCATTGATACCTCTGGGACAAATTTTGCTGCGTGTTTTTTTTGGTATGGTACTCTTTCAGCTTTTCCGTCTTTTCGTGAAGCTCGGAACTTGAACTCTCCTGGAACTACCCGAACTCTAAGAAGCCATTGCAAAGGGAAGGGAAATTTCCGCAAACATCAGTACAATATTAACGAAATATAATCAGTTGAATGCATCGCACTTAACTGAGTAAAGCAGGGGGTAAATCGACCTGGGTTTCGACACCACAACTGTGCCATCATCTGTGTAAGAATTTAATCAGTTGCCCGGGTATATGTATATATGGTTGGATTTTCCTTTGTCATGTACCGGTAAAATCTCTAAATTAAAATCACTAAAATGTTTAAAATAGAATCAATGTTCCGCAAAATTTGAATATCCTCCGCCATTAACATAACAAGTCCTGGGTTCTTTAACTCTGCCCTTGAATTTCCGTCCCGTTTGACCAATATTCACCACACCACAGTCGTCACATCTATGTTTGTATACTCCACACTTATCCATATCTTCATACTTAAAGGTGTTAAACTGGATTTTCTAGAGCGATTTGAAATTGTTAATCGCTCATGTGATTTCTGTTATGATTATTTGTTCCCGATTCATTCCCCCCTCCTTAAGATAGACCTACCCAAATCCCAATTGATCCCAAATCCATTAACAGTCTTGGCCGCCTTATCTGTCATTCAAAGTAATAACTCACGCAACTTTTTTAAAAACACACCACCGATTGACGCAACCTTTTACCCCCGTCTCCCATTATGCCCAACCTATTTGTTCCCCCCTTCCAACCATATATATATACCCGGACACCTGATTGAATTCTTACCCAGATCATGGAACAATTGTGGTGTCGAAATCCGGATCGGTGTTATTAAATAAATAGTGTGGATAAAACCCAAAGGTGTTTTTATGGTGAATGCTAAAAACTTCCTCCATGTCAAGCCGGACGTGTTTACTTACGAAATTATGAACGTAATGAAAAATAACAAACGACACGAGGATTTTTATAAAGAACATAGCTTTTTGGGTGAAGGATAGGTGAGGGAAATATCTCCGCAGTCAGGGATATTATCGGCAGTTTTGCCTACTGGTCTATCGTTAGTATGGCGGATTATCTATGGTGACATTTGGTTAAATCTTTTTTACTCCGGTTTACTTCTCTACTTGCGATGCGATCGTGGATAATAGAATAAATGATCTCATTTTCAACGCCAGCTCCTCCTTTAACATCTCTCATTCATCATAAAATCCTCGCCGTTTGATGAAGAAATACACAGATGTAAGCGTATGCTGTGGAATATGCTCGGTATTAATAATTGGAATGCTAAAGGTTATTGAATTGATTCGTTTTTCTATAAATACGTGATGTCAGTGTATGTGATCATGAAACAGTGATTAGTCCGTGTAACTCATAATCATAGCATCAACGTCACGAAATGGTAACCTTTCACACCTTTTTCAAGAAAGTGACGCGTGTTTCGTCAATATTTGAACGAATAACGGTGATCGTCTCGGTCATTGCATTTTATAGTTGACGTTTGTCTCTTGTTAAGTCATCTGAATGTGAACTTCAAACCTTATTCAAAACGGTTTCGATCATCGTATGATTAAACTATATTTGTCAACGCCACTCAAATAATAGAATGGAGCATAGATTGGCTAGGAAGAGTGAAACAAAACTCCATATCAAGGAGCACGCTGCCTTCCAGGAAAAATCGATTTTACTGGCCTGCGAGAGGATTTTTTAAAAAGTTTCAATCATGGATTTTGTCTTACGTTACAATGTAGAAAATTTTCGGTCATTTGTGACTTTTCTGCTGTATACTCAACTTCATTTGTGGAGTGTGTGAAATTCTGTGAAAAATATGTTATAAAACAATAATATGTAACTTATTATAATAACTGCGTTCTTCGTATAATCTTATGTATTTTTTGTGGAGACGCAATTGGAAAATAACATCGGTAAATTTCATTTATGACAGGGGTAATAGAAGTTCATGTTACCTTTTTACGGAAGAACGGAAAAAATATCAGGACATAAAATTATTTCAAGCGCGATACGTAATGTCTCGTTTCAAAAATTTTCCGATGTTGTCGTTAATATCAGCCTCATCATAGGTGTTCTTTTTCGAAGGGCATGATTTCAGAATCGAATTTTTGACGCTTAATTGCAAAATCCACGCCAAGGGCTTATACTTCGCTTTCTCCTTACCTAAGCGTGGCGACCTTTCTTTCCTTCCCACCTCCGGCTGATCTCTCCCTAATGTCCGCGTTAATTGAAGTGTCAGACGTCCCGGCCGCGAATCTTCCCCCCCCCCCATTACCCCCCGCAACCCCGCGGGATATTGGCCTCCCACAACGCGGAGCACTTCGCTGTACTCTCCATCTCCAGGGCGCTGCAATCGGGAACGTCCGCGTCTCTTGTCCCCCTGAGGGACAGTGCTTCATTAATGAATTATTGCGCAATGGTCGCGTCGAAAAGCAGAGAGGAGGAAGGTGGGAGGGGCTGGTCAAACGATGAGTTGGATTGATTCCCGGGCCCCGTCCACGAATTCGGACGGAGAGCTAGATGCTCCACCTAATATGGTGTGACGAGTTACTCAACTCTTTGAAGGCCCTTTGGATTCCGGAGAACATCGGGACGCTCTGGGAGCTGCCTTTAAGCTACAACCCGTGAAGTGATGATGAATGAAGCGTGTTTGGGATATTCGAATGCTCCATCCATGTCTTACATGTTACGGGAGCCATGTTCTCTGGCGTCTTGGAATTTTTTTCTTGGATTTCCATCTGCTCTGGTTGCGTTGCGTCGTCTATCTCGGTGAAATCTTATTTTCGAGGAACGATCAGCAATCATGTCGTATGCAGCCTTATGTTTGCCACGCTAATATCGTACAAACAGGCAAATTTCTATATTTTTTCGTTGGTGGCTATCATTATTTTACATAATCACCGGCTGTGACCTATTTATTACTCCTCAACAATAGCAAAGAATCCGGAACTAAGCGGCTAATTACGTAACTTTTTAGTTCCGAATAGACTTAGTTGTGTCCGTACAGAATTAACGAAATTTGGAAACAAATTATATTAATTGGTATAATCTTAATCCTGCCTACGTATAGAATCTACGAAATTCCGGTGGAAACCAATGGTGATTGGGTCAGTAAGTTTGTTTCTTTTGGGACTTTATTTTAGGTCTGTCCTAGTTTGCATTATAACACACTCTTGTTTATAAAAAGGTTGCGGAATAAGTCTACACTGTGCATCAAAGTGCAATTCATTCATCTTCCCAATGTCAAAATTATTTTCAAACAGGTGACACTCCTATTGCTTAAGTTAGGAAATTTCACCAGTTATCTGTGATAAATGTCCTCAATTTTCTCCTTGGAACCTGCTGGAAATGGCGGCCTGTTCCGTCATTTAGTATCCTCTAAAGAGTGCGACTAGTGTTAAACTAGTTAGTGCCTACTCATCTGAGGCTCCAAAAGTTCTCATTTAATTCGAGAATGACTCGTTTTAAAATTATTATTTTTATATGATTGCACTCTTTGTATCTTCTTTCCGCTACCTTAAAATACGCTCATGTACTTATCCTCTTTCGCTATGTAGAAGGTCATTTGGTTCAATAATTTCTCGTAGCTTTTGGTTGGTCATTATATCGGCGATTTCTCGGATTTTATTAATGCAGTTGCTGCGTGTCATGACTACCTAAGACTGTCAAAAATGTTGAAAGTCGAATGCAGACAATACCTTTGCTTGGCAACTTTAGGATACATCTCCGTATTGAAACGATATGAATAAAATGTGAACAAAGCAAATATAAAAGTAACAAAAATAAGGCATTACAATTAAAAAGGCAAGACAATAGCCTTAAAAACTCATTACTGTCGATAATTAACGCATAGGTAATGTAAAAAATGACTAAGATGTGGTCGAAGTAGTTTTTTTCCGTTACTTTATGATATATTGGATGTCGATTTCTCCCTCTATCTCAGTCAATTCATAGTTCATGTAATAAGCGAGAATTGCAGTTGAGCTCTTTAGGTCCCATTCACTATCTATTGCGCTGGATTAATTTATCATCTCTGTCGTCGTTTACCCATACTATTCACTTTTCAATAGCAATGTGTGAAAATCACCAACGATCTCGACGTGAATATTAGTTGTACATGCTGTATGTTAGTTCAGATGCTGCCAATTGCGGATTATCGGACTCCTCTATTGGCTGAGATGACTACTATACCTTACATCGTCACCTTCTTTTTGTTGCATAATAGTAGTGCTGTGCGA
This sequence comes from Ceriagrion tenellum, assembly GCA_963169105.1. Lineage (NCBI taxonomy): Eukaryota > Metazoa > Arthropoda > Insecta > Odonata > Coenagrionidae > Ceriagrion > Ceriagrion tenellum. The sequence continues at coordinate 134,852,660 of OY720637.1, forward strand.
ATCAGGGATTTTCATTTCGAATCGAATCCCCACAACTATTTCGAATCGAATCGAAACGAATTTTTTTAAAATATTCGTTAGCGAATCAAATCACCCTAAAAAAATTCGCTTGCGAATCGAATCCGAATTCTAAATAAAATGAAAAAGTTTATGCAGAGTTTAAGTAATATACATTTCTACTATATTTCAGGGCCTTACATTAGCTTATACATCTAAATAATGGCACATAGAATAGCACAGAATAACGTGTGGTCGTTTAAATTTTCGTTTCTCGTGAGGAAAACATCTTCGAAACGACGGCGCGCGATTCGGAGTTGAATGCCATGTTTGAATGCATGTAACGATTCTAAGACGAATCTATCTGATTCGAATATTACGAATCATTCGCTTTCGAAGTATCCCGATTCGCAGGCGAACCGAATCGAATTAAGCCTGATTCGAGTCGATTAGATTCGATTTCGAAGCATTCGCACAGTTCTACATAATATTATTGTGAAGTGTTATTAATTGTGAAGCTTCAGTTAATGTATTACCTTTGCATTGGTTTAGGTGGCTATAAACCCACAGTCATCATTATCAAGTAATATCAACGATAAAACTGCTTTTTCAATGCGTGGTTTTATAACTGACCGAAAAAAGTGGTAATTGACGGTGTTAGTTTTTACCAAGGTCGTTCACTCTTGATTGTAATCATCTTTCGATACAGGTATTTGCAACGTGAACAAATTCGCCATTAATGTACTAATTTTGTTCTGTTCTCCACAAACATAGCATAGATTGTTCAGACATGACGAAAAAGAAAAATTTCTTAGTAAATTCCACACGTCAAACTTTTAATCCCGACCTAGGTTTCGCTTGCCTTGCTATCATTTCACCTTTGAAAATGATTGCAAGGCAATCGAAACCTAGGTCGGGAATAAGTTTTCAGTGTGGAATTTACTAAGAAATTTTTCTTTTTCGTCATGTCTGCGGTAACATTCGACAAAGTTACGCCTTCAACCGTTATACGTACGTATATTCAAACGTTATAGATTTTTCAACGTTTTTGTCGATTCGGCTGTGCATTTTTAATTATAAAGACGTCTTGCGTCGCAAATTCGCTGTTATCCTTGACTTTGCTATGGCAGTAAATGCTCGGTTATCACACAAATGGCTGCCCTATAGTGGAATTGGTTGCGGAGACCCATATCGATATATCTACGGATATGTGGAATCGAACGGCCTTGCCCTCCAACATGGTTAAATGGACATATGGCGTCCCTAGAGGAAGCCCGGTCGGCCCTATCTTATTCCTGATTAAATTTAACCATATTAAGTTTTGAGTGAGTGGAAAGATTAGATTTTTTACAGAAGGTGTCATCATCTACCCAGAAACAGCCCCACATTCCGACTTCCTCTTTACTCGGACCTCGACAGCATTAACTCCTGGAGTCTTTGGAGCGGATGGGAGGGGCGGGGTGTGGGAAGGGAAGGGGCTCATAATTACCCTTAGAAAATTCATTGCAGTAAACTTCTTACGATAAAATCGCGCTCTAATTAGCAAATGAAAGGGTTGATGTAAAGAAATCAGATGGAGTCCAATCCATGGGAATCTACATCTACATACTACCCTGCGAGCCGCCGCATGGGCCTGTGACAGGGGGTGTTAGGTCACCAGCCGTGTAAAAAGATAACATTTTTGGAGGTGAAAGTGAAATGCACTGTGGGAGTGTATTTAGAGGAGCTCAGTTTTTATTGTGGTCGCTTATTGTGCGCGGAAGGAGCGAGTGTTTGTACCTATCTTTTCGGCAGAGTATCTCTCTTATTTCATCGCATCCGTCAGACCTAGAAATGTAGTGAGGCGTCATGATAACATTCTATGTGTCGCTCTGAAACACACCAGTTCTGAATTACTCAAGCAACCTAAGCCTAGCGTGTAGCCTCCGAGTCTCTAGGGGCTCCCACCTTAATCCCTCTAAAAGTTGTGAGATACTATATATACGTTCGTAGCAGTTTTTAACGAAGGGCGCTGCTTTCCTTTGTATTTTATTAATTTTTTTTTGTTAGATGTAGTTGACCAGGGTCTCAAATTCTCGCGGCGTATTCGAGGTATGGCCTAACCAGAGCGAAGTAGCATCTCTCTTTGACTTTTTCACCGGAGGACCTTCGTATTATACACTTAAGAAAACCTAGTTTCTTTAATGCCTTGCCGCATGTGTTTTGTACGTGTGTTCCCTACGATATATCAGAAGTTAAGGTAATTCCAGGATATTTTACTGTATTTGAGGATTTATGAATCACGTTGACTTTTGGCGTAACGTAGGGGAAAGACATGCGAGACATTTTCGGTGCTGATGTGAAGAAACTAGGATTTTCAAGGGAATAGTGGGAAAGTTCTTCGATGAAAAAGTGAAAGAGAAATTCTAATTTTTCCTGGTTTGGCCACAAATCGAATTCACTGCGATTGTTCTGGTACCAGCATTGAATGACTAACTCTATGTAGTAAATGAAAAACTAAGGGAAGCCGTACGCTTCATTTACAACTGCTACGAGGCTACAGAAAGTGTTACATAGATGATAGAAGGTTGGATACCTTAGAGACTCGGAGGCTTCTCAGTAGGCTTAGATTACCTGACAAGCTCGGATAAGGGGAGCTCTGCCCCGCGCAATCTGCCTGGAACTAATGTCCTTCCTGATTGATGTACCTCTTCCAGTTGTCCCCACCCGGAGATCTAGGCGTGCCGCGCTGACATTGAAAGTACCAGAAAAATATTAAAATTGTAAGTAGCTATGTTTTTGTCAGAAAGTGTAGGGGAGGGCAGTAGGAAAGGAAATGTTAAAAAGAAAAAAGTGTTCAAAAAAGTATTATTGTTTATCGTATCGTAAAAGGGTTCCCGATAATAATAAATCAACATTTTATAAAAATGCAAGGCTATGTTAGGCTTCGGCCTTCAAAAATCCTTTGTCATGAATCAAAAAAATCATTTGAAGCCCTTTTGGGTAATAACTTATATCGTCGGAAGTGTTTACAGTTAATCATTTTTGCCTTGTACTGGATAAACAAATAGAATTATGCAAAAACTATTCGGCCCACAGCGCTCACCTTTTGCACACTTTTGAAGTACAACAAAACTCACAGCTTTTAGGCATTTTTATGAAATTTCAATGAATAAAAACAAATTAATAAATAAAAGAAAAACATTGGTTTTCCACGTTTTTAAAAAGATTTTTGCAATAAATTTTGAATGGATTATCCGATTTCGATCTACCAGATGCCATTCGACAGGTATTGCAATTGCGGGCAGTTCATTTATCTGTTACTTTTTCTCTATGACCCATAGTTTTCCCAATAGGTTGGAAATACCGATTTTCCGCCCAAATTGTTAAAAAAACAACCCGGCGGTGATTTATAAAGTACAAACTAGATGTGAATCCTTTCCTACTGCTCTCCTCTACACTATCTGACAAAAACATAACTATTTACAATTTATTTATTTCCAAATATCAGCGCGATCCAGCTAATCCGATTGGGATTCTTAACCTCTGGCATATTTTACCGGAGGGAATGCCATCATGTCATATATAATTAGAATGCTGTACTGCATCTTCTAGGGAGACTAATGTGATGGTTTCCCGTTGCCTTGCATATCGCAGTGCCACGACCGATTCCGTCAACTTCACTCTCGCCCGAAGCAGTGGCTGCTGATGCCGATCCTATCTTCTTGATGTGCGCCATCAATGCCTTCTGCTGAGACTGCTACCTCTCAGTAGTGGAGCCAAATTCGGGTAGCATGCAAAAGATGGTTGGCCAGCCAGGAAAGATTTATTTCCATCGCCTGATCTCGAACTTGCGACCCTCAGATCGGGAGTCTAAACTAATGGAACTAATAGCAGTGATAAAAGTGACAGGTACAAAAATGCGTCTTTCCTCGCACCATTAGTGGTTATAGCAAAAACATTTAGACTCATTAGACGCATCTCACAATAAAAGTTGCTCACTTTTCACAGAATTTTATTCACCGACCAAGGTGTCGACATAAGCAATGTCATTTTCAAGTTATAAGCCATGTCACCATGAAAATGCGCCTATGTCGAAACCTTGGTCGGTGAATACATTTCAGTGGAAAGTGAGCGACAACTTATTTTGTGAGATCGTGGCGTCTGTACTCAATTTCCACAAATATCGCCTGATACGCTAAATACGCATTTAATTTAGCCGCGTCGTTAACATTGTATTCACCTGTGTCTTCATCCTTCTCCTTTTCCCTATTGCTCTTCCCTTTTCATGGCTGGTGTCCTCAGACCCCCTCACTCCTCCGTAGTGGCTTGCAAGTTAGTATGTAACTGTAAATCTGTCATTCACTCCGATACCAGTCCTGGGTCATTGCATCCCTCGATTCCTGCCTAGTTTTAATTATAGCATTCTTATACCTTGATAACTTTCACCTGCATTCATTTAGGATATTTTAGATCCCGTCTTTAGGTACAGTTACACGTGTTGGCGTTTCTGCTACAACAGTTTCTCTTCCGCCACAGGAGACGTCATCTGGCCGAGGTCCACGTCTAGCCACCTTGGAGTCCTACCGTACCACGAAGTTTTAGATTTTGCTCTGGTACCCATTTGGTTGATTGTTTGAGGAGTCAGTCAACTAGTGGAATCATTTATAACGTTTGGGAAATGGTGGGTGGCTGGCTGGTAGGAAAAAGGATTATTTGGGAATGGGAAGAAGGGCGAAGAGGAACCTAGCGTCCGTCTTTGCCGGCTGGGGCTGAAGCGACTGTAGTTTTTAAGAATCATCTGACGAGTGGAGATCTGCTTTTGAAGTGATCTCCGCGTAGCACTCGCTTGGAATGGGGATTTCTTCTGAAAAATATCCAATACTGGGGCCTCAGGGAATTCAACCTCGGGCCATCAGATTGAAAGCAAATGGTTTAGCCTGGACACCAGTCCGATTATTCCAAGTGTTCATTCTTGGATCGTGGAGTCTTTCCGTGTATTTTCCGTTTATTATATTCTTTCCCATATGGTTTATCTTTTCGATATGATCCTCCGTAAGGTAATCTCCCGTCATTATATTGTGAACTTTCTCATATCTTACTTTAAACGTACAATTGATTTTACTCCAGACCAACTTTGGAAGGTTTGTTTTCATATTCTCACCAAGCCATATGCTGACTTCTCTTGGCGTATTCTCGTGCGATTTTATTTAGACTTGCTCCGCCTCTGGCATCAATGTCGAATTGTGTTATTCAGGATTTAATTACCGTTTGAATTTTATATTTTTTTATTGACCCTCCCTCCCTTAGTGACATTCATCCGCGCTGTTCGAATACTACCCTGAATGTAGTCGGAAAAGGTCAGACTACGCAGCCGATATGGCTTTCCAGTTTCTTTTAAGGGCTGAAAATTTACGTTATCGTTCGTTGGAGGACCGGTGCTTTTCGGAAGGACATTTAAAATCAAAAAAATTCCGCGCGAGACAGGTTGCGTCTTCAGAACTTTCATCTTTTTTTCTCTGGCTGCTGATGTGAATGGCGGGCGGTGGAGGTAACAAGAGGAATGGGGAGAGAGAGGGATGGTAAGTGGGAAGGGTGAAGGGTCGAGACAGCGGCGAAAAGGGGAAGGGATAACCCTCTCAAAGGTCAGTGGGCACACCACTCCTGCGGTTTATGCCTCCTCACTCCGGCCTCTCATCTTCCGAATGCTTTTGACTTTCATTTCTTCGACTCCCCGCGACAATCTACACCGCAACGAGGAAATGCGAGATCGGCAGATTCAGTGCTCGGTTGATTCTCTCTTTCTCGAAATTTTCCGGTGCTTATCGAGTAAATGGAGATGCATTGTCGGGCGGTATTTTGGGCAATGGCTTGAGGTTTTGCTTCAGTCCTCATACGAAACGACTTCCTCGTAATCTTTTTCCAAAAATTAGTTCCACGCTACAACGGGAAGTGAGAGTGATGATTGGGAACATTTGCTTGGTTCCCCAAAAGACTATACCATCAAGTTTCAACTCCCCTGTTTCGATGGAAATGCTGAAAAAATGGAAAATCCATTAAGATATTCCCAGTGGTCTGCCGAAGGTGGATTGGTCATTTAAGTAAGTGGAGGGGACTTCTTGCCGTCTCAATGCATCTTGTCGTAATCCGGGAACTTTGGTGTAGCAATTTTTTCCAGTCGTTCGATTAATTGCTTTTGGTTAATATTTCAATTACACGCCTCAAATGGAAAAGTACTATAAAGTAATAAAAGATCTGAAAAAGTTTGTGAGAAGGGCTAATAAATTGAGTGTACTGAGATCATTGACTTTTCTTAGCTTTGAGGATGACAAAATATAATATTTTAAGCTCCATGGAAAATGAATAAATGCTACTCGTCTTAAAATAAAAACATTCAAATGTGCGTAATCAATCGACATTGCTTCATTCCTCGCACGAAAAATGAGTACCTGCATCTAGGAAATGTAAGGGTAACAAAGGCTGGAAACAGATTTGTAGTTCAATTAGAGGTGGTAAACGAGAATCAAGGAACGAATTGAACAATTTTTCACAATGACAATAGGGTATTCATTTGAATTGATACTCGTTAAAAGTTGTACCTAAGGTAGTTTGAGCGAAATATCATTTTACCTAGAAATCAATGAATTTGGTCTCATTTTAAAGAAAAATATATCATCCTTCCATTGACACCAAAAATCCAACCCCTTACCACATTACTTTCCGAGATATTTGCCAGAAAATACCAGCCCTTTTATATGGGAAATGGTACGTGTACACACTCCAGAGAGACCTTATATTAAAAATGAGGTATTTCCTTCACTTAGACCTCGTCAAATAATAAACAGTGTGTGGTTATGTTTTTTCTCAACTATTTTTGAAAATTAATCATACTGTCACCGCAGTAAATTCTTCGAAATCACAATAAACCTTCCGTTTTGATGGAGTTTCAAACGTACCGCGTGAAGCAATGAGTCAAGTTAAAGACTTATTGAGATATTTTCATTTGATTTCTTACAATATCTGTCATAAAAAACTATATTATGTAATCATTAATAATGCAATGTTTAATTCGTGTGTCTCACAGCTGGTGAAATTAAAACGTATAGTTCAAATATGGTTTCTATTATTATTAGGGAACTATCTCGCTAGTACTACCTTATCTGCCCCTATACAGTTTAGATGCTGTCCAGTCGTTTTTCCTATTTACAATTCTTTAGCTTTTGGAAAAAGTTTATGTAAGCTAGACATATCTGTGCTAAGCTAGATGTAAATGTATCCGGGTTTTGATAAATTTTTCCTCCTAATGCACCCAATTGTTAGATATGAAAGGCTTATGGGCCTGTCAAACTTCTAGGTCATATAATTTCAGTAGATATTACTAATTTCAAACGAAATTGAACTCCTCCCCTTTATTTCTAATGCTAAGGCCAATTACACCAGCTACTTTTCGAAAAATTTAGTTCTTAATTCAAACCTCTAATCAATAAATTTCACGTTCAAGAAACAGTTTGACTATTCTTAAATATTTTATGACATAACTTTGGATTGAAAATGAAGAAATGCCCCTCGTACCTTATTTGAGTTTAATCTAGTTAATAATTAGAAATTTTAGTGTATTTGCTTTAAAAGAGAAAAATTCTGCAGTTGGATTGGATTGGATATTTGTGGAGGCGACTGACGGTTAAGGTCATTTGCGCCATAGGGGATAGGTAAGGGAGGAAGGGCGGATGGAAACCCGGCGTCGGCATTAGCCTGCTCTTAACGATAGGCGTCAAGGGGACCACGGCTTAACGTCTCATCCGACAGACGGAGTACTGTACTTGTAGTGCCCTCCACAAGGCACTCCAGTAGGGATCGGGAACCCTCTGAAAAACATCCGCCTCTGCAGGGATATGAACCCTAGCCGCCCGTGTGGTAGGCGAGTATTCTAGCCACCACACCAACCCGATCCCAATTCTGCAGTTCATATACCTTTTGTACTTACTCCAATCGGTAAAACATGAAATCCGCTTTTAATGCATTTTGTTTATAAGATCACTCCGTTCAACTTTTAAGGATATTTTTTCATTTTTTGAAGTGTGTTGACGATTGGTATTTAGATTATGTTATGGCAAGAATTTGGTTTATTATTTTAGAATTTATATTACTAGTATTATTATGCCTAAATTATGGGAATACTCAAATAATTAGTTTCATTGAATTGACTCCTCATATTAGGCCATAATATAAATTGTCCGCCGTTGTACTTCACCTTTGAATGGTTTGTGGTTGAACCAACTTTTTAATGCTCATATTTTATATAACAAGGAATTATCTGAATAGGTATGGGAATGTTTTCATACTCGTTCATAAGCATAGAATGCTTTTCTTCTCTTGTTCTTTTACTTAGGGAATTCTCATTTCCTCAGTAGAAGACTATAAATCCATGATGGTTTTCTGGCTGTGTTTTTGTGTTCTGGATAAGAACCCATCATATCATTCCAGCTGTTATTTTTTGTCAAGGAAAGTTCAAGTGGACAGTTTACGAAATGGTGGCCTAACGACTCGAGACTTTTTACGGAGTACACTCGTTAGCTAATTAATCCACCTTGCTCGTTTCAAGCAATAATATTAACAGCTGCTGGTTATCTGGTTATAAAATATCAGTTTTGATCTTATGTTAGAGGTTATAAATGCAAAATAAGATGGCCGTAACATGAAGAAATTTTCTTTTTTACTTAATGCTAGATGGGTGTTCGATGTGCGATGGAATGACGTGAAATGGCATTCATGACTAAACGATTCAAATCTAATGCTAATGAATGAGCGTTCTGTATCAAGTGACAGTTAATCGCGTATTCAATCCTATATTTATTCTAAATTATTTCAATATTTTTGATGAAAGGGTCTCTTATCTCCTATTTTCTGAAACGCCTGTAAGTTTTTTAAAGCTTGTTTGTTGACAGTTGAAGTTGAGTTTTATAATACCAATGCATGAAAATATGAAGACACTTATGTGGTTTTTGATGGAAATTATCTCCATTAACTGTACGATATATGTATGACTTGCATCCAAATTCAGTAATAAGCATTCTGCTTAATATTAAAAAGGTTTTTCGTCTCAAGCACGTATGCCGTAAGTGCATGTACCAGTAAAGAATGAATTTGTCTTTGCCTTTTAGAGAACGAATGATTTCTTTTGTGTTATGATGTAGAATATGATACTCTATTTAAATACTTGCGTATAATTTCGTCTCTTAGACAGCAATTTAGTTATCACAGGCAGTGTTAGCGCAGATTTTCCATTGTACTACGACTTCCATTTAATTGATCTCTCAACAGCATGCGGAGCAAATTATTCTTTATTTATAGAAACCGACAGTTTATAGCTAACACAAATGATCAATACCACAGTTTCAGGAATTGTAAATATTTCTCTTGAAATTTTGCATGCGGAGTCGGTCATTCAAGGTTATGAGTGAACCGTAAGAGAATAAAATACTAGAATAATAATTAAAACGGATCTCGTCTGAACGTTGGCCAAACTCCAACGCATAAAAACTGTGTTTGCCAGTCGAGTGGTGACTGCGTTAAGTTATTCCGCAATCGTCTCCAGGAACTGAACTCTGGTCGCGCAATTCCGGAACGGAGGCGGCGAAGCTTAAGATCGGAATAAGGTGGGCATTTGAAGGAACAGCTGCACCATCGTAGCTTCATCGGTTGCCTCCGGAACAATAGCCGACGTAACACCGCTACATGACTGACTTCTTTTTAGTAGAATTGCTTCAACGACAAAAATTACAGGTAGGAGTAAACTGATAATGCTGCCCGTATGAAAACAGGAGTTTAAGTAAATTTACAAAAGCGTCGATCAGTGCTGGAATTAGGGCGTTAAAGATAGTAGATAAGAACAGAATGGAGGCACCTTAGGCAAGGGCTTGAAGGAGAAATGAGAGAGCTAAATAGATGGAAAAGACGACAAATACGTAGTGTGCTTCAGAAGGTAGTAGGTCGCTGGAAAAATCTAGTATAAGACGGGGTGGACGAATGCTGCTGATAACTACAGGTGTTTGGATGTCGAAGTCCGTGATACAGGAGAGCAGCCCCGCGAGGAGAAAGGAAGTGAGATAAGGGAGGGATAGAGAAATTTTCTCGCAGGGGAGAAATAGTAAGTGAGTAAAGGACAGCAATTTCGTTGGGATGACAGGAGTTGGAAAATGTGTGAAACAGGAGAGGGATGTGTTGATATGTTGAAACTTGGCATTTGAGGTTTAAGTTGTACGTCCATCCAAATCTTCCTAAACAGTATAAGTCGATAGTTGCGCAGTCTCCGAAGCAGCATCTCTTTTGGAATCTCCCACTGAAAGTCGGCACTGGTCCGACAAGGTTGCTTCTTATTATTCTTAAGGTCGCAGTTTGGGCAATATGCCTCGAGAGAAATTTTTCAGCTCGCTCACTCGGCTTTAGGGAAATGTCGCGAAACCAACAGCCGTGTGGTTGCCGAAAAAGGCCGATCATATATTACTCTTTGGATACTGAAATGGCGTATAAATAAATGTATAAGAATTGCGTGTGCCTAATTGATGTAGGGTTATATTCTAAAATCAGGAAACTGATCATATACAAAGCGGTGGAGTTTTAAGGCGTGGTGGTACTAATGGAGTATGTATAAAGAGGCCCCTATACCCCCATAAATATACCCTTTGTAAATACGGAGATACTGGAAATGAAGCAAGGCTCTTAGAGGTACTTATTTCATTGATGCTTTTATGCAATTAGAGCTCAGCTCTATGTTATTACAATGGCTCTTCTGTGTCTAAGCTAAATTATTTCCGACGGCTTGAAACATAGGTAGAAAAGACTGATGAGTACCGCCATATTATTACAAAATTTAAACGCAGTATGAGCTTAAATACTTTTTTTAATTTATCTCCTGTGAACCAAAGCATAATCCTTTGCAGCTCTTTAGAGTATTATTTTCCCTTTTTATTTGCTTTTCACTGCTTATAGATTAACTACGAGGCGTGTTTTTTTAATTAAGTTCCGTTTTGAAATAAAAATGAATCAAGTATACTTTTCTTAATAATTTTTTTGCATGAAAACCTATATCTTAATGTATTTTTCCACGTCATTTTCACTAATATTAAGGTACTTATCGCATCGTAGAACCAGCTTTGGAATCCCATCCTAATAGAAGTCTTCCGCCTGATTTGACAATCGCTGCAACACGGTCATTTGGACCTTATCATCGTCGTCGTGGCGATGACCACACAGATGTATCTATAAATGCAAACACATTCACTAGATCGGGACAGTACAGAGCGTAATCAAGTTGTTCCCAGCCAAATGATCCGATGAGATCTTGATTAGCCGTGTGTGGGCGAGCGTTGTCACAAAGCAAAACGATTCCCTCACTCAGCATGCTCAGGATTATCTAAAAGCTCCAACGCATTTCCGTACCTTTCCATTGCTCGTAATTTTTTTCTTACACTTCACTGATCTGACGATGAATTTTAGCCGCTTTTAGGCCTTAAGCACGAAGAAAACGAATCACAGCGCCTGTTTCACAGTCGACGGAATTATCAAACGACGGAGGCAATTCAAATACTCACAAACAAACGTGAATACGGTCGAATGTTTTCGTAATGGCGTCTGTGGTTTCCTATCAGATGTAGTTACACGGCGCTCATGGGCCAAATGCCGACCGCAGCACTGCATTGGCCGAATTTCAAAAAGGTACTTACTTAAAAAACAACCCTCGTAGTAAACAGTTCCATACATCTGTAAATGTGGTACAATGAATGTACATAACGTGAATTTGATCATGATAATAGGCGCGAAATTATATGTTCTCGATATATATTCGTTAGAAGTAGAATGTACTGTCATAACAGTTAATGAAAGCCAGGACACTGATGGTGACGAACCTATGAGTTAACTCGTTTAAGGATGCAATGAACTTTGAGCTCTAATTTTTGTCTTGAAAGATGCCAGCCATCGTCAGTTTGTTGAATTTTCATCTCGTATTGGGTTTTCGGAGAAATTTCGCCGTCAGATTGTAGTGTTTACTGTTGAGAATCTCCCACTTGGCTGAGCCATAAATTATTAGTTGACGGGCCAGCAGGTGATCCTGTTGCATAAGAATTGTTGCGGCTAATTGTCACTCGTTTCTCTATGTTGGTTCAGTTCCTGAAGAATTCATCTCTGGTCAACAATTCGTAGATTGGTTTGAAGCAGTCATTTTCAATCTCCATTCCACCCGATCTTGAGCCAGCCTCCAGGTAGGTGTGGCAGCCCATATCCTCTACCATCTGTTCGGCGTTTTCCTTTCTGGGCCTGTATCTTGCATTTCTACCCTAAACTGAGCCCTCTACAATGGTTCCTAGTAGTCCCTCATGTCTTATAGTGTGGCCTATCCAGGTGTCTGGTCTCTTTCTAATTGTTTTCCACAGACATGTGGAATGCTCACTGGCTCTCCGTAGTACCGCTTCATTAGTCACCCTCTCCATCCAAGATATTTTGAGGATTCGCCGGTGGCACCACATCTCAAAGGCCTCTATTCTCTTTCTTCCTTTCATACAAAGTGTCCATGCCTCACTACTATAATGCTAGACACTCCACAAAAATGTCTTGAGCAGGAGTTTTCTTAAATGTAAAATAATGTTGCTGAAAGTTACGAGCCTTTTCTTTTTATTAAATTCTGCCTTGGTGTGATTAATCCTGCTGAGGAAATCTTTGGTACTACCTCCTTCTGATGTGACTTTGCTTCCAATGTACTGGAACTCTTGTAGTGTATCGAGTCTTTGACCATTTAGCATGACTTTTGCATCACTTCCCATTCTGCTCAAGACAGATCTTTGTCTTTTCTCCGGTGATGTTCATATTTCATCTGTTACTAACTCCAACTCTCTCAACGTGCTTGATAAGCATTCTTCACTTTTAGCTAACACTGCCACATCATCTGCAAACCGTAAAATATCAATCTGTCTGCCTTAAACTCTTATTCCACCATAGTCTCCCCACCTTTCTCGTGCTTCATCCATAGCTCGCTGGATGTATGCATTAAACCGTAGCGGAGACAGAGAACAGCCTTGCCTTACTCCCTGTCTTATCTTAGCCCTGGTCTTCCTGTCTTATCTTATCTGGTGCGCACCGCATCATATAACAGCTACCTTCTCTTTGTATGAATATATTATTCTACGGTATCGGTACTTTCTTCCTATCTCCCTCAGAATCTGAAATAGCTACTGCCATCTCACACGATCGGAAGCTTTCTCAAAATCTTCTCTTTTTCTTTGGTCTTCAATCCGTCGATTGATTTACAGCAACTCGCCGTTCCTCACGTGAATCTGCCTTCCTCTTCATTTTGGCATAGGTTTTGCATCCCACTTCCTTCATTATCTGTCCCAAATATTGCAGACGTGGCCTTCCTCTAGATCTCTTTCCTTTAACTTTTCCCTCAATTATCAACTTCAGGAGCCCTTCGTGTCTCAGTAGGTGTCCAATAAACTCTACTTGTCTCTGGACTAAGGTTTCCTCCAGGTTGCGTTTTTTCATCTATTCTTTGCAGAACTTTTTCTTCATTTGTCACTTTGTCATCCCATCCGATTCTTAGCATGCGGCTGTTGCACCAGAGTTCAAACGAGTTGATTCTTCTCTTCTACGCGTTCTCAAAATCTATGAAAGCGATAAAGGTGTCGTGGTTCTTTCGAGCTCTCTTTTCCATGATTAATCTCAATGCCAAGATCGCCTCTTGAGTGCCTCTTCCCTTCCTGAAGCCGAATTTTTCTCCATTGAGTATGTCCTCAACCTTTCTTTTTATTCTTCTCTGAATTATTTTTGTTAATATTTTAGAGGCGTGGGAGACAATACTAAGTGTGCGATACTGTAGACATCATTTTGCTGTAGTTTTTTTAGGTATTGGTACAATGACACACTTTGTATTTATTTATTTATTTATTTGAAAAATCCCAAAAACGATACAACGGCTTTTAACATTGGATGACTACCAAACAAATGATTTATAAGCATTAACAAAATGTAACATAATAACAGATAATAGAATAGATACAGAAGAACATGAGAAAGTGGACGGGGACTTAGCGATATGTTAACTGGGTAGATGGGACTAATTTGCAGACCTGGTTGTTAAGGAAGGATTTGAAAGCGGAGGGTGGCGAGAAGAGGTCAAGGGAGGGTGAATGCGAAGCCAGGGATTTAACAGTTTTGGGAATGCGGTAGAATAGGGAACTCTGGGATGTTGAAAGACGAAATTTGGGGATGTTAATAAGACAGCCATCGCGTGTGGTACGGGGAGGAGCATGAAGTGGAAAGAGAGGAAGAAGGATATTGGTGCAGAGAGAACCCCTCCAGATGCCATGAAGGAACTTCATGTCAGAGAGCACATGACGGAGAGAGAGGTGGTGGACTACAAGTGAAGACATGATAAGTTCTTGTCAATCTTCAGGTAGTTTCCCCGTATCAAGCATGGTACACACCAGCTGGTGTAAATTGTTTTCACCTTATCCCCCGATGCATGAAGAATTAAGAACCAGTTTATCACCAATATGGCTGGAAAACGCGATCAGGTTCCCAGCTTATATCATCGAATGACAGGCTGCTGGTTGAGCCCTTTTCGGGCGATTGGCAATAAATAATGCTCCTATGTCAGCACGTCGAGACTCGCCTGGGGTCCAGAAGGGACGTAATTCAATCCGCTTGCTTACTCTGAAGAAGGGGGTTACTCTCCCTCCGTGCCTCCTTGATGTGGGAGCGACTGTTTTGTATGGCTATCCAGGGGAGTTTTGCTTCGCCGCTTGGACGAGGGAGGCATAATGCCCCGCTCATTAGTGTGGCGGTTGGCGCAATTATAAGTCCCGACCATTGCTCGGCACTCTTGCTTTCTCCGCAGAATCGACCGAATCCTCCGCCCTTTAGTCTTTTGCTTTACCCATCATCCCCCTCGGCCGCCCCTCATTCCACCACCACAACCGCTTTCTCCCGGAGAGCATCTTCTTCCGCGTAGCACCCATCGGCCACCCTCCTCTTTTTCAAGTTTTAAGGCCTGCGCCCGCGCCCAGACAACTTTGACAAAGGACCGCCCGGTTGAAGTCGTTTCTTCCCCGATTGTTGCGCTGAAGTTTGAACAATAGATGCCACTTATGTTCACATCTACGAGTGAATAAAAGGCGGTTCGTCACTTACAGAGGCGTATTGGATTGAATTGTGGAGAAAATGCCTTCTAACGGTCGTGCTATGCCAATAGGGACGTCGAAAATACTTGTACTTGGAGACATTTTCTAGTTTCATAATTCTATATCCTCTTCTTTGGGTGCGATCAAAGGCGATTTTTTAATAACCGGTTCATTCTTCCTTTAAAAAAATAATTTAAAATATACGGAACCTAGTGTGGATCAACATGGTACCAGCCTTTTTGAGTGCTGAAATGAAGTCGTTCAATATTTAAGATTTTATAGTTTCTCTTCGTTCTATTTGATGTCTTGGTACCTTGCTTAGCGAGTCATATTAATGCTTAGTGTTAATCTGGGCACAATACGCTTCTATTTTTATTTTAATGCAAAATGTGTGGCAAGGCTAAACTTTATTTCATACAAAGGTAATCTAATAATCAAAGTTCTGTTATATGATGTTCCTATGTATGAATTAGAGACTTTTTAAGGAACCACAGGAATACTACTAAACTCATGTATCCGCGTTTGCTTAAGTGTGCTCTGTGAAATTTTCTGGTGTCACCTTATTTGGGAAATTCTTGTGTTTTCTTTCAGATGATGCACTATTTTTATTGTTTTTACATTAAAATCAATGCTTCTGCTTGTCTGTCCGTAAATCCATTTGAAGAAATACACGTATTGAGTCCAATTTATTCGCTTGCGCTATTTTTTTCCTATTACACAATTAAATTAGAAATAGGTGTAGGGCGTAAAAAGTCGATACGAACGCCAAACGTAAAGAAATGTCATAAATATTTTTATTCTGTCATGCAAATTGTGTTTAATTTTTGAAATCGCTTAAACTTCGATAACGTTGTTGAAAAGGTTTTCTTTTCGCTAAACCGTCCCCGGGACAAATAATTGCATTTTTGAAGTCTCTAGAGCAAAGTAAGGGAATTAAGATCCGTAAGGGATCACCTCAAAATGATGAGTAACTTTCACCGTAGGGAAAGTATGTACTGAACTATGATAAGTTAATTTGTCGCCTCTAGATGAGACAGAAGCGTGTGATGTGGTTGAATGAATGATAATCATGCAGACAGTTGGATAGTAGTAAGATGATGGTCTACAGTATCCAATTATTAAAAAAATACATTCAATTTTTATCGACAGATATTTTAAATAAAGTTTCGTCATGCCTGACGGAGCTTCATACTGGTACCATATAAAGGTTATTAAACAGAAATAAGGAATTTATTTAGTATTTCTCCGCGTTGCGGATCTCATAAGTTCATAAAGTTCCATGTACTGTGGTTTATGTAAATCATTGACATTTTGTTAACTGCATTACTGTAAGCATTATTACGTGCTGCTGAATTGCGGTGAAAATCCTTTTTCCTAATGTTATATTATTATATTTATATTTTCAGAATCCTTTCATTATTGTTACGCAAAGAATCGCATTCGTAGGAGATCAGACTTTCACTCGTACAGTCTTTCCATACAGTTACTGTCAGAGGAATAGAGGAAAGGGACCGTTGCTGGTATTTTGAAGATGCTTTGCATTTCTGACCCTTTTCCATTTTTTTTCACAGCGGATGGGAGGCACATTCCGTGATAGCCTGCCGAGGGAAGGATCACCTCTTTAGGGGGGACATTCCTTCGGCAGTCGTGACAAGGGAGTGTGGAAGTTCCTCTCAAATGTGTTGGCTCTGGAAGTGATTGCCTTCCACTCTCACTCGATGTGTTTCCATCGCATTGCGAAACAGGTCGGCCGGATTAAGAGGATGGGATCGAGATAGCCGGAGATGCGGGATTGAGACCGTTAATCCCGATGGAATTCAACCTTGTGGGAGAAAGGCAGCTCCACTCTTATTGGTGCCCTTTGAACGAGCGAGGTGACACAATGCAAGCTCATAATGGATGCTCCCCTCATACCATTTCGGGCTTACAGAACAATACTGGTGAAGAAAAAATATTAATTGATACATTTTGTTTACCAGACATTTTAAAATAACCTTGACTGTGTAAGCGTCCCTTCGTTGAAGTATTTTACGTTTGTATCAATAATTACGGAAAATTTTGTTCAGCATGAATATTGATAAGTTCCTCCAAGTCCAGCCTAATACAGTTCAATTTAAATATGTTGTACTGTTCTACACCAATTGCATTTGTCTCTCCTCACTCCGCTTAGCCTTTCTTAAGTTCTATTTAACTGAAAAGAGAAAGGATAAATTTCTTAAGCGTATACAAAATTGAATGCAATTGCTGCAATGTGACATTCATTCGTCAAACTGGTGGAAATTTTATGAAATGCGTTTGGAACACACTAAAATTTTTAAAAATCTGGATTCCTCCTCACCTTTTGCCAAATGTCTTCTTGAGAACAATCAAGTTATTGTTTTTACCCTTGAAACATTGCACATTCCTCCTCTAAATATTCCTCCTTATATAAAAGTCTTAAGAAAAGAAATGAATTGGATTAAATTTCCTGTGAACAACTTGGTTCAATTTTATGATTTACGAAAATCGTTTTGTATGAAAATAACGTAGACTTTCCTGCGAGAACTTTGATTAATATGTTAGTATGTCCCCCCTTGTCAATTTATTTTCTTATATGTTAGAATCTGCTGCTATTTAAGCAAAGAATTGTTTTCGCGCGCCGTTGGTAGGAGTCAATCAGACCAGCGACAGTGTTTGTTGATATCGAGTACTTAATGTTGCACCCTAAATGGGTGAAATTCGACAAGAAGCGATCATTTAACTTGAATGAGATTCGTAATTGGCTGACCAATAGACACTCTGGGAGATCTAACTTCGGATCCTAGTTGAGGTAATAATCATTTTTTCAGGACGATTTACGTTCTCTTCGATGAATGTCTTTGCACGCCTTACGCGTGGCTGCGTTTTATGCAATTAGGGCAGTCGCAATATTTTTTAAATCTTTGATTTTCGGTGATTATGATATTAAAGATATGATAGATACTCTTGTGTCACCAAAGTGCCTAAATGTTATTCTTAAAAGAGACCCTGAGGCGATCTAAATTAGTGATTTTCGTAGATTCTAAACTTGCAGTGAAAAACTGGAAAACTTAAGGTCGTTTAAACTTAAAATGAGGCTGTTCACATTTTTCTAGTCTTTTTTACTCGTTTTTTTTCTAATTTCCGCTGAAATTCTTGACTCCTATATCGGCAGTATCAAAAATGAGGAAAGAAGCGTTACAGACAGACGTAAGCGCAGGATAGCAGTATCCAAGAAGTGACGAAGATGCCACCGTTGGACTCGAAGGAAGTTTAGTTGGTGACTGAAATAACCGAGTATGTAAGCACTCACGTGGTGCGTGGTACTCATATTGGACCATTTGAAAAGTTGCCATGAAGAAAGTAAAATATTTCGAGACCTGGTGGATAAGTGTGTGTTTTTTTTCGACCGCCAGCAAACGTTACTGTCTCCGCTGTGTTCTTTATCGTCATGGGTAAATGTGGAAAATTTCATCTTTCTATATGATCGACTGCTTCTTCGACCACCCATTGAGCATCTTATTTTACATAACGACAGTTTCTTTACATTGGATCAACGTATTGAAACAGGATTTGGCATTTTTTATGTGCCAGTTATGAGCTTCAAATTAGGTGTTTAAATTTTAACTGTAACCAGGAACACCTATAGTGTTAGGTGGTGTTCTGTGTGCTAGTATATCGCAGTTACATGCAAGGCTAACTAATCTTGATATAAAAGTGGGCTTATTTTTCTGGGTTTACTGCAAAGAAATCGATGCATTTGACATTTTTATACACTATTTTGCCTGTGCCCGTTCTCATCATAATTTTGGAATACTGGATGTATTATTATTTAATAAAATGTGATATTTGGAATAACAGGAAGTTCACTTCAAATTTTATCTAAGTACTGCAATTATCTCGACGAATTTTTAAAAGCAAATCTCGTTTCTTATGCAGTGCTTAAACAACTAATCTTAAAAAAAAACATCTTTAACTCTTCAATAAATTCTTCTCGGGTTTCCGTCCGGGTGAGATGCTCCATCTGCTCCACTGCCGACGTTTCGATGGAAGACTTTTCCATCGTCATCAGGGCCGTTTATATGGCCGTCAGGGCTGTTGGTATGGCCGTCATTGCCGTTGATCAACGGCCCTGATGACGATGGAAAAGTCCTCCTTCGAAACGTCGGAAGTGGAGCAGATGGAGCATCTTACCCGGACGGAAACCCGAGAAGAATTTATTGAAGTCATTCGCCGGGAAAAAGTTAAATCATACCTTTTTAACTCATGTTATAACTGTATTACCTTTTGGATTGAGCAAAGGAAAACCCCTATCCCTGCCAAAGGGTAACGGGTGATAATAAAAAGAATTACCTGTTAGAAAGGATCACATTCATTCCGGCTTCGCTAAGGTAACTATTTGAAAACATTACTGTGATTTGTGCCCTTGCGTTAAGCCCCGTTCGCAACAACTTAACTTGACTTAACTTGGCTTAACTTGGCGCAACTTAGGAGTTGAGTCCGTGAGAAAGCAATACACTGGTTCACAACAACTTAAAGTGGCTTAACTCGACTTGGCGTAGTCTTGGAGTTGAGCATTTCTCAACTTTCTATTAATTCTAGTCAATAGCAAGGCCTGGTTTACTATCAAAAAGGCTAATGAAATGGGGATTTCGATATCGATAAGGCCCATCAATCGATTGTAATATCGACTTTGAAAGTGGCGTGCTGTGATTGGTTGAAAATTTCAGGCCCCGATTGGCACTCGGGAACAGCTTAATCCAAGCTAAGTTGTTGTGAACGGGGCTTTACTCTTACGCATTAAGTTCATCGATAAACATTGAAAATGATCAATGTGTTACGCCGATCTCGACATCTGCAACGTGGATACGGAGCGTGAATAAATGAAGTCTCATGAAAGGTACTCCAATCTGTAATGTGTGCAGAGTTCCAGTTCTCTATAATTGGCCGCGAAGTTCGTCTTCATTTAGTCCTTGATGGCACGATTAGCGGAACGACAACTAGTTTTATGAGCGAGCAATCGGTTGAGGCATGGCTATAACCCTCGCTATTCTCACTGCCAAGTGGGTGTGACAAAATTGCGTAAGAGATGGTATGGGCTCATCAGGATCTGAATAGCAATGCTTCAGTTTTCATTTGGTCGATCACGCTCGTCTCGTTTGCGTCAAAGCCTATCTTCTGTCTGGCGACCATTTGAACTATGATGATTTTAATGTCTACCTGTATATGAATGTACCGGAGTTTCACTTGAGCCATTTAATGCTTTGTCAGGTTTCAGGTAGAGGGCTTTTATAAATGAAAAGTACACAGGAGCGTTGCAGATATTATTAAAAAACTTGTATTTTGGAATTTTGATAATTATGCCTTTTCATCCCAATACGATGCTTTCATTATGTCAGCTCTGAAATGCCATTTCAAATGTCTCATCGGATTTTCCGGTAATTCGTTCATCCAACCGAAGATGAGGTCATATTATGACCGGATATATGGTGTTTCAGTGCAAGATGTTATGCTTGTATCTCAGCCCTCGAAAGATTTCCCCTGTTCAGGGATATGTTGCTAAAATGGGACTTCAAAAACAAAACAGCCTAGGCTGCTGCTGCTCTTATGATGGCATGCGCACATATCCTTTTGTGCCGTGTGAAAGTAAATAATTCATGACTGTCATCGGAGAGACTAATTCACCTTGACGTGTACCTTCGCTCACATACAAACGGAGAAACTTGGGAAATAAAATTTGGCAATATCTATTATGTGGCCAGAAGAATTCTGTGTATCGTTTAATTTTTTATTTTTCTTTAACCTTGGTATTTTTTGTAAGGGTTCTTGGTGTTCCAAAATATTTCTTCGATTAGTATTATACCTCCCCACTCGCTTCTGATTAGTCATTTTTGCAATGTTAGATAAAAATATATTTTCTAAGTCACTTATTCTTTGTTCCTGGTGGGAGGTGTGATACGAAACGTGACTCTGTGTACTTGAGATGGTAACGTAGGATATTTTTTCTTTTGCTAATTTAGATTGTTTTCAGTTCAAGTTTAACACAGCAAACCTACGTCATCCCGTTTCCTCGTGATCAAAGATATGTAGATAGTGCAAAGTTTCAAGATTCGCACATTTTTGGATAATTTCTCTGGTTTTACATTGGACCGTATTGTTAGTTCTCTGTAACTTGTCTAGGTAGACTTCTTCATTTGGTATTATGCGTATGTAATATAAGTAATCTATCAAATCTAAATCATGCAAGTTATATTGCATGTCAATGAAATTAAAGTGTATATAGACATTCTATTTCCGGATGTGTAGGTTTTACATATAATCTGGTCACCGATTGCCTGTCTGCTATTCGAAATACTTGAACTAACTTGGAAGTTAGTCTTTATTTCATAGGTCGGTGGATTCTTCAGTTTCTCTGCGAAATCTCTTTCTATGACTCGATTTTTACTCTAAAAACTCGCTTTATTTCGTCCCCGCACCGGAATTTTCCCTGAACCCTGAGCCATTGGTTCACCGTATACTTCTAAGCTGTAAAAGTTGATATATATAAAATAATGTTTATATTTTCATCATAAACCTTTTTAATAAGAGTAAAGCATTTTTCTCGAATTTATTTCGTCTTTTTATTTTTAATGATTGGAGCATTTGTCATTCAGTTATTCAACTGCATACCCTGGTAATTTTTTTTATTGTTACGAACCGTCTTTGCTTCTCGGAAAGTGTTGAGGAAGATTTTCATTCTCGTAAGGTATAGAAGAAAAAATGATAGATCCACCGTTTTAAGTGAATATATTTTAATTTATAATGAAAAGATAGCGAAGAAGAAGGCAGTGTACCTCACTGTTCACGACTTCAATTTTGGCTGAATCCTTCCTCCCTGCATTGAAGTATCCGATTGGAATATTGATCGTTCCGTTAACAGTTTGACTCGTGAACTCATATTTTTCATCTATTTATTTTTGACGTTTTAGGTAAATGTTCCAGTCGGATTGCGGCATTAAGTTCAAATAATAATTGTTTTTGCGGAGGTTATCGATATGTGGAAGGATACATCTACATCTATGTAATACTCTGCGAGCCGCCGCGTGTTAGGTCACCAGCCGTGTAAAGGTGTAAGATTTTGGAGATGGAATGGTGACATATATTATAGGAGTGTATTTAGTGGAGCTCAATTTTTATTGTTGTCGCTTTTTGTTCGCTGAAAGAACGAGTTCTTGTATCTATCTGTTCGGCAGAGTATCTCTCTTATTTTATCGCATCTGTCAGACCTAGAGATGTAGTGAGGAGTCATGATTATATTCTCTGTCGCTCTGATAAATATCAGTTCTGAATTTATCAAGCAAACTAAGCCTAGCGTGTAGCTTCCGAGTTTCTATGGGCTCCCACCTTAATTCCTCTTAGAGTTGTGAGCCACTATATGTACGCTCGTAGCAGTTTTTAACGTAGCGCGCTGCTTTCCTTTGTATTTTATTAATGTTTTTGGTTAAATCTATTTGACCAGTGTTCCAAATACTCGTGGCGTATTCGAGATGTGGCCTAACCAGGGCGAAGTAGTATCTTTCTTTTAATTTTTCATCCGAGGACTTCCCTATTATACGTTTAACAAAACCTAGTTTCTTGAATGCAGCGCCACATATGTTCTGTATGTGTAATCCCCACGATATATCAGAAGTTAATGCAATTTCAAGATATTTAACTGTATCTGAAGACTTTGTTTACTCCACCCACAGTATAGGCGTGGCATTTTTGTGATGATTTTCACAGGAAGTGAACTGTGGTGCATTTGCTGATATTTAATTCTAACCCCCTACTCCTGGCACCACGATAAGTGTGAAGAATTTCAGAGCGTGACAATTATCTGTCATTGAAAGATTAAGGCGAGAAATTTATGCGCAACTGGGCGTTCCATCTTCAGCTGAATGATGACGGAAGTCGTTGCTTTTGTTTTCCCCGGCCGACAGAGTTAGAATCAAGGACCGACAAATCTCTCACTCCACCCCTCGTGCCGGACTCGGGACTTCCCCGCTTGGCGAATCATCCTCTAATGAATGCTTCGAGCCTTGCGAGGGATTTTCGTGCACCGTGCGCTGGTGCTTTCGGCTTCCTGTAGAAATTCACGGTGGCGTCGCGCGTGGCTCAGTTCTAAATTAAAAGCAGCAGCTCCAGGGGACGACATCGGGTCCGTCCTCGTAGATGCTCATTACATTTCTATACACATCCGTGGCGTGAGGAAAGGTTAAAAGATGAGGTAGTCCTTTGCTCTTTTATCGATTCGCGCGGGCGGATCATGTCATCGCGTGCTCATCGCTTAATGCTGGCTTCTTTTTTAATTCTGACCTCACGATTCTGGGAGGAGCGCGTTGGTGCTCGTCGAACACCATACTTACCACTCCCAGCACTACCCATGTATTCCCGCTGAGTCATATTAGTCGAGCAAAAATACTCTCCATTTAATCTTAACTCGTGTTTTGAGATTTATCTTTATGTCGGATTAGTACAAGAAGTCCTCGGACCAACATCAATGTGTCTACCTTCTGCCCAGTGAATCCACTGAAAGTGAGTGTGGCAGGGGGCGTTTAGACAGCTGCCAAAATGGAAGGAATGTGCTGTAAAAATTAACTGGGAAAGTAAAGGGACAACTATTGAGAGGGATTTTGACGATATTTTTATGAATTTCCTCTTGACATGATGCGTGAGGAAATCACTGAAGTTATCCGCTGAATCTCTCGTTGTGTCTTTAATGCAGTTTAAGATGCAATCTTTGATTATTTCAGTTTAATAGAAGTTTCATTCCTCACTCTGCATGATTTCACCTCTTTCACATTAGGGCAACGACTTAAATTGATTGTGTGCATCCACCTTGTTTTATTGCGTGATATCCTCAATGATGATGTATAATTACATGTTTGTGTCACTAATAAATTGCACCATTTTTCTATTTATTTAAATTTTGTAATATCTTTTAGAAAACCAATTAATATAAAAGAGTCGAATTTCTAAAGTAGGATTCATATTATAATTTGGCAGAATTTGTGTTATCTCATTAGCTCTTCGGGATGAAATTATTCGGTTGAAGATCTCGTCTTAAATTGAAGAGAAACTTCTGCAGACAAGTTTCAATGCCATTACATAGACGTTGTTTTAAATTGACTTGAAGGAAAGTGTTTTGAATCAACCAGTCAACCTGACTAACTGAAAAGTGGATTTTTATCGTGTATTCCTTAGTTATATTTTCTCTTCTCTGGCTTTAAATATTATCAATGTGAAGATCACTCATCTTCTTCGAAAGGGAGCATTTAAAGGATTTTTTCCTTGATATAATCCTGAAGGGTGAAGGCTGTTGGATAAATGTATTATCGTGCGTGAAATTTCGAGGTGCCATCTCGAGTATTACTTAATAAAAGAACCTATTTTATGTAAAACGAGCGTCGACGGGTTGGGCCATTCTACACGCATTGCCTGCCATTTGCAGACTAGACTGGGATTGGTTCGACAGCTCTGGGACACCAAATCTATCACCGAAGAGATATCTACATCTACATAATACCCTGCGAGCCGCCACATGGGCGTGTGGCAAGGGGTGTTAGGTCACCAGCTGTGTAAAGGTGTAAGTTTTTTATAGGTGAAATGGTGACATGTTTTATAGGAGTGTATTAGTGAGCTTAATTTTTATTGTGGTCGCTTATTGTTCGCGGACAGAACAAATTTTTGTACCTTTCTGTCCGGCAGTGTATCTCTTATTTTATCGCATCTGTTAGACCTAGAGATGTAGTGAGGAGTCGAGATAATATTCTCTGTGTCGCTCTGAAAACTATCAGTTCTGAATTAATCAAGCAACCTAAGCCTAGCGTGTAGCCTCCGAGTCTCTGGGGGTTCCCACCCTAATCCCTCTAAAAGTTGTGAGACAATATATTTTCGTCCGTAGCAGTTTTTAACGAAGCGTGCTGCTTTTCTTCGTATTTTATTAATTTTTTTGGTTAAATATTTATGACCAGGGCCCAAATGCTTGCGGCGTATTCGAGGTGTGGCCTATCCAGAGCGAAGTAATATCTCGATATCGAAGAGATGTTGCGTTTACTTCATTGTGTGGAGTACTACTGCGCAAATGTTTCTCAGGTTCTCGAATAATGAGAAATGTTTTTTGCCCCGTTGGAATAAAATGCCTCATTTTTACTCAAGTTCCACTGAGCCGAAATGTTCTTGACTAAATCTATTTACCGTTAGTGGAAGATGATCCAACGTATAGGTGCATTAATAATTTTTTTAAATACAACCTACTTAATCGCCGTTGGACGATAGCTGCTACGGCGTAGTTATTCATTCTTTGCCTTTTCATTTATGTATGAAGTGACTAGTAATTTCCAAATTATTGAATTCTGAAGAGATATTACCAAAAATTTCCTCATTTTTAAGAATACTGTGAATCCAGGGGAAATTTTATTTTGAAGGATTCCATGTTTTATCATGATCATTGAGGTGTATTGAGAGGGCTCTTGCTATGCAAGCCAATGCTACAAGCTGAAGAAAGTCCGCCGTCTTCGTTGACCCTCATTTTCCTATAGCGTTTGCGGACTAACGCACTTCTTTAATAATTTTTATGTTTTCCATCGATAACTTACTGGAAATCAGCATGAACTTCATTAATGTGGATTCTCCTTACATATTTTGTTTACTTATTTAAATTACAAATAATCCGAATTCGCGCTGAATACAAGGGTAAAATCTAGTAGAATCCATTTGTAAAAGTAACCAATGCATGTTTGATGGAATACTTGCCTAAAATTTAATACAGATGGCTGGTATTCTTGCTTTACACCTGCTAATTCGTCCATTCCGCCGTGTTATCCTTAGGAAAGTAAGTAAAAAGCTGAGATTAGAAATATGGTTGTTATTCCTGTTGGGAGGCTATAGTTTGATGGCATGATGCCCTCTCCATATACCTTAATCGTCATGACAGAGGTAAGGATAGCGCGTGATTTAAGCGTCGGAAGTAATTGTGCCGAACGTGAATCAGTAATCAGATAAAAAATTAAACAGGGCATATGGATAGCTAAAAATATGGAATTTCGAGGTTCAAATTTGAAAATATGTCATAAATTTAGGTCAGAAACATCGTTTATTTCAGAAAAATGACGCAGCTTAACTCAGAAAAATGCCATTACGACATTCCATGACTCTTTCCCATTTGAAAGGATTTCATTTCAGTCCAGGCATTCCCGGTATTTTGCCATGAATGCAGTCGATACTTGACATTTGCCTCACTCTATTCCGTCGAGTCAATCATCTGAATTCCTCTTCTATCTCCGCAGCCATCACTTAATAGGAGGAGACCAAAGAGCTACTCATTGATACGAACGTTTGAAGGGAAATATACCTAAATAGGATCTTCCAAGGGAAATATACCCTTAAGCATTATCGAACAACGAACAGTATCCGAAAAAAGTATAAAGATTGGCATCAAGTTAACCGAAATATGATGTTCAACCTCCCTTTGGTAACTTTGCGTCCTATCTCGCTCTTCTGTGTGTCAATTAGGTATAAATTATACGAATTTAAGAAATATTGCAAATATAGTATTAAGAATTCGGTTAATATTTATCATCAAAAGCAGCTGTCATGAGTCCAAAAAATTATTTCCCACTGATCTTCACTCCGAATTATTTTCAGTCGAACTGTTCTTCACTGTTTCTTCTTGTTTACATTAAACATGGTTAATATATATTTTATCTCTGGTACAACTCTATAAATATTTTCATTTGTCCCTCCTTCCATTAAAGTTTTCGGTAACTCAGAATGCGTGAATATTTTTGTGTGTATGATTAAGTTAAGTCATTACTACTAACTTCATGCGTTTATTGTGCGTTTTATTTGGTCGAATAGTCAACCCTGTTGTGGCCGAAAAAAATTAGGTTCACTTCCTGGAAGGTCGCTGAGGAGCCCAAATGTGATGCACTAAAAAATAAATGACTATAGTTAACATTCCATGACTCGGGAGTCTTGAAACCAATGTCACTTGATAGAATGTTCGAATCTTGCGATGCTCAAAACATTCATTCATAGACTTTACATTATAAATGCGACGCTGCAGATGGATACCAAAAATGTAAAATAGTATTGAATGCCAGATGAATCTTATATTTTAATAGCTTTAACTCTTCGACGCCGCTAGTGTTGTGGAAGAGCTTCTTTATTGACGTAAGGGCAAAGTGGTTGTTTCATAATGAGCAGTAGAATAAACATTCTCAAATTCCTGCGCGTTGCCCAAACGTTAAATGGCATTGTAAGATTCCTCAAACTATCTGTATCTGTATTTTTTAATGGTACGAATGCGTATTAACTTTATTTCCCTACGAGGAAAGCGTTAACGCCCCAATGGAAACACTCTAGTTTTGCCTTTTGCTTTCTCGTTTATTGGTAAATATTCCATCCGCCTGTCCTTAGAAGCACTGAAAAGATCATGCTTAAGTTACTACTAAGTGGAAAAGAGAGCTGGAAATTTTAAGCTCATATTTTTTTCCCCGAAAGATGAAGTTCTCAGTCACTGCGTTTCCAAACTATAAACGTGTGCGCTTTCATCGTGAGGTATTAATTGACTATTCGGTGAATACCTGCCTAAATCACATGCTCGACGGCAGTTGATATCGTTATTACCGCATTTGTGAAGAAAAAATAATCATCTGCTTTCACTCTCGACGGAACCCATAATTTCGTGAGAAATGCCCTTTTAAGTGACTTGAGTCTCGGTGGGCTAGTGCCAGGTTGGGATGCATTCTGATAAAACAAGACGCCTTCGATGAAAGATTTGCTATCGCTTCTAAAAGTCGGCGAGCAATGAATAATATCATCCCGCGAAGTGCGTGGAAGATGAAAT
Source organism: Ceriagrion tenellum (assembly GCA_963169105.1). Lineage (NCBI taxonomy): Eukaryota > Metazoa > Arthropoda > Insecta > Odonata > Coenagrionidae > Ceriagrion > Ceriagrion tenellum. The sequence goes on from OY720637.1 coordinate 134,880,674, forward strand.
ATGTGGGGAAAGGCACGGAGAAAGGTTAATTTGGTGTGGAGCGCGCGGCTCAGTCGTAAATATGCGAGGCTAGTCGGCGGCTCCGTCTTTTCCTTCGCTCCCTCTCTCGTGGTTTCCCGGGAAGGCGGTCGCTCGTCGCGGGTCGTGAGAAAAGCAGGATGTCGGGACGGGGCCACGCGTCATAAACCGGGGATTCCTCGCGCTCCTTGCATGAGAGGATGCGTGCGAATAGGAGACGGAAAAAGAATCGAGAGTGAGCTGCCCCTCGCGGTGGGCGAAGGAGGCCAAGGCCTCGGGAGTCGTCGAGCCCTCGCCGCGGGTCACCGATCTCCACCCCCGCCCTGCCTTTACAATGGCCCCGCGGACATCTTCGGAAACGTTGCTCTGGGCGATGAGGCAGCGGAACGAGAGAGGACTTCTTTACACTGACCTACGACTGTCCTTTCAGGATGTTGGCTTTGGTGGGGGTCGATTCTCTTGGGTGGGGACCTCACGAAAATAAATAAATGGTGGCCGTCTGGGGACTACCGACAGAAGTGAAGACTAATTAAAAATGGGTTAATAATGTTACTGATCTCTAAAATTTATTATAGATTGAAAAGCCTTGTAAATTCCACAGAATAATACATATACAACATTTTTCAACCCATGATCAAGAAGTAATTCCACCAAGTTAACGCCCGAAGCCATCACTTTCTAAAAACTGTAATTAATGAGTGATCATTGTTGGTATATATTTGTCAGATGATATTGCTGATCTTACAGAAAATAGGGTGGATAATAACTAAAATTTGATTATACATGTATTTAGAGCATTATTCTTGGATGATCCTGCTTGAACGCTTTATAAGCACCCTTGCTCTCTTGTGTACCCTTATGCATAAGGGCACAATATAGGTCGATACTGCATAGATGTATGTATATATTTCGTGATTTCCTACATTTTTCTACATTCAGAAAATGCATGATCAGGTTTACAATTCAGATTATAGACAGATGTCCTTATACACGCAGGGTAATAGGGCTAGGTGTAAGGGTTAATAAACAAAAAGTAAATTAACAAAAAAATTAACAAAATACAAAGAAAAACAGCACGCTTCGTTGGAAACTGCTACGAACGAACATATACTGTTACACAGCTAATAGAGGGATTAAGGTGGGAGCCCTTAGAGACTCGGAGGCTGCACGCTAGGCTTAGGCTGCTTGAGATATTCAGAACTGGTGTGTTTTAGAGCGACACAGAGAATATTATCATGACGCCTCACTACATTTCTAGGTCTGACATATGCAACAAAATAAGAGAGATACTCTGCCGAACAGATATGTACAAAAACTCGTTCTTTCCGCGCACAATAAGCGACCACAATAAAAACTGAGCTCCTCTAAATACACTCCCATAGGACATGTCACCATTTCACCTCTAAAACTTTTACATCTTTTCACGGCTGGTGACCGACCACCCCATGCCACACGCCCATGCGGCGGCTCGCGGGGTATTATGTAGATGTAGATGTAAAGGGTATAAGGACCTTGAGTAGAACCCCTACGCCGTTGGGCGTCCGATATTAAAACCACGTGAAGTGCAGATTAATATGTACGGGTACAGCATGACGCATTTCAAATTCAAGTTTCTGCATTTTTTCCTCGCAATAAGTGTTTGGTCAGACCCCACCTAAGAAGTTTTCGCTTCAAAATGATCGATACGGTGATAAAGAGGTCGGTGTAGACCTGTGCGCCGATGGATTAACTATAGGCGGCGGACGCTGGCTGGAAATGGGTCGGCGGCCGGCGGCGCGTCGAGCCGATGGATTTTACCGGCGGCGTACATATCCAGCCATAATGTATTTACAAGTATTTCAGCATGTTATAGCATAAAGTATTAATTTTTTCTAATTATTTAATGTATTCAATTGTTTATTTCATGTTAAAACTTATTTTATTAAATTATTTATAACGTATGCGAGAAATTTCTTTTGATTTTAAGTATTTAAGCAAATATCGTATCGTACAACTTAAATCAAACCTAATATTATACCCTTTCATTACTAAATTTCAGAATACAAATATATTACTGATTTGCCTGTTATCTCAAATGCGAGCGAAAAATTTCGTTGTAAACAGTTATATCCATTTCACAGTTAAAATTTTATTTATAGTTTTTCAAATATGATGAAATACCATTCAAACGATCCTGTATGCATTATTATCACCTCTTGCATTCATCTATGTACCAAATTGTAAATTTTGAGAGAGGAGAATTTGATGGAAAAGGCCTCCTGTTTTTTAGAATTTTATTAAAATTTTAATATTTATAGTTTAATATCCGAATAAATCAGACGAACAAAAAGGTAACTGGAACTTAACAATCAAGACAATGGCTGAGAATTTGCTAATTATTTCGAAATACTTCCGAACTGCCCAGAACCCTTGGAAAGATTCCAACCTAAATATTCCAATGGAAACAACCCTAATTCACAAGCACCTTATAAAGAAGACATTGCAAGACAAATTAAAAAGCTCAAAATCATTAAAACATCAAGTGAAGATGGAATCATAACAGAATTCGTGATAGCAGTTGGACCAAAAACCATAGCAGAAACAACACAAAAAATACAAAAATTTGGCGAACTGAACAAATCCCTAATGACAGGAAAAATGCCCTATTCATCCATTTTTATTAAAAAAAGGAGATAGAGCAGATGTAAACAACTACAAAGGAATTCCACTCTTTCCTGTCACATATAAAATTCTCTCACAATGCTTTCTTCTTCAGTAACAACTTTAATCCAAAATTGGCGAATATCAAGCAGGCGTCAGGCCAGGTAGATCACTCCCGGGACTAATTCTAAATCTAAAACTAACAATTCGGCACCAAAAGATGTACAGCAAGAATATTATCTGCAACTTAGTTTCAACTTGAACTTCAAAAAAGCCTTTGATTCAGTTGATCGCGAATCTCTTGATAAAATTTTGAAAGATCAAGGGCTCGACCCTAAAACACTTGCAACCATTAGACAGACGCTCACTGACAAAAATTGTGAAGTAAAATTCAGGGGCAAAATTTCGGAACCCATCGAAATCAAAACAAGAGTAAGTCAAAGAGATGGACTCTCAACATTACTCTTAATTTGTGTCCTAGAAAAAGTAATTCGAGAATGGGGAAAAGAAGAATGAAGTCTAAAAATTGATCAACCCATCAAATTAGGAATAACAAATGTAGCAATTGACTACCTGGCTTAAGCAGAAACCGCTAAACCCAGGCGATGTCTTGCACTTCTTCAGGGGGCACTCGGCAGCGGCCGATGACCCATTATCAAGGATACGACGCTTGGATTTTCCATGTTTATGTTCTTGATTCCCTCTTCCTCCCCAGCGTACGCCCTCTCCCAGGATTTCCCAAGCCTTTACGGTTTTTGTTTCCCACTCCCCACCAGCAGCAGCGAACGATCCATCTACAGACATCCGCCTTAAACCTTTTGGACTCTCAATGTTCTTGTTTGTAATTTCCCCTTACCTCCCCAGCATACACCCCTTTCCCAGGGTTTCTCCGAGCATCAACGGTTTCTGTTTTCCAGCCCCACGCCCTTCTGAAACTGCTTTGTTTGACCCTCTTTCCGTCACCCACATTTTTCATGAATATATTAAATACGCAAATCTTGAATAATATGATGATGATGACGTAATATCGGGACTAGTCGAGTTAAATTTTTCATTAGTGGAACTGCAAGTGTCCGCCGCCGACTCCGAAGACCGGCGGCGCGCCGTACATAATCCATCGGCGGCGGCGGCGCATAGGTCTAGGTCGGTGAATGTCTTATGAGAACAAAGGTTGGGATAATATACGAAACAATTCTCCTCCATATTACTTTCTAAATTAATTTAACGTTATGTTTTTGCCGAAAGGGAAAATAAGTAGCAGCCTATTTTTTTTAAATATAATTTTGTTTATCACATATTTAAATCATTTACAGTACATAAACCTCCAGATCCTCCAAAGCCAGAGGCTTCTATAGAGGTGCCACTTTAAATACCATAATATTAGTACAACATTTAGGATAGTTTTTAAATCGATATAAGGGAAATTTTTTATGGGATTTAGTTGACTGTTTTCTCAACAGAAAAACATTCAAATTGTACAAATTGCTCTGATATACACATAAAATTACAGTAAAGTCAGTAGAGTATTAAAATGACAGTAAAATACCTGTTCAGTAATGAAACAACTATAAAAACATAACATAAAAATACCGTAATTTGCCATCATCAGTAAAATCAATTTAAATTAATATTCAGAGCAGTATAAATTAATGTTTCAAGTTTTTACAAGAGAGGAAAAGCAGTTCTCGCATGTGAATAAATAATTTAACAATGGTTCTAAAATATCTCAATAATGTACGTAAAATTGACAGTAAAATGTGATAAGAGAAAGTTTCTAAATAATAAAAAAAGTATAAACATAATGAGATATGCAAGGAATCGCAGCAAATACAATTACGTAAAATTATCATCAATATTATTAATGAACCATCTTTTTATTTTCCGTTTTACCACAGATATAGATGTAAGGTTTTGTAACTCTAGTGGAATACTATTTAACATATTAGGTATAATTACATCATGAATTCTTTGCCCATAAGTAGTGTAAAAGGGGGGAGCGTTATAATATTTTGGCCTACGCCTTTCCATAGTATGTGTTTCATCCTTTTTTGGTTTTTAGTTATGGGTAGTGGGCTTTTTATAGCAGTGCCTCCCCATACTGTAAAGCCATGTGTGATTGTGCTCTCCTATAAGCATGATATATCATCATCTTAACATTGATAGACAATAAATTGTTAAATCTATAAAATTGATACATGAGTTTCCTGACCTTAGATTTTACTTTACTTGCATGAAGTCTAAACTCGAAGTTATCATCCACTGGAATTCCAAGGTAAGTATAGTTAGACACCTGACTCAGATTTTACAACCACAATTAAAATTAAAGTAGCCTATTGCAATGTATCAATGTTATACGTATAATTTAGGAAACAGTGATGTATCGGTATGTTGACTTCCGAAGTCACGTGAAGTCGCCCTGCAACATGCCGAAATTTTTCCTTAAGCACCTCTCGCTTGTTCAGCAATATTGTCATGGCTGATACGAGGGCGTAACGCGCGTATGCGGAACATTTTCGGAAGGTGTTGAAGTAGTTGTAATGGTTCTTGCAATGCAAGAAAGCTATCATTGGAAAAAGACAAATTTTAAGCATGGTTTTCCTGCGGTTGAAGTAGCTGTCAAGCTGATGGAAAAGTTCATCTTCTCCATGTACCGAATAAAATGGCCCAAAATCAAGTGAAATATTGGGTCAAGACAATGCTGATTTTTATAACTGGAAACTGCATGTTTCATAGACTTCATTCCGAGAGTTGGAAATGGTTCTCTGGGGATTTGTCAATTGATCCGCTAATTGATCTGATGAGGCGGAAACTGTAAGTTGGGGCAAAGTGGACCACATCGCTATGAGTGCGCAAATATTTTGTCCAAAAACCGCGTGACTCCGATTCCTCAACCTTCTTGTTCTCCCGATCTTACTCCATGCGACATATACTTATTCCCTCCGAAGAAAGCAAAGCTCCTAAGGATAACACGTTGCAGAATTGGAAGAGAGGACGATGAAAGTGCCGGATGCATTGAATGGAATCATTTCGACGAAACTTCAGGACTGCTGCTTAAAGTGGAAAAATGTTCTAAAACGATACTTGATTTACAATTGACTAATTTCAAAGGCTAATCAACTTGTGCAATGAAACAAGGTTTTTCTCTATTACAGAAACATAATATTCGGAACAGAAACATATTATTTTGAATATTTTTGGGTAGACCCTCAGCGTAGCTCTTTCCCCCCTCTGGTATGACATAATATTTTGATGATTGCGGGAGAATTGTGTGGCTACTTTTGCGGCGTTCAACATTATTTTTCACTTTGCCCAATTCCTTTTAAACTCCGCTTTTTTCGCTAAGAAAGTGGTTATAGGCTTGAATTGGTGGAAGTTATCTATTACGGAAGAATAAAATAACTTTGATACCTCCATTATTGAGAATTGGTTATCTAATCTTATCTTATCTTATACTATATTATCACGACTCGGATTTAGACACTTCGTGTCATCTTCAGGTCCGACCTGAATGGTCGAAACGCGGGTCGTGATAGTAAACTCTCAAAAATAGAGGTAGCTACGTTATTTTATTCTTACGTCAACTTTTGTCACTAGCACGTTACTTTTACGTAACCGTAACTTTTTCTAAATTTACAACATTGGGAGAAGACAAACACGTAGCTTTTAAATAACACTGGCCTCGGTCATTGATGTAAACTTTTATTAGAATTTGAGTGAAAACCAACGAAATTGGTGCAGTGAGTATCTTAAAAATTAGGAAATCCCTCGCAGCACGTTAAATAGTACGACTCCTTGGAAACTCGTAGAAAACTGTAACTAGATTGCCTTGCATTCTTATACCTTTAAGGAACGAGAAATAACTGATGTCGAAGTTTTGACTTTCGATCTCGAAGGGCTGTTGCGGCCGGGTGACTTGATTATAAACCCTGGGATAATTATCTCTGATGCTGTTCAATGTAATATGATAAAGAAGCTGCCAGCGGGGATGGAGATGATTCATGACTCCTCTTTATTGCCACGCTAACTGCAGGGCTATTATCCGCCGTTTTGTGTTTTAGTTCCCACTGCTCACTCCTCGCCCACTCTCACTTTCTCCAGCTTCATATCGGATCATTCGACGTTCAGTGCGCTCGGTGCCGCTCGCTCGCTCTTCGCCGCATTCATCCTCGAAATGCATCGGTTGATGTTAAGCGATGCTGTTAATCTAACCCTGAGGAATCCCGTTGGGGGGCACACCTCATCTGTATATATAGGGTTCTTCAAACCTCCCGGCGAGACACTTAAATGGAGGCGTTCTCTGTTGTGTAGGGAAGGCCTTGAGGTCCTCTTTAACCTCGTCTGTCATCTCAAAGAGCCCTCTACCGTATAGCCCATATAGGATACAAGCCCATGCAGTCAAATCTGGTGTGAGAAATATAAGTTATTGGTAAATGCATAAAAGTGAAGTGAAGATGATTTGAATAAAATGCTTTATCGCCTAGCACTAAAAAAGGAGGAATATGGACTCAAAGTCAATAAAAAGAAAACTTAAGTAATGAAAGTGGGGATGAAGCAAGAGTTGAATATTTATGTGGATGGAGAACATCTGGAGCAGTTAAAACGATTCAAGTACCTGGGAACTGAAATGACGGAGGATTGGAAGAGTGAAATGGAGATAAAAACAAGAATTGGTATGACTAAGGAGGCATTTAGGAAGAAAAATACTAAACTAACTTGTAAAATAGAGCTGGAACTAACGAAGAGAATCGTCAAGTATTTGTTTTGAGTGTGTTTTTGTATGGTGGGGAAACATGGATGACGACAGAAAAGGATAGAAAAAGGATAGAGAGTTTAGAAATGTGGATTTGGAGGAATATGCTCAACATGAATTGGTCTGATATGGTTGGGAATGAAGAGATGTTGGAGAGAATAAAAGAATGAAGAAATTTCTTAAAGACCATTGAAGATTGGAAGAAAAGCTGGATGGGACATGTACTGAGAAGGAAATGTTTGTTACGAGATATACTGGAAGGAATGGTGGATGGAAACCGCAAAAGAGGAAGAAAGAAAAGAAAGATTTTTGATGACCTGACGGATGGAGGGAGTTATAGAGAATTGAAGAGGAGAGCACAGGACAGCGAGAGATGGAGGCGCCAAGGACCGGCGAAAGCAGACTACTAATGATGATGAAATGTATATAAGTATGAGGCTTGAGTTATGACTTATAAGACTATTATTAAAGAGATCTGTATTAGTTTTTCCAACCTAACCTTAGCAACTGAGATTTTCTGACAAAATACGTCTAGTGTAGTGTATATAATAGGGAGAAAGTGGTAGAAAATTGTTAAAATAAATTTTTGTTCATTCGTGATAGCAATCAAATTTTAGGAATTGGATTCGTGTAAAATGTGCACGAAAAGGAAATTAAGGTGAACTCTTTTTATAGGCTTTTGAGTAATTGACATTATAAGCAAAAGTATTTTCATGATGTTAACGGCAATTTTTATCATTAATTAAGGAATTAAACTTCTCATCCAGCGATCAAGTTGCCCGCGATCGCCCATCTCCTTAACCTTATGGACAGGTACTTTTCCATTAGCGGTGTCATTGGTGTATTGTTTTTACGTATGAGTACATTTCAGTATTTTAAGTGCCGTATCTTCCTTTGTATCGTGAAATTAGCCTGCAGCCTATTTAACCGAAGCTAACTGATAATTAAAGACGTTCATTTACATTTTTCTGTTTAATTGTATCGGTGAAGAAGTTATTTAAATTGTTCAGTACTATTCTCAGCATGGATGGCATCATGGCAGGATTATCACTGAATAAAAATTGCGATTGACTTTGATGAACGCTTTTTGCGGTATTACTACGTGAAAGTGTGTGTGACAGATGCCGGGCAATTTCGAATATGTTACTCTTTATTCAGTCAGTGTCAGGAATTTGCTATGTTCCGGAGTTTTTAAACAAAGAAATACAGCATCCATTTATGGAAATACAGTTGTAATGATCTTGCGTTTCCTTTTCACGTGGAAATTAATGACATTGCATGGAAAGCTAAAAGAAGTAAATTCATTACTGTGTATGCAGTTTGGTAATTTGTGGTCCGTTGCTTAGTGAATATAAAATAATTCGTTTTTGTTTCTGATGAAACCTTCTGAGTTTATGCAATGGTATAAATATATTTTTCCTTAAGACAATTGTTCTTGAATGAGAGTTAGAAAAAGTTTTGCACAATAATATTTGGCACTAATTCTTAAACACTGCAATAGTATCATCAAAAATATTTATCTTTAGGGTTATTGAAACTTAGAATGCCAAAGTGAAAATTTTTACTAATTCTAAGATAAAGTGTGAGATATGTTTTTGCCTTGATTGATCCTCGTCATAGAGGATGGTTTGGTAACTGGCTTAACCACTAAGCGTGGTATCGGATGATCCAGGGTCAAGTCCCGGTAGAAGCGTATAGATTTTCCTCTTTGAAATTCCTTACCTACAATGGCGGGTGATCTCGTCAATGCAATAACAAAATTGCTTGGAATGGGTTATTGGTTTGCCCTGAAGGCCTCCTTGAGAGGGCATTGGTTAGCGTAGGTTTGCACCTTTTAAAATTATTTTTTCGTATTTAATTGTGAACATTTCATTTCATTCATTGGAAAGGATAAATTGCATTATGTTAAATAAATTAAAGCATTAGTGGTCCTCAGAAATTGTTTTCATAAGGCAATGTGTAAAATACACGTCAGCCAGTTTAAGTAAATTAATGAGACAAGTGTTAACTTCTCACACTTCTCTACCAATCTTTTGAAATCAGGAGTGTGGTTGCTTGTTGCTCCTCATTCATGCCTGTAAGTTTATTTCAGTTATAGACGGTTTATTTCTCGGTAGCATTGATACTATTACCGGTTCAAGTAAGCCTCCGCACTGGCTGTTACCCGTGAACAGTTTGCGAAAATTTCGGATTGGAAATTTTTTCCTAATGCCTCCATGAGCCACCCACCCTTGCAGTAGATAGTCTCAGTATCCTCAAAATTTGACGATAATTTTATTTCTGATTTTCATCCCATCGAATCCACTCGAGCGTCCTTGAAGAGGAAGATTCTCTCCTCTGCTTCGCCGTACCTGGCTTCACATCCGTGAAAGGGCGTGCGATGAGGGAGTCCTCCTCTCTTGTGCGCTGCGGGTGTGGAATCCTCCGCCCGTCTTCTCCCACGGCCACGACCGACGCGGAGCCGTCCCAAATTCCTCTCGACTTAGGCTCACTTGCGTGAATGATGCTGTGATCTTTCGGGTCATGACGGTAAAATATTTCTGCCTTGCGCTCACGGCTCATTACCATGGCCAGATATCAACGTCAGTGAGCGCACCTCACAATTGGACTTGCCGAGGTGCATCGGTACCTCTAGAATTGTTAATGAAATAGACGAATTGGTGCTAAATGTTTCCTTACCCCAGGTCAAATCGCATCCCCAACTTGTGCTTATTGTTTTGAAGAACGTAAAAAGCGTCGTTTAATGAGAAAAAAAACGAGAAGAGTGGAAAATGATTTCTCGAACGATGTAGGCTAGTAATCAGAAACACTATTTTCACCTTTTCGTGGTGAACTGCTTCACTGAACTCTCCAATGCCAACGAAAATGGACGTTGTTCTCTTTTAAATAAACACCTATGAGAGCTGAAGAGCGTATTGTCGTAAAATTAATACTCCCCAACTTTAGCAAAACAATTCGAGCCACTGGTCAACAATTTTGGTGTTGAAGGTCGACTTGTTCGATTCTAATGAGACACAATCAATGATTTTTTCTTCACTTTTACAGTCGGCTGCTACTCCATCATCTTTATTGGACCTCTTTCATCGAGCTAAAGGTCATGGAAAGCTTCACAAGATCTTGACAATTATTTTAATGGGCTTCAAATTAGCTTTTTTCTCTGTAGAGTTTGATAGGTAAACGGTTCATTATTCACTCTCTTCTTTGGTTTACTATACTTTTTGGAGTGTATTGGCACACCTTGCATCTGCAGCATGCTCAGACGCTTGGCTCTTCATGGAAAGTGAAAATCAAAACCCATTGACCCCCTTTTTTAAATCTGCTGTAGCTCTTTTGTCGCAAAAAATGAGACTGGATGAGGGATGCGATGATGTCATTTTAAAAGAAAGATTGCCGTAATACTCAGTGACGGACGGGCGAGCCCACTTTCCTCTAACAAGGGTTTTGGATATTTTTCCTCTTGTCCCTCCGAGTAACAATTAATCACTTGGTTTGGTGTGGCTTTATGTTTTCCGTTATCACAACAATATAATCTCGTAGGAATGGTTAGTATGCATGCAAAATATTATGGCTAGTAACAATGTCCATCCCAAAGTTTTTGCTTAGACAAAAGTGTAACCCCCAAGTGATGCCAATGTGTTATGAAAAAACAAAATATAACCAACTCGTTTATATTTTGCCTTCTTCATTGCTGCTGATTAATACTTACGGTTATATTTTTGGTGGCCGTTACGAAGCCAGAGAAGGGTACATTTATGCAAGAATATTGGGATAGGGACTAAGTTGCAGCATTGAAGATTTTTGCAAGGTTACGGATTGCGGCGAAATAAATTGTTGAACCCCTGACATAGAATTTGTGGCCACTATTAATAATGTAAAATATGATAAAACAATTCTCCCGTTGTTAGGTATATTCAGTGCTTTTTATCCAGGTCCAAAAACTTCAATGCTATTTCAGACTAAACAATACACATCTAGAATTAAAGGAAAGGTGCGATCATGTCATTATGGCAATTCCTATACCCTATTACATGATCTTTATTTTGTTTTTGGCTTTCCGGACTAGAATACAGACCGCTGCAACGCACAAAGCATGATCCCTGACCATTTTATCAGATTTAGTGCATTCAAAGGCCATTTATCGGGATATGAATTCGCGTTTTCCGATGTTTGATGAAAAAAGTTAATATGCATCTAAGTATATAAAATTACATTAAATTCTGTTGAAATCACTGCTTAAGGATACTGGGGCGGTAGGAGATTTCTACGCGTCCGACATTATAATGATTCGTGGTATTATTTTCGCCTCTGAAAAGATCTCTTATCTGCCGATTTTCAACTTTTTTCTGCGTCATTGTGGCAGCATCATCAGGTCAGACTTGACACAATTGGTTACGTTCGATTTCCCGATATAATTTTGGGTATTTACGTAATGGTTCTGTCAACTCTACTATTTATTCCTTCAACGCTCCATTTGCAACAAGTTGGGTAGCCGCATCGATGGCAATGAAACTAGTGTCGTAGACTTGTGAAAACAATTGTAGAGTTTTAGTTTACTATGTTGAGGAGAGGCATAAATGTTTATTGCTTATTAAGCATAATTTATTCTGCAGCCAGTTTTATACCCTCTTTAAGTACGGGTACCAATCTTATATTATTTACCAACCTTCGAAAATCTCGTGTACCCTTACCCCAAACGTTATTTTTTATATTATTATTATTATTACTAGCCATTACTAACGTTATTTAAACGATGTTTTTTGTATGTTGGACTTAAAGTATAAAATCCATTGCCTACTTCATGTGTTACACCCAAATCTGTTAATACATTATTGAAAAATATAAAATATTAGTTATTTTCTCAAGAAAAAATAGAGAATACCTTGTTATAATTGCATGTGAAAAACTTGATAATTCCACTTAAAGTACTGATAATCTCATCTAATATTGTTAATCTATTTCCTCGTTCAATTATGTAAAGACTAACGCATAACTATTGACCAAATGATGGTTGTCTTAATACAGGTCCTCATTTTAGGCTACCTAATATTACTCATGCGGTAAAGATTAATGTATGTCTAATTGTCTTGAGTGATAAATATTGTTATTTTTATTATATCATTTTCCTCTCAAATCGCAAATTCCCCCTTGTGGACAGATGAAAGAGGAAAATACTACTAGAGGATCCTTCTTTCATACAGAATAATGTTTTTAGGTGAAGTTTAAGACTTGAGTGTATTTGGTTAATTACTGAGGAAATCATCCTGTTGTACCAACTTTGACTAATTTATATTACTGTGTTTACTTCTTGCGTCTAGCAACTCCTAATTTTTTATACCTATATTTTTTATATTATTTATATAATATTTGTATGACAAGGGCAAAATACTGCTCTAAACTAAGCTATAAAAAAGTGCCTTAAAAAATCCTGTCCAGTCCATAAGTAGCCAGTGGTTGGTTTAACAACAGATATATCGCTGCCACAGGCATGTAGGAGAAAGTCGTAAGAAACAGGATCGAATGAAAAGAGTTTCGAATAAAATTCGAATTAAAAAGAGCTTACATCTCGTCGTGGCATTGAATAATTTTCTGTAAATAGGAGCATTTAATATTTGTGTGTCCAATGTGGACTTTTGGTTATTGTTATCGGTGTGAAGGACTAAATTGACTGTCTTTGTTGTTGAACTTATTTTTAAATATTTTATTTTCTAGTCAAGTCTTCTCGGGTTTTCCTCCAGGTTAGGTAATTGTTGGCTGACGTTTCGATAGCTGACTCCGCCATCGTCATCAGGGCATGAGGCTCCTATTAACAGAAAAGTGTTTAATGCCACGAAATGTCGGCTCTTGTTAATTCGAATTTTAATCGAAACTCGTTTCATTCGATACTGTTTCTTACAATTTTCTTCTACATGTCTGTTGCAGCGATGTATCTGTTGTTAATGCCCTGATGACGATGGTGGAGGTAGCCATCGAAACGTCGGCCAGCAATTATCTAACCTGGTGGAAAACCCGAGAAGACTTTATTAGTACCATACGCCGGGAAATAACCAAATCATATTTTATTTTCTCTTGCTATAGCATATAATTATCAAAATAATGTTGTTTACTCTTTTTTTCTTATTTCCCCGAACAGGAGTTTTCCTTGAGGTGGTGAGAAGAAGTCAAGCGTGCATGAAGGACATGCCCCTAGTGTTTAAGAGTGGTAATTGAGATCTGGGGGTGAGAGAAGGGAAGGAAACTCGGCGGCCAAAATTTATCTTATGGTATGATTCTTATCCGGAAAGGATTTAAATCACATTCTTTCCGTTAAAGGTTGTGAGTTTAGAAAAATAGGTTACATATCCTTTTTGGAATATAAGAGAGAAATCAAACTTGTGGAAGAGTCAAACCGAAGAGATATGTGGTCGGAAGTTCGCCTTCCGCGTGAAATTTAGAGCGGTGCGTTCAAGTCCTGTCAGTGAACATTGGATTTTGTATGTTATTGCAGAAGATTCTACCCATAAGACCGGAGTACGAGATATCCTATACCAGAAGAAAGTTCGAGAAAATGGTCTCGGAGCAGGCACTAAAAAGATTAGTTATTATCATCATCCTATTCTGTACTTTAAATATTTTTTTTCATCGACACCACCCTGCCTTCTGCCCTCAAGGGTCCACAGAGTGCTGCATGTGTACGTTGATGGTGGCACTCAACTTGTGGTATGGGAATGAAACGAGTAACTTGGGAGAGAGGATGAGAATAAACAGAGAATTAGTTTTTAGGCAGACTTTCATTCATTCACCTTCTGTTAGTTTTCTCGTCCGTGCTATACGACTCAAGTTCCTATCTTCGTGAAATGAAGATTCAAAAGTGTGCTGATTTGGTCGCCATTCTCAGTGAATATTTGAGGTGGTTGAAGTGTTTTTTTTTAAATTATTAATGTGCTCAGTATCTTGGTGTTTAAAGTGGTTGGAGTTACTCTTCCAGTCAAGTGTTATTCCATTAATCCATTCTGTGGCGTGGTGTTGATTTGTGTGTGTAAAAAATAGTGTGGAAGCCTTCCAACCGTCTCCTGTGTAATGGCTGATGTGGCCCAATTCCCAACTCGGCGCGGACGGAATTTTGAGGAGCTCCAAAGTAAGGTATGATTTTTATGTGGTCATCTCATTTGTTTCTCATAATTTGCGGCATTCCTGTTTTATAAACTAACATGAAGAATGTCCCAATTTCCCCGCGCGCGATTTCGGAGCGCGCTTGCTGGCAGGCATGATGTCAGATCCTCGACTTTAATCTCGGACCACTCGTGAAATCAAGGACGCTTAAGGAGAGCATGGGAACTCCATTCCAGTTTGTTTTTCTTGAGATTTTCGCGCAATTCACCAAATTCGTCGGAGACGTAAATATTCTTGGAGTTTTAGCCGTGATAAAGGAAAAAAGAAAGACGGTCATGTTATTTAAATTAATTCCATTGACATTTCATCTCCACTTAATGACCCGTTACACTTAAATGACCTATACATTTTCTAGAACAGTGAGTTTCGCATTTCCTAGAACCAAAGGGCTGAATAGGAGTAGCTATATCTTTCCTTACAGTGGTGCTTGCTGCTTTTATATTTTTGATTGGGCGAGCAATATAGGGCTATTTGAATATTAATTTTTGCCTTTTTTATGCCATATTTTTATGCTATTTATACCTTGAATGTTGCTCAATTCATGCCCATATTCTGCTCGTATAAATCAGTGTAATGTTTAACTTATGCTCTTAATAGTAAGATTTTTCTTCTTTTCTTCGACAAAAGTTATACTCAAGTCTACGCTGTCGCCATCTTTTAACTTGCAAATGTAAATAATTGGTGTAGAAAGCAATGTCAAGACTGGTTTCTCGATAAAATGTTGAGGACTAAGCATAGAATAAGTAAAATTGGGATGTGTGGATTAAACGAACGATTAAACGATTATGAAACGATCTTTATTTTAATCCTCTCTCCAAATCTGTCTTAGATGTTGGCAAAGAAATAGTTTTGAGATTATCCTCAGAAAACTGAGAGCTCTCATGCATAAGATCATATGAATAACTACACAATCTCACTGCCTTCCTTGGTGTTCTTCTAATGGGCATCACTTACTTTGTCCCGGTTCACGGTTTTTGCCGGTTGTTTTCGCGGTTATTAATTCTCCTCGTAAATATCCAATAATTTAGCTTATAGTTGGATTAAATTAAGTCTCATTATCAAATCTCCTGTGATATTAAATAAGGCTCCTGGAAACGGAAGTTGAATCTTTGAGCATCGAAAGTAATCTTTTTGATAAGACCAAGTGCGTAATCTGTGTTATAGTCTCATGTGCTAAACTAGCATCAATTGTTCATACATGATTTATGTGTGCAGAGTTGTACCAGTTGGTTTTGACGATCATCTCCTCCAACATCCATATTTATTCTGGTTGGGTTGTAATGGAGCCCTCATTCCGAACCCTGGTTCCAAAACGAAGTCGTCTTTTCTTTAACATGTTTGATATAGTAATTATGGGAGCATGAAAGAGTTTATTATTTCATAGTGATGCAGTTTGAGTTGGAGCCTGTTTCTTCAGACAATACGTAGTGCTTTGGACAATACGTGCATTGACATTTGCTTTTGATGATGGATCTTTTATGGCACCAAACTCTTGATTATCGGAAAATCATCAAAATGCTAATGGATGCATCATCTAATTAAAGTTCTGACAGTGGACTCCATCCGAGGAATCTGACCAAAATTCCGGGAATACTTCTGAAGCGATATCTCCTCTTCCAAAAAATGTTTTATTCCTCTTCCTGATTCGGTATGGCGGAATGTAATTAAGGCAAAGAATATGCCGTCGCTCCCGAGTATTTCATTTTTCTCTTGATTGATAATCAGACATTTTCTCTTGCTCTACCTGCGGATCACATGGTATTCTCCTGCGTCTATGTAGAAACGTTATAGTCAATGTGCAGGTGATCAGAACTGAGTGAAATATGGTTATTACATGAGTCAAATAGCTAGAATATATCTATAAGAGACTTCCATTGAACATCTTAGCTGAATAAATTATGCCCATAGCGGAGGAAAGCTTCTGACTTCTTACACTTTTCAGTAATTTTTATCTTTGATAATTATCATGGTAGTAGCGTACGCAATAATTAAATTTATTACTACTCCTTATTAGTTCCTCTATTGTCCGCGGACTTTCCGACCTTTATGTCTGAGGTCATTTAGCCACTCTTTAACCAGTTCCACGTTTACAGCTTGTTATCTTGTATCTTTCCCGAGTGAAACGATAAGTTGTCGTCCGTTGGAGGGATATTTTCCTTCCTCCTACCTATCTCTTGGAGGAGAACTGGTTTGTTTTCACTTCTTGGTAATGTTCCGTAAAATCCTACGAATTCCACTCTAATTTGTATGCAAAATTTTTCCAACCAATGAATGCTCATAATTGTACGAGTTCAAGTGGAGTATTTTTTTCTGATTGATCTCCATAAACTTTCGGAACATGAGTGTGATAGCGGGAAAACAATGTGGGTGCGGTGGAAGACCGGTGAAGAATTTACACTCTCACTGGAGAGGTGCAGTTAGACCTATGGGAGACAGATGTTTGACATTTGCTCTCCTCCCACTTTAGTGAAGGTATTGTCCAATAATTGTTGGAAACAGTTTCTTATTAGCTCCAGTTTTTATTACCAACATGTCATCCTAATAGGCAGTGTTGAGTATATCTTCAGCGGAGTTGTGCCAGATAACACCAATCATTATATCTGGTTATAAACAGGAAAGCTGGATATGCATTATGATAGAAGCATAAATAAAACATTAATTTCCGTTAATATTCCTAAGCTTATCTTCTAAAAAGTGTTTTTTATCTACATACTGCCCCGCGAGCCGCTGCATGTGCGAGTGGCAGGGGGTGGTAGGTCAACAGCCGTGTAAAAATGTAAAATTTTTGGAGGTGAAATGGTGACGTGTTGTGGGAGTTTATTTAGGGGAGATCAGTTTTTATTGTGGTCGCATATTGTGCGCGGAAAGAACGAGCTTTGGTACCTATCTGTTCGGCATAGTATCACTCTTTTTTTATCGCATTTGTCAGACCTAGAAATGTACTGAGGCGGCATGATAATATTCTCTTTGTCGCTCTGAAACACCAATTCTGAAATTCAGTTATTCAGTGAAATACAACGGTATTCACTGTGTAGAGTCGCAGGGACTGAAGTAGTATCACAGAAAAGGGTATTTTAGGACAGTTGATTACATAGTTTGGGATATCAATGTTCGGTTTCATGACCGCCGATATTAAAATTTTAAATACAATTTCAGTGTGGGAAGTGAAATGTTTGGCATATTTATTCTTCCTTCTAGGGTGATAGTAATCTCAAATTCAAATTGTTGTTTTGATCGAATCATTAAAAGACGCACCAGAGGTGATTCTTTGGGCTTTGGAACGTGGAATATTTTCATTTCCGTACTTATGGTGCGAGAAATAATATTATAATTCTCTTTTCGTTCATTGCTCTCGTAAGTTTCCAGTGCACCTGCAACCAACCGTCTCTACTCTCTAGCCACCTGCCTGCTGCCCCTGTACTCGTGATGCGCTAATGCACTGGCGATGCATTTGCGGCGCCGCATTGCAAGGATTAGAATTCACTAAGCGGGCAGTTGGATTGGCCTCGGACAAAGAACTGATTCACAGATGTTGCTTCACCCTCGCCGGGACAAATTTTGAATATTCCTCTAGCTCCTCGGGCCCTTGACTGAAAGGTTTAATCTTCGCGTCGAGCAAAATACAATTGGAACCGCGATTCGTGGTAAAATCTGTAGTGGCCAAAGGGAAGTGTGTGTGAGTGTTGTTAGTGAGTGAGGTTTTGGAAGCTCTAGGTTGTAGGCAAATGGAGACTCGAACTATCCGCGATAGGCTTGGAGGGTGTTAAAAAAAATAATCATGTCCCACAAGTCTCAGGTCGACACAGCGGATATTACCTGATCTCCAAACTACATCTTTCATACAGAAACTCGAGGCCAAATGAGAGAGAAATACAGAGGAAGATTTCGGTTCAAGAATTTCGACTCTCAGACCACTTGTCACGGCTGAAAATAGAAGGATCAAGGTGCTACTCGTGTAAAAGCTAACCATAGGTGCCCTCCTCCCTTTCATCCCTCAATTACTTTATCCTGGTACGCTTCGTTTTCTCGGTTGGTGTCTTAGCAACTCCTGCTATACTGCTGCGACTCGCGAAGTGGTTTTTACGTTGAGATGCTACTTTGATTTAATAAGGGAAGGTCTCTCGGTTACGCTGCGATCATTTAAAGTCCCACAGGGTAAAATTTACTTCACTGAATGAGGAAAATACGAAATAATGCAATAGGGACGCAAAGGGAAGATTAGAAATCGCTGAAGAGGACAGAGCTTACTCGCTAGGCTTAGGTTGTTTGAAAAATGCAGGCGAGTTTCAGCATGACATGGAAGCTATTATGATAACACATCACTGTATTCTTAGTGCTGATAGCAGCACTATCCATTGATGACTGCCAAAAAGCATAGCGAGATACAAAAACACTCCGCTGGCATACAATAAACTTCCTTCATTTTCCTCATCCTTTTCCTTTTCCTATTCCTTTTCCTGATTTCTTCCCCTTTTCATGGCTGAAGTGCTGACATCTCCTGCCCCTCGCCCATTTGGTGGCTATCGTAGCAGTTTGCTATTTTGATGTAAGTGAAACGTAGGACCGTATTCATAGACGTTACCTGGGTGTCCCCCAGGTGTGTGGCAACCCCTTGGCTCAGAAATAGTATTCATAGTCGTTTCCCAGGGGACTGCCGTCCCCTAACCCTCCCCCAGGCCGTCGATTTCGTGGTTAAGGCATGAAGCTTACCCAAAGCTCCCCTAACTCAGGACTGCTGCCCACGCGTGGGACGAATTGATACCATGTACTAATGGCAGTAGACGATACTCGCGACAACTTTCCATAGTAACGTCTTCTGTTTACAAACAGGTCCTTATTTAATCACCCTCATATTCCTCACCATTCATATTACCTAATTATTAAAGTGATATTGTAAACATTCTCTCATATTCCTTTAATCATATTTCATAAACATCGTGTTACAGTATACTATATTATTGTTTATAGCGTGCTTGGTTACGGTGAAAAATGATCATCGAAAACATCGAGAACCATTCAGCGGAACCGTTCATATGTATTTTTCCGCGGTATTGTAGCCAAACCTCTTACCCAGGCGTCCCCTGGCTAGATGTTATCCAGGTATGGTTTATGAATCGCTTAGCCTAGGGGACCCTTAGGTGTTACCTGGCTAGGAGATACCCAGGTAACCCCTAGGAATACGACTGTGAATACGGGCAGTAGTTTTTGGCTGCATTGTCGCCCCGTCCGCATGACAGCCTTCCGCCGAGTAGAGGCTTAAGCATTCGGTTGCGGTGACTTCACACACCGACGAGAGTGAATCCGCTGCGCCCGCTAAAGAGACAACGAGAGTGAGAGTACATTCAGAATGGGAGGAGAAGGATGTTCCGACTGATGATTTCGTGGAGCGTGTGACCCAGTTTTAAACTCACCCGGTCGCCCCTTAAGTTCTGTCGACCACGACAGATCCGACTTGAATGTTGATTCGCCTTCGTGCAAGATGACCGCCGCGCGTCATCATTAAGTAGGGATCGAAGAGGTGGAGAACGTTTTAATGGCTGCACGTCAAAAAAATTCTGCCCCTCCCCATCGGGCGAGAAATTTCCAAAAATTGACCATCGGGTGATGGGAATTGCTCTGCTTTTATCATCGCGTTTGTCATTATTTCAAACTCCCTGCCTTTTGGCCGCTCGCATTTAACGACCGCACGCTATTTTACTAGCTTTTAAAGGTGAAAGGAGAGAAGCGTCGTGTATAATTTACGATATGGTAACACCAATTATGCGAGCAGTCCGTGACCATACTAACTGATGCCGTGAGCGCATGCTTTGACGTCATCATAAGTGGTGCTTACAAGAGTAAGCAAGTAACTGAAATTTCCAGGTCGACTTGAGTATTTGGTGATCAGTACAGTTTGGTATTTGAAAGTTTTCTCCCAAAGGGTAACTCATGGAATTGGGTTCGAATGATTCCACACCTTTTGAATTAATTGATTGTGTATGGAGTCTTCTAGCTGTTTTACCGTAACTCTTTAAACGTTGGTTATCCGCATAAGATACGGAACATTTTATCTGTACTTCTGGCCTTAAGCATATGGTAGATATTATGATATTGAGTTCATATCTTTTGCTGCTTTTATGTCAGTAATGGGGAAGTAACTGAATAAAAATATATCTATACTCCTCGCATTCTGACGCTTTTTTCCTCTTTGCGATATCAAGACTGTACCAATGAAATCCTCTAGCCTAACTCTTCCCTCGTAAATATGGGAAAATAAGTTCGAAAATGGTGCGTCTTACCTCTTCTTCTTCAGCCTCTTACCTCTTCAGTTCTTCCATCACTCCGAAGGAGTATTATGTACTCGCTCTGTTATTGTTGCCTTCATTTCTCGTAGTGATACCTTTATTCGGCTGTTGAGTAACTTTGGACTAAACTTCTTGTTTTATCATTATCTGTGTATAGATTTTTTTATTATCGTGGTCATTTATTTAAGTATATTATCGTGGTCATAGGTTTCCACGTATCTGTTACATCTCTCCTGAATATCTTCTCTTTCCTTGTCAACTTATAGCGCGCCCACTTTCCCCTCTTCCAGATCTCTTTCCATTTCCTCTCTTTGTTGTATCCGCCAGTTTACCCTCTCCTGATTGATTAATCATTATGTTTATTTTATAATTCCTTTTCCCTCCCGTTCCTAGCTCCGTCGTGACATTTTTCCACATCCTTATCTCCTCTGTTTTCATTATATTTTCCTATGTGACCAACTGCTTCTTTAATCCTTGTGTTTTCCCCGACCCTATTTCTTTCGTTGCTGCTCTTGCTGGGTCTGTTTTTATACTGTCCCGGCTTTCTTCGAATGTTCCCATTTCCTTTGATTTGCCCATAATCCTTTCCATTAACTCCTGGAATTTCCTCCTGTGCAACCCATTTAACGACTTAAAATGCCACCGCGTTATTCTCTATTGATTTTACAAAGTATCGTGAATGTAAAGCCACATTTCATCTGCACTGAATTATGATCTGAGTCTGCATCCGCTCACGGATTACTTTGGTGGTTATTAAAACTCCTCTTAAATGGCTCTAACCACTATGTAATTAATTTAATATCTCTCTGTATCTACGTGTATTTCCCATGTGCACATACATCTGGGGGCGATGTGTAAACCGAGTACTTGTTATTCCTAATTTATTTCTTCATTATGCCAGATAAAATTATTATTTAGCATAATTCGGAATTCGTCTGGTGGCCTTTTATTTCGACCACAAGTGTCCTGTAGCTGATATTCGCAATGCTTACTACCTTCCTCTCCATTTTTGCATTCAGCACTCTGGCAACCCAGCGTTGAAATCATCTGCATCACTCACAGTTACCCCGTTAATCTCTCTCCAATTGTCCCCCATGTCCCTATATCTCGCTTCGCACTGCCCAACAGCACCCTAGTTCCCGCTCTCCATTTCCTTTACGTTAATTAATGGATTGTCAACTCTTATCATTGTCCATACGTTCTAGGCTCCAGTTTTTGCCGCTTCTTTTCCCTCCTTCTTCTCTGATGTAGTCCTTGTATTTTCTTATGAATTTGATATGCGAGGATTTGATGTGATGGCGACCGTGGAGGCCTTGCTTTCCTACAATCATGAGTGACACTCGCTCTAGTGGACGGAGTTCTTTAGTTGCCTGGATTCAATTATTATTGATTGACTATCATTATCTGGGAAATATATTCTTAGGTTGTCTTTCCTTTGCCATGCCCAATATTTTCTTGCATCAACACGTGAAATACGTTGCATCTGGCTCATACCCGCACACCTATCTGGTATGGATGACCCTATCGAGAGCAGTAGTTGTTATTCCCTCCACTCCAGCTGAACGGCTCATTGGAACGTGTGAGGACTTCCACCGCATTAAGACACTAGTTCAAGAGAAGAAAATGACTGGGAGAAATCCTTTTTACGCTGGTAGTAAACAGGAGAGCTGATAGAGGATTAGTTTTAGAGAAAAGGATAGTTTTCGGACCCCTGTGTCGGTATCAGCCTGCACTCTTGACGCATGGTTCCAAGGGGTGCTCAATTTTTTATCCCATCTGACGACATTCACTGGAATTGTTCGCCATTCGTCAACGTCATTTGCATCGAGAATACATCTACATAATACCCCGCGAGCCGCCGAATGGGCATGTGGCAGGGGGTGTTAGGTCACCAGCCGTGTAAAGGTGTAAGTTTTGTGGAGATGAAATGGTGACATGAATTATAGGAGTGAATTTAGTGGAGCTTAATTTTTATTGTGGTCGCTTATTGTTCGCGGGAAGAACGAGTTTTTGTACCTATGTGTTCGGCAGTGCCCTACTAAAAAATTCCTAAGAAGCTGTTCTGTAGAACGTAAGGAATTCTACAGAAATTGATTCTTTTTCTACAGAACTAGTTCCTTTTCTTAGGATCTTTACGGAACATGAGAGCCTGACTCTACAGCACTCATGTTCTGTTGAGTTATTTTCTGCAGAGCAAAATAACTCCTTAATAGCTGTTCTGTAGATCTTTAGCAACTCTACGGAAATATATGAGGTTTCCTTGGGCTTGTAAGGAGTTCTACAGAGCGTCAAAAGCCTTCTGTAGAACGTCCTAAGGAATTCCGCAGAACGTCCTAAGGTATTCTGCAGAAAATCCTAAGGTATTCTGCAGAACACCATAGGGAATTCCGTAAAATGGCGTTTCAATACTTTAAGGAATATCTATAGAACCTTTTAAGAAATTCTTTAAAAGTATTTATGCGGAAACTATGCAGAATTTTTTAGCAGGGTGTATATCTCTCATTTTATCACTTCTGTCAGGCCTATGCAGTGAGGAGTCATGATAATATTCTCTATGTCGCTCTGAAGAATATCAGTTCTGAATACAGTGATAAATCTCCACCAGAGCCGGGAATTAACTCAGGGCCAACTGAACTTGTAGCCGACATGCTCCTACATCCACCCTAACCTGACTCCCTTCGAGTCAAATCGGCATTAATTCAAGTTTGTGAGGCTGGTCCCGATCCGTTTTTCGTCTAAGGTCATTTTCCACTTGCTGCTTGGATTCCCCTCGTGTCTAACGCCGCACCCTTTGGTTCACGCCCCGGCGTCCTCGCTCCCGAACCACCCAAGCAGCCTCACTGTCAAGGGTATCGGGGCGAGAGTCGTCGGTTCCTTTTAGTTAGTCTTGCCATCGCCTCCCTCCCTCCCACCCCCCGCATCTTCCTCCCGTCTGCCGGGGGCTTTCTCTCAGACGCCTTCGAAACCTGTCGCGTGAGCGCGTGCTACAACTGGAGCACTGGAGCACGACGATGCCCTTTTTCACAGATCTCGCGTAACTCGCCGCTCTCTTTACGATGCTACGTACGGCAGTCATTTGTCTTCCTCGTTCTAAGCTTCTCCGACTCGCTCTCAATGGCGCTGGTAGCGGATTGTAAAAATATTCTCCGTTACGACGTTCTATAAATCTTTTTTTTTCGCCTTCATCTGCTATCTCTGCAAATGAGAGGTTTTGCTGCGTTAGGACCGTTACGTGAAACTGCCGTTATTTAATTGGTAGTGTCAGGCGTAACTTTGTGGAATCTGTCAACATTATAATGATTACACCCAACTTTGTAATTCCACATACCGTTATTTTCTACGTCCCGGGTTTCGACGTTCGACGTCATCTTCTGGTAAAGACTCTACAAATCCATCACATATATATAAAGAACCCCTGGCCCTTACCTTGGTCCTCTACCCTTTCCTTCGTCCAATGGGGTTCCCTTCCCTCCCCTTCCCCTCCTCCGCACTTAACCTCTGGCCCTCTCCCGAACATACTTCTACCTTCCATTCTCACCCCTCCCACACCACCTTAGTCGTGTTTTTATATATATATATATATATATATGTGATAGATTTGTAGAGTCCTTACCTGAAAATGACGTCGAAAACCGGGTCGTAGAAAATAAAGATATGTGGAATAACAAAGTTGTGTTATCATTATAATGCCGATATTTAACCAAGGTAACGGAGAAGATAATTACATGATAACCGACTGCCTATTTTTTATAGCTTTATTCACTTCAGCACATTCAACCCGGTTTTATAGCGTACAGTGTTTCATCGACATCATAATTTCATCGAGTTTGTTTGCAGAGATTCACTTTTTTAATATAATCTTCATTTTGAAATCTTTTCAAATTTTTTTTGCGGTTCTATTTGCTCTTCCTGATCGTTTACCATTGAGTGTAAACTGTAACCAAAAATGATAGTTTCTTATTTCATAGTTACGTTCCCTAGCTGAAAATTTTATTCCCATTTTGTTTGCCGATCTCAATGTCTTAATTTTGAATAGTAAGTTAGGTTGGTAATTATTTTTATACGTGGAAAAACAGTATTGTTTCTCTGATCATGGTGAAGGTATAAGAAACCTTTTTTTTGCAATCAAATTCCTCTAGATGCATTAACTTGCTGCTACTTAAGTCAATAGTGATATGGTAATTATTGCTTTTTACAAAACATTTTAAAATGCGATGAGTCTAAGCGTGTTGCGATCTTTCGTCATATATTTATGACATTTATAATGTACAAATTTCTGTACGATACAATGGCAGTACTAGTAACAAGTACATATTCTTGCCTTATCTTATTTTCGAGATGTAAACTTTCTTAGGCCTTTACATCTTCTGGTTAATTTGTCAACTTGGAAATTTTTACAGAATTATATCCTGAATCTCCTGTATTTTAAGGTTGCGATGCTATACCTGCCCTGAAACTCACCCCCTTCAGCAATTTTGTGTCAATTCATTTTAAATCATTTTTCACCCCTCTTTCGTACTCGATAATTGGTTGGTGGGATTTCTAATTGATTTACATATTTGATTTAAATGGCGATATCTGGAGCGATCTGCATCTGAATAACATCCGTTTGGCATGTGACACTACATGTTTTGTCTGGCCAGAAATATCGTGGTTGTCGTCTAGGTAGAAAGTAATATAGACAGATATTTATTGCTCACATGCCTTTGATGCAGATAAAATACAGTTACAAAAATATATAAATTTTGTAAATTTTTTGCATGTGAGCTTTAGGTAGCTCTAAATGTTCCTCTGTTTGGAGCTACCATCAAAAAACATTGGTGCACGAATGTGATGCAAAAATAATTGACAATACACTTAGTTTTTGAGAATAATTATGTAGTAATTGTAATAAGGTCTATGAAAAGAAGTTTTTAAAAGATTTTTTGTTCCGATAGCAATACTTTGAATACAAATATTGTATATTGTCAATGGCGAATTCAAAATAATTACACAAAATAATTATTATCACGTCAAAAGTTGTTCCACTCTTTCAAAAGAAAGAGAGAAAATCCATGCCTTCACATTTTTCCAAGAAAATGAATACATTATTGAAACCCATACACTTTAGGGCCAGGGTGCACAAAATATCTTATATATACAGTGCTTTGAACCTTTTTCAATCGATGTTGCATCCTTCTATGTCCACCCCCAATATACGGCTTATCATACAAGGCAGATTTAAAGTCACTTCTTATAAAGAATGTCCGAAGGACCTTGTAAATATACAAATGCCTTAGAGGGAGCAACTTTAGAACGCAAAACAAGGGGTAACTGGGATGGCATAGGCTTTTTTATAGAAATAATTCTAGTGATGCTCATTTGAGCAAAGGCTGATTTTATAGAGTTAAAGTAGGCATCACCCCATAAGTCGAAGTGATTTCGAAAAGGAAAAATTATAGCTCATTTCGAGTTAAGATAACCTGAATTACTCTTAAAGTAATATGCGGTAAATGTGATGCAATTAAAACATTTTGTCTTCAAAATATCTATAATCCTACTAATAAGTACAGATACCGGTTTATTTGAACATTGACTAAATGGGAAGAAATTATATAGAATGCAATATTTATTCATAATTGTTATGGTAGTATTACGACGAGGTAGGTCGGTGCGCATCGTCTGGGCCATTCTCCTTCTTGGATTTCGCGAGGGGGACCCAAAAGAAACCAGAATTGCTCATTTAAACCAACTCATTTATTTTTTAAGATAAAACATTAGTAATCTTCTAAGTTCTCAGCTTTGAAGTGGGTTCACTTCTTCAAACATATATTCCAATTTTGAAAACCCTTTGTAAACTTATCTTCTTCGATGGCCTTCAGGCCCTCTGGCATTTTTTGTTTCATCTCGTTATATATCTTCCAAACTTCTCCCGAACAGGTCCCTTTTGATTCCGGTGACCAAATAAAATACCTGGGTGCAAAATTAGTCGATTGAGGGGGTTGAGGCAGTGGAGCCATTTTTGGTCAAAAAACAGCGGACAGAGACCGCCGTATTTGCGGGCGCATTGTCGTGGTGGAAAAACCAGTCACCCCACTGCCACAAATCGGGGCATTATTTCCATAAACTCAACCTTTTCAAAAGTTCCTTGAATTGAGATTCACGTCGCACAGTGGTCAATATGCCCAGAAAGTTGGCAGCCATGAGGTATAGTGTTCCAATTCGAATGGAAATTTGCATTCTTATGTTTTTGAGTAAGCTAAAAACAAATCTGAAGCCAGAATTGCAAAAAATATATTTTGCAAAATTATGTAAGCTGGCTGACGTAGACTGCGCCTGCGATGCAGCGTGCTCTGAGTCAAGCATGTTTTTCGGGACTCAAAATCTATGTTTATTTTCTTTGTAACTACCGATTTAGAGGACTGTATCTGCTATAGTTATGCAGATGATTTGCAGATCTATTGCCATTGTCTTCCAAATAAAATCGGTGATACTATCAATAAGGTAAATGAGGACGTATCCGCTATCACATCTTGGGCTAAGCTAAATTTCCTCGTGTTAAACTCCATAAAAACTAAATCCATTATCATTGGTAACAGCATGATAGTATCGAATATAAATTTCACAGTACTGCCAATGATAATGGTCGAGGAAGTGAGCATACCGTTCAGTAACAGTGTGAAAAATTTGGGGTTGATATTAACCATGAATCTTTCCTGGAAAGAACACACGATGATGGTATCCAACAAAATAAATGCAATTCTACATCAATTAAAAATCCATAGAAATCTACTGCCACTTCAGTTCAAAAAGAAATTAGTTACCTCACTCATTCTTCCTCACCTAGACTACTGTAGTCTCGTGTACAATGATTTAACTGAGGAGTTGAATATTAAGCTACAGCGTCTGTTGAACTCCTGTGTGAGATTCATCTTTAATCTACGGCGAGATAAACACATTACCCCTTATTTTAAAAGGCTCTCCTGG
This sequence comes from Ceriagrion tenellum, assembly GCA_963169105.1. Lineage (NCBI taxonomy): Eukaryota > Metazoa > Arthropoda > Insecta > Odonata > Coenagrionidae > Ceriagrion > Ceriagrion tenellum. The sequence continues at coordinate 134,908,481 of OY720637.1, forward strand.
CTCGATCTTAAATCAAGGAGAAAATATAACATGGCCTGCTTCATGTTCAATCTCCTCAAATATGGGAGCCCTCAGTATATAATGGATCTTTTTCTCCCAAGTAGTAAATACACTAATGTTGTTACTAGACAAGACCCCTGTTTTTTGTATCCCTCCCAGTTCCGGGCAGCTACAGTCCAGAAATCGTTTACAGTTGTTGCCTCAAAGCTGTGGAATGACTTGCCTAAACTGGTAAAAGACAGTGCATCACTGGTAATATTTAAGAGAAAGATTATCATACACTTACTTTCCGGAATGCTGACCATGTAACTCATTTATCAGTTCACTGATGTGATTAATGTCCATTGATGATTTCATCAGTTCATTGATGTGTTTTTTTTTCCTTTTCATTTGTTAAACTAAATTTCCTTTTTAAAAGTTGTGTTATTTGTTTATTGATATGTTTAATGTTCGTTTTTCTGTTAGAAGAAGAAATTCAGTTCTTTTTCCACGTTGCAAAATGATAATGTTGTATATGTCTATTGTTAGCAATTCATATGACAACTTCCCTTTTTTGTTTCCTGATTGGCTTATTCCCATGTTAATTGTCTTGCACACCACTGTATATCATTTCTATGTTCCAAAGGAGTTCACTCCTAGAACAATAAACGAGTTTATTATTATTATAGTTTATACCAGGGGTGGCCAACCCGCGGCCCGCCTTGAAAATTTTTCCTGCCCGCGAGATTCATCACCTTTTAATACAATAACTTTAACACTATAATAATAACTCATTATGTTTCAATTTTTCACTCCAAAATAATGTCTATAGTGGGTCTAAATCTAATATGAGGATATATAATTTCATATCCGGCCCGCGGAGTTAAGAAGATCATTTTGGTTGACCACTCCTGGTTTAGACTATCGTAAAGCTTATTAAGTTCTTTACAATTTTAAGTATTGTTTATGTCAGAATTGTCCAGAATTTATTAACGTTTGGCTATTTGAAATGCGGATTTTCGCTCAAACACACTATTTTTTTAATCTACCGTTTCTGGCAAAAATATGTGAACATTGAAAATTAAATTATACCAGCTTATAGTACTTACCTTTTACTAGAGATTCCATATTTTACAAATCAATTTTCTTCAATAGAAACAAATTGGCCGCGCTTCAAAAAGCACTTTGCACTAAAGCACTCACGCTCGATGCACTTTTTACCTGCAGGGTGCTCGCTGTCAATTTAATTGGAGCGTGTGCAGGTGTGCAATTGCATTCTCACCTACCGCGCCTTATGACTGTGTAACCTTCACTCTCAACAATCCAGCAATCACAATCCCCTATGCATGAACTTTATTTTTACTACCTTGGCCAGGCTTTAGGGACTTTGAACGACTGTGGCGTCGTCTTAGACAACTCGCCTTGCTCATCGATTATCCGCCGGCGATCTTCGTGTTTAAGTTCAATATTTTTTCCAACGTTTCCATCGATTCGACAGGTCGATGGATGCCTTGAAAGAAGAGGATCGTAGATCGACATTACCCCTCTTTAAAAGCGGATAAACCTCTCTTAAACTTCGGTTTTCCCTCGCTGTAAATAGTCTGCGGCATAACGACAGTTTCCGTGGCATTTTACCTGAGCAGGAAGCAAAATTTCTCGGCCACGCGTTGTCCGCGAAAACCCGCTATGCCAAAAAATGCCTCTCAGCTGTCACCAAAAAAATCCATGTATATGTAAAAATCCATGTGCGAGGGTTGACCAAAAATTAATACCTCGTGTTAAAAAGAAAAACTCTTATAACAGAAATCAGTGCGTTGAAACGGACATCGAGAGACGCATCTCCATTAGCCGCAAAGCCTTATCAGGTTATCACGACGCTACCGTATCTCAATCCGAGTGCTATGGTCAATTTTGTGGGCTCTGCAGAGAACAGACTGCTATTTTAGGCTCACAAGTACCAGTCTGACTCAAACAAAAGACGTGGAAAAATGTAAAGTGCTTCGTAAATTCTATTCTTTTCTAACTCGTTTTGAATAATGACACTAAGCCCTTTTCCACATCTCTGCTTAGGACAACGAAGAGGTGTTAAGCGCAGTGAAAATCTGGATCCATATCAAGAGCGAGGACTGGTACCGACAGGGCATACACGTTCTGGTGAATCGCTGAAGGAAGGCAAGGAAACTTGAAGAAGATTATGGGGAAAATTAGAGCGAGTGGATGATACATTATTCTTTCATATGTGTAAATTTCATTTTTGTTGAATTGATAGTATCTGGGAAAAATGTGGGGCGTTACTTATTTTGCAACCCTCGTACTAAACGCGACAAGGTCCAGGCCACTCTATGCCTAGCCGCAGAATTTTATGCAACTAACGGGCCGCGCTCTACAGCACTATTGCCGTCCCGCCTCGTAGTTTTGATTCCATCATACGCTTGCCAGGTACCGAGTGCAATGTGTTCTTGAATCTAGTGAGGTATTTGAATACAACGGCAATGCGAGGCCACAAAGTATTTTTGATATCCTGTTGATAGATTTCAAAATGGGAAAAGCGTGTCCTGGGTTACCAGAGACAAGACACTTATTATGCTAACTGATAATAGTTTCTCAAACTACTTATGTATTTATTATAATCGATTAAATATGTAAGATATCAGTTGATGGTGATAGATGAAAATATCATCCTGAGTCTATTCTGTTGTAGATAAAAACTAAATTATAGGAATTTTCATCCATTATTCCTTCGCTAAGTTGCGCGTCTAATGCATCTTTCATCCGGATGGCCATACGGACATGCGCAGAACGAACTCATTACGGCCACGGGAGTTACATTTCTACTTATAGTAGTATCATTATAATCTTTTTAAGCAAAATCCTCGAAAGTAAAAGCTAATTTATCAAGCTACGTCGCCGAGTATTCTGTTGCCGATTAATCCGATAAAGCGAACCCTGTCTTTGTTATTTCCCTCACTGATGGACGGATCAATGAGTAAATAACTCGTGGTTATGGATACTTGATGCTTCTATTTTTCCTTTCTGAGGTCTACTTCTTGACGTTCCTCCTCCTTTTTTTCCCCTGCGGTTCGGATGAAAGTTCTCTTGCATTTCAAACACCGGACTCCTTTCTTGCCCCGCCTTGAAAGATGAGTCTTTGAAATTTTATACGGGAAATCTTTTTCGTGAATGCTTCTCCCATCTATCACTAATCCACTTTCTCCCACTGCCCCACGGGCAGAAGTTCCGAAAGAATCGTCCCCCATCTTGACAGCCCATCATCAGGGTCTCTTGATATACTGCCGGCAACCGCTGAGAAGTTAGTGTATATCCTCCTAATATCATGACGGCCGACTGGACGTGAATCAAGCCGTTTTTCCCTTTCTATCACTCCGAATAAGTTTCTTGTTCTCATGGTCTTTGGTTCACATAGATATCGAGAGCGCAGTGTAGTCATCCGAGTGGGGTGATGCACTGCAGGAAAAACTAGGGTCATTTATCCTTAAACCTCAGGTCTTAATGCATCACGCTTGCCCTCCAGCCAGTGAAAGTAACTCCTTAGCTGCGAAACATTTGTTTGGGAAAGATTCTAATTCCCATATCTTATTCCTACGTCAACCTTCCTTTGACCTTGCCATTTATGAAGGTAATAGAAGGCTCTGTCAAGACTGAATATCTACTTTTATTTAGCTGGAGACACCGTTATTTGAGTGAGTATGGTATTATTGTACCCCAACAGCTCTGAGGAACTCAGTGGACCACCCACTACTTTCGCCCGTTGAATGTTTCTTTCATTTCACCTGGAGTGTTATCGTATTTAGCGGTTTTCCAAATTGTTATAGCACTACGAGTGGGCAGCTGAACATCTCACTGCTTTACTGTGAAAGAGACCCTAAAGCACTGCCTTAAATGATGGTTGGACTCTACATTCATGTGTCATGATTGATATTTAGGAGAAAAGTGCGACTTTAATCCATATAAATGGGCAAAATCATGCAAAATTTTGAATTTTATGTATTGTATTCGCGTATATTACTTATATACGCGAAATATGTCTGTAATGAAAGGTAAACGTTTTTACCTAACTAGGCAATTGCTGAAATTCTCTTGTTTCCATTTAATATATAATTGGTGTATTTTGAGGTAAAAAGTTAGTTTTGATTATTTTGTCGAGAAACGGCCCGTGAAGAGGATTTTCGGTTCGATGTAGCTTTATTAAAGAAGACGTTCACCAATAGAAGTGGATCCTCCTCCTGACCCTGTTGTAGAAATGGCTGGTGACGATTCTGAAAGAGCGCACGCACGCTTCTGATACATAACGCGGAGGAAAATTGATGAGAGGTTATGCGGGATTATTGGATGTGGTTCGGAGGACTGCTTGGGAGTTCAATCATGGAGGCAAACGAATGTGTGCTTCGTGATATTGGTGAGAAGATGAGTATTCTTCGAGACTTACTAAGCTCGGAAGACTACGTCGATTACATTTAGTTATTTCATGCGCCATCATTATTACCGGGATGTATGCAAGCTACATTACACCTTACGTACTCCGATTTTAGGTTACTAGGTATGTTACTTGCATGATGAGGTTTGCAGTCATATTACCTTAACTACTGATATATTGTGGGGATTACACATACCAAACATATGTGGCGCAGCATTAAAGGAACTAGGTTTTGTTAAACGTATAATAGGAAGGTCCTCGGATGAAAAAGTGAAAGAGAGATGTTACTTCGCTCTGGTTAGGCCGCACCTCGAATACGCCGCGAGCATTTGGGACCCTAGTCATAAATATTGAACAAAAAAAATTAATAACATGCAAAGGAAAGCAGCACGCCTCGTTAAAAACTGCCACGAGCGTACATATAGTATCTCACAACTTTTAGAGGGATTAAGGTGGGAGCCCCTAGATACTAGGAGACTGCACGCTAGGCTTAGTTTGTTTGATAAATTTAGAACTGATATTTTTTAGAGCGATATCGAGAATGTTATCATGACTCCTCACTACATCTGTAGGTCTGACAGATGCAATAAAATAAGAGAGATACACTCCCGAACAGATAGGTACAAAAACTCGTTCGTTCCGCGAACGATAAGTGACCACAATAAAAATTCAGCTCCACTAAATACACTTCTATAATGCTTGTCACCATTTCATCTCCAGAAACTTACACCTTACACGGCTGGTGACCTAACACCCCCTGCCACACGCTCATGCGGCGGCTCGCAAGATATTATATAGATGTAGATTACCATATCGTTGTTTAGACGTTTCTTTGAGCTCGGGTGAATAATATCGTCCTTTCAAAGAACCTTTAATAATGCACTCAGATATTTTTGCTATAAGTGGCATCTTTATTGATGTAGTATCCCCGAATCCCTCTCTAATTTAGTGTAACTAACCTGGACAAAAAGGTTCCTGAAAAACTTTAACTGTTTGTATTCTTTTCGTCCTATTAAAAAACCATAGCTTCTACTGGGTTTTATCATTTTAAGCTCAGTAACTGGCATAACTTGTATTATAGAAGAATGATATTTGGCCATGTTGTCTCAATATCGTTTTACTAAATATCGTTTACTCCTCTCCTTTATCATCCGTGTTTCATCCTTGTGTAGTAAAAAAGCATATCTTAACTAAATTCGAGACTGAAACACGTGAAAATATTTTATAATTTTTGAGAAGGACGTCTATAATATCTCATCCAAATATTCTTCCAGTCAACTCACTCTATGCAGATATGCTGCGTATGTAAATACAGCAATTTATAGATTGTTACGTCTGATGCACACGACAACTGAGGATTTACGTGAACAGCTGTATGCTTGCAAAAGATTATATTGTTTTTACGCTAGTTGTGGTCGTAATGCACCTCGTGTATCCTGTCCATTTAGAGCAGCGCTTTACAAACTTTTTCGAGCCTCCGCCCCTTTTTTCCACAAACCATTACCCAAAGCCCTCAACCATAAACTTTGAAGTCATGGACCACACGAACACAGAACGATGTTTACAAAAATAGAGCTAAAACAATTGTGATTACATTATTGTTGATTTCAAATCCAACAGAGAGATAGTTTACCCATCCCTGGACATGTATATTTGGTAAAGGTCCAACCTCCAGCGCCCCTTGAAGCCCCCTTAGATAAAAGCACAGCCCTCCAGGGGGCGATAGCGCCCACTTTGGGAACCACTGATTTACTGACCACTGACAGTTCAGAAGGAATACTTAACTTTGGAAAACTTGCGATATTCTGCAATAATGCTCTGAAAAATTCCCATGCTAATCAATCATCGTGAACGCATTTAATTAAGACAGCTAATTCATATAACTGTCGTAGGTATGTCATGTATTTGGAATGCTCTAATAACTTCTTTTTGTGAGTTATGATCTAGTGACGGGAGAATGTCGTGCATATGTTGGGTCAGAAGATATGCGAGTATTTGTGTCACAGTAGTAATAGGGGGTGACCGTCAATAGCTTAGGCCTTTGACTCATATTTGGATGGTACGCGGGGGATTCAGTGAGAGGCGAAGGGTATGCAGAGGAAACCTGGCGTCGAAATTTGCCGGAAGTTGCTAAGAATTCGTCAGTCTTGTGTCTCATTCGTTGAACTTAGTACACTGCTCATGTTCCCTTCTTCTAGGCTTTTGTGCTGGAGTCGGTATTCTACAGATGACTTCCGCCTTCACCGGAAATCGAATGTGGAAAATCGGGATGGGATACCTGGGCTTTAGCCTCGGAATGCTGTCTATCCTCTTGTTCATTTATAGCCTAGTACGAAGGAAGTATTATTCTTAGGCTTTGTAATTCTTTTCGAATGGTTGGAAATCTAACCATACTAATTAAACACACGAGATAAGTGAGGGTTAATTTGTGGAGAGGAAGGAGTGAACTAAAAGACCATCTTTTCAATGTGGTTGAAGACGTTCTTAAGTTGGTTGTAGCGATTTTCATCTTGTTATAGATTTGTGTGATACTTAGGCCGGTATTCATAGTCCTCAATAATTACAGATTTGTTTCAATCTATGATTATATCTCTAATTAATTACTGTTTCTTATTCATAGTCGTCAAAGAATCAGTGATTCTTCAATCGTTGATTCTTAAACCAGAGATTCATCAACCTCTGATTAATATGTATTCATAGTCGTCAAATAATCATTGTTTATAATTCTAGTATTCATAGTGAAGCAAACTGTATTTATTTGGCCAAATAATCATCGATTCATGAATTAAGCTCTCGACCGTAATTAATTAGAGATTTTCTTTGTTGGACGTTGGTAGTTCTGAGGTTTATTTACGACATATTCGTGTCTTTACGTTCCAAGTGTACAATTTTATACGGTGCTAAAGGCATAGAATTCTCAATATGACCGTCTGGAATTGATTAGGGTTATTGATTACCTTGAATTGATTAGGATTTCCGTGCGATGGAATTTCGTTAGGATATATTGGCGTATGTGATTGCCGATGACGATGTACCAGCGTATCACTAAAGGCAGCGAAAACTAACACTAGGAATCAAACAAATCCTCTGAATTATTACTCACAACGAGAGACCACGTGTTGAATGCCGTATTTTCTATGTTGTGCACGAGGTCAAAGGCTAGTTCACCTTGGTCTTCGTCTTACGTATCCTAGTTGTATTGTAATTAATCAGTTTATAATCAGCAATATCCACCCTTAGTTGGGAAAATTTACCCTCGCTAGGTTGGTCCGGAGCCCCACATCGCCCGTCTCAATCGCCCTCAAAGGCACTTTGCTTATCACCATAGTTATCGCCCACAGTTGCTACTGGATCAGTTGGTGTAGTGGTTAGCGCAGTGGGCTATACGTGAAGATGAGGTTTTTCGAGCCTTCGGGTAGGCAATTTTTTTCCTTCTTCATATTCACGATCGGAAAGAAATTTTTCCTCCGAGTTACATATCATATCATAGGACTTCACCTCGTTTTTTTTCTCGTAATACTTTCCACAAAATCCGTACTCCAGTTAGAATCTTTAATGGCAAATGGCCTCACTGGGGTCTGGTAATGGACCGCTTATGATATACGCCGACCTCTGTTTAAAATCTGTAAACTAACTTGCTGTAATAATAGATGTGAGAGTTGACAGACGAAGAGTTTAATATAGGATACTGATTCTCAACTAATCTGTGATAACTGTGAAACATATAACTAATCTTTTGGCCGTCCAAATAGTTTCCACCATCAGACCGCTTGCATCTTACGATGTTCAGGCGACGAATAGGTGTCTCTTTGTGAGAATAGAAAAAAGAGGGGACCACACTTATGGTCGGACAATTCCTGACGTTAAACAGCACACACTACATCATCAACTCGTGCCGGAATACGAGATTACTGTTTGTTGATTTTCCCTAGCAACGCCTTCATTAACGTTGAATAATCATAAGAAATAATCATAAGAAATAATTCTAATGTAGGCACGGCTAATTCATTTTTATCAAAAAAACATTGCCAGTCCATTTTTTATTTTCTTTTTCAATATGAAATTAATAAAATTATATACTCGAATAAAAATTTTACGATGCCCACAAAATGTTTTCCTCTTCACTTTCTCATACCACCAAAAAATAAACACACATCCCATCTGTAATTCACCAATTACAGATTATCCTAAATAATTAGAGGTTCATGAATCAGTGATTCATGAATTGGATATTGTTTACTGTCTATGAATACACAAATCAAATTATCAGTGATTGACGAATAATCGTTGATTCTTCAATCATTGATTATTTATCCCGTCTATGAATACCGGCCTTAGTGTACGCATGCTTATTAGATATATGTATGAAATTGAAAAAAATACATTCTATTCATTTGGTTTATTGGCTATTTAAAGCTGCTGTAACACTTAGCCAAACAGCACGTGACATATATTTCGAAATAATTCGATTCATTGTGCGTAGTTTATCCCATGATCGCGAAATAATAGGATTCATATTATTATAATGGTTCCTTACAAATATCAAAGTATCATGACGAATGAAAATGATATTTTTTACGCAAGTTTTTGTTTAATTTCCAATTCCACGCCATAAATCGATGCCATGACAATGCTTCCATTTACTCAAAAGGTTTAAAATGTAATTAATGCATTATGCATGGTTATTTCCACCTAATTAAGAGAAGTACTTTTGGTAGTCTGGCCCAGGAATTTATTTGCTTTCTGAAGAAAGTCGGCCCCGGTGGCAGAGGGGTAAAGTCCTCGCCTGCTAATCCGAGGGACGCGAGTTCCAGTCCCGCATGGTTAGAATATTATCTACCCAGGATATGGGTGTTTGTGTTCGTCTAATGTTAAAGTTATTCCCCTGATATAAATTGGCCGTAGGTGCTGTATTCGGGTTTGTGAAGATAAATAAATAAAGGGCACAATAATTCACGACTACCGTTCCAGCCACTCTAAGACAATGGGAATGAGTTTCACGGTAGTGATTGTTTAAAATAATGTGTGCAAGTCAGAAGGGAAATGGGCCAACTTGTCATTATATTGAAAGTAATGACAGGGGAAGAGGTTTTATACTAGTAGAACTTCACCTGAAACCTTTTATACCAGTGAAAAGGATTTAGTGAAGGGAAATCGTACTTGGTCTGGTAACATGCTGAAATATCATGTGCCCTCGGTTATGGGAGATTCTCCATCAAATTGGGATGAAATAAAAATTCCTCTTTCTCGCTTTGGTGGTAACTGTGTGTTCAAAATGAGATCACCATGTTTTGGGGACAGCGGGAGAAAGGCTGCGATATAATTAAGTCACGGTGACCTCTTACGCACTCTTTCAGAACGAGGTTATCTTCTGAAAGCAAGATTACGCAATATAGTGCAAAAATTGACTTCTCTTACAAGCTCTAAGACTTTCAGGTATGAGGTTGCATTTTTTCATACCTGAAGGATGAGGCTTATTTGTGTTTATAATGGATGTGTTGTTGGCAACTATCTTAAGGCCAATAACTGCGATATTGTTACGGCTATCGTCATTTTTTTACTCGTTATTCAGTCCATAAATTCATGTATTTCATTCGTTTGTTGACCACAGATTTGGATAAAATGGCCATAATTTTGAATAGAGCTTCCTTATTTATATGAAAATAAATAAACTGTGTATCAACCCTTGATGATGTCTGCAGTGTAGATGAAACCCGGGTCGGTGTATTAAAAATTTTTGTGTGGACTATACAAAGTTTATTTATTTTCATAAAAATGCAGTTCCGCCTAGTCACGCCTGAAGCAGTTCAGTTTATTCCTTATTTATGTTTCCTTTCATTATGATACATAATTGTTGGCAATTAAATGATTTTTTTACGATGATTGAGCCACTCAGTGTCACGTGATGTGATCAGAATGTATTTCGATTGACCTGAGAATTTGCTCAATGAAAAGTGATGAAAGTATTTTTGTCGTCTTATATGAGATGCTGCTTTTTGCGCTCATCAACTAAGATTCAGCTTCAGTACCCGTGGAAGCAGGAAATTCTACAATATATATTTACAGACCTTTATTTAGATATATTATAATGGAGATAGCCGAATATTGAAAACAGTTTTGTTATTCGATAGGTACGCGGAAAATAAAAATAAAGTTTTAATTTACTTGATTTACTACGTAAAATTTTGTGTTTTGTAACTAAATTTTTTTCAAAATTCAGAACCGGCCCTACTGGCTAGCTCAGGGACTGGATGGTGTAGTAAAAATTCTGAGCTCTTTACTGTTTCCGAACTATGGGCGATAACTTTTCTGTAATGTTTTAAAGTTCCATAAGTGATTATAAAGTGCAATTGTGATCACTCAAGTGCTTCGAAGCATCAAGCGTTTTATCTCCGAGGTAAAAAAATGTCCGTAAGTTTTGAAACCGAAAGACCATTTGGCGTGTAGTCATATGTGAAAGTAATTAAAACGCTACCCTTCGTATTTCATCGATGTCTGGGCTCGAAACGTCAACCCACGGCGTCCAGGAATCAGGGTAATCATTATGGTTAATCTCTCGGCGAAAGTTTAGACTGCCCTCTGACATTTCAACCGTTGACCAGTGTGACCCAATTAAGTCCTCCTACTAATGGTCAGACATAACGAGCTATCCCTTGCCCTCTAATGCTGTGGAATCTTTTAACCGTCGTTACCTGCCTCTCCTTAAAACTGGTGCTTCCCAATCCTTTCACTCTTCTTTTTCACTTAAAAAAATATTGGTCTTCAGACCAGGGATGTGTTTCATCGGCGAGGTTAAAGTTCATTCTGTGTCGAGCTTCACGAATTATGTAGGGCAGTCTTATTGGTAGGCCGGTTGTATAATTTCTCCGTGATCTAGTGATGGGATGTCTTAAGACAAATCTCATATTCGTAGCAGTAGTTCACTTTTTGCTTAGTAGATTTTGAAGTCGTTTCATCCATCGAATATTGAAAAAAAAGACATTTTTAGTTTCAGTTGTGAATTAAACGAATATAATGACGGTATTTAATCGGCGAGAGTGATTATAAATGCAATGAATCCAAATATTCAGGAGAACTGCTCATCTGTTAGAAGTACGTCAATGTGTCACTGTTGGGCACAGTGACACATTGACGTTTGAGCACGTTGAGTTGACGTTGAGCACAGTTTGGATTGACCTAACTCGGTCATCTGAGATTCATCTTTGTGTGGCTATTTCTCGCATTAAATGTTACCGACATCGTATTTTACTGCGAGTTGAGAATATTGAACTTCAAAAATAGATAGGGAAGAAATGAGCGCTCTATCAGTGGCTTAATGTTTCATGAAAATATGCAAGCTCTTGTAAAAAGTAGCCTTTTTAAATAATGAGGATCTGAGCTTTTTAATAGGTGGTAACTTACTGCGTGTCTGTTGTTTGGCTCAGTCATACATGACTTGCTGTACTTCAACTCCTCAACGAACCATATTATTTACGGCCACAAAGTGATCTCAATTTATGCGAAATTTCTCTAAATTTTAAGTATTTTAATGGTGTAAAAATTCTTAAGCCTTTTTTTTTACTCTCTAAGAATTTCGCAATTTCTATTTTGGGGTAGAGTAAGAGAGCAGTCAATCCTAATATTTGTTCGAATTTTGAAATCACGGAATTAGTAGCAGAAAAGTTGATAATAGGGACCGATAATAGATATTCCACTACGCTATCATCTGTCTTATGACTACTTTTGGCTGTGTGCAATGGGCAGATTCCGACTGATCTGACGGTATACTGTTATCAGGGATAGAAGGATTAACTTTGCAATTCCACATTGTAAAAGATTTATTATATATAAATAAATAAATCTTTTACAAAGTGGAATTGCAAAGTTAATCCTTCAATCCCTGATATCAAGGAATTCCACCGAATGAGGTCTGAAACCATCGTTTGGTATACTGTTAATACGATTTCACCGCTTAGCGCTGTCATATGCGGCTTAGTAGGGCAATACGAAGTGTATGTTTTATAAATCAGGAAAAGACTGCGAAATTTTTTTTGGTATTTTTAAATAAAGCGATAGAATTTTCGATGGCATGAAAACGGGTGTACATATGTTTTATATCTGTAGGATAGCTGTACTGGAAGGGGAACATCAATTAGAATAGACTAAATGCTTTACTTGTTTGATTATTTTATTTAAATTTCTCAAAAAAATTGGGCGCTAGTGCTTCTGCGTCCGCCGAAGTCTTCAGGCTGGCATTTTCTTCTGTGTAACTGTGGAGGTCTGTGGTCGTGGTGTATGTCATTCGCACCGTGGCTTCTCTCATTTTTTCGGTTTTAATGATTTCCGGAGTAACTTGGTAGTATTCATGAGTAAAAATGGTTTTATGCCATAAAAATCGTAAAAAAAATAAGGAAATCCTTTGTTTTAACTAATCGACCATGGTTTTCACCTATTTTACTGCTAGATATTGCTTTTTTTATCGAAATCTTGCTCGTCAAGTCAAGTCAAGTTGTTTCGTGGTTTATAAGAAGTATTTTTCGTAGTGCTAATTTGGCCTTTGTCTTGGAGCTCTCCCGTATTCTATTCCGTTTTTCCGTAAATGCAAAAATTTCCAAGTTTTTAGCCTAATTTTGACGCTTGTGTGAATTACTTATTTTACCAAAAATTGTATTACTCTTGATGCCTGTCTTTATAATCATAGGGATAACTGTTTATCTGGATTCCATTTGACTTCTATCAAGGTTTATATGTCAGCGTCATTAGAAATATCAGTTATAGATGTCATACCAATGTTTCTGCATCTTTAAGATTGTTTCTCCCATAAATGTAATCCTAAGTAGTCTTGACTTTTTTCTTAGATAGCGAAATCCTTTTTCATAAAATCTTTATCGTATGTGATTTCATCCTTCAGTATTTGTCAGTTTCGCGCTTGGTCTATTGTTCTTCCATAGCAAACATGTTCATTTTATTGCGTAAAATATTTCCATGTCATGGTACCTTATTTGAACTTACAAGTTAAAGTTACTCTATAGCTTTAAGAATATATAGGCAGTTATAATTTACCTCTGGTTTAATCAGTCATGCACCAATGAAAGAATATATTCCACAGTTGTGAAATATGTATGCAGGTATTATTTACTTCTTACTTTGGCTAATTTCGATAAATTTCATTCCTACCGAACCAACTTACCTGACAAATTCCCGCAGTAATCCAAGTAAAGAAGAAGTTAAACCTTGGAATGTATAACTGTAGAGGGCATGATTTTGTGCTTCTAAGTGTCATTTTCCAGCGAAGAGCAGTTAGAGCATCTACTCATTGATTAAGCAATTGATATTTTTATCAATGCCATTTTTTTTATCGGTATTATTCTGGTAGGAAGCTTCTCAGTCGAACGTTATAACTTACGGGTTCAGACTCCATTTAAAATCCAAGCCTTCGAATCAGGAGATTCCTGATAAAAATCCACCCAGTGATTATTCTTCTTTTTCGTAAGGTATGGTTGTTGGCTGTCTCATGTTAATGTATGCTTAATCATATGTTTCAGAATTATAGACTGCTTTTAAGATAATACATATTTCATTACTTAAATTCATCCTTTAAAACAATTTGAACAAGAATAAATGGACGAGAGATACGTGAATTTCGTTAATTGGTATTGAAGAGAAAGAATGGATGCGTTGGTATTTTTTTTCAGTGGAGGGGTGGGATGACAGGCGGCGCAAAAAAACCCGATTTGGACGTGAGTGAAAGGACGCAGTCGTTTGATTTCTTCCGATTAAATAAATACCTTTCTTCTTTAGTGGCTCCTAAGGTTTTGGGTGACCTTGAAATAAATAATTGGCTTCCTTCCCTTCTTTTTGTCAAGCTTAAGGTCAATGGTGTGGAAAGGTCACAGTTTTTTGTTTGCCCTCATCCCCATCCTCAGCTGTGTCGAATGTGTGAGGTTCCGCGTAAAATTACGATTTTAGTAGCGACGAATGCAATCTCATTTGGTAATGCTTTTACCCAAGTAATTAGTTTCATTGTGCCAATTTGAATATATTTTTGCCTTTATATAAATGATATTTCGGAGTGAGCCGTCAAGTATAAAAACTTATGCTCAATTTTAATAAAAGGGAAAAGATCTTTCCAGTTTTATTCAGTTTAGCTTATTAAGTTTCGTTCAGGGCAGGTTCTTGTGAAGCATAAATTCTTCCGGGCCTTACTTCAGATAAGTTTCTATGTGATATGCACCAACAAGTAAAGATTCCAATGAATGCTTCAAAGTCTGATTCAAAGAAAAATATCCTTTTTTGCCATGTAAAGATGAGAATGTGTGCGCTTATATCAGTGCCACTCCTTGACTTGAACATGGAAGAGGAAATTTAAGGAGCCCAGGCTTGGTCTGGAATGGAATCAATGACAAGTGGTGAGATAAAATCTCTAATGGAAAAATCTGATCCAAAGAATGATAGAGTATGTATTGTAAATGCAACAGCATTGGGAATGGAAATATGAAGATCACTCCGCGCATGGGAAGTTGGGTTAGGGACCCGCCTAAATCAAGCGGAACAGTACCCGAATATTAAGACTTTTCGCGCCGCGAAGAAACGTGCTGCCACTAGGTTGCCAATCCTCCTGAAAATAATGACATTCAATGAATTTGCTTCCTCCTTGATATTATTCTTATGTTGGGCGTAATTTGTTAGTGTTTCATTTTTTTGTAGTCCATGATGACTCTTAAAATTGACGTGATTACGTGGAAGGATCACGGTCTTTTTGGACGTATTCAAACGAATTATTTGTGCATTTTATGTTTGCATTGAAGCATTACAGATGAAAAATTGGAAACATTTCCGAGCAGAGTGCGCGAGTGAATGGCAGAAAATATCAATAATAATTTTCTGATTCCTAATATAAAGAGAAAGAGACATAGCATATCCCTTGCACATTTTTATTGAATTTGGAATCGTATCAGATGTAGAATATTTCAGGAAGTCATCTGAACAAGCATGAAAGCGCTAATATATGTTAGCAACATATCACTAAGTGCATAAAATTAAAAAAAAACGGCAATTTCTTTTCTCGGAATAATGCGGAATGTCCTCGATTTTGACTGTTTCTTTTAGTGGTTGCCATATCTTTGTTCCCTAAACTCCTCATATCTTTATTTTATATTATCCATGGCATTGGATTCGGGGTTGTCGTGACAAATTCCTCAATACCAATGAGAAGGCGCGTACATTATCTCGGACCAATGTGCTGGACAAATTTATCCAAAAGGCACTATAAGCTATTCGATATCTCAGACGCAGCTTTATGAATACCACTTACTTGGGAACTCCAACATTTGTTGTTACACTTGGTTGTTGATTATTAAAATATATTTTTATTCTTCTGAGCTCTTTGGCTGTGCTAACCTCGGAAAGAAATGGCGTGATATGTCTGCAGAGTATCTTGCTCACAATTTCAGTTTCTACTCTAAACTTTAGGGTTCTACATTGTATATCGCTGTTTATTCGACAAAGGACTCAAACGTCTTGCGTTGGATATGTCATAGAAATCGAGTCAGCAGATGGCATGACTTTTCGATTCCACAATTCGAATGATGTCGTGATTCGTAACTTTTTACTGCCCTACAAATTATTATTATTAATAAAATAACGTTACAAGTCGATCATTTGGTCGGGTAGTAACATACATTGGTTTTACCCAAGTTAACACGTAAAAATTACAATAGAAAAACACTAATACATGCCAAGTACATAGAAATAAAAGAAACGTAGAGGAAAAAAACCCTTACAATTCAATTTCATTCAAACTTCTCATGACCATCTTTAAGTTTTGCGGGAAGGGCTCGAGAACTACCTCTGGTAGACCGTTCCAATCCCCTATCCCCGGATGCAGGAAAGAATATTTTGTCTTCGTTAGCTGTCTCGGAGGCTCTATCTTGTTTTATGGTATGACTGCCAAACTAAATATGTAATCCTCTTTACGTGTGTAAAAGAATTAATATTTCGCGGCCTATTTGATGTGGGAATTCCTCTCGGGTTCTCCACCGGCTCTCCATTCTGGCCGATGCATCGCGACATTTCGCATCCCAACTCATGCGTCGTCATCAGGGCAGTTGAGCGTAATTTACGATTCGAGTATATGGACTCACTTGAAGGAACACCAGAGATGCTGAAATTGGACTTCACCCATCATGACAGTCATGCACATATCACTGGTGCTGTGATTCAATGAATGCACTCAGATTTTATTTATCCCCTGGAATCCCTCCACGACCGTTTGTCGTTTTGTCGAAGATACCGTGGAGGTATCAAAAAACTTTAAGTATTTCTAATTGGCTTTTTAAGAGGTCAAAATTACCAGAAAATGCTCCAGAGTCTGGCAGCTCATTCATGAATTTGGAATGTAATGCAAAACTTACCTAAGTATTCCATTTTATTGAAGTCGTATTTGGTAAACTTGATCCCAGCCTATTATAAGATTCTTGCTTTTTTCCTAAAATACGCTAATCAAATATTCCTTCCAATGTAATATTGGGCCATGCCCTTATCTGTTTATTTGATATCCACTTTACATTGAAATGCTCCATGATTTATACCTGAAGCTTTTGGGTGACTACGTGTCAAAAGTTTTAGAAAACTAAGAGCAGAGGATTTAACGCATTTAGGAATGAGTTGATTGTTCTGAAGTCAAAGAGGCAGTAGGAATTTGCAGTTATGTATCTAATCATAGGCTTCCTTTTTACAGTAAATGAGAAAAATATTTAAAGGATGAGAGGCTAAAATTATAGTAGTTCTTGGTGAGCATTAAAATCACTTGTCTTAGTGTACGTATCTGGGTGAATTTGTTTCAAATTTCTTTTTATGTGAAATGGTAATGCTGTCATTATTGTGGGCCAATAGAATTTTATGGCATTTCGATAAAATATCTCTACGTGACATTAGTTGATTACCGAAGCCAGAGGCCACTATAGCTCCTTTTAGCACAACAACTTGACCCATAACTCAAAAATCTGTTCTGTTTCAAACTGTTGGTCATCATTGTGTGGATTCTTGTCAGAATATGGAATAAAAGTCACAAAACCCTTCAAATTCTATCGAAATCTCTTCAATGCAGGAGTTGAGTTTCTCTTTTGTTGTTTACGGTTTTGGGGTTTGAAGTGTGCAATAATCCTTAAAACTCTGCTTTTGCGATTAAGAAGTTTTAGTGGAATAATGAAGTGACGAAAGGTTTAACTTTCTTCCCGTAGATTTTAAAATTGGGCATTTCCTTCCAAGACACCTGAGCGCTCTCCCGCAGTGTGCTGTTGTGTAACAGGTTAGCCCCAGGAGTGAGTTAGGTACGCTTATATTTCCCCAGCTGCTGCCCCCGCAAAGGATGATCTATGGCTAGCTTGTGATTACGGTGGTCGAATTTGGCCTTTTTCGGACAAAGCGAAAATGCTCGATGATAGCCAGGTATTCGAGACTGTGATTTATATAATACGGAAGCTTGTTCGCGGAAAGGGAAAGCTCGACGGGAGGGAAGTGACCCAAAATGAAAAACAGCGTGAAAAATTCCAGCGTGAAAAAACAGCACTTTGGTAATAATACTTGTCGCTCAGAGAAATGTACCGGGAAAAATTTGTTTTCGTACGATTTTTAAGTCTCAAAATTATGAATACGTGCTTATGTACCTTCACAAAATTTTAAGTGCCAATTGCGTTACTCTCCCCACGCTGGAAGAACCTTCCCGGTGTTAAACCTATGCTAGTAGAAGGTTTTCGCTTTGCTATTATCCGTCAGAAGAAATACTTTTAGATAGATGTGCGTAGCCTGTAAAAGTAACATTGCCTCCCATCGTGAACTGAGTAGAAAATTAAATAATGTATTTGACTTCCTTTTTGTTATTCAGCCTATTGTTTGTGCTCGGAAAATATTTTATTTATCTTTCATCCGAAGGAACAAAATTTTATGTTCAGCAATATTGTGAAAGTTATCTAACGTTTCTATTCTAGTATTCTTTAGGGCGCCGCAATAAAACCTACTTCGTATCATTTTAAGAGGGCTCTTTTTCAGTTAATTGACCCTGGGTAATTTTTCAACGGATATTTGTGTGCTAAGTTCTTCAGGTTTCAATCATCTGATGCCTCCTGTACCTCTACCTCTAGGTCAAAAGGTGTCATAGGAAATGATTCGTCATTCTTTCAACCTTCAGGTTTCAGATTTAAACAAATATTCATTTGTAACTTAGCGGGTATGTTTTTATTTTATGCTAAAGCAATTTTAATCTTTTATTAATGTTGAAGAGAGTAATAAAAATCGCTTAAATCTGTCATATATGTTTGTCCGAGGAAGAGTGAGTTGAAAATCATTTTCAATATTTTTTTCTTTGATTAATGTAAATAGGTAACCCGCAGCATCGAACCATTAAGCGTAGGTTCAATGTCCGTTCGATGAAATATGATTTCCGTATAATGAGGTCTTCTGCTCTCCTCCTTAATTATCACTAATTAGCTGAATATAGATGTATAATTATTAAGCATGTAAAACTGTTTAATCAAATTCACTGGCTTACCCAGAGCACCCAGACTCTGGCAAAGGTTGTGGAGTGAGTTATCACTTTTCTACTTGAATTTCTGTAGGTATCCTAGAGTCCATACATTGGGCCCCGTTCGATGGTATGCTGGGAGAATAATAAGAATACAAGTGTGAGAAGTCATTTCTTCGAGAATATTTCCTTGTCGTTGCTTAACGTGCGGGAAAAGGACAATGGCTTGGCTATAAGACTCGTATCTTTATATTTTCTGACTTTAGCTCTAATAATATTCATTATGTTCGTTTGCCAACTTATCCGCGGTATTTTTTCTCAACGCTAAATTTCCGTGGACGCCGTGCTTGGGGAATTTATAGTGCATGCTGAGATGGGTCGTATTTTTTTAAAGCACTTGCACAACGACTCCGTGCATATAGTAATCATGTGCTCAACCAACATTGTTTATGCGCAGGTTGTTTCTGCTTCCTCGTAACTAAGATATAGTTTTAATTGCTTGATCTCCCCTCCCTTAGTCTGAGGTTTTATTTTTATTTCATTTTCATTGCCCGTGTGATGACTTCCACCTCCTCAGGTCAAAAGGCCGCCAAGGGGGGGGGGAGAGATTTGTTCAAGGAGAGGCAGAAATTCATTGAAAGGTTTTCAGATGTTTCTGCTTACTTTCTTATGACATTTCGTCGTGGATGATGGCGAAAGAATGAAGATGGAGCCATCTCCCGCCGCCATGCCCTTTACCGCGTCCTCTGTATCTTCCTTTTATTGAGGAGTGATTGGAAAGGCCGCTGCTCTCTCACTAATGTAACTCCTAACACGATGTATTGTAACATAAAATGACCATAGCGAAAGCGAAATAAAAGACTTACCGCTCAAATGTATCCATTTCTTTGAAGAAATATAGACTTACCGTATTTACCTGAATATAAGACCCTCCTACATATAAGACCACCCCCACTTTTGGGGCTCAAATTCCAGGAAAAGTATAAAACAGGTGGGATAGCCCTCAGGGAAGTACCCAGCCTGTTTGGAAAGAATGTGTGATGCTTTGCATGTTTTGTAATTGAGCAGTAAGTGTTTCTAAATGTTTTTTGAATGCTAAAGGAAATAAATCATTCGATGAGTTTGAACGCGCTTAGAATTTCGAATAGTCGTGTTACATAGCTTTAAATATCAGTATGGGTACCCCCTCTGGCTTATCCTCCCCGTAAAAGACCCCCCTTTTGAAACATATTGTTCGGGAAAAAAGGGGGGTCTTATATTCAGCTAAATACGGTAGTTGTTTTTTGTTCCTGGGTTAGGTAATCGGGGTTCGGGTGTCTTTGACTGCCGTTCAGTCATCATAGTAATGAAAAATTAAATTATGGAAATGATAAAATAACAATGGACGAAGGAATTCAAATTTCTTTGAAATATTTAGGACGTGGTGAACTTAGTGAACACATGGTAGAGTCACAACCTATTTACGAGTGAATCTTTGATATAGGTACTGCTATGGCACAGCACCCCTACTTTGCTGGATTCGTGTAATCATTCGTGACTCATTTCCCCTTGCCGCACGCATCCCTTGGTGACGAAAAAACTCACTGCCCCTTGCAGTTGGGTAATTACACACCACAGTTAGCGCTATTACTTCGTGTTACTTGTTTACATCTAAACCTTCAAAAGGGGCTGGCAACCTGCATCGCGCTTACCTACCTCTAAAGGTGTAAGCAATTAGTCATCTACGTACCATCATGCGGCGGCTCGAAATGAACACGCGCTGATTGTGAAATTAAACAAGGCTAATACTCTTAGGCCAATAAATACGGATTATTTTCTTTGTGCCTTTCAGGATTATGAAAGAGTCATTAAAGAAAAATTTCGTAAAAACGATGAAAATGTGCTGATTCACAAGTCTTCCACTTTTGTTTCATCATTTTACTCCAAACTCTATCAGAATATTGATTCGTGAAAGTGGTGTGATTTCCGCAAAACCTTTCACCTACGGTCATGAAGGTGTGTAGCATTACATACTTTGATAAATCAATTTACGACATAAAATTATTACACTCTACTTACGCACGATCTGATGCATGTATTGTAACTAGGAATAGGCAAAATTGCATCGTCACTAATAACAACATTGCGTAATTCCTGATCCATGACTGACGCTAACGCATATGTAAATCACGTAAAGCTAAATTCAGTGATTTCGAGTTTGCACCTCGGGAAAGGGAAATTTTCATTGTTATATTAACTTTTCAATTGTTTTCTGAGGTTCGATCGCGGTTCTCAATAACTCGGGCATTAGCGCTTTCGTCATTTTTCATATACCTATTTTAAGAGCGGAAGCGTGATCTTCATTCTTCTAATTTTGTCAGATGGTTTTAATCGCTAGTTGTAATTGATGGAGAGCCTTATTAGACCAGTAACTGCAAACATTGCCATTTAAGAGCTGTTTGCGATCAGTTAAGGTATTCCGAGCGAGATAGTTCCCTAGTCATAGTGGAGACCATATTCGAATTTTAGATTTTTAAGTGATTAGTAAAAGTGTTTTTTGTGATACCCAAGAACCTTCTGTGGTGAAAATATGATTAATTTTCTAAAATAGTTGAGAAAACATACTAACTACACACTAAGGTTTTTTACGACATTTAAGTGTTAGAAATACCTCCTTTTTTAATGTCTCTCTGGAGTGCATACACGTACCATTTCCCATGTAAAAGTGCTGGTATTTTTTGGCAAATATCTCCGAAGGTAATGTAGTAAGGAATAGAATTTTTGGTGTCATTAGATAGGTGAGATATTTTTCTTTAAAATGAGACCAAATTCATTGATTTCTAAGTAAAATGATTTATCGCTCAAACTACCTTAAGGGTAACGACAACGCGAAAGATGTAACCGTGATCCCTCCCCTAATGCTCAATAAGGGCGTTTTGATGTAAGCGGGAAAAGTTCAAATAGTGTCTTTCTTGATTAAACCTCTTAAAGTATGGATTTTAATGGCGTAATGAAGAGCGTGACATTTGATTGTGTGTGACGGGTAATATGTTTGATTGAGATCCGATTGCATTCCCTTTTAGTGATTGGATGCCCTATTGTTCTCTCTTAGCGCTAATTGGTTTTTAGAGTTCTTTATACCTATATCAATAAGTATATTACTTTTTCTTCTGTGAGCATAAAGTGTGTGTGTGTGTGTGTGTATATATATATATACATTCTCTGTGTGACTGATTCTCTCTGATTCTCTGTGTGACTGAAGAAGGGATAACACCCGAAACGTCTCTAAGTAAGACTCTCTCTTTACTTTCGTCTTTTTACCCCCTGTAAGTTTCCTCTTTAATTGTGTTTGTGGCCATTTGGCGAAGTTTTCCATTGTGTTTATATATATATATATATACACACACACACAGAGCATTTGATTTATTGATAATTTTTGGTTTCGCGATATTCTTTTCAAATGTGGAAAGCGCTTTTATGCATAGGAGTATCTCCCCGAAGTTGGCCTTGTCTTTGTGCCTGTGGGTTTGCCTTTTTTTTCTCTCGGATCAAATAAGGTGAAGATGAACTGGCCATCGAAAAAGAGGCAACCGAGCGTCAATTGGCTCGTCGTTGTAAAAATTATGGAGGGTTTCCATGATGAATAAATTGAAATTCTCGAAAGCTTTAGTGACCCCGGAACGCTTTTTGCATTCCGCTGCGAGAAATCTTCGCCGCCAAAAGGTCAATTATAATCCAACCTATCGTCTGGTCTATCGTGGGCCCACCACCGAGTCGGAGGCTGAATCATTGTGCACACCTATTCATGTAGCGGACGGACCCAAGCTAGCCTTGCCGGAGCCGGATGTCCTGTTCGTGTAGGCTCGCTCTCTGCAGAGGGCAGATGCACGAGTTAAGAGCGGGGAAGCGAAGGGCGGTCATCGGGGACCGAGGAGGAATGTGACGGCCGAAGGGCCGCAAGGGCAGGCACGAGTGAAGGGAACGCGGAGAGTTTGCAATCATCTTTGGGTGAATCCCGCGCGGACACGCTTACGACATGAGGTGAACCGTCTCGCGACTTGATCCAAACCGGCATCATAATCGACGAATTCATTGTAACTGTGTCTCACAGATATGTTGGAATTATTACGGATCCCGGAGTAAATATTGTCATCTACGCTTGCATTGTACCCCGTCATGCCAGTGCCTCAGTGGCATGATCCCATGGCCCATTTTATTTTTGGTATACGCCAATGATTTATGTGAGTATAAACTGCATGGAAAATTAACAGCATTTGCAGATGATGTGCCCCTCTGTTACAGTGCCCCTAAATGGGACGATGTTGAAGTCCTTGCTAAAGAAGGTTTACATTTTTTAAGATTATGGTTCGATTTTAACCGACTGTATCAGTGAAAAGACTAACCTTATGTGCTTTGAAATAAATAACAATACATGTTCCTTTAATTGCAAGTTGTTCTATCATACATTGACTAGGGGTACATCATCTGCAAATGCTGTTAATTTTCCATGCAGTTTATACTCACATAAATCATTGACGTACTGACAATAAGTGCAATTGTTTTGTCATATAGAGTATTCACGAATTCAAATATTCGAGTGACCTTGGGCAATAACTTACGTTGGGATATGCATATCAACAGTGTAAACAAATGTCTCAGGATTGCCCTACCCAAATTTTATTGTATTCGCAATAAATGCCCGCTTCAGTTCCAAAGAACGAATTATCATTCTCTTGTTCATTCCAAGCTTAACTATGGCATTATATGCTGGGGAGGTACTTATATGAACACCTTAAAACATGCGCCGGCATTGCAGAAAAAAATAATAAGAATGATAACGTCGAATGACCATTATGCACCCTCATATCCATTATTTGTAAGCCTTGGAATATTACCACTTAGACATTTGTATATCTATTAGGTCCTGCGAATATTTTATGCCAGAATTGGAAATATGCCAGGTGTTGTAGGCAAATGTTAGTATAATTTAAGAAATGATTTGGATTATATACTACCCAAACCAAGAATTACTTTGTATAAAAAATCGTTTCTGTATATGGGACCTAAAATTTTCAATTTATTGCCAAAAATAATAAAAAGATGCAAATCTGGTAAAATATTTTTAAAAATCGTTAAAGAATGGCTGCTATACCATAAAACTATTGAATCTTTTTTCTGATTCCTTATGTGAATTAAGTGTTAAATAGTATACAAAATTTTACATTTTACAAAATTTTTCTCGAAATGTTATTCTAAAACTTTTTAAAATGTTTAAGATACTTTCTTTTGTTTAATGAAGTTGTTGAATGTGCTCAAATATTGTTGCTGTTTTTTGTTCTTCACTCTTAAAAGTCCGTTATTCATAACCAAACAAAATACAACTTGAAAATTTTAAAATGGTTAAAGGCTGTGTTTTTATGTTTTTATTTAATGTAATTTTCTGATTTTGTATTACTAATTTGTAATTACGTCATATCACTGCAGCTTATATAAAGGGAACATTTTACAAATTCTGGTGGCACAGTTCAGGTTTCAACCTTGGAGCCCACCTAGAGCTTTCATTTCTATGTTCTGTGTTAATTGAGGGGTTGGTTGAAATTTCTTTAAATAATCCCCTGAATTATTTGCTTCGAAAGTGTGAGAACTCAGGAAGGTTGACGGATTCATCACGCCCTTGTATATGGAGATTTTCGAAAGATTTTATGGGAAACATGCCATGTTAGACTGCGTTAATTTTGATCAGCGAATCGATTGACATGCGTACCTACCCATCACGCCATTGTCTTTTGGGTTGGCAAAATAAAAAAATTTAACTACTACCTTTAGCTCTTGAAAACTGGCTCTCTTTTAATGATTTGTCCCAAAATGACGATCCTTACAAATCTCTTTCGCCTCACTTATATTCATGCATTGCTTAGCCGACGCTACACACGCTCTCCTATTGTATTTAATTTAATGTTCCTCCTCTCCAAAGTCTCGTGTACCATACACTCCTATGATTTTCGCGGTCTTCCTCTTCCTCTCACTCCCGTCTTTCTCTCTACTGTGATGAACCTGTTCAGCTATTCCACTCTCTTCCATTGTGTCGACATGACCTAAATAATGAAGAACACTTTACCCCTTTTCATAGTTATCAACTGTGGAAAAGTGCAAATCTTATTTTCAATATTTATTCGTATATAAAATAATTCCACGAAGTGACGCCTGAAGGTGTACATTTTATTAATTGTACTTAGTTATTCTCAAAAGACACATTTGAAAGCTGAGCTAATCAACCGGTTTGCTAATAAAGGGCTGATGAATGGAAATAAATCAGAAGTAGACGTAGTGATAAGAAGAGAATTGATTCAAAACTACTTGATATCACTGTTTTAGTTACAGTGAAGAAAACCGGAATGGATGCTTTTCATCAGGTTAGGAAGCAAGTCATAATTTATATAGTTAGTGTCAAGTAAGTCTCCTGAGCTAATAGAATGAACACACTACTCGCAGATGCTAGAGTCAGCCGTGCCGCCGTGTCAAACAGTCTCTTGCACCCTCGAGCCACACTCCAGATCACTCCCCAGTCGACAGTGTGTGAAAAGAGGAAGGGAAAAAAATACTTTTGAGCGAGTAGTGTGGAGCGACGCAATCGTTGGTGAAATTGAACTGCTCTTAAACCCCACGCTCGATTTTAGTCGAACTGTACTAAGTTTTCGCTGTCGTCGACACGTGATGATGTATCCATTGTTTATGGTCATCGTGTTACATACATGTTGATGTCACCAATCCCAAGATGACGTTTATTGTAGTCTACATTCCCAAGGGCATAGTTGCCCCCCCCACCCAATAAACCCCCGTTCGGATGCCACTTACACGTTCTGAGCTGTAGAGAAATGTTTGGTGCGCGTAGTTGTGTTTCATCGCCGCCAACCCCAGATTGTTTCCATCCATGTCCATTCATTTGATGCGTTATTAGTCTTATGAGAGCGTGCTTTACTTACAATTCGACCGATTACATTGCCTGCTATTGGGCGCTCTTGAAATCCGGAAAATGAGGTGTTCGAGAGCCCGTATAAAACTAAATACATTTTGCATAATATATTAACTTTGTGCGAGTAATTGTCTTAATCTTCTCGATTATGTAATTAAATAAATAGATTATTTAATGAAATATAATGAATTGGAATGATATGATTGAATTTGGGGTCATTATTACTGTATCCACAAACCATTTGTGTAGCTTTTCTGTGGTCTTCGCACTCCCTTCGGTCTGTTGGTAGGACCTCAAAATGCCAAATTGATAGGATAATGTTTTCACTAATTCGTATGATTATCTGCCGAAGTTTATTAGTGTAAGAGGATACGGTTTTGCTGGTAACGATGGCGTAACGATTAATGATTACACTAATACAAAAAGTTGTTATCCTTTCTTGCAAATATTTTCTTGGTGGGGACGCCAACTCTGCTACTGTATCACAATCATAACTCAAACTTGAGCCCGTGTTTTTTGCTTGGAGTCTTTGATTCTTAAACTGGAATGGCATGGTACATTAGTCGTTAAAGCTTAGAGTTGTATTATATAGTATCATATTTTCATTTCATTAGAAAAAAGACCAAGACATTTTAATGTCATTAGAAAAAGAGAAAGTCTTTGAGAGAATCCATGTTATTACAAAACTATTCGTGTTTATCTTTAATTATAAAGGTTAAAGTTATCCTTTGTCTCGCTGTTAGTAAAATAACTGCGTTTCTGAGGAACGTTAGTTGTTATTAGGCCAAAATTGTATTTTCTTCCCTAATTAGTCTGATGATAATAATTGAAGCATTTCACTTTGTCTTACATTGATGCCCTAATGATTCCGAGTAGAGATGAGGTGGCGGCCGGAAGTAAAGGGCGGTGTCATGTGATTAGGGCTTTGGATTTCAGGACGGCACTAAGTATCATTTTCAGTGTGCGAAATTACAAGTGTGTTTTACATTGGCAATTATAACACTGCTTTAATTGTTCCTCTATGCATTACATACAAAGTTGTAAACCTTGGCTAAAAGACTTGACGGTTTAATTCCTCAACATTTGAAAAATGCTCGGTGAAATGAGTATAAATAGTAGACTGACAACGCTGTTTTTTACTGGGCTTTGCCTGAGTTGCAGCGCGTTTTTTTTGTGATTTTTGAAGGCCGATGGTGACCCATCAACCTCTCACATCTCCACCCTGAGAGAACAAAACCCCAGCGTTTCCCTCGGCGTTACTTGGCCCAATTGAATCCACTTGTTTTTTATTGCTCTCCCGAGTGAAGTGGAATTCTTCGCTGTCAATAGAAAGACCCAAAAGGTCGCGAAGATGAATATTTATGAGATAAATGGCGGGGTTGACCCGATTATCCCAAAAAAAATCTTTCCTAGGCCAATCCGGTGATTGTGGGTTCGTATCCTACCTTGGAAATAACAACTGATATTTTATTTATTGAACATTAACTGTAATCTGTGAGCTAGCTATTCTATATAATATAGGTAAAACGATTAAAGCGCTGAAGTATCTTGCAGTATTCGTGAATGTGCGAGTCGTGCTTTTATCTTGGAATAGAGGAGGGGTGTACTACTCCGTAAATTCTGGTTTTCAGAGATAGTAATTAATTTTATTAGAGATCCCGAAACCAAGACCAGTGTTACATTTTTCCTTTATTGTATCTGAATAACAGATTTTATTCATTGCACATTCAGTATGTATCCTAATAGCTGTAGTTCGTATTTTTGTCAACTCGAACACCCGTCAATTTTTCACAAGACGACCCACTGAGAAAGGGTAAAACGCCCGTTTCAACTTAAAACCGGTCTATCGGAACCAAAAGTAGCCATAAATCCGCTGGTTAAAGGTCTCTCGGGTTCCAGCCATTAATTCACCGTAAGTTTCTTAAGCGTAAATGCGTTTTACTCGGGTACCGGTAATTTAAATACAATGCTCGATGATTTTGAAATGATTCCGATGTCGATTCGATCCTCCTTCGATCACATTCGAATCAGATTCAATTACAATTGTTTCGATATTATCCGGATTATTGTTCAAATGCTGACCAACAGGATGCGCTGGGTGGCTTCGATCGTCAATAAAAGCCTGAGAATTCATGATGTATACTTTATAGCTGCTAGATGCGAGAGTGGTGTTGGGGAAGTCTTCAAAATGACTCGGAACAAAACTTTGAGTGTGCTTCAGATGTCGTAGACAGCTGAAGTTATTGCAGCGCATGGATAAAATGCGTATTTATAAAACAAAATGTATGTACCTATACTCTCTCCACCTTTAACTTAGATTCTACATCTACATACTACCCCGCGAGCCGCCGCATGGGCGTGTGACAGGGGGTGGTAGGTCACCAGCCGTGTAAAGATGTAAAAGTTTTGGAGGTGAAATGGTGACATGTCCTATGAGAGTGTATTTGGAGGAGCTCAGTTTCTATTGTGGTCGCTTATTGTGCGCGGAAAGGACGAGCTTTTGTACCTATCTCTGCGGCAGAGTATCTCTCTTATTTTATCGCGTCTGTCAGACCTAGAGATGTAGTGGGGAGTCGTGATAATATTCTCTGTGTCGCTCTGAAAATTATCAGTTCTGAATTTATCAAGCAGCCTAGGCCTATCGTGCAGATTAAACTCATCGCAATAATAATTAAATATTCCCTCTACTAGATATAAACGCAAATGGAAGTATACGTTTTGTTGTAGGACATTTATATTTTTTATGGCTTTTCCCATCACTATGGATTGGGCAGACCCGGAGGTCCAGTGAACTCATAGGAAGCATGAATGAATGGAAAGCCCCGCGAGAAAGGCAGAGAAAGAATCACGTAATCCCGATTAAACTTGTCATGAAACTGCAGATATATCAAGGCATGATGATATCATCATGATTCAGGGTTAAGCTGAAAGTTTCTGTTAGCCAGTCCTAGGATAATTGGCTTATAAGATGATTTGAGGATTTTTCCCTTGGGTTCAGTAGTTATTATTTGACTCATCAGAAATATAGTTGATGTTGCCTTCAAATTATAATTTACGATTTTAATGACTTGAAGTCCAACTAATCGTCATTTTTATGAATTTTGTCTCTGGGAGAGCAAAAGCTCTTGAAAAACTTGGATTGCGTTGGCCCTGGTTACGTATTAATTTTTTAAGCGTTAATTAGTATGGCGCAATGTCTCGAGATGGGGAAGTACATTTGAAAAAAAGAGAAAGAATGTATTTCTTTGAAGATGCTGCTGAAGTTAGAGGAAAAGCCCTCAAGGTCGGGGTCAGGAACCGGAAGCTTCTTAAGTTTTCCTCTCGTGCAGAGTTTTCGTTATTTCTTTTCCTCGGGGGAATTCCCAGCGTTTCTTGGAAGCATCTAATGAATCGACGGCTGGGAGGTGTCGAGGAGTTCCAAGGACGTTCACTTCTCGTTTTCACAGAAAGTTTTGTCACCAGGAGACTGAGGTTGACAGCTAAGCTTTGACTTCAAATGGTGAAGTTTTTCTAGCCATTGGAAAGAGAGTTAAACGCTGTCACATACCAAAGATTTTCTTTGGAGAAATAATGGTGGTCATTTGACGGATTAGTACAGAAAATAAACCTACATTGGGGGTAGAAGGTAGGTCAGTCCATCCAGCTTAGTTTATCGATCATATTTTCTGATAGCATGTTCCGAAATAATAAGACTTAATGTTTTGTAAATATTAGTTTCCTGATCCTGGGGTGTTGATGTTGTTGGGAGGGAAGTTTTAGAGGCACACGATGAAAAAATGAAAACGGATCGTGACTGGCAAGAGAACTGTCAAGATACACGAATGGTCCAGTTGTGGTGTTGCGTGCTGGACCCTCGACAAAAAAATATCATTGATGTCCAGGTGCTTATTATTTTCCTTACTGAAACAGAAAGACAGAAAACGGCCTACCTTTCCTGAAACTTTTATATTTGACTACAGCTGGCTACAAAATGGACGCAGATACAAAAGCGGCCTCTGGCGTCAACAGTGAGTGTCAATGGCTGTGGAATGTAGGTTGCTTTAAGGTTCAAAGTGCTAATCTATGATCCAGTCAGTTGGATTGTGATGCAAATTGACTATTTGCTGAGTGTTAACAATAAAATAATATGCATGACTCAAATAATTGATTTCAGTCACCACACCATACAGATTTATTGAGAAATGAAGCAAATATTCTAAATATTAGCTATATTAATTGTATAGCACTTAAAATATAAAGAATCGATAAATATAGGATGACCTGTCTGCGTTTTCTTAAAAACATATATGATGTGAGGTAAGGGCTCGAATAGTTCTGCAGGGAGACTGTTTCAATCCACAAAAGTCCTGTTGATGAGTGAAAATACTTTTACATTGGTCCTTATCGACCGATATTTCACCTTATATTGATGTTTCTTCCCAGATACAGTTATGTGGGGTACGTCACTTTCTGTGAAGTTCGTGAGTATGAGCAAAGTCTGTTTATAAATGAGGGCATGACTTCGAATGCTTGAAGTTGTGATTATTCTTCATTGCTATTGCGAATGCTTAGTGTGCTTTGAGAAGAGCACTGCAAGTGATGCACTCCATTCGTCGTGTGGGACACTGTAAACTGTTGTCCCCTCGTCGCGTTTCGTTATGCGTATATATTCTCCCTCTCACTCCACCGATCAGTACCAACGTAATACCTTCTCTCCCTTCGCCTGGTGCTGCGATTCGTTCAGAACAGAGTCGAGTAACATTCTTATGACCGGTTATAACGAGAAAGCAAGAATTACATATAGCCTTATTTTCCAAATTTCTAAATAATATTTAATTACATTTCATCTTTGGTTTTATTACGCTTAAGTTTACGGTTTGTGAAATGTTTTTTGTTTCACCTTTAGAGTCCTGAGCCACAATATGCTTTCAAAATGGAGCTCATTTTGGTCGTTCGATTATCATTATTTCCCTTTTATTGAATCTTTTTAGTGATGATCCACTCGGAGTCGCATAACTATTTAGAATCTCAATTTTTAAAATATATCTTTAATATGTTTTAATTTCCCTAGATCAAGCACATTATTTGGTAATATTGGAAATTGTTTAAACATCTACATAGCCATTGTATTGCTACGACCTTTATTTAAATATGTTATGACTTCAGAGTGACGTACAATTCTCTCTTCTATATGAGGAGCATTCACTTAATTTTTTAAACGGCTGGGGAAATAGTTGTTTGTTAGATTAGCGATTTTTTAAGGCTTGGTATTTGCAATACTCTTCGTAATATGTTTGGTCTCATTGGCAACGAAGTATCTCTGACTTTATAATGAATCTCGTACACTACTCATTACACTATTAATTACATAAACATAAATAGTGATTCCTGCCTCCTATCTTATTGTAAAACCGTAGAACCAGACCCAGAATTCCATCACAACTGATGAATCTATATCTTGACAGCATTCAATTCAAGCGGCTTCAAGCCCTTAGCTCGTGTACTCTGAAAGTTTGTAGCTCTGTAAGTGCGCAGTAAGCTTAGTAATGGCGCAAGTATGCCAAGGATATTGAGATTTAAAACTGCAATGTAGGGAACTGGGCTATCTCGGGGTACGCTAGTCGAAATTGAGTTGTAACGACTGGTGTAAACAGTACGGTCTATGATTCCTAGGTCCGGTTGAGCAATGTTCCTCCATGTCATGTCTTGCTGTGAAGCCTCCTGTTAATTGTTTAATGCTTTGCCAGGTTAACTGTGTCACTCTATTAAAGGCAATAGAATAGATCCAGCTTGTGGGTGGGCTTTCGTCGGGAGTCGGTTGTGCCTCATGGTATCGCTAGACGATGAATTCCAAAGGGCCGCTTGCTATTGAAGGACCCTCATCCTTCCTTTGATCCGCCCACTCGGCATGGCCGGGGAAATAACAAGAGGATGGAAAAAAGAAAACGAAAGTGATGGATGCTGAAGATGCTGCTTTTTCTTAGAAAGGTCACCAAGGGGCTTGGAAGGACTTGTGGAGTGGTGGTGGGGTTGGTTGGTAAAGGCCCGTGGGGAGGAAGTGGTTCTCATACCAATAGGTATATGGGTGGGAAGAGTTCCTTAAAGATGAGCCGTGTGAAGGGTGTGGGGCAAAACGAGGAAAAAAAACTAAGCTTGATGCGCTAGCTGACTCGTCTCTGAGGTTTATCCCTTTCAAGGACGCCAGCAGGTGGCAGTGAGGCGGGGGAAGAGCTTGGTGGCATCTCGTGGACCAAAGGTGGAAAGAAAAGAGTGAAAGTGGACCAGGAGGTGGCCCGATCTGACGTGGTAGAGATGAACGAGGCGAGATAAGTGGAGAAGGATGACTTCTTGAGAGCTTAATTAATCAAGAACATTTCACCGTTTCTCTCTTTTTATCTGCCTGAGGTCTGCTTGCATCACTTCATCTCTCTCTATGCAGTGGAGAATTAGAAGGATGGACGACGTGGTTTGAAGTGGACATGAGGTCGTCGGAAAGTGGAATGCCTGGGTAGCGCAATGCCAGATGAAATGGGCGGATTCGTAAAAAAAATCTTTATTTCTTATAATATGTGGTGAATGGATGAATTTCATTCCATTTAAATATTTATGTGGTAATGTTGCATAGTTCCGCTGTACTTTTATTTCATTCCTTGGACGTGGGTAATGCGTAGAAAAAGATGCTGCCTGGTGATTATTTCAATAAAAAAACTAATTTGATTCTAAAAAGCCGTTTGATTTTTTATTATAATTCTTGATATGAATAAGTATACACTTTACGATGACAAAGGTTTATTTTGTGATATTATTCGGGATTGCGCTAATGAATTCCATGTTTTCCATTGAGAAAATGAGCGGACTGTTAATGTCAAGGTTTTGGTAGAATCACATATTCCATGAGTTAATGGAATATCTTATTATTATCGCTTCTACTTTCCTGTTATGGCATCAATTCTCAACGGTATAAAGGGCCTCCCTAGTTAGTCGTGAAATATGTTACTTTCGGCTGTACCCTTGAAGGGATTGATTCAATGGAACTCAATTAATCATGCGACTTCGTCTTGGTTGGTTATGTTTAAACTAAATGTACTAAATGATTACAACATTAGTGTTTGTCTCGTAATTGAGTAGAAAATCTTGTAAAGCTCTACCGAAAGTAGTTCATCCTATGAAATATTAAGAGAAGGCCAGGAAACCGTCTGTATGAAAAATGTCAATATATGCCGTGGGAGTATTTTATGCTATCTTGCCATAATAACTGAACAGCCATTCCTAAAAAAATACGAAAGTCATATAGCCCTGTGAGTGGAAAGTCTCTAAAATGTTCCTGTTTGGAAAGAAATTGCCCAATTTTCATGAATATTTGTCTTTAACAGCCATGGTGCCGTATAATATGTTTTACATTGCAAAAATTCAGCCATTGAATTGCGGAAATGTAAGAATATTAATGTGGTAACATTATCTGGCTTCATTATTTGGAATTAATAATGAAATTATCCTTAATTAAAGAAAAATTTTCTCTGTGTTAAGACTTCAGTTTCATTGTTATTCCCATTCGAATAAGCAGACTTTGGTTGAGGTAAATGAGTAAATGCGCCAATGTTTGGTGAGTTTGAGCCATCCTGTTGATTAGAGATTTAATTAGTAGAATCTCGTTATTGCGGGCCAATATAAGGCTAACTTAGTTTTATCCGATGGTTGATATTGCGTATTTCATCCAAGTGAATGATGAATGAGGTTTAATGTGATTATTTTGATACAACAATAATGCTAGCATGAATTCAATTTTTGTTATGGATACGATTTATTGTGATTTCATGGAAAATTTGCGTATTATATTATCTATGGTTTAAGTGAACCATTTTTCGATTAACTTTTCCGTTTGATATGGTTGCCGAAATATGGACTACCTTCAGCACTATATTTCTACCTTCCTACCTTCACTTCCTTCAGCACTACTTCACTACTGCGCTACCTTCAGCACTCTATTATAACTTCAGAGGTTATCATTCTCATTTTGCAATGATTTATGTATATATTTGCGAGTCTTAGTTTTCAGTCTGCAACATGAAACCGTTGGCTCTTTTCTCTTCGCACGAGTGGTGAATCAGACTATCACTCTTTCGATGGTTTTCCTAATGAGCGTGCATGAAATATTATTCGTGTAATTTGTTGGGGAAATCATTACTAATGCTTTTTACTTTTGACCATACCTGACCGTTAGAAAAAGATATAATAGGGACTTAAGATGAAATATTTGTTATCGCTCGATCGATGCAGGTCGCAGGGCGAAGGGTCCGAAGAAAATAATCTTTTCCAGATGAGAACATAACCCGCTTGATGCAAGGCGCCTTGAGGAATGAGATTTCTTCTTGCCCGGGGAAGTGTGGACGATTGCTAAATATTAAATTTCAGAGGAGGGACGGCCTCAATTTTCTGGAAGAAAAAAAATCTCCTGTTATTTCGTTGGTAATGTGGTGGAAAGGTGTTCTTATGTATCTGGATAACGGTCAGAAAAAAGTACGATGAAGTGCGATAACACGAGGAGAAATTCGTTTTTGCGCTGCGTCGCTCATTAGAAGATGGTCAAAGATTTTTCGCAACGATATTTGGATCGGATATTTGAAAAACCTCAGTTTTTCCAGGTGCTTTATGTTGTTAAACCAGTTGCGATCCAGGACCTGAAAGCAAGTGACTTGAAGTTCCGCCGGCAGGAACGCAACAGGTGGAATA
This sequence comes from Ceriagrion tenellum, assembly GCA_963169105.1. Classification (NCBI taxonomy): domain Eukaryota; kingdom Metazoa; phylum Arthropoda; class Insecta; order Odonata; family Coenagrionidae; genus Ceriagrion; species Ceriagrion tenellum. The sequence goes on from OY720637.1 coordinate 134,943,056, forward strand.
AGCATGGGAACTGGTGAATAAAATATGACGCGTAATATCATATGTAAGTATCCGCCGTTGATTCTCAAAGGCAATGGCTTTGCATCTTATTACCATGTCATCCAATCTTAAGAATTACGTGAGCGTAATAATGCGGCATATCTCGGCTTGATTCGCCGCTCTAAAGAAATATCGATTAAGAGAAAATATAAATGAGTTGGTACATGAAAAATCAGCGACGATCTTGGAATTTTTTCTGTTCTCTGGAGTCTCACTCAGCATCCGCGATGGCCGTTTCATGGAGTCGTTTTAAAGTTTATTTTTTAAAATAGAAGTTCAGAGGATTGATCTGCCGAGTTATCATTCATGGATCGCTTGAAATATTTTTGCATCGTCACCCAAGTCGATCGCCCGTGTGTCCGTATGTCCAAGATGCTGTATTGAGTTACAAAATGGATGGGGGGGGGGGGGTGAGGGAAGGTGAGAGAGAGATTTCTTTATGCTCGGAGGTGAAATTTTTCTCAGTTCACGCGGAACGACGTAATGATACGGTCGAATGAAGCGAGTCGGACAGACGCTTAATCAGTACTGTATCCAAAGGAGCTTCCGGAATTTTCCACGGAGATTTGAGGAGAGGCCTAGTAGATTGGACGCGACTCCGCCCACCGACTCGTCTCTTAGCTCCGTGCTCTGATGCGTCTCTACCTCCCTTCTTCTACTCTTCATTTTTCTGATTCCTATCTTTTTATAACTACTTCCTCACCCTCTTCTTTCCCTTCTTCTGGAAATCCTCTCATTTTTATGCTTCTACATCATAGCTTGTTCGGTGTATTAGTAGAATTGGGTTATTTGGTGCGTCGACGGCAAGGGTCATTTGCACCATGCTCAGCCCACTTGACGCATTACAAATTAGGTCTCCACAAAATGTGAAGTGTAACTGTAATTACAGATTTTATGCATTTCTGTTTTATGAGTAATGCATGTAAGTAAACGTAAAAGAGAGTACTGTCGCTACCATGTATGAGGAAAGGATAGAAAAGCTGTCTTCGTATTGTCATCTTAATAAGTTTTGCCATATTAGTGTCCAATAGTGAATTCATTTTGTGGTTCAAATGTCGTATTTCATTTGCTGTTTGAAAAGAATACGGCACTCAACCCCCTCATCGTCGTACCTTTGTCATCTCGTTAGTTTGTCGCCGTTGTTGGTAGACGGATGATTTCAGTCATCCATTTCATGGTATTTCGATTGAAATGGAACTTGAATAGCGCATTATAGCTTTGAAACGAGCAAAGTGATACGCTGATGCTATTCTCGAACCTTTCACAATGCACCACTCAATGAATTCTGTCATTATTTTCTAAATAGCTGGTCTCCTAGGATTTTTAATGTCTCCAAATGCTAAATAGTAAAAAAAATAGTGTTGATTTCCTCTTAGTAAATGTTTGTTTCTAGGAAGTGTATTGTCCCCTCACGTCTGTAAATTTTTCGATTGATGATATTAATATAAGGATCCGCTTAGCAGCGTTAATTAGATCATTGGTCCGTAAATATATTTTTTTCTTTGCGACCAACTTCCATGGGGATAATCTCAATTTATTACGCATGTGCTTGTGCATTGCATTACGCATGTGCATCTCGTATGTGCATTTAGCTTTCTCAGCACTAAGTTTTTGGAATAAGTACAATGTCACATTGCAGGATAATCTTTATTTTCCTGATCGGTATTTGGATATGAATACCAAGTCTGCCGCAGCTATTTTTCCCCTATTGTATTGAACCCTTGGAAATGATGGTGATTCGAAGAAATCATTGTCGAGTTATGACACATTCGTGAAGAGTTGTACCGTAAGATTTAATGAGCATTTAAGACCATTATGCGTTTTGTACGATCTGGATAACTTGACTGCGATCCATATATTCCAATAATCATAGCACGGGTGGTTTAAATTGAGGTTTAGACATAATATTAGATATATTCTTGCCGAAATATCTAAATATGTGTAATGCACAGGGTGGAATTTTTGCTAAATACTTAATGTAATACTTAATATAGGAGTAAATATTGATGAAATATTTAGAAGAATTGGGATACAGGAATAAATTAACTTCAGGCCTTGCAATGCGAAGTAAGTACTGAAATTTTGCCACGCTGCATTATAGAGACTAGGATTTAACGAGCTTATAGCAGAAAGGTCCGTAGGTGAAAAAGCGATGTAGATTCTCCCCAATTTGGCCGCGTATTGAGTTCTCCGCAAGAATTTGGGATCCCACTCTGGATGATGATCGTATAAATAATCGAAGAGAACCTGAACGCAAAAACTACCTTGAGCGAAGAGAGAGCGTAACACAGCCGATGGAAGCGCTACGCTGGGAGACGAATGGAATATGGACACTGCATGTCAGGCTAATCTTACTGAATAAAAACTCATCATTCGAGTTTCAAATTGGAACAAAGAATATTATTTTAAGCCCACCCTCGAGATTTATCGACTACATAAATATGATTATAATAAATGCTCCATCTAGCTTAGAGGTACAAAAAATTATAAATACACCATCTGACTTAGAGGTACCGAAATTTCTCTTTTCAGATACCATCAGTTATTACAGCCAAAACTGAGCGAGACACCAAGGCGCTACATTAATAGTTAATTCAATTCATCCTCTCCGTATTAAAATTCTTTATTCCTATTACTATATATGGATGGTGTCCTTAACCCCCACCCCCTGCCACACGGCCCTGCATATCGAAAGGTGGTGCGTAGGTTTAGATCATTGTGGCGCCTAACTTAACTATCTATTTCGCTCATTACCTGCAGAATGTAATTATTGACCCCTTAATTTCAACTGTGACAGTCAACACAATAGAAAACAGATTTTTTTCTATCTAACAGAGGAAAAATAACATTGGGAGAGTATTTCGTGGAGTTTCTCACAACTTTTATTTTACATCCTGATAATAAATTCCGCATTCATACTCTCCCGAGCATCCTGTGCGGTTGACTCCTGTGTTTCCTCATTTGTATCAGTACATATTTATGCTTTCACTTATTCCTTCTTTTTTAAATAGCGGTTGGATTGTTAAATCTCTTACAGATCTTAAAAGTTCCAAACATAAGCCATTTCTCAAGTTGTTGCACAACATACTCATTAAGTCTTTTTATGGAAATGCCTTCTTTGTATCAGGTGGAGATTTTTAATTGAATTTGTAATTGTTGTTAAAAATCCCAGACACATTATTTCCGACCGATACTGCCTGCTCGTCATCAATTAAAACAATGTTGCAGAAAGTTGATTGGGAAAAAAACTAAAAATCCACTCGACAGCTCCATAGATTATAAGTGAGCCCAACTTCTTTTGACGTGGCGCGAGGGCTTGAACTCTTTCGCTACGCTTTTAGCTGCACTTAGGAAAGGTATTTCCATCCAGTAGGGTTTTCTGTACGATTTCTCTGGAAGAGAGAAGTTATTGAACGAAATTTTATAAAGAATATGAATGGTCATTGCGTGGATATGGTTGAAATAGTTGAAAGAGTACTGGATTCCCGTCATTAGGGTCCGGGTTTGATGTTCAGTTATGCTTCAAGTTTTTAGCAATTTGGAGACCTCCAGCTTTGTAAATGAGACGTTGAATTATAGACCATGTTGTGGCTTTTTATTTGAAAGAGACTAGCATCTACACCGGGTTTCTCTCCTCCATTTCCCTTCATTACGCAAATATCCACCTTAGCTGTCGGCGGCCTCCCTGTGTCACCAGCCAACCTAGTCGTAAATGGCGTCGTAAAGTCGTAAATAACTTCTTCAAAATCCCGAGGCTAGAGAAGCAAATAGAGGTTAAGATTACCTCTGTTCATAGTTCGTTCGTGGAATGTGAAGTTCTATGTGGTCGAAAGAGGAAATTCTGAATATATTGCTGTGACAATTTGGGGGCAATGAATCTGTGATGAATATGACAAAGAGGAGAATGTGTGGTGAGCGGGAAAGAGGAATTAAATTGATTGGCATTTCGAGTTACTTAGAAGAACTTTGAGATAAGCATTCCATATTCTGTGGATCGGATTTGTTCAGAAAGACATAATCAGGAAAAGTGATCTGGAAGCTGTGTATCGGAATCTTCCCTTTGAAGCGGGGACTTAAGATTATCGCTCTGGTAAGTGATATTTTACGGCACCCGAATGACTTTCATATTTTCATGGACCACTGGATACCAGGTGTTTGTCGCAGGACAATTTTCCCCGTTATCCCAACTTCCTTGCTCATCATTTCAAGTCGATTAGTCTTCACGGTATTTTCTTCTCTCCGTTAATGGCGTTGATTGGCGTCTTCTGTAATAAACTTTATCCTCTTTGACGGACCAGCCAAATTGGTTGGCTCATTTGCCACTTCTTTTTTGACAGGTAAAAGATGTTGAACCCTCGACATTCTTTTAAAGGTGAACCAAGCCATAGCCTTGAGCAATGCATATGAATTCGAGTCTGAAAAAGGTCCATCGTTCGATTGAGATCCTTTTACCGTCTTTTGGAATTGAATTGTGAATTTCGGAATTGTCACAATACTTATTTCATGACCAAGTTTTTTGTTCGTATTGCACTTTTGGCTTCCGGTTACAATCTCAACCTTGCGTCTTGTAACGATACTCTAATAATGTGAGCTCGTCTACTGTCTTTATGTAACTCCCTGTATGGAGCTAGAATGTTACTAATTATACCTTACTCGCGTTACCTATACTCGCTGATGAATTGAAGTGCCGTAATTGCCGGCTCAGACTACCTTAGAAATGAATTCCCTTATTGTTATTTCTATACCGGAAACGTTTATGCTAGGAATGTTGCTGTTACTTGTTCAGCGTGGCGATCGACAAAGAAAACTGGGAAAACCTAGAATTGTCAGGGAATTTAGAATTTCTGGAAAAGTCAGGGAATTCTCGTAAAAGTAAGGGAGAAACTGGAATAGGGATCCTTGTTATTTTTCTACCATTGCGTTTATCAGCCAGTCTTTCGGGCCCTTTATTTCACCAACTAAAACTTACGTCCATCGCTGGCGTGCATGGAATAAGCCCCATCAATTCATGGAATATTCAGTTATGAATCTTATTATTTTTGAATCTTAGTTATTTAGTTATGAATCAGACGTACGAAGTATCCCATTTGTATATCCTCATTGCGATATTTTCCTAGTAGTGTTAAAATTCATGATCGCAATGTATTACGCTCATCACAAGGAATCCGAGGCTATGTTGTTCGGAAAATTTTACCACGCGTTTTTTTATTAACTTCCTAGACTCAGGTCGAGAGGTTGCTGGAGCACACTGGCTTATAGTAAGTACATGCTTGCAGTTCTAAAAATACGAGACGATGAGTAAAAAATTTAGAAAATTCAATTCAGCAGAAAAAAATTTGCCAGTAAGAAGTGACAGTTTGGCAATCGGTCCGGAAAATTGGTAAATCCATTAGGGAAAAGTCAGGGGAAGGTCAGGGAATTTGAAAATTGGATATCAGTAGCCACCTTGTTGTTTCTCTCGAAAAATATCTGGTTTCCTTTGCAATGTGCACTATTTTCATTGCATTCTCGTGAGAATGTTCGATTGAACTTCAATGTCCACAGCTAATCGTTCTTCCCTTCCATTTGGGGAATCGAACCCGTGAACATAGCTCGAGGAAACGTTATCAGTACTAACCTTATCATCTCAGAGGAATCATGAGTAAGAATTCATTTGCATAGGCATTAATCCTTCTCATGAAGTATGGTATGCTTTAGTGAGTTTAAAAAAAACCGTTGCTTTAAGCTTCCAGATGTCAATAATTTTGTATATTGTGGTGAAAGTATCGAAAATATGTAAGCCCACCGTCTGAAGCTGATTTGTATGTTTTCGGACTGCCCTTTCACTGCCAAACTTAAAATCTTCACTTTCCCATCTCTGGGACGTATCACCGCTTTCGATCACGTGACTATCTCGCCATTAAATCGCACTTAAGTCCCTCAGTTCAGAGGGGTGTTAAAAATATTCATTGATAGAATAATGAATAGGCTTTTTACTTTTGTAGGAATGCTTGTAACACTATCGAACTTGTGTCTATCAGCGACTCATCTATACGCAACCTTTTAGTTTAGGAGTACCTAATTCTTTATTTTCAGTGAACTACGCCACCCATTGACGTAGGCTTCCCGTAGTAAGTGGGATATCTATCGAAAACCTATCTATTTCTCTTAGTTACAGCTCTTCAGCCTTATATTTCCAGAGTAAGGGTATTTTAAAAAAAATCGCGCGACTCTTGATTCATTTCAAGGAATTTTACCATCAGCTGTAGGACTTCGGGCTATGGAAAATGTTATTAACGTAGCCATAGAGTAGATAAGCTTCGAATGTGCCAAAAGGATTTTATTATATTTCAACAAACGATCTGATTGTGATTCCATTCCAGTTTTAGAAATATACTAGTCCCTCTCATAAAATTGTGTGATATAAGAGTTTTTGAGACACGTGAACTATACTGTAGCGGTCCTGGTAGTTCTTGTATTACTTGTGTGTGGCCGTATTACGATTAGAATGTTTCATTGAATGTGATCAGGGGAAAATTTTACTTTTGTTATTTGAACTATTTAAAGTGCTGCTAACTGTACTTTTCGATATTCTTGGGTAAGGAGGGAATGAGAGAAAGTGATTGTGATCTTGCTGATGAAAGTGCATCTTCATTCTACTTCCTGTTATAAAATTCTATAAGAGGGCACGGAGCGCAGAATGTGCAAATGTTTTGCAATTCCCTTTTAAGGTAGTTTGAGCGAAAATCTTTTACCTAGAAATCAATGAATTTGGTCTCATTTTAAAGAAAAATATCTCACCCTTCTACTTACACTAAAAATTCAACCGCTTACCACATTACTTTCGGAGGTATTTGCCAAAAAATACCAGGCCTTTTACGTGGGAAATGGTACGTGTATGAACTCCAGAGATACCTTATATTAAAAATGAGGCATTCCCTACACTTAGATCTCGTAAAAAATCAACAGTGTGTAGTTTGTACGTTTCCTCAACTATTTTTAAACATCATATTGTCACCGCAGTAAATTCTTCGGGGTATCAAAAAGCCTTCCGTTTTGAAGGAGTTTAAAACGCACCGTGCGAAAAAAATGAGTCAAGTTAAAGACTTATTTAGATATTTTCATTTAATTACCAACCATTTTTATCGTACAAAACTATATTATTGCACCATTATTAATGCAATATTTTATTCATGTGTCCTACAGCTGGTGAAATTAAAACGTATCATTCGAATATGGTCTCTATTATGACTGGGGAACTATCTCGCTCGGACTGCCTTAATTAATTGGTTTCGACAGAAATGTACCGCTTGCTCATTAATTTCCTCTCTTTAGAGTCGGAGTGAATTTAACGGTCCCACAGTAAAATTTCGGCCCATTCCCCCGTCTCGCGGGCTGCCGAAGGGAAATGTCCCGAGGGAACCGCTAGCCTCCTCGGCCGACGTTCGGGGACGAGCCTTCCCTCCTGTCCCGACCCGTTGGAAGTTTTTAGCCGGTTCGGATGGGATGGATGTTGGACATCGCCGAAGACGCCCGGCTACAGAGAGCGAGAGAGAGGGGATGGAGGATTTGACGCGACGAGTGAATCCGTGTGGAGAAGTGGGAGAGTGACGAACGAGGCAGTGGGTTGAGCGACGGGATTTGAAGGCCTCACGCGTGATGTAGTGCCGAGGAGTGGTGCGTCCCACGAGAAGCGAGGTCAACTTCTCGTCCATCCTCTCGGTCCTCCGACCGCTCCTCCTCCTCTCATCATCCCCGGCTCGTCGCCCGTGGCATCTCATCCTCTGGAGCTTCAGCGGCGGAGGCTACGTGCATGTTGACGTCAAGTTCGGATGGAACAGGCAGGTGGAACAGGCGAGCGAAATAGTGACACATCTCCACGGCACAATTTGTTGGTGCTGAGGAGTGATACGTCGGTTTGTAATGTCCTGACAATATTATTAAATTAAACAATGTACATAAATTTAAATCGGAAATGTTATCTTTCTTGTATAAGAAATATTATTGTAGCGCAGTGTGGATTTCATTTCATTTTTTGTTAATTTTTATAAATATTCCTCTCAACCTTACTGCGAATTAGTAATTGTATGAACTCGTATTTGTTTATATATTTTATTATCTTGCCTTATAATACAGTGAAACTTCCTCGAACGAGGGGGTTCCGTTCCGCGACTATGCCGCGTTGCGCGAATCCGCGTCGGGGGAAGCATTGACCTTATGGAAATAAGGGGGTTCCGTTCCAAGGCGGAAAGAAATGATCATTCAGTGCCTTTTGTCCATAACCTTTAGGTGTAGTTAAGCTTTATTTATCTAAGAAACAAAAATCGCATCCTTTAAACAATTACAGCGGTGTATTCTGGTACATAAAACATTGAACTATGAGACAAAATCAAAACTTTAAGAATTCGCTTATATGTATATTGAAAAATACATTTTTGGCTTTTTGAACATTAATAATAAACATTCACTGTAGATTTATTTTCTTCATAAAAGTACAAAATTAACATTACAATAACTAAAGTTAGAATTCACTTGAAATCGTGTCGATTTTCACTGATGATACAGATATCCAACAATCGGATCCTTCACTGTGTCCACCCGTACACAGGTTGGTAGGTACCGGCCATAGACTTGAACTCACTGAAAGGGTACATACATGCAAGTATTTTTCAGTGATCTTTATTCGACCCTTATTTTGTTTATAATCTATCGATTTCTAATGAAACTAAAAATACGAAACTCACCTTAATTATTTGGTCTACTCATGGTCTGAGGATTTCAACGAGCTCAGATCTTGACTTGGGGTGAAAGCTGGCCGGAAAAATTTCGTGATCAGTTGCTGCATCGGCGTTTTCAACTCCATGAGGAGTTCTACATAAACCATGACAACTGCATCGAGACACCTCTTGAATGCCAGACTTTTTTCACTCGAAGGTTCAAACTCTTAGGGTTCGTGCTTCAAATTTTCTGCCTGCTGCAAAAAATTCTCCAGAAGCGTAACTGTTAGCTTGGGCTTTTCATACTCCGAATCTTACGAATCACCATCTTAATTTTTATCTTCACATGACGACTGCGCTATTATATCCAAATTATAAACTGTCAGTTCCTCTTCATGAGACTCTAGTAATTCTTCTACCGCTTTTTCTTCCAAATCTTGAAGTCCCTCTCCCACGATTTGCCTGGCGATATTAGTGATTGTCCTTAACTCCTTGGCATTATCAGGAAAACCTTGGGAGTGGCGAATAATATCAGGCCAACTTCTTTCCAGCAATGGTTCACCGTTTCACTTCTCACTTAATCCCATGATTCTTTTATTATTTCAATGGCCTTTAAAACATCAATGTTTTTCCAGCAGTCGCTCACTGAAAGGACGGATTCACCTCCAACATGGGAAGAATGTTGGCTAAACTTCTGCGCGTGTAGTACAAGTTAAATTCTGCAATGACACCCTGATCCAAGGGCTGCAAAAGTGAAGTAGTATTTGGTGGCAAGAACTCTACCTCGATTTCTGTGTGACGCTCAGCAAGGGATTTTTGGTGGCCTGGCGCGTCATCGAGCAGCAGGAGCACTTTAAATGCCAGGTTTTTTTCCTGTAAGTAATGCTTCACATCGTGAACGAAGGAATGCTCAAACCAATACTTAAACAGTCTTGCCTTGACCCAGGCTTTACTGTTGCTCCTCCAAAATATAGGCAATTATGTCTTGGTCTTCAGTACCCTTGGATTTGCTGCTCTATACACCAACATTGGTGTACTTTTAAAGTCTCCTGCCGCATTTGTGCAAAAGAGAAGAGTAACTCTGGATTGTCCTTAGCTGTTTTAAAGCCAGGTGCCGACTGTATGTCTTCGGCAATCAATGTTTGCATAAGAATTTTTTTCCAAAATAAACTAGTTTCTTACGCAATAAAGACTTGCTCAGACCGATAATCACACCCTCTGATGAGTACCGCGAACAAAGCTGAAAAAATTTTGAGGCTGCTTCATGATCAGCAGATGCGACTTCTCCAGCAATCTTTACATTATGGAGCTGAAACCTTTCATTATATTTATCAAACCACCCTCGGTTGGCTTTAAAAGAAAATCCGTCTTGTTCTTCATCTCCATATCGCGCTTTCAAATGGTTATTAATCTGAAGTGCTTTCCTTCTAATGATAAGCCCATCCAAAGGACCATGTTTTTGCGCCTGGTCTTCTATCCAAATGTTCAAATGTTTTTCCATTTCCTCTACCCGTGTGTTTCGCTTGCTGACATAGAAGGTACCAACAGACGCACCGAAACTAACACTGGAACGAATTTTTTCTTCAGTCTTCTTTACAGTCCGTAAAGTCGATTCGTTGAGACCGTACTGTCATGCTAATGATGCGGCTGAACTTCCGTCTTGAAGTTTATTCAATATTGTCAGTTTATCCTGCAAATTAACGCCTTCCTACTTTTCTTCGCAGGATTATCAGTAGTACTTTCGCCAGGTCTTTTTGGATTCATTTCGATTAATGAACGAGGAGAAATGCACAAACTTTGTTACTCAAAGAAAAACGCTAGCTATACACGATCCACTACGAGTCACTGCCGCGGACTATGTGATTCTCCTCAGTATTTTCCATCTCGTCTTGGGACAAGAAACAGAGGAAAACGATTAGTGGTACCATGGGGAGGATTGTGCTTCCCGAATACAAAGTAAGCAAAAAAGAGGATGTATCCAGTCAGAGGCTGACTGTCCACCTTGCCTCGGCCAATGATAGACACCTTTGGATGCCTCCTTTGCAATTTTCTTTACGTCGTGACGAAGGTAGATCTTAGCGCGGAAATGCACTTTGTAAGTATACGCACGTATATAACCTACCAGATATGTACACCGAATCCTGTATTCATTGTTCCGCGAAACACCAGCATTACATCAGTGGTTGCGATAAAATACTTAATACTGATTAAAATGGTAAATATCGCACCGAAATACTGATTGATTGCAATGAAGTTCCTTTATTTCTGCATTGAAAAGAAAATTTCTTTGGGATAAGTAAAGCATAAAAATAATTGACTGCCGTGCTAGAGGTTGAGGCTCAATTCTTGCGCGAAGTATAAAACTGAAATCTCCATGGTGAAAGAAAATCAATTGTTAATATCGGTCATTTATTGATATGAGGCCTCGATCGTACCAGAAAAAAATGGAAAAACGTCCTCCAACGGAAACCGCGTAAAACAGAAGCTTCATACCGCATTCTGTGAAGCTTGGTGCCGATTTAGGAACAGTATAAATTAGAATCGGCGTTGCGGGAAGCCGCGTTCAGGGAAGTTTCACTGTAATTGGAAATATTATTGTATTAATGAATGTATGATTGTTCATATCTTTGGGTACACCTGTTCTATCTGCTTATTGAATGTTCATATTTGTAAACTGTAGTCCTGATAAATATTATTTTTGCCACAGAGCCTCTTCTGATAAACTGCCCTTTGTTCCAAAGGTTATGAAGCCCTTGAACAATAAATATATTTAATTATTATTGTAAGTAGGAGTGAGCCCCTCCAAAGATAATACCGTAGTTGAAATATACGGATATGGCTCGGAAAGAAAGGAAGAGCAAACAATATTTGCGCAATCTTATGGTCTAAATATTGGCCGCCATCTTGGATTTTTCAGTCAGGTGATTCCCTTCCTCAAATGGCTTTGGACGTGTTCATTGATCGGATGTACTTGTGTCAACCTCGCTACTGTGTTGGACGAACTATAGTGTGGACGCTGATCCGGCTGCCGAATGTGAGATTCTGTTGCTCGCGAAATTTTCTGTGACCTTCCGTGAAGGATATTTTGGGATTCTAAGATTCAGAGACCCGTCATCATCCCTCGTGTTAGCTTCCAATATCAGTATTCTCTCTCCATTTTTGAGATACGGAAATGGTTATCCCTAAAATAAGAAATCAGTGGTTCAATAGTCATATATAAATATTTTTTGAAATTTCTTTGTCGAGCTGTTTCGTGGTTTTACTCCTCAGGACGATCTACTCATTTCGAAATGATTCCAAAAGCCAACTTCTGGCAAGATGTTAAGCTGTGCTACACACAATTTACAATGGCCACAAGAGATGTTATCGCCATTTTCGGCGACCGTCTTATTTTGTGTGATGATGGTGTTGATTCCAATGTGGCTATTTGTTGTACCATTTTCACTGTCGTACACTTTCTAATGTTAATTGGTATATTTGCAATTCTGTATTATGTTCGGAGTGATTAAGCAGCGTTTTGGTTTATGCTTTTTTGATGAAACCCCTTTTGTTACCTTTGGTAACCCCTATTTCTACCAATGTATGAAAATTTGCATGCCAAAAGTGCACATAAAATTTCAGAGGCTTTGAAATAATTTTTCGACTGGCGTTTCAATTCGGTATCTACCTAATGGCTTTTAAATTGAGTATTCCAGAGCTCATGGAAGAATTTCTAAGATAGCATTGCCGTCGAAATAAGGGAATAAGTTTTGTAAGTAATGGTAGCGGGCGTAACTTCGTGGAAATCCTTCATAGTAGGAGCGTCTGAAGAAATTACAACTTGGCTGTTTCCACATGAGGTTTTATTTTTACCGACCGTAAAACGGTAAAAATAAAACCTCATGTGGAAACAGCCAAGTTGTAATTTCTTCAGACGCTCCTACGAATAAGTTTTAGTTATAATGTTCCTCTGTTATCTCGATGAAGGCATTTTCACTATCATATGCTGTTATAAAATGGGTTGGTTTTAACGCTTTATCTATCCTGAGTGCGTCAGCACTTGATCATGAAATGATCCAAATTCTTTTTCCTGTGAGTTCACTCATCCACAATTGCACAGGGATGACACCGTGCAACTGAGGATATTTGCTCATTGTTACGCATGTGGGTGTGTTAGATTTACTTTAAGATAGTTTTAGAGTAGAATCAGTTGAAGGATGGAGAAGAGAGTGACTCTAAATAATGCGGAACATTAGTAATAACTATAAGGACATAAAGAAATCAGCATTAGATTCGAGAAATGGAGGGTTCAATCCGGCCTGTCTTAAAATTTATTTACTTGTTGTTGGAGGAATGGTGGATTTGGACTCAACTTTGGCATTCAATCTGCTAAAAGCAGCAAGGGGTCCAAAGTTTAATGACTCGCACATGTGCCTCACAAAACGCCAAAGTAGGTGTTGCGGTTGCATTTTAATATTTGCAGTTCTTTGATGTTAGAAAGACTGAATTATTCTGTTTTGTGATGCATTGTAATACAGCACCAGAAGGAATTAGCTCCTCAATGTCCAAACTTAATGTGGCCATTTGATAAGACCGAACAGTCTGCAAATGCATGAATAATTTCGTAAATTCTAAAAAAAATCCCAATGGAACCAGGAAATTTTCACTTTGATGATACCTGTGGCAAAAGAAAGTGGTCTAAAGAAAGTGACTGTAAAATTATTGAAGGTTTTTATTATCAAGTATGATTCAAGATGTTATAGATAATACTCTCCATATCTTGTCTACGTGTATTATTTTCGCCTCAGTCGCCAAGTTTTCTTACCTTGGTAGTAGTTGCTTAGAGAAGATACTTTTACTATTATTGGGCGCCAATGGAGCGATTTGGCCACGTGCTCGGTGGATGCTTAGGCAGTTGGCGAGACTCCTATGGACAGTAGAGTCGGTCGAGGCGATCACCTTTCGTCCATTTCCCACTCCACATATTTTATAATCTCCCGTCCTCTTTCGGATCGAGCCCTTGAACAAACTGGACATCCTCCCCAAACGCCTTCGTCTCAGCTGGCAGCTTACTCCGCCGCCCGACTCCATTACATCACCTACGAATAACTTATTTTAGTCTCTATGTGTTTGGCCTAAATTTGCCTCAAAAGTGGTGCTTTTTTTAAAGTGTAAAATGGGACATTTTTGACCTTGACAACGGTTTATTCAAAATTTTCTGTCGTCGGTTGGTAGTAAAGTTTGAAGATGGAGAAATGTTATTTTATGTAGGTATCCTCCACGGTGATCCGGACCTGTTTTAGTTTGTCTGAACTATTTTTAAAATCCTATTCGTTCTCTTGTATTCATTTCCTGCGCAAAATTTGAATATAATAATAATAATAATATATATTTATAATTATTGTTCAAGGACTTCAAATTCTTTGGAACGTAATACAGTTTATCAGAAGAAACTCTGTGGCAAAAAAATAAATTTTTTTTCTGGACAGTACAGTGTACAAATACGTACATTCAATAAGCATATGGAATAGGTGTACCCTAATATATGAACAATGATACATACATTAATACAATAATATTTACAATTTTTATAATGCATATTAGTAAGATTGAGAGGGGTATTTATAGAAATTAACAGAAAAGTAAAGTATAAAATGAAATCCAGACTGCGCTACAATAATATTCCTTCTTTGTTCGAAAAATTCTTTTCGTTCGTCATGAATTTTGTCGTAGAGTACTTGCCGTTGGTACATATGGTGCCTCGAATACCAGGGTAAATTTTGCATCTTCGTCGTCGGAAACATCCCTAGAAATGCAATGTTATCTGTGCCCGCGCTTGTTATCTCGAGGGTATTTGTTGTCTTTGAATCGATCGATCAGTCCGGACCACCACGTATCAGTGGGGAATATATTCTTCGTTTCAATGTAAAATTGCCATAAGGAAAAAATTTATCCATTTTAAATGGAGTGAGGATAATTTGTTTTAAATGCAGAAGGCTCCACTAACTGAAATCTTATTTAGATTATGATCCCGTTTTGAAGCGAAAACTTTGGTGTTTTTGCTCGCATTGTTTGATTGTGTATTTTATAGGTTTTTTACTATGACTGGATTTTAAAAAATTTTGATTACCGTAAAATGGGGGCATTGAACACGACGATTGATTTCCAACTAAAATAGCATGAGAATTAATAGTAAAACTGAGGATGGTTTATTTCATTTTAAGGCCTGATGCAATAATTTGATAACAATTTGATAAGCAAAGCACCTTTAATGGTGAGAATTTTAAACATTTATGGCTTAAAATTTTTAAAAGTTTTCTTTTCGTGAAATGGTTTGTAAATGATAAAATATCAGTTTCCATGTAGGATTTTAATTGATAGAATGTAATTCTTGCTTAATACTGTTTTTTGGGCACATTTTTGTGAATATAAACATGTTGGTTAATTTTGAAGAGCCATTTGTGATTAAGCGTTTTTCAAGCTTCTTACTGTGCAGTATATTAGTAGATCGTGTAAAACATATGCCTCCTAACTTTTAGAGGGATTAAGGTGGGAGCCCCTAGAGACTCGGAGGCTACATGCTAGGATTAGCTTGCTTGAGAAATTCAGAACTGGTGTATTCCAGAGCGACACAGAATATTATTATGACGCCTCACTACATCTATAGGTCTGACAAAAGCGATAAAATAAGAGAGGTACATTGCCGAACAGATAGGTACAAAATCTCGTTCCTTTCACTCACAATTAGCGACCACAATAAAAACTGTACTCCCCTAAATATACTCCCATAATTCAGATCGCCATTTCACCTCCCAAAACCTTATCCCTTACAGCTTTACATGGCATGCTAGCACCTCCTGCCACACGCTCGCAACGACGCAGCGCATGCGGCGGCTCGCAGGGTAGTATGTAGATGTTGGCTGAATACCCCATTGTGAGGAAAATTGTCTCTGCAGCTAATACAAGGTTTGTGACGTCAGACACGGGAGGTTGTATGTAATATGTAAACTGTTACAAGCGAGAAAGCCTAGGGTTGAACGCCATCTTTATGGCTAATAGTGACTAATTTCCCACGGCTTTGAGCAACTAAATATGGGTGTCGGAAAGTAGAAAATGAAGTATTTTATGTTCGTATGCTCGCATCATGAATGTCCTGCAGTGATGCAGAAATATATAAAAGCTTCGCCACCGTAGTTTACAAATAATGAGAGCGAACTTACTGGGATGTTTCAAATATGAAAAGGCTCCTAATACAATAGCCACGTATTTTACTATGTCTGACGCCAATACAGGAGGCTTGCTATGACCCTGTTAATTAATGTATTGCATGGTTGTCACACGCAATTGAAGATACGATCAAAGTATTTTGTGTACATTTTACCAAAACATTTATTATGGGAGTGCTTATACTGGCTAGAATCCAAGGTTGAAATTCCCAAACATTGATTTCCATGCTAAATATAAGGACCCATCATTTGCTAGTTCTTTTATAGCTAACGATGTATTGCCTTAATTCTCTGCCCATATTAACTTATCTATGAATGCATAATGTCAACTGCTGTTAATCACCATTAGATATAGTTCACTAATGCAGTCGGTCGTCAATAAAGAAGTTGGCTGGGAATTGCGAATTGAAAGCTTCATTGTTAATTACTGCTTCCGGGTTTGTTGACCAGTTTAAACTGGGATGATTGGGGAAAAGAATTTTCAAAAGCGGGTGTCATTTAATGGAAACATGTATGTCTTAGCATTCAAAGTAAGTCGTGTTGAACCCCCAAGAAAAATTGTGTAGGACCAGTGGTAGCGTGCTCGAATCCCGTTTTGAGGGTCGCAGGCTTGAGGCCAAGCGACGGAAATAAATTTTTCCTGCCTGGCCAACCGACTTCTGCTACCAACAATTACACGCCACCCGAATTGACCCCACAACTGTGAGGTAGCAGCCTCAGCGGAAGGCATTGATGGCGCAGATCAAGAAGATCGGACCTGTATCAACAGCCACTGCTCCGGGCTAAAGTGCAGTTCACGGAATCGGCCGGGGTACTGCGATGTGGAAGGCAACGGGGAAATTACCACATTAATCTCCCTAGAAGATGCAGTCTTGCATTCTATATAGGACATGATGACATTCCTCCCAGGAAAATATTTCGGAGGTTAAATAGTCCCCCAATCGGATCTTCGGGTTGGGACTACTAGGAGGGGTACATCAGTCATGAAGGACACTGGAGTCCACTGGGAGTCAGTG
Source organism: Ceriagrion tenellum (assembly GCA_963169105.1). Taxonomy (NCBI): domain Eukaryota; kingdom Metazoa; phylum Arthropoda; class Insecta; order Odonata; family Coenagrionidae; genus Ceriagrion; species Ceriagrion tenellum. The sequence continues at coordinate 134,960,012 of OY720637.1, forward strand.
GGTGGGGTTAGAAGACTACTGGAGCGACAGATATCGACTGATTTGTTTCGGAGACGACCAGAAGAGGTTGCAGGTGTAACTATCATACTGAAGAAAGAATGGGACAGGAGAGTGAAGTCAGTGTGGAGGTAGAGAGAAAGTATTCTAATTGTGAAGCTGGAAGGAGAGTGGTGAAGCTGGAAGGAGAGCCGATGGCCACAGTGATGATTGTGCAGGTTTACATGCCGACGTCTATACATATGAAAGAAGAAATTGAAGAAGTGTACGACCAAATTGAATAAAAACTCAGGCTAGTGAAGGGGAAAGACAACTTCATCATCATGGGATAGTGAAACTCAGTGGTAGGATAGGGAAAAGAAGGAAATCGTGTAGGATATTTCGAAATGGGAAAAAGAAATAACAAGGAGCAAGACTGGTAGAGTTCTGCAATTAGAAGAATATGGTAGTGGCTAACAGTCTCTTCGAGCACCGTCGGCGTAAGAGGTACGCATGGAAGATACTAGGGGATATTGTCAGATTTATTTGTTGGATAGATAGACTTGTCAGAGTCAGATACAGTAACCAAGTAAGGCAGTGCAAGAACTATCCCGGTGAATCTATAAAAATTGGTCTCAACCTAGAAGTCATGCACTGCTACCTTAGATGCAAGAAAATAAAGAAGATTAAACGCGAACCAAGGTGTGACACCAAAATACTGGCCGAAGAAGGAAACAAAGATGGATTCGCCGCAGGCGTCAACAGGAAAATGAGGATGAAATGGGAATCGACGAAAAATGGGATGAGCTGAAGAGGACAATCGCAGAAGTAGAAGGCGTCAACAGGAAACCAGAAAATGAGGATGAAATGGGAATCGAAGAAAAATGGGATGAGCTGAAGAGGACAATCGCAGAAGTAGCAGAGGAGCTACTGGTGAATAAGACGGCCAACACGAAGAAGCCTTGGATAGCGACGGAGATAAGAAAAATTACAGAAGAAAATACAAGAACCCCAGAGACGAATGTGAGTGAACCCTCTACAAGAAGCGAAGGAATCAAGTCAATCGAGAATTCAAGAAGGCTAGGAAGGATTGGATCAAAATCTGCTGCGTGGAAGTGAACGAAAACATGAAGAAGGGAAGCACTGAAACAGCATATAAGCTAGTGAAGAAACACTTTTGAGAGTGCAAAACAGGGAGCAGGAACATCAGGGATGTGATCGGGAATATATTGAGAGAGGATGAAGACATTGGGAATAGATGGAAGCAATAGATCGACGAACGCAACCAAGGGCCGACGCCGCTGGAAGAAAATATAATAACTTGACGAAAGCGAGGTTGATGAGGAAGTTCGGGGCACTCTTATATTGAGGAGTGAATTGAATAGAGCAATGTAAGACCTAAATAATAACAAAGCACCTGGAGCAGACAACAGAAACGGAGCGCTCGTAATCCAACTTTTTTTCCTAATCTTTCTTAAGTGTCCTAATCTTCGTCGTTATCCATCGCTTCTTCGTGTTTGGCGTCTTAATCACCTGCATCAAAGCGCTCGGACGTTCAAGCGACCTGTACGAGATAATAAAAAATAGCTACCTAAATGGAACACTTCCAGAGAATTTTCAAAGGGGCGTATTGATTGCGATACCGAAGAAAACAAGGACGGAGAGATGAGGTGCACCGAACCTGTCGAGTCGATTTTCACGTGCATCAAAGATACACCAATAACAAGCCGAAGTGTGGAAAGGATAATTGAAGAAAACCTCTCGGAAAACCAGTTAGTATTTAGGAAGATCAGAGGTGCCAGAGAGGCTACATCTACATCTACATAATACCCTGCGAGCCACCACGAGGGTGTGTGGCAGGGGGTGAAGATCACCAAACATGCACTATTGCCATTCAAGTAGGATATTTAAGGGAGGAATGCTAGTGAACAGGGTCACATGCAGCTAGGTGGTTAGTATCTACGTAATAAGAAAGGGATTATTGGTTGTTATTAAATGCATCATGCACTATACTCTGCACTATAATCTGTATGCTATTACTATACATGCACTATACTCTGTATATTCCATGGGTATACTCTGTCTGGAAATAATGGTAAGGATTACAATACTTATGAACAAACCATTGTATGTCGCATTCATGGACCTGTAGAAAGCCTTCGACAATGCTGAGCGGAACAAGATATTCAGACTGCTGGAAAAAACACGAAATGGATTACGACGACAGGAGAATAATCTGCCAATTATACAGGAAGCAAGTTATCACAATGCGAATGAGAGACACAAGTCAGATAGATGCCATAATTAGCAAAGTAGTAAGACAAGGATGCTCACTCTCTCCAGCCCTGTTCAACATGTACTTGGAGAAGGCTTAAGGATTTCATTAACAAATGAGTTATTTTGTGATGGTGTGAGTGAAAATAATGATGTGGTGTATATAATAACACCAATTTTTTTGTGGCGGATAAAATTGTCTTACTGTCATGCCATAGTCTCACCGAGATTTACTTCTTAATGACCGCTGCATTAGTGTTTGCCGTACAATATAATTGAAATTATGGTAGCAGCTTGTGTCAAGTATCCTGAAATGTGAAGAGAAGAACGAACCAATATATATGTAAATTTTACGATTAGTTATTTTTTTAACCACGCAGATATGGTAATAGTTTAGGCCCCTGCATATTTACCTGTAGTATGTGTATCTAAATGCGCATGGGGTAAAACAGTCCCCTACTAGCATCTCAGTTCATGATTTCTATACAAAGTTCTAGAACGAAGAAAACATACAATGGTTAAAAACCGAGGTAGTGAATTCCGTAGTTTTATGATGCGCAATATATCACATACTAGTCCATATCACAAATGTTGCTACATTTTTTAGTAAATAGGATGGAAGCAATAATTATCAAATAGTTAAGTGATAAAGGGAGTGAACTGTAAATGAGGAAGATGCTGAAAGTTGTCCGGCAACATGGGATAAATGTTCGCGACCTATTACGAGATATTAAAAGCTATTACGCGACCAACTTTACTGTGATAGTCGCATCTAATGCTGTTGTCGCCTGATGTTGAACTAAACATTATAAGAGCGGACTCGAAAAACTGTTGTTGCACTATAAATTCTTTGTATGTTCCGTTCAGCAATATTGTCTTCATCGTCAATGAAAGATAATCGTTGGCATTGTCGACATATCTTTGTGAATAGGATGATTCTCGTCTCTAAGTTTTAAAATACCTTCAACTCCTCATATCCGCAGTTGTAATTGCGCAACAAGTGTTGCAAACCCCGCAACCTTTGATGAGAGGCAAACGAGTTCATTACCCTTCGAAGAAATACCCACCCGGTGATCACCACAGTTTGAAACTTGTCCACCACCGCATGGCCGCAATCCCAAGAGTGTAGACACCTATCTTCCTACACTTTAGTATCTCGTTTTACGATGAGTCCACCAATGTGAGATGCGCATGGCGGTTCATTCATTATTCCTCGATGGGAGGCAACTAGTGTGTGGGCCTCAAATACCAAGCTTCGCTCTTTTCTCCCTCTTTGGCTGGTTCATCCACCTGTCGCACCGTGGAAGCAGGTGGCGAAGGGAGGACTGGCTGTCTGTTCTTCTTTCGGGTGGTTGGACAAGAGCGGTTGGCGGCAAATATGCGCGCCGCACCCCAAGTGCCCCTTCGCTAAAGTACCACAGACCCATCGTTTCGCACTTTATTACTTCGGCCTCTATCTTTGGCGCTGATGTCTCGAGTGTCTGATACCTCGCGTTCGCCTACGAGTTCGGAGGGAAAAGTGAACGATCCCCCGAATGGAAGAGAATGTCCTCAATGATTACTTTAACGCATGAACGTGGAAGATGGCGTCATCGTATTCAGGGTTCATGAACTTAGTCTTACACCACAGAGTACCTACTGTCGGTACAAAAATTATGTAGACTCGAGTTTGGACATTGATTAAAAATGAGCCCTGGTACCTATATGAATGCAAGTTACAACTTATTTTAGCTTGTTTTATTTTGCGTTTAACCGTGCTTGCCGATTATTTTTACATTACTCTCTCGATTTTTAATTCCGGTGAGAACAAAAAAAGTGCCGGTTTTTTGCCTTTTTCGAACGGAGCGCTCTCTTTGACATGTAATAGTGAAGAAACTTGAAGTTTAATCTTAATGAACCTGTAGTATTGTGTATAAAAAACTTATTTAAAAATATCTTTAAGCGTTCAGTTATCTATAATGTGCCATAAAAAGTTATTAACAAGTATATGAAACAACTTTTTCTTGGTTATGAAACGTAGTAGAAGCAAGATCTTGGTTTTGATTTGAAGCTCTTAACAGCAGTATTTAATAACAATTACTATCGTAAACTCACATTGTGATATCGATTTTTAACGAGTTAATAAACAACCAGGTACTTAAGCGGGCTCAAGACAGCGGCAAGGCGGCCGTCTTCGCGAGAGGGGTGGTGAAAGTTTGAGCGCTGTTAGAGATAACTAAACGTTTAAAGGTACTTTTAAATAAGTTTTTTTCTACACAATACTACAGGTTTATACGATTAAACTTCAAGTTTCTTCACTATTACATGTCAAAGAGAGCGCTCCGTTCGAAAACGGCAAAAAACCGGCACTTTTTTTGTTCTCACCGGAATTTAAAATCGAGAGAGTAATGTAAAAATAATCGGCAACCACGGTTAAACGCAAAATAAAACAAGCTAAAAGTTGGTGTAACTCGCATTCATATAGGTACCACGGCTCATTTTTAATCAATGTCCAAACTCGAGTCTATATAAGTTTTGACCGACAGGTATTCTTCTCTTTTCTACAACTAAACCTTAGGGTTTCCCATATTACTTTCCTTCATTCAGAAGTGTGAATGAAGTAGAATTAAGAGATTTAATATTGTATGTAACGGATGGTTTTTTAATACCAATATATGCGGTGCTGCGTTTGTAGCCATTTTAAAAATTCCTGATAAGGCAATTGGTTAAGCATTGTGACTTTGGCGCTGACTTATCATTCCTATAATCTAGCTTTGACGGGTTTTCAGTAAGATTCTTGTAGCATGGTGGATGTTGCGTTAAGGAACTTCAAAGGCCGAACTACATCCGTCTCCGCAGTTCTGCTCACATTATGAAAGAGGCGTGCTGGGTCGGCTTATTGTTCAATTATTTGTTTCTTTAGCCATAGCGCTGACTATTGACGAACTATTGCTTTTAAATGAGGTCCAAATGAAATTACTTCCATATTATTTCTTCTCACATGGATTACTGAGAGGTAAGAGCACACAGAACGAAAGTGAAAAATCTATGTTCGATTCTCGGTCCATTTGAGTTTTCTTTTCGTGGAATCGGCCATATTTTTACCTTCAGGCAACTGTTACAATCGGCCTTTTTACATATTTGTCTGTGCTTTTTCCCCTTTCTTCAGTTTGAGAGAATGTATTCTGCGAATACGCTGCCTCATAAAAGCTGCAGTCGGTTAAATATACTTTCTCGAAGCTTCAGCTCTGCTCAACGAAATCATTTCGCGTCGGAAATTGTGTTCCTTTTCTTCTTCAATTACTCAATGTTACTGCAATACTAATAGAGCTCTGCAAACGCCGTTTATGATTCATGTATTTAATTATATTTTGGTTTTCATGCGTCCAAACGGATGTTCCTCGAATGTAAGAACATAGCGTTTTTTCATCATATTCTATGCTTGAATCAATCAATTATTCATTTAACACTATAATTGGAGTATTTCATGTGTGTCAGTTTGTGAAAGTAGTGAACGCTATTGGTCTTAAGATTATATAGAGGGAAGAAGATGATAGCTCCTTATTTTAGCTAGGTTTTTAATATAAAATTTTGCTCACGTGGAACAATGGCGTTCTTAAGGACTTCAAATTGTATTGTTTCTAGTGAATGTTTCTCTAGAATCGTTGAAAGCGGTGACATTGTGCAAAGCGACCATCCCAGCCGAAACAACACCCCATTGAGTGCTAGCGTCTTGGGCAATGAGAAATTCATTTCTTGATGCATTCGGCAATCACAATGATCCGTCGTGGAAATTCCGAGGAAAAGCTAAAGGGAAAGTTATGATGATGCAGTTTCACATCACTGATCGCGATTAAATTAATTATTTATCTAGAACAAAATCATAGTTTATTTCACATTTATAGCTGTGGAATAATAACTGTCAACTTTTTGTAAATTATTACTAGCGTAATATACGTCATTCTTGCAAAAAGTCAACTCGTAAATATTTTTGATATTTGCTTCAGAAGGTGGCATAATTCGTTGCTAGATGAACTTTTCTGCGGCAGGAGAGTGCATGGAATGAACCGCTTCTGGCACGGCTTACAATGGCATCTCTCCCCTGCTATTACTTTCAGCTAAAAATTTTTTCCTGTGAAATTATATCTTCCATTTTCATTAATTTCTTCTTTCAATTATTGGCTGCGTTGCCTCGAATTGTGCTAATCACGTATAGACCCATTCATTTAATACTAAATTGTGGTAGCACACTTCTAACTACGATGCCAGCCCTCTTGGTAACATCCTTTAGATTTTTGTAAACCCTTCTAAAATCCCTTTTAATGGAATTATCTTCGATAGTAGCCTTATTTTTCCACAAATTCAACACATGCATTTGTTTTCACTCCACCTTATACTGATTTTTCTCCCGCAATAGTCTCCATGCGTTATTGGGATGGGGTTCTAGAGGTGAAGACTCAACAACCCTAATATGAACGCCACTTTTCAATCTTCTAAGAGCCGCGCTATCATAAGTATAAATTTTCCCACCACCAACGACAGTGTTCTGTGGTTAGTCTGCTAAATACCATGTCTGAGATTTAGTGATGCCGTCGTTAGCATTTTTATCAGCTTAACATATATGGAGGTGAATGTAAGGCAATGACGTTTAATTTGGACACTACTAATTTCTGCTCGGTGTTTTTCCACATACTCCCGCACGCCATGGCGGTTGGCGTGCCCGTTTCGAAGTTAAGGCACGTTTTCATGAACGCGTTGCAGACGAAGAGACGCGAAAGCAAGATCCTCAGCCAATCAGGAGGCCGGATATCTTTGCGAGAGTTCGCGTATGTTCGCGTTGAGTCGCGTCGCCCGAGTGGAAATATTTTCAACTTTCGACGCGTGGAACGCGTAGAATCACAAACATGGCAGACCGGCGAAGTGTAGGTTCCATGGATGAAATAATCATCTCCGAAATTCGAGAGAAGTACACGTATCTGTACAATTATAAGGACTATCGATACAGTGATAGAAACCTAATGGAGAAGGCGTGGAGGGAGATAGGATATCCATTGGAGTGGAAGGTAAGAACAAATTTTATTTCCGATGATTCTCAAAGCTTAAATGAGTTGATGCTTTGGTGGTAATATCATTGTGTTTTACAGCAAAAAATGTGTCGGCTCGGTGGAAAGCCGTCCTGGATAAGCATTTGAGGGACAAAAAGAAGCTCATAAGTTTTTTTTTACCATTTCTTCTCTGCTGTAGATACCGCGTAGACACCACCTACAGGTTCGCCTACGCGCAGGTTCGCTTGCATGCGAACGGTTCACGCGAAGAAACGACGCGTCTCGTCGCGCGCGTGCGCTTCTGACGCGTCCATGAAAACGTAGCTTTATGAGTGCTTTGATTCGTGGACTGCTTCCGTGACATCTCCGCTGCTGCCCTCTCCTCTTCCGCATCCTTCCAGCTTCACTCCCTCCCTGCCTCCCGTCACCTCCCCTCCTCGATTCCGTTTCGAATCTTTAAATGCATTTCCTTCAAGGTCGCCACGACCGACCAGCCTCCCCCTCTTCTGCTTCTCTTCCCGTCCCAAGTCCTGTTCTTCTTTCTTTTTTTCGCTCATTCGGAGCTCTTCTTTTTTCCTCTCCGCTCCCCTGACACGGCGGCGCGTGTTTTTCTCCTCTCTGCACCTCCTCTACATCTACATCTACATACTATCCCGCGAGCCGCCACTTGGGCGTGTGGCAGGGTGTAGTGGGTCACCAGCCTTGTAAAAGTTTTGGAGGTGAAATGGTGGCATGTACTGTGGGAGTTTATTTAGAGGAGCTCAGTTTTTATTGTAGTCGCTATTGTGCGCGGAAAAACAAGTTTTGTACCTACCTGTTCGGCAGAGTCTCTTTTATTTTATCGCATCTGTCAGACCTAGAAATGTAGTGAGGCGTCATGATAATATTCTCTGTGTCGCTCTGAAACTAACCGGTTCTGAATATCTCAAGCAGCCTAAACCTAGCGTGCCGCTTCCGAGTGTCTAGGGGCTCCCACCTTAATCCCTCTAACAGTTGCGTAACACTATATGTTCGTTCGTAACAGTTTTTAACGGAGCGTGCTGCTTTTCTTTGTATTTTGTTAACTTTTTTGGTTAAATCCTAATGACCAGGGTCCCAAATGCTCGCGGCGTTATCGAGATGTGGCCTAACCAGAGCAAGTAGCATCTCTCTTTTAATTTTTTATCAGAGGACCTTACTATTATACGCTTAACAAAACCTAGTTTCTTTAATGGTGTGCCGCATATGTTTTGTGTGTGTATGGTCCCCACGATATATCTGAAGTTAAGGTAATTCCAAGATATTTTACTGTATTTGAAGATTTTATGTTTACTCCCCCCACGATGTCGGTATGGCTTTTGTGTGATGACTTTCGCAGGAAGTGAACTGTGGTGCATTTACTTATATTTAATTCTAAACCCCATTCCTGGCACCACGAATGAACGTTGTCAAGGTCAGATGACAGAACTTCAAAGTCCGCGTCTTCGCTTAGTTCACGGCTCTCCACCATTACAGCCTCTCTCTCTCTCTATCTCCTCTTCTGGTGGACGCGGGCAGAAGACGATCTTCCCTCGACCCATTGTCGCCCTTCGATCCTTTCTCACGCCGCATCGCATTCCACGGCCGTCTTCCCTTAAAATCATTTCGCATCTGGCGGCCGAGTGCCCGGATGAGGACGGTCCCATGAGGCATCCGAGGCAAAGGATTCTATCGATAAAAATCTGCTCAGTCTTTTTAGTGTGGATATTGTTTCGGCTTAATTTTCATTGCAAGCCCCAGAGATAAGCATGTTCATTTTTGTATTTTTCTTTAGTGAATACCTTCTATTATGGATATATCTCTCTAGGCAAATTGTTGGTACATGTTCATTAGTACATAATTTTCGTTTGTTTTTTCGTTTTCTTCACTCAGTTTCTTTCCTTCTTGCGGTGTTGTTAAATTGTTAATGTGACTTTTTAATTTTCCTCTGAAGTAGACCCTTTCCGATGCCTTTAGGTTTAAACTGCTCGCTTTGCTTTTTTTGTTTATTTAGGTCTTAGTTGGTCCCAAAGTGAATAGAAATCTGTTATAATATGGAAAATGTGGTGGAACCTGTCATTCTCTGAGTGTGTATGATATTCCTCTAATTAAATACTGCAGGACCGAATAATCTCAAATAATGAATTTTTGTGTCGTATGTACTAAGGAGTGCTTTGAATTGGCTTATAGGCCCCGAGTGCTCCAAATCGGACCCTTCGGAAAAGGGGGAATATCGCTAAGCTATGATTTTGCTCACTGTTGGTGGCAACGCAGTACACCTAATTAATAATAATACAGTCGTAGAGCTCGGAGTTCGGCTCCAAATCAAGGCTCCCTATTTTTCATTGCGGATGAGCCGATTACTATGAAATATGGCACCCAGATACATTCATGGATGGATTTTTGGGGAGGCGACCGACAGCTAAGGTTATTTGCGCCATAGGGGATAGGTAAAGGAGGAAGGGTGGATAGAAACCCGGCGTCGGCATTAGCCTGCTCTTAACGAAAGGCACCAAGGAGATCACGGTTTAACGTCTCATCCGACAGACGGAGTACTGTACTCTCTAGTGCTCTCCACAAGACACTCAAGTAGGGATGGGGTTTCCTCTGAAAAACATCCTCCTTTGCAGGGATTTGAACCCCGGCCGCCCGTATGGTTAGCCAATACTCTAGCCACCGCATCAACCCTATCCCCCCAGATACATTCATTCTTCTCGGTATAAGTAGGAATGGGCCGTATGAGAAAGGCCCAAGGGCCTCGAGGACCGAAGAGATGGCCCTCCAAGTATGTTGAAAAAACAATTCAGTGCTTTGACTCCAAGTTTCCTATATTTCACTACCATTAGATGAGGAATAAAATTAGTGCAGAAGTTTCTTATTTTGCCTACTTTCACTCGTTTTAGGGCAGGATTCTTCAGTTGGCCGAAATAATTTTAAAATCACATTTATAGCTTGGCTACATTAAAAGTGGATCAGTGCAATTATTTATAATTTTTTCCCGCAGAACCGAGTCTTTTTGCTTCTACTTTTTACAAATCTTAATTCAATACGTTCAAAATTTAATTTCCGTAACGAGACTACATCTATCAAATGGTGATGTATTAGTACAAAACCTATCATTTACATCTGAAAGTACAATGAATTAAATTAATATATGCATCAGTTAAGGTATCATAGTAGTTATTTCACTTGAATCATTTTTGGTCCTTCAAAGTCGCTTCTTTGGGGCTTGTCAGCTGCTACCACTTAACTGTATAACTTTCCAAATCTTATGTGGTCGTTGTTCAACCAACATGAAATAATCTGTATATTTAGCTCTTTTTACATTTTACATAAAAGCATTCTACAAACATGGGCTTACACATTAACATCATGTTCACCTGTTACATTAGTTGTATTGTAGTAACTATTTTTTATTTCTCTCTGAATCTTGTGTATTGTAAATAGCCTCTTCGAATTCTCAATCAACTCATTATATTGTGTTGGTACCGCTGATATATAAAAGTCTGTGTTGTTCTTAAATGGTATGTCAGCTCTTTATAGTGTGTCCCAAGGTAGGACCCCTAAAATCTGAAATATTTCTTCTTCGTTCAGACCGGATAAAGACGATGAAAAAAGAGGCTTGAAAGAACCCATATGTATTTGATTTTGCCTAGGTCAATATAGTAGAAAAGAAAATATTTACTGTGTTGGTTTAACGGTAGCGTCAGTGACCAACCACAGCCACAACCATAGGGAAAGACACTGACAACTCAAGGTTGATTGTGAAAAATTGTGAGGACTGACGTTCTATAAATACGAAAATTTAAGAAAGGAGTAGAGGGATGAGGATGCTATTGAGATGCTGATGAGAAAGAAGAAGAGGGATGAGGATCCCTTTAGTTCGCAGAAGAGGGCCACCTTGTGGCCGAAATACGCGTATGCGACGCACACCCTCGTCTTTTCCTGTTTTATTCCTATGACCAAGCTCTTCTCGAGCCTGATTCTCCCAGAAGTTGGGCCCTGTTGAATGTGTGAATGACTGCTTTTTGAGTGCATGTGAGAGTGATTGCTCTGTGTGTTTGTGATCATAACTCAGGAGTCCTTAACGGGGTCTCTAAAGCCCTGTGAAGGATCCCAATTGGGTTGAGTGTGTTTGTCTGTGAATGGTCACTGGCGAGGAATTAACGTTCCCGTAAACCTTCACAAGGGTATCCTGGCTGAGAGGATGTGGTTGGTCACTGACGCTACCGTCAAACCAACAGAGTAAATATTTTCTTTTCTATCTTTTAATGAGTGGTGCCATTAAATACGGCCATTGGAGAAAATTCTCACCCTATTTTGTCAATTCTACGAGGCCGTAGAGCTCAAGTTTCCTTGATTTTACCTAGGTCATGTGAGAAGTAATTTCTTTTAGTTGATGGTTAGGGGTTTCTTGCCAAAATACCCACCAAATCCTAATTTGTATGGTTATTTTGTGGAGTTTCTATTCAGTGCATTGAATTCCCGTCAAAAGTAGCATGAAAAAATTTCAGGAAGATTGTGTGAGCCGCTAATGAATATTTCTTCCTCATGACTGTCGTTCGTCCTGGACGGTACCTCGAGTTACGTGCATAAACAAGCCCATGGTTTGTGAGGATGGTGCCGATACGCCAGACATCCATCAAGGAGGCTATAAAAATAAATTAGAGATAAAATGTTGTGAAAATCTAAATCACTTCTCTAGCTAGCATTTGTTTACATCTGTGTCATCGATCAACGAAGTATCATGGGGCCTACTCGTCAGGAGAATGGGCGCTCATATAATTCGTCCGAATACTGTTGCCCTTGTCTGCAAGTGGCTGGCAGAGGGTACGAAATTACCTAAGCCGTCAAAGCTTCTGATACTGATTTAAATACATAGATTGTTTAAATATATTCAATTTATAGGCTTCGGCAGTTTGCTGCTGTAATTTTGCAACACATATATTTATGCATAATTTTGTGAGCATATGTATGCTGAGAGTAGATATTCGATCGAATTTATAATATCTTTAGCATTTTCATGAATCGCTGATTCTTTAATACCTTTATCTTGCGAGTGGAGAACAAGGTATTGAGTTAAGAAATTGAAGGTCAGGGGGTGTGACGCGCGGATAAATGAAAACCTTGCGATTGAACAGATGCCGGAATGATTTCCTGCTCTCCCACTTTGAAATGAACGGTTCTCCGACGCCCCTTTATACCGCGCGCGCTTCCCCGCTATCGAACGCAGTAATCCTTCCAGCAGGTTGCGCCTTCGTCGTCTCTCCCCAACCACCCATCACGTGCTCATGGCAACACCGTTTAACGCCCAGTCATCTCGATGGGTGCTATCGCATCGCCGACCGGTTTCGAAATTGACCAATACGAGGCGCTGATTGCCGTAACGGTTGCGCGGTCGCGCGCGCATTATTGGAGAACAGGGGACGGCCAACATCTCCTCGTCTCCATCCTTTCCTCTACTCTTTCCCCTCCTCTTCAAAATACCCACTAAGATATGCCTGTATATCTACTTTGGGCCATCTCTTTCTCTGGGGAGGATGGGATGGATAGAAATTTTCTCGGGATATTGAATGTCCACGGCTGGCGAGTGATGGTCACGACTGAGAATTTCGTCACATAACTCGAGTTCCGGAATCTCATCCCTGCAGTGTCCAAATAGGACTCCAGGATTTTCCATTTGCACTTCCAAGGGTTTAGTGTAGCGGAAGGCACTAACGCATGTGGAAAGTAGTAATAGGAAAGGCGGCCGATAAAAAAGCTGCTCTCTCCGTTTGGAATTGTAATCGGTGCCTTTTAGAAATAACTGAGATAATCACGTGAAGGTGATACTTCGTATTCTTTTATATTTTTAATGCCACTCTCTTGGCTAAATAGTATTTCTAAGTTTAAATTTGGATTGTGTGAGCATATCAGTTAAACGATGTGTTGAAAGTATCATTACATGTTTTCTGATACAAATACATGTTGTCGACATCTCTAAATGCAAATATTAAGTTCTCAGGCAAGTTATTATAATTTTAGCTCTCTCAAGAATTTATTGACTGAATTCATCGATTACTTTTGTATTTTTTCTTGATATATATAATTAGGTGAACAAACGTAGGACTGCATTTGATTATCCGGAAAATGTTCTATGTAGCAGTACGAACTTCTAGGGAAAACAGGCGAAAATTTTTCTGTTTCGGAGTTGAATGGTTTTTATTCTTACTCATAAATTTGACGTGGAAGAACAGTAGTGTGACCATTGTAATCAAGTATCTTAGCGATTGATTCTTTTTAAGTACCTTTTAGACTTATTTCAGGGCGTCCAATATAGTATTGCATCGTTGCATCAAGATCTGAGGCTTTCCCAGCGTGAGATGTTGAGAAGCTCTATTCAGGAAGTCCACCGGGTGAGAGGCGATGGATGATGGGCGACTCAGCCATCGAAACGTCGGCACGTATGGAGTCTCTCACCCGGTGGACTTCCCGAGTAAAGCTTCTCTCCATCGTTGCCATTTTAGATATATTTATAGCGAGGAGACTGGCGGGGAAACTAGATAGGGTATCAGGAAATGCATCGGCTAAATCGTGCTCTCCATGGTTGGATAAAGTATTAGTGGCTGAAGAAGTGGGAGGGGATGAAGAATTAGTTGATGTGACTGGAAGTAGTGAAAGTTTAGCCGGAAAGGGTATGAGTGAAAGGTTGTCAAGGATAGTGCACCTTTATCGATGCCAAAAACTTAGAATAAGAATCCTATGCTTGCTAATTTATCCCTCTGTTTAAAATTAGGAATGTTACTAACAGATATACGTCAAACGCTGTTTAAAAAGGTGAGTGGCTAGTACCTTTAACCCTTCGGTAGGCGCGCGGGGGTCTAACAGACCCCCACAAATTTTTAATATTATAACTTTTTAAATGTACGATGAACATTTTTGAGATTTTCAGTACCTTCAAGAAACTTGATCATCTCCTATAATTAATAAAAACAAATGAAGTAGTTGATAGTATCACTCTTTTTTACAATTTTTACGTCATGGGGGTCACAGTGACCCCCGCGCCTACTAACGTTGCACCTTGTGCCCATATGTATAATATTATTACGCGCAAGAGTTCAGAACTCCACAAAATTTTACGCAAAAAAGAGGACATTCAAGATATTTAGAAATTTTAGGGCTAAACTATAAGGTATTGTTGCATAATAGATTCAAGTACTTAAAAATGATATCTTAATTAAGTATTCGGGTGAAAAAGTTCAGAAAATATTCAAATTCGTTATTTATTGTAAATTTTGGGGGTCCGCCATCACCCCACGGGCCTAGCTGCGTGAAGAAAAGTGGGCGAGCTTACTTAATGATCAATGGAGTGTGTGACATTTCGGCTTTTGGCAGAATGCGTGCCGCATATATCCATGTACAGTGTGCATGCCGAATATTTCTGTGCAAGCGTCTGAAAGCATAAAAAAACAGGCGCTCTTAATGGCTTTAGTGAAGATATTCAGAAAGACTACTCATAGCTGAGCAGCTCTCTTAGCTATTTTTTCACCCCCGGAACGTTGTATACTAAATTAACGGCTTTGGAGGCATTAAGGTAGCTTGAGTGAAAAATCATTTTACGTAAAAATCAATGAATTTGGTCTCATTTTAAAGAAAAATATCTCACCCTTCTATTGACACAACAAATTACCACATTACTTTCGGAGATATTTGCCAAAAAATACCAGCCCTTTTACTTGTGAAATGGTACGTGTATGCACTCCAGAGAGACATTATTTACAAAATGAGGTATTTCTAACAGTCAGATGCTGCAAAAAACTAAAAGCGTGTGGTTTTTATGTTTTCTCAACTATTTTTGAAAATTAATCAAAGTGTCAACGTAGTAAATTCTTCGGGATCATAATTAACCTTCCGTTTTGATGGAGTTTCCAACGCACCGCGCGAAAAACATGAGTCAAGTGAAAGACTTATTTAGATATCTTCATTTAATTACCTAGAATTTTTGTCATATAAAACTATATTATTGCACCATTTATAATGCAATATTTTACTCATGTATCCGACAGCTGGTGAAATTAAAACATATAATTCGAATATGGTCTCTATTATGACTAGGGAACTATCTCGCTCGGACTACCTTAAATGACAAAACTACTTGTATTAATGCTCGTTTAGCCCAATAGTGCATGAGCCTTTTATTCACTCTGACTCCAATCTCTGAAGTGAGGCTTTCTCCCAACCCCTAAAAATACAGTAAGTTTCCCTTTTCCCACGCGAATGGGTACCCGGTATTCGGCACGGCGGCCGTGAATGATAAGCCGGAAATTCCTTTCGTATGATTTGAGTTCGCAACCCATGAGGCAATGTGTAGCTACGCCAGAAGGGGAAAGGTGGCGGATTTATTTTGAGAAATTATTTTGCAATTTGTCGTAGTTACTTCGTGTTTCGTTTACGTCTTCTTTTCTTCTCACCAAAGTCCGGGCACTGTGTCGTTAAAATTGGCAGATTCTCCGATCGTGGCCCATGTCACATCAAAATCAATCTGGGAAGATGAATCGTGAAATGAAAATGAATCCTCACAAAGTGTGACCTATGGATATCTCTACATACTATGAAATGAAAACACTTAGTTCTTTTTCATCAATATATTTTTAAAAAATTCGACCGGTTTTGGCCTTTTCAGGCCATTATCAAGATTACAATGTAATCATTGCATTGTAATCTTGATAATGGCCTGAACAGGCCGAAACCAATCGAATTGTTTTTAAAAATATTGTTGTAAAATGACTAATTGTTTTCATTTTAAAGATGACCAACTTCCACAAGGAAACTCGCCAACCATTGATTTTATCTCTATATTCACGGGAATATCCGATGTGTAGAGAAATATTTTCAACAGCCAATGGTATACATGCAACTTCTTATTTGAAGCCTTTATGTCGAGTATTAGTTCACGACAAATATTTTTGTAAGATCGTATAATGCATTAAGTGAACCACTCAATGAGTTTCCTTGGATGGCAAATTATGTTCTCTTTTTGACAGATGATTCCCAATTTGGAGTACGGATACCCACTGGGTGTTACGTGTTGGAGGTTCCGCGAGAAAGCGTTATGATGAGGTTAGAACGGCGTGCAGAATACGGCACCCCAATAGATCCAAATGATTGAGGTTCTAAATCGTTGGATGTGCTAACAAGTGGCGCGAAAGTGGCTTAAGTTGGGAAACCACAGATTTAGAGAGTTGAAAATAGCTATTGCTTTTTCGATCGTAGCGTATGTGGTTGTATGCACAATTTTATTTTGTTATATTGAAAACATAGATTGAGCAATCAGCTCCCTTAATTTCTGTACATTCTGTATCGATATTACCTAACGATATGGCTCAATTTTTGAAAAGAAGTTATCCCCTCTGACTTTCTCGGATGAACTTGAACATAGGTCTTATCACTCCGTATTATAAGTTAATGGACATTTATAACATGACAGGATATTTTTGGCAAGTAGTGACATATTAAGGTGTGCAATGCAGATTTGTTTATTTCCATTGAGATTGTGAGCAGAGATTACAAAGTGATTAAAAAAGATATCAAGTTCCAGGACAAATTAAACTGAGCGATTTACGTCTGATATGATTTTATGCATTTAACTTGAGTGAAAGATAGGGTGAACACTACGTTTTATTCATGGACGCCTACGCGAGAAATCTCATTGTCCAATTGTAAAAATTGTAAAATTCAAGAGTTAGACCTACTCTGGGTGTACAATTGCCTTCAACGCATCTGCATCCCTTCGGAACTGGAAAACCCAATTTCCTTGCTTGTGAGGAAACGCCTTAATCCCTTGGCGCAAACAATCATGTGACCTAAATTTTATAAGTAAAAAGTGTTACATAATATCCACGCCGTAATATTTGCTGACTGCGGGATTCGAAGTACCCTTAGAACTGTGGCTGTGTTTGCAACCACTTGTGTCTACCGTCGCGGCCAATTGACGTCCTTGCTTAGAACCGCTGAATGTCTAAAAGCAGATATATGTCCCAAGAAATTGTATCATTTCTTCTTTTTCATAGAATTGTATTTAATGCTTTAAATAGCAATGCTGTATTACATTTCTAATGTAAATATATGGACAAAGGCTGTATACATAAAAAGGAATAAATTATGATCCTTTATTGTCCAGGATCAGTTATAGTTTGGAATCGTTTATTTCATTCATACGAAACCTTGTGGATCATCTCACATGAGTGACACTGTAAACTGCTATTTACTATCCGTATTCTTAGCCTTAGGCATTTGTAATATGTAATGAATATCTCCTAGGAGCACATTGAAGCTTTCAGTGTTATGCCACGAGAAGTTTCAGTTTAATAATAATAATAATATATTTATGATTTCACAAAAAAGACATTTGAATATACAACTAATTAATACAAAAACTTTGTGAAATTAGGCACCCCAAAAGAATCCTTGTGTTGGGGTTTCCATCAAATGAATAGTTAGTGCTCGGCAGAATCATATTTATGCATACAAAAAGTTTAAGTACAGATAACAAATTCACAAATTTAGTGTTCTGTGTAACAAATCACATGGCAAGAATAAACAAGAAAAAAAATATGAAATTTGATATTTAAATATAAAAAAGTGAGATGAAACTCATAACTGGGTGGATGGTACATACTTGTACAAGATATTTTCTATATGCTTTTGAGCAAGCAACCATTTTCTTAATAAAGCTAGAAATTTAACTTCACTCCGAACAAAATACATTTGTCTAGGTAACTGGGTAATAACTTTGGGTGCAATATAAAAATATGAATTTTTAAATGCTTCAACATTAGGCCTTGGGGTTCTAATATTAGCGCTATTTCTGAGCATTGATTTGTACTCGAACGGTTTATTACATTGACCTCCTCGATTATAAAGGACACGGAGAACCTTGTAGTCGAATAAGTGTCTTAATGGTAAAATTTTTAATTGCAGATATAACGGAAAGGAGGTAGCTGTGCTCGCTGCACTGAGAATAGAGCGTATAATTTTATTTTGAATTATATGTAAAGGCCGAATATTTGAATCATGTTTGTCACCCCAACAAGCAATACCATATTGTAATCTTGAGTTGACAAAAGAAAAATAAACAGTTCTCTAAACAGATAGTGGGCACTTAAACCTTAATAAATAAGTTTTTCTTAAAACAGGAATTAATTCAGATTTTAGTTTGGAAACATACGATTTCCAGTTTAAGTTTTTACCTAATATTAGTCCCAAATATTTAATTTGATTAACACATTCGATTTTCATACAATTTTTACAGTTTTTACCAATTATAGATATGCAACTGGAACACCTGTAAAAGATACTGATATCTGGAACTGTTACATTTTTTAGAGAGAAAATAATGATTTTCGTTTTAGAACTTAGAGACATATTATTAGCTAAAAACCAATATTTAAGTTTTTCCATGTCACATTGAATTTGCAGCGTAAGATCACAGAGATTTGGAGTTGAATATAACAAAGCTGTGTCATCAGCGAATGAAGTTAATTCACCATTGAATGAACCAGTACATAAATTGTTCACATAAATTAAAAATAAAGTTGGTCCCAGAACCTAACCCTGAGGTACCCCACAAGTAATAAGTTCCTCTTGGCTAATACAATCATTGATTTTTACACCCTGAATCCTGCCACTCAAATAACTTCTAAACCGGTTGAGAGAAACACCTCTGATACCAACTTCTTCTAGTCTACG